>CM068368.1:265581600-266896600 GCA_034769895.1 Magicicada septendecula | reverse complement strand
TGGGTGCGTAACACTTGGCCAGAAATTAGACGATCATATAAAGATGAAGACATCTTTAATGGACATGAAGCCGGAATTTTTTATAAATTAACTCCAGATAAGACTTTCAAATTTAAAAATGAAAAGTGCGTTGGTGGGAAGCTCTCTAAACAAAGAGTTACAGTTTTTGTTTGTGCGAACATGACGGGAACCGAAAAAAGGAAACTTTTAGTTATCGGGAAAAGTTTGCATCCTAGATGTTTTAAAAACATCAAAAAACTTCCTGTAAGTTACACTGCCAACATAAAAGCGTGGACGACTTCTAGTATTTTTGAAGATGACTTCTGTACGTGTGTATGTCACTGAACTCCTCCATGTATAAAATAATATATCGTTCGTGGCAGGTAAGCATATCTCAGTTATGTAATGTTTACGTTTCCATTTTATTATTATGCCTACAGCAATAAAAAGGCAGGAAGACACACACACACACACACAATTCACGTTATTTCTGGCCTCACTCATGTTTATTTTCTTACATTTGCACGCTTTTTAAATGGAAAGTGCCGAAACCCATACCAACATAACGCGTGCAAGCCGAAAAAATGGACATCAATTTGCTTCCTGTGGATCGCTGGGCAATGTAACTGCACGTGTTTACAGAGGAACGATTCATAGACAGACTTTTCGTCTTTAGGGAATGAACCCTCTGCAAGATGCTGAGGGTCCATGAGTGACTTCGGAGCGCTCCTTCTTTTTCGCGTGTTTGTTCTGTGAAACATACACTGTAGATTCGCAGCTTTACTCTAAGCAACGCTCAATAGGAAATGTTGAAAATTTTTGTCCACAGTGTACCCTCATTCACACTAAACCTGCTCTGATGTTTTAATTACGGACATCATAATATTAAAACTTTGGAAACTTGAGCACTACTTAATGGAGATCAATCATTAACTTATACAAGCCATTAATTTTATGCATATATTTTATATATATGTGTACAACGTTATCGGCAACAAAGAAGTAGTTTTTGTTAAAATTCCTTCCCGGGATATTTGGCCGTAGTCCAATGTTTTCTACAAAACCAGACGTTTCGGCAATGGCATTGACTTCCATCATCAGTGAAAATCGAGTGCGATAACGTGAGGTGGTGTATGTTAGTGACCACAGTACTGTGGTTAAGGCTGACGCAGTAAGTAGAAAGAAGTAGTTTCTATGGTAATATTTCATTTCGAAAATGATTTTAAATATAAATCTTAGAATATGGAAGTCATGTATGGTTCTCCATACCGATATTTACTTATCTATATATTTTTATTAAACATAATTAATTCACTACCGACTCGGAGCACAAAGTTTTTTACGGGTAAAAACGTAAAAGTTTTACCTTATAGCCTGAACCGGTTTTTGCTTTTAAAAAGCTTCTTCAGAGGCTCAAGAAGAAGAGGCTGAAGAAGCTTTTTAAAAGCGAAAACCGGTTCAGGCTATAAGGTAAACATTTTACGTTTACTCGTAAAAAACTTTGTGTTCCGAGTCGGTAGTGAATTAATTATATTTAGTTAAGTAACGGACACGTCATGGACAACGAAATCCAAGAATTTTTTTATTGTCGAAGTTATATTCGTTGTGTTAAGTATAACAAAGTCCTTTAAAATATAAAGTTTGTGATAATTCGTAATTTTACCTAATCTATTAATCGATTACATAGTTTTAACTTACTGATACCTACCTTCCTTTTGTGTCACTTCTATTTTATCAGATATCATGAATTTTCTGAGTCTTTGTCTATTTGCAACTAAAAGTTACATTCGGTCTTAATCTACAAGGAGTCCTGTTTGTTCTACAACTAATGGCATTAGCATTTTGTTAATGAAGTAACTTACAATCTTCTCCGAATGTCTCTTTGCATTTTTAAATGCCAATAATCTCTTAAATCCGATTATCAACTTAAACACCGATTTTTTTGCAGCATATTAAGGAGCTCAAGAAGTTTGGTTTGGACCACTACACTGATTGCACGTTTCTTATTTGTAGGTACGCAACAAAATTTTACTGTGTCAACTAAGCTTAGACATTTGTTCTTGATGATCGGTGTCAAAAGCGAACTGCAGTCTAGTTGGCAGAAACTGTAGTAGTTATCTATAAGAAGCAAAAACATTCTTAACTCATATCATGTTTTAAGTGTGTTACAAACCTCTTGTTAAACTTTTTAATTATTATGTTCCACAATGAGCCGAACTGTAGACTAATATTACACTATTAGAGTCTGAAATATGTTATAAGTTCTATGTAATAATATTTGTGTGCATATTACTTGTAAACTTAAACCAGCGCCATTCTCTAGCAAAACACTCGTCAACCGATCCGTCTTATCTGAAAGCGGACTGTCAGGTGACATCAAATGTGATGTTGTAATTCATATAATAATTATAATACTCAACCTGTAACTTGTAAGAATATCAAGGGACCTACTTATCTTTTCCTTTTACTCACGTAGGCCTATTTCGTCTGCGATAAGCCGGTACGATTATGGTGGATACGATGTGACAATAAATTCAATAATAAATCCACTTTATTCAATTTCCGTGTGATATTAATTTTATGTTTCAAGGTACATATTGACTGAACTATAAAATAATTTAATATGTAGTATAATTCCTGTGCGTTGAGCGATGCAGGACTTCAGAGCAGCAGGAATTCCCCTAGGCAAATTATACAAGATCTGTATAAAATCTTTCCACACGCAGAAAACACAGACCTGCTTTATGGAAATGAGAGGGTTGACAGCTCTGTTCTCTGCTACGAGCAAACGGGACTCAGAATCAGTGCAGAGAAAACTAAACTCGGCACGCGATCGACAATACCTAACCTGATCAGTATACCTTTGAAAATACAACATAATTTAATATATACGCTTCCTGGCAGATACAAACGATAGACATAGAAATTACTGCCAGAATTAAAGCTGGAAATAGACCATTTTTGCAGTCTTACTCCATTTCTCTCGTCAAAAGTCTGTTGAGAAATGCCAGATTAAGAATTTATAATAGAGAAGAGTTAATAAAACCGTAGCGCTATATCGATGTGAGACGTGGGGGATCACACTTAAACAGCAACAGTACCTAACGA
Source organism: Magicicada septendecula (assembly GCA_034769895.1). Classification (NCBI taxonomy): domain Eukaryota; kingdom Metazoa; phylum Arthropoda; class Insecta; order Hemiptera; family Cicadidae; genus Magicicada; species Magicicada septendecula. The sequence continues at coordinate 266,893,492 of CM068368.1, read as the reverse complement.
GTTTTGAGAACAATGTCTTAAAGAAACTCATGGGAGTAGTATATGGCAGGGAAAGTAATAGATTGTGAAGAGTAAGAAAATCGAAAAAAATAGAATATAACAGCAGATCAGGCCCTCATAAGAAGGGAAATCAGAGCCGGAAGATTATAGTGGTTTGATCACGTTTTAAGAGCAGAAAATGGAAGAGGTAAAGAAAATACGTATGAACCAACCAACAGGAAAAAGGGAGCCGTAAAGATCACAAACAGGATTTTCAGATAATATAAAAAGAGAACTGGAATAACTAAGAAAACGCAAAAACTGGAATAATAACGCAGGACAGGAATAATTGGAAAGGAACTGTCAGGGAGATTAATATCCTACAAATGTTGTTTGGGCACAGAAGTTCTGTGCAGTTGCCATAATTTTCTCAGTACTACATAAAGTTTACCGTTTTACATAGGCCTATAGGAAATAATGACCACAGTATGAGTTCGAATGTTATCTGTGTTCACATAATATCTTAAAATCTCCTTTAATTCTTTCTGTGTATTTCTTCGTTTTGCAGTGAGACTTTAAAATTTTCTTATTTATTACTTCTGAGAAAACTGTAATATATTTCCATGCAGTTACTTTCATAAATGTTTACATTATGCGGGCACAAAAAAAAACGCTTCTTTAAAAAATTACATAATGTAATCATAGATTATAATAAATATAATATATAAAACCCTGTGCCTTCTAATTTTCCATATTATATTTAATCTATCCGTGATTTCTAAACAGGCGAAGTTGGTAAAACGCTGTTCTATTAAGGATTCAGGATGCAGGCGAATATTTACGTATTTTAAATTTGCAATAACACTCATTTGACAGTTAAGTACTCACGAGGCGTTTTACTGATATCAAATAAAATTGTATGTGATCACAATGGGATTGGCGACATGGTCGAGAACACACAAGGATTCAGTGGAGCGTATCACACCTATACAGGTGTATAGTTTCAATTACACTAAATGTGTACAGATTGTACAAAAAATTACATAACTATCTGCTACCGCTGTTGGTATGACCATTTCCCAGCTAGCATGGATTGTGAAAGTGGATAAATAAATAGTCACTGTTTTGACAAATCCATTTTCATCAATTTTTCGGTACTTTTTTTTTCTAGGTAAGAAAATCACCATAAAACCTGCCCATACTAGTAGTATCCTCAGTGTTTTCACTGTCACCTACTGAAGGAATCATATATGACAAAACGTCTAGCTTTGTATAATTAATGTAGGCTATTTATACTGTATTATGAAAAATGAATTTGACGGTTTTCCAGCACTTGAATGACTGAGCATTCTTTACAAGTAAAAGCGAATGTAGGAGAATTTTATGAATATCTCTCTATATATGGAGATATACAGATTTGAGTTTATTCTTTGCAGCAATAATTCGATATAAAAAGCAGAAAAAAGAACTGACTTAAAGAAAACATCACCAAACTGGAAAGTAAAATGTAATATTCTTATTTTAAAGTTATGTGTATTATTTTTTTCAGTTTCTGTTTTACTTTGAGAGAAAAATTAAAGGTAAACATTTTAATTAACAAATCGCTTGAAATTAATGTTTAATTAAGTTAATAACTTGAGCTATTTACTTATATAAGAATTTTAATTACTTATTAATTAATTGGCATTTAAAATCAACTATTAATTTAGATGCTACGTGTTTCTTATTGTGATTGTGGAGAGCTGAGTGTTTGAGAAATAAATCCTATTGCTTACCAGGATGTAAGTTTGTTTTAGATTTTGTTTTATGTCATTTATTGACGACAGTAAAAATCGTAGGTTTAACATACTACGGCACAATTACCATTACAAAAGGTATGTTAAAGCGGGAAATCTCTTTGTACTTCATAAAGATGAATTTTATTAGTAATCAGGTAAATTGATAATTTGGAACACAGCAATGAAATTAGTTTTTCTAGTAAGTTTTAAAATTAGTTATGTATTTTCGGTGACCATCATATATGATGACACACTGACACGAGTAATGCTACACGTAGATCAAGGGTGACCTTGTCAAGGTTCCCGTGCCGCACGTGGAGGGGAGCGGCAAGGCACGCGCCAAAACTCTTCACAGAGGATACGCGTAACAATTTTCTTGACAATAGTCATAGTGGACATACTGTCGGATTGCGTGGGTGCGAGAGCGGGGGGCAGATGTTGGCATTGCAGGGCAAACAAGTAAGCGCCGGCAGCTGACACTACTTACATAAGGGTTACGTTAGTGGCCGTCTGCTAAACCTTTAGCGGAATCTTCATCAAAAAATTTATAACTGAGCCTTGAGCAGAAAATCGTGTCGTCGTAAGATGACGGTGACAACGTGGATAACGTTGAATGAGTTATCAAATACAAAATATTTACAAACATATGTTTAAAGTATGCTTTAAATCTGTGATTTTCAAATTCCTACTTCTACGCCCTCTCTCTCTTTTACGATAATTTACCACTTTTAGCTATTCTACACTTTAATTTTTTTGTTTTTATTAACAAACTAAGTGTACTATGTATGTGCTTACTTGTGGTTATTGAGTTTCAGAACTAACTAAAAAAAGTCAAGTGCAAAGTGAAAATAATTCTTACTTTATAATAAGTACTCGCTATAACGGTAGTTTGGCCAGACTAAATATCGATATAAATATTATACCTACATTTAGATAGATACAACATTTAGATATAAATTACGCTAAAAATTATGTCTAAATAATACATTTAGTGTAATTAAAAACACGAGACGGCTAAGGAGGATTCTGGAATATATGCTAGTGGAAAAAAAGGTGTTGCTTAATCCTGATGAGGCTATTGAAAACAGAAAGTTTGATGAGGACGTATACTAAACGGTAATAAACTATGAGGTAATAAACTAAAACGGTGGCTGAGGACGGAGTGGCAGCAGTGGTCGTATACGCATAGTTATAACTATGTCAAATATCCTGTCTAATCATGTAATGTGTTCATGAAAAACAGACAAAACACAAAATATTTTCTAGTTTCCAGGACTAATCAGTAAAAGTCATACATATAATTTTTTGAAAACTGCAGTAGCCTACAAAACTGACAGTTATTTATTTTTATTTTTTTTGTTAGATCGTAACTCTAGTATGGTGGATTGGATTGCAAAGCTACATATAACAATCCTCATGGCTCCTTCAGCCATCCTTGTACCTCCTAAAGGGTTGTGCGCCGCACTTTGAGAACTAATTGCCCAAAGTATCTTATTATGATATTGTCGTTCCTACCATAATAAGAATCTACTTCATCAGCTGACATAATTAAAGATGGTTACAAATAATGTAATCTAACCTAAACTGAGGAAGCCTACAATCCTTCCCAAGGGTTTAGAATGGGTAATTTTAATTTGTTTTATTTAAACCATTGTGCCGTGTCATACGACTGCACCTTCTGTTTGTTTGTAGTTTTATTTTTCTCTCTTAGAGCGTACATGGCAATACGGAAAATGAGTGTGATGACTGAAGAACTGGGTTTCAGTTATGCACATTGCCGGGAGAAGTTCGCATGCGATTTAGTTCAGCCAATTTAAATACAATACAAGTACATTCATAGATAAAAATGCTGAGATACACAGCTGGTTTCGTGGTACTGTGATAGGCTTGTAAGTTAAACTTTCAAGGACCATAAAATAAAATTATAATACCAGGCAGAAATTTATTACTGTCTGACCAAAAGTATCCAAAGTATGAGTTGTATATATGTAGATACAATATGAGTGAGTAACACGCAAAAATAATTGAAATCAGTAGCTAATCTTAAATTAGGCATAAAGTGTAACGATGTTTGATAAACAATTCTATCAAATTTGAATGTTTCTTCCTGTACTGTACCAGAGGTCTCCTGATGTGTTGGTTAAATGAAATCAGATTATCCGTTCAGAAGAATTAAGAATTCATTTACAAGGAGAAAGAAAACAGATAGATTTGAAAGAATTACTAACATTGTATGATGTTTAATGTTAAGCACAGTATTACTTTAAATAAAATCGTTATTTTTACGTGATAATCATATTTGGTGTCTATAAAACACTTTGAAGAACGATAGTTGGTTTTGTCCGTAGGTTTTAAAATATCGTAGTTTCCAAATAAATGCGAATACTATAAATGATATAGACACATGTCCATAGTAAAGCCAACATGTCAATCAAAACCAATGACATGTTCAGAGCAATAAAATTGTCAGTGTTCTGTCAAAGCCAAATTATGCTGTCATGCCCGTATCATAGCTAGAGGATATTTTCAAAAATCTTGTTTGTTAACTTGGTTTGCCAGAAATGAAGACAATACACTAAGACCTAGACGAAAAATGATATGCATGGACAAACGATGAGAAGGAATGCTACAGACCCTCTAAAAATATCTGACATATCGCGTACAAGGACGTAAGCGATAGATCGATCGTTAAAGTACGAACGGTTTCACGGCCGGGCGGCGTCATATGTAAGTTTATTAACACCAATTATTCTCTGGACTGTATGGGCCATTGCTCTAACCTGCTTCATATGTGGACTAGTGAGGTAGCAGCAACTCTGAACCGCCCGTAGTATTAGTTTTCATACAAGTGGACAATTGGAAAGATCACGTTTGGTAAACTTAGTGGTATATAATTTGATCGATCCAGTAGCACAACTAAAAACTCCACACACAAACAGCCATGAAGATACCAAAACTCAAAACAGAAAAATAAAAAAAATGAGCTATATTTATAAAAAAAATCATGACTAGCAATCGTATCTAAACAGTTACATTAGCTGTTTCTGTTCTTGCTACGAAACAAACTAGTACGATAGAGCAGAGCTTACTTTTGGTATGAACGCATTTTGTAAACGAATGTGTCTAAACGTAAATGTATAAGACAAATGAAAAGAAATGAATACAAATAACTTTGAAACGTAATATCTTAAGTGGGTCCTTCAGCAACGGCCCCCCGCATTGTAGGATCCATGACTTTGTTAGTGACGATGACCGTATCTATTGTAGATCATTGTAACTATTTCTGCAATAATACTGCTCCTCATTACATACTCAAAACGTTGTCAATACGTAAGAATAGGTTATAAACATTATTTAACTACACGTGTAATTCCTTCACTTACGCTGAAGGCAATTGTATACAGATCATTAATCAGTTGTTAATAACGTCTGGTATACGTCTATGTTCACGTTGAAAGGACGATAATAATCGTGTACCACGAAATGTGTGCGTAACGATGTGTAGAAAGAAGCGTGAAAGGAACAAATTAAAGAAAGTAGCGAGTGCAGGAATTTCAAGATATGCTATAATACTAATACATCATTAAGCGATTACGTAGAGTTGAACCTATTCTGACTTCTTATTATGATCATTCTTGTTCTTGTTGTTTATTGTCCATGTATTACATAAAATTTAACAGCTTTGTGCACGGACCGATGACTGTTCCATCCTGAACTAATTGGTTTTCAGCGGCAAATAATGCTTTTACTCTGAAGTAACTTTGTCATTACATTTACAGACATGGACTAATAATAATTAAAATCACTTTACTTGCGATATAGTTTGTATATTGTCGAGTAATAAGAAGTACAGTTTTATGAAGCGAGGATAAATTGTATTCTTTTTTTTTACACATATTTCTTTTGAAGTTTTAACTACGTCTAATAAGATATATATTTTGGATTATTTGTTTGTTGTTAATAGAGGCGGGCTCTATTAATAATGCGTTCTAAATCTTTAAAATATATAAAACGAAAGTTTAAAATAATCGAGTAAAGAAATGAAGTATTTTCTCATTTGAAAACACTACGTTCGATATAAATTGTGCATAAAATTTAGAGTAGATTATATAAGTTTGAAGAAAACTTAGTTCTGCTGAGGGGGATCCCGTTACATATGATAGATCACCATGCAGTCAGAATAAAAGGAGAATTTTTTCATACAAAGTTATAAAAAATTACGTAAAATCGTGGTTATTTACAAACCGTTTGAACGTTTGTTTTCACTCATTATCTTCGGCTATTGGACGAGGAGTGTTTAGGTGACCGATATAAGTCACTGAAAAGCCACTTTTTCTAAACAAACTGTTTTTTGTAAAATGCTGGAAAATTATTTTCTTATAAGTCAGCTGTAACTATTTATTGTCTTGTTTGTGAAGTATATTTTCGGGCTGAACCGCAATTTGTGGTCAAATGTCAATGCTTCGACGTCTCTGGCGCGTCAGATACTAAACTGTTTCTGTTATTGACGTGAAGAAAGGTGGGAGAGGAACGATCTTCGTTAGCAACTTGCGAAAACATCGGTAATAGAAAACGTGCAGAACGTGACATCATAGGGGATGTCGAATGACCGACGAAAGGAGCCGACATAGAAATGAGGTTTAATCTAAGAAACTAATTAATAAACCTAATCAAAGACCTTAAACAATTATAATAAATCCACCTTATGTAAAACCATCACAGCTACTTCAGTCATTGTAAATAAAATAAACTAACTAATGAAAATGATAGCTCTGAAGCTGAAAAAATGGTAAGTACAAAGAATATTATTTGTGACCACGATATGTATATTTAATACAACTTGTTTAGTCATGTTTAATCGGCCGTCGTGCGGAAAAGTCTAAAACTTATTGCAGCACAAACGTATATAAAATGTATGTTATAATGTGATATAATAAAATGAAATTCAGTTTAAAATATGTAAAATATGAATGTGTATTCTACATAATAAAATAAGATATGTATATTACATAAAATTTATATTTCATTTTAAGTTAGTAAAAAATTACTGATATTTTTACATGTTACTGATATCGCTGTTTGTCTACAAAGAAACAGAAAGTTTTGTTTCGCATCCTATACAAAACACTTTAAGGCAAGTAATACCGATAGATAACTTCTAATATAAATTAATCTTTTGGTTCAGGTTGGATTGGACAAAATAAGCTATCTGTAAGTAGAGCAGTGTATGCAAACTACTATATTGCAAAAGTTTAGCGACGCGTGTTTGAAACACCTTGTATTTTGGCCACGTGCTACGGTTGGTCACCGTAGGGGTTGGTGGGGGTTAGCATGCTACTACCTCCTAATAGTACACAGTACTTACGAGTATAAAAACAGGAGCGTGCAGTTGCCTGTTAGATAGTTTGCGAATTTTGTTTCCAACAGAGCGAAAATGTTAATAAGGTAAGTCTGCTATTTATTTTGAAATTGCTCTTTTTAATTTTTATTGTTATTTTTGATAATAAGTTTTGATAAATTTAATAATACATACTGTGTTTACGCGTTTAGTTAGTGTATTATTTTTTGTGCTAAAGTTTTCTGTGATTATAAGATTATTCCGGAAAATATTACCATAAATCGTGCAAATTTAAATTCAATAAATAATACTAAAGTACATAAGTAGCTGTTTTTATAAATGTGTTAGTTAATTTCTATTATATTATAGACTTTGTTATTTTCATTACTATTCGTATTTAATTATATAATTTGTTTATTCACACACATATGTATATATAGGCCTATATTAAAAAATATTCGTGGTTAGTAAATGTTCTTCCAGAATTTTACAATGGTTACAGTGTTTTCATAACAATGATATATTTTTGAGTAGCCCTATGTCATATGAATTTTAAAAGTTTTACCATCAGAAGTTAAGAATATTCTTCGAAAAACGGATAAGTCTTAATGCTTTAAAAATATATCTTGTCTTGAAACTACTTCCATATTATAATAAATACTAACCTGTAGAGGTATTTAAGAATTATTATTCTGTATATATAGGCCTATATATGTATAAATAGTGTGTGTGTGTGTGTGTGTGTGTGTGTGTGTGTGTGTGTGTGTGTGTGTGTGTGTGTGTGTGTGTGTGTGTGTGTGTGTGTGTGTGTGTGTGTGTGTGTGTGTGTGTGTGTGTGTGTGTGTGTGTGTGTGTGTGTGTGTGTGTGTGTGTGTGTGTGTGTGTGTGTGTGTGTGTGTGTGTGTGTAGAAAAAACTTCTAAACAATTATTTAGACCTGTAAATTGACACGTTGTGCATTTTCCGTTACAAAATAAAAAGTCGAAGATTCGAAATTATGATTTCTAGGTCACGATGTACAGTAATGTAATAATGTCGAATTATATTTATTTGGAGCTTTTGGGTTCTGACTTTGTTAAAAAAAAAATTATTCACAGAAAAATTTCCCAAAATTTAACAAAATAAAAGTTGTTTGTTTTATCGTACTGTGCATGAGAACAGAGTTGCACTAATTACAAATGGCAATACAAAACTTATAAAATAATTTAACTTTCTTAAATAAAATAAAAATTACTGACAGTACGTTTTTTCTATGTAAACATTTAAAATCTTCAAATAAATACACTGCAAGTAGGTTTATTTTCACCTGAATGTAATGTTTCAACTATGTAAACGTTTGTATAGACAGACAGACGTTTCACAGAATTAATATTTGAATCATCTGAGACCAAAAATGTTAAATGTATATTCTTTACATTTTCTTTATTAAATGTGTACTTCTTTATATTATATCCAGAAATCTGTAAGGAAATATAAATGATTCTTTATAGTAATTTCGAATAAGAGTTAACACTTACTACGACAAAATGCGTATCGATAGAATAAGAGAGGAGTGCTATTGGCATTGATGAAAATTTAACGAATATACGTAATACCAGTGGTTTTAACCATAGCTCCAGTGAATAACGTACACGTATCAGTAAAAACCGTCGCTTTTGACGTTTTGATATCGTATCGGATACCCTTGTGTAGTCTCCAGGCGAATCGACTGTGAAGTAACCGCTTTATCTGTAACATGATGTTAAACGGTTTTTCATTCAGTAAATGTAATTGGACATTTTACACGGTTTGGTAACGATCCACAATTTGACACAGTCCTTGTCAAATGAATCCAACAGACGAAAGATTGTAGTTAAAACAGCACACTCGTCAGCTCCAAAACTTTACTTAATTAGGCGCGACAGCAAAATTTTAGGATCGCCAAAGCTGTCTTGATGAGATGTCAGGCATAATAGTATAACTACGCTCAGAGTTACTGACTATACAACTACGTATATACAAGCTGTGAGCTGTTTCTACGTACACGAAATATTCAAGTGTTTGCCGCAAATTCTAGTTAAAGATGAGGCACAATAAAAATATTTAAATTTACATAATTCTTCTCAGTTTGTAAACTTTTGAATTACACCTTCCAATCGTTACATAAATAAAATAGGTGTAGTTTTTAAAAGTGGTTTACGGCAGTGAATTTTATGGTCCCCACGCAACTGCCTAGTAGCAGTAATATTATAGTTGTAGTAGTAGCTGCAACAGCAACAACAGTAGTAGTGATAGTAGTAGTAGTAGTAGTAGTAGTAGTAGCAGCAGTAGCAGCAGCAGCAGCAGCAGCAGCCTAGTACTGATTGTAATGAAGACTAGCTGGCTAGCGTAGTAGTCTCCAGTAATGACATAGTGACTACTTTAGTAAAACAAAAAGTAGACACTAACATCTAACCTTGATAACGAATTATAGGACTGTCATAAAAAAGTGTATTTATTTGTGGTGTTGAAAGGCAAAATTACAGCGGTAGAACAGATAGCAGTGGTGCGTAGGCGTTCCGTTACGTAACCAGTAGTTGTGTTACGGGCGTGTGCTTTTCGTTATAATTTCGTGCCTTATTATCTCCGGTCTGTGTTTACATGCGAAGGTGTAGGCGAATGTGTTGTTACACCCAGCACAGGTAGGCTTAACTGTAGTACGCGAATTTGAATAATGTAAAACGTTTTAAACTATAAATTCTAGCGAAAAGTAATAAATTTTAAGTAAAGTAAGCGCCTTTCCCAAACCACGCGCTTGTACACAAGCGCGTCCGATGTTTGTGTATTAGGAGTTATTTAGGTTACAAAAATTATTCCTTTATATTTTCGTTTGCATATCCACTGTGGTTTTGTTACCACTATGTCATCTTCAGCTCGTCCTTAGAAATCCGTTTGCTTGACGTGTAGGTTGCTTGTTTTGACAAAATGAGTAATCAGCAAACAGTTCATTGAGTGCCGTGTTGGTTAAACGACACGGTCTGAAATCACAAAAGTCAACGTATGATTCATGTTTATTTGCATTCATTCTGCACAAGCCTCAAATGTTAGTTATAGAATACACACCAACACACACATCATGGCACTTGAAATTTATTGCCAGTCTTCTAAATCTCCGCGTCTCCGTCTGTATTATTCTCTCTCTCTCTCTCTCACACACACACACACACACACACACACACACACACACACACACACACACAATTATGTATTCATAGAGTTTCTTTCACTATCACATGTTTTTGTTATTAATTGTGTTATAAAGAAGAAATTACTTGAATATTTGGTTGAGAAGAACATTTCAAAGACACATAAGATACCTCTCCTCTATAACGATTCTCTAGGACAGTGGTTTTCACTGACGGGTCGCATGCGGTCCCCGGGCCACCCCAGTTGTATATTACCGCTGTAGGAGATAAGCCAACATAAGCTTTTGAAATTTGTTCAATTTCTTCTTCGTAACCAAGTAAACCAATCGATGGAAATGTACAAACTAGCTTTAGCTTTAGGTTTCATGTTTTGTGTCCATATTTAGCGGCGTTTTAAATAATAAGTAATTCATAAATCTTAACATAGAGAGTTGTGTCTCTTTTCTAGGTCGTTTACCAACAAGTAAAGGTTTTAGTAAAAAAAAAGAAAAAATATTAGCTAATGAAAAGTAGATTAATTTTTTTAAAATCAAACTTTATTAGTAACGTAACAAATGATAAGTACTTTTTAATAGATTAATTATATTGTTTACAATATTGTTCTATGATAGCGCTACCTCAACGCAAAAAATGAAATAAAATAACTAATAGTGTCCTAAAAGATGTATGTAATGACTCAAACAGTGTATTAGCCAAGTGCTATGTAATTAGCTCTATGCAGCACGTTGTGTAACACTCACGAACCCCCTTACACATATCGAAAAAAATATAACGGAGTCGAGATTCTAACGTTGTTAGAGGTTCTATGGCAACGACCTGTACGACCGTAGACGGACAGTAGGGTAATTAGATGGAGATTATTTTGTGCGTGTTTACTGTTTTTTTTTTTAATTGTGTTTTAGTAAATTCAGGACTTTAGTGTGTGTTGTTGTTTACTGTGAACAGTACGCAATGGGTTTTTAAATTCGAAAAGAAGTATCGTTAAAATAAGAGTAACTGGTAAGACTGTCTTACCCATGTAAAATAAAATATCTTTAATACAAGGGATAAAATATTATTATATTAATATAAAATTTAATACAGGAATTTAATTGTAGAATAAAGAAAGTTTCTTTGCAACTTGTTTCTTATAAATCCTATTGAGTCTTCTGTTTCTGAGTATAGGCTATGTGAGAATATTTGGTGCAAAATCCGGCAATATTCATTTTAGTCTAATTTTTTCATGATAATATGTGTTAAATGTTTCTTTACTGGCTTTTAAAGAAAATGTGGTGAAATTTTAATTTCATAAACTTCGTTGGTTCCAGAGGAAAGTGAGAACGAAGTTCAAGAACAGTTTCGGTAAATTGCAATACGTGAGAAAGCAGATGTTAAAGTTTTATTAAAATCTCACATTATTTAGCTAAATAATGCCAGATTTTAAGTTCATATTGACAGGCTTTTCTTCACAGTCTTCCAAGCTTTAATTCGACTTTTCAGTTGTCTTTACTTTGTCTACAGCAGCTGTTTGGCTGGAGTTTCAAAAACGCTCTACTTTGCCTTGACTGTATTTTTCAACACTCATACGCAAGACGTTTATCATTTGGCATTAAGTAATTAGATATTCTTTTAAGCGACAAGTTAGAATTTTGGTTTTTCCCATATAAACTTATCTAAAAGCTCTGTTTCTGATAAATATTTAAAATTACGCTAAGTAATTGGCACAGGAATGCTGTGTGAGAGAATGTTTCATGCTTTAAAACGGTCTTTGGTACCAACTTTTATCTTCAACCGGGACTTGTATTCATTTAGAATATAAAATTTAGAATTCTCTTATAGGCCTCCAGATACAACACATTATACATTAAACTGTTCAGAAAACGTTTTCGTTTGTTTTTTTTTTTTTTTGCAATTGCGTGTAATTCAGTTAAACTGCTGAATAATGCTCATGGATGTTTACTACCTCTTGTGAAGTACAGTTCCACGACATTAAAGTTTGTTGTCTACTTAACAGTATCACATATTTCTATTTGTATGTCATCGGTAAATATTTGTAAACAGAAGTAAATAAATACTACTTATAAATAGTAAAGTAAATACTACTGTTCATTTTAAATGTTCCTAATTTGTCTTTATATCATGTTATCATTATCTGATTCGTTCGTCTTCTGTACATTTGTAACTAATCTTTTCTACTCAGTTGTATTATAATTTAGATTGTATAGATAATCATTATACACAATGTGATTTAATTTAACCACAATATTATGGATATCACTTTTGAGAACAAACTGAAAGCACTGATTATGTTTCATCATTTAGATGAACATAATTTTTTTAATTTTCAGATGGTTATTTGAAGCAGATATTTAGTGACTTATTTTTCTGTCATAGATCATTAATTTTTGTATAAGTATGGATATCATAGTCAGTACAAGCATATTACAAAGAACGCATATACAGTATTTACTTAATTAACGTGCATGTTGGCATGTGTTATGCAACTTTTGCACATACATTTTACATCGAAATTTTACTTTTAGAATTACACTTTTTCTCACCCTATTTTGTTACGTGTCTGCATTTATCCGAACATTACCACAAAATATGTTTTATGGTTATAGGAGGCGTTTCTCATTGACTTGACACAAGTTTAAAGTTTAGCGAGATTCCGCAAAATTTAATTAACTTTTCGTATGTATTGTTATTGCTGTTATATTTTTAGCATCCTTATTTCATAAACTAAAGTACGTAATTATTACCAGACTCTTAATTAAATCTGGCAGTTGTTTTTTCGCGTCGCGCTTTAGGTACACAGGAGGACTGGGACAGACGGTTTGTACAAATAAATGGAAAAACCTAGTTGCACTGTCGGATACTGTCGCTCCTGATTGCTGCTAGTTCGGCTGAAACTTAAACGTTTTGAATGAGTAATCCATAGTTACATAACTATTACTAAGAGAAATCTGACCGAACCGTGAATTTCGTTTATCAGAAGCTCTAGTGATCACGTTTTACACTACTTTTATAATGAATGTCCCTTTAAATGTCATTTAAAACAAAATAGATAAGAAATGTTATTATAAAAATTCATTTTACGTTTGTCAAATTAAGTTTTAGTGTTTGTAAAAGTTAAATTAAAAAACCAACCAACATTGCAATTCAAATTAAGCTTCAGTTGTACTGTATCTAATGGTAAACAATGTTATGTTAAACTTTTAAACTTAACAATAACTTTAAGTTTGTGAATAACAGTATGTGTCTATTACAATGTGTGTCTGATTCCATAAAGACGTACTGTGTGTTAGGAATACGTGTAGATGAATTTTATAAGAAAATTAAAGGTTATTATATTGTTCATTAAAAGTACGAGAAAAAGGTACCAATGTTTGTATCAAGCTAGAGAGACTGAAACTGAAATCAAAGAATTTGTTTGATTGTTGCAGTAGTCTTAGTAAAATTAGCATTAGTAGTAGTGGGTTTATCTAATAGTAATATTTGTCTGCAGGATGCTTTCGTTGGTGAAACTGAGTGTGGATCCAGTGGAAGTAATCACATTCCTGGTATTCTTGGTTTTGCTAGTGGCTGCGGAGTACCGGCCGCTCAGAGGACTGTTGTCCGACAAACTTCTTAACAGTAAGTCATGTTCTTCTCACCTGCACAACAACAGTATTTTATTATTTCACGTCCTGGAACATGGCAGTCACTGATTAAATATTATAAGGAACTTTTACGTTTTGATGTCATCAATTACAGTTGTTGCAATATGTAGAGACGTGAGGGTTTCGCACAGACCATTTCACAGGTTGTCGTGGTGTGACCTACACAGAATAGGAAAACATCGTGATAATATCATACGGGATTTCTATGTTCAGTACATTTGGATTCTCTTATCAGATTCTGATGGTCTACATTTTCATAATCGAGCCTAGATTTAATACCCGATCCATTCAAAATTTATTAATTGTAATTATTAAAACAAAATCCACTGTAATTATACTATTTTTAAATTAATTAAAACAATTGTTTTTTTGTCAAGAATGTTATGTGGGTTTGTATACTTTTGCACCACCTTATTGGATATAAAGGAAAGAATTATGTAATACTTCACTTAATTTTTTTAACTACGTGTATAATTAATTTATCTCCACATAACAAAATCCAAACTTTTCGATAACGAAATTTATAAAACATTCTTGCTTACAATTTCTTTATTAAAAAACGTTAAAATGAATATGTTTCGATTCCTGGTTGGCATTGCTAGCGAATCAATATAACTACAGTACTTAAAAATATGAAGCTTGATATTATAGAATAGGATGGTAATTAAATGTTCAGATTTTATCGCCTTTCTTTCATACAAAGATTACTGAACACCCTTCGGCATCAACGGACAATAAGGCACTACATAAACAACAATATGGTAATAAACATACAAATTTTTAATAAATTACCTAGAAATTTATGTTTAATATTACGTATTGTCACGATATACTGTAATTATAACCAGTTTATCTTCATTTACTATTGCGTTCAAGTTTTTCTAGATATGTCGTAAAAACAAGTAGTTGGATATTTGAAACAAAATCATTTAGGCCTAGTGTTATTCTATTAAAATGCAAAATACTTTCAAGCTTCCGTTGATTTTTGTTTGAGGAGTATAAAGTACATAGTACAGTAACGTGTGACGATATAGAACTATAATCCATGCATTAATCAATTAAGTTGGGAAGGGTCTTTTACTTCCGAATATCGAGTACTTATCAGTAACGATTTTGTTGGAGTACTCGTTATTGGAAAGTTCGACGCTACATACATGTTGTGAATTGACGGGATGATAGTGTGGATACAGATTTTACTTTTTTCTGGTAAAAAACCAAAGATAATTCCTTGTGAATTTCTTACCAGTAAAACATTACAATTAAATTCTTATTTCAATAATAAATATTGTGTTATTAACTCAACAAGTAGGCCTATTATTAAAATCTGTATGGAGAACCATACATGACTTCCATGTTCTAAGATTTATATTTAAAATCATTTTCTAAATGAAATACTTCCACAGAAAATACTTCTTTCTAGTTCTTGCTTCAGCCTTAACCATAGTGCTATGTTCACTAACGTATACCACCTCTAAGTATCTTAGTAAGTATCTTAGTTCTCTAAGTATTTTATTAGAAATGTTCAGCTTTGAATTATATGTATTCTGATTTTTTAATCAAATCAAACAATTCAATTCAATTTTCTTTTATTTCCTATAGATTAACTCGGTAAAGCTCTTGGATTCACAACATGTTTTATGGGTCACAGAGTTAATTTTACAATTTATGATTAACATGATTTATTCTAAACTTATTTTTAATTGCCCCTGATGAACATAATTAATTTCTAGGGATATATTCCACTAGTTATAAGTATTGTACACATTGCTTAATCTTATTAGATTAGTTACATAGTTATTTTATATAAATTACATGTGTTACTCAATGTTTATATTATAACAAGACATATTTCCTAAACGCTTTTATTTCACAATATTCTAAAAACTTATACATTGCTTTTTAACATTAATGTCCGTAATTTTCATTATTTTCACCTTTCTTACATTAGGTAGTTGGTAATTATGGGTTTAATATTATTTTAATTGCTTTATTTTTTTTATATTACTTATAGTCTGTACTAAGATTACATACAATAACTGTTTAAGGTTTGCAGACCACTATAGTCTGATAGGCTCATACCATAACAAATGTTTTCTTACTTAATTACTAAGTAATAGACCCTGACCATCTTGCAGAGGGTTCATTCCCTAAAGACCAAAAGTCTGTCTATGAAATGTTCCTCTGTAAACACGTGCAATTACACTGGCCAGCGATCCACAGGAAGAAAATCGCTGTCCACCTTTTCGGCTTGCACGCGTTGTGTTGGTGTGGGTTTCGGCACTTTTCATTTAAAAAGCGTGCAAACATAAGGAAATAAACATGATTGAGGCCAGAAATAACGTGAATTGAGTGTGTGTGTGTGTGTGTGTGTGTGTGTGTGTCCTGCCGGCCTTTTTATTGCGGTAATCACAATAATAAAACTTTGGAAAAGTATACATTACATAATTGAGATATGCTTGCCTGCCAGGAACGATATATTTTCACTCATACGTGATTTAAATTAAAATGAAAAATATAGAATTTTGTTAAAGTGAAATGAAATGTTTCCATAGAAACTACTTCTTTGTTGTCATTAACGTATTACATATATAAAACTTTTAAAATTTACTTCCTCCATCATCAACTACCATTTTAATTTATTAAAAAATTACCCCCTCCCCCCTTCAACTACCCTTTTCATTTATAGATATTTCATCTACCTCTCTACAGTGGATTTTTAAGACCTTCTTTTCAGGATACGTTATTTATCAAAATTAAGCAATTTACCCTTGTTAAAACGTACAACGTTACAGGTAAACTACCCCTTTCCCTTAACCGATCTTCACCAAAAACAGTAGGCCTTGAGTCCTCTACAATTCAGAGCTGTATGCAAAAAATTAATTTATTTGATTCTGTTTGAGTTTGCGGCCATTATCGTTTGCCATAGAAAAAATTCTACTATAGAACACACACACACACACACACACACACACACACACACACACACACAAAATTCGCGTTATTTCTGGCCTCACTCATGTTTATTTTCTTACATTTGCACGCTTTTTAAATGGAAAGTGCCGAAACCCACACCAACACAACGCGTGCAAGCCGAAAAAGTGTCCAGCGTGGATAGTTATTTGCTTCCTGTGGATCGCTGGGCAGTGGTAACTGCACGTGTTTACAGAGGAACGGTTCATAGACAGACTTTTCATCTTTAAGGAATGAACCCTCTGCAAGATGCTCAGGGTCCACGAGTGACTTCGGAGCGCTTCGTAGGAAGGATGATTATCTGCGTAGGTTGGTTTCTTTATAAGAATAAAGTAAGCCTACCTAATTTTTATGGATAAAGTGACTGAAAATAACATATTAAATGACTACCACATAATAACAAAAATATCTATAAATAGTGAAATTAGTTTGAGGGTGGGCGATATTTTTTTAGAAATTACCGAATCGAATTCAAGTAAATTATTTTAAACATAAATATTACAACATGGAAGTCATGTATGGTTCTCCATACCGATTTTTTTAGGATACCATAAAGAACACTCGAATTTCCGTTATTAAAACAATCTCATTGAGTATGGACTACGTTTAAAATATATACATTTTAATTTGTTATATTTCCAATGATGATGGTTTCTTACTGGATTTCTTGAACTGCGGTCAATAGACAATAATGCGATTAACCCATTATTCTCGCCCAGAGAACCAATATGCAGAAAAAAATTGAAAAATCTATCCACCTGTTGAATTCGTTTACACTTTTACATCGCATTCGATGTTGTCTTCAGATTTAGAACCGTCTTTTATTCGAATGCCATTTTTTGACATCACCACATTCCCATTTCATATGAAACGCAGAAATATTAGTAAATTAATAGGGAAAATTTCGGTCAATTAAACTAAATTGATAAGCTCTATGGTTACCATTTGGCCAAGACCATTCTATGCAATTCATATTTGGTATAGCTATAACAGTAATTTGAAATAGTTCTCATCTAACCTTATTGTAACATTCATTTAAAACTCCGTTAGTCAAAAATAATCCATAACTAGATGGCTTTTTATATTCTTGTATGCGTGTCCATTAAGTAAACGTTGTTTCTCCTGATTTTTTGTTATTGTATGCTTTGGACTGAAAAAACAATCTCATAAATTTTTCTGTGAACAGATAAACAAAAAAATATCGCATACGTAACCTAAATGAAGCAATCTTGTATAAAAAAGAAATATTTTTACACTCTGATATCTCAACTGTTTTTTTTTTTTCAGAAAGTATATTCAACTTTATGTCTATATAAACGTAACAGGTCAAAAACCTGTCATTGACTAACTGCATATGCTCAAAAATTGAATAAGTAAACAACTTATACGATGTTAAAGTTGTTTATTATAAGCGAATATATTAATTATTATCTCTTGAACTCGACAAATATATATTTTTTTAATCTGTCCTTAACAGCGCTGGCTAATTTATGTGTGCATATAATATTAATTAAAATGAAGTTTAAAATTAGCATGGGACTATAAGGCAGCTGGAAACTTCTTTAATTAAACCTGTATCTTTGTGTCCCAAACATTTCATTTCTAACTTGCATAAATTTCCTGGTTTGCAACACAGGAAATGATCAACTTCACGCATTGCGTTGGCGTCTAGCGTAGGTGTATAGTCACGTAAACATGTTATGGCTACCGTTCTTGCAGAAAAATGTATTCTGTACGTCTTGGAGCGCGCCGCTCACACACATAAATATACCTACATAAAACTAAACGAAAGTTGACAAAGTTTTTGGTTGCTAATCGTTTATGAAACCTTGAATACAATTATTGTAAAAATAATACATGCTCCTCCTATGTCGCTATAGCCCAAAGTCGAGCCTTGGCATCCTCTATCCTGACCCTCCACATCTCTCTATCACTCTATCAGTAGCGAAGGACTTCCATCCTCGCACTCCCAACATCTCTCTTGCATCCACAGCGACAGCATCTTCCTGTCTTTTCCTTGAACGGCCTTTTAGTCTTTTGCCATCCATATTCCCCATAAGGACTCTTTTGGCTGTTAGTTTGTCGATTTACGACTTGGCCAGCCCATTGCAGCCTCCTCAGTTTTACGTACATTTCTACCGTTGGTTCGTTGAAGTGACAGTATGCCGTATCGTCCATTCCCCATTTCTATATATGAGGCCCAAGATCCGTCTCAGGAGCTTCCTTTAAATATCTTCAGGAAAAGTAGTGCATTGTAGTACGCAATAGAATACATATCTAACAGTAAAATCCCAGAGGGGGTTACATTTATACTGAAACATTTATATATTATTAAACGAAATTGTAACCACTTACCGTCATCTGCGACGTTACAAGTTATACAAAATATTCTGTGTCAATAATATTTATTTTAAATTTGTTTTGTTTGAAAATAATATTTTCAGATGTAATTGACAATGACAAAATAAATTTAATCATTCTTAATTGTAAGTTCAGTCATACTTCATTAATTTTCCTGTAAAGTATTCCCCAGAAAACATGACTTAGTGCTGTTTTCCCTAACCACGTTGACGAAATAGCCTATTGGTGAAAATCTCCAATCCACAATTTGTTCTTTGCATTGACAGTCCAGTCGTGTTGAGCATTCGACCGACGGGGACGTGTGAACTGTTCTGTCGACATAGCCAGAACACAAACGAATGAAATCATCAAGATGTGATAATGTAGTTACATATTCCTCCTCACGCCTTACGGAACAGATGGTTAAAAATTCTAACATGGTTGCAGAATAAAATTTCTAAATTAAAATGTTAACTTTAATAACGGCACAATTTTTCCCTGGATTAGTTTTTTCATTTAAAACTTAAATAATAAGAACGTTTTGAAATATCAGCTTAATAGGCATTAGATTTGGGAATTGCTGTACATTATGTGTACAGATTAATATTCTATACTTTATATTATTCTAATACAGAATACAAAACCGAATATCTTAGTTTGTTTGGATTATAACTTATGTATAGAATTATTATAAACTAAAGTGTCTATGGAACGTTGTGAGGTTTCAAAGGTCAGCCAAAGAGGAAGCGCCTGATTAATAAAGCATTGGCTTATTACTTAAATGAATGGGTGTTTTATTGACATCAAATAGCATGCATATCGAGATAAAGTATGACTCAGTATCGTGTGCTGTGAAGTAAAAGCAGTGTTTTTTATTAGAAACTGTATAATTTCCGGCGTTAAATCGGTTTTATGGACTCAGAAGTGCAGCAATTGATTGAAGTGCAGTAATGGGAGTGTTCACGAGAACGCCCTTGAAACTCGACTAAAGTACCTGACCCAACCGAAAAATTCCTTTCACCAGGGAGAAGTAAGTAACAATAAAAATATTCGCGGTCCTTTTCCTTTTAGCAGTTCATAACGTGACAAAACATGCTCTTGACGTATTTATTACTTTATTGGTGGAAGTACTCAGCGCCGAAGCCGGCTTTCTGTTTTGTCGAACGTAACTCTTCTTACTCCATTATGCAAGGGCGGCAACATTGAGACCCTTCCAGCGGTTACTGCATCGGCAGGATCGTAAAACTTCTTTTGAAATCATATTTTCGCTTTCCCTTTTAAAGTGTCATTAGGAATTCTGTTTTCTCTTTCACTTTCAAAATTTTACAAGATGGAGAATTTCGGGCTTGTAAACTCAGACTATGTTGTTGTCCATTATATATTTTCGTTTATTTTAACGAAATTCAGCTATTTATTGGCGTTCCAGAATTTTAATTTAAAACCTGAAGTTTCTTGTTATTTCAAAAGCACTTGATTAGTACTCATTAATTTCAGTGAGACATAATTTGCTGTGTTGGTTGTTTGCATTGCAAGTGAGAAAATCAATAGAAGTGCCACAGAATTGCTGGTCGTTACGAACGATTATGTCTAATATCGCAAATTATTTCTAGTATACTTATTACTTGCTATTTAGCACTGATTGTTATTAATTAGGTACAAATATAATTATACTAATTGTATTACTTCGTAACTTGTGGATTACATGTTCCAATTAAGAGTGTGTTAAATGTAAACTTATCGTTTCCACGTTGCCAGTTACAATCCTCTTTGTTATATTGCATTCAAGTGTATGTATAAAAATGTATTACAGGAAACATGGAATGTATCTATACTACTATATCAATATAGAAAAAACTAACGGATTTATAGAGTTCTTGAGAACTCCTTGAGTTACGAAATTTTTCAGAATTCGAGTCCTTGAGAGTTCTTGTGAACGTTCTTGACTTACGAAACTAAAACTACCACTGTACCACTGGATTGAGAATTCTTGACAAACGTACTACTTAGGCAGGCAAACGTCCATGGCAGACATCTACTTAGGCTTACTGGATACGTGTTTAATTATTTTATATGCCTGTATCATGTTGTGAAATAAAAGTCTACTATTGACAGCTGATTCACTGGTTTAGTATGTGTATATATGAAAAGAGTCATACCTATGGTATCGACTTTACTCTGTAAAATTCTGAAAAAATATGTTACAAACAAAAAAAGACAATTTTTGTTTGACAGAACACGTACAAATTAAAATTCTACATTTGCATGTTTGTTTTTTTTTATAAAAGGTGAAATGCTTATTTCATAGATTAAAAAAAAATTGTTTTTGTTTATTTATTCGTTCATCTCCAATGCAGTCAATTGTATATGATTGGTGTAGCCGGAAAAAGGATTTTACAAGGAGTGTAAGCCCATTCATTGGGGCTTAAACCTGGTGTCGACGAGAGATGTCTGAATACCATTAATGACAGTACAACTATTCTACCCCTTCATTCCACGGCTTTAACAATTGACCGATTTGCATTTTATAAAACTAGTTTAAAATAATGTCTTATTAATAGCTGTCTTACAGAATAGTTTTTATCAACAACAAGAATGGTCAATAAGATTATCTATATTGATTCAAGTGACCGGGTTATTTATTTTTTTTTTAAATCAACTCTTTTTACTAAGACTGAAACGACTGTTTTTAAGCTGTGACAAAGGTATGTTAATATAATAATAGTTATTGGATTATCTAGTAACTTAGGTAATGGATAATCTAAGAACGCGAGTAAAAGTGTCAAGATTAGAGAGGAAACTGACTAGCAAACACCAGACTGAATACATACGGGAGAGACTCTGGCCGAGGACAGAATACAGAGAAGATCTGTAAATTGACTTTGTAAATAGTTGAATGCTACAAGTGAATTTAAACTCTAAATTTTTGAATTTAAACTCAATTGTACCCGTTTTACACTCATATACATACACGTAGTAGAAGGCAGTAATTAAGTGACGGCAGGATATCAGGGAAGCGATCGAACATTGAGATACTTTGATTTATTTTGACAGGGATACACGGAAGACGGGTGGCGTGTTTACTGCACCATCCACTAACTGTTTACACCGTACATAATTGAGTTTGTTCCGGTGTCAACACCCGCTTTATTGGTTTTGTTTAATAGGAAGAACGGTTTTAAGGAAGTAACAACAACGGAGGTTTTTGGAAAGTCTTGAAAGGAGCTAACGTTTCAGGTAAACCGGCGTAACCGTGAGAATATAAAGGTGAAGTAATGCTTTGAACGTGAACACTACAATCCTAACAATAGGCATTTTTGTGGAACCCACATACAGCTTTCCGAGTCCACAGCTCGTTTGTCGGTATCACCTACGATAGCATACAGGGAAAGAGCGAAAATTTTCGAAAACACAATGAAAATATCTTTTTTCAAGCCTCCAGAAGAAAAAGTGTTTTTTGAAGGAGGGAATAAATTTTGTTTCTGGTTTTTAGTAAAGTGCTGTAACTGTTGTGTTTTTGTATAGGTTATTTGTGTAATAAATCCATATTTTACGTAGCCACTAGAATTATAATAATCAATGTATATGAATTGTGCAGTATTCTAGTAAAGTGCTTATTCTTTTGGCGAACACTTGTCCAATACGGAAAGTGATTGGCAATACAGGAAATTTTATTATGTCAGTCTGTGAAGTGCTTAAATTAATACCGGAACAAAGTTAAATGAATAATGTACATACTGAAACGCAATGGAAGCCTATGGGCTAAGGTCGTATTTTTCGAGAGTAGAAAAATTAACAACTTGAAGGCGCTGCCATTAGTGTATCAGTAGGGTATAGACTGCTAAAGAGTGACTAAGTTAGCGTAAGGTAGTTCCTCAAATGTTTCACAGTAGCAAAACAGCACTAACCTGGTTGTCATGTTGGAAATTTAACAGTTGGGAAACACTTAACTCTTGATAAAAAAGAATTACCTCTTTTGTGAAAGTTTAGTATACCGTGCTTGGGAAATGCTTCTTATCTCCTTCGACGCAGAACAGTGTTTTCGAAACGTGTCTTAATTGAGATATTTTCCTTTCTAATGTAAGGTGTAAGGTATATGATGCGCAATATATAACCTCTCATGTAGGCTACAAATGCCAACCTCACCTTCTCGAAGCACAGCCTCGGTTGTATGTTGACGAGGAAATGGCGACCGAGTGACTACCGGAATAAGTAGTTTCCCACTTGTTAGTCAACAGCTTCGGGGGGATGAACTGGCAAGCGGTAGGGCACCTCGTTGTCCTGGGGTTCAGAAATCGGCGCCGGAGGCGGATGAACTAGTAACTATTCAACGACATTGGGATGTACAAGGCAACGGGAAACCACTACATTAAAGATCGTTTAGATATCTCTAGTAATATCATCATGGCTATGTTCAAGGGCTGAGAAATTTAAGGATCTGGTTTGGCAGGAATACAACCGACTTATTCCGTACAGCAGTACAGAAAGTTAAAATAGTCTGTATGATGTCCAACATCCGAAACGGATAGGAACTATCAGAAGAAGAATCTAAGGTATAGACATTTAAGGCTGTGAATAAAATGTGAGCAAAAATTCGTTTGTGTATTCTATTTTTATAATGTGAACTTGGATGTTGTGCATAGGAAAAAATTCGATAAGTGAACCCAAGGTCGTGTTTGATTATTTCTTAATGAGTTAAAATATGAAACGTTTTACTTGATGGCTGTATGCAACTAGTCCGGGTTGCCTATCTGTATATTATAGATTTAGCTTAATCCTTTAATCGTACTTTTCAATGATTGAACTTTAATATACGATTGTTTTAAAGAGATCCTTAGGGAAGTTTTGACCAGTAGCGGGATCAGAACTTGGTAAATGAAAGCTGTTTTAAATAATCGTGGAATCAGTGGCCATAAAGTTGTGGACTATTTAATTTGTTTTAATTGCTGATTAAACATCTGTTTCTAATTCGTTATGAAAAATTTGATGTTGTAAGATCATTAAGGTAGGGTTCTGGAAAGATTAGTTTTCTTGATACCATCTGTACACTAGTCTCTCGCCCACGAATGTTGGCATATATAATTTGATGTTGTAAGATCATTAAGGTAAGGTTCTGGAAAGATTAGTTTTCTTGATACCATCTGTACACTAGTCTCTCGCCCACGAATGTTGGCATGTATAATTTACATTCTTTTACTCTTTCTCGTCCTTCTCACCTCAAGTGTCCAGTGTCCCTACGTTACGCATCCCAACTTAACATATTTACGCCCTACTATCCGGAGACATTTGGTCTAGTTCAGACCCACGAACGTTTGTGTGGGTATGGCAAAGCTGCTGCATCTGGTCTCGCCTGATCAAAACAATGTCGAAAGGATGTTTCTACCGAGTATTTAACACTCTATAAACGCAATCCACTCTACTTTTTGCATTTATTCATAACCATAATGAATGTTTGGTCCATTAGAAGACTCCTGAGGCCAAACAACAGTCAAAAAATTACCACGAAAGACGAACTAGCTCCAAAGAAGGCAAAGACAATTGCATCTGCTGGTAAGGTTATGACGAGTGTTTTGTGGAAATCGCGAGGAATAGTCATAATTATTTTCCTTGACAAGAAAAAAACAATTACTGGCGAGTATTATGTGAACTTATTGCAGCATTTAAACGACGAAATCAAGAAAAACCCAATATTTAGCGAAAAAGAAAGAGCGATTTCATCAAAACATTCATCAGCTCACATTCGATTGTTGGGATGGCTAAAGTTAAATAATAATTAAAGACCGAATTGCTCCCCCCCCCCCATACTCGTCAGATTAGCCGCAAACAACTTCTGTCTCTTTCTTAACCTCAAAATGGCTCGGTAGAAAGATGGTGTACCAGAAGACCATGATGCTATAACATCGGACCTTGACTATTTTGAGGACCTTGACAAATCGACTTATAGGTCTGACATAACAACTTTAGAACATGGTTGGAATAATTGTGTCAAGCTAAATTGAGATTATGTTGAGAAATAAAGGTAAATTAATCCAGAAAAATATTGTGTTCTTATTCTGGTCTGGGACTTTTCTCCCTACCCTTGCAAGTTTCTAAAAGAAAAATTATCTGCTTTGTGTCATATTTTATTACTTGTATTGAAATCATTTTGATTTTAAATCATTATTAATTTTAAGTCAACTGTTTTAACTTAATTTTTATTTTTCATTTTAAATTTATTGTTTTACTGTTTCCATAAAAAGGAATGTTTTAATCAATATTTGTAAGTGCAAAGAGAATAATTTTGTATTTTTGGATGGTATACGTTTTTCAAATAATTGTGATTCGTTTAATTTAAAAAATTGTTCGGCATTAATTTTGTACTGGTTTTGAATTGATTAGTTTTAGGGATACCATGTTTTATTAAGCTGTTTAATTTTCATGCACACCGACTATTGTTTTTATATTATCGGTATACTTAGAGTTTTCAGTCAACCCAGTGTAACAGGAAGGTATTTAATTTAAATTATTATATTATTATTGTTGTTGTTAATTTCATTCTTATGTATATAATCCAATATAATAGATTATAATTTCAAAAATTTTTATGAATACAGATTATATAATATGCATATGAACTGTATGTAAATGAATCAAAAATATACAGACATTTAGGCCTCCATTTGAGAACGAATGGCATGATAATTGAACAAGGGAAGTGAGCTCTCAGTTTTTTACTTGGCCATTTGGGATTTGCCTGTCTGTCTATCTATCTACCTGTCTGTATGTTTCACAATACCTTTTGCATGCATTAACCGATTTTCACAAAACTTGGCATGCGTGTCCACACTTTTACCATTATTTTTTAGATTAATCCCTCCAAAATTAAGAGGGGGAGAAGGCAAAAATGTGGAAGGTAAAAATTGTAAAATAATCGAAAAACCCATGTGAGTATCAAATTAAAGAGAATTAAAACCACAATCTGAATATAGTGTTCATTTTTGAAAATTTCAAAATTTTTGGACGTCAGGGCCCAAAAAATGGTGAAAATTTTGATAAAATTGCAAAAATGTGTGTGTATCAAATTAAAAAGAATTTTACATGAAAGTTCAAAATTTTGGTACCCCAGGCCCCAAAAAAGAGACCAAAGATTTGAAAAGAATTGTGAAAATCCAGCAGGGTGTCAAACTAAAATTGTAACCCAATCCGAATATTTCGAATAGTGTTTATTGCATGAACATGTTATCCCAGGTTCTAATTATTATAATTATTAATAGGCTAAGTTGACTCGAAGACTGATAACTACACTTTGATACTACAGCATTGCTGATAATTGAACCTGAAATCTCTGTCCCTTCTCCCCCCTCACTCACTCTCTCTCTCTCTCTCTCTCTCTCTCCCCCCCTTATCTTGGTTTCTAAATGGCAACGTGATTGTGTGTTTCAGAACTAAAGAAGAAGCATCGCACACCACTACAAACAATAAATGATATCCCTGGACCAACACCCCTTCCAGTAATTGGTACACGGTGGGTGTATTCCGTTGGTCGATACAAACTCAACAAAGTACATGAAGCATACAAAGGTAACCAAATCGCATTTGACAATTCACAATTCTCGTTACACAAATTACGTTAGTTTCTATAATGGAAACTGAGTGAAAATGTTAACAGGTTAAAGAGAAATTGTATATGAAGCCAAATCAGAAATTTGTTAGTGATTTCATTTTTTATTGGTTGAATGCAGTCTTTGTTTCCATTTAGATATGTTCTAAAGTAACATCAAGTTACACTGGTCATTTTTTGAGAATATATCTGATATAAAATTCTGTGCTCCCAGATTAGAAATTATAAACAAATACAAAATGTTCACTTTAAATTTCACAAGTGACCTATTGGTGTAGGCCACAAATGTAAAGCTGAATTCCCAAGAACAGTAGGAGCATCCACAATAAATACGAAGCAATTATATTTTAAAAATTAAATACAATTCATGTATTGTATGTCAATAAAATTATTCTTATATATTTGCATCTTATTGTAAACAACTTTGGTTTGTCATGAAAATAAGGGATGGTTCACCATGGATGGTGGATGGTAATAACACTAAATGAGGGAGCAAATCCAGCAAGCAATTCAAGGGGAGGCACTTGGAAAGTTGGACAATTTTTTAAAGGCTTAAAGTGTTAATGACAGTAATTAATGAAGATACAAATACAGTTTGTTATTATCAACACATTAAGTTTATTTACATACAAGTATAAAATCATTTGGGTCTGTCAGTTCCTTGTTCTTTTAATAATATTCACTAATAGTTTAAAATACACTACTCATTTATGGTATGGCATGTATAAAATTAAAATGTACATGCTGGTAAGCTACAGTTAAAGTTAAAGTAATTTTAGAGTAAAATCATGAATCTTCATAATGATTGAATTTTGATTAGCTTTCAAATATTTAATATTAAAATTGTTTAAAGTTTGTTCGTTAAAACTGAAGAAAAAAAATTCTTCAAACTTTGGATTTATCATACATATAAAAACAAAATACTGTCCTTCAAATCTTGATAAGTTGAGAAGTGAATGCAAACAAGTGTGTGTGTGTGTGTGTGTGTGCGTGTGTGAGCGTGTGAGCGTGCGCGCATGCATTGTGGTTGCATTGTATATGTAAAATTTTATTCTTATCTAATATTACTGTGAAGAATTAATGCACCATATTTGAAAGTTAATCTTTCAGTGTTCAATTTATTGGTATATATATGTAAACACACATCTAGGCCACAGTAATTTTATAGGATATACTTAATAAGTGTTGTGGATTATCAAACTATCATCTTGTCAGAAATAACCAGGAAACAATAATCTAGTATTTAAAGCATTGATTAACAATGACTGATTGTGATTGAGTAAAAATAATTACTTTCACATTACATCACATACAGATAAAATATTTTATTCTGTTCTATAACCATGAGTAGGAAACAAATATATGTAGTATTAAATATCGTTTTGTCTGCAGTAGCAAGCTTTTGTTAAATACAAGTATCCCTGTATTTTTTTAAAATTAGTTTTCTGTGGTTTTCGTGATTAACTTTCTTAATCGTTCTGTTTACTACTTACTACTTAAGTAAGTTTGCAGATACCGATTCATTTCTTTGGTGGCGCTTCCTGCTTATCAAATATAGACCTACTATAAACTGTATTACCTGATTTTCAATAGCAGTGACATATAGTGTTCAAGGAGAATAAAATAATTGCTCTGTAAACATTTAAAGATATTTCTAAAGAATGGTATTAACCTGTCCTGTACTTTGCCACATACAGTTCAACTGCACTATCGGTATTTTTAATTGATTGTTCATAGTTAAGTAGAAATTTGATTGTATTACCCAAAATTAGAAATGCATAATTTAATACTGCAAATCATAAGTAATGAATGTTTCTTGTTTTATTTAAAGTAGCCTAGTGGATGTAAGGAATAACTTGGGATTAGGAGTAGAATTAATTAAGGACACTGTTTCCTTTCTTGCAGATATGTTTGATAGATATGGAGCAATAGTAAAAGAGGAAACTTTGTGGAATTTTCCAATTATCAGCTTAATGTCACGAGAGGACATACAGAAAGTTCTGAGATATACCAGTAAGTATCCACTCCGTCCTCCAACTGAAGTAACAGCATACTATCGGCAATCGCGACCAGACAGATACACTAATTTAGGACTTGTTAATGAGTAAGTAATCAAAACAAAAAAAGTAACTGAATGAAATTATTCAATTTATTATATACAATAATTGGTTCACAGGAGACATTGCTGTTGATTGGTTGGTCATATTTCTCATCATTAAAGTAGCTCATGTTTCCCTGAGCTGGCAAAATTCTCATTGAAATCCATGAGGAATCATTTCCTATAATCTAATTAAATAACAATTAAATCATTTTAACACACACACACACACACATGCGCGCGCGCGCGCGCACGCGCGCACACACATTAATCTTTATACAGCACACGCTATTTAATGTCTGGGGCTCTGAAACGTTGTGGTGTTAAGTGTATTTTGCAGTGCCACAATTCTCATTAATTTTGTGCTCATGACATAAAAAAACTTATGCTTGCTTGTAACATGTTGTCATTTAAGAGTGCGGACATGTGAGCATACGTGCACGCGAGCACACAGAATTAAAGCACACTATAAAGCATAGTAGTGCATGGTATAATAACCATAATATTAAATGAATATATTATAATGTAATGACTAAAAACAACAGTGTCTCTGAATGGGTGAGTATTTGTTTGATAACATTCACAGGTAATTCGATAGATTTGCTACTGGACCACAGTGACAAATAAATAATGTGTCAGTATCAAAACAATATTGTTTTTAAAATAGGAGACTTAGTTTTTCACAGCTTTTTTTATATGTATGTTTATTTTATTGCTGAAGTGCTAGATGGTGAATAGTCATTTGCAAACATTAAATCACATTGTACGTCTTCATTTATCTGTCAGAATCAAAGCTATTATGGCAGTCATTATAGGGATTATGTTAACTTGTGCATGTTCTTCTGTAACATACTTATCTTTGGTTAAGATTGGGTTTCTAATATTGAAATGAATATTGGGATTTTGCAAGATCTAACTACTGGAATCTTTTGTTTTAAGTGTGCATTTTTAACATCAATATTTGATGGCATAAAATCAAAATAACATTATGCAAAGTCATTAGTTTTAAAACAAATTGCTCTATATGAACAATAGTACATCCAAATGGAATGATACAATCCACCATGGAAACATGAAATTCTCATTAATAAGTTTAGACAGAGTAGTTATAAATACATACTTCATTATACTAAAATTCATATATAGGGATTATAATGAAAATAATGTGTGTTGATTAAAGTATGTAAGTAGTTCCTACAGTTGTATACTACTGTATATCACAGTTAATACAATTTTCAGGCAAGGTGAGACGTGGCACAATCTGCGAAGTCACCTGACACCAGAACTGACAAGTTCAGCAACTATGCAGAGGTTTCTGCCTGAATTGAATCAGGTGGCTGATGACTTCAATACACTTCTGGTGTCAACCAGAGACAAGGATGGACTAGTCAGAAATTTTGAAGAGTTGGCAAACCGCATGGGGTTAGAAAGTTCATGCACACTGATCCTGGGCAGGAGGATGGGTTTCCTAGAGGATAATGTTGACCCTACTGCTTTGCGCCTTGCCAATGCAGTTCAGGAACAGTTCCGTGCATCCAGAGACACATTTTATGGTCTTCCTATTTGGAAAGTTTTTCCAACTCCTGCCTACAAACAACTTATTAAAAGTGAAGACACAATATATGAGTAAGTGACGTCTACAATAAACTTCTTATACTGATTTCCAAATGTTTGCATTAAAACAGTGACAACCTTGTTTTGATGTAACTAAAATAATGAAAAATTTATATTGTTGAGTTTATATTCATTTTCAGACAACATTTTTATTTTGTAATTTCTATTGATGTTTCTAATAATTTGTGATTCATGGTGTTTATATATGTGTGTATATTTAATATTTATACTAGTAATATTACTAGTATTTTGTATTTATTTATTAATATTTATAGTAAATACTTACTATAATATTTATAATAGTAACTTTACCTCAAGATGTATATATTTATATAGATATAATTAAATAAATTTTATATATATACTTTTTGCTACAGTCCATTTCTTGATGCATATATAATATATTTAATATTTATAATAACTTTACCTCAAGATGTTTTTTCCTTATTTGGAACATGTTTTGGGAACAATAAATTTCCTGAAACATGTTCCAAATAAGGGAAAAAACATCTTGATGTAAAGTTATTATAAATATTCAATATATATATATGTTTTATTTAGACAACATTCTGACATCTAGTTTACACCATAACATGATGAATGTAGACACATTTTATACAATTCTAGAAAAGATGCAACTGACTATCCTGGTATTTGTTGTAGCTTTTATGATTATGAACTCCATATTTTTTAAACAAGGTAACTGTTATTACCAACTTTATTTTGAAGTAACCATAACTTTATTTCGTGGTTTGGTTAATTCAAATTAATTTCATATCTCTTGTGTTATCTATTATACTGTAACCATGTTTATTGGAAATAGATGAGATTAAACAGATTTTATCCATTGGCTATGACGCATTCATAAATCGTATTCAGTTACTGCGATTAAATGATAAATATGTGTTTTTAATGTTTAAACCAATTTGAATGGTGGATTAAATTATTTCCAGCATAATATCAGAACTTGTTGAAGCTGCAGTGAAAGAGGAGCAAGACACCTGCGAGATAGATGGAGTTAAAAGTGTATTTATGGCAATCCTTCAATCTCCTGGTCTTGACATTAGGGACAAGAAAGCTGGTATCATTGACTTCATTGCTGCAGGAATCAAAACAGTGTGTATCTCTTTTATCTTTTTTTTGACTTATGTGATACTGTTGATAGTTGATGTTATTTTATTCTGTATGCTCAAATCCTTAATAACTAGTGGTGTACAGTAAGTATGATGTTGGCTTTCTGCATTAGATTGTGTTTGATACTTGCTATCAGCAAAATCTGTCTGTCTGCTTGTGCTTGTCTGTCTGTATTTCTCTCTCTTGCTCTCGCTCTCTCTCTCTCCCCTGTCTGTCTATTGCTATGTCTACACTTGTGCGCTTTCAACTTAAACTTCGCTTTCAATTTTCAATTCTGCTTTCAACACTGAGTAGTTCTTGCGCATGCTTTAGATTGAAAGTACTGAATGCATGCCATAAAGTGTCTACACATGTGCGTCACAGTTGTCAATGTTTCTCCAGTGTAAACATGAAAAATGGACGTGACTGATACTGTTATGGTAGCGGGTATAAGTGCTGCATTTTTTGGTGCTGGAAAAGAGTTAGAAAAAGGTGTGAAAAATATCAAGGCTCGATATGGTTGAAAGGTTATTTAAGAACGCGGAATTTTGGAATTATGAGAGACCTGGATGATAACGTTCTATAACGTATAAGAACTTTACACGAATGTCTAGAACGAACTTTCACATGGTTTTACAAAGTGAAGCCTAAGATCAGAAAAGAAAATACTCCTTCAAAAATATGAACGCAGGCTTTTATAAACATAATTTCTTTTCATTTTGTTTGTATAATTTTTGTCCGTAATGTCACATAAGGCACAATGTGACCTATAATCTTCAATAAAGGCCTACGTTTGTTCTGCCGACATGGTAAACAACAAACACATCACACCAATCACGAAAACAGAATAAAACCTTTCTGTAAAACTATGAAGTTGCATGGAAAGAAGATCCACTGGTGGTGGAAGCACGTGCGTTACTGAATGCGTCACTAAAAACGGTGACCTTCAACTGATTTTGAGGCATGCTTTGTGCATGTGTTACGTTTGCTAGAGGAAGGTCTCACTGCGCATGCCTCGAATGCACGAAAAGCGCACTAGTGTGGACATAGCTTATCAGTATATCTCTATTGCATCTTCCCTTGCATAGTAATGTCTCTCTGCTTGTCCATTTGAAACTGCTGGTAGATTTTACTTCCAGCACACAACTATGATTGGAATCTGACCATATCCACCACATATAAATACAGAAAGTCAGTCTGCTCTTGATCAATTATGCCATCCAAAGAAAGATTGATTTAGAAACAGCATTTTTCTTGCAAGGGCTCTTCATTGATTCTAAAATAAATTAAAATTTTTTAATCATTACTAAATATTATGTCTAGATATTGCTTTTGTACAGTTACTTTTCCTACACTGTGCATAGAGTTTATGAAAATATCTTCTTCTTCTTCTTCACTTCAAGGATTAGGCTATATAAACCTGTGTTCTGGCACCCATCCCATCCTTGGACAACCCATGTCTCTCCTACCAATGGCTTTATAGTTCGGTGCTGCTTTCGGAAATCGATCCTCTGTCATCGTTTGCAAATAATCCCAACATTGTCTTCTGTAAGCTGAAATAATTTCATTTATGTCCTCTACTTTGAGTTCTGTTCTGATATCCTCATTTCTCATTTTATCTTGCAGCAGTTTACAGTACTTTGAAGAAACTGCATTTCAGCACTCTGAATCTTGTCACATTCCTTTTTTGTCATGACCCACACCTCACTCACATTTGTCAATGTGGGTATTGCAATTGATTTGTAAAATTTAATCCTTTTGCTGTTTCTTGTTTCAGTTCTAAACTTTCTATGAATCATTCCACAATTATTCCTAAATGTATTCATCTTCTCTTTTATTTCATATTCAGACTTATAGCTTACTGCACATCCGAGATATTTAAAATGGCTCACTTGTTCTAAGGTGCTGTTGTTTAGAACTATCCTAGTCCTCACTAGATATTTACCTTTAAAGGCCATGGTTTTAGTCTTTTTCACTGAAATTGTCAATGAGTACTCTCTTGCTACTTCTTGTAATTGAAACATAGCTCTTTGTAAATCATTCTCATTTTCTTGAATAATATCTATGTCATCTGCATATAGCAGGGAACCCATACAGACTGATTTGTTAAGCTGTATTCCCAAAGTCACTCTGGATTTCCATGCTCTTAACATGTCATCAATATATATATATATATAATTAGAAATAATTATTATATATATATATATTTCAATCACCTTCTGCTACAGTCCGTTTCTTGATGTATATAATACTATAATACTTATAACTATTTTACCTCAAGATGTATTTTTTCTTTAGGGACATGTTTCGGGAGATCCTGTTCTCCCATCTTCAACCTTCGCCATCTTGCTTCTGGTGCAGTATTTGTGTGTTGGCTTCTGGATGTTATTATGGTGGTTTGTTGGTATGTGTAATGTATGTGTATGTGTAACCACACACAATAATGTGTGTGGTTACACAAATACTGCAAAGCCAACACACAAATACTGCACCAGAAGCAAGATGGCGAAGGTTGAAGATGGGAGAACAGGATCTCCCGAAACATGTCCCTAAAGAAAAAATACATCTTGAGGTAAAATAGTTATAAGTATTATAGTAATATATATATATATATATATATATAAAGGAAGGTTGGGGAAATACAGCATCCCTGCTAACTACCTTATTTATTGGAATATAACCTGAGACCCTACCATTCACATCCAGGACTACAGATGTACTTTTGTAAAATATTTTATTACTGGTGTAATTATTAGTAATAATTAGTACTGGTGTAATTAGCTTTATCCAGTAATAAATTTAGCTTGTTCCATAATAAATTTGGAAAATAAATTATGTTAAAAAAATTTATCAGTTGTGATTTTATTTCTGTAATAAGTAAATTATCACACATTTTACAACCTGTACATGATTACTATCAATGGATCAAGGGCATAGATTCTGTCTTAAACACAATCAATATTATTAATAATTTATCATCTTTAATATTCATAAAGTAATTCATTTCTTCGCATCTACAACTTGCATCATGTCTGCACTAAATATTAGCATAAATATTTTTACATATAAACGATAATTTGATATTGTTTAGTGACCTTTGTCATTTTTATAAATATTTATTTTACTATTTATTTGCACATGTGTTAAGTGTATGTTTTAACTGATTCTATTTAACAGTTAGGAAACACATTAGTATTCCTCCTGTACTTAGTGGCTAAGCATCCAAGAGTACAACAACGTTTATATGAGGAAATTATAGAATTGGCACCACCAGGAACACCAGTTACTTCCCATGTTCTCCTTGGTGCAACTTATCTTCGTGCCTGTATAATGGAAGCTTTCAGGTGAGTTATGTATAATGCTTTATGTTCAACTTACCCTTCACTTATCAGATGTTAGTCAAATATAACCTACTAAATGTTACGTGCCCTCTGCCCTTTAACCAAAATAATGTATCTTACAAATGTTTTGAAGATGGTTCAAAGATTGCAAAGGATGTTGAGAGATATTAATTTTGTCAAATTATTAAATATACAACGTTTGTATTTTGAATTGAATTTCTCTGAACAGTGCTGCTCTTAAAGTTAACAAGTAATATTGGCTAAATTGGTTGGAACACTTAACCAAATGGATCCCTGCCACATCCCCAAACAACTAAGCCAGAATGACAGAGAGGTGTGGAATGTCCGAAGAAGTATTGGAGTGATCAGCTCTAGTCTATCTGATTGAGACCAGGGCAAACCAATTTTGGTTTAATCCTTGCTAAAGATAATGCACACTATATTCAAATTTGTGTTAAAATTAATTTTTGTCTAATACCTGGCATGAGGTTTTAGTTTTTCACATTTTTAATTCACTTTTTGGGCCCTGGTATCCAAAAATTAACAGAACTGAATTTCAGTTAAAATTCTTAATTTGATACCTCACACGGCCTTTTTCAAAATTTTGTCCTTTCACATTTTTACCTCTGGCCCCCTACTTTTGGTGGGATTATTATAAAAAAAAAACGGGGATCTACAATGTCAAATAATGAACCAGGCCTGTAACCAGAACTAGCTGTCAGGAGGGGTAAAATATTTCCCAGGACAGGCAAAACATATTCCAAGTGGAGCATACATTTATATACTTTCCATTTGACTATTTATGTATATTTATATTTAGGCATATAAATAAATGTATACATACATTGTAACATAACATAGTTGAGGTTCCCCAACGTTACATAAAAATTGAATGAAATATGGTCAAGGACCATACCCTGACTTAAGGTTGTTCAATAGTTCATGTGCTTGAGAAGTACCTCAAGTCAAAAGGAGGCAATGACTAATGTTAAATGTAAAAGAGCCAGACCAATGAATGATTGAATGTAATGAAATGTTCGTTTTGTACTGTGACATGTTAAGGTCTACAGAGTATTTATGTTGTATGTTGAATATGCTAAAAATGAAATGATGTTGTTTGATAATAATACTTCATCAATAATTATGTTTATATTTATATTAGATTTGTCTTTATACAACCCAGTATAGTTACCAATGTTAGGCACTGTACTAAGTTCTCAGTATTGTATAAAGTTGAAAAATACTGTTGTTTTAATTAATGTTTATAAACTGGATCGGGAGTGTGACCAGTGTTTCAAGTCTAACAAGTAGTTCTGACAATTATATTATAAATTAATAAAGGGTTCCAGAACCATTTAATTAATATAAAAAAAAAATAACCACCAGTAAATTAAAATTCATGTAATTAACCATGTAACCAGTAATTAATTGTACAGTAGGTCAGGTAAAAAGAAAATTAAGTTAAAAAACCAAATAATGTTATAATGGTTGTAAGTGAATCTATAGGCCTAAATTCCATATTAGTGAAAGGAAATTAATACCTTTTTAGGAAACCCAGTCCAACGAAACTCTGGTAAAACATTTACTGTCCAGGAAGGAAGGTTAGGGGAGAATTTTATGTGATTCAATATTAATCCAAGCATGGAGTATTTTATTGGAAAGGAGTAGTAATATTCTATAATGCCGGCTCAAGGATATATAGAAAACGTGGTTGTTAAGGCAACTGAATTGCAGAAGTTGTTGATTTTGAATTAATTCGTTCTGATTGTTACAAGCTATTAGGTTGAGATGGACCGATATATTTAAAAAATATGAATAAATCTAAAGGAAATATGTATCAAAATTGAAAAACCCCTTTTGTAAAACAATTATACTTTAATGCTAATGAGTAATAAAAATTAAATAACCCTCCAAATTGTAAATGAATACAGTAAAAAAGAATTGAAAGCCTCTCACCTCATTCACTAAATAATTCCACTGGATTCGGTATTAAACCAATTCATACTATAAATCGATGATCAGTAAAAGAATTAAAGTTTGAACTAACGGAATTATTGGAAATACCAGAAGACTCGATTTGGCGTAATAACCTTCATTAGCAGCAGAGAAGCTGGGATCCTAATTCCATTTCACTGGGACCAAGAATTGTGAAGATCGTAAAAGAAGAATAGAAGCCAGAAGATTTCCTGAGGGTTTACCAGTACACACCACCATCAATTTTATTGAAAACCAGAGCTATTTCACTGGATGAAGACGAGATAAGCTGAGTTTTGGGCCACTATTGACAAACGTCCACCGCCAGACGAAATTTTCGTCAGTTTGGTAAAAAAACAACTTATTTTCATTTCACTGTATTTAAAGTAAATAATTTTATTTTTGTAAATTGAACAACCTTAATTATGCATTTTACCTGGCCTTACTAATGGTTCCAAGAACTATACGAACCCTGGGATAAGAATTATTTGTTATTATTTTCAAGTGTATATGTTTTTAGAATTTGAGTAATTAATAATCGATATATGTCTGGATGATCGATTGGATCGTATTATTGTTTTTTGAGACAACGTAACCTGTTAATTAATAGAGAAAATAAATAAAGTACATTTATTGTATGAGATAACGTTTAAGTTATTGCAGAATAAATACTATATGTGGTGGGTGGAATAATTTACAAAAAGATTTATACAATCATAACGAATAACTAACCTATAAGTACGCTTATTACTAGTAACAGCGCTCAAAGTTTGCAGCTGGTGGGACGGAAGATTGCTGAACTAGCTTGTGTTTAATACTAAATTTGAATGAAATTTTCTACCATCGAGTGACTAGGGTTGACACAAATTCCCCTTACATTCAGTTAATGCTCCATACATATTGCTAATATTACACAACCACTGAAAACTAATTTAAGTCTATAGAGTAGTACGATTATAAATTCAAGAACATAATTATAAATTTGTTTGTTTAATAATCTATTTTCCGAAGGTTACATCGGTCACCACTGAAAGATATATTCATTAATAAAACATTAATTAAGACAGGCAACAACATTTGTAATTGTTACGAATTGCCACCTGCAACATATTACTTGGCGTTTGATACACAGGAGTCTATTATAACTAATTACACCCATAGACAAGATTTCTTTATAATTTGACGGTTCCAGCGTGCAGCATATAATATAACATACGTCCTCACATAATTAACAAGTAGTTCTTTATAAAATTGGTTTACAACAGTGAGGTTTGAATAAGACGGACGTTTCACCGCTAGTACCTAACATACTTATTCCATAACAAATTGATGACTCCTACGTGGGGGCTGATCGAAGAAGGACTCACCATACTTAGTTTATTACAAATTGGCCAGCCCAACAGTGAGGCTGTAAGGAGAGGGAATCGATAGTTTATTACAACATATAATATAAAATATATTTATAAATTTTTCATTCTATTTATTTATTTGTAATTCTCCTATCATCTCTGCTGATGTTACTTTCATCTGGGAAATACAGTTACAAATAAGCCTAATTTGCCCATGAAATTAATAATATTTCAGTTACATTCATGATATACTGAAGAATCTTTGAAGAGTTACAAATAATTTAGTAATTCAATGATGGTTTTATTCTTCAATTTAATTTTAATCTCATCCTTGCATCTTCAGACAGACCACAATATGCTTTTGCCTTTTGTTTGTACCCCAAGAGTTTTTAAAAAGTTTTGATAACAATGAGTTATTCAATTGATAAAATGTTTATTCCTATATACAAAAAGAGCTGCTGTTAAAATTTATTCACTATAGCAAAATGCCACATAAGTTTTGCCAAATAGCATTCCAGCCAACTACAAACTATAGTTAATAAAGCAGTTAATATAGGCAACTTTCCAGCATTTAATAAAGTATACCAAGCGGGTCAAAAACAACAGATGTTCATAATTATGATTTGTTTTATTGGCTTACCTTTTCTCAGAACAAAATATTCATTGTTTTTGTTCACAGTAAGCATAGTCTACTTGGTGACATCAGTGCTACATTATCATGTCTATAAGACAGGTAGAAGTTGCAAGGGTTGTTGTTTTAGTGTCCTGGTATGTCTGTGCATTGGCTGGCTCGATGAACTCCAGTTATTTTATTGTAGTGCAGTTATGCATTACAAGGGTGTTAGGATATGGGTTCTCTTTGCACAATAGGGCATGAAAGAAAGAACTTTTGTGTTTGGTTTGTTCTGGCCTGGCTCCACACTTGGGATTCAGTTCCATTACTCCCTTAAGGATTCACCCACAGGAGCTTAGAGCCACACTGGCAGGGGCAGGGATGTTAGGCCACTGTAAGGTATTGGCTGGATCAATGTGCTACAAGGAATCATGTGCACACCTTGTGGTTTCCCACACTTGGACGATTGCGCAGCTAAGGCAGCTGAAGCTGTTGCTATTCTGTCTGTTGCTGAGTTTTGATGCAGACATTGTGCTAACCAAGCATGGGAAAGCCACCGCTGTGCAATATTGCCTGGCTTGTACCAGGCAACAGATCATGGGTGATTAGGAAGATGGTGGTTGATTCATTTTGGGTTCATTTAAAGAATGTCTTGTAATGGATATAAACTACCATCCGAGAACATTTGATCCACAATAGGAGGTAATTCAGTGTCTGCTCTGTTTAGTTAATGAATGTGTGGGAAGAAGGAGTCCATGGCCTTTGCAAACAAATTAGATGTCTGAGTTGAAATGAAATCCTCCAAGGAAGAAACATCATTTCCGACTAATACCTATGCTTGCTGCTAGTCTACGCTTGTTGGTGGCCAGCAGGAGAGGCCTCCAAATGGATACTGTGTACTTGTTGCTGTCCTTAAGAACAGCAGATACAATGATACATTAGTGTGGATAGCCAGGTGGCTGTTCTGTGAAAGCATGGGGAAAAGTTTAGCTCTGGCACCTCGAGCTCACTGGATGGGTCTTACCTTCCAAGAAGAATGATTGGTATGGAGAAGTGGACTTGTGCAAAAAAGCATATAGCTTTAGATTTGTCTGCATTGGATGCTATACACCACTTCTTCCGCAGCCAATCTTGGAGAATGTCCTATTGGCATTGTATCATTATGCTCACCTGCTGAAGGAACAGGAAGGTATAATGGAATATCGCTTTGTTACAGAAGAGGAATAGCATAATTCTAAGACACACTGGAAAGTTATTTGTGTACACGAGGTACAGAACAGGACCAAGAAGAGATCCTTGAGGAACGTCAGTGTTGATGGGCAAAGTTGAGAGCACTCTAAATTAACACTCATCCTGAAAATTTCTCAACTTAATATGACCTTACAAGTTCCACAATGGACACTGGTATTTGTGTGTGAGCCTACTTGTAGAGCAAGACTTCATGCTGGACTGCTGAAGGTTTCCTCATGTCCAACAGGACAGCATAGACCAATGCCTGTTGGTGGCATCTGCTAGTGGATGACGATTCTCACTAGCTGAAGAGTAGTTGAGTGCCCTGCTGAAACCCGAACTGCACTTTGCACATGATGCTATCCATCAAGTGCCAGATATAGTCCAGCAGGAGTTGCTGGAATAGCTTTAAGATTGCTGGCAAGATTGAGATCAGGCAATAGCTTACAGGAAGCGTTTGGGGTTTCTTAGATTTCGGAATCAGAATGATGTTCCCAGCCTCTCACAGGCAGGGAATGTACTGTAGCGTCTACATGTTGGTTACTTTAGACCTACAAGATTCAAGACTATCTGCTTCATGTTCTACTTGAGATTTGTTTTTTTTTAAATAAATGTTTATACATATGAGTAAAAGTCACTTCAACTTTGAGTTGTTTGATGTTGGATTAATATGCTAATCACGAAAACTGCACACTTTCTAACAAAACTAAAATTGTTTATATTATTTATTCTATAAACAACATACACAGCAAACCACTTTGAACACATTCCCAACAAGATACGTGATGCATTGGTAACTCTATAACTAGCCACTAAAGGCTACACAAGTTCAGATAGTGGAAACTTAGCTTTCTTTCATTACTTCATTTAACGGGATTTTTATTTCATAATTTTTCCTGGATTTTCAAATTAAATAAGGCTTTTAAAAATAAAATTTTGTAATTTGAAATTGGTGAAGAATTTTTTAAAAACACGTAAGTTTGGGCAAAATTTATTCTAGGTCAGTGGTATTCCAGGTCCAACCTGGCCCCCATATGGCTATGGATCTGGTATGAACATATATGCCAAGTTTTATAAAAATCAGTTGATGTTTTCAAAAGTTATAATGAGACATATCCCAAATAGATAGACAATTAGACAGTTTGTTGCCTGTCTAATAAACAACGGTGGAAAAGACACTTAAAAGAATTCAAATTCAAGACTGGCCAAACAAATCTGGAAATATAAACCCATAGGACACAGGTGTGTGAGTAGACACAGGAAGAGATGGCTGGAGGATCTTTGAAGGCGGAACAGTCATCTCTTGCCTTTGTTGTGGTGTGAAGAGATAATGATGAATTAGACACATAGACAGATAAATTCCAAATAGTCAAGTTAAAATTGATAACTCATTTCACTCATTCAATAATAGTCCTATTCAAAGTAGTTAAAGAATGAAGTTTGCTGTAGAAGTAAAATTCATTAAGGTATGTTTAAGGAAAGTGTATTGACATTTCACTCATTATAGTTGGCTAGAAAGAACTTAATTTTTTAGTTGACTAATTAAATAGTTGTTTCAGCTATTTGTTATATGATGCACAACATATAAAATGGACTAAGCTGTAAAAAAAAAAAAAAAAAAAAAAAAAACAGAATGGGTAACAGATTTTTATAAAGTGGTAATAAAGTATATACTTAAGAATTATTGTGTTGTGAATGTTACAGAGTTTTGCCAACTGCACCTTGTGTGGCCAGGATACTAGAAACAAACATGGAACTCAGTGGTTACCATTTAAATGCTGGGGTATGTCATTGGAATATTTTGCTAAAGTTAAAAAATTTCATAAATCATAATAAAGATTATGGTTATAGTACTTGTGTGTGTGTGTGTGTGTGTGTGTGTGTGTGTGTGTGTGTGTATGTGTGTGTGTGTGTGTGTGTGTGTGTGTGCGTGGGCTCTGTGTGTGTCACATGAGGTACCACACTTCAGGGGACTAGCTGGTGACTCACTATGAAAAAAGGGAAATTGAAAGAACTGAAAGGGAAAACAAAGGAGAGAATTGCTTATTTTCAGTTAGTCTGATTTTGTTTACTTAAACTCCTTGCTATACAATTTTTTTTAAATATTGGTTACTGGATGTACACAACAACTCAAATACAGGTAGCAAAATATAACATTATGACTACAAATAGTATGCAGCAATTACAAGAGATACTCATGCAAGCAGCAGTGTGAAGTATGTATTGAAACAGGAAGATAAAATTATTGAGACTTATTTACATTACCTGAAGTGTGGTACCTCGTGTGGCCACACCTGTCATACACTCCTCACAGCACCCACACACATGTGCATATGAGTGTTTGTATTGTGGACAGTGTATACCAGGGATATAATCTAAATCAGAATACAAATATTGGTAACTTGTAAGCCAAGTTTTGTGAAGCAGTTGCTATGAAGCAGTTGTCACTCAGGTTTCTTTAGCAGCTGTCACAATATAAGGTTAAAAATATAAATGGTACTTAATTTGATATTCGTTATATGGCTAACATCTTAGTTTTTGCAGATAGTATTCCACTTGTAAATTATAGTGTAAGTATTAAGACTCTATCATCTAAATGTAATAGGAATAGATAAAAGTAAAATTCCTGAGCTGACTAAAATTTAATATGTGATGAGAAACAGAGGATTATCTATTATGTGTGCAAGTTTTATAATTTAGCATATAGGGTAAAAAAGGACTAATCTAATTATCCTGTACATATTGTAACACTCGTATCTTCTAAATAAACTATTTATTACTTTAATGTATCTTGAT
This sequence comes from Magicicada septendecula, assembly GCA_034769895.1. NCBI lineage: Eukaryota > Metazoa > Arthropoda > Insecta > Hemiptera > Cicadidae > Magicicada > Magicicada septendecula. The sequence goes on along the minus strand of CM068368.1, from coordinate 266,850,558 downwards.
TACCTGGGTTGGTGTGTTCTTCTGTTTTTTGGAGAATTTCTATAGTAATATTAGAAATTGTAATTGACTGTGGTTGTATGTTTGTCTGGTTATTTTGTTATTCGGTTTTTTATCACTCGAATAGGTCATTAAATGGGTGCCAATTTGTAATAACAAACGATTACAAATAATATTAATTATTAATGGAGATACTATTGGTTTTAGTAAATTTTTAGTTTAATTTCTCTCTTTACTTTATTAAAGTTCATTGATCTGTTGAATCATTTAAATAGTACGTTTTGTTTTAAAATAATTACGGCCAACTTAACCTTCTTGACTTGAAGTAAACACTAAGGTTCAATGTTGATTTCAAATTGTTAACAATTAAAAAAATAATACGTCATACACCATTAACTCCCATTCATTTTTTCTTTTATTTCCTTTTTTAAAATTTTATTTTTCTATCATTAAAATAAAGAACATTTCTCATAATATGAATTAACCAGGCTTATGGTATTGATAGCTCAACAGCTGGTAGCATGAGTTGACAAAATCTCAAGAGAAGTAGGCTATGTTTACGCTTTGATATTATAACCCTTATGAGTTCTTTTGACTACAACAATTAACAAAAAATGCCTTTTTTGAAGAACAAAATATTACAATTTAAAATTAAATATGGTATTATAAACCAATAACTTAAAATCTAATGTGACAATCCGTTCGTAATTCAGACAGTGTCTGTTGTTGGGGTTAACCTTGTTTGTCTAAGTTATTTAGATAAACATTGATTATGAAAACAAATTACAATGTTAAACATGAAATAATTTGAATAGTGTTTGCGTTTACTACTGTGATAACATAAACATAAGTTCACAAGTGTCTATTACTAGTTACTATTGGATCGTGATCATTAATTATTACGTTTTGTTATAAATTCTCAAAATAACCACTACGCTTTCCTTTTCTTTATATTTCTTTATCACTCACTGTATTTATATATTCACTCTATTGTCCTTTAATTATTAAACACAATGCACAACACTGTCGATTCACTGTTAGGCTATGTTCACTTTCGGAGGTTAGAGGTTTGTTGACACTGTGCATAACCTCATTTAGGATCGAGACAATTTGGGGACAAGATTATATTCAATTTTTGCATCACAGAGGAGGCGTTCTTAACTGTTTGATGACCCGCTAACAACTGATGGGGTTGCAGTGCGTTTAACCTGACAATTGAACGATTTTGATTGGTTTAATTATTAAATATTCCGTTATTAATAACTAAACTTTTCGTTTTCTGGTTGATGCTCATCAACAGACGCCAAGTTAAGCGTACCTTTTTTGGCCAAATATATTAAAAAATCTTAAAACTGACATATCTTCCTTATGCTACTTACAATTAAAAATATTTTACCACCATTAATCAGCATTTTTTATGCTGATCTTTTTAAGACCTTATTAAGCATGGTTTGGTTCAGTAATAATAAAATAACAATTTTCATAAATTGATTTAGTCTAGTATTCTTTATAAAATATTAAATTTCTGTTCCATTATGGACTTCTTAGTTGTAGAATTGGTTTTACTTTAATATGGTTAACAAAACTTTATTATGGTTTAACAATAGTAATATTAATTATAAACATCAATTTATTATAAAAATCTAGTATTGCCATCTAGGCCTAATCAAGTCCATGCTCATTGGAACCTTAATTCTTTTCTCAAACTAAAATTACTTGGATTTCGTTGTCCATGACGTGTCCGTTACTTAACTAAATATCACTATTGTTTGACGACTCGGAACACTAAGTTTTTTATAAGTAAAATCGTAAAGATTTACCTTACAGCCTAAACCGGCTTTCACCTTTAGAAGGCTTCATCAGAGGCTGCCGTCGGGTAGCGCTGTCCGTCTTGTTGTTGGCGACGGGATAGTTTTCCGAAAGATCGATGCTGTGTGTGTGTGGTGAGATGTGTTCAAATAATGTGTGCGATTTGAATTGTGTCTGTTCGTTCAGGATGTTGTTTTTATTTGTTTTTGTGTGTTTGTATATTTCTAATTGTTCTAGAGTGTCTAGTTTTCGGCCTTTTGTGTGTACGTGTAGAATGTTCATGTTATTGTTGATGTTTTTATATGTGTGGTTTGCTTCAATGAGGTGGTTTGCAAAGGTGGATTCTGTAGTGGTGTGGAGTGCCTTTGTGTGTTCAATGTATCTCTGTTTGAAGCTATGTCCTGTCTGGCCTATGTAGAATTTATTGCAATTTGAGCAATTTAGCTTGTATACACCGGGTAGATCGAATTTGTTTTGTGTTTTGTGCATGCGTTTTGATAGTGTGTGTTCTGTTTTGTTAGTAGTTTTGTAAGCGATTCTGTATCCTGCTTTTTTGAATTTGTGGGCAATTTTTTCAGTTTGTTTGTTGATGTATGTTAGTGTTATGAATTTGTTGTTTTCTGTCTTTGTCTGTTGTTTGTTTTGTGTTTTGTGTAGGAGTTTACTGACTATTGTTCTGTCATATCCGTTAGATTCTGCTAGATATTTTATTGTGTTTAGTTCGTCTTTGTAGTCTTTTTCATCTAAGGGGATGTTGTTAAGTCTATGTATCATGGTTCTAAAAGCAGCTAGTTTGTGTTGTGTTGGGTGATTGGAGGTGTTGTGTATTAGTGTGTCAGTTGTAGTTGGTTTTCTGTATATACTGAATTTGTGCTTGTGTTCTAGTTTTGTGATGGAAAGGTCTAAGAAGTTTATGGTATTGTTGTGTTCGTATTCGGCAGTGAATAACATCCCCATCTCTGAAACAATCACCATCCTACAAAACAAACTCAAACAAAACAACACACCAGACGAACTTATCAACGGAATTACAGAAACTCTGAACATTATCACAAAACAAAACTACTTTACTTATAACAATAAATACTACACACAGAACGATGGCTTACCCATGGGCTCCCCCATATCCAGCATTCTAGCAGAAGTCTTCCTCCAACACTTAGAAAAAACAAAAATATTCACAAACAATGACAGACACTCACATAAAATACTATATTGGCACAGATACGTTGATGATATTCTAATACTATACAGGGGGAACAAAAGACAATGTGAACAGTGACTTACGCACATAAACAAAATACATAAAAACATAACCTTCATTGCCGAATACGAACACAACAATACCATAAACTTCTTAGACCTTTCCATCACAAAACTAGAACACAAGCACAAATTCAGTATATACAGAAAACCAACTACAACTCACACACTAATACACAACACCTCCAATCACCCAACACAACACAAACTAGCTGCTTTTAGAACCATGATACATAGACTTAACAACATCCCCTTAGATGAAAAAGACTATAAAGACGAACTAAACACAATAAAATATCTAGCAGAATCTAACGGACATGACAGAACAATAGTCAGTAAACTCCTACACAAAACACAAAACAAACAACAGACAAAGACAGAAAACAACAAATTCATAACACTAACATACATCAACAAACAAACTGAAAAAATTGCCCACAAATTCAAAAAAGCAGGATACAGAATCGCTTACAAAACTACTAACAAAACAGAACACACACTATCAAAATGCACGCACAAAACACAAAACAAATTCGATCTACCCGGTGTATACAAGCTAAATTGCACAAATTGCAATAAATTCTACATAGGCCAGACAGGACGTAGCTTCAAACAGAGATACATTGAACACACAAAGGCACTCCACACCACTACAGAATCCACCTTTGCAAACCACCTCTTTGAAGCAAACCACACATATAAAAACATCGACAATAACATGAACATTCTACACGTACACACAAAAGGCCGAAAACTAGACACTCTAGAACAATTAGAAATATACAAACACACAAAAACAAATAAAAACGACATCCTGAATGAACAGACACAATTCAAATCGCACACATTATTTGAACACATCTCACCACACACACACAGCATCGATCTTTCGGAAAACTATCCCGTCGCCAACAACAAGACGGACAGCGCTACCCAACGGCAGCCTCTGATGAAGCCTTCTAAAGGTGAAAGCCGGTTTAGGTTGTAAGGTAAATCTTTACGATTTTACTTATAAAAAACTTAGTGTTCCGAGTCGTCAAACAATAGTGATATTTAGTAAAATTACTTAATTCTACTACAAAGTAACAACTCTCAATTATCACTTATGATCTAACTGAACTTTTATAACATGTCTTATACTTCAATACAAGCTTTTTTCCTTGTACTGTCCATTATAAGCTTCCACATTAGCTGTATGAAGTTTTTGTCAAAACTGATTATTTATTATATTATGCCTGGACAATTCTTGACATTTCTCATTATTACCTTCTTACTCCACTAACATACATTGTTTTATTATCTATACTATGATATTACAGGTTTTATTTACATAAATGTTCATAATTTGTCCTACACAGTACATGTAGGCTTTAGTTTCATCAGTTTCTTACTATTTACATCATTATTTAATTCTTACACATCAATAGTTAATTATAATTGTCTTATTTATTATTCTGTTGGTTGCTCATACCTTTTATCATGAACTTATTTATCTTACAATCCTTTTTTATTTCGTTTTCTTGTTTTAACATCTAAATGTAGTGCATAACCTAACTGACATCATAACCCTCTTATATACCATTAATACTGTTATTATTCACTTATCTTCTACTAATCATTCTATGAATAGTTGTAGTGACTTGATTCACATCCAGATATGATTATTCTCTGAGCTTTTAGTTATTTTATTTCAAATTTTATCGAGTTTATTTAATTTCCTGGTTGGTAAACCATTTAAGTTCAGCTGAATACGCTTTCACCCATTATTTACAACATTACATTTGCTGTTTGCTACAGTTATATTTTATTAAGTTACAGATAATCATATTTGGTATTTTGGTCTTATAATTTTATTTCATATTTATGTTAAATTTACTAGTTGACACCTTTTTTACATTATACAGGTTCCTTACTTAATAATTATTTTGTTCTTCATTATTGTGATAAGATAGTTGTTTAGGTTAGGGTATATTCTTTATGTAGAGAGAAACATCACGTTACAATATGAATATAAAGTGTATTTATTATTAGGTAGTTTGTACTTTCAATTTGTACAGATAGATTTTACTTGTTACTTAAACAAACAAGAAGATAAGGAAATGTAAATATTTATTTTAACAAATTTATCCTTGTCCATCCACAAGGAAAATGAGAAATATGAGGAGATCACATGAACACAAAGGACACTTTCAGGAGTGATACCCATACAAAGGGCAGTCTTGATATACCATGCGAATGCTGTAAAATGTGGCAGCATAAGGATAAGACAGAATTATGTTAAAAATATAATCAAATATAGGGAGAAAGAAGTAGAGAAAGATTCCATTTATGCACTTTGTGGATATAGATAAGATATTCATTTTACTATGACATGAAGTATTTAAGCCTGCAATATCCAAAGAACTCCAATTTTACATTGAAAGTGTTGTTTCTGTTGGGAAAAAAACAAAAGAGGTTTAAGCCATTTGCAGCTGTATGAAGTCATTTTGAGAAATCAAAGGCAAATATCAAAGGTTTTTCAGAATCTTCTATCAATTTTTGTCAAAGAGACAAAACAAATTATAGTGGTCTAACTCAAATAAAAACTGCAACCTTTTCTTTTTTTTCATATTGATAATCAACACTGATGAAATAGCTGCCTTTCAGAATATCATTTATATGTAGAATGCAGTGGCGAAGTTACATGGAGGGAATTGAGGCAATGCCTACCCTAAAAATTCTGTAGAATAAAAATTATAAATACGTATGAACTACGTAACGTAAAGATTATATATTGTTACTGTGACTGTCGAATTTATTAAGCCGAAATGTGCTTTACTGAGCGACTGCTAGATGGTGACAGGTGAGATTCGGCATAAAGCGAATGAGGCAACGCGAACTTGCCTCAGAGTTTTTTGTATACATCGTATGTAAGCAATGTGTTGGCGCGAATGAGAAGTGCGGCGGAGGGGGATTGTCCCATGCTGTACACATAGAGCGTTGAGGCATGTCTCACTTCCATGGTGCAAACAGTTAAGTTAAAGCGCGCTGTGTTGTTTTTAAGTGTGCTTATTTTATGCGGTTATTAAAAGTGTGCCTGTTATTCCGCTGAACTAACAGATTTTCAAGATTGTTTTTTGAATTGTTTGTAACATTAAACATATAATATAGAAACTAATCAAGTTTAAAATTTTGAAGTTCAATCAGATGTATTATTGTGTATGACTTATACAAGGATTGTTCAATAGAAACATGTTTAGAGCTGTAAAGCATTTTTTATTCAACGATTTTAAAAGAAGTCACCATTAACATTAAGACATGAGTCCCACTCTTGCACTAATCTGTAGATTCCCTGCTAGTAAAATTCTTACGGCTGTTTCCGGAACCATTCGCTAACAGCAAACTCTATCTCAACGTCCGATTTGAACCACCGTCCTTTTAGTGATTCCTTAAAAAAAATTTAAGGTAAGATTTTTGCCTACCCATTCATTAACTACTAGCTTCGCCACTGGTAGAATGTATTCCCTTGTGAGCAGTTTAATTTGTAAATGCTAGGTAAATCAAATTTGTTCAACTGTTTGTGTGTGTTTTTTAACAGTTTGTGTTCTGTTTTGTTTGTGATTCTGTATCCCATTCTGTTGACAGAACATATAATGTCATAAACACACACAAACAGTCAAACAATTTGATGTTCCTGGAATTTACGCACTAAACTACTCACAATTCAATAAATTCTATATAGGCCAGACACAATTCCAAACAAAAATACATTGAACACATGAAAGTATTATACTCTTCCGCTAAATGTACTTTTGCAAACCATCTCACTGAAGCAGACCACACATGGATAAACATGAAAAACAATATGGAAACCCTACACATATTTACAGAAAGTCGAAAAGTAGACACATTTGAACAACTAGAAACATACAGGAACACAAAAATGTACAGAAACAACATTCAGAATGAACAGGTACAATTTAAATCACATGTACTCTTTGAACATATTACACATTGCACATACAACAATAATGTGTCAACCAATTCAAAACAATGGTGCTAACTCCAATTACAGAATTGACAGCACTCCTAGTTGCTGCCTCTGATAAAGCTCACAATAAGCAAAAGTTTGTCTTAATTTTTATCTAAAATATTAGTGTTTCATGTCAGAAAAGTGTATACACATCATTACTGATAATTCACATGTCATGGACAACAAAATCCAATAATCAGATCAAGGCTGTACCTATAAGAAATAGTGGTTTTCTCCTAGGGGATGATCATAAGGAGGTAAACTTTTAAAACTAAACAAAAAAATCATCCTGCTAAAATCTGCCAAACAACTTAAATTTAAGGATTATATAAAAAAAATCTTTAAAAATCTTGACACATTTCTCAAAAGAAATCGACTTGAGCTTTAGAAAATCTCCCTAAACCATAAGAATAATAACAAATCTTTGGTAACTCTTTGGATGATTAGCAATTACTGTGTATACAAAATACTGTACATTTCAAAATATATGCACTTTTAAAAATTAAGGTTTTTGCACTTGTCTACTTTTAACCAGTGCAAAAATAAAATTACATGGATATTAAGTCCCAATAACTTCAATTAGACCTAGGAATAAGTAAAATATAAACAAAGGGCTTATTATTAGTATAAAATAGGTTAATTATAATATAACATACATGATAAGTTGTAACTTGAATTATTGCTATGACTAGTATAATGCAGTGGCGGCTGGTGGTTGAAAAATTTGGGGGTTGCAGTTAGGTTGGATGGTATTAAATTGTTGTATTCTCTGAATAGAAAATGTCCAAGTCTCCTCGCCTCCAAACAATACACAAGGAAAGCAAAATAATGCAATTTTAGTGTCACACCCATGTAACCACGAATATTTATTGTATGCATCTTTTTTAAATTTATGATTAAATATTCTGTTGCCTGATTTTACACTTTGATTTTTGAAAGGTCTGGTTTAGGCCTACCTACTCTCTTTAATTTCAATTTTTTCTTTAATATGATGTAAACTGAACAGCGTTTTTGTTAAGTTTACAACAGAATTAATTGTGTCCTACCAGTTAAATATAATAAATATCTTACACTATGACACCGTAATTCTTTATATGTACTATTATTTACATTTAACGATGAACTGGACTGACACTTAACTGACACTAACAACGAACTTCCAACCCAGCGCACCACGTGTTATTTACCAACAAACAGACTGGTGGCGCCGTGAGATACAAGCGGGGTTTGCAGTCCCTAATCACACCAAGCGAGCCTATACCACTGCAATAGGAACAACCGAGTCTAGCCAGCCTTGAAAGCATTGTATTTCCCCATATACAAAGCGTGTGACAGTTGGTGCACACTTGCCATGTACACCGTGGCAAGAGCGTGTACGGTTTTTAGTAATTGCTCTGCGCTTTTCAATCGCCAAATGATTAATTACGATGATTTAGCTTGAAAACACTATTATTACTTATTGTCTTATTCATAATTCTATAATTTAAAATACAATTCGGGATTTAATGGGGGTTGTGCAACCAAGCAACCTAAGCACGGGCCGCCACTGGTATAATGGTAAGCTGTCACCAACACCTCCCCCCATAACATCAATAATAACACACCACCATCGCAAAATCATGATGTATCCCCCCTAGGGAAAAGCTTGGTCAATAACCCCCTCCATGAGAAAATCCTGGCTATGCCCCTGCTCATTTTTGTGAATGAATAGTAATTATTCCCTTAGAAATACTTCTGCCAGTTAAAAATGAGTAAATTCTAAAAGTAAAATCATAATTATCTTAAATATTAATAATTATTTTAATCCGAAATAAATATTAATTATAAAATGTGTATGCAGTACTATTTAAACAAAAATGCTCATAATGAATTTTTTTTTAGATATGACTTCTGGCTAAGGAGATCAGAATTGATATGGTACTCTATAATGTCATAAACTGTCAAGACTCTGGTTTTTAAACTTTTTGTGAAATTTACAAATATGGTACACTTACAAATACATCAGTCCTACAGTTTATATACTACCGAATTATATGAACTAGAACACAGATAATTAATAAGGGTATGAAATTAAAAATATTTGAATATATAATTAGAAATTTATTTTGATTAATAACAGTAACATATATATTTTCATTATATTTATAATAATGATACAATATATTTGTAAATATTATAAATTATACAATAGAAGTCAATAGAATAAGGTAAACCATACATTCACTGCAGGCATCCACATTGTGAGCTGTCAATAATCATACCTCTGCAGTCTCTTGCAATTTTTACTCCAAGCATAAATAGAAATAGGGATTGAAAAAATCTTCTAGGAAATAGACAGATGAACCACTTAACCTTCTTTTGAACTTCTTGTGGATCCATATTTGTGTTGTATTTTAGCAGACAATACTTTGTATTTTTAACATGAAATTTGTACTTTTGTTTATTTCAGTGGCTACTTGATATACACATTAAAATGTTCAACAATATATTACATTACTTTTTAATAAAGAAACAGCTGATAATCAATATTTTGATATGTTTGTGTGTGTGGTAGGAGGGAGACACTTTGACTAATATGACTTATATTTTTATTGTAATTTTGTGTGTAATATCACCTGATATAAATCATATAAAAAGTAATGATCATTCATTTATCAGAATGTGGGTGTGATACCAGCAGTAACTTTAATATAAACAAAAATCAGTTATAATAAAAATCTTATATTCAACCAATACAATTTTACATTTATTATAAATTGGAATTGTCACTCTAGCTTTTCAATTGAAAATAAATGTGCTCTTGATGACTATGTCTCAAATATCACAAGTTTACACAGTTTTGTAAAAATGTAAGAAATCAGGTTTTATGTTAAGTACTTACCTATAGTAAAGTACTCAGCTTATGAGTATGAGTAAACTACTTAGTTTAAAGTGTCCCCAAAGTTATGGAAATAATTAAGTGTAGAACAACATTATTTATAAACCAAGTTTGCTTAAACATTTAATTTCAGTTTCATGATTTGTGTTAAATTGAAGAATGGCACAAAGGCTAAAACACACCAAATTAAAATTAAAATTTTAAATTGTGGTGAGGGAACTAAAAACACAGTATACTATTGTCCTTCAATGCATTAAACAAGAATTTCAGGTAGCTCTTATATTTAATATTATCCAGACTTTATCCTGTTTTCTTCCTATCAAATTCTCTCCTTAAACAGTAAGAACTGAATCTACTAGAATTTTTGTATTGAAATTCTTCCAATATTATTAATTTGAATTGTGGTAAAAATATCATCAGAACAAGAGCACCAGTCTCTAATCTAGTCTAATCCCCCAGGATAAGAATTTACAACCTTCATTGGTAATTTAATATTAATGCACATAACTTGTAACTGGTGTCTGAAAGACAAAACCTTATAGTTAGAGCACTTTCCACATTCTCCTTACTTAAATATTTACACAATTTATGTTTTGTACACATGTTATGATGTAGCAGCCTTCGGGGAGTATTTATTAAGAAAGTTGTGTCCAATATGCACTTGCTGTGTGATAAGTATTTATTTATTTATTACAGAATTCTAAAAGATATGCCCAGCAGGGAACTAGTTCTGAATTTGTATAATCCAAAATAGTAAAAATACATTGTTTATAATTAGTAATAATCAGGAGAATGTATTTTTTGTTTGTTCTCAGTCAGTTGTGTTGTGTCACACATGGATAGCCAGTCAACAAGAATTGAATTTTACCTCAGCATCTGAATTTTTGCCAGAACGCTGGCTCTCTCAAGAATGTACCTGTTCTTCATCAGAAGAAATTAATAAACAAAGTACAAATTCAACTCAGAAGTCAGCATCAAAATTGACAAACTCAGTTTCCAGTAACAGCAATAATTCAGAATCATCTGGTAACTGTAGATGTTCACATCAGCAGACAAAATCTAACTCATTTCTAGTCGCACCATTTGGTGTAGGGCGAAGAATGTGTCCTGGCAAGAGATTTGTTCATTTAGAACTTCAGGTAGTTTTAGCACAGGTACGCCCTACATAATTAAATCTACTTTAAATTATTTAGATTTATGGTTAATGTGGTTCATAAAAAAAATATAATGATTTGTATACATTTTTCCAACATGGAACATTACCACTGTCAAGCCTATGACAGTACTTTTATACTTATTTCAGTTAAAAGTTGTTAAAAAAAATGTACCTTTGCTTTAACAAGATTTTGCTCATTGTGAGCATTGTCAGAGGTGGCCGCTAGGAGCACTGTCAGTTCTGTTACTGGAGTAAAAATATCCTTGTTTAAATTGGTAGAGAATGTTATTGTGTTTGAAATTTGTAATGTGTTCAAAGAGTATATGTGATTTAAATTATTGTGACTGTTCATTTAGAAAGTTGTTTCTATACATTTTTGTGTGTTTGTATATTTTCATGTGTAGGTGTACTTTTTGACTCTTTGTGTTTACATGTAGGACTGCCATATTCTTTTTGATGTTATTGCATATGTGATCTGTTTCAATTGTTTGAGAAAGTGGATTCAGTGGTGGAGTGTAATGCCTTAATGTGTTTATTGTATTTTTGTTTAAAGTTGTGATTTTCTGGCCTATATAGAATCTATTGCATTGTGAGCAGATTAGTTTGTTCATGACATGTAGATAAAATTCTGTTAACTGTTAGTGTGTGTTCTGTTTTATTTGTGGTCCTGTATACAATGTTGAATACTGCTTTTTTAAATTTATAGATAATTTTGTGGTTTTTAATATAGATAAGTGTTATGAATTTGTTTTCTGTCTTTTTGTGTTATTTGTTTTGGTTTTTGTGTAGGAGTCTGTCAATTTCTGCCCTGTTGTACCTAATGACTTTGGCTAAACATTTACTTGTATTTAATTCATCCTGATAGTCTTTCTGTACTAGTGGCATGTTTTTTAATCTCCTCATAAACTTTCTTGGCTTTTATTAATAATAACATTTATAAGTTTTATATGTGTACTACGTTATTGACAACAAAGAAGTAGTTTCTATGGAAACATTTCATTTCACTTTAACAAAATTCTATATTTTTAATTTTAATTTAAATCACGTGTGAGTGAAAATATATCGTTCCTGGCAGGCAAGCATACCTCAACTATGTAATGTTTACTTTTTCAAAGTTTTATTATTGTGATTACCGCAATAAAAAGGCCAGCAGGACACACACACACACAAAATTCGCTTTATTTCTGGCCTCACTCATGATTATTTTCTTATTTTAATATTCATGTTTAATATGGTAAACCAAATCACTTGTACGAATTAATAAATTAATTACCTTAATTATCTGCCGTGTGATTTCCTATGCTTCGTCTATGACGCGTTTCGGAGCATATACTCCATCATCAGATATTAAAAGTTAAAACAGTCACTCATACGAGATCGTTAAAAAGTTAAAATGTCAAGATATGCATATGAACCGTACGCGGATTTGGGTGCGCACCCGTTCAAGTTCATTCTGCTACTGAGCGGTTGCTACCTTATCGTAGCCCCAGCGAGCAGATTCAAGGCAGTATCGTACAATCGGTTGGATACAAAGTTCAGGTGGTCATTTAGCACGATATCGCGACTCATTGGGTTTGCATATGCACTGTAAATTTCAAATTCCTCCAAGGCATTCATGAAACGGCCCTTATTACACACATGTAACGGTATTAAATTGGAATTAAAATCTGTGTAATTATGATTGTGTGAAGTCAGGTGTCGGGCATAATTTGATTTGATGTTGTCAATATTTCTTATTTTCTTGGGTAAATTTTCTCGAAATCGTTTAAGAAAACCTCTCCCAGTCTGTCCAATGTAGAAGCACTTGCAATCATTACATGTTAACTTATATATGCCAGTTTTTTCTTCTGGAGGCGTGTGTGTTTTTTCGGTTTGAGAATATCCATAACTTATTATTAGTCCTGAATGAAATAGTGAAACTATTATTATTCAATATAGAACACAAAACCTTAGGCATAAAGCTAGTGTAATTAGTAGATATAACAATTTTTTGCGTGTTGCTGTTTATTCGGGGTTTAAGCATTCTTTTTTCATGTTTTCTCAACAATTTGTCAATGGTTAAACTACTGTAACCATTGGCAACCGCGATATATTTTATGACATTTAGCTCATCACGGAAGTCATTATCATCCAAAGGAATGAGTAGCAGAATGAACTTGAACGGGTGTGCACCCAAATCCGCGTACGGTTCATATGCATATCTTGACATTTTAACTTTTTAACGATCTCATATGAGTGACTGTTTTAACTTTTAATATCTGATGATGGAGTATATGCTCCGAAACGCGTCATAGACGAAGCATAGGAAATCACATGGCGAATAATTAAGGTAATTAATTTATTAATTCGTACAAGTGATTTGGTTTACCATATTAAACATGAATATTAAATTAGAGCCTAGCCAAGCAAGCATGGTATTTAAATTCCAAAATGTCAAAATTCAGTTATTAAAAACTAACTTGCATATCAAGTTCAATAAAATTTGTTTACAAAAGAACATAACTCCTAAGTATGCTACTGTGAAAATTAATTGCTCCTCCAAGGCCGCGAAACTAACACAACAATACGCTGAACAATTTCGCGTCAAGGAAGAAATTAAAGCTTTATACATTAAAAAATCTCTCCTCAACACTCGTTTGCTTAAACTGCATTTGCAGATTCTTAACAATATTCATCCTGCCTTAATCGATAAAGTTTTAGATTCCGTACACAGATACATATATGATATTGTACGTCGTTCACATTTTAGTCAATCACGCAAACTTCATATGCTAGAACAAAAACATCGCCAAGAGTCTGCCATTGTTTGTAAACACACATTTTACCCTAGAATCATGAACTTAACTACAACAGTCTTTGATGATAACGAAATGAAGCTTTTAAATAAAGGGATAAATTATAATCTCCCACCTATCGGTAAAAACAAACTTATTTATGAAGTCGTTGAAGCGGAGGCAGCCGTCAAATCTATTCCAGACCCACACTTACAAAATGAAGCACGCGTACTTATAAATAATAAATTCAATAGAGCCATTAAATTAAACAATAGTCTACCTCTTGTTTCACGTGGTCAGTCTAGGTACTCTAGTGAATATAAAACCTTAAAACGCATGAAAACAAAATTAATCGATAACAATGCCCTTATCGTTAAGGCAGATAAAGGAAATACGCTAGTCATCATGGACACTGATTCATACAGTCATGAAGTTCATGATTTTATTTCTAACAATAACATTAAATAATATATTAATCTCTGACCCCACTGATTTGTACGTCAGGGAACTTAACAATTGTATTAATAAATGTACCAATTTATTCAATGAAAGCACACGACGTTACTTAAAGCCCATCAATGCTAAAGCCCCGATATTCACAGGACTACCTAAAATTCATAAACAAAACATACCTATCAGACCGCTCGTGAACTTTACCACTGCTCCTGGCTTCAAAACTGCAAAAGCACTAGTTCGGTTGATAAAAGATAATTTACAATTACGTAATAATCATGGTATTAAGAACAACAATGATTTTATTAATGATATTAAATCTGTTGAACTGCAACCTAACCACAAATTGGCGTCGTTCGACATAACTAATTTATACACGAACATCCCAATCATAGATACATTACAGATTTTGAGAAACAATTTATCTGACAATAGTTGCATAAACACACAGACAATAAATGAGTTAATTAATTTACTCGAGGTTATTTTGAAACAAAACTATTTCACTTTTAATGGTTCTTTTTACATTCAAAATGATGGCCTAGCAATGGGCTCACCCCTTTCCGGCCTACTGGCCGATATTTATTTAAATTATTATGAGAATACTCACTTGTTGAACAATAATATATATGCAAATAAAATAATATTTTATGCACGTTATGTAGACGATACGTTTTTAATCTTTGATGGTACTATAAGACAAATCGAATTATTTAAAAACTGTCTAAATAAAATAAATAGAAACATCCAGTTTACTCTTGAAACAGAGGTTGATAACAAGATAAACTTTCTAGATTTAACCATCACTCGACAGATGAATAAACTAAAGTTCAACATTTATAGGAAACCGACTACCACTGACACCACAATACACGCAGACTCTCATCATCCTCTTTCACATAAAATGGCAGCGTACAATAGTTTCATTCATAGATTATTAACGTTTCCTTTGGATGATAATGACTTCCGTGATGAGCTAAATGTCATAAAATATATCGCGGTTGCCAATGGTTACAGTAGTTTAACCATTGACAAATTGTTGAGAAAACATGAAAAAAGAATGCTTAAACCCCGAATAAACAGCAACACGCAAAAAATTGTTATATCTACTAATTACACTAGCTTTATGCCTAAGGTTTTGTGTTCTATATTGAATAATAATAGTTTCACTATTTCATTCAGGACTAATAATAAGTTACTGGATATTCTCAAACCGAAAAAACACACGCCTCCAGAAGAAAAAACTGGCATATATAAGTTAACATGTAATGATTGCGAGTGCTTCTACATTGGACAGACTGGGAGAGGTTTCCTTAAACGATTTCGAGAACATTTACCCAAGAAAATAAGAAATATTGACAACATCAAATCAAATTATGCCCGACACCTGACTTCACACAATCATAATTACACAGATTTTAATTCCAATTTAATACCGTTACATGTGTGTAATAAGGGCCGTTTCATGAATGCCTTGGAGGAATTTGAAATTTACAGTGCATATGCAAACCCAATGAGTCGCGATATCGTGCTAAATGACCACCTGAACTTTGTATCCAACCGATTGTACGATACTGCCTTGAATCTGCTCGCTGGGGCTACGATAAGGTAGCAACCGCTCAGTAGCAGAATGAACTTGAATGGGTGCGCACCCAAATCCGCGTACGGTTCATATGCATATCTTGACATTTTAACTTTTTAACGATCTCGTATGAGTGACTGTTTTAACTTTTAATATCTGATGATGGATTATATGCTCCGAAACGCGTCATAGACGAAGCATAGGAAATCACACGGCGGATAATTAAGGTAATTAATTTATTATTTTCTTATGTTTGCACGCTTTTTAAATGGAAAGTGCCGAAACCCACACCAACACAACGCGTGCAAGCCGAAAAGGTGGACATCGATTTGCTTCCTGTGGATCGCTGGGCAGTGTTGTTGTATTAAAGCATTAATACAATATGTGTACTTATTTCTATTATGATATGAGAATTATAAACTAATATGTGCATGTGTGTATATATGAAAAATATATAAATATTTGTCTCCTTTGGAAAATTGTTTGCCTCTCCTTGAAAATATTTTGACCTCGCTGATGGCTAGTTATTTACTAGCCTGTGTGGAATATAGCCTTATGACGTGGGTCAGAATGGTGGGTGTTAAACAGGAGACACAAACGTATTAAGGAAGAAATGTTTGCTGAGAAATTTATAATTATACGGGTGAACAGAATAGTCGTTCAGGAAATCAGAAGACAAATGGAAAGAAAGAAATCAACTCGATTTTAAAAAAGAAAAATGACTAGTATAGTATTGACAGGAAAGACTTCGATATCACTATAGACATCCCTCGGCCCCTCACAGCGAGAGTCCAATTTCATTACAGGAATCAGATCGCAGCTACCTTTAGCTAGCTCTTCGTTCAACCTACAGACATTTGATCCAAAAGTACAGTCCTTCCTCACGAAGGTTGAGGATAGTCTTAATCCACCTGACGTGGTGGTACCATTTTAGCTGATACGTAATTTCTTCAGAACTCAAGCATCCACTTATTTAATTAATATTTAAATGATTTTAAATATAAATTTTAGGACATGGAAGTCATGTATGGTTCTCCATACCGATTTTTAATCTGTGTATCATGGATCTGAAAGCTGATAGTTACATAGGATGGTTCGAGGAGTTATGTATCAGTGTGTCAGTTGTAGTGGGTTTTCTATATATACTGAATTCTGAATGTACTGAATATATAAAGCTGGATCATAAACAAAAATTCAAACAGAAAATTAGTGTCATGTCAGAAAAATGTATACAAATCATTGATACTCGGACACATCATGGACATCAAATCCAAAAAAAAGTAGCATGCTTCGAAATTATATCTGACATATTCAAGTATTTATTAGTATGAACAAGTACACACAATGTTATATTAAAGCCAGGGAAGTTATATAAGATACAGATTATGCTGATAACTCAGGGCAGTTATTGAATCATTAATATCTTAACTTTTTGACACTGTCTTAATTTAAACTATTTTAATTCAAATATTTTATTTACACATTTTTTTATCTTTCTATTCAAATTGCCTCCTAAAACAAGAATTTTTTGCAAACAGCAATCAAATATAAAGAGAGTAATAAAATATGTCACACACAACACTATAATTGTTAATTAGTTCTGATTATGTGAACAATTAATTATTTGTTATTTTGATGTCAGAACGTCTAATCAACACTGATGATATTAAAATGACACACTTTTAACTTATTAAATTTTATATGCAGCAGAAAAAATTCTGCTTGTTATTTCTTATCTACTTCCACTAGATAAAGAAACCTACTCTGCTCCAAGAAACCATTTCTTTGATCGTTTTTAGCATTGCTAGGAAAATATTTCAGTCCATTATTCCCCATCCATATTCTGTTTTTGCATACAAGATGCACACTAAAATTTCTACATGTTGTATTCTTTAAAAGCTTAACAAAGCTATTGTATGTCAAACTTAAAAAAGTCGTTTTACAATATGAATTTTGTGTGTTTAAAATAATTTTCTAAAAGATGACAAGAGACACTGTTCTGGGGCCTGTTTTATTAAATTCTTCAGGTCAGAAACCATGTAAACCATGAAAAGTACCACTTAATTTGAGTTCCAAGAATTTTAGTATGCCTTCATTTTACTACTGGAACAGAAATCACTGCTACAAATTTTGCTACCTGTAACTCAGAAACATTTATTTGTGTTTATAGTAACTTTTTACTAATATTAATGGCCCAAATCACTTCTTGAAGTATTGCCTTGCAATTTTGAATCACACTGTATATAGTGATAACATCAATATTAATAATTATTGTATAATTTTTACATTAATTATTATATAATTCTTATATAAGTTATTAATATTTCAATTGATTTGTAGACTGTACGACAATTTGAGATTGAATATAAAGGAGAACTGGATTTGGAGTTTGAATTTCTTTTGGCACCAGCAGCACATGCAAATTTCAGACTGAAAGACCGTACCTGACAGAAACGTTCATCGAATTTGTTTGTTTTGTACATGTATTTGTACAGTGTTATTGTTACAAATATTTTGTGTATTAATTATTTTTTATCATGTTCTTCAATTTATCATGGTGCAAACTATGAATTGCAAAAATTTCAAAAAATAAAAAAACTATTTTTCTATAAAATGCACACATAGACTTGCAACCTTTATGTTGACTGTATCAGTGTATATCAATAAATAACAATTATTTTGTTATTTAAAGTGTTACATGTTTTGTAAATTTGATGTGAAAATAAAGTGTCATTGTGTTTTGTACATAGTTAATGTAAGTAAAGATTATACCTCATAATTTAACTACATTAAAGTATGCTGATATTATCTTGTGTCACTTTAATATGTTTTACCTTTGTCATTGTCATTCTTAAATTCATTTATACAGTGGAGCAGCAAGGGGTTTTCCCAATATTGGGCTAAAGGAAAAGGAAATGTTAAAAATTAAAAACTCTATAAAAGTCCTGTCACTTAAGTCAAGGCTGATTAGTTAATGTATCAACATTTTTCATTGTGGTTCACTATTGCCATCTTGGGCATATGAAATCGTATGTAAAAAACATTTTTAGTTGTCTGGTGGTTGAAGGATGGTTCAAAATTTTAACCTAGTTTTTAAGGGTATTCCTTAAACCTTAAAATCCCTTAACCTTAACCTCAGATTAAAATCCCTTCTCAATTTTGTGTGCCATAAGGAAATAAATTTAATACAATCAATAAAAAACCTAATAATTTACTAAGAAATAATAAACCTAAAGAATATAGCTAACATTTGCACACATTAAATAATATCTTCACTTTTTATCCTAAATTCATTTATTTACTTTTAAATTCACTGAAAACGAAAAAGCACCTCTAGAAAGCTCAAACAATACAAATCTTAAAAATATAAAAAATCGTAGTTGAAACAGAAAACACAATTAATAATATAGAACAAGCAAAACAAGATAAAATAAGAATAGAAGCCTCAATGGAAATAATAAAATTTATCCAAAAATATAATTTAAATATCAGTATGGAGAACCATACATTACTTCCATGTTCTAAGATTTATATTTAAAATCATTTTCAAAATGAAATATTTCCATAGAAACTACTTCTTTCTTCAGCCTTAACCACAGTATTGTAGTCACTAACGTATTCCACCTCAAGTTAGCGCACTCGATTTTCACTGATGATGGCAGTCGATGGCACTGCTGAAACATCTGGTTTTGCAGAAAACATTGGACCATGGCCAAACAGCCCAGCAAGGAATTTAAACAACAGACTACTTCTTTGTTGCCGATAACATAGTACACATATAAAAACTTATCCCCTCCCCCTTCAACTATCATTTTCATTTATAGAAAATTACCCCCTCCCCCTTCAACTACCCTTTTTATTTATGGATATTTTATCTACCTTTCTACAGTGGATTATTACGACCTTTTCAAGAACTTCATTTATCAAAATTAAGTACTTACACTTGTTAAAACATTGCAACCCCTTCCCCTTAACCGATCTTTACCAAAATCTGTAAGCTTTGAGTCCTCTAAAAATCAGGGACATATACAAAAATTATTTGATTCTGTTTGAATTTGCAGCGGTTATCGTTTGTCACAGAAAAAATTACTCTTGTCAAAACATAAAACGTTGCAGGTAAACTACCCCTTCCCCTTAAACGATCTTCATCAAAATCAATAGGCCTTGAGTCCTCTACAATATAGACACATATGCAAAAAATTGTTTGATTCTGTTTGAATTTGTGGTAGTTATCATTTGCCATAGAAAAAAATCTACACACACACACACTTTTCAAAAAGTGACTTTTTTCATGTTTTTTAGGGTAGTACAATCAGAATCAGCCCTTATCTCGAACACGATTTTTTCACCATCACCATACTTCCATTTACTTATGGAACATGGAAGTAAAAATCACCATATTAAAAATAGACAATATAACACTATTAAAACATAAAACAAACTAATAGCAAATAACCTTACTTTAACCAAAGCTGATAAAAGTAGGGTAATGCCTTAGTAATAATTTCTAATCAAAGTTTAGATGATAAAACATAAGAATCTGTAAATAACAAGAACTGAATTATATTAAATTAAGATCTTACAAATAAATATCAAACACAAATAACAAATAGGCCTATACTGAAAAATAGTATTCAACTTATAAATCCTAAATGATTCAAATTGATAATCAATGTGGGTCAAATTTAAAATCCCTAATAAAATTACACAAAATTAATAAGCGTATCAGACCTTTAATAAATGGTAGAACAACACCAAATTATAAAATAACTAAATTACTGACTCAAATTTTAAGACATAAAATAAAACTGTAAAAACAAATACTTATAGGCCTAAAATATATAAAACGGGTTAAATTCATGGAACATTTAAAAACCATAAAAGTAAACAAAGATACAAAATTATATTCTTTTAAAATTTCAGACATGTATACAAATATTCAAATTGACGATAATATAGATATTATAACAAACTGAAAACAAATAATGAAAATAGCATGTACATTAGCCAATTAACTAATACTTTAAAAATCATTTTAAATCAAAATTATTTTCAATATAATAAAAAAATAGACTACCAAACAGATGGCCTTGCTATGGGAGCCATAACCTCTGCTACTATATCAGAAATCTTTTTATAAAAACTTGAAGAAGAAATAATAAATACAATAAAATTGAATGACCCTTTAGGATGTTTAGATACATTTATATACTGTGTGTGTGTGTCCCAAAATATTGGTATAAACATACCGTATATAATATATTTAACTCTATAAATAATTTACATAACAAAATTAAATTCACATTAGAAGATTCTACTAACAAATTAAATTATTTATACCTAACCATAATCAGAAATGAAACAGATTTTGAATACTTAATACAGTAGAACTCCATTTATCCGAACTCCAGTTATCCGAATTGATATCAGGAAATAGCATGGAATAAAATTAATGGAATTTTGACAAAACAACAAATTCAGGAAGAAAAAGAAGAGGCAATAAACAAGAAGGAAGAGGAAAAAAAGCAAAAGTAAGTGTCGAAGAAAACGAAGCTGTATCAACTGAAGACATCCAGAAAATCATTGTACAAATTCCTGGCTGTTCTGAGTGTGACGTGGACGACATAAACGAGTGGTTGCAGTGCGATTCACCGAACCCTGGATATCAACTTTTGGATGATAAAGAAATTATCCAAAGTGTAAACGATGAATCTCAGCAGGTGGCCGAAGACGATGACAACCGTTGCTTCAGTTCAACCGGAAAAGGAATCTTATGGCGAATGAGGCATTCGGTTGTTTTGACACTGCCTTAAAGTGGATGGAACGGCAGCCTGTATGCGACCATAAGCAGCTTCTTGCTGTCAAGTGTTTATGGGACCTGGCTCCATGCAAACGAGTTTCTACGTGAAAACAACTTTGTTTCACATGTTCAATTGAAAAATTATAATTATGTGTGAGTATTATTTTTAATTTTTTTGTAGTAAAAGTGAATTTTTTTTTTTGCAAAGCACGTGTGACCAGATTTTATTCAGATACTGTACTCATGTAATAAAAATAAAAAAAAGTGATTTTTGAGCAATTTTTGTGTTTTCTTTCATAACATAACCTTTTTCTTATGTTTGTCCTAATTATCCGAATTTCTGCATATCCGAATTACGTCTGGGACTCATTAGTTTGGATAAATGGAGTTCTACTGTATATAGAAAGTGTTCTTGAACTAATTTAATAATTCCAAATAATTCTAACTATACTCTCCAACATAAAATGGCAGCATTTAATTCCATGATATACTGAATGCTTAGAATCCCATTAAATGACAAAGGAAAAAATATTATCAAACAAACAGGAATAGGAAATAGATACAAAATAGAAAACTATCAGTAAATTAGAATTTAAAATAAAACATAAACTCACTAAACAAATACCTAATTAAAATAAACCTAAAAATCCACTTATTAATGATAATGTAAAATATGCAAACTTTAGTTGTGATAGAAACATAACTCAAAAACTAAACAAAATATTAAAAAATACAATCTTAAAAATATCTTATAATCCAGATAATATAGTTTTTAATGAAATAAAACCTAAAACTGAATTCAACATTCACAATAAAAATGGAATATAATAAACAGAATGTCCAGATTCCAATAAATTTTACATAGGTCTACAAAGAAAAAACTACTCGTAGATTCCTTTAATACCACAAAGTGATTTTAAAACCAAATATTCACAAATCTAATTTAGCCATACATTGTCTAAACAATAAACATCAGTTTCCAGACATTCAAAAAATGAAATTAATAAGAAACATACAAAAAGGACAACAGATGAATGTCTGGGAAAATCTCAGTAGTTACAAACAAAATAACAATAATCTGTTTCTTAGGCTTTCATGTCAGGCGACGTAATTATTTAAATTATTATCCAGGCTGTAAGGCCGTGGTATTCTGAAATTTTCATGTGGTTTACTGACACATGCCTTGTCAGTGTAGTTTCAAAAACCTTTCACTGAAGATGGCCTCCAGAGGTGAGGCGGAAACGTCTGATTACATTACCAACATCAACCAACATGTAAATTTCAGAAAAACGGGGTCTTTAAATAATAATAACAATAATTTGCTAATTAAAGAACAAACTCAAATAAAAACAAAACAAGATGATGTATTTAAAATTATAAATTTGTTAAATAAAATAAAATATAAACATTAAATATTTTCAATATAAGCTGTTTATATAAACAAACGTTACAACACTGAAAAACTTGAGAATTAAAATAAAAGCAGTTATATTAATTAATTCATTAGGAACCTCTGATTATACAGATATATTCTGTGAAACATGCATCAGGTTAAAATAAAAAAATCAGAACATTTTACTTGCAGCAGTTATTATAATTTGATTAACTGTGTGTGTGTGTGTGTGCACGCGCGCACGTGTGCGTACATGCGCATGTGTGTGTACACAGTGATAGAGGTCTTTATTCCATAACGATGACAGGGAGTTGAGAGACCATGCATTGTTCTCAAGTGTTGGTAGACTATGGTATGCATCTCCCATTTGGAGATAATTAATTAATGATTTGATTTTTATTAAGAAATATGAGGGTTTCATGTACATGATTTTTTATAACTTAATAATCACGAATTTTTAGAAATTGTTACATTTTAAATGACTTTATTCAAGACAAATTAAATTGCAAATGGCTTGTGGCTAACTTCAGTAAGGTAAAGCTGCATATTTTGTAATGTGTTAGTAGTTCACTATGTACATAATCCTGTGGAACTCTTCCTTATGGATAGCATGAGATTCAGAAAGCAACAATTGATATATCTTAACAGCACAGCTTTAATAATTAGTGATATCTAAATTTTAAAATACCGGTACTACTGTAAGAACAACTTCTTCCTTAGCAGCAACTTCTTCCAACAACAGATCTTAGCACTACAGACCAACTTGAAACATGGCTTCCAACACCAATCTCCTCCAATGTCTCATGTCCACTGTCCTCTCAGTGTAATCTCTCACACCCATTCTTCTTAGACCTTCCAGCACATCATCCAAGCCCCTCTTTCTGCTTTTATAGACTAGCACCCTCAGGATTTTGTTTGGCATATGCTGATCATCTGTCTGCTCTAGGTGACCTAGCCATTGTATTCGTTGAGCCTATATGAATCTTACAGTGTCCTTATGCTTCAACATCTCATCTATCTGCTGGCTATTTCTTATTCTCAATTAATCAAACTTTAAGGAGATATTGTGAATATATGTTTTGAGTGCATGAATGTGTATAAATAAATACACAAAGCAAAAGATTCAAAACAGCCGAGCTTGAATATTGTTGAGACAGAATTAGAAACTTTGATTAAAATAAGTTTTAATCAAAGCCTCTGATGAAGCCTTCTAAAGGTGAAAGCCGGTTTAGGCTGTAAGGTAAATCTTTACGATTTTACTTATAAAAAACTTAGTGTTCCGAGTCGTCAAACAATAGTGATATTTACTTGGGTATGTTATTTTTGTTGTTCTCTACAGATTTTTGGCAATTTTCTCAAAAATTCCTTTCACAAAATTATTTAAAACCGCTGGCTTGTTGGGGCAATTTTCCCAATTTATTAAGAATGTTTAAAGATACTTCAATGGAATGAGAAACAAATTTATTAAAAATTGTGTCTATTTAATATTTCAATAAATTCAGAAACAAATTGTACCAGTTTGTGTTGTTAGTACATATGTATTTGTTGAAGTATCCATTCTGATAATTTTCGTTCATTGGCACACTTTATTTTTGGACAAATGAAGTGTGGTTATAAAAATCCAAATTTTACTTGTCTGAATGCAGAACTCTAGAATTTGAACTTTACTTACCATTGGGACTACTGGTATGACTTGCCTGAAATCTCCTCCAAAAAGTACCACTTTTACATCTACTGGAACTATACTTAACAAAGGATGTTTACATTTTGACACCTCGTCAATTAGAATAACAGATGCTTCATGTAAAACTGAAGAAGGCAACACAGGAACGGGAAGACTGAACAACTGGTGGATTCTAGTTCCTTCATCCAAGAGTAGTGCAGCTGTGGCAGTCTATGCTGCAAATGCGACATGACCTTGTCCCCTAACAATAATCAGAATGGTTACGTATATGAAGACCTTGCCACACTCTCCTGAGGCCTCTAAGAAGAACAGCTTCTCATTTGTCTCACTCGCTATGCACACGTAATTATATTTACAACTAATTTCTGGTCTTAATTTAATTTACTATATATTAGCACTATGACCAGCCTCTTCACATTGTGTACAGGCTTAATAAGTACTGGATTATTTGGTGTTGGCAAACTGTTGCTCCTGTAGTCCAGACCATCAATATATACAGGCCCGGCTCCAGGCAGGGGCGTACCGTGCCACTGCCCAGGGCGGCAGATTCTGTGATGTTAAGTTTTGAAATTGAGGGAAAAAATTATTCACTAAATAAAATTTTAGTTAGTATTTTAATTTTAAGTCATCACATAGGCATACCTTTTTATTGTCTCATGATTCCTTGTATTGTCTCTACAATTTTGATTGTAGCTGTTCGCTGCATCATAAACACGAAAAAGTTCTAGTTTTTTGAGAAACACAACAATGCAAACATTCTTAATCGTCATTTGAAGGCAATCACCATATCTTTAGAGTAGGTCTAGTGTGCGTGAATGTGTTCAGAGTTAAAATAGGGAGGGGGCGGCACTCATAAATACTGCAAAGGGCGGCAGAAGCGCTGGGGCCGGCCCTGAATATATATAAACTACTGGATCGCTAAGCCATTGTAGGGAAACAGTCCACTGCTGGCTCCCTACCCCCCACTCTTTCTGGGGAGATAGCTGGCTGTAATACAATGACGCACCCATACAAATATGGGCACAGATTTTATTTACTTTTTAATTGCATATTTCAATCAATATGAATACTGTTAAAGTAATTATATTTGTTATTGAGTTTGTGTATTTTTTGTTATATTTTTATTTTTAAATCGTTGCCCCACGTTTTTGGGAGCCAATTCTACAAAGTTAACCATTTTTTAATTGTTTTTCTCTATGAAATAAAATAAAAGATTTTTGTTTGATTGTTTTGTAATATTATTTCTAATAATATTGTATTCAGTATTGTACAGATAATGATTACAATTGAGTTACTCAGGGTAGTGGATTCATTTATATAACCAGACTTGAATTATGTCTAAACCAACAATAAATAACAAATAATATTCCTTAAAAATTAACATAAATAAACTTACAAATATTAATTAATAAACAAATATTTTCGTATGTACAAACATAACTTTGAATGTTCAAACTGTTGTGCTTTAAGCTAGTTCACTTTACCGCCACTAGGTTTGTGGTTCGCTGTGGTTTGTTTACAGTTTACACTAACTTCGTTTTCGTTTAAGATTTAAAATATTTTCACTATTTAGTCTATGTACAGTGAAAACAATGTGTCTTTTGAATGATATTAAGTGTTCACTTTATTATGTTCAACACTAATCGTCACTGTTCTTATTTTTTTTTACAGGTGTTGTGTGATTCAGTGTTTTAAGTGTTGAGGTTATGGTGTAAAATACAGTTCTGTTGAATGGTTATAAACAACGATTTATAGTTATTTCGTTATTAGAATATTTAAATGATGTTTCAAAATAAAAATCTGGTTAGATCTCACCAATACGTGGCCTCAGACCCCCGTAATTCTTCAAAATTTTATTTAATGTAAAATAGGTAATTGCGATATAGAATTAATTCTTCGTATTCTTATTTTGGTCGATACTTAAATTTTCTTCATTAATTCATTTAATTTCATGTGTTTTTTTTGTTAATGTTGGTCATGTTTCTGTGATTGGCATCAGAGCATAATCAAACACGTCTATTCTGGACAAGAGCTATACAGTAAGATATCTGAATCTGAATCAAGGTGAATCTAACTCTAAGATTCGGCTAGTGCTCCACCACTCAAATACGCCCAGACTCAGTTCCCGCCTTCACACCAGTCGAATCCGGTTCAATGCGCCTTGATTCAAGTTCGTACATGATTCGGCTCAAGATTGTTCGGCTGGTCAGAATCTTTTCCTTCAGTCAGTCATGAATCAACAACCAGACACGATGGACGTTGAACTTTTAATTATGAAAGTGAAAGAAAACAGTGCGATTTATGACGCGAGTGATAAAAATGACAGTAACGAAATTTCATTGCTTCTGTGTGGAGGAAAATTGGCGAAGATTTAAGCATTTCAGGTAAATTAATAATATTATCATTTATTTAATCGTTATTATTTTTAAACTTATTTTTAATAAAGTTATTATTTTTAAACTACCAAAACAAAGGAAAATGACAACGAAGACTGTACATCACTAACTTATTTGAATAAACATTAAACATAAAATAAATGTTATAAAATCATTATTTTTATCATTTCAGCATAAATTTTAAGTAAGTAAATTCAATTTTGCCAAGGTAGAAATACTTCAGGCGTCAAAAAATAATCTTTGAGGAGGTTTCTTGTTGTAATTGCTTCCTTTGTTCCTCTTCTCTGAGAGGTAGGTGGGAGGGACTGGGCATTTTGTTCATTCCAAGGAAACAGTTCTTGATCCAAAATAACATCCCTCGGGCTTTGTTGTTTTTTTTATGAAATTGTGCAACACGCAGGCACACTTTATAGTCAGATCTGTTTGGCTGATATCAGTTTTTATAAATGACTGTAAAATTTCGAACTTCTTTGTAAGAATTCCAAAAGCACATTCAACCGATTTTCGAGCGCGAGACAGTCTGAAATTGAAATTTCTTTTGCTGAAATCTAGATCCCTTCGTGGAAAAGGTCTCTTTAAATTTTTTTGGAGAGGGAAAGCTTCATCACCGACGAGGTACATTTCTGTTTCGTATTGAGAACCGGGCAATGAGAACTGGCCGTGAGGTACATTCAACTGGTGAGCGTTGTAAGCTTTTCCCATTGTAGATTGTGTGAATATCGTACTATCGTTTTCCTTTCCGTAAACACCAACTGCGATCATAGTAAAGCAAGCGTTAGCATCAGCAACAGCAAGTAACACAACTGAATAAAAATCCTTATAGCAATAAAAAAGTGACCCAGCATTGGTGGGCATTGTATACGGCAGTGTTTTCCATCAATGCTTCCAATACAGTTCGGCATATTCCACTTCTCATAATAGTCTTGTGCTATTTTCAACCATTCATCACGACTTGGAACACACATATAACATGGCTGGAGAGCATCCCATAAAGCTTTTGTTGTTTCTTTTACTATTTCATGGGTGGTTGACAATCCAACATGGAAACAGAAAGTAAGAGAACTGTACGAATGACCAGTGATTACATACCTGTGGACAAAGAACAAACAAGTGCAAATAATAAAAAATAAAATAAATAGTAATTAATAAAGTGAAGCTAAATTGAATTAAATGGAAAATGTATTAAATTAATTAAGTAATTAAATGTATGTAATAATTCGTGTTTTTAGATTTTGTATTTTGTATAGTTTGTTGTTGATTAAATGAATTAAAAACTTGTTAAATACCTTTTTTTTTACTGACATTACCTATATCTGTTTCTTTGCAGGGGACCAACTGAAGGAAAAATGGCATCAACTATGTTCAAACTACATGCGCGTCAAGAGAAGTGAAAAAAACAAACCCTCCGGATCTGGGGCAAAGGCAAAAACCAAATGGCCTTACTATGATTTGATGTCATTTCTGGATCAATTTTCAGAATCTAGGGACACTTCTGGTAATGTACAACAAGAATCACCGCACCAGCCACCTTCTTTGTGTGATGAACTTGAGTATGAAACCGGAACCAACGAAAATGTGCCGGAAGAAAACGTACCTACTGCGGCGACCAATACTGAAAATGGTTCAGCTGCAAATGCAGAACAGCCCGAGACTACAAATTCGACAGCTAGTAACAAGAAAAATTTTAAGAGGAGAAAGGAAGCTGCAGTAGTGGATGACGTCGATTTCCAGTATTTGTCAGAATTGAGAAAAATTAATTCATCACGGCCTGACGAAAATGATCCAGACAGAATGTTTTTGTTAAGTTTGTTACCATCAATGAAACAGTTGACTCCTGCTGATAACATGGATTTTAAATTGTATGCACTACAGTTTTTGAAAGGCAAACTGAATCTGACCTCAACTGGTCACAATAATTGGTAACAACCTCAGCCACCTCAAATTTATCAAAACCAACACCAATATCATCAGTGGTCGGAGAGCAATTTAACTTCTGGTTCATCAGCATCACATTGCAGCTTCATTCAGTTCAATGAGGGACCCTCCCCGCCACAGCACCAAATTAATTATACTAATAATTAATATGTTTCCAATTATTATTATGGCATTTATAATAATTATGTTGATTAAATAAACTTCTTCAAATTAAATGAATATTATGCAGATTTATTTCATTAATAGTTAATTACCTGAGACAAATTGCGAGTCTTTCTTCTGCTATGATAGACTTTCTATAATTCGTATCCTGTTTCGAGATTTCAGGTCCCACCAAATCCAGCAGTATTCCAAACAGTTCCTCACTCATTCAAAAAAAAAATTGTAGAATATCTTCTCGTCCTTCTGAAGGTCAGGATGTAGATGATGAAAAATACCAAAATCCGGCATTTTTCAATTTATTTCATGAATCCACAACCTACAGTTTTTTTTTGTTTACTCTGTTGCCTTCTATGAAGCACTATTGTGTTAATTATAACTGCATTCATGCTGGAAGCTCAAAAGCAACTGAGAGAAGATAGGAAAAAAGAGAGGGGATTTGGTTCAGATAGACTTGGTTTGACTCAGCTGGTGTGAAGGCATGGAGATCATGAATCAGATTAATCTTGATTCGGATTGATTCTGATTGATTCAGATTCGTTTAGTGTGAAGAGACCCTAAGATTCACTAGACAACTATACTCCGGTCCTCCTTTTGAGCAGACTAAAGCGGAAGTGAGGGAGTAGGCCAGGGGAAGGTGCGGGTGAAAGGGGCAGCACCTACGGTGTGTTAGATGGTAGGAGAGGGGCAGAGGGGCGCACGCCTGTCAGCACGAGTTATGGCAATGCTGTCGCCAAGGTGGAGATGCCGCACTTACTTACGGTGAGCACGTTGACAGCTGTGCTGTATTGTAGTGCTAGAGCACAACTTTGAATCGCGCGCCGGTTCATTTGGCAACCAAGGCGAGTGTGACGAGGCGACGACATCACTTCCGCTTTAGTCTGTTCAAAAGGTGGCCCGGAGTATAGACATGATTCATGAGTCAACCGTTTCGTGATAACGGCGAGGTTACGTAATGCACATGCGCCAGCAGAGAAAGTTCAATTTTTTCCCAAGATATGTGAAGATTATTGTGTCCGTACTTTTCAAAAAACATCAGTATTCATCAAAAGTGAAACGTTTAGTTTCATTTCATATGAAGAAGAACAGTGTAATAGTAATAGACAATGCCCCCTACCACAATGTACAAATAAATCCACCTCCAACATCATTAACAAAAAAGTCAGACATGATTAACTCGTTAGAGATCATGACATTCCTTGTAGTCCATCTGTGCACTAATTAAACAAAATAAACCAACATACAAAACTTTTAAAGTACCACCTAGACGTTATTTTGGCAAACCATGGATATTCCATTTTACGGCTTCCACCCTATCACACGGATCTTAATCCTATCGAACTGAATTGGGCAAGTTCAGGAAGGATCCTATCCTGAACTTCCTTCCTTCGCGTGAAGGAGTGTGTTTTAGAAATGTTGATGTCTAGGCTCGAGTTTGGACAAACAATGCAACAGACACAACATGCCAAGTCACTGTTTACAAAATAATGGCAGTATTAAACATTTTATAACTCTGTGAGATCTTAATATCATCTTTATATCTTTCTGTTGTGTCTGACACTTGTTTCGTCTTACAAAATGTCCACGTTTACTGTTCGGTCATGTCGTAATCAAAATCAAAACTTACCTACAACCAAATTTTTAGTATTTAGTAAGTTAGTAACAAAATTAGAGAATTAAATATAAAACATACTAAAATGTAAAAACCTTAAAAACAATTAAAAAAATAGAACGATTTAAAAATTTTAAGATAATTGGTTAGTAAAAAGTTAGGTAAGTTAGCAAAAAGTAAGTTACATAGGCCTATATATACATATACATAGGCATATATGTACATGTGTGTGTGTTTGTGTACGTTTGTTGATAGTGCTGTAAAATATAATTTGCTAAAGTATTTAGTAATATAATTAAAAATGTTGTTTAAGAAATGTAGAAAACAATAAGTACATAAAAACGTTAAACAACTGGAAACATTATAAGAATGCATAGACAATATATAATTAAGTATTGAAAGTTACAAAAATAATAAAAAGAAAATAAGTGTGAATCGACAAACCAGTATAACTGTTTATTTCAGCTGTCATTATAAGTGATATATGTTTTCAAAGAGTACTTTTACAGGAAAAAACGTAATTTTTCTATTTTCTTTCATCTTTAGTTAAAGTAGCATAACTTCGGCACATTAGGTATAAAAAGTTAATCAGTCTCAAAATAGATTACTTAACTCCAGTGGCGTAGGCTTTTTGGCGCCCGGGGCAAGAAGATCGTCGGCCGCCTTGCCATCACAATTAAGAGGGGACAAAAGAGCAAAAATGCAGTGAACAAAGAACTTAATAAGTGCATATGTGTAGAATTTTATATGAAAGCACGTCCAGAAAACGTCTTAGGAATATTTGTTGTCAAAATTAAGAAATTACTTATTATAAGTTTAATATTACCGGTATTCAATTTGTATACATTTATTAGTAACAAATGTAGACTAAAAAATGTAGTAATATAACAAATTTATAACATAAAAATGTTCTAATAAATATGCAAATTCCTTGCAGGTCTAAATCGGATCGTCAAAACAATATCCTAAAGCAACATAAAGTTAAACAAAGAACTCCATTAAAAGTAATAAAATAAATCACTTACTATTACAGGTTAATGGTTCCGTCTTCTATTAATAAACACTTAGGCCTAATATTTATTTTTAATATTTAATAAATATTTAAAATGAGACGTTCTAAAATGTAACTTTCCTGATCTTAATTGCTGTAAAGTCTGTTATTAAATCACTATAATCTAAAGACAAAGCAATTTCATTTTCAATTGAAAGTATCGCTAGATTTGATACCATTTCCTGAGATATTGTTGATCGTAGGTACGATTTAATCAATTTAAGTTTACTAAACGATCTGTCACAAGAAGACAGACACTGGTAAAGTAAGAAAATTTTTCAAAGCTGTTGCTAGTGTTTTGTAGGCTTCTAATCCCATTGAAGAAATGTATTGTAGCAGTCCCTGAGGTGTAAAGTCCATTTGTTCTCCATTAACTTTTGCCCTTTTTAATAAAAGTACGACATCTTTCAAGTCACTGAACAATTCTTCGTTCAGGTCATGTGGATACAGTTTTGCAAGCACTGTGCACTTAATATTGATTTGAGAAAGCTGTTCCTTAAAATGTATATCCCCATCATTTACATACTACTCAGAGGAATTTACAGAGGAACCCAAAGCGTTTTTTTAACTCTTTTATGTTAGAGAAACGGCTTGAAATTTCAACTGACAGTTTGTCCAAAATTTCTATTAGAGAACGTCGCTTTTCTTGCTGAACAGTTAATGCAGAGTCGTCTGCATACTCCCCTGGCATCGTGCGCTTCTTTCTTATCCTTTTTGTGATACTGATGCCCCATTCATTACATACCTGCTCTGCCTTAGAAATTACATTGTCACACAGATCATTCCTCCAAACTTTTAATTTGTTCGTTAGCGTCTCCAAAAGTATCAATGCTTGAATAAAGCTTATACCTTTGGTCTGCATTTTGTCCATAGAAGAAAGAATATCTGTCCAGAAAAAGAGAAAGGTCACAAAATTAACGTTTTCTATCACATTATTAATGCTGCATCTTACCTCGTATCGATTGTTTCAGTCGGTGTATCCCTTGGCTTCTCCAGTGCAGCGATCACTTCATCCAGCTGAGTGGATATTGCTTTCACCGCATCTGCTTTTGAGCTCCACCTGAAATCACAATGTCCTTTCAGTGTAACATTTACGAAGTCTTTAAGAACACTCTATCTATGAGTGGAACAGGAAAAGAAGGTGAATAGACGTTCTACTCTCCCAAAAAATGTCACTGCCTGAACATTCACATAAGCTGCATGAACTCCAACCAAGTTAAGTGAATGGTTGTCGCAGGGAACAAACACAGATAGTGGATTCAAATAGAATATTCTCTTTTGAACGGATACCAGCCATTGTTGACTGATTGTCATACGACTGACCTCTGCAATTGCTAAGATTCAATCCATCTCTCTCAAGTTTACTTGTAATAGCTTCTGTGATCCCCTCCGCTGTTTTTACTTCTAAAGGAATAAAATCTATAAAGGCTTCCTTGATATCAACAGAATTGTGTTTAATTTCAACAAATCTTATAATCTGAGACATTTGTTCTACATGTGCAGCAACTGATGTTGTGTAAATTATTTTAGACTAAAGTACTTCGCCTCCTTACATGCAGTAATAATATTTTTGCACACTCTTTCTCCTAACAGGCTTATTATTTCATTTTGAATAGTTGGCGAAAGATACGATATACACCCAGATTTACGAGAGACTGAATCCAAATGAGATCTCATGACAGGGTCAAATTTAGCCAAGTATTTTAACAAAGCCAGAGTGGTTTATTAAAATATGTTTTTTTTTATGTTGCATAGTGGTTTTTTTCTTTATTTTTACTTTTTCAAGTTATGATAGTATTTTATTGCGATACTTATTTGTTTTCATTTGGATTTTTCTTTGATAGTTATTTATTTATGATCATATTTTATTCGTTCTTAAATGGATAATCTGTCATGCTACAATATTCAAATATTTTAAATGGCTCAGTGCTATTAGGTATTTATACAATTAATTACATAACACTCTTATTACTTTGGATACTTAATTCAACCCAACCTTACAGTTGTTTAGTCAGATTAATACTTTCTACTCTGTATAGTGTTGATAAATTATATCACATTAATTATGTTTACTATATTTTAACATGTTATCTATAATATGCTATTTTTCACGTTATTAGTTTCTTAATTTGAGGGGAAAGAATTATCTTTTTTAATTTAATTTATTCTGGCTTTCATATGGAATGTTGTGTTATATTACATATTATTAAATAATATTTATTATTGATAATAAATTGATGTCAGTAACACACTATAAACAGTCAAAAATCTCTTTTTTAATGTAAAAAAAATTCAGAACCTTAAATGATATATACTGGCTGAAAACTGATTACATATTCAGGAATAAAACAGTTTTTTATTTTGCGACTGCATGGCAAACTGTTTAGTAATATAGAATACCAATAACCCCAATGAGTTTGAAATCATGGCTATCATCAGTGTATTCACAATTTGAAATATGATCTTTAAACAGACTCCCTGTAATACAATACTACAGGCTAAAATAATATATTCATTAATACAGACTCCTACAACAGGCTAAAATAATATATTCATTAATACTGAATCTAAGTGACTAAATTTTTGACAGAGAAAGACCACACAAAAATCTTATTAATTTATGAACATCCTGTGATGGCTTTATAGGTTCGCCATGAGAAGTAGTAATAGTAAATTCAGCATATGAATGAGTAAGTTCAGAATTGTAATTATGTAATAATTATCTACACTCTTCACATTAAACAGTCTTATTAATTTTCTAACTATGAATCCACTAATGTAAAATAAATTGTTCTCTTTAAATAAGACAAGTGTGAATTTTTTAACAATTCACACATTAAATTATATGACAATTCATTTTTATGTTTAACATTTTAGTCTTCTGTGAGAGAAAGTGGCTTGTTCAAACTTAAAATGCAGTTTGTATGATGAACGTCAAATTCTAAACAGTTTGTACCTTTTGGTGCGTGAAAACTGTTTCTAAACATTAACTGCCTGATAGCATGATGAAACTGGTTAACATTAGGGTTGTTTTTGTTTTACCCCCTTGATCTGATTATTAAAAATGTAGTTCAGTTTGATCCTGTATAATTTTATATGTTAAGATATACTTAACTTCCAGCTTATTTAAGAACTGTTTACTTAAAACGAACATGGAATTTACATTGGTCAGAAACACTAATGCAAAGGTTTTCCTGGCATGTTCTAAAATACCTACACCTCCAACTTTCAGTTTACTTAAGTATTCATAGCTAGTTAACAAAAAATGTTTATTATAATCAAGGTTACTGTTTTTAATTGATTCCTTAAAATGTTTGTCCAAAGGATTTCTAGAATTGAGAAAATCAAATAATCTACCCAAAAATTCTGATAAAATTAATCGTTTCACAGTGTACAAAGTCAGAATGATTACTTGTATTAAAACATTCTAGAGCATCAGCAATGCTAGCACTCAGCATTTGTGCTGATAATTTTATATTCATCTTTTTATTTACGTAAAAAAACGTGTTTGATCTGAATTTTATTTTCTCCCCATTTCCCGATAAAGTTATTTTCTTTTTGATTAAAGTATTTCTACATAAATTAACATGTGGTATGATCTATCGTGGCAAATATATTATGATTAACATCCTTTACTCTAAAAAAAAAGGTTTTCAAGAACCTTGCAACCAAGCTTCTACACTGCAGCAATATTGGCTGATGTGCTATCAAATGTTATGTTATGTATGTTAACACCAATTTCATGCAACTTTATAATTGACATTTTAATTAACTGAGACAGTACATTAAGCTTAATGAGTTTTTCAGGAAATAACCTATTACACATATGAAACTGACTTTTTAAAGAAACAATTTGAAATACTAGGGATTGATACAGCTACTAATTTCTTTTGATCCTCTCTTTTCATCCCACAACCTAAACCTATATAGCCTACTGTGCCGGTTTGCTTGAGAAAACGGCATTTGTATAAAATATAATTATTAAGGGGATCGCGAATTATCAATATGACTGTATTGCCGTATTTTGGTCTCTGCATTACTGCGCCATCTGTTAGTGAAGTGCCCACTTGCGGAGATAGGCGAACTCTAGTGCGGACGGTTCGCATCTGCCTGCCCCAAGCTCAGCTGCAGGAAGTCAGTCTCGACTTGCCAGCAACTGGAAGATGGTGAGGATGTGCAGTGTCGTGATGGTGAGTTGGATTATGGGGACGAAGAAGGGGAAATTGTAGAAGAGGATGATGAGGATGTACAGTATTATGATGGTGGTAGTGGACGTAATGGCGATGATGTTGATGATGAATGTGTTGATGAAAATGAGATTGGAGAAGAGGTTGGTGAAGAAGGTTGTGAAGGAGCTGGTGACGAGGGTGGTGAAGAAATTGGTGAGGAGCTAGGTGAAGAAGAAGTTGGTGAAGATGGATCAGATGAGCAACTGGAGGAGGGTGAGGATGCGCAGTGTTGTGATGGTGATTTGGATTATGGGGGTGAAGAGGGGACATTGTGGAAAAGGAAGAGGAGGAGGAGGAAGAAGTGGAAGAGGAAGAAGATGGCTGTAAGGGAGAAGGAATAGAGGAAGAAGAAGAGGAAGGGTTGGAAGAAAGAGAAGCAGGAGAACCAGAAGCAGAGGATTTAGATGATGAGGATAATCCAAAGCGGAGTGAAAGTAGTGATGTAAGTTGCCGTGATTCTGATTCAGAAGAAACAAATCAGTACAGCTCAACACGAGTTAATTTCTCAGTGAGTGATGTCCGGAAGGAACGAGTACATAAAGTGTATCATGGAAAAGTGAGAAGAAGCGGGTAACGGGTAGTGGGTAGATGTTTCCCACAGTCCAAGTGGTGTTCGTCTACTTCAGGGATGCGCCCCTGCCTGTGCGTGCCTTGGTTTTCTCCATTCATCCTTATTTCCGGAGGAAGCCATGTCCTTACCCTTAGTCCTAGCTCTTGACCTTTCAATGATCCTTGCCCTTTTCATCTTCCCGATTTCCCTACCCCTCCCGTTACAAAACATAAAAAAAAAATTAGAGAAAGGAAAAAGAAAAATCAAAAAAGGAGTTTGAAAGAGTTTGGTTGAAAAATGTTGTGACTAGGTTGGTGCTGTTGCTATTGTTGTTTATTTTATAGTTGAAAGTAGTTTGCTCTGTTTTCCTAAGAGCAAATTTTATTGAGACTTACCGGAGAGACTCTGTGTTCTAGAAGATTGTGGGGGTACTATGCAGGGTACCCGAGTTTCAAGTGTGAGGCAACCATGTTGCCCTTTTGGGGTGGGGGTGTGCCGGTTTGCTTGAGACACCGGAATTTGTATAAAATATAATTATTAAGGGGATCGCGAATTATCATTATGTAACGACGGACTGTATTGCCGTATTTTGGTCTCTGCATTACTGCGCCATCTGTTAGTGAAGCGCCCAATTGCGGAGATAGGCGAACTCTAGTGCGTATGGTTCGCGTCTGGCTGCCCCAAGCTCAGCTGCAGGAAGTCAGTCTCGACTTGTCAGCCGCCTTGTGTGTACAGTCTCTCTCCCCAGCAGTGCCGAGCTTATATAATTGTGGGTTTTCTATTCTGTCATGGCTAAGTAAACGCCCATAGACCTTCCGGTGAGTACATTAAATATATATTATTCATTTTGTTGCAAAAAGTTTAAATGCAAACCATAATTAACTTGGATGTGAACAGAGTTGTCTGATATGAATGCCTCGTGGCGTGGTGACCGGAAGTGGTTTTCTCCATTCATCCTTATTTCCGGAGGAAGCCATGTCCTTACCCTTAGTCCTAGCTCTTGACCTTTCAATGATCCTTGCCCTTTTCATCTTCCCGATTTCCCTACCCCTCCCGTTACAAAAACATAAAAAAAAATTAGAGAAAGGAAAAAGAAAAATCAAAAAAGGAGTTTGAAAGAGTTTTGTTGAAAAATGTTGTGACTAGGTTGGTGCTGTTGCTATTGTTGTTTATTTTATAGTTGAAAGTAGTTTGCTCTGTTCTCCTAAGAGCAAATTTTATTGAGACTTACCGGAGAGACTCTGTGTTCTAGAAGATTGTGGGGGTACTATGCAGGGTACCCGAGTTTCAAGTGTGAGGCAACCATGTTGCCCTTTTGGGGTGGGGGTGTGCCGGTTTGCTTGAGACACCGGAATTTGTATAAAATATAATTATTAAGGGGATCGCGAATTATCATTATGTAACGACGGACTGTATTGCCGTATTTTGGTCTCTGCATTACTGCGCCATCTGTTAGTGAAGCGCCCAATTGCAGAGATAGGCGAACTCTAGTGCGTATGGTTCGCGTCTGGCTGCCCCAAGCTCAGCTGCAGGAAGTCAGTCTCGACTTGTCAGCCGCCTTGTGTGTACAGTCTCTCTCCCCAGCAGTGCCGAGCTTA
Source organism: Magicicada septendecula (assembly GCA_034769895.1). Lineage (NCBI taxonomy): Eukaryota > Metazoa > Arthropoda > Insecta > Hemiptera > Cicadidae > Magicicada > Magicicada septendecula. Next base: position 266,812,227 of record CM068368.1, on the reverse strand, counting down.
TATAATTGTGGTTTTTCTATTCTGTCATGGCTAAGTAAACGCCCATAGACCTTCCGGTGAGTACATTAAATATATATTATTCATTTTGTTGCAAAAAGTTTAAATGCAAACCATAATTAACTTGGATGTGAACAGAGTTGTCTGATATGAATGCCTCGTGGCGTGGTGACCGGAAGTGTATGTTCATTGTTAAATATTTAATTTATTTAAACAAGATACAGCGTAATACCTTATATTTTGTAACTAGTAATTGTGCATGTAAAAAGAGATGTAAAATTATGTATTTTGCGAGACTTTGATGAATTGACTGTGCGAGCACATGGCCGTATGAACTTGCTACCTGTCGTAATATGTTAACGTTGTATATGCCTGTGAGTGTGCTTTATAAATCGAGCCAAATCAAGTGTGAGATATTAATTTGAAATATAAAAGAGAGAATGTGGCACCTAATTTTTGATGAACAGTGTTGAATTGGTCAGGGGCGGCCAGGTCTTGATTCTGTTCATACACGCTTTGTATGTGACATGTGTGTGTTATGGTTTTGTGGTCAGTCAATTAATTATTATGAATCTTTAGGGTTCCCGAGGTAGTCGGTGATCTGACTCCAGAATGGTGTAATTCCACCTTCACCATGAACTGAACTACATTAGACTCTGGTGCCGCTGCTGCTGGAAGGGACACCACTATAAGGCATGCCACTGTAACTCTGGACCAAAATGAGGTGATTTGTCATGATAGGTGTTAGGTGTTATTGATCCTATGTATTGTGTTAGTGTCTGAAATTGTTTGTCCTCTTGGGTGGTAACGAGAGCGAGTTCAGGAGTGGGTCAGGTCTCCACAACGCTAGGGAACCCGGGTTCTGCTTGAAGGAAGGATAGTACTCGAGTTTTTCTGTTTTTGTAAGTTATGTTTGTGTTAGGTATTGCGTTGGGATTCATGTTTCATTGTTACATTTTGTGTATTGTGTAATTGTGGCGGGGGTAGGTTATCAGAGACTGCCCAACCCTATTTCCGGCGTTCTCCAGAAACTTCCGGTGGTGGATGGACAAGATGACAGCAAGTTGTTGGTTTTCTTGGACCTTTTCCTGCAGTTGGCAGATTTCCCGGGGGTGTCCGATGGGGTACTCTTGTCCCTTATATATCCGTATTGCCTGGGTTCATTGGCTGGGCTGGTCACCAACACTCTGCGTCGGGACGGCAGTGTCGACTCTCTCCATGGGGAGGTGTTGGACTTCTTTATACCCCGTCGACGACGTGACCAGTTGAAATTTAAGTTGTTCTATTGTGTACAGGCCAACGGAGAGGCGTTGGTGGACTTTGTGCATGATATACGGAAAACGGCCCGGATTTTAAGGTTGGGGTTGCCCGAGAGGGACATTATCCAGGTAATTCTGGAAGGGCTGACTCCCCAAGAGAGATCTCATTTGGTGTTCGCAGACCGTCCACGTTGTTTTGCGGACCTGGACCGGTTGTGCATGTTTGCCAGAGCGGTCCAGGCGAGGGATGAGTCCCGGGAAAAAGCTGCCAGAGGTGACCCATACTCAAGTGGTTCATTAGAAAGAGCTAAAAACGACAAACATGGTGGTTGGTGGAGAACACAGGAAACTGTGAGAAAAACTGAATATTTTAGAAGTAATGAAAGCTACTAGGAGGTAGCAAGTGAAAAGACGGTAACAACAGTTACAAAAGAGAAAACAAATAAGTATGAAATTAAGAGGGGAAGAAGATGTTATATTAGTGAACTAACATCAGCCAGTAGGGATCCTGTAGCAAGGCTTTATTCCTATTTGGAAAGAAAAGAAACTTTAAACGTTCCAGATGAATTAAAAGTGCCTAATAGAGTAGTGGATGAAGAAGGTGAAGAGGAAGAAGAAGAGGGGAATTACTTCGGTGGATCAACACAAAACAACGAGGACACGTCTGTTAACACTGAATTAGAAGACTCAGATATGACGTCACAGTTGAATCCAGATGCCGCAGAATTTGTTCCAGTATCTCCATCTCGGTTCATGGTGGATCCCGATCCTGTAATGTCATCATCACCTACGCATGGATACGAGAAGTCACTTGATAGTGTAGCTTTACCATCGCAAGTAGAATTTAATTTAGACATTGCACATAGACCTGAACAGCTGGATTCCATGGTGGGAAATGTCAATGACGCTATAGTTGCTGAAAGTGGTGAAGGAGAGGAGTCGGAAGAAGGGGCAGAAGAGCGGTCTGCAGATGCTGCACAGGGAAGTATAGTTATAGGTGTTAGGGAGACTGAAGTTTCTGAGTTTGCGGATGGATACGGGGTTGTCCATGCTGCAAGTGTGGTTGAGGGAGATGAGGTAGAAGTTGAGGAGGAATTTGGTTGCAGCATTGTGGAGTGTGAGAGTGAGAATGATGTAGTGTGTGCAGATTTGCGGACGGCTTCTGTATGTGATGCTGAGAGTTCTGACGAAGGGAAAGAGGTTTTGTATGGAGCAGATGAGCAACTGGAAGATGGTGAGGATGTGCAGTGTCGTGATGGTGAGTTGGATTATGGGGACGAAGAAGGGGAAATTGTAGAAGAGGATGATGAGGATGTACAGTATTATGATGGTGGTAGTGGACGTAATGGCGATGATGTTGATGATGAATGTGTTGATGAAAATGAGATTGGAGAAGAGGTTGTTGAAGAAGTTTGTGAAGGAGCTGGTGACGAGGGTGGTGAAGAAATTGGTGAGGAGCTAGGTGAAGAAGAAGTTGGTGAAGATGGATCAGATGAGCAACTGGAGGAGGGTGAGAATGCGCAGTGTTGTGATGGTGATTTGGATTATGGGGGAGAAGAGGGGACATTGTGGAAAAGGAAGAGGAGGAGGAGGAAGAAGTGGAAGAGGAAGAAAATGGCTGTAAGGGAGAAGGAATAGAGGAAGAAGAAGAGGAAGGGTTGGAAGAAAGAGAAGCAGGAGAACCAGAAGCAGAGGATTTAGATGATGAGGATAATCCAAAGCGGAGTGAAAGTAGTGATGTAAGTTGCCGTGATTCTGATTCAGAAGAAACAAATCAGTACAGCTCAACACGAGTTAATTTCTCAGTGAGTGATGTCCGGAAGGAACGAGTACATAAAGTCTATCATGGAAAAGTGAGAAGAAGCGGGTAACGGGTAGTGGGTAGATGTTCCCCACAGTCCCAGTGGTGTTCGTCTACTTCAGGGATGCGCCCCTGCCTGTGCGTGCCTTGGTTTTCTCCATTCATCCTTATTTCCGGAGGAAGCCATGTCCTTACCCTTAGTCCTAGCTCTTGACCTTTCAATGATCCTTGCCCTTTTCATCTCCCCGATTTCCCTACCCCTCCCGTTCCAAAAACTTAAAAAAAAAATTAGAGAAAAGAAAAAGAAAAATCAAAAAAGGAGTTTGAAAGAGTTTGGTTGAAAAATGTTGTGACTACGTTGGTGCTGTTGCTATTGTTGTTTATTTTATAGTTGAAAGTAGTTTGCTCTGTTCTCCTAAGAGCAAATTTTATTGAGACTTACCGGAGAGACTCTGTGTTCTAGAAGATTGTGGGGGTACTATGCAGGGTACCCGAGTTTCAAGTGTGAGGCAACCATGTTGCCCTTTTGGAGTGGGGGTGTGCCGGTTTGCTTGAGACACCGGAATTTGTATAAAATATAATTATTAAGGGGATCGCGAATTATCATTATGTAACGACGGACTGTATTGCCGTATTTTGGTCTCTGCATTACTGCGCCATCTGTTAGTGAAGCGCCCAATTGCGGAGATAGGCGAACTCTAGTGCGTATGGTTCGCGTCTGGCTGCCCCAAGCTCAGCTGCAGGAAGTCAGTCTCGACTTGTCAGCCGCCTTGTGTGTACAGTCTCTCTCCCCAGCAGTGCCGAGCTTATATAATTGTGGTTTTTCTATTCTGTCATGGCTAAGTAAACGCCCATAGACCTTCCGGTGAGTACATTAAATATATATTATTCATTTTGTTGCACAAAGTTTAAATGCAAACCATAATTAACTTGGATGTGAACAGAGTTGTCTGATATGAATGCCTCGTGGCGTGGTGACCGGAAGTGGTATTCTCCATTCATCCTTATTTCCGGAGGAAGCCATGTCCTTACCCTTAGTCCTAGCTCTTGACCTTTCAATGATCCTTGCCCTTTTCATCTTCCCGATTTCCCTACCCCTCCCGTTACAAAAACATAAAAAAAAAATTAGAGAAAGGAAAAAGAAAAATCAAAAAAGGAGTTTGAAAGAGTTTTGTTGAAAAATGATGTGACTAGGTTGGTGCTGTTGCTATTGTTGTTTATTTTATTGTTGAAATAGTTTGCTCTGTTCTCCTAAAAGCAAATTTTATTGAGACTTACCGGAGAGACTCTGTGTTCTAGAAGATTGTGGGGGTACTATGCAGGGTACCCGAGTTTCAAGTGTGAGGCAACCATGTTGCCCTTTTGGGGTGGGGGTGTGCCGGTTTGCTTGAGACACCGGAATTTGTATAAAATATAATTATTAAGGGGATCGCGAATTATCATTATGTAACGACGGACTGTATTGCCGTATTTTGGTCTCTGCATTACTGCGCCATCTGTTAGTGAAGCGCCCAATTGCAGAGATAGGCGAACTCTAGTGCGTATGGTTCGCGTCTGGCTGCCCCAAGCTCAGCTGCAGGAAGTCAGTCTCGACTTGTCAGCCGCCTTGTGTGTACAGTCTCTCTCCCCAGCAGTGCCGAGCTTATATAATTGTGGTTTTTCTATTCTGTCATGGCTAAGTAAACGCCCATAGACCTTCCGGTGAGTACATTAAATATATATTATTCATTTTGTTGCAAAAAGTTTAAATGCAAACCATAATTAACTTGGATGTGAACAGAGTTGTCTGATATGAATGCCTCGTGGCGTGGTGACCGGAAGTGTATGTTCATTGTTAAATATTTAATTTATTTAAACAAGATACAGCGTAATACCTTATATTTTGTAACTAGTAATTGTGCATGTAAAAAGAGATGTAAAATTATGTATTTTGCGAGACTTTGATGAATTGACTGTGCGAGCACATGGCCGTATGAACTTGCTACCTGTCGTAATATGTTAACGTTGTATATGCCTGTGAGTGTGCTTTATAAATCGAGCCAAATCAAGTGTGAGATATTAATTTGAAATATAAAAGAGAGAATGTGGCACCTAATTTTTGATGAACAGTGTTGAATTGGTCAGGGGCGGCCAGGTCTTGATTCTGTTCATACACGCTTTGTATGTGACATGTGTGTGTTATGGTTTTGTGGTCAGTCAATTAATTATTATGAATCTTTAGGGTTCCCGAGGTAGTCGGTGATCTGACTCCAGAATGGTGTAATTCCACCTTCACCATGAACTGAACTACATTAGACTCTGGTGCCGCTGCTGCTGGAAGGGACACCACTATAAGGCATGCCACTGTAACTCTGGACCAAAATGAGGTGATTTGTCATGATAGGTGTTAGGTGTTATTGATCCTATGTATTGTGTTAGTGTCTGAAATTGTTTGTCCTCTTGGGTGGTAACGAGAGCGAGTTCAGGAGTGGGTCAGGTCTCCACAACGCTAGGGAACCCGGGGTCTGCTTGAAGGAAGGATAGTACTCGAGTTTTTCTGTTTTTGTAAGTTATGTTTGTGTTAGGTATTGCGTTGGGATTCATGTTTCATTGTTACATTTTGTGTATTGTGTAATTGTGGCGGGGGTAGGTTATCAGAGACTGCCCAACCCTATTTCCGGCGTTCTCCAGAAACTTCCGGTGGTGGATGGACAAGATGACAGCAAGTTGTTGGTTTTCTTGGACCTTGTCCTGCAGTTGGCAGATTTCCCGGGGGTGTCCGATGGGGTACTCTTGTCCCTTATATATCCGTATTGCCTGGGTTCATTGGCTGGGCTGGTCACCAACACTCTGCGTCGGGACGGCAGTGTCGACTCTCTCCATGGGGAGGTGTTGGACTTCTTTATACCCCGTCGACGACGTGACCAGTTGAAATTTAAGTTGTTCTATTGTGTACAGGCCAACGGAGAGGCGTTGGTGGACTTTGTGCATGATATACGGAAAACGGCCCGGATTTTAAGGTTGGGGTTGCCCGAGAGGGACATTATCCAGGTAATTCTGGAAGGGCTGACTCCCCAAGAGAGATCTCATTTGGTGTTCGCAGACCGTCCACGTTGTTTTGCGGACCTGGACCGGTTGTGCATGTTTGCCAGAGCGGTCCAGGCGAGGGATGAGTCCCGGGAAAAAGCTGCCAGAGGTGACCCATACTCAAGTGGTTCATTAGAAAGAGCTAAAGACGACAAACATGGTGGTTGGTGGAGAACACAGGAAACTGTGAGAAAAACTGAATATTTTAGAAGTAATGAAAGCTACTAGGAGGTAGCAAGTGAAAAGACGGTAACAACAGTTACAAAAGAGAAAACAAATAAGTATGAAATTAAGAGGGGAAGAAGATGTTATATTAGTGAACTAACATCAGCCAGTAGGGATCCTGTAGCAAGGCTTTATTCCTATTTGGAAAGAAAAGAAACTTTAAACGTTCCAGATGAATTAAAAGTGCCTAATAGAGTAGTGGATGAAGAAGGTGAAGAGGAAGAAGAAGAGGGGAAATACTTCGGTGGATCAACACAAAACAACGAGGACACGTCTGTTAACACTGAATTAGAAGACTCAGATATGACGTCACAGTTGAATCCAGATGCCGCAGAATTTGTTCCAGTATCTCCATCTCGGTTCATGGTGGATCCCGATCCTGTAATGTCATCATCACCTACGCATGGATACGAGAAGTCACTTGATAGTGTAGCTTTACCATCGCAAGTAGAATTTAATTTAGACATTGCACATAGACCTGAACAGCTGGATTCCATGGTGGGAAATGTCAATGACGCTATAGTTGCTGAAAGTGGTGAAGGAGAGGAGTCGGAAGAAGGGGCAGAAGAGCGGTCTGCAGATGCTGCACAGGGAAGTATAGTTATAGGTGTTAGGGAGACTGAAGTTTCTGAGTTTGCGGATGGATACGGGGTTGTCCATGCTGCAAGTGTGGTTGAGGGAGATGAGGTAGAAGTTGAGGAGGAATTTGGTTGCAGCATTGTGGAGTGTGAGAGTGAGAATGATGTAGTGTGTGCAGATTTGCGGACGGCTTCTGTATGTGATGCTGAGAGTTCTGACGAAGGGAAAGAGGTTTTGTATGGAGCAGATGAGCAACTGGAAGATGGTGAGGATGTGCAGTGTCGTGATGGTAAGTTGGATTATGGGGACGAAGAAGGGGAAATTGTAGAAGAGGATGATGAGGATGTACAGTATTATGATGGTGGTAGTGGACGTAATGGCGATGATGTTGATGATGAATGTGTTGATGAAAATGAGATTGGAGAAGAGGTTGTTGAAGAAGTTTGTGAAGGAGCTGGTGACGAGGGTGGTGAAGAAATTGGTGAGGAGCTAGGTGAAGAAGAAGTTGGTGAAGATGGATCAGATGAGCAACTGGAGGAGGGTGAGAATGCGCAGTGTTGTGATGGTGATTTGGATTATGGGGGAGAAGAGGGGACATTGTGGAAAAGGAAGAGGAGGAGGAGGAAGAAGTGGAAGAGGAAGAAAATGGCTGTAAGGGAGAAGGAATAGAGGAAGAAGAAGAGGAAGGGTTGGAAGAAAGAGAAGCAGGAGAACCAGAAGCAGAGGATTTAGATGATGAGGATAATCCAAAGCGGAGTGAAAGTAGTGATGTAAGTTGCCGTGATTCTGATTCAGAAGAAACAAATCAGTACAGCTCAACACGAGTTAATTTCTCAGTGAGTGATGTCCGGAAGGAACGAGTACATAAAGTCTATCATGGAAAAGTGAGAAGAAGCGGGTAACGGGTAGTGGGTAGATGTTCCCCACAGTCCCAGTGGTGTTCGTCTACTTCAGGGATGCGCCCCTGCCTGTGCGTGCCTTGGTTTTCTCCATTCATCCTTATTTCCGGAGGAAGCCATGTCCTTACCCTTAGTCCTAGCTCTTGACCTTTCAATGATCCTTGCCCTTTTCATCTCCCCGATTTCCCTACCCCTCCCGTTCCAAAAACTTAAAAAAAAAATTAGAGAAAAGAAAAAGAAAAATCAAAAAAGGAGTTTGAAAGAGTTTGGTTGAAAAATGTTGTGACTACATTGGTGCTGTTGCTATTGTTGTTTATTTTATAGTTGAAAGTAGTTTGCTCTGTTCTCCTAAGAGCAAATTTTATTGAGACTTACCGGAGAGACTCTGTGTTCTAGAAGATTGTGGGGGTACTATGCAGGGTACCCGAGTTTCAAGTGTGAGGCAACCATGTTGCCCTTTTGGAGTGGGGGTGTGCCGGTTTGCTTGAGACACCGGAATTTGTATAAAATATAATTATTAAGGGGATCGCGAATTATCATTATGTAACGACGGACTGTATTGCCGTATTTTGGTCTCTGCATTACTGCGCCATCTGTTAGTGAAGCGCCCAATTGCGGAGATAGGCGAACTCTAGTGCGTATGGTTCGCGTCTGGCTGCCCCAAGCTCAGCTGCAGGAAGTCAGTCTCGACTTGTCAGCCGCCTTGTGTGTACAGTCTCTCTCCCCAGCAGTGCCGAGCTTATATAATTGTGGTTTTTCTATTCTGTCATGGCTAAGTAAACGCCCATAGACCTTCCGGTGAGTACATTAAATATATATTATTCATTTTGTTGCACAAAGTTTAAATGCAAACCATAATTAACTTGGATGTGAACAGAGTTGTCTGATATGAATGCCTCGTGGCGTGGTGACCGGAAGTGGTATTCTCCATTCATCCTTATTTCCGGAGGAAGCCATGTCCTTACCGTTAGTCCTAGCTCTTGACCTTTCAATGATCCTTGCCCTTTTCATCTTCCCGATTTCCCTACCCCTCCCGTTACAAAAACATAAAAAAAAAATTAGAGAAAGGAAAAAGAAAAATCAAAAAAGGAGTTTGAAAGAGTTTTGTTGAAAAATGATGTGACTAGGTTGGTGCTGTTGCTATTGTTGTTTATTTTATTGTTGAAATAGTTTGCTCTGTTCTCCTAAGAGCAAATTTTATTGAGACTTACCGGAGAGACTCTGTGTTCTAGAAGATTGTGGGGGTACTATGCAGGGTACCCGAGTTTCAAGTGTGAGGCAACCATGTTGCCCTTTTGGGGTGGGGGTGTGCCGGTTTGCTTGAGACACCGGAATTTGTATAAAATATAATTATTAAGGGGATCGCGAATTATCATTATGTAACGACGGACTGTATTGCCGTATTTTGGTCTCTGCATTACTGCGCCATCTGTTAGTGAAGCGCCCAATTGCAGAGATAGGCGAACTCTAGTGCGTATGGTTCGCGTCTGGCTGCCCCAAGCTCAGCTGCAGGAAGTCAGTCTCGACTTGTCAGCCGCCTTGTGTGTACAGTCTCTCTCCCCAGCAGTGCCGAGCTTATATAATTGTGGTTTTTCTATTCTGTCATGGCTAAGTAAACGCCCATAGACCTTCCGGTGAGTACATTAAATATATATTATTCATTTTGTTGCAAAAAGTTTAAATGCAAACCATAATTAACTTGGATGTGAACAGAGTTGTCTGATATGAATGCCTCGTGGCGTGGTGACCGGAAGTGTATGTTCATTGTTAAATATTTAATTTATTTAAACAAGATACAGCGTAATACCTTATATTTTGTAACTAGTAATTGTGCATGTAAAAAGAGATGTAAAATTATGTATTTTGCGAGACTTTGATGAATTGACTGTGCGAGCACATGGCCGTATGAACTTGCTACCTGTCGTAATATGTTAACGTTGTATATGCCTGTGAGTGTGCTTTATAAATCGAGCCAAATCAAGTGTGAGATATTAATTTGAAATATAAAAGAGAGAATGTGGCACCTAATTTTTGATGAACAGTGTTGAATTGGTCAGGGGCGGCCAGGTCTTGATTCTGTTCATACACGCTTTGTATGTGACATGTGTGTGTTATGGTTTTGTGGTCAGTCAATTAATTATTATGAATCTTTAGGGTTCCCGAGGTAGTCGGTGATCTGACTCCAGAATGGTGTAATTCCACCTTCACCATGAACTGAACTACATTAGACTCTGGTTCCGCTGCTGCTGGAAGGGACACCACTATAAGGCATGCCACTGTAACTCTGGACCAAAATGAGGTGATTTGTCATGATAGGTGTTAGGTGTTATTGATCCTATGTATTGTGTTAGTGTCTGAAATTGTTTGTCCTCTTGGGTGGTAACGAGAGCGAGTTCAGGAGTGGGTCAGGTCTCCACAACGCTAGGGAACCCGGGGTCTGCTTGAAGGAAGGATAGTACTCGAGTTTTTCTGTTTTTGTAAGTTATGTTTGTGTTAGGTATTGCGTTGGGATTCATGTTTCATTGTTACATTTTGTGTATTGTGTAATTGTGGCGGGGGTAGGTTATCAGAGACTGCCCAACCCTATTTCCGGCGTTCTCCAGAAACTTCCGGTGGTGGATGGACAAGATGACAGCAAGTTGTTGGTTTTCTTGGACCTTGTCCTGCAGTTGGCAGATTTCCCGGGGGTGTCCGATGGGGTACTCTTGTCCCTTATATATCCGTATTGCCTGGGTTCATTGGCTGGGCTGGTCACCAACACTCTGCGTCGGGACGGCAGTGTCGACTCTCTCCATGTGGAGGTGTTGGACTTCCTTATACCCCGTCGACGACGTGACCAGTTGAAATTTAAGTTGTTCTATTGTGTACAGGCCAACGGAGAGGCGTTGGTGGACTTTGTGCATGATATACGGAAAACGGCCCGGATTTTAAGGTTGGGGTTGCCCGAGAGGGACATTATCCAGGTAATTCTGGAAGGGCTGACTCCCCAAGAGAGATCTCATTTGGTGTTCGCAGACCGTCCACGTTGTTTTGCGGACCTGGACCGGTTGTGCATGTTTGCCAGAGCGGTCCAGGCGAGGGATGAGTCCCGGGAAAAAGCTGCCAGAGGTGACCCATACTCAAGTGGTTCATTAGAAAGAGCTAAAGACGACAAACATGGTGGTTGGTGGAGAACACAGGAAACTGTGAGAAAAACTGAATATTTTAGAAGTAATGAAAGCTACTAGGAGGTAGCAAGTGAAAAGACGGTAACAACAGTTACAAAAGAGAAAACAAATAAGTATGAAATTAAGAGGGGAAGAAGATGTTATATTAGTGAACTAACATCAGCCAGTAGGGATCCTGTAGCAAGGCTTTATTCCTATTTGGAAAGAAAAGAAACTTTAAACGTTCCAGATGAATTAAAAGTGCCTAATAGAGTAGTGGATGAAGAAGGTGAAGAGGAAGAAGAAGAGGGGAATTACTTCGGTGGATCAACACAAAACAACGAGGACACGTCTGTTAACACTGAATTAGAAGACTCAGATATGACGTCACAGTTGAATCCAGATGCCGCAGAATTTGTTCCAGTATCTCCATCTCGGTTCATGGTGGATCCCGATCCTGTAATGTCATCATCACCTACGCATGGATACGAGAAGTCACTTGATAGTGTAGCTTTACCATCGCAAGTAGAATTTAATTTAGACATTGCACATAGACCTGAACAGCTGGATTCCATGGTGGGAAATGTCAATGACGCTATAGTTGCTGAAAGTGGTGAAGGAGAGGAGTCGGAAGAAGGGGCAGAAGAGCGGTCTGCAGATGCTGCACAGGGAAGTATAGTTATAGGTGTTAGGGAGACTGAAGTTTCTGAGTTTGCGGATGGATACGGGGTTGTCCATGCTGCAAGTGTGGTTGAGGGAGATGAGGTAGAAGTTGAGGAGGAATTTGGTTGCAGCATTGTGGAGTGTGAGAGTGAGAATGATGTAGTGTGTGCAGATTTGCGGACGGCTTCTGTATGTGATGCTGAGAGTTCTGACGAAGGGAAAGAGGTTTTGTATGGAGCAGATGAGCAACTGGAAGATGGTGAGGATGTGCAGTGTCGTGATGGTGAGTTGGATTATGGGGACGAAGAAGGGGAAATTGTAGAAGAGGATGATGAGGATGTACAGTATTATGATGGTGGTAGTGGACGTAATGGCGATGATGTTGATGATGAATGTGTTGATGAAAATGAGATTGGAGAAGAGGTTGTTGAAGAAGTTTGTGAAGGAGCTGGTGACGAGGGTGGTGAAGAAATTGGTGAGGAGCTAGGTGAAGAAGAAGTTGGTGAAGATGGATCAGATGAGCAACTGGAGGAGGGTGAGGATGCGCAGTGTTGTGATGGTGATTTGGATTATGGGGGAGAAGAGGGGACATTGTGGAAAAGGAAGAGGAGGAGGAGGAAGAAGTGGAAGAGGAAGAAAATGGCTGTAAGGGAGAAGGAATAGAGGAAGAAGAAGAGGAAGGGTTGGAAGAAAGAGAAGCAGGAGAACCAGAAGCAGAGGATTTAGATGATGAGGATAATCCAAAGCGGAGTGAAAGTAGTGATGTAAGTTGCCGTGATTCTGATTCAGAAGAAACAAATCAGTACAGCTCAACACGAGTTAATGTCTCAGTGAGTGATGTCCGGAAGGAACGAGTACATAAAGTCTATCATGGAAAAGTGAGAAGAAGCGGGTAACGGGTAGTGGGTAGATGTTCCCCACAGTCCCAGTGGTGTTCGTCTACTTCAGGGATGCGCCCCTGCCTGTGCGTGCCTTGGTTTTCTCCATTCATCCTTATTTCCGGAGGAAGCCATGTCCTTACCCTTAGTCCTAGCTCTTGACCTTTCAATGATCCTTGCCCTTTTCATCTTCCCGATTTCCCTACCCCTCCCGTTCCAAAAACTTAAAAAAAAAAATTAGAGAAAGGAAAAAGAAAAATCAAAAAAGGAGTTTGAAAGAGTTTGGTTGAAAAATGTTGTGACTACGTTGGTGCTGTTGCTATTGTTGTTTATTTTATAGTTGAAAGTAGTTTGCTCTGTTCTCCTAAGAGCAAATTTTATTGAGACTTACCGGAGAGACTCTGTGTTCTAGAAGATTGTGGGGGTACTATGCAGGGTACCCGAGTTTCAAGTGTGAGGCAACCATGTTGCCCTTTTGGGGTGGGGGTGTGCCGGTTTGCTTGAGACACCGGAATTTGTATAAAATATAATTATTAAGGGGATCGCGAATTATCATTATGTAACGACGGACTGTATTGCCGTATTTTGGTCTCTGCATTACTGCGCCATCTGTTAGTGAAGCGCCCAATTGCGGAGTTAGGCGAACTCTAGTGCGTATGGTTCGCGTCTGGCTGCCCCAAGCTCAGCTGCAGGAAGTCAGTCTCGACTTGTCAGCCGCCTTGTGTGTACAGTCTCTCTCCCCAGCAGTGCCGAGCTTATATAATTGTGGTTTTTCTATTCTGTCATGGCTAAGTAAACGCCCATAGACCTTCCGGTGAGTACATTAAATATATATTATTCATTTTGTTGCACAAAGTTTAAATGCAAACCATAATTAACTTGGATGTGAACAGAGTTGTCTGATATGAATGCCTCGTGGCGTGGTGACCGGAAGTGGTTTTCTCCATTCATCCTTATTTCCGGAGGAAGCCATGTCCTTACCCTTAGTCCTAGCTCTTGACCTTTCAATGATCCTTGCCCTTTTCATCTTCCCGATTTCCCTACCCCTCCCGTTACAAAAACATAAAAAAAAATTAGAGAAAGGAAAAAGAAAAATCAAAAAAGGAGTTTGAAAGAGTTTTGTTGAAAAATGATGTGACTAGGTTGGTGCTGTTGCTATTGTTGTTTATTTTATTGTTGAAATAGTTTGCTCTGTTCTCCTAAGAGCAAATTTTATTGAGACTTACCGGAGAGACTCTGTGTTCTAGAAGATTGTGGGGGTACTATGCAGGGTACCCGAGTTTCAAGTGTGAGGCAACCATGTTGCCCTTTTGGGGTGGGGGTGTGCCGGTTTGCTTGAGACACCGGAATTTGTATAAAATATAATTATTAAGGGGATCGCGAATTATCATTATGTAACGACGGACTGTATTGCCGTATTTTGGTCTCTGCATTACTGCGCCATCTGTTAGTGAAGCGCCCAATTGCAGAGATAGGCGAACTCTAGTGCGTATGGTTCGCGTCTGGCTGCCCCAAGCTCAGCTGCAGGAAGTCAGTCTCTACTTGTCAGCCGCCTTGTGTGTACAGTCTCTCTCCCCAGCAGTGCCGAGCTTATATAATTGTGGTTTTTCTATTCTGTCATGGCTAAGTAAACGCCCATAGACCTTCCGGTGAGTACATTAAATATATATTATTCATTTTGTTGCAAAAAGTTTAAATGCAAACCATAATTAACTTGGATGTGAACAGAGTTGTCTGATATGAATGCCTCGTGGCGTGGTGACCGGAAGTGTATGTTCATTGTTAAATATTTAATTTATTTAAACAAGATACAGCGTAATACCTTATATTTTGTAACTAGTAATTGTGCATGTAAAAAGAGATGTAAAATTATGTATTTTGCGAGACTTTGATGAATTGACTGTGCGAGCACATGGCCGTATGAACTTGCTACCTGTCGTAATATGTTAACGTTGTATATGCCTGTGAGTGTGCTTTATAAATCGAGCCAAATCAAGTGTGAGATATTAATTTGAAATATAAAAGAGAGAATGTGGCACCTAATTTTTGATGAACAGTGTTGAATTGGTCAGGGGCGGCCAGGTCTTGATTCTGTTCATACACGCTTTGTATGTGACATGTGTGTGTTATGGTTTTGTGGTCAGTCAATTAATTATTATGAATCTTTAGGGTTCCCGAGGTAGTCGGTGATCTGACTCCAGAATGGTGTAATTCCACCTTCACCATGAACTGAACTACATTAGACTCTGGTGCCGCTGCTGCTGGAAGGGACACCACTATAAGGCATGCCACTGTAACTCTGGACCAAAATGAGGTGATTTGTCATGATAGGTGTTAGGTGTTATTGATCCTATGTATTGTGTTAGTGTCTGAAATTGTTTGTCCTCTTGGGTGGTAACGAGAGCGAGTTCAGGAGTGGGTCAGGTCTCCACAACGCTAGGGAACCCGGGGTCTGCTTGAAGGAAGGATAGTACTCGAGTTTTTCTGTTTTTGTAAGTTATGTTTGTGTTAGGTATTGCGTTGGGATTCATGTTTCATTGTTACATTTTGTGTATTGTGTAATTGTGGCGGGGGTAGGTTATCAGAGACTGCCCAACCCTATTTCCGGCGTTCTCCAGAAACTTCCGGTGGTGGATGGACAAGATGACAGCAAGTTGTTGGTTTTCTTGGACCTTGTCCTGCAGTTGGCAGATTTCCCGGGGGTGTCCGATGGGGTACTCTTGTCCCTTATATATCCGTATTGCCTGGGTTCATTGGCTGGGCTGGTCACCAACACTCTGCGTCGGGACGGCAGTGTCGACTCTCTCCATGTGGAGGTGTTGGACTTCTTTATACCCCGTCGACGACGTGACCAGTTGAAATTTAAGTTGTTCTATTGTGTACAGGCCAACGGAGAGGCGTTGGTGGACTTTGTGCATGATATACGGAAAACGGCCCGGATTTTAAGGTTGGGGTTGCCCGAGAGGGACATTATCCAGGTAATTCTGGAAGGGCTGACTCCCCAAGAGAGATCTCATTTGGTGTTCGCAGACCGTCCACGTTGTTTTGCGGACCTGGACCGGTTGTGCATGTTTGCCAGAGCGGTCCAGGCGAGGGATGAGTCCCGGGAAAAAGCTGCCAGAGGTGACCCATACTCAAGTGGTTCATTAGAAAGAGCTAAAGACGACAAACATGGTGGTTGGTGGAGAACACAGGAAACTGTGAGAAAAACTGAATATTTTAGAAGTAATGAAAGCTACTAGGAGGTAGCAAGTGAAAAGACGGTAACAACAGTTACAAAAGAGAAAACAAATAAGTATGAAATTAAGAGGGGAAGAAGATGTTATATTAGTGAACTAACATCAGCCAGTAGGGATCCTGTAGCAAGGCTTTATTCCTATTTGGAAAGAAAAGAAACTTTAAACGTTCCAGATGAATTAAAAGTGCCTAATAGAGTAGTGGATGAAGAAGGTGAAGAGGAAGAAGAAGAGGGGAATTACTTCGGTGGATCAACACAAAACAACGAGGACACGTCTGTTAACACTGAATTAGAAGACTCAGATATGACGTCACAGTTGAATCCAGATGCCGCAGAATTTGTTCCAGTATCTCCATCTCGGTTCATGGTGGATCCCGATCCTGTAATGTCATCATCACCTACGCATGGATACGAGAAGTCACTTGATAGTGTAGCTTTACCATCGCAAGTAGAATTTAATTTAGACATTGCACATAGACCTGAACAGCTGGATTCCATGGTGGGAAATGTCAATGACGCTATAGTTGCTGAAAGTGGTGAAGGAGAGGAGTCGGAAGAAGGGGCAGAAGAGCGGTCTGCAGATGCTGCACAGGGAAGTATAGTTATAGGTGTTAGGGAGACTGAAGTTTCTGAGTTTGCGGATGGATACGGGGTTGTCCATGCTGCAAGTGTGGTTGAGGGAGATGAGGTAGAAGTTGAGGAGGAATTTGGTTGCAGCATTGTGGAGTGTGAGAGTGAGAATGATGTAGTGTGTGCAGATTTGCGGACGGCTTCTGTATGTGATGCTGAGAGTTCTGACGAAGGGAAAGAGGTTTTGTATGGAGCAGATGAGCAACTGGAAGATGGTGAGGATGTGCAGTGTCGTGATGGTGAGTTGGATTATGGGGACGAAGAAGGGGAAATTGTAGAAGAGGATGATGAGGATGTACAGTATTATGATGGTGGTAGTGGACGTAATGGCGATGATGTTGATGATGAATGTGTTGATGAAAATGAGATTGGAGAAGAGGTTGTTGAAGAAGTTTGTGAAGGAGCTGGTGACGAGGGTGGTGAAGAAATTGGTGAGGAGCTAGGTGAAGAAGAAGTTGGTGAAGATGGATCAGATGAGCAACTGGAGGAGGGTGAGGATGCGCAGTGTTGTGATGGTGATTTGGATTATGGGGGAGAAGAGGGGACATTGTGGAAAAGGAAGAGGAGGAGGAGGAAGAAGTGGAAGAGGAAGAAAATGGCTGTAAGGGAGAAGGAATAGAGGAAGAAGAAGAGGAAGGGTTGGAAGAAAGAGAAGCAGGAGAACCAGAAGCAGAGGATTTAGATGATGAGGATAATCCAAAGCGGAGTGAAAGTAGTGATGTAAGTTGCCGTGATTCTGATTCAGAAGAAACAAATCAGTACAGCTCAACACGAGTTAATGTCTCAGTGAGTGATGTCCGGAAGGAACGAGTACATAAAGTCTATCATGGAAAAGTGAGAAGAAGCGGGTAACGGGTAGTGGGTAGATGTTCCCCACAGTCCCAGTGGTGTTCGTCTACTTCAGGGATGCGCCCCTGCCTGTGCGTGCCTTGGTTTTCTCCATTCATCCTTATTTCCGGAGGAAGCCATGTCCTTACCCTTAGTCCTAGCTCTTGACCTTTCAATGATCCTTGCCCTTTTCATCTTCCCGATTTCCCTACCCCTCCCGTTCCAAAAACTTAAAAAAAAAAATTAGAGAAAGGAAAAAGAAAAATCAAAAAAGGAGTTTGAAAGAGTTTGGTTGAAAAATGTTGTGACTACGTTGGTGCTGTTGCTATTGTTGTTTATTTTATAGTTGAAAGTAGTTTGCTCTGTTCTCCTAAGAGCAAATTTTATTGAGACTTACCGGAGAGACTCTGTGTTCTAGAAGATTGTGGGGGTACTATGCAGGGTACCCGAGTTTCAAGTGTGAGGCAACCATGTTGCCCTTTTGGGGTGGGGGTGTGCCGGTTTGCTTGAGACACCGGAATTTGTATAAAATATAATTATTAAGGGGATCGCGAATTATCATTATGTAACGACGGACTGTATTGCCGTATTTTGGTCTCTGCATTACTGCGCCATCTGTTAGTGAAGCGCCCAATTGCGGAGTTAGGCGAACTCTAGTGCGTATGGTTCGCGTCTGGCTGCCCCAAGCTCAGCTGCAGGAAGTCAGTCTCGACTTGTCAGCCGCCTTGTGTGTACAGTCTCTCTCCCCAGCAGTGCCGAGCTTATATAATTGTGGTTTTTCTATTCTGTCATGGCTAAGTAAACGCCCATAGACCTTCCGGTGAGTACATTAAATATATATTATTCATTTTGTTGCACAAAGTTTAAATGCAAACCATAATTAACTTGGATGTGAACAGAGTTGTCTGATATGAATGCCTCGTGGCGTGGTGACCGGAAGTGGTTTTCTCCATTCATCCTTATTTCCGGAGGAAGCCATGTCCTTACCCTTAGTCCTAGCTCTTGACCTTTCAATGATCCTTGCCCTTTTCATCTTCCCGATTTCCCTACCCCTCCCGTTACAAAAACATAAAAAAAAATTAGAGAAAGGAAAAAGAAAAATCAAAAAAGGAGTTTGAAAGAGTTTTGTTGAAAAATGATGTGACTAGGTTGGTGCTGTTGCTATTGTTGTTTATTTTATTGTTGAAATAGTTTGCTCTGTTCTCCTAAGAGCAAATTTTATTGAGACTTACCGGAGAGACTCTGTGTTCTAGAAGATTGTGGGGGTACTATGCAGGGTACCCGAGTTTCAAGTGTGAGGCAACCATGTTGCCCTTTTGGGGTGGGGGTGTGCCGCTTTGCTTGAGACACCGGAATTTGTATAAAATATAATTATTAAGGGGATCGCGAATTATCATTATGTAACGACGGACTGTATTGCCGTATTTTGGTCTCTGCATTACTGCGCCATCTGTTAGTGAAGCGCCCAATTGCAGAGATAGGCGAACTCTAGTGCGTATGGTTCGCGTCTGGCTGCCCCAAGCTCAGCTGCAGGAAGTCAGTCTCTACTTGTCAGCCGCCTTGTGTGTACAGTCTCTCTCCCCAGCAGTGCCGAGCTTATATAATTGTGGTTTTTCTATTCTGTCATGGCTAAGTAAACGCCCATAGACCTTCCGGTGAGTACATTAAATATATATTATTCATTTTGTTGCAAAAAGTTTAAATGCAAACCATAATTAACTTGGATGTGAACAGAGTTGTCTGATATGAATGCCTCGTGGCGTGGTGACCGGAAGTGTATGTTCATTGTTAAATATTTAATTTATTTAAACAAGATACAGCGTAATACCTTATATTTTGTAACTAGTAATTGTGCATGTAAAAAGAGATGTAAAATTATGTATTTTGCGAGACTTTGATGAATTGACTGTGCGAGCACATGGCCGTATGAACTTGCTACCTGTCGTAATATGTTAACGTTGTATATGCCTGTGAGTGTGCTTTATAAATCGAGCCAAATCAAGTGTGAGATATTAATTTGAAATATAAAAGAGAGAATGTGGCACCTAATTTTTGATGAACAGTGTTGAATTGGTCAGGGGCGGCCAGGTCTTGATTCTGTTCATACACGCTTTGTATGTGACATGTGTGTGTTATGGTTTTGTGGTCAGTCAATTAATTATTATGAATCTTTAGGGTTCCCGAGGTAGTCGGTGATCTGACTCCAGAATGGTGTAATTCCACCTTCACCATGAACTGAACTACATTAGACTCTGGTGCCGCTGCTGCTGGAAGGGACACCACTATAAGGCATGCCACTGTAACTCTGGACCAAAATGAGGTGATTTGTCATGATAGGTGTTAGGTGTTATTGATCCTATGTATTGTGTTAGTGTCTGAAATTGTTTGTCCTCTTGGGTGGTAACGAGAGCGAGTTCAGGAGTGGGTCAGGTCTCCACAACGCTAGGGAACCCGGGGTCTGCTTGAAGGAAGGATAGTACTCGAGTTTTTCTGTTTTTGTAAGTTATGTTTGTGTTAGGTATTGCGTTGGGATTCATGTTTCATTGTTACATTTTGTGTATTGTGTAATTGTGGCGGGGGTAGGTTATCAGAGACTGCCCAACCCTATTTCCGGCGTTCTCCAGAAACTTCCGGTGGTGGATGGACAAGATGACAGCAAGTTGTTGGTTTTCTTGGACCTTGTCCTGCAGTTGGCAGATTTCCCGGGGGTGTCCGATGGGGTACTCTTGTCCCTTATATATCCGTATTGCCTGGGTTCATTGGCTGGGCTGGTCACCAACACTCTGCGTCGGGACGGCAGTGTCGACTCTCTCCATGGGGAGGTGTTGGACTTCTTTATACCCCGTCGACGACGTGACCAGTTGAAATTTAAGTTGTTCTATTGTGTACAGGCCAACGGAGAGGCGTTGGTGGACTTTGTGCATGATATACGGAAAACGGCCCGGATTTTAAGGTTGGGGTTGCCCGAGAGGGACATTATCCAGGTAATTCTGGAAGGGCTGACTCCCCAAGAGAGATCTCATTTGGTGTTCGCAGACCGTCCACGTTGTTTTGCGGACCTGGACCGGTTGTGCATGTTTGCCAGAGCGGTCCAGGCGAGGGATGAGTCCCGGGAAAAAGCTGCCAGAGGTGACCCATACTCAAGTGGTTCATTAGAAAGAGCTAAAGACGACAAACATGGTGGTTGGTGGAGAACACAGGAAACTGTGAGAAAAACTGAATATTTTAGAAGTAATGAAAGCTACTAGGAGGTAGCAAGTGAAAAGACGGTAACAACAGTTACAAAAGAGAAAACAAATAAGTATGAAATTAAGAGGGGAAGAAGATGTTATATTAGTGAACTAACATCAGCCAGTAGGGATCCTGTAGCAAGGCTTTATTCCTATTTGGAAAGAAAAGAAACTTTAAACGTTCCAGATGAATTAAAAGTGCCTAATAGAGTAGTGGATGAAGAAGGTGAAGAGGAAGAAGAAGAGGGGAATTACTTCGGTGGATCAACACAAAACAACGAGGACACGTCTGTTAACACTGAATTAGAAGACTCAGATATGACGTCACAGTTGAATCCAGATGCCGCAGAATTTGTTCCAGTATCTCCATCTCGGTTCATGGTGGATCCCGATCCTGTAATGTCATCATCACCTACGCATGGATACGAGAAGTCACTTGATAGTGTAGCTTTACCATCGCAAGTAGAATTTAATTTAGACATTGCACATAGACCTGAACAGCTGGATTCCATGGTGGGAAATGTCAATGACGCTATAGTTGCTGAAAGTGGTGAAGGAGAGGAGTCGGAAGAAGGGGCAGAAGAGCGGTCTGCAGATGCTGCACAGGGAAGTATAGTTATAGGTGTTAGGGAGACTGAAGTTTCTGAGTTTGCGGATGGATACGGGGTTGTCCATGCTGCAAGTGTGGTTGAGGGAGATGAGGTAGAAGTTGAGGAGGAATTTGGTTGCAGCATTGTGGAGTGTGAGAGTGAGAATGATGTAGTGTGTGCAGATTTGCGGACGGCTTCTGTATGTGATGCTGAGAGTTCTGACGAAGGGAAAGAGGTTTTGTATGGAGCAGATGAGCAACTGGAAGATGGTGAGGATGTGCAGTGTCGTGATGGTGAGTTGGATTATGGGGACGAAGAAGGGGAAATTGTAGAAGAGGATGATGAGGATGTACAGTATTATGATGGTGGTAGTGGACGTAATGGCGATGATGTTGATGATGAATGTGTTGATGAAAATGAGATTGGAGAAGAGGTTGTTGAAGAAGTTTGTGAAGGAGCTGGTGACGAGGGTGGTGAAGAAATTGGTGAGGAGCTAGGTGAAGAAGAAGTTGGTGAAGATGGATCAGATGAGCAACTGGAGGAGGGTGAGGATGCGCAGTGTTGTGATGGTGATTTGGATTATGGGGGAGAAGAGGGGACATTGTGGAAAAGGAAGAGGAGGAGGAGGAAGAAGTGGAAGAGGAAGAAAATGGCTGTAAGGGAGAAGGAATAGAGGAAGAAGAAGAGGAAGGGTTGGAAGAAAGAGAAGCAGGAGAACCAGAAGCAGAGGATTTAGATGATGAGGATAATCCAAAGCGGAGTGAAAGTAGTGATGTAAGTTGCCGTGATTCTGATTCAGAAGAAACAAATCAGTACAGCTCAACACGAGTTAATTTCTCAGTGAGTGATGTCCGGAAGGAACGAGTACATAAAGTCTATCATGGAAAAGTGAGAAGAAGCGGGTAACGGGTAGTGGGTAGATGTTCCCCACAGTCCCAGTGGTGTTCGTCTACTTCAGGGATGCGCCCCTGCCTGTGCGTGCCTTGGTTTTCTCCATTCATCCTTATTTCCGGAGGAAGCCATGTCCTTACCCTTAGTCCTAGCTCTTGACCTTTCAATGATCCTTGCCCTTTTCATCTTCCCGATTTCCCTACCCCTCCCGTTCCAAAAACTTAAAAAAAAAAATTAGAGAAAGGAAAAAGAAAAATCAAAAAAGGAGTTTGAAAGAGTTTGGTTGAAAAATGTTGTGACTACGTTGGTGCTGTTGCTATTGTTGTTTATTTTATAGTTGAAAGTAGTTTGCTCTGTTCTCCTAAGAGCAAATTTTATTGAGACTTACCGGAGAGACTCTGTGTTCTAGAAGATTGTGGGGGTACTATGCAGGGTACCCGAGTTTCAAGTGTGAGGCAACCATGTTGCCCTTTTGGGGTGGGGGTGTGCCGGTTTGCTTGAGACACCGGAATTTGTATAAAATATAATTATTAAGGGGATCGCGAATTATCATTATGTAACGACGGACTGTATTGCCGTATTTTGGTCTCTGCATTACTGCGCCATCTGTTAGTGAAGCGCCCAATTGCGGAGTTAGGCGAACTCTAGTGCGTATGGTTCGCGTCTGGCTGCCCCAAGCTCAGCTGCAGGAAGTCAGTCTCTACTTGTCAGCCGCCTTGTGTGTACAGTCTCTCTCCCCAGCAGTGCCGAGCTTATATAATTGTGGTTTTTCTATTCTGTCATGGCTAAGTAAACGCCCATAGACCTTCCGGTGAGTACATTAAATATATATTATTCATTTTGTTGCAAAAAGTTTAAATGCAAACCATAATTAACTTGGATGTGAACAGAGTTGTCTGATATGAATGCCTCGTGGCGTGGTGACCGGAAGTGTATGTTCATTGTTAAATATTTAATTTATTTAAACAAGATACAGCGTAATACCTTATATTTTGTAACTAGTAATTGTGCATGTAAAAAGAGATGTAAAATTATGTATTTTGCGAGACTTTGATGAATTGACTGTGCGAGCACATGGCCGTATGAACTTGCTACCTGTCGTAATATGTTAACGTTGTATATGCCTGTGAGTGTGCTTTATAAATCGAGCCAAATCAAGTGTGAGATATTAATTTGAAATATAAAAGAGAGAATGTGGCACCTAATTTTTGATGAACAGTGTTGAATTGGTCAGGGGCGGCCAGGTCTTGATTCTGTTCATACACGCTTTGTATGTGACATGTGTGTGTTATGGTTTTGTGGTCAGTCAATTAATTATTATGAATCTTTAGGGTTCCCGAGGTAGTCGGTGATCTGACTCCAGAATGGTGTAATTCCACCTTCACCATGAACTGAACTACATTAGACTCTGGTGCCGCTGCTGCTGGAAGGGACACCACTATAAGGCATGCCACTGTAACTCTGGACCAAAATGAGGTGATTTGTCATGATAGGTGTTAGGTGTTATTGATCCTATGTATTGTGTTAGTGTCTGAAATTGTTTGTCCTCTTGGGTGGTAACGAGAGCGAGTTCAGGAGTGGGTCAGGTCTCCACAACGCTAGGGAACCCGGGGTCTGCTTGAAGGAAGGATAGTACTCGAGTTTTTCTGTTTTTGTAAGTTATGTTTGTGTTAGGTATTGCGTTGGGATTCATGTTTCATTGTTACATTTTGTGTATTGTGTAATTGTGGCGGGGGTAGGTTATCAGAGACTGCCCAACCCTATTTCCGGCGTTCTCCAGAAACTTCCGGTGGTGGATGGACAAGATGACAGCAAGTTGTTGGTTTTCTTGGACCTTGTCCTGCAGTTGGCAGATTTCCCGGGGGTGTCCGATGGGGTACTCTTGTCCCTTATATATCCGTATTGCCTGGGTTCATTGGCTGGGCTGGTCACCAACACTCTGCGTCGGGACGGCAGTGTCGACTCTCTCCATGGGGAGGTGTTGGACTTCTTTATACCCCGTCGACGACGTGACCAGTTGAAATTTAAGTTGTTCTATTGTGTACAGGCCAACGGAGAGGCGTTGGTGGACTTTGTGCATGATATACGGAAAACGGCCCGGATTTTAAGGTTGGGGTTGCCCGAGAGGGACATTATCCAGGTAATTCTGGAAGGGCTGACTCCCCAAGAGAGATCTCATTTGGTGTTCGCAGACCGTCCACGTTGTTTTGCGGACCTGGACCGGTTGTGCATGTTTGCCAGAGCGGTCCAGGCGAGGGATGAGTCCCGGGAAAAAGCTGCCAGAGGTGACCCATACTCAAGTGGTTCATTAGAAAGAGCTAAAGACGACAAACATGGTGGTTGGTGGAGAACACAGGAAACTGTGAGAAAAACTGAATATTTTAGAAGTAATGAAAGCTACTAGGAGGTAGCAAGTGAAAAGACGGTAACAACAGTTACAAAAGAGAAAACAAATAAGTATGAAATTAAGAGGGGAAGAAGATGTTATATTAGTGAACTAACATCAGCCAGTAGGGATCCTGTAGCAAGGCTTTATTCCTATTTGGAAAGAAAAGAAACTTTAAACGTTCCAGATGAATTAAAAGTGCCTAATAGAGTAGTGGATGAAGAAGGTGAAGAGGAAGAAGAAGAGGGGAATTACTTCGGTGGATCAACACAAAACAACGAGGACACGTCTGTTAACACTGAATTAGAAGACTCAGATATGACGTCACAGTTGAATCCAGATGCCGCAGAATTTGTTCCAGTATCTCCATCTCGGTTCATGGTGGATCCCGATCCTGTAATGTCATCATCACCTACGCATGGATACGAGAAGTCACTTGATAGTGTAGCTTTACCATCGCAAGTAGAATTTAATTTAGACATTGCACATAGACCTGAACAGCTGGATTCCATGGTGGGAAATGTCAATGACGCTATAGTTGCTGAAAGTGGTGAAGGAGAGGAGTCGGAAGAAGGGGCAGAAGAGCGGTCTGCAGATGCTGCACAGGGAAGTATAGTTATAGGTGTTAGGGAGACTGAAGTTTCTGAGTTTGCGGATGGATACGGGGTTGTCCATGCTGCAAGTGTGGTTGAGGGAGATGAGGTAGAAGTTGAGGAGGAATTTGGTTGCAGCATTGTGGAGTGTGAGAGTGAGAATGATGTAGTGTGTGCAGATTTGCGGACGGCTTCTGTATGTGATGCTGAGAGTTCTGACGATGGGAAAGAGGTTTTGTATGGAGCAGATGAGCAACTGGAAGATGGTGAGGATGTGCAGTGTCGTGATGGTGAGTTGGATTATGGGGACGAAGAAGGGGAATTGTAGAAGAGGATGATGAGGATGTACAGTATTATGATGGTGGTAGTGGACGTAATGGCGATGATGTTGATGATGAATGTGTTGATGAAAATGAGATTGGAGAAGAGGTTGTTGAAGAAGTTTGTGAAGGAGCTGGTGACGAGGGTGGTGAAGAAATTGGTGAGGAGCTAGGTGAAGAAGAAGTTGGTGAAGATGGATCAGATGAGCAACTGGAGGAGGGTGAGGATGCGCAGTGTTGTGATGGTGATTTGGATTATGGGGGAGAAGAGGGGACATTGTGGAAAAGGAAGAGGAGGAGGAGGAAGAAGTGGAAGAGGAAGAAAATGGCTGTAAGGGAGAAGGAATAGAGGAAGAAGAAGAGGAAGGGTTGGAAGAAAGAGAAGCAGGAGAACCAGAAGCAGAGGATTTAGATGATGAGGATAATCCAAAGCGGAGTGAAAGTAGTGATGTAAGTTGCCGTGATTCTGATTCAGAAGAAACAAATCAGTACAGCTCAACACGAGTTAATTTCTCAGTGAGTGATGTCCGGAAGGAACGAGTACATAAAGTCTATCATGGAAAAGTGAGAAGAAGCGGGTAACGGGTAGTGGGTAGATGTTCCCCACAGTCCCAGTGGTGTTCGTCTACTTCAGGGATGCGCCCCTGCCTGTGCGTGCCTTGGTTTTCTCCATTCATCCTTATTTCCGGAGGAAGCCATGTCCTTACCCTTAGTCCTAGCTCTTGACCTTTCAATGATCCTTGCCCTTTTCATCTTCCCGATTTCCCTACCCCTCCCGTTCCAAAAACTTAAAAAAAAAAATTAGAGAAAGGAAAAAGAAAAATCAAAAAAGGAGTTTGAAAGAGTTTGGTTGAAAAATGTTGTGACTACGTTGGTGCTGTTGCTATTGTTGTTTATTTTATAGTTGAAAGTAGTTTGCTCTGTTCTCCTAAGAGCAAATTTTATTGAGACTTACCGGAGAGACTCTGTGTTCTAGAAGATTGTGGGGGTACTATGCAGGGTACCCGAGTTTCAAGTGTGAGGCAACCATGTTGCCCTTTTGGGGTGGGGGTGTGCCGGTTTGCTTGAGACACCGGAATTTGTATAAAATATAATTATTAAGGGGATCGCGAATTATCATTATGTAACGACGGACTGTATTGCCGTATTTTGGTCTCTGCATTACTGCGCCATCTGTTAGTGAAGCGCCCAATTGCGGAGTTAGGCGAACTCTAGTGCGTATGGTTCGCGTCTGGCTGCCCCAAGCTCAGCTGCAGGAAGTCAGTCTCGACTTGTCAGCCGCCTTGTGTGTACAGTCTCTCTCCCCAGCAGTGCCGAGCTTATATAATTGTGGTTTTTCTATTCTGTCATGGCTAAGTAAACGCCCATAGACCTTCCGGTGAGTACATTAAATATATATTATTCATTTTGTTGCACAAAGTTTAAATGCAAACCATAATTAACTTGGATGTGAACAGAGTTGTCTGATATGAATGCCTCGTGGCGTGGTGACCGGAAGTGTATGTTCATTGTTAAATATTTAATTTATTTAAACAAGATACAGCGTAATACCTTATATTTTGTAACTAGTAATTGTGCATGTAAAAAGAGATGTAAAATTATGTATTTTGCGAGACTTTGATGAATTGACTGTGCGAGCACATGGCCGTATGAACTTGCTACCTGTCGTAATATGTTAACGTTGTATATGCCTGTGAGTGTGCTTTATAAATCGAGCCAAATCAAGTGTGAGATATTAATTTGAAATATAAAAGAGAGAATGTGGCACCTAATTTTTGATGAACAGTGTTGAATTGGTCAGGGGCGGCCAGGTCTTGATTCTGTTCATACACGCTTTGTATGTGACATGTGTGTGTTATGGTTTTGTGGTCAGTCAATTAATTATTATGAATCTTTAGGGTTCCCGAGGTAGTCGGTGATCTGACTCCAGAATGGTGTAATTCCACCTTCACCATGAACTGAACTACATTAGACTCTGGTGCCGCTGCTGCTGGAAGGGACACCACTATAAGGCATGCCACTGTAACTCTGGACCAAAATGAGGTGATTTGTCATGATAGGTGTTAGGTGTTATTGATCCTATGTATTGTGTTAGTGTCTGAAATTGTTTGTCCTCTTGGGTGGTAACGAGAGCGAGTTCAGGAGTGGGTCAGGTCTCCACAACGCTAGGGAACCCGGGTTCTGCTTGAAGGAAGGATAGTACTCGAGTTTTTCTGTTTTTGTAAGTTATGTTTGTGTTAGGTATTGCGTTGGGATTCATGTTTCATTGTTACATTTTGTGTATTGTGTAATTCTGGCGGGGGTAGGTTATCAGAGACTGCCCAACCCTATTTCCGGCGTTCTCCAGAAACTTCCGGTGGTGGATGGACAAGATGACAGCAAGTTGTTGGTTTTTTTGGACCTTGTCCTGCAGTTGGCAGATTTCCCGGGGGTGTCCGATGGGGTACTCTTGTCCCTTATATATCCGTATTGCCTGGGTTCATTGGCTTGGCTGGTCACCAACACTCTGCGTCGGGACGGCAGTGTCGACTCTCTCCATGGGGAGGTGTTGGACTTCTTTATACCCCGTCGACGACGTGACCAGTTGAAATTTAAGTTGTTCTATTGTGTACAGGCCAACGGAGAGGCGTTGGTGGACTTTGTGCATGATATACGGAAAACGGCCCGGATTTTAAGGTTGGGGTTGCCCGAGAGGGACATTATCCAGGTAATTCTGGAAGGGCTGACTCCCCAAGAGAGATCTCATTTGGTGTTCGCAGACCGTCCACGTTGTTTTGCGGACCTGGACCGGTTGTGCATGTTTGCCAGAGCGGTCCAGGCGAGGGATGAGTCCCGGGAAAAAGCTGCCAGAGGTGACCCATACTCAAGTGGTTCATTAGAAAGAGCTAAAAACGACAAACATTGTGGTTGGTGGAGAACACAGGAAACTGTGAGAAAAACTGAATATTTTAGAAGTAATGAAAGCTACTAGGAGGTAGCAAGTGAAAAGACGGTAACAACAGTTACAAAAGAGAAAACAAATAAGTATGAAATTAAGAGGGGAAGAAGATGTTATATTAGTGAACTAACATCAGCCAGTAGGGATCCTGTAGCAAGGCTTTATTCCTATTTGGAAAGAAAAGAAACTTTAAACGTTCCAGATGAATTAAAAGTGCCTAATAGAGTAGTGGATGAAGAAGGTGAAGAGGAAGAAGAAGAGGGGAATTACTTCGGTGGATCAACACAAAACAACGAGGACACGTCTGTTAACACTGAATTAGAAGACTCAGATATGACGTCACATTTGAATCCAGATGCCGCAGAATTTGTTCCAGTATCTCCATCTCGGTTCATGGTGGATCCCGACCCTGTAATGTCATCATCACCTACGCATGGATACGAGAAGTCACTTGATAGTGTAGCTTTACCATCGCAAGTAGAATTTAATTTAGACATTGCACATAGACCTGAACAGCTGGATTCCATGGTGGGAAATGTCAATGACGCTATAGTTGCTGAAAGTGGTGAAGGAGAGGAGTCGGAAGAAGGGGCAGAAGAGCGGTCTGCAGATGCTGCACAGGGAAGTATAGTTATAGGTGTTAGGGAGACTGAAGTTTCTGAGTTTGCGGATGGATACGGGGTTGTCCATGCTGCAAGTGTGGTTGAGGGAGATGAGGTAGAAGTTGAGGAGGAATTTGGTTGCAGCATTGTGGAGTGTGAGAGTGAGAATGATGTAGTGTGTGCAGATTTACGGACGGCTTCTGTATGTGATGCTGAGAGTTCTGACGAAGGGAAAGAGGTTTTGTATGGAGCAGATGAGCAACTGGAAGATGGTGAGGATGTGCAGTGTCGTGATGGTGAGTTGGATTATGGGGACGAAGAAGGGGAAATTGTAGAAGAGGATGATGAGGATGTACAGTATTATGATGGTGGTAGTGGACGTAATGGCGATGATGTTGATGATGAATGTGTTGATGAAAATGAGATTGGAGAAGAGGTTGTTGAAGAAGTTTGTGAAGGAGCTGGTGACGAGGGTGGTGAAGAAATTGGTGAGGAGCTAGGTGAAGAAGTAGTTGGTGAAGATGGATCAGATGAGCAACTGGAGGAGGGTGAGGATGCGCAGTGTTGTGATGGTGATTTGGATTATGGGGGAGAAGAGGGGACATTGTGGAAAAGGAAGAGGAGGAGGAGGAAGAAGTGGAAGAGGAAGAAAATGGCTGTAAGGGAGAAGGAATAGAGGAAGAAGAAGAGGAAGGGTTGGAAGAAAGAGAAGCAGGAGAACCAGAAGCAGAGGATTTAGATGATGAGGATAATCCAAAGCGGAGTGAAAGTAGTGATGTAAGTTGCCGTGATTCTGATTCAGAAGAAACAAATCAGTAAAGCCAACACGAGTTAATTTCTCAGTGAGTGATGTCCGGAAGGAACGAGTACATAAAGTCTATCATGGAAAAGTGAGAAGAAGCGGGTAACGGGTAGTGGGTAGATGTTCCCCACAGTCCCAGTGGTGTTCGTCTACTTCAGGGATGCGCCCCTGCCTGTGCGTGCCTTGGTTTTCTCCATTCATCCTTATTTCCGGAGGAAGCCATGTCCTTACCCTTAGTCCTAGCTCTTGACCTTTCAATGATCCTTGCCCTTTTCATCTTCCCGATTTCCCTACCCCTCCCGTTCCAAAAACTTAA
The DNA here is from genome assembly GCA_034769895.1 of Magicicada septendecula. Taxonomy (NCBI): domain Eukaryota; kingdom Metazoa; phylum Arthropoda; class Insecta; order Hemiptera; family Cicadidae; genus Magicicada; species Magicicada septendecula. The sequence goes on along the minus strand of CM068368.1, from coordinate 266,782,350 downwards.
AAAAAAAAATTAGAGAAAGGAAAAAGAAAAATCAAAAAAGGAGTTTGAAAGAGTTTGGTTGAAAAATGTTGTGACTACGTTGGTGCTGTTGCTATTGTTGTTTATTTTATAGTTGAAAGTAGTTTGCTCTGTTCTCCTAAGAGCAAATTTTATTGAGACTTACCGGAGAGACTCTGTGTTCTAGAAGATTGTGGGGGTACTATGCAGGGTACCCGAGTTTCAAGTGTGAGGCAACCATGTTGCCCTTTTGGAGTGGGGGTGTGCCGGTTTGCTTGAGACACCGGAATTTGTATAAAATATAATTATTAAGGGGATCGCGAATTATCATTATGTAACGACGGACTGTATTGCCGTATTTTGGTCTCTGCATTACTGCGCCATCTGTTAGTGAAGCGCCCAATTGCGGAGATAGGCGAACTCTAGTGCGTATGGTTCGCGTCTGGCTGCCCCAAGCTCAGCTGCAGGAAGTCAGTCTCGACTTGTCAGCCGCCTTGTGTGTACAGTCTCTCTCCCCAGCAGTGCCGAGCTTATATAATTGTGGTTTTTCTATTCTGTCATGGCTAAGTAAACGCCCATAGACCTTCCGGTGAGTACATTAAATATATATTATTCATTTTGTTGCACAAAGTTTAAATGCAAACCATAATTAACTTGGATGTGAACAGAGTTGTCTGATATGAATGCCTCGTGGCGTGGTGGCCGGAAGTGGTTTTCTCCATTCATCCTTATTTCCGGAGGAAGCCATGTCCTTACCCTTAGTCCTAGCTCTTGACCTTTCAATGATCCTTGCCCTTTTCATCTTCCCGATTTCCCTACCCCTCCCGTTACAAAAACATAAAAAAAAAATTAGAGAAAGGAAAAAGAAAAATCAAAAAAGGAGTTGGAAAGAGTTTTGTTGAAAAATGATGTGACTAGGTTGGTGCTGTTGCTATTGTTGTTTATTTTATTGTTGAAATAGTTTGCTCTGTTCTCCTAAGAGCAAATTTTATTGAGACTTACCGGAGAGACTCTGTGTTCTAGAAGATTGTGGGGGTACTATGCAGGGTACCCGAGTTTCAAGTGTGAGGCAACCATGTTGCCCTTTTGGGGTGGGGGTGTGCCGGTTTGCTTGAGACACCGGAATTTGTATAAAATATAATTATTAAGGGGATCGCGAATTATCATTATGTAACGACGGACTGTATTGCCGTATTTTGGTCTCTGCATTACTGCGCCATCTGTTAGTGAAGCGCCCAATTGCAGAGATAGGCGAACTCTAGTGCGTATGGTTCGCGTCTGGCTGCCCCAAGCTCAGCTGCAGGAAGTCAGTCTCGACTTGTCAGCCGCCTTGTGTGTACAGTCTCTCTCCCCAGCAGTGCCGAGCTTATATAATTGTGGTTTTTCTATTCTGTCATGGCTAAGTAAACGCCCATAGACCTTCCGGTGAGTACATTAAATATATATTATTCATTTTGTTGCAAAAAGTTTAAATGCAAACCATAATTAACTTGGATGTGAACAGAGTTGTCTGATATGAATGCCTCGTGGCGTGGTGACCGGAAGTGTATGTTCATTGTTAAATATTTAATTTATTTAAACAAGATACAGCGTAATACCTTATATTTTGTAACTAGTAATTGTGCATGTAAAAAGAGATGTAAAATTATGTATTTTGCGAGACTTTGATGAATTGACTGTGCGAGCACATGGCCGTATGAACTTGCTACCTGTCGTAATATGTTAACGTTGTATATGCCTGTGAGTGTGCTTTATAAATCGAGCCAAATCAAGTGTGAGATATTAATTTGAAATATAAAAGAGAGAATGTGGCACCTAATTTTTGATGAACAGTGTTGAATTGGTCAGGGGCGGCCAGGTCTTGATTCTGTTCATACACGCTTTGTATGTGACATGTGTGTGTTATGGTTTTGTGGTCAGTCAATTAATTATTATGAATCTTTAGGGTTCCCGAGGTAGTCGGTGATCTGACTCCAGAATGGTGTAATTCCACCTTCACCATGAACTGAACTACATTAGACTCTGGTGCCGCTGCTGCTGGAAGGGACACCACTATAAGGCATGCCACTGTAACTCTGGACCAAAATGAGGTGATTTGTCATGATAGGTGTTAGGTGTTATTGATCCTATGTATTGTGTTAGTGTCTGAAATTGTTTGTCCTCTTGGGTGGTAACGAGAGCGAGTTCAGGAGTGGGTCAGGTCTCCACAACGCTAGGGAACCCGGGGTCTGCTTGAAGGAAGAATAGTACTCGAGTTTTTCTGTTTTTGTAAGTTATGTTTGTGTTAGGTATTGCGTTGGGATTCATGTTTCATTGTTACATTTTGTGTATTGTGTAATTCTGGCGGGGGTAGGTTATCAGAGACTGCCCAACCCTATTTCCGGCGTTCTCCAGAAACTTCCGGTGGTGGATGGACAAGATGACAGCAAGTTGTTGGTTTTCTTGGACCTTGTCCTGCAGTTGGCAGATTTCCCGGGGGTGTCCGATGGGGTACTCTTGTCCCTTATATATCCGTATTGCCTGGGTTCATTGGCTGGGCTGGTCACCAACACTCTGCGTCGGGACGGCAGTGTCGACTCTCTCCATGGGGAGGTGTTGGACTTCTTTATACCCCGTCGACGACGTGACCAGTTGAAATTTAAGTTGTTCTATTGTGTACAGGCCAACGGAGAGGCGTTGGTGGACTTTGTGCATGATATACGGAAAACGGCCCGGATTTTAAGGTTGGGGTTGCCCGAGAGGGACATTATCCAGGTAATTCTGGAAGGGCTGACTCCCCAAGAGAGATCTCATTTGGTGTTCGCAGACCGTCCACGTTGTTTTGCGGACCTGGACCGGTTGTGCATGTTTGCCAGAGCGGTCCAGGCGAGGGATGAGTCCCGGGAAAAAGCTGCCAGAGGTGACCCATACTCAAGTGGTTCATTAGAAAGAGCTAAAGACGACAAACATGGTGGTTGGTGGAGAACACAGGAAACTGTGAGAAAAACTGAATATTTTAGAAGTAATGAAAGCTACTAGGAGGTAGCAAGTGAAAAGACGGTAACAACAGTTACAAAAGAGAAAACAAATAAGTATGAAATTAAGAGGGGAAGAAGATGTTATATTAGTGAACTAACATCAGCCAGTAGGGATCCTGTAGCAAGGCTTTATTCCTATTTGGAAAGAAAAGAAACTTTAAACGTTCCAGATGAATTAAAAGTGCCTAATAGAGTAGTGGATGAAGAAGGTGAAGAGGAAGAAGAAGAGGGGAATTACTTCGGTGGATCAACACAAAACAACGAGGACACGTCTGTTAACACTGAATTAGAAGACTCAGATATGACGTCACAGTTGAATCCAGATGCCGCAGAATTTGTTCCAGTATCTCCATCTCGGTTCATGGTGGATCCCGATCCTGTAATGTCATCATCACCTACGCATGGATACGAGAAGTCACTTGATAGTGTAGCTTTACCATCGCAAGTAGAATTTAATTTAGACATTGCACATAGACCTGAACAGCTGGATTCCATGGTGGGAAATGTCAATGACGCTATAGTTGCTGAAAGTGGTGAAGGAGAGGAGTCGGAAGAAGGGGCAGAAGAGCGGTCTGCAGATGCTGCACAGGGAAGTATAGTTATAGGTGTTAGGGAGACTGAAGTTTCTGAGTTTGCGGATGGATACGGGGTTGTCCATGCTGCAAGTGTGGTTGAGGGAGATGAGGTAGAAGTTGAGGAGGAATTTGGTGGCAGCATTGTGGAGTGTGAGAGTGAGAATGATGTAGTGTGTGCCGATTTGCGGACGGCTTCTGTATGTGATGCTGAGAGTTCTGACGAAGGGAAAGAGGTTTTGTATGGACCAGATGAGCAACTGGAAGATGGTGAGGATGTGCAGTGTCGTGATGGTGAGTTGGATTATGGGGACGAAGAAGGGGAAATTGTAGAAGTGGATGATGAGGATGTACAGTATTATGATGGTGGTATTGGACGTAATGGCGATGATGTTGATGATGAATGTGTTGATGAAAATGAGATTGGAGAAGAGGTGGTTGAAGAAGTTTGTGAAGGAGCTGGTGACGAGGGTGGTGAAGAAATTGGTGAGGAGCTAGGTGAAGAAAAAGTTGGTGAAGATGGATCAGATGAGCAACTGGAGGAGGGTGAGGATGCGCAGTGTTGTGATGGTGATTTGGATTATGGTGGTGAAGAGGGGACATTGTGGAAAAGGAAGAGGAGGAGGAGGAAGAAGTGGAAGAGGAAGAAGATGGCTGTAAGGGAGAAGGAATAGAGGAAGAAGAAGAGGCAGGGTTGGAAGAAAGAGAAGCAGGAGAACCAGAAGCAGAGGATTTAGATGATGAGGATAATCCAAAGCGGAGTGAAAGTAGTGATGTAAGTTGCCGTGATTCTGATTCAGAAGAAACAAATCAGTACAGCTCAACACGAGTTAATTTCTCAGTGAGTGATGTCCGGAAGGAACGAGTACATAAAGTCTATCATGGAAAAGTGAGAAGAAGCGGGTAACGGGTAGTGGTTAGATGTTCCCCACAGTCCCAGTGGTGTTCGTCTACTTCAGGGATGCGCCCCTGCCTGTGCGTGCCTTGGTTTTCTCCATTCATCCTTATTTCCGGAGGAAGCCATGTCCTTACCCTTAGTCCTAGCTCTTGACCTTTCAATGATCCTTGCCCTTTTCATCTTCCCGATTTCCCTACCCCTCCCGTTACAAAAACATAAAAAAAAATAAGAGAAAGGAAAAAGAAAAATCAAAAAAGGAGTTTGAAAGAGTTTGGTTGAAAAATGTTGTGACTAGGTTGGTGCTGTTGCTATTGTTGTTTATTTTATAATTGAAAGTAGTTTGCTCTGTTCTCCTAAGAGCAAATTTTATTGAGACTTACCGGAGAGACTCTGTGTTCTAGAAGATTGTGGGGGTACTATGCAGGGTACCCGAGTTTCAAGTGTGAGGCAACCATGTTGCCCTTTTGGGGTGGGGGTGTGCCGGTTTGCTTGAGACACCGGAATTTGTATAAAATATAATTATTAAGGGGATCGCGAATTATCATTATGTAACGACGGACTGTATTGCCGTATTTTGGTCTCTGCATTACTGCGCCATCTGTTAGTGAAGCGCCCAATTGCGGAGATAGGCGAACTCTAGTGCGTATGGTTCGCGTCTGGCTGCCCCAAGCTCAGCTGCAGGAAGTCAGTCTCGACTTGTCAGCCGCCTTGTGTGTACAGTCTCTCTCCCCAGCAGTGCCGAGCTTATATAATTTTGGTTTTTCTATTCTGTCATGGCTAAGTAAACGCCCATAGACCTTCCGGTTAGTACATTAAATATATATTATTCATTTTGTTGCAAAAAGTTTAAATGCAAACCATAATTAACTTGGATGTGAACAGAGTTGTCTGATATGAATGCCTCGTGGCGTGGTGACCGGAAGTGTATGGTCATTGTTAAATATTTAATTTATTTAAACAAGATACAGCGTAATACCTTATATTTTGTAACTAGTAATTGTGCATGTAAAAAGAGATGTAAAATTATGTATTTTGCGAGACTTTGATGAATTGACTGTGCGAGCACATGGCCGTATGAACTTGCTACCTGTCGTAATATGTTAACGTTGTATATGCCTGTGAGTGTGCTTTATAAATCGAGCCAAATCAAGTGTGAGATATTAATTTGAAATATAAAAGAGAGAATGTGGCACCTAATTTTTGATGAACAGTGTTGAATTGGTCAGAGGCGGGCAGGTCTTGATTCTGTTCATACACGCTTTGTATGTGACATGTGTGTGTTATGGTTTTGTGGTCAGTCAATTAATTATTATGAATCTTTAGGGTTCCCGAGGTAGTCGGTGATCTGACTCCAGAATGGTGTAATTCCACCTTCACCATGAACTGAACTACATTAGACTCTGGTGCCGCTGCTGCTGGAAGGGACACCACTATAAGGCATGCCACTGTAACTCTGGACCAAAATGAGGTGATTTGTCATGATAGGTGTTAGGTGTTATTGATCCTATGTATTGTGTTAGTGTCTGAAATTGTTTGTCCTCTTGGGTGGTAACGAGAGCGAGTTCTGGAGTGGGTCAGGTCTCCACAACGCTAGGGAACCCGGGGTCTGCTTGAAGGAAGGATAGTACTCGAGTTTTTCTGTTTTTGTAAGTTATGTTTGTGTTAGGTATTGCGTTGGGATTCATGTTTCATTGTTACATTTTGTGTATTGTGTAATTCTGGCGGGGGTAGGTTATCAGAGACTGCCCAACCCTATTTCCGGCGTTCTCCAGAAACTTCCGGTGGTGGATGGACAAGATGACAGCAAGTTGTTGGTTTTCTTGGACCTTGTCCTGCAGTTGGCAGATTTCCCGGGGGTGTCCGATGGGGTACTCTTGTCCCTTATATATCCGTATTGCCTGTGTTCATTGGCTGGGCTGGTCACCAACACTCTGCGTCGGGACGGCAGTGTCGACTCTCTCCATGGGGAGGTGTTGGACTTCTTTATACCCCGTCGACGACGTGACCAGTTGAAATTTAAGTTGTTCTATTGTGTACAGGCCAACGGAGAGGCGTTGGTGGACTTTGTGCATGATATACGGAAAACGGCCCGGATTTTAAGGTTGGGGTTGCCCGAGAGGGACATTATCCAGGTAATTCTGGAAGGGCTGACTCCCCAAGAGAGATCTCATTTGGTGTTCGCAGACCGTCCACGTTGTTTTGCGGACCTGGACCGGTTGTGCATGTTTGCCAGAGCGGTCCAGGCGAGGGATGAGTCCCGGGAAAAAGCTGCCAGAGGTGACCCATTCTCAAGTGGTTCATTAGAAAGAGCTAAAAACGACAAACATGGTGGTTGGTGGAGAACACAGGAAACTGTGAGAAAAACTGAATATTTTAGAAGTAATGAAAGCTACTAGGAGGTAGCAAGTGAAAAGGTAACAACAGTTACAAAAGAGAAAACAAATAAGTATGAAATTAAGAGGGGAAGAAGATGTTATATTAGTGAACTAACATCAGCCAGTAGGGATCCTGTAGCAAGGCTTTATTCCTATTTGGAAAGAAAAGAAACTTTAAACGTTCCAGATGAATTAAAAGTGCCTAATAGAGTAGTGGATGAAGAAGGTGAAGAGGAAGAAGAAGAGGGGAATTACTTCGGTGGATCAACACAAATCAACGAGGACACGTCTGTTAACACTGAATTAGAAGACTCAGATATGACGTCACAGTTGAATCCAGATGCCGCAGAATTTGTTCCAGTGTCTCCATCTCGGTTCATGGTGGATCCCGATCCTGTAATGTCATCATCACCTACGCATGGATACGAGAAGTCACTTGATAGTGTAGCTTTACCATCGCAAGTAGAATTTAATTTAGACATTGCACATAGACCTGAACAGCTGGATTCCATGGTGGGAAATGTCAATGACGCTATAATTGCTGAAAGTGGTGAAGGAGAGGAGTCGGAAGAAGGGGTAGAAGAGCGGTCTGCAGATGCTGCACAGGGAAGTATAGTTATAGGTGTTAGGGAGACTGAAGTTTCTGAGTTTGCGGATGGATACGGGGTTGTCCATGCTGCAAGTGTGGTTGAGGGAGATGAGGTAGAAGTTGAGGAGGAATTTGGTGGCAGCATTGTGGAGTGTGAGAGTGAGAATGATGTAGTGTGTGCCGATTTGCGGACGGCTTCTGTATGTGATGCTGAGAGTTCTGACGAAGGGAAAGAGGTTTTGTATGGACCAGATGAGCAACTGGAAGATGGTGAGGATGTGCAGTGTCGTGATGGTGAGTTGGATTATGGGGACGAAGAAGGGGAAGTTGTAGAAGAGGATGATGAGGATGTACAGTATTATGATGGTGGTAGTGGACGTAATGGCGATGATGTTGATGATGAATGTGTTGATGAAAATGAGATTGGAGAAGAGGTTGTTGAAGAAGTTTGTGAAGGAGCTGGTGACGAGGGTGGTGAAGAAATTGGTGAGGAGCTAGGTGAAGAAGAAGTTGGTGAAGATGGATCAGATGAGCAACTGGAGGAGGGTGAGGATGCGCAGTGTTGTGATGGTGATTTGGATTATGGTGGTGAAGAGGGGACATTGTGGAAAAGGAAGAGGAGGAGGAGGAAGAAGTGGAAGAGGAAGAAGATGGCTGTAAGGGAGAAGGAATAGAGGAAGAAGAAGAGGAAGGGTTGGAAGAAAGAGAAGCAGGAGAACCAGAAGCAGAGGATTTAGATGATGAGGATAATCCAAAGCGGAGTGAAAGTAGTGATGTAAGTTGCCGTGATTCTGATTCAGAAGAAACAAATCAGTACAGCTCAACACGAGTTAATTTCTCAGTGAGTGATGTCCGGAAGGAACGAGTACATAAAGTCTATCATGGAAAAGTGAGAAGAAGCGGGTAACGGGTAGTGGGTGGATGTTCCCCACAGTCCCAGTGGTGTTCGTCTACTTCAGGGATGCGCCCCTGCCTGTGCGTGCCTTGGTTTTCTCCATTCATCCTTATCTCCGGAGGAAGCCATGTCCTTACCCTTAGTCCTAGCTCTTGACCTTTCAACGATCCTGCCCTTTTCATCTTCCCGATTGCCCTACCCCTCCCGTTACAAAAACATAAAAAAAAAATAAGAGAAAGGAAAAAGAAAAATCAAAAAAGGAGTTTGAAAGAGTTTGGTTGAAAAATGTTGTGACTAGGTTGGTGCTGTTGCTATTGTTGTCTATTTTATAATTGAAAGTAGTTTGCTCTGTTCCCCTAAGAGCAAATTTTATTGAGACTTACCGGAGAGACTCTGTGTTCTAGAAGATTGTGGGGGTACTATGCAGGGTACCCGAGTTTCAAGTGTGAGGCAACCATGTTGCCCTTTTGGGGTGGGGGTGTGCCGGTTTGCTTGAGACACCGGAATTTGTATAAAATATAATTATTAAGGGGATCGCGAATTATCATTATGTAACGACGGACTGTATTGCCGTATTTTGGTCTCTGCATTACTGCGCCATCTGTTAGTGAAGCGCCCAATTGCGGAGATAGGCGAACTCTTGTGCGTATGGTTCGCGTCTGGCTGCCCCAAGCTCAGCTGCAGGAAGTCAGTCTCGACTTGTCAGCCGCCTTGTGTGTACAGTCTCTCTCCCCAGCAGTGCCGAGCTTATATAATTGTGGTTTTTCTATTCTGTCATGGCTAAGTAAACGCCCATAGACCTTCCGGTGAGTACATTAAATATATATTATTCATTTTGTTGCAAAAAGTTTAAATGCAAACCATAATTAACTTGGATGTGAACAGAGTTGTCTGATATGAATGCCTCGTGGCGTGGTGACCGGAAGTGTATGGTCATTGTTAAATATTTAATTTATTTAAACAAGATACAGCGTAATACCTTATATTTTGTAACTAGTAATTGTGCATGTAAAAAGAGATGTAAAATTATGTATTTTGCGAGACTTTGATGAATTGACTGTGCGAGCACATGGCCGTATGAACTTGCTACCTGTCGTAATATGTTAACGTTGTATATGCCTGTGAGTGTGCTTTATAAATCGAGCCAAATCAAGTGTGAGATATTAATTTGAAATATAAAAGAGAGAATGTGGCACCTAATTTTTGATGAACAGTGTTGAATTGGTCAGGGGCGGCCAGGTCTTGATTCTGTTCATACACGCTTTGTATGTGACATGTGTGTGTTATGGTTTTGTGGTCAGTCAATTAATTATTATGAATCTTTAGGGTTCCCGAGGTAGTCGGTGATCTGACTCCAGAATGGTGTAATTCCACCTTCACCATGAACTGAACTACATTAGACTCTGGTGCCGCTGCTGCTGGAAGGGACACCACTATAAGGCATGCCACTGTAACTCTGGACCAAAATGAGGTGATTTGTCATGATAGGTGTTAGGTGTTATTGATCCTATGTATTGTGTTAGTGTCTGAAATTGTTTGTCCTCTTGGGTGGTAACGAGAGCGAGTTCAGGAGTGGGTCAGGTCTCCACAACGCTAGGGAACCCGGGGTCTGCTTGAAGGAAGGATAGTACTCGAGTTTTTCTGTTTTTGTAAGTTATGTTTGTGTTAGGTATTGCGTTGGGATTCATGTTTCATTGTTACATTTTGTGTATTGTGTAATTCTGGCGGGGGTAGGTTATCAGAGACTGCCCAACCCTATTTCCGGCGTTCTCCAGAAACTTCCGGTGGTGGATGGACAAGATGACAGCAAGTTGTTGGTTTTCTTGGACCTTGTCCTGCAGTTGGCAGATTTCCCGGGGGTGTCCGATGGGGTACTCTTGTCCCTTATATATCCGTATTGACTGGGTTCATTGGCTGGGCTGGTCACCAACACTCTGCGTCGGGACGGCAGTGTCGACTCTCTCCATGGGGAGGTGTTGGACTTCTTTATACCCCGTCGACGACGTGACCAGTTGAAATTTAAGTTGTTCTAATGTGTACAGGCCAACGGAGAGGCGTTGGTGGACTTTGTGCATGATATACGGAAAACGGCCCGGATTTTAAGGTTGGGGTTGCCCGAGAGGGACATTATCCAGGTAATTCTGGAAGGGCTGACTCCCCAAGAGAGATCTCATTTGGTGTTCGCAGACCGTCCACGTTGTTTTGCGGACCTGGACCGGTTGTGCATGTTTGCCAGAGCGGTCCAGGCGAGGGATGAGTCCCGGGAAAAAGCTGCCAGAGGTGACCCATACTCAAGTGGTTCATTAGAAAGAGCTAAAAACGACAAACATGGTGGTTGGTGGAGAACACAGGAAACTGTGAGAAAAACTGAATATTTTAGAAGTAATGAAAGCTACTAGGAGGTAGCAAGTGAAAAGACGGTAACAACAGTTACAAAAGAGAAAACAAATAAGTATGAAATTAAGAGGGGAAGAAGATGTTATATTAGTGAACTAACATCAGCCAGTAGGGATCCTGTAGCAAGGCTTTATTCCTATTTGGAAAGAAAAGAAACTTTAAACGTTCCAGATGAATTAAAAGTGCCTAATAGAGTAGTGGATGAAGAAGGTGAAGAGGAAGAAGAAGAGGGGAATTACTTCGGTGGATCAACACAAATCAACGAGGACACGTCTGTTAACACTGAATTAGAAGACTCAGATATGACGTCACAGTTGAATCCAGATGCCGCAGAATTTGTTCCAGTGTCTCCATCTCGGTTCATGGTGGATCCCGATCCTGTAATGTCATCATCACCTACGCATGGATACGAGAAGTCACTTGATATTGTAGCTTTACCATCGCAAGTAGAATTTAATTTAGACATTGCACATAGACCTGAACAGCTGGATTCCATGGTGGGAAATGTCAATGACGCTATAATTGCTGAAAGTGGTGAAGGAGAGGAGTCGGAAGAAGGGGTAGAAGAGCGGTCTGCAGATGCTGCACAGGGAAGTATAGTTATAGGTGTTAGGGAGACTGAAGTTTCTGAGTTTGCGGATGGATACGGGGTTGTCCATGCTGCAAGTGTGGTTGAGGGAGATGAGGTAGAAGTTGAGGAGGAATTTGGTGGCAGCATTGTGGAGTGTGAGAGTGAGAATGATGTAGTGTGTGCCGATTTGCGGACGGCTTCTGTATGTGATGCTGAGAGTTCTGACGAAGGGAAAGAGGTTTTGTATGGACCAGATGAGCAACTGGAAGATGGTGAGGATGTGCAGTGTCGTGATGGTGAGTTGGATTATGGGGACGAAGAAGGGGAAGTTGTAGAAGAGGATGATGAGGATGTACAGTATTATGATGGTGGTAGTGGACGTAATGGCGATGATGTTGATGATGAATGTGTTGATGAAAATGAGATTGGAGAAGAGGTTGTTGAAGAAGTTTGTGAAGGAGCTGGTGACGAGGGTGGTGAAGAAATTGGTGAGGAGCTAGGTGAAGAAGAAGTTGGTGAAGATGGATCAGATGAGCAACTGGAGGAGGGTGAGGATGCGCAGTGTTGTGATGGTGATTTGGATTATGGTGGTGAAGAGGGGACATTGTGGAAAAGGAAGAGGAGGAGGAGGAAGAAGTGGAAGAGGAAGAAGATGGCTGTAAGGGAGAAGGAATAGAGGAAGAAGAAGAGGAAGGGTTGGAAGAAAGAGAAGCAGGAGAACCAGAAGCAGAGGATTTAGATGATGAGGATAATCCAAAGCGGAGTGAAAGTAGTGATGTAAGTTGCCGTGATTCTGATTCAGAAGAAACAAATCAGTACAGCTCAACACGAGTTAATTTCTCAGTGAGTGATGTCCGGAAGGAACGAGTACATAAAGTCTATCATGGAAAAGTGAGAAGAAGCGGGTAACGGGTAGTGGGTGGATGTTCCCCACAGTCCCAGTGGTGTTCGTCTACTTCAGGGATGCGCCCCTGCCTGTGCGTGCCTTGGTTTTCTCCATTCATCCTTATCTCCGGAGGAAGCCATGTCCTTACCCTTAGTCCTAGCTCTTGACCTTTCAACGATCCTGCCCTTTTCATCTTCCCGATTTCCCTACCCCTCCCGTTACAAAAACATAAAAAAAAAAATTAGAGAAAGGAAAAAGAAAAATCAAAAAAGGAGTTTGAAAGAGTTTGGTTGAAAAATGTTGTGACTAGGTTGGTGCTGTTGCTATTGTTGTCTATTTTATAATTGAAAGTAGTTTGCTCTGTTCTCCTAAGAGCAAATTTTATTGAGACTTACCGGAGAGACTCTGTGTTCTAGAAGATTGTGGGGGTACTATGCAGGGTACCCGAGTTTCAAGTGTGAGGCAACCATGTTGCCCTTTTGGGGTGGGGGTGTGCCGGTTTGCTTGAGACACCGGAATTTGTATAAAATATAATTATTAAGGGGATCGCGAATTATCATTATGTAACGACGGACTGTATTGCCGTATTTTGGTCTCTGCATTACTGCGCCATCTGTTAGTGAAGCGCCCAATTGCGGAGATAGGCGAACTCTTGTGCGTATGGTTCGCGTCTGGCTGCCCCAAGCTCAGCTGCAGGAAGTCAGTCTCGACTTGTCAGCCGCCTTGTGTGTACAGTCTCTCTCCCCAGCAGTGCCGAGCTTATATAATTGTGGTTTTTCTATTCTGTCATGGCTAAGTAAACGCCCATAGACCTTCCGGTGAGTACATTAAATATATATTATTCATTTTGTTGCAAAAAGTTTAAATGCAAACCATAATTAACTTGGATGTGAACAGAGTTGTCTGATATGAATGCCTCGTGGCGTGGTGACCGGAAGTGTATGGTCATTGTTAAATATTTAATTTATTTAAACAAGATACAGCGTAATACCTTATATTTTGTAGCTAGTAATTGTGCATGTAAAAAGAGATGTAAAATTATGTATTTTGCGAGACTTTGATGAATTGACTGTGCGAGCACATGGCCGTATGAACTTGCTACCTGTCGTAATATGTTAACGTTGTATATGCCTGTGAGTGTGCTTTATAAATCGAGCCAAATCAAGTGTGAGATATTAATTTGAAATATAAAAGAGAGAATGTGGCACCTAATTTTTGATGAACAGTGTTGAATTGGTCAGGGGCGGCCAGGTCTTGATTCTGTTCATACACGCTTTGTATGTGACATGTGTGTGTTATGGTTTTGTGGTCAGTCAATTAATTATTATGAATCTTTAGGGTTCCCGAGGTAGTCGGTGATCTGACTCCAGAATGGTGTAATTCCACCTTCACCATGAACTGAACTACATTAGACTCTGGTGCCGCTGCTGCTGGAAGAGACACCACTATAAGGCATGCCACTGTAACTCTGGACCAAAATGAGGTGATTTGTCATGATAGGTGTTAGGTGTTATTGATCCTATGTATTGTGTTAGTGTCTGAAATTGTTTGTCCTCTTGGGTGGTAACGAGAGCGAGTTCAGGAGTGGGTCAGGTCTCCACAACGCTAGGGAACCCGGGGTCTGCTTGAAGGAAGGATAGTACTCGAGTTTTTCTGTTTTTGTAAGTTATGTTTGTGTTAGGTATTGCGTTGGGATTCATGTTTCATTGTTACATTTTGTGTATTGTGTAATTCTGGCGGGGGTAGGTTATCAGAGACTGCCCAACCCTATTTCCGGCGTTCTCCAGAAACTTCCGGTGGTGGATGGACAAGATGACAGCAAGTTGTTGGTTTTCTTGGACCTTGTCCTGCAGTTGGCAGATTTCCCGGGGGTGTCCGATGGGGTACTCTTGTCCCTTATATATCCGTATTGCCTGGGTTCATTGGCTGGGCTGGTCACCAACACTCTGCGTCGGGACGGCAGTGTCGACTCTCTCCATGGGGAGGTGTTGGACTTCTTTATACCCCGTCGACGACGTGACCAGTTGAAATTTAAGTTGTTCTATTGTGTACAGGCCAACGGAGAGGCGTTGGTGGACTTTGTGCATGATATACGGAAAACGGCCCGGATTTTAAGGTTGGGGTTGCCCGAGAGGGACATTATCCAGGTAATTCTGGAAGGGCTGACTCCCCAAGAGAGATCTCATTTGGTGTTCGCAGACCGTCCACGTTGTTTTGCGGACCTGGACCGGTTGTGCATGTTTGCCAGAGCGGTCCAGGCGAGGGATGAGTCCCGGGAAAAAGCTGCCAGAGGTGACCCATTCTCAAGTGGTTCATTAGAAAGAGCTAAAAACGACAAACATGGTGGTTGGTGGAAAACACAGGAAACTGTGAGAAAAACTGAATATTTTAGAAGTAATGAAAGCTACTAGGAGGTAGCAAGTGAAAAGGTAACAACAGTTACAAAAGAGAAAACAAATAAGTATGAAATTAAGAGGGGAAGAAGATGTTATATTAGTGAACTAACATCAGCCAGTAGGGATCCTGTAGCAAGGCTTTATTCCTATTTGGAAAGAAAAGAAACTTTAAACGTTCCAGATGAATTAAAAGTGCCTAATAGAGTAGTGGATGAAGAAGGTGAAGAGGAAGAAGAAGAGGGGAATTACTTCGGTGGATCAACACAAATCAACGAGGACACGTCTGTTAACACTGAATTAGAAGACTCAGATATGACGTCACAGTTGAATCCAGATGCCGCAGAATTTGTTCCAGTATCTCCATCTCGGTTCATGGTGGATCCCGATCCTGTAATGTCATCATCACCTACGCATGGATACGAGAAGTCACTTGATAGTGTAGCTTTACCATCGCAAGTAGAATTTAATTTAGACATTACACATAGACCTGAACAGCTGGAATCCATGGTGGGAAATGTCAATGACGCTATAATTGCTGAAAGTGGTGAAGGAGAGGAGTCGGAAGAAGGGGAAGAAGAGCGGTCTGCAGATGCTGCACAGGGAAGTATAGTTATAGGTGTTAGGGAGACTGAAGTTTCTGAGTTTGCGGATGGATACGGGGTTGTCCATGCTGCAAGTGTGGTTGAGGGAGATGAGGTAGAAGTTGAGGAGGAATTTGGTGGCAGCATTGTGGAGTGTGAGAGTGAGAATGATGTAGTGTGTGCAGATTTGCGGACGGCTTCTGTATGTGATGCTGAGAGTTCTGACGAAGGGAAAGAGGTTTTGTATGGACCAGATGAGCAACTGGAAGATGTTGAGGATGTGCAGTGTCGTGATGGTGAGTTGGATTATGGTGACGAAGAAGGGGAAATTGTAGAAGAGGATGATGAGGATGTACAGTATTATGATGGTGGTAGTGGACGTAATGGCGATGATGTTGATGATGAATGTGTTGATGAAAATGAGATTGGAGAAGAGGTTGTTGAAGAAGTTTGTGAAGGAGCTGGTGACGAGGGTGGTGAAGTAATTGGTGAGGAGCTAGGTGAAGAAGAAGTTGGTGAAGATGGATCAGATGAGCAACTGGAGGAGGGTGAGAATGCGCAGTGTTGTGATGGTAATTTGGATTAAGGGGGTGAAGAGGAGACATTGTGGAAAAGGAAGAGGAGGAGGAGGAAGAAGAGGAAGAGGAAGAAGATGGCTGTAAGGGAGAAGGAATAGAGGAAGAAGAAGAGGAAGGTTTGGATGAAAGAGAAGCAGGAGAACCAGAAGCAGAGGATTTAGATGATGAGGATAATCAAAAGCGGAGTGAAAGTAGTGATGTAAGTTGCCGTGATTCTGATTCAGAAGAAACAAATCAGTACAGCTCAACACGAGTTAATTTCTCAGTGAGTGATGTCCGGAAGGAACGAGTACATAAAGTCTATCATGGAAAAGTGAGAAGAAGCGGGTAACGGGTAGTGGGTAGATGTTCCCCACAGTCCCAGTGGTGTTCGTCTACTACAGGGATGCGCCCCTGCCTGTGCGTGCCTTGGTTTTCTCCATTCATCCTTATTTCCGGAGGAAGCCATGTCCTTACCCTTAGTCCTAGCTCTTGACCTTTCAATGATCCTTGCCCTTTTCATCTTCCCGATTTCCCTACCCCTCCCGTTACAAAAACATAAAAAAAAATAAGAGAAAGGAAAAAGAAAAATCAAAAAAAGAGTTTGAAAGAGTTTGGTTGAAAAATGTTGTGACTAGGTTGGTGCTGTTGCTATTGTTGTTTATTTTATAATTGAAAGTAGTTTGCTCTGTTCTCCTAAGAGCAAATTTTATTGAGACTTACCGGAGAGACTCTGTGTTCTAGAAGATTGTGGGGGTACTATGCAGGGTACCCGAGTTTCAAGTGTGAGGCAACCATGTTGCCCTTTTGGGGTGGGGGTGTGCCGGTTTGCTTGAGACACCGGAATTTGTATAAAATATAATTATTAAGGGGATCGCGAATTATCATTATGTAACGACGGGCTGTATTGCCGTATTTTGGTCTCTGCATTACTGCGCCATCTGTTAGTGAAGCGCCCAATTGCGGAGATAGGCGAACTCTAGTGCGTATGGTTCGCGTCTGGCTGCCTCAAGCTCAGCTGCAGGAAGTCAGTCTCGACTTGTCAGCCGCCTTGTGTGTACAGTCTCTCTCCCCAGCAGTGCCGAGCTTATATAATTGTGGTTTTTCTATTCTGTCATGGCTAAGTAAACGCCCATAGACCTTCCGGTGAGTACATTAAATATATATTATTCATTTTGTTGCAAAAAGTTTAAATGCAAACCATAATTAACTTGGATGTGAACAGAGTTGTCTGATATGAATGCCTCGTGGCGTGGTGACCGGAAGTGTATGGTCATTGTTAAATATTTAATTTATTTAAACAAGATACAGCGTAATACCTTGTATTTTGTAACTAGTAATTGTGCATGTAAAAAGAGATGTAAAATTATATATTTTGCGAGACTTTGATGAATTGACTGTGCGAGCACATGGCCGTATGAACTTGCTACCTGTCGTAATATGTTAACGTTGTATATGCCTGTGAGTGTGCTTTATAAATCGAGCCAAATCAAGTGTGAGATATTAATTTGAAATATAAAAGAGAGAATGTGGCACCTAATTTTTGATGAACAGTGTTGAATTGGTCAGGGGCGGCCAGGTCTTGATTCTGTTCATACACGCTTTGTATGTGACATGTGTGTGTTATGGTTTTGTGGTCAGTCAATTAATTATTATGAATCTTTAGGGTTCCCGAGGTAGTCGGTGATCTGACTCCAGAATGGTGTAATTCCACCTTCACCATGAACTGAACTACATTAGACTCTGGTGCCGCTGCTGCTGGAAGGGACACCACTATAAGGCATGCCACTGTAACTCTGGACCAAAATGAGGTGATATGTCATGATAGGTGTTAGGTGTTATTGATCCTATGTATTGTGTTAGTGTCTGAAATTGTTTGTCCTCTTGGGTGGTAACGAGAGCGAGTTCAGGAGTGGGTCAGGTCTCCACAACGCTAGGGAACCCGGGGTCTGCTTGAAGGAAGGATAGTACTCGAGTTTTTCTGTTTTTGTAAGTTATGTTTGTGTTAGGTATTGCGTTGGGATTCATGTTTCATTGTTACATTTTGTGTATTGTGTAATTCTGGCGGGGGTAGGTTATCAGAGACTGCCCAACCCTATTTCCGGCGTTCTCCAGAAACTTCCGGTGGTGGATGGACAAGATGACAGCAAGTTGTTGGTTTTCTTGGACCTTGTCCTGCAGTTGGCAGATTTCCCGGGGGTGTCCGATGGGGTACTCTTGTCCCTTATATATCCGTATTGCCTGGGTTCATTGGCTGGGCTGGTCACCAACACTCTGCGTCGGGACGGCAGTGTCGACTCTCTCCATGGGGAGGTGTTGGACTTCTTTATACCCCGTCGACGACGTGACCAGTTGAAATTTAAGTTGTTCTATTGTGTACAGGCCAACGGAGAGGCGTTGGTGGACTTTGTGCATGATATACGGAAAACGGCCCGGATTTTAAGGTTGGGGTTGCCCGAGAGGGACATTATCCAGGTAATTCTGGAAGGGCTGACTCCCCAAGAGAGATCTCATTTGGTGTTCGCAGACCGTCCACGTTGTTTTGCGGACCTGGACCGGTTGTGCATGTTTGCCAGAGCGGTCCAGGCGAGGGATGAGTCCCGGGAAAAAGCTGCCAGAGGTGACCCATACTCAAGTGGTTCATTAGAAAGAGCTAAAAACGACAAACATGGTGGTTGGTGGAGAACACAGGAAACTGTGAGAAAAACTGAATATTTTAGAAGTAATGAAAGCTACTAGGAGGTAGCAAGTGAAAAGGTAACAACAGTTACAAAAGAGAAAACAAATAAGTATGAAATTAAGAGGGGAAGAAGATGTTATATTAGTGAACTAACATCAGCCAGTAGGGATCTTGTAGCAAGGCTTTATTCCTATTTGGAAAGAAAAGAAACTTTCAACGTTCCAGATGAATTAAAAGTGCCTAATAGAGTAGTGGATGAAGAAGGTGAAGAGGAAGCAGAAGAGGGGAATTACTTCGGTGGATCAACACAAATCAACGAGGACACGTCTGTTAACAGTGAATTAGAAGACTCAGATATGACGTCACAGTTGAATCCAGATGCCGCAGAATTTTTTCCAGTGTCTCCATCTCGGTTCATGGTGGATCCCGATCCTGTAATGTCATCATCACCTACGCATGGATACGAGAAGTCACTTGATAGTGTAGCTTTACCATCGCAAGTAGAATTTAATTTAGACATTGCACATAGACCTGAACAGCTGGATTCCATGGTGGGAAATGTCAATGACGCTATAATTGCTGAAAGTGGTGAAGGAGAGGAGTCGGAAGAAGGGGTAGAAGAGCGGTCTGCAGATGCTGCACAGGGAAGTATAGTTATAGGTGTTAGGGAGACTGAAGTTTCTGAGTTTGCGGATGGATACGGGGTTGTCCATGCTGCAAGTGTGGTTGAGGGAGATGAGGTAGAAGTTGAGGAGGAATTTGGTGGCAGCAATGTGGAGTGTGAGAGTGAGAATGATGTAGTGTGTGCCGATTTGCGGACGGCTTCTGTATGTGATGCTGAGAGTTCTGACGAAGGGAAAGAGGTTTTGTATGGACCAGATGAGCAACTGGAAGATGGTGAGGATGTGCAGTGTCGTGATGGTGAGTTGGATTATGGGGACGAAGAAGGGGAAGTTGTAGAAGAGGATGATGAGGATGTACAGTATTATGATGGTGGTAGTGGACGTAATGGCGATGATGTTGATGATGAATGTGTTGATGAAAATGAGATTGGAGAAGAGGTTGTTGAAGAAGTTTGTGAAGGAGCTGGTGACGAGGGTGGTGAAGAAATTGGTGAGGAGCTAGGTGAAGAAGAAGTTGGTGAAGATGGATCAGATGAGCAACTGGAGGAGGGTGAGGATGCGCAGTGTTGTGATGGTGATTTGGATTATGGGGGTGAAGAGGGGACATTGTGGAAAAGGAAGAGGAGGAGGAGGAAGAAGTGGAAGAGGAAGAAGATGGCTGTAAGGGAGAAGGAATAGAGGAAGAAGAAGAGGAAGGGTTGGAAGAAAGAGAAGCAGGAGAACCAGAAGCAGAGGATTTAGATGATGAGGATAATCCAAAGCGGAGTGAAAGTAGTGATGTAAGTTGCCGTGATTCTGATTCAGAAGAAAGAAATCAGTACAGCTCAACACGAGTTAATTTCTCAGTGAGTGATGTCCGGAAGGAACGAGTACATAAACTCTATCATGGAAAAGTGAGAAGAAGCGGGTAACGGGTAGTGGGTGGATGTTCCCCACAGTCCCAGTGGTTTTCGTCTACTTCAGGGATGCGCCCCTGCCTGTTCGTGCCTTGGTTTTCTCCATTCATCCTTATTTCCGGAGGAAGCCATGTCCTTACCCTTAGTCCTAGCTCTTGACCTTTCAATGATCCTTGCCCTTTTCATCTTCCCGATTGCCCTACCCCTCCCGTTACAAAAACATAAAAAAAAAATAAGAGAAAGGAAAAAGAAAAATCAAAAAAGGAGTTTGAAAGAGTTTGGTTGAAAAATGTTGTGATTAGGTTGGTGCTGTTGCTATTGTTGTCTATTTTATAATTGAAAGTAGTTTGCTCTGTTCTCCTAAGAGCAAATTTTATTGAGACTTACCGGAGAGACTCTGTGTTCTAGAAGATTGTGGGGGTACTATGCAGGGTACCCGAGTTTCAAGTGTGAGGCAACCATGTTGCCCTTTTGGGGTGGGGGTGTGCCGGTTTGCTTGAGACACCGGAATTTGTATAAAATATAATTATTAAGGGGATCGCGAATTACCATTATGTAACGACGGACTGTATTGCCGTATTTTGGCTCTGCATTACTGCGCCATCTGTTAGTGAAGCGCCCAATTGCGGAGATAGGCGAACTCTAGTGCGTATGGTTCGCGTCTGGCTGCCCCAAGCTCAGCTGCAGGAAGTCAGTCTCGACTTGTCAGCCGCCTTGTGTGTACAGTCTCTCTCCCCAGCAGTGCCGAGCTTATATAATTGTGGTTTTTCTATTCTGTCATGGCTAAGTAAACGCCCATAGACCTTCCGGTGAGTACATTAAATATATATTATTCATTTTGTTGCAAAAAGTTTAAATGCAAACCATAATTAACTTGGATGTGAACAGAGTTGTCTGATATGAATGCCTCGTGGCGTGGTGACCGGAAGTGTATGGTCATTGTTAAATATTTAATTTATTTAAACAAGATACAGCGTAATACCTTATATTTTGTAACTAGTAATTGTGCATGTAAAAAGAGATGTAAAATTATGTATTTTGCGAGACTTTGATGAATTGACTGTGCGAGCACATGGCCGTATGAACTTGCTACCTGTCGTAATATGTTAACGTTGTATATGCCTGTGAGTGTGCTTTATAAATCGAGCCAAATCAAGTGTGAGATATTAATTTGAAATATAAAAGAGAGAATGTGGCACCTAATTTTTGATGAACAGTGTTGAATTGGTCAGGGGCGGCCAGGTCTTGATTCTGTTCATACACGCTTTGTATGTGACGTGTGTGTTATGGTTTTGTGGTCAGTCAATTAATTATTATGAATCTTTAGGGTTCCCGAGGTAGTCGGTGATCTGACTCCAGAATGGTGTAATTCCACCTTCACCATGAACTGAACTACATTAGACTCTGGTGCCGCTGCTGCTGGAAGGGACACCACTATAAGGCATGCCACTGTAACTCTGGACCAAAATGAGGTGATTTGTCATGATAGGTGTTAGGTGTTATTGATCCTATGTATTGTGTTAGTCTCTGAAATTGTTTGTCCTCTTGGGTGGTAACGAGAGCGAGTTCAGGAGTGGGTCAGGTCTCCACAACGCTAGGGAACCCGGGGTCTGCTTGAAGGAAGGATAGTACTCGAGTTTTTCTGTTTTTGTAAGTTATGTTTGTGTTAGGTATTGCGTTGGGATTCATGTTTCATTGTTACATTTTGTGTATTGTGTAATTCTGGCGGGGGTAGGTTATCAGAGACTGCCCAACCCTATTTCCGGCGTTCTCCAGAAACTTCCGGTGGTGGATGGACAAGATGACAGCAAGTTGTTGGTTTTCTTGGACCTTGTCCTGCAGTTGGCAGATTTCCCGGGGGTGTCCGATGGGGTACTCTTGTCCCTTATATATCCGTATTGCCTGTGTTCATTGGCTGGGCTGGTCACCAACACTCTGCGTCGGGACGGCAGTGTCGACTCTCTCCATGGGGAGGTGTTGGACTTCTTTATACCCCGTCGACGACGTGACCAGTTGAAATTTAAGTTGTTCTATTGTGTACAGGCCAACGGAGAGGCGTTGGTGGACTTTGTGCATGATATACGGAAAACGGCCCGGATTTTAAGGTTGGGGTTGCCCGAGAGGGACATTATCCAGGTAATTCTGGAAGGGCTGACTCCCCAAGAGAGATCTCATTTGGTGTTCGCAGACCGTCCACGTTGTTTTGCGGACCTGGACCGGTTGTGCATGTTTGCCAGAGCGATCCAGGCGAGGGATGAGTCCCGGGAAAAAGCTGCCAGAGGTGACCCATTCTCAAGTGGTTCATTAGAAAGAGCTAAAAACGACAAACATGGTGGTTGGTGGAGAACACAGGAAACTGTGAGAAAAACTGAATATTTTAGAAGTAATGAAAGCTACTAGGAGGTAGCAAGTGAAAAGACGGTAACAACACTTACAAAAGAGAAAACAAATAAGTATGAAATTAAGAGGGGAAGAAGATGTTATATTAGTGAAATAACATCAGCCAGTAGGAATCCTGTAGCAAGGCTTTATTCCTATTTGGAAAGAAAAGAAACTTTAAACGTTCCAAATGAATTAAAAGTGCCTAATAGAGTAGTGGATGAAGAAGGTGAAGAGGAAGAAGAAGAGGGGAATTACTTCGGTGGATCAACACAAATCAACGAGGACACGTCTGTTAACACTGAATTAGAAGACTCAGATATGACGTCACAGTTGAATCCAGATGCCGCAGAATTTGTTCCAGTGTCTCCATCTCGGTTCATGGTGGATCCCGATCCTGTAATGTCATCATCACCTACGCATGGATACGAGAAGTCACTTGATAGTGTAGCTTTACCATCGCAAGTAGAATTTAATTTAGACATTGCACATAGACCTGAACAGCTGGATTCCATGGTGGGAAATGTCAATGACGCTATAATTGCTGAAAGTGGTGAAGGAGAGGAGTCGGAAGAAGGGGTAGAAGAGCGGTCTGCAGATGCTGCACAGGGAAGTATAGTTATAGGTGTTAGGGAGACTGAAGTTTCTGAGTTTGCGGATGGATACGGGGTTGTCCATGCTGCAAGTGTGGTTGAGGGAGATGAGGTAGAAGTTGAGGAGGAATTTGGTGGCAGCATTGTGGAGTGTGAGAGTGAGAATGATGTAGTGTGTGCAGATTTGCGGACGGCTTCTGTATGTGATGCTGAGAGTTCTGACGAAGGGAAAGAGGTTTTGTATGGAGCAGATGAGCAACTGGAAGATGGTGAGGATGTGCAGTGTCGTGATGGTGAGTTGGATTATGGGGACGAAGAAGGGGAAATTGTAGAAGAGGATGATGAGGATGTACAGTATTATGATGGTGGTAGTGGACGTAATGGCGATGATGTTGATGATGAATGTGTTGATGAAAATGAGATTGTAGAAGAGGTTGTTGAAGAAGTTTGTGAAGGAGCTGGTGACGAGGGTGGTGAAGAAATTGGTGAGGAGCTAGGTGAAGAAGAAGTTGGTGAAGATGGATCAGATGAGCAACTGGAGGAGGGTGAGGATGCGCAGTGTTGTGATGGTGATTTGGATTATGGGGGTGAAGAGGGGACATTGTGGAAAAGGAAGAGGAGGAGGAGGAAGAAGTGGAAGAGGAAGAAGATGGCTGTAAGGGAGAAGGAATAGAGGAAGAAGAAGAGGAAGGGTTGGAAGAAAGAGAAGCAGGAGAACCAGAAGCAGAGGATTTAGATGATGAGGATAATCCAAAGCGGAGTGAAAGTAGTGATGTAAGTTGCCGTGATTCTGATTCAGAAGAAACAAATCAGTACAGCTCAACACGAGTTAATTTCTCAGTGAGTGATGTCCGGAAAGAACGAGTACATAAAGTCTATCATGGAAAAGTGAGAAGAAGCGGGTAACGGGTAGTGGGTAGATGTTCCCCACAGTCCCAGTGGTGTTCGTCTACTTCAGGGATGCGCCCCTGCCTGTGCGTGCCTTGGTTTTCGCCATTCATCCTTATTTCCAGAGGAAGCCATGTCCTTACCCTTAGTCCTAGCTCTTGACCTTTCAATGATCCTTGCCCTTTTCATCTTCCCGATTTCCCTACCCCTCCCGTTACAAAAACATAAAAAAAAAATTAGGGAAAGGAAAAAGAAAAATCAGAAAAGGAGTCTGAAAGAGTTTGGTTGAAAAATGTTGTGACTAGGTTGGTGCTGTTGCTATTGTTGTTTATTTTATAGTTGAAAGTAGTTTGCTCTGTTCTCCTAAGAGCAAATTTTATTGAGACTTACCGGAGAGACTCTGTGTTCTAGAAGATTGTGGGGGTACTATGCAGGGTACCCGAGTTTCAAGTGTGAGGCAACCATGTTGCCCTTTTGGGGTGGGGGTGTGCCGGTTTGCTTGAGACACCGGAATTTGTATAAAATATAATTATTAAGGGGATCGCGAATTATCATTATGTAACGACGGACTGTATTGCCGTATTTTGGTCTCTGCATTACTGCGCCATCTGTTAGTGAAGCGCCCAATTGCGGAGATAGGCGAACTCTAGTGCGTACGGTTCGCGTCTGGCTGCCCCAAGCTCAGCTGCAGGAAGTCAGTCTCGACTTGTCAGCCGCCTTGTGTGTACAGTCTCTCTCCCCAGCAGTGCCGAGCTTATATAATTGTGGTTTTTCTATTCTGTCATGGCTAAGTAAACGCCCATAGACCTTCCGGTGAGTACATTAAATATATATTATTCATTTTGTTGCAAAAAGTTTAAATGCAAACCATAATTAACTTGGATGTGAACAGAGTTGTCTGATATGAATGCCTCGTGGCGTGGTGACCGGAAGTGTATGGTCATTGTTAAATATTTAATTTATTTAAACAAGATACAGCGTAATACCTTATATTTTGTAACTAGTAATTGTGCATGTAAAAAGAGATGTAAAATTATGTATTTTGCGAGACTTTGATGAATTGACTGTGCGAGCACATGGCCGTATGAACTTGCTACCTGTCGTAATATGTTAACGTTGTATATGCCTGTGAGTGTGCTTTATAAATCGAGCCAAATCAAGTGTGAGATATTAATTTGAAATATAAAAGAGAGAATGTGGCACCTAATTTTTGATGAACAGTGTTGAATTGGTCAGGGGCGGCCAGGTCTTGATTCTGTTCATACACGCTTTGTATGTGACGTGTGTGTTATGGTTTTGTGGTCAGTCAATTAATTATTATGAATCTTTAGGGTTCCCGAGGTAGTCGGTGATCTGACTCCAGAATGGTGTAATTCCACCTTCACCATGAACTGAACTACATTAGACTCTGGTGCCGCTGCTGCTGGAAGGGACACCACTGTAAGGCATGCCACTGTAACTCTGGACCAAAATGAGGTGATTTTTAAACATTTTTTTTTTACTCACACCTGGCCTCTGCAGGAAACACTATGTTCTGTGCATTTAACATACACGTTGATTGACTTTTACACCGTAGAGTGTTTAATCGGGTGTGTGCCGGCTGGACAGTTTTCATGTAAACTGGGTTTAATAATACATTTAGTACGAGAACAATTGTAGGCCCGCCCGCTGGATGTGTCCTGCATGCATTAATTTTATGCTCTATAATGGGTGCAAAAGTTGTGGGGGACAGTTTTTTTTAATTAAGTAGATGGGTGTTGTTTGTATGATGTGCTGAACCGGCTGGTTCGGTTTCATTTTTATCATGTGGTTTTTTGTACTTAATCACTTTCTTTTCATACAAGGGCTGGGGTTTTTTTTATTCTGCTATCAGGTCGAGTTACTTTTAAAAATTTCACAAATCAGGGGGTAGGCACCTGTTGGTGCCAATTCGTGCAAGCTTCCGACATGTTATCCTATGTTGGGTCAGGCATATGCTGGAACATGCCGGCGGCCGGGTCAATTCAGAATCTCTTTAAATTTTTATATATATTTATAAAATTAAGATTTTACAATTTTTATAAAATTATACAGGCTGTACTGACACTTCAATTTATGATTGTATTTTCTTGCTGTTATGTTCAAATCAGATTTTCTTTAAAATTTTATATTTTTATAAAATTAAAGATTCTACAATTTTTATAAAATTTATACAGGCTGTGATGACACATTAACTTTGTAATTGTATTTTTGCTATCATGGGTGAAACCAGATTTTTCTTAGAATTATAAATTGTAATTTGACAAAATTATACAGGCTGCACTGACACTTAAAATTCGTTATTGTCTTTTCTTGCTGTTATGGTCAATTCAGATTTTCTTTAAATTTTTATATTTCTATAAAGTTTAAAATTTTAAAATTTTTATAAAATTATACAGGCTGCATTGACACCCAAGTTTACAATTGGATTTACTTGTTATTATGGTCAAGCCAGATTATTTTTAAGATAAATTTCTGAATGTATCTGTAATAAAACTATACAGGCGGCACGGACAATTTGAATTTGTAATTTTTCATTCTTATGGTCAATTCAGATTTTCTTTAACTTTATAGATTTTACAATTTTTATAAAACTACACAGGCTGTACTGCCACCTTAAATTTATAATTGTAGTTTCTTATTATTATGGCAAGTCCAAACTTTCTCTACATTCATGTATGTATTTTATAAAACTATACAGTATAACATCGCCAAATTTCAGATCAATTTTGATAACAATAAGTATGTAAAAAATGCTAAATAATACTATATTTTAATAAATAAATAATATGGAGAGTAAAAATAAGTAATTAAGAAAGAAGGAGAAAGAGTTATAAACCAAAAGTGATTATTAAAGAAAATCAACGACCAGACTGACAGACAAACGACATTGATCCAACCCCAGAGATTGGCCAGTTAAGAACCAAAATAAAATAAACAAGATGAGAAGTGAAGGAGAAGAAAATGAGAACCAAGAGGGAACAAACCAACGATGAAGAAAATAAAACGAAACACGTCAAGAAAACAAAGACAAGGAATAAAAAATAAAAAATAGAGAAGGGAGAAATAATGTAATCAAAAATAATAAAGAAAATGAAACCGGTAAAGACCCAAATAAATAATGAATGTTAGTATTGATTGAATGAAAATTGTAAATAATCATTAATAAAAAACGATAGCTAAAAATATACTAGCCAAAGAGTTAGGAATACATGTAAGTTGTTAATAGAGAAAGACATGATATTAATAATTATATATAATATGTGTAGAGAAAGAGAGTAAAATAGTGAGAAGTAAATGGAAGTTAACCTAGTGAAAGTGAACTTACCCTAAAGTGAATTGATAAAAAAAAAGAAACACTAAGTAAATTATAATGAATACTAAATAATTTAAAAGTGAAAGTGATAAATGAATAAAAATATTGTCAGTAATAAAAATAGTAAGAATAGAGAAAGCTAAGATAAAGACTTAGTAAAAATAACCAATATTTAAGATGTAAGAGTGAACAATAACATTTAATAAAGTCATTATGAGTAATAAATATTTAAAATAAAACATTGACTCAGTAGTAATGAACACTGAAGAGTGAAAATAACTGTAGTAATTATGAAATAATATTGTTGTAGAACTTAAGAATGTATTGTGGAATTTAAAGGTGAGAATCACAAGAAAAAGTAATAAGATGATGTTAACATGGAAAGGAAAGCAAAGAGTTTTATAAAATAAGTATGTAATAACCATAAGTAAATACCCATGTTATAAGGGGACAATAGAACAAGTTCAATAGAGGTGAGATTGTTTATCACCCGAACAATAAATCAGAAGTAATGAATTATACACCAATATTAAATAATAAGTGTTAGTTAATTGTATAAACAATTATTTATGAATACGAGATGGATTGGGTAATTATCCCAAACATAGATCTAAATATTATATGTTATATGTTGAAAAGGTAGTAATTAATAGCCATATTATTGACATTGGCAGAGTAATTAATAAATAAGGAAAGGAAACGATATTTGAGTTATAAAAGAGAAAACTGTTAGTACATAATTAGCAAGAAATAATGAATAACACAGTTGTTACACGCAAAAATCACACAAAGACTGAACCAAAACACCTCCATAGACAATAAACTTAATTATAAAAAACAAAATAACGATCTGGGACAAAATGAGATATAACGTGTATGAAACAATCAAAAACCATTAATGGCTACTTAGACTTGAAACAGGCCTAATGGTCAAACATAAACAAATACTAATTGTATGAAAATAGCCAAGTAATTGACAAATCCAAGGTGACCAATTAACCAAGGATGAATGGTAAATGTTATTAAAAACAAAATATTAAAATAAGGAGTTATGTAAACAGAGAAATGTAATTAGTAAGTATTAGATTAATTGTAAAATTATAAAATATGAAAAACCCAATATTGTGGGATATCAAAATAATCTTTGTGAGAAAATACAAATGACAGTGCTAATAATTAATACTTAAGAAGGAAAATAAGAGAAGGAAGGAAGTCAGAAGATATAGGAAGATTTGAAAAGAATTCAAATTTTGATAACAATGGATTTATATCAAGCTAGCCCAATCAGAATAATTGCGTAACCATGGAAACGACGGTTGAAGACGTAATTACCGTTGAATATTTACTCAGAAAGTGACGCTCAAGTAAAACAGGCGTCAGAATTCAGAACAACCTATTTTCATATTTTAAATGTTTTAAAAGTAAATAAACTTATCAAAATTGAACGAGAAGGAGTCTGACTATCACTGAACACAATTACCTGATGGAGAAGGCGTTTTATTTCAAGACGAAGTGAATAAATGAATCAAAATACTTTGAAAAAGATGCCCGAAGCCCGAATAAATGAAAACTGAATTATACTGCAGCCACATTCCTTCATTCCCGACCAACAGAGTAATCACATGCTACAAAGCTGTTAAGTATCCAATAAATTATATAAACTTCCGAAATAACGCACTTTGAATATTTCTCACTATATTTTGAAATACCACTGAATCAATTTTATTCTCTTTCAAAGATTAAATAAAAATATTAAGACACTGTATATTGGTCAAATTATAAAGATACCCTAGCGTTAATGTACGAACCTTTAAAACACTTCTACTACACTTCAACAAAACATTTATAGTTACACGTTACAATATTTAAGTGGAAACATTGTAAGGTTGTGTATTTTTATTATTGTAATTGCATCTGAGCCTTTTAACGTGATCAAAAGAATTCACAAAATTTGAACGAAAATATTTGTTGACTTGTTTGGCAGAACGCCATACTGTATGTTAATCACGTTCAAAATCGATTGTACATACCCAGAGAGAGAACGTCTCATAAAGAAATAACCGGTGCAAAATTATATAAGAAAGCAAATATAACTTGTGTCTATGAAAACAGTAATATCAAATCGCTAATAAATCAATACTGTGTATATAAATTTGTGTTTTATTTTCAGTAGGAAAGTGTATTCTTAAAATTATAATTTACAGCGAATGTCTCTGACGTGATAACTAGCGCTCAAGCAGCGAACACTGTAACTGCCAGCTCGATTATACAAATCGAGAAACGGCGGGACGAATTGAATTATTCACACAGCCTGAGCAGAACCGCTGAGAATAATTTATTTTTAATTGTTTTCAATAAACAATTTGGGGCCACCCGGGAATTATACACTACTAGTGAACCTCAGATCAGGGGCTACGATACCTGGTTATCCGTACGTTTGCTACGGACTCAAGCATCGTGAGTTACATTACCGTGCGAGGATGAATTGGTAAGACACAAGTTACACTCTGACACCCTTCAACATTTTACAGAATACGTTAAGGACGACGTTTACACGCTTGCAGAATTAAGACGGAAGGCAGAGGTTGGTAATAACAGGCATGTGAAAATTTCTAAATGGTTGGTGATAAAAATATGCATGCTGTACGCCAGGCTTTATAATTGTAATTTGTCTGTGATTCTGTGATGTATAGGTATGTATGTTATATTATATGTTGTTGAAATATGTGTTGGAATAATGAATAATATTGGTATATAGATATATAATGATAATAATACTTGAAATGTTGTAATATTCAGAACGTTAACAAAGAGAAGCATGCTTATAATAATATAAAATTATGAATATGGTTTAAATACAAAAATATACAAAATATGAATTATAATTAACATGAAAACTATGAAATAATAAAAGTTGTTATTTGTTTGTTAATAGAGAGTTTTAATTGCAAGTCCCGTCCCACTGGACCCAGCACATTTTATGCTTCTTCTAGGCCTTCTGCCTAGTTCTAAATATCTAGTAGCCTCTCTTAAAAAAAAATTTATAAAAACAAATAAAAAAATAAAGAAGGGTTACACTACATTCGGTTTATAGCCTTTTTAGGGTCATATATCAACTGTCTTCTAATGCTCATTTTATCAAAAGTAAGGTTTACATACTGCAAATGGTTTTGGTTGTGTACATTTCAAATAAGGAAAAACGTATCCTAAAAGCCCTGGGTAACAGTTAAAATATTTGTATGCGTGTGTGCCTCGTACTTCAGCCGGCTGTGTGCTTTGAAGGAGTGGGGATAGCGAGGCAGCTGCAGACTGTTTTCTGCAACTACGCTCCATATGTGAACACTAACCAGTAGTTTATATACACTGCTGCTCAAAACCATTACTTCTTCACTCTGTAATGCTGCACTTTCAGCTGTACTTCCATCAAGGGTTGCATATTCTCCATTACTGGGGTTTTGAAAATCATCCTTAATTGAAATGGTGATGTTGGTTCACAGAAGGAGCAAATTAATGCAAACACCTCTTGAAGTCGATGTGGCACATGTGTGTTCTCCATTTCCTCAGAACATTTGTGCCGCTTTGTGTCAACTTCAAGCAACCCACGTGCAAGTGCTGTTTCTTTGTATGACACTGTTGTGTAGCTGCATAGATATGCAAATGATTTGCTCCTTTAATATAAGTAGTAACATACGTACACAAACGTATGAGCATTTGGTGTGACAGCATACATCCTCCATATAACTTTACCACTGTCTGTTTTTCATGGAACCCATTTATTGTCAGTAAATCGGTAAAGACCTGGAATGTCAATACGTATTGGTGAGCACAGGTATCAAATTGATTCAAATCAAACCATACTGTCAGTGTTGTTTATTTTGTTACAGATTCTTGGATTGCATTCTCCTCGTCCCCTGCCTGAAAGTATACACATTATGGTATCCATCTTAATACACAGCTAAATGAGTGATTGTATGTGAAGATCATGCATACATTTGAATGAAGGTGCCAAATGCTTCATGAGAGCTGACGTATTGCATATTAGCGTATTGTTACGACATCACAAAACGATGTACGTGTTTCTCGAACAACCCATTGGAATACGGGTAAATGTTGTGGCGTACGTGATTTCAACGCGTTGTGGCGCTCGCGAGACTTTTCTGGAAGCCGCCAGCCGCACGGACTGTGTCAAGGTCTACATCTGTGTAGACCAGCTATGTAGATCACCTGGCCGAGTATTACTTGAGAGACGGTTTGCCAGTTCGGGATGAACAGGCTTAAGGAGGGGGCAGTGTGATGACATTACAGATCAATCTACGTGTTTTTCGAACGATCCAGTGGAATATGGTTGTAATATGTGTGCGTACGTGATTCTCAACGCGTTAGCTAGACTGTGACAGAAGTCGTGCGGGTCAATTGTATTACAATTGTGTTTTATATTAGTTGACATTTTATTGCGTGCGAACAATTTTTATTTCATTTGTTGTAAGAGACTGTGTTGTTAATTACGAACTGTTTAACTGCGATAATTAAAACTGGTGATTAATGACTTAAGTGGTGTCTTGTATTTTGTTTTCCACTGTACCTATGACGATCGATCAAGTAGACCGTCGTAACAGTATGTTATAGTTTCATCATATTGTAGTTGATGATCGTCATTGATGCTTCTTATGAATTGCAGAATTGCATATGTACTGAGTGTAATGGTACATATAACACATCCAACACCAACATGTTACAAATGAATTATATGCCACTATAAATAAAATTTATCTTCAAAAAGTTGAACCTACGATCATGAACAGAGGAAGTATTATAAGCCAAAATAGGGGAATAAAATAAATTATGAATTACAAGTAAATGTACAACTGAAGAAAAGAAGACTAAACCAACGACAAGACAACATACCTAATTACCCAATAGATCAAACAGTGAGAAAGAAACCAATGACAAAAACATCAAGAAGAAACTTGCTAAGAGTGAGGAAGGAATCAGTGCAGATAAGAAGAAAAAATAATCAGGTCACACACCAAAGGGAGATAATATAAATGAGAATGAATTAACATATGAAAATAAAAGTATTATTATTGAAAAAGAAAGTATAAGTGAGACAAACAACATGATTGTCAAATCCCTAAGCTGTGCTTGACACTGACCTAAACTTATGAATCAAATACCTTCCATAACAATACAATACAAACAGAACTCAATAAAAATTAATGATAGACAACAGAATTTAATAAAGAGAATGAGTAACAGTATGGTAATTACATAGCTAAATGATGTGTAAACATTACAATGGGACTATGTCCAAAACACTAATAAAAGGATTGTAAAGTGGAATTAAAATTGTAAATAACCACTCATTATCAATAATAAAAATTGTGAAAATCAACAAATTGAAATCTAGTGATAAACAATAATATACCAGTGCTATATAAGAATAAATAAATCAGGTATAATGTAGAAATTCAAAATTGACATTCAACCATTGTTGAATGACCAAATTATAACATAATCTAATCTGGCCAACTAGTTTTCAACAAAACCATAGAAAAATAAGACTAAAGTAATATTAAACTAAAATGTGTTGTAGTATAACATAAATAGATAATATAAGGAACATTTAATGTACAACAGATAATGTGTTAAGGAAACCTAAATGCTGAATTGATGTAATTTAATATAGCCGTATGCATCACATAGAATGGTAGCATGAGACAACAAAATTATCAAGTAAACTTGTAATAAAAGAGTAAGAACTCAACCAATAACACTGAATAAGGCAGAATAACGTTTAGATAAGTAAATTCAAGGATTATATCCACCTAATTAACAATAATAACACATATAATAAGTAAACCCTAGTAAACACTAGATTTAAGGAGTCAGAGTAACTTCAAACCAAAGTAATTGTCAATGTAAATGCAGAATTAACTACTGCACAGTACTAACAGTGTTATCATAACACTGATAAGAGATAATAAAACAATAATGAGATTAATGTGAAAGAATTACAACTCATGAAAAATGTAACTTTCAAGAGTATTGAAAACTCACCAAAAAGACTATAATTAAGGTAATAAAACCAGTGATAAATAAAACTGACACTATCAGAAGTGGAAATGACCAATGCATTATGCATAGGCCATAATAAAATGGTATTATCAACAACTATTATTGTGATATAATTAATAAACAATTTATGTGATAATAGGCCTAGAATTTGAACCTAGGAAAATGGATATTTTATAACTATAAGTACATAACCAGGTGTAAAAAGTGCATAATACAGTAATAATATGTTATCACCATGAACACACGGGATAAAAACAATATATTTAATGTATTAGGTAACTTAAGAAGTATTATTAATTTGTACCAAGTGCGGTTTTATCAACCCTATATCAGAACTATATGATGAGGGTATGCAAATTACTCGTAATCAAAAGATAGAAACGATGGGAGTTATAAAAATATTGTTAGTGTAATTTTATTATAGATAAGATATTTGACTTATAAGAAAAATTAATAAATTACAAGCCCTTGTGCATGGCTGTGTAACCAGTAAACCATAGCCTCGAACCCAGCCCACTGACGCTAGTTTGAGCTTCTATTTTGATGAACCTCACCGAGAGTACACGACACAAAGACAATTAGCCAATCAGAGCTTATTAAAAAGTATGAAGTGCCGAATCCCGACCAGGTAACAACATCAGTTCATCACCAGCAATCGAGACAGACTCCACGTTAGCAGAGCAACCATCATAACATTGAATTGACAGCCGACAGCTGATAATGCACAACTAACCTCGAAACTTTGAGTTGAGGTTAGGTCGGACCAAACGGACAGTGAAGTCTATTTTCAAAGTGTTCTATAACGGAGTTCATGCGTATAGGCAGTGTGTGAAGTAAATTAATAAAAATTAATTAAAATATTAATTAATTATTAAAAATTAAAAAGTGTTGTGTTAGTGGTAATTCGACCCAACAGTATACGCAAGTATAAGTGCAAATGATCATTATATTATATAAAAAAATTATTAATCAATTAAAGAACGCTAATAGCGGATTTGATTTATTTAAATTAAATAAAAAATAACCCGATTTCCACAAGGAAAGGGACTTTGAAAAATTACATAAACAATAATCAATGAAAGCTTTTGCTAATGACAATTTTAATTAACTTAAGAATTTTTTACCTTGTATAAATGTATCTTGAAGCCAGACAATTTTAACTTTCTAGATTAAAATTAATTGTAATAGTTTAAGAAGAGATGTTGAATAATCAATGAGGGAACAATGAACCCTAACAATTAATAATTTTAAGATATTATTGTAGTCAATTGTAGTACATTAACTCAATGTCACACATGAGTGAACCCTAGTAGTGAATTAATTTGAATTACCTGTTTTGTTTATATCCAATTTTGGAGATCATTCAGAAAATATCACTGAATTTAATTCATAACAATGTTCTACAAAATAAGTAATGCCTTCAAGGAAGCGTCAATTAATTAATTTCAAATAAGTAAGTTTACAATGAACCGTAGATAACCTCAATTATAAACAATGAACAATTATTCATATTTTGCGTTATGTTAAAGCAACAACTAATATTTTTATTCTCCGCCTACTCATTATTACAGTAGTGCATTTTATTGTTGAAGTGTATCTTGCAGACTCAAAGAACCTGCTAATTTTATAAAGCATAATAACCAAATTATTTAGAATTAGACATAGTCGATTTTTCAGACGCAGTCTGACCACTCTGAGAGTTTAATAATTTTAAGAGTCCATACTCGATTTTAATCTATTTTTTAAAAGAGAATAAATAACATAATTGTAGTAACAACCATTCAAATTGAGTTAAATAAATAACTATTATTTCACGAATAAATTAAAGTGTTGACCATTATTTAAAAGAACAGAATTACAGCTTAGGTGAGCAACAGCGACGGTTGGTACCAGAAGTCAGAGCGAGAATTTGAATCTAATGATTCTCGTCGGCAATATTATCTCATATTATTAGCATACTACAACTGCTAGTAAGTATTGTACAAATGTTGTGTTTATGTTAATTTCAGTATAGGAATACACCGATCGAATCACCTCAGCTAACGGCGGAAAAGTCAACGCAAACTATCCAACTACGAACTCAAGACATTGAACAAAAATTATAAAAACAAATCTAAATATATTTAATAAACAACTTCAAGAGTAAGTGAACAGATTTATTTATATTGGATTCAACAAAACAAAAATTGAATTGGATTGAATAAATCACTAAACCAAAACTTAATAATAATTATAAAACTTATAACAAATTTTTAACAATACGACGATCCCGTCTAATTACATGGGTCATATCCTTTATACACATATTTTAATAGGTATTTCACTGAGCGCACAGAAGAACAAATGTCCACATTGATGTGGGCATTGTTCTTCAAGAGTACGAAGCAATTGTAAAGAACAACATCACAATTATGAAATTGATGTATTACTTTTAGTGCAACAATTCTGTCATCTCTCCTGCGATATTTTGGATAACCATTGTTATTTTCGATAGTTTCCTGTTAAAGTCTCTTGGGTATTTTTTGTGTATTTTAATTCATCCTTCAAGTGGTAACAAATTGGAAATTTACCTGTGAATCTGTCCCTGAATTTTAAAGCAGTACGGACCTATCCAGGGATATCCTTCTTCGTAGCTGAGAAAGAAGTGAATGCTATCACATTATTATATTTCTGGATGTTTTGAATGAGTAAGCTACTATCTAAGTGTGTGCTACAAGAAAAATAGATTCCGTAAATGGTGGTGACTTTGGTACATAGAGGGTGGCATTGGTACATGTGCATTTTTGAAATTCAAACGTTTCTGGCGGGCTTATTTTACATGCCACCAAGATAGTATGGCTTCTATTTGATCAGCTGATTTTCCAACAGCAAACATCTGCTGTGCAATGCCTTCTTGATTTTGTTTTTAAGGATAGGCGCCAATTAATATCAGCTGTTGACAACAGACGGTATAAAGTTGTTTGTGAAACCTTCTCGAAATTTTTTACTGATATATATTTTGTGAAATCAAGTAAGTACATTTTCAATTTTATAATCTATTTTGACTTTATTCCCTTTGAAACTGTATTCATAAGTCATTTAGGTTTATTTTTATTTCTACAAATATCTGAAAAACTAAGTTTTGGTGGTGACTTTGGTACAAATGTTTTTCTGGTTCATATCGAGATTATGCCTCGAGAATACTTTAGAAAACTTGGGTGTCATTCCTATCGCAATTACACTGAGGAATCATTAGAGAAAGCAGTCGAATCTGTAATAAACCACAGTTTATCAATAAGGAAAGCTGCAGAAAAGTGAGTTTAATTTTTTTTTTACCAAAATAAAATGCATTTAGTACTTGAAATTATCTGAGATTTGTATTTACATTTATTTTTCTTTCTTTTCTAGATACGGAATTGCTAAAAACACGATTGTGAACCACATCAATAAAAGAAAAATTGGTGACCGAGTGAGAAGCCCTGGTGGACAGGAGATTTTCACTATGGAAGAGGAGGCGATCATGGTGGCTCATATTGTGGCTACGTCCACTTATGGGTTCCCAGTGACTGTGATGGATTTGAAGGTAATCGCACAATCATACCTTAATTCAATTGGGAGAAAAGTAAAAATTTTCAAAAACAATATTCCTGGACGAGCTTGGGTCGAGGGTTTTTTGAAAAGGCATCATGACATTTCAAGAAGAGTGGCAAGAAACATCAGCCTTAACCAGGCTAGTGTGAATGAAGGCAATGTTGAAAGGTTTTTTCAAAATTTAAAAGAAGAAATCGAGGGGGTACCTCCTGAAAATTTGTAGAATTATGACGAGACCAATTTACAGGATGATCCTGGCTGTACAAAAGTGTTGGTCAAGCAAGGTACAAAATATCCTGAGCGTATCAGGAATGCCACCAAAGCATGCACCACTGTAATGATGTGTGACAATGCTAATGAAGATTGCCTTCCTCCATATGTTACTTTTAAAGCCGAAAATGTCTACAGTACATGGAAGGAAGGTGGTCCACGAGGGACTCGTTATAACAGGACAAAAAGTGGATGGACCGACCACATTGTTTTTCAAGACTGGTTCGTCTACCATTTGCTACCAGTTTTATGGAGACAGTCTGGGAGGAAAGTTATCAGTGGAGACGGTTTAAGTTCTCATTTTACCGTTGATGTGCTCAAGTTGTGCCAAGAGCATAATGTAACCTTCGTAGCATTATCCCCACATACCTATCATTTACTTCAGCCACTTGACGTTGCCTATTTCAGGTCAATGAAAGGTGAGTGGAGAAAGTTGTTAAATGAGTGGAAAGACACTCCCTATGGCAGAAGATGTGGAACTATTCCCAAGGAACAATTTCCTAAGCTGCTTAGTAAACTTTGGGATAACCTATTGGAGAAGGGTAAAGAAAATTTAAAATCTGGTTTTAAAAAATCCGGCATCTTTCCATTTGACAAAGAACCTGTCTTTCGAAGATTGACCAACACAATCATTGAACATCAGCCTAAGTACCGGGAGAAAATAGGTGATTCATTTTTAAATCACCTTCAAACACTAAGGGGTACCACAACCGAATGCAGGAAGCATAAAAAAAGTTAAATCTCACTCCTGGCAAAGGCATTACGCCAGACGATTTAAATAATGAGAGTCAACCATCAACATCCAAACCTCCTAAGACTAAGAAGAAAGAAAAAACAAAAAACATTAGAGAAAAGACCCAAGATTCCTCAGAAAGTGATGCTTCTATCTCCTATCAGAACACGGATGACAGCATTGGCAGATTGGATTTAGGATCTGACAACGATTTCTGTGACATCACGGGCCAGCAATCTCCTGAAACACCCTCTGAAGCAACTAAGGAGAATTCTCAACACACTTTTAATGTTGGAGACTATGTAGTCGCAGATTATGAGGGACGGAAGTATCCAGGAAAAATTATTTCCAAGGAAAGCGGCGATTATGAATATGAAGTGTCATCTATGGTCAAATGCAGAAAATATTGGAAGTGGCCAGAAAAGGAGGATATAATTTGGTTTCCTTCCAACAAAATAATAAAGAAGATTGACCCTCCCAAGTCCTCTTCTTCAAGCAGAAACATATTTTTAATTGATTTAAAGAAATAAAAAAAACTGTTCCACTTGAATTTAAACTTTAATTTTTTTCTTCTTTTGTGTATTAGATAGTCAAATTTACTATGACACTGTTTGTTATATTGTATTATTTTACCTAATTAAAAAAAATTCTTGTCATGCTTGTACAATAAAATTTCTAAAAAACTTATTAACTGATTTTTTTTAATACTATTTTCAACTACCTTCTAACTGCAATAACATCTGAGACTATAACAGTGAGGGTGAGATAGGTACAAATGCTCTTACATGTGTTTATTCAATAGAAAACCGAGGTGTACCAAAGTCACCTACATCAGGTGGTGAGAATGGTACAACTTTTATTTGTTTATTTTCCTAATCCAGTTACAATTAGCAAACAATGGTGTACATGGTTTTAAACCTGAATACTTGACCTTTCAATTTAAATATATCAACGATTTTTGTAATATTTTCAACTGGGGGAAAAAATTAAAAAACGTCAAAAATTGTACCAAAGTCACCACCATTTACGGTTAGAGTGTTGCCAACAATTCTGTTAGATTCTACAAGAAGACACAAATCAATATGAGCAGAAATGATGTATGTAACTACTACTCTCAACCTTACTGGAAATTTCCTTAAATCCTCTCCTCAGACCATGGATGAGTACTTCCCAAGCTTTTTTTCCAAATCATAATGTCACATGAAAAACCTACAACTAACTCCAAAACCAACACAAGTTAGACAACCCA
Source organism: Magicicada septendecula (assembly GCA_034769895.1). Classification (NCBI taxonomy): domain Eukaryota; kingdom Metazoa; phylum Arthropoda; class Insecta; order Hemiptera; family Cicadidae; genus Magicicada; species Magicicada septendecula. The sequence goes on along the minus strand of CM068368.1, from coordinate 266,743,329 downwards.
ATTTTTTATAAAGACCTTTCTTATTACCAATCATGAATTTGTTATAATTTACTGGGTTAAGAGTGATTAAAGCTGTACAGCCATCAGAAGAAAAAAAAAATTCCAGACAACGTAGTAGCTCAAAATCAGAAGCACTTATCCAAGATCAGTCCACACATACAGCTTTAAAGAAAATATGACCAGACCATAGCTTATGCATCCCTATCCATATCGTTGATATGATTTCAAAATGACTATGTTACTAGGAGAGGTAGTGATTTAGGAAGTGAACAAATCTTTGAATTCTAAAAAATTATTATTTTCTTTATCATACATTTATCTCGCAATTTTTTCTTACCTTCTGCAACGTTTGATAATATTATGCTTATAATATCAATGTAATTTAACTGTAATGTTATATATACTGTTTGTTTCTGTTAGAGTATGTTATTCAGAAGGTACAGTAAGTTAACAAATGTTTATTATGAAATTGTTATACCATAATTTATTTCATGGTGACCTAATGTGTTCCAGATGAATGTCTTTTAGCATCTGGTGTGTACAGTTAATAAGTGTTATGTGTTATGATAACTTAGGACTATCTCTCTCTCTCCTATGGCGCTACAGCCCAAGTCGGGCCCTGGCCTCCACCAATCTCTGCCTCCAATCCACTCTATCCACTGCAACCCTCCTCCAGTTTCTTATCCCCATGTCTCTCGCGTCCTCTGCAACGCCATCTTCCCACCTCTTCCTCAGTCTACCTCTAGGTCTCTTTCCCTCCCATGTACCCAGCAAAGCCCTCTTAGGGTTCCTGCCACCCTCCATTCTCATAACATGTCCGGCCCAACGTAATCTTTGAATTCTTATAAATTTTGAGACTGGTATCTCTTTATATATTTGATACAGTTCGTTGTTGTATCTCAGTCTCCATGAGCCATTTTCTTGTATTGGGCCTATAATGCGTCTGAGGATTTTCCTTTCAAAGGTGTCTACTCTGTCGACTGTTTTCTGTGTGATTGCCCATGCCTCACACCCGTAGCATAGCACCGGTCTGATGACAGTCCTATATATTTTCATTTTTGTTTCCCTGTGCACATCCCCAGACCTAAATGATGGCAGCAATGCGAAGTACGCCTTGTTAGCCATGGTGATCCGTCTTTGGATCTCCGGCTCCTCTGATCCAGTCTTTGCTAGATTCACTCCGAGATACGTGAAATTGTCCACCACCTCAATTGTGTCCTCCTCTATCTCGATGTTGTTATGAACCTGGTCCCTTCTTGTTTGGATAAGCATTTTTGTTTTATCCATATTTATGGCTAGCCCAACTTCCTTGGCTTTGTTTTTAAGCTCTATAAATATTTCTTTAGCTGCCGTGATCCGTCTTGACATGATGTTAATGTCATCTGCATATGCGGCTATCTGTACAGTTTTATTTGTTAACAGATTGGAGCTATTTATTGATAAGCCTCTAATTACATATTCCAATGCAATATTAAATAGTGTTGGGGCCAACCCATCTCCCTGCTTTAGTCCCCGTGTAATATTTATGGGTTCAGTTAGTTGGCTATCCACCTTTACTTGGGCTTCAGTCTGCTGCATAGTAACTTGGGTTAATCTTACCAGCTTAGGACTATAATAAAGTTTTTGTTGGGTAATAAACTTTATAGTTACTCATGAGATAATTTTTTTTAACTTTCTACAATGTAAGAGTAAAGAAATTGAATTACATTTTGTGCAAAGAATAAGATAAATTACTCTAACTTGGTAAAAATATTGCAGAAGGTTTTTGACAAACTAGTATGCATGAACGAGTGGTTTACAAATGACACATCCATGTAGAGACTTAGTTTCTTGTGACATTATTACTTTAGTCTCAATTCATTTTGCCACATTGGTAACATTTACTAATAATAGAATATAAATATTAAAATTTATCATCCTTTTTTATCCTCCCATTCTGAAAAGTACATATGGTTCTTTATTTTCCATGCATGCATATTCAGTCTTTTTAAAATTTCTTTTTAATCCCATCATAAATTTTGATATACTTTCAGATAATGTATACTTTGTCTTCTTTGTCTTGCACAAAAACACCTGATTATATATAAAAAATAGAGAATGTAATGTGTCTTCTTCTACTAGTATTCATATTCTTGAAGATTTTTGTTGCGTATGTTGTGTGTGATGTGATGAACACACACACACACACACACACACACACACACAATATATATATGTATGCACACATGTACCAGCGTGCGCGAAGTGTAGAAAGTAAAGGATGAAACTACAGCTTTTGCAGACTTGTCCAAATAATATAAGAATTAAAAGACATGTGTTTAAACTATTTTATTTATATAAACAGTATTTATACACTTTAATTCATAAGTTCAAAACAACATAATAATTAACAAACAGATGTAACTTTATGGAATATGTATTTACTTATAACAAAAGACCCATCAATTAAATTATTTACAATTTTTTACCATAGCATGAGATCACAACACACAATAAATTAATACTATAGGGACATAACAAAGACACATGTACAAACGGACAACTTGAGGTGATTGCTTAATTTTATATGAGCACCTGAACCTGAAAGTTTAGCATGACTGTCAGACACTTAGTATAACAGATATTGTTGATTTAACATAAATGTTCATGCGCACACACACACACACACACACACACATATCACTGTGTTTGCTCATACAGTTATAATTGGAATGGATTATGTATTCCTACATAAATAACACAAGATCTTAAGGATTAAGTGAAATATTTAATTTTGGCATCACTTCAGCTTTCTTAATAATATATCATAATATAATTAGCGGTTATGCTAAAATCTGAAATAATTTTAATAAACAAATTCATTCTGTTTGTCTTAAGATTACTGTCAGTCAGGTATTAACATATCAAGGTAGTGTAAACTATTTTAATAATGAAATGTGTCTGTGTGTGTGTGTAATATAGTCGTGAGCAGAGAGAAATAAGATAAGAGAGATGACTGTAATGAACAACAGAGAGTACAGTGTTATTGCCATATTCTCTACTGGTGGCAGAATATGTACGTGTCGGATATAAATATTTGTAATGTCATAAAGCTTATGTTAAGCATCTGTAAGCAGTATTAATAATGTTTTTAAGTATTGCAACATATTACATATTGGTGTATATATGAATATTTGTGAATATGTACACCTTTAAAGAGTCACGTGGAAGTACCTGAGGCTATGCAGAGGACATGACAACAAAAACAGAAATAACAACCTTTCATCTTCATAAAATATTTCTTCATCTACACCCCCTTCCCACAGTACTGATTTAGATTTGACAAGCTTTTACTTGTACTATGCAAGCATTATTTATGACACCAAGATAATAATAATAAATCTGTAATGTTATCTGAGATAAATCAAGACTAACTTATATCTCTTGCTAGAACTATATATCTCTAATCTAACAAAAAATGAAGCATTATAACAAATGAGATGCATGAAGAAAGTGAAACGATATTATAAGTCAGGGTAAAGAGAATAATTAGGCCTAGTGGAGAGTATTAAATGTGTATACCTAAATAGTGTCAAACTTTAGTTCTGTTTACTGTAATTTTAATTCAAAATCTACTTTACTAATTTAATTTGCTGTGTATGTAGAGAACAGAATTATTAAAAATTATTAAAGAACTTGCCACTCTGCCGTGATGTTTGTTCATGTTATTCAAACATCACAGAATTTAAATTCACTTAAATTTGTATAAAATATTTTTTTAAGTACAGTAGAGTATGATAGAAAACTAAATAAAAGAAAGTTTACCCAACTGAATGTTTTTATGATTTTAAAAATTTCCATTATCTGTGAATTGCAGATAACTACTTTCTAATAAGCGATAATTGCTTTTTTAGAAAGTTGAATGAATCATGTGTAAAACTTGCAAAAATGGCTTTTTTGTTTTGAGTACTTGGTAAAAAATGTGCCAGTTAATAGAGCTTTCTGGATGATTGGTATCAGTTATTAGAGCTTTTACTATACTCCAGAATATTTTATCCAGCATTACAAATCACAGTTTTCATAAGACACAAAAGTATTTTTGTTACTAATATTTTTTAATTATTACTTATTACCTTATAACTTAAATTTATTCATATTTGCTAAGTTTTTCTTGTATATATGTATTTTTGTATTATTATTATTATTATTATTATTATTATAATTAATAATTTAATGTTTAAATTTATTAATTTATATATCTGATGAAGATAGTTAAATGCTATTGAAACTTATTAATATTAATAATAATAATAATACAAAACCTTAAATTTACTATGTATATCTGCTTTATAATAGTTTTAACTCATAGATTAGAGTCTTATTATAAATTATGGTGTAATTTCACTTATTTTATTTTATTTTACTATCCGTTCAGTGTAACGTAATATTTATTTTAATCATTTGAAAGTCATTGGCAATACTAGCATGAGTTATAGCTAATATGATAAAACTATCATAACAAAGACATTGCTTGCATTTCATATTTATTTTAAACATGTGTAATTGAGTATCAGAATGTGTCATGTTGAATGTTAAATTCTTTAAGCAAAATAAGTACAATGATAACTGACCATTTTTGTGATCAGTAGAAGTATACATACATTTAATATGTTATGTATTGGAAATTTAAAGTTAAGCTTCCTGTATTCCAGAATCAATTCATGTCTCTGTGTAGGACATGTAAGAGATGTATTGATATTTGTGTGTGTGTGTGTGTGTGTGAAACAAAATGTTTCATTCCTTGTTAAAACTATTTGATGAGTAGAAAAATGCCAAGCATTTTGTTAAATTTCTAATAAAATTAACAAAAACATAAGCTTCATGGGTCATACTTTCTTTAAACTGTTCTTAAATATAATTTAAACATGACAAATGTATTCCAAAACAAAAATAATTTAGTAAAGCATTGCCAAAATTAATGTTTGTACATGCATCAAATTGTATAGGACTAGATACTATTTACAATAATGAAATATTACATAATTCGTCTGATAAAAAGCAGATACAGATAATTCACTTTCAGCTTTTCAACACATACGTACTGTACGTACAATATAATTGCTTTCTTGTGCTTTCTTAAAATGGACAGTTAACAAATTATTTAATAATCAGTCAGATTATACTTTAATAACATTAAATTAATAAAAAAATCTCATATTGTTTACTGTTTTAAGTGTAAAATACAACATGACTACAACACTTGAATGGTGTGGTGAGGCAGTTGTTTTGGTTGTTTTATGACAACAATACATACATATAGTATATAATACAATTTATTTAATAACATATTACATTTAATAAATACTTTGTTAAATTATTGGTTTTAATATAAATGTATATTACAACAATAACAGACTCATATTCATAAGAATTTTGTGTTCATGACATTAAAATGTATATGGCAATCTTACAATATTTAAACCTGGTAACCTAACCAAATAAAATTATTTATGTTTATATTGAAAATAGTTTGTACCAATTTTATAATTAACTTATATTACTTATTATAGTAAGTAATAAGTATGTACAAACTTATATAAACTTTGTTTATAACATATTTATCAGTAGCCTACTGATTAAGAATAAAAGCAAACATAATTTTCTTATTTTCTAACTGGTATTGTATACCACAGTCCTAATTATTCTTTCAAATATTATTGTATTACAACACACTTTTAGTTGTATTCATTATAAATGACTATTGTAAAAACATTATAGTGCAGAAAACATTTGAAAATGGTGCAGGAGGGAATATAGATATAACATGTAATACTGAGTGGACCTGGCAGGAACCTTTCTATACCATATTTTTTCTGATATAGTTAACTTCTGATTAAGTTTGGATAACATCTAACTCCAAATTTAACAGGTTTCCAGGACTGAATTTCTTTTTTTTAAAGAGATCAACTAAAGTTGATCATAACATAATACAACCTTACATGACGTCACATGACAATGGTAAATTCTTGTAGTATACATAAAAATGTATAATAGATACTCCCCCTCTCTCTTTTCCCTCTTGCCCCCCCCTCTCCATGGATATATATTGCAACAAAACAGGATGATGAGGTATATTAAGTTATCAGAGCATGGATGACGGAGATTAACTGGTTTTAGATGGATTTATACAATTTTTTGTCAATTAGCTATAAGTTTTGTATTTATTGATGGATAAAGACTTATGTCATATCAAATTCTTTGTACAATTTTGTTCTTTTATGTCGTGTACTTTGTGTGTGAATATGTGCATGCGTGCGCGTGTGATAAACCTTTTTCGCTATATCTTCCGTGTTAATTAACCCATCGGCTTGAAACTTGGACAGTGAATTATTTATGGAAATAGCTACATTTTCTATATCTCTGTGGTTCTCAGCTATTTTATAAATATGGGTTTTCGATGATTAAAAACTCAACTTTTTACTCTTATCTATGGAAGAGTAATAAAATGTCTAGATTAAATCTATGCAGGCTCTCGCCAACTTATACAAAGATTTGCCTGCAACCCGTCTATCTTTTGTTGTATCAACCACGTGGTCAGTTGATTGACCAATCAGAAACCCCTAATTTCAGTAAGATCCGTACGTTGTATTGGCATACATCGGGGCAGTTCATCGAAAGCGTTTGCCTAGTGAACGTGTGTTCCTCTACAAGAGTTTTTCTTGTATGACCTAGTATAAATCTAAAGTTACGCAAAAACTTGGAACTTTTTCGAGTTATTTGTCAAGAATCAAGCTGGTGAACAACCATATTATTATTATATAAAGTGCTATTCGTGTGAGTGGAAGATATCCGTATAGGAAGATTTACTTACCACGGTAAATCTGTAGTTTCGCGGAACACTTCAAGATTTGCTGGAAGGTGTAAGCCCAATACACCGCTTTTAAATATTACTCATTATCACCCTGAGATTAAATATACAATAATGTTTTAAAATAATAATAACTTATTTCGAGCGAGAACGCTAATAATTCCGAGAGTGACAATTGGTGTATGTGAAATCTGCTTTAGTGTTATCAGTTTCGACGAACTCATCATCAGAGAGCAGAAAGGAGAGAGTGGAGGCAAGACGTGCAGAGGAATTGCAGCAGGAGCCACAGCGGAGCGAGGACGTCACGCCAAGTATTAAGGATTTCGACTAACAAGTAAAACCGATCTAAATTGAACTATATAAACTCTATTACAACAAATATAAAAATATGCTTGACATTTATGTAATTTAAAATATATCGTATAAACTATCATTTCTTGTGTGCTAATAAATAATTCTTCATTACCTCCAATATAGACTTGTTTGTAATTTATTTACACACACAATATCCTATGCGAAAATATTAATGTGTCTCGTTGCAGTATATATTCAAACACTTTCTGCTACAGTCCGTTTCATATGTATATAATATATATTTTATAATGACTTTACCTCAAGATGTTTTCTCCCTATTTGGAACATGTTTTGGGAAGCCTTGTGTTCCCATCTTCAGCCTTCCTAATTTTGAACCTTGTGAGGTATTTGTGTGTTGGCTGGTTGTTGCTTTGGTTTCCTGTTGGTCTCTGGTGCTTTAAATTGGTATTATTGTGTGTGATTGTGGTGTATACAGTGGCAAAGCGTCAGGGGAGACAAGGTAGACAGTGTCTCCCCAAATAATTTATTCATAAAATAATTAATTTTTATTTATGCATTAAGTTGCATAAGTTACTCAGAAAGGTATAAAACTAATGTAAGAAGTTAAATATCATGACGCGAGTGTGAGCCATGGAACCTTGCTGTGCGTTGCAATTGTACGCGGAGTATCAGAGTAGATGTTACATGAAATGTCTTTTTAACAAGGCTGGAGGTGAAGAGGGCTTCGGTCGACGACAACGGGAAGGGACCTGCACGTGCAGCGTAAAAATGAGTCCCGTACATCACATCAGAAGACGCGTCTCCCCTGCACTAAATAGCACAGAATTCTCGCCTGGCCGCCTGTATTTGTTTCAATGTGCTCGTGTTGTGAATATTTTTGTTGAGTTTACAAATTATTTTTAATTTTTTATATAGTTGTATAGACTAAGAAGTGTGTAATCATTTACACACTAATTATTTAATAATACATATTGTTAAGTGTCGTCATTTAAGTGCTTTAAGCATAACCGTTTAAAGAAGCAAAACGAATACAGTTACTACCAATTCTATGGCAGACGTTTTTTATATAAACTCTGACAACTTTGATTTATTAGAATTTTTGTTAAAATACAAAATCAGTACGTCACATTTAGAGCAAAAAGTATTGCTAATGTCAAAAATATCTCGGCCGTCTTTAGACTTGTTGCAGAAGGATGGAAAAGTTATCAGAAAATTTGGTATAGTAAATATATGTGGCTCTCTTGTTATAAGCAAAACAAAACTCTGCACTTCTATTACTGTTTGATGTATAATGGAGAGGAACCATGGAGCAAAGTTGGAGAAGGTGCTATAAAAATTTTTGAAGTTAAAGCCGCTAAACATGTGAGTAGCAAAACTCATATGAAAAATTTTGAGATGTTCCACATGCTAGGACGTAACAGAATTGAAATTGTTTGTCCGAAACACCTAGAATTCAAGCAATACAGCACAATGAAAATGTGGCACGAAATCGAAAGATAGTAGGCCGTTTGGTAGATGTTGTTTGTTATTTAGGGAGATAAGAGTTAGCTTTTAGTAGGCATAAGGGAAAGGAGCAATCTCTCAATGAGGGCAATTATTTAGAAATTTTAAATTTACTGGCAACGGAAGTCTTTCATGAAAGAACATATACAGAGTGATTCAAAATTGTACGGAAATCTCTTGGGAGCTGATTCTATAACTAAAAATAAGACAAAAATGAGACACGGCGTGTAGATCTCATTTACAAGAAAATATGAACCGTTTGTGTAATGACTACAGTAATCCGGATTTGTCACCATTACAAAATTTTAACAAAATTTATGTTTTTCTGGCAATATTTCCTAATTAAGATTCATAAACAACACCAATAACAATACGATAGCTTTTTTTTGATATTTTGGGTAAATTATATAAAAATGCGTGTGTTTCAGATAGTCACTTAGCTATTATCTGATAGACATAGCATTAACTCTATTTACCATAGTTTTACTGGTTCATTAAGAACGTCAATAATCTTAGTAAGAGGTTGCTTTTGGCTGGTATTTTTATGTCTACCCAAATTATTTTTTCACGCTTCACCACTGGGTGTATATATTAGTATTTTGTGTATTTTCTATGTTGAGTGCTTTGAAAATTGTGTCATGTTTTGTGTTGATTTGTATTTGTTCAGGTATTAGTTTGTTTTGTGTTTTATGTTTGTATATTTGTAAATTTTCCCAAATGTTCATTATGGTCCCTTTGTGTGGTATGTGTTTTATTAATGTCATATTGGTTATGTCTGGAAATTCATGTCCAGTGTTTAATGGAATTCTCAGACATAACCAATATGACACTAATAAAACACATACCACACAAAGGGACCATAATGAACATTTGGGAAAATTTACAAATATACAAACATAAAACACAGTGGCGGCTCTTGACTTAAGAGGATGGAGGGCGTAGCCTTTAGGCTTCTTAATTATTTATCAATATTAAAGTTAATGCACAATGGAAATATTTGATCACATAATTCATTAATAAAATAAGAATAGTAACACGTGCAGCATGCAACGATTATTTAAAAAATTGATCTCACCTCAAATATTGTGAGCTGTTGTAGAGAGTCAGCAGCTTTATTAATAAATATAACCACAAACTGTCAAAAGTGTCCACAAAAATGTCTATGCTGTTTCCACAAAAAAAGTAATATACTATATTTATATTATATTATTTTTAGGATACCTACACTTTAAACAGACCATTTATTTACATACAATTCGCCTTTCCTTTAAATTTACGAACTTTTCTAGCACCAAAGTCCTTCATTTCTTTAACAAGTTCCTTGTTGATAGATAACATCGCAAGGGCATTCAGTCTATCGTTTTTCATTGTACATATTTCTCAAGAAAGTCTTTAGTCTTTTCAGAGTCGAAAAGCAACGCTCAGGTTCGGCAGTTGTCATGGGGGTAGTTATGACAATTTTCTGAAGTATCAACACTTCTTTGGAAACTGACGTAAGATTGTTTTCTTCTATAAAGTTAAGAAGTTTTATTGCGCCTTTAATATTATAATCATGCCGTCTGTAAAATAGTTCCAATTCACTCCGGAGTTTGTTTTCTTGTAAGAAAGGTTAATGCCGAATCACTAGCTTGAATTTTTCTTCCGGAAAGTTTGTAGAAAAAAGTGGAAATAAGTCATTGGACATCAATGAAGCTGCTTCTAGGTGACCTGTGTAAGTAAATCTATCTTTTACATAAGTTATAATGATGTCACACACTTCTTTTGCATCCCCTATTCTAGTGCTGCAGCCAACATTATTGGATCACTATTGTCTCTGGGAGACAATAAAGTATATGGAAAACAGAACAAAGATTTCTGAACGTCGCAGCCACCCAGATCCAGTCATTTTTTTGGCATGCATCTTTCGAAAGCAGTTGCCATCTGAAAACACGATTCCCACTGTTCTTATTTTCTGTTTGCATCATGCAGAATTCAGGAGTTGGCCTACCTAATGACTTTAGTTCAATTTTTTGATCTTGCAAAAGTTATTGCTTTAAGCGCCTGCACTGAATTATCCATGTTGGATTAAATGTTAAAACAAAACCTAATAATTTGACACTACAATATTTCCATAAATTATTCGTGAAGCTATTAAAAAAAAAACTCAAAACCTAAACCTAAACCTAAACAAATGCCCGCACTGAATTAACCATGCCAGAGAAACTATAAACACTAAAAAGAGCAAATCTCATATTATAATCAATAGTCTGCGATTAGTTGTACTGAGTGAATTATGCCAACGTTCTACTAAACGTGGCGCGGAAGTCGGCGTGCCGAACGACAGTGTAAACGCCGTATTTAAGCTTACAACTTCGTTCATCTTTGGATAGAGTGGGGGAATTGAGAAATGGGCGCGATTGTCAGAGCGCTGTAACGCATGCTGTTCCGAAGACATTTCTGCTATTACCTAATACAAAAACATTTTCTTGTCCGAAGTATTAAAGAAATATGTAATGACTTTCCACAAGTAGTGATAATGGGTTGTTTAATGATATGATTTAATCTGGGGGTCCGCACCCTAAAAACGAACCGCCCCTGATAAAACACAAAACAAACTAATACCTGAACAAATACAAATCAACACAAAACATGACACAAATTTCAAAGGACTCAACATAGAAAATACACAAAATACTAATGTATACACCACAATCACACACAATAATACCAATTTAAAGCACCAGAGACCAACAGGAAACCAAAGCAACAACCAGCCAACACACAAATACCTCACAAGAGTCAAAATTAGGAAGGCTGAAGATGGGAACACAAGGCTTCCCGAAACATGTTCCAAATAGGGAGAAAACATCTTGAGGTAAAGTCATTATAATATATATATATATATATATATATATATATATATATATATATATATATATAATGCAACAGTACAAATGTATAGGGTAGGCCTACTGTGCATTGCACAAAGTAATTGAAATAATTAATTAAAGTAAATAAATAATTCATATTGTTAGCAATAATAATTCAGCTTTCAATCTGAACTGTAAAAGGAATGACCAACTTTCATGTCGGGACAGGTTGATCATTCCACTCAGCTATGTCTGTGTGTCACGTGTATGTTATGTGTGTGTGTGTACTTCTAACCTAAAAAAACATGTTTTTAGGCAAAGATTTTTCTGTTTTACGTCAGATATCATGAAAGTTATGGGAGATACAGTTCTGCGACCTGTTTTATTCGATTTTTCAGGTCAAAAAACATAAGAAAAAACAGAATTCGCCCCTTAATTTACCTTCCCAGAATTTCAGAAAGTCTTCATTCACCCGGGGGAACCGAAACCCGGGCGAAATTTTTTGCTAGCCGTAACTCGCTTACAAAGCGTTTCCCGACAACATGAGGATGTTCCCATCCTCAGCCTTTCTAATTTTTTGTCTTGTGACCTATACGTCTTGTCACAAGACTCAAAATTAGAAAGGCTGAGGACGGAAACACAAAGCGTCCCGAAACATGTTCCAAAGTTCCAAATAAAGAAAATACATCTTGAGGTAAATTCATTATAAATATTAAATATTACACACACACATACACACACACACACACATATGTAATTATGTATACTTTTAAACATATGTAATTACAATATATAATTTACAAATACAATCAAGATAATATTTTCTTATTTGAAATATGTTGAAACATTACACTGTACTCTCATTGACCACCATGTTGATTCATTGACATGTCACCTTTTGGGTTGACAATGAGCATGCAATGTAATGTTCTATTGCTCAAACATATCTCAAGTTAACACAGTACATATTGACAAGTACTTATAAGTAATATTAATTTATTAATTAATTCATTGAAAAGAATTGTTGAAAGTTGTTAAAATGTATGTGCATGCCGTGTGTGTGTGTGTGTGTGTGTGTGTGTGTGTGTGTGTGTTCAAGTATCATACACACCAAGTATACAAATGAAAGCATCCATAGTACAGCAGTCCTCAGATTACTCTTTTTTTTGTTCCCATTCATCACAAATAAATAAAAATAAAAGCAAATTAAATCAAATTCATATTAAGTGGAGCAAAAACAAAAAGCGCATACCAGCACTTTGAAAATAATACTATGTACCAATTTAACTTTGAAATTTATAATTCTTATAAATAGATAGCATGCTGTTAAAGAAAGGAAAGATGGAAATAAATAAAATTAACTTAATTTTTTTACTCATAATTGTCGAATCACTTTAATGACACAAATAACAATACCATAAAGAGTATAAGACAAACAGCCTTACACACTTCATGTTATCAAATGACTCTGGGAACATAAACTTCATAGACTTTTTAAGAACTTCAGTTATTCATAATAATAAAATTTTCAGCTAGTTCATTACATCATCTAATATAATATAAAATGTCTTCTTGGTTAATAAGATATTTGAATCTGTTGTGTAATGATTAATTGAAAATTGCTGTTTAATGTAATTAAAATTAGATCCTTGATAACATAAATACAGACAAATAACTTCTAAGATTTTTGTAAGCCATTTAACATTTAACAATACATTTTTGTTGTTGCTTGCACCTTGATGGTAGTAAATGAACTACAGTGTTCTTTTAAACACTAACTAGCAACTTACAATTTTTATATAGGGTCAATCATATTTTCTGTAGTTATTTACCTTTGGTGTAATGTTCAGTGCCTTGAAAATCTTTTAAAATTGTTTTAGAATTGTTATGTTTTCATCTTATAACAAGTTTTGTTGACCATTCTGGTTTAAGGACTCTGTCAACCTTGCTGAAACTGAATGGTAACAGTTGCTTAGTGGGTTTCTGATTAAGTGGTGTTTTATTGTAAAAATTTTAAAACACTGTATAAGTGAAGAGGTTCCACATATAATTTAAAAACCCCTAAAACAAAAAAATGATGTATAGTTTGAAAGTACTGTGTTGAGTATAAGCAAACATCTAGGCCTTCAGAAGTACCGTATAATACCTTATAGGTATATACTTCTAGCCACATATCTTCATTCAATGACTAATTCACAGTGCGCTAAATCATAAACATAATATACAATGCTAAGCATCCTGCACATAGGTCGCAATATGTATTGTGTAACCTATACCTGTCATATTTCATTTGTAGGTGTAACTTGTCTGGTGTGTAGACATATTAATTAGTTTCCTACAGAATTAAAATTACTATTATTGTGTGTTAGTCATTACACTAGTAATTGGGTATGTAATAAATTGGTACACATGGAATTAAGCTTTGTATTTGATACTGATGCTTTCGTTGGTATGACCAGCACAGTATAGAAATTTATTAAAAGAAAACAGACTCTCACTTTTTATTATTATTCTTTGTAAAATGGAATATTATATTTGTTGCTAAAATTTGATTGACCATAATGTGTTTAACTCTTTTGCTGAAGTGAAATGAACAAAGTACTAGTGGCGAAGCTAGTAGTTAATGAATGGGTAGGCAAAAATCTTACCTTAAATTTTTTTTAAGGAATCACTAAAAGGATGGTGGTTCAAATCGGACGCTGAGGTAGAGTTTGCTGTAAGCGAATGGTTCCACAAACAGCTGTAAGAATTTTACTAGCAGGGAATCTACAGGTTGGTGCAACAGTGGAACTCATGTCTTAATGTTAATGGAGACTTCTTTTAAAATCGTTGAATAAAAAATGCTTTACAGCTCTATACGTGTTTCTATTGAACAATCCTTGTATTAGTCAAACACAATAATACAACTGATTGAACTTCAAATTTTTAAACTTAATTAGTTTCTATATATATGTTTAATGTTACAAATAATTCAAATAACAATCTTGATCATCTGTTAGTTCAGCGGAAAATAACAGGGACACTTTTAATAACCGCATAAAATAAACACACTCATAAACAACACAGCGCGATTTAACTTAACTGTTTGGACCACAGAAGTGAGGCATGCCTCAACGCTCTATGTGTACAGCACGGGACAATCCCCCCTCCCTTCACTTCCCTATCACTCCGGCACATTGCTTACATACGATGTATACAAAAAAAACGCTGAGGCAAGTTCAGGTTGCCTCATTCGCTTTAAACGCGCTATGCCTGAGTCTCACCTGTCACCATCTAGCGGTCACTCAGTAAAGTACGTTTTGGCTTAATAAATTTGACAGTCGCGGTAACAATGTATAATCTTTATGTTATGTAGTTCATACGTATTTATAATTTTTATTCTACAGAATTTTTTAGGGTAGGCATTGCCTCAATTGCCTCCATGTAACTTCGCCACTGCAAAGTACTATCAGACCATTTCATATATCATGGTGCACAGCAATGTGTCAGCGCTATTTATCAATTAACAAATGTTATGATCAACTAGACTTTGCTGAACTAGTTAATGTGATATATATTCATCAGTGTTGTGAAAAGTGCAGTTCATTTGATTAATATTAATAAATTAAAAACAGCAAAAACCTTTTAAAATAACTTAATATTTAAAATGTTTTATTGTTTTATTTGTTTAAAAATAACCCTAAGTAATTATAAAAATCCCAGATAATGTTACTATGTGAATAACTCAACTACCCATTACAAATTAATAAAGAAGCAATAAATTCTCCCCAAAGGTTCTAAAATTTATCACATCTTTATCTACATAAAATGTACAAATTATACACTTCACATAGATACTTACAGTGCTTGAACAATAATAATACTTAATTTTTATCTTGCTGTAAGCAATATGAAGATAGTAAACAGTAAGCAATGTAGTAGATCTAATGATAATTGTCATTTACCTGTATGTTTAAATTTCTTTAATTTTGTTATGCCTAAAATACTGATTGCAGATTCTTAAGTATTTACATTTAAATGAATAATATTATCTCTTATTGTTTATTGTGGTTATTACTTTAACTTCATTATTTGTAGTAATCCATATATAATTACACTAGTTGTAACAAGTATTTGAAAGTGTGTTACTACCATATTTACATAAGTACATAGAATGTATCACACACACACACACACACACACACACACGAATTAGTGGAGAATGTTTCAAATTTAGTTTAGAGTCATCTGCAATTACTTATCAAAAATTACAAAAATGAGCTTACTACCAATAAATGAAACCCTGAAAATAAAGACAGTTTAGGTATTCAGAGCAATTTAATCGTTACCACAAGCAACTTTCTAAAACCACAAGGTTATATCTTATGAAGGTATGACAATAGATAATCATTCAAATACAATTTATGAGTAAAACTGAACAGGCATATTATTACAAATGACATTTATTTAAACAGTGAACTAGGCAATATCCATTCACCTTACACTTATTTTGGCAAAGCTACAAACATTAATTTTTGTTTTGCTTTGTCTTTTGTTTGGTTTTTCTTTTATTTTATTGCTATCCGGTATTTATTTTGAGTTAAGTGTTATTTATTTTAAATAGTTTTGTACAGACAAAATGAAAACGAATTTATTGTACATAATGAATTTTTATATATTATAGTCTAAATTCTTCTCATTTTACACCCCTCCACACAAACAATGTAGCTTTTCACAATTACAAAGGCTTATTAAAAAATTTAATACTTTCATAGGCTTAAATAGTATGATCTGTTCTTGAAACTAAAGGCCTGGAAGAATCTTTATAATTGTAATTTAATTTCTTAGATCAGAATTTTCTTAATATGACATTCATTGTGGTGTTTGGGTATTAGTGGTTAGTGCATAGGCTTATGTTAAAATTTTTTATTGTAAAATCAGACAAATGAATTACTGTATTTTACATAAAATAATGTCACATGTTAATCTGTTAGTGAATAGTTAACAGGAGACATTGACATAACATGTACCTTGTAACATAACCAATAAAAAATCGTTTTCTTGTTCTTCCCTGTTACCATTTAGTTGGTAGATAGCCAGAATTATTTACTCTTGGTACTGGAATTTATATTTGTTTTAAGAAGTACCACAAAAAGAATAGAAGAATAACAGCCTTTATTTTGTACTAAGCAAAGAACTTTTGACCTAGAGAATTTGTGTTAATACGTGTTCATGTTGAACATATTTTTTGGTCAGCATCATTCTGTTTTGAGTATAAGCAGATAACAGTTTTCTTTACAGGATGTTTCTAGGGGATAAATTCACAGAAAACATACACCTTTTTATAATATACAGGAACAATTGCATTACAAATGTAGGCTACCAAACATGGGTGAGTCAGTTCACCCTTGACATTATAATAATTTTGTTCTACCTTATGAACTACGAAATTGTGTATAAACTAAAAATTCTGAGAAAGAAATATTTTTTCATTTTTAAAAATAATTTCAATTAAAAGAAGATATGTGGAAAGTTTAAAAAATACGGCATTCCTTCCAATTTCACAGAAAATCATGATTATTAAATTTTTTTAGTGCAGGAAACTTTTATTAGTCATTAGTATTACAAGTAGATTTTGTAAATAAATCAACTATATAACAAATTCAGCAATTCGATTCACTGTTTCCATATGATTTGTGGATTATAGGACAGAATCAGAAAAGGCAACACTTTTACCTAAAGTTAGAAATTGTGAAAAGGGAATGAAGAATTACTAATACAAGAAGCACATTGATTCAGAAAGACAGTAGGCCTATATGGCTAAGTATTGGAGAGCTGCACAACATCTAGAGAAATTTACAAAATATATCACAATCACAGAAGAGCACTAATTATGAGGTGTCGAACTTAAGAAAATTTTATTGTGCGTGAAATAATTAATAAAATTATGTGTTATGTCACAGTTCAAATAAACATACGATAATTGCCAACGTTTTTTGTGAGAGTGATGTAATACATAGCCTATTCATTATTATTCAGAGGCACAAATATAGGTAGCTATTAAATCATTGTACACATCTGCACATTTTTCCTTATTTAGTTATCACTACCACTAGTAATTTTCTTCACTACTACCCAACTGGATTCATATCAGATTTTAAAAGTAAAAGCATTCAAATTTAGACATACAGTAACAAAATATATTAACTAATATTTACATCTACATTTTAAACAAATAAATATGGATTTATTTATTTATTATATATGTATTTAATGGTAGGCCTAAGAGTAAATTTTAATGGCCGGTTATAGAAGTTTTGCAATAAATATTTTCCTAAATTCATTTTATGTTTTTCTCATCCTGGGAACACTTAAAGGCTATTTTTCTAAGTGAGATACACATGAATTGTAGATTCATATGATATAACACACCAGAGGTATAATGTTTAAGAGACATTATGGTACAATGGTGATAATGATGATCTACATTTTAATGAATATTTTTATTATAATACTGGTAATTTATTTTTAATTACGATTTTTGTATTTTAATATTACAAATATTTTATACAAAGGACTATATTTGGTAACTACAATGATTACTGTAGAATTTTGTTTCAGGTAACACAATTGTCTATCTATAAATATTACATTTGATATTGCAGAAAATTATAGTTTATAAAATTATTTTATATACAAAGTGCAAAGTTGAGAGATGAGAGATTGAGTTCATGACAATGAAGAGTATGTGGGTTTTTATTCTTAAAAATTTAAGAATGAAAGTGTATTACTTTGTTTTCTAGTTGTGAGTGTGTGTGTGTGTGTGTGTTTAAAATATAAAGCAAAGGTCAGCAGACCTTTCTTGCTTAAAGTACGTTCAGCTGTTTAAATTGTAGCCAGATTTAATAATTAATTAACTCAATTATGATTATGTACTAACATACCAGTTTATTTAATCATGAATAAATTGTGTGTGTGTGTGTGTGTGTGTGTGTGTGTGTGTGTGTGTGTGTGTGTGTGTGTGTGTGTGTGTGTGTGTGTTGATCAGAATTCTATTTTACAAATTCTTACTGAAGTGTTTTGTCTTAAAGCAATTTGTAAATATTTCTTTACTTCTTTGTATGTCTATAATGTGTAGCTGAAAAAAAAGTTGGTATAATTTTTACAAACACACACACACAATGTTGTAGCTGTAAATAGACTTATGACACTTATGACTCATGGCAAAGTATTTGTGAAAGGATTCCCATTAAATAAAAGACAGAAATTAGTTGTGATAAAGTCAAAAATTGTTTTAGTGTGACCTATTTCACAAAACAAACATGCCTTTCTTATATATCACATTATTAATTTGACAATCACAGTTCAACTATAATGTTATTGTTTGACTGTTTACATGACAAGGAAACTATTTACAACAAATCATGCTACAATTAGCTTTATATACTAAAAAGAATATTTAGTAAAGTGGAGGGCAGCATGCTTTAGTCACAAAATGAAGAAACCATGAAAACATTAATAACACCTGGCATATATGTATATGTGAATAGCATATTTCCTATATTCATAATAATTATATCTAACTCATCAAATTGGTTTGAGCATTTGAAACTATATGAGAACTACAACTAAATTACTATTACACACAAACATTAGATATTCATTCACTATAAATAAATTTGAATTGTGTGTGTGGTTTATATGAGGGAACATATTGAGTGAGGGGCAGATGTGTGTTAATGGGATAAAATGAAGTTTTTTTTTAATACTTTCATAGACACTACATATTTACATTTAACTGCATTTGCATTATGTCCGAATAAACACTAAGTAACGTATGACCTTATGACAATAGCATAGCTAAAGAGACAAAGGACAACAGAATTGCTACATAACAGTTATCCAATAAACACTAACTGTAATGACAAAGCTACCAGAACTTGCTTATAGTAATAACAAAAATTAATGAACACACAGTTTGTACACTGCTCACTCAAATAAATACTGCATAATGTTTTAGACAATATTTTACTTTTGTATATTTGTAAACTGAAATATGTGATAGTATTTCTTGATATAATTTACCGGTACTTGTAATGTCATATTTGTTTGTATTTATGAGTGTCACACAAGTAATTACAATCTTAATTTGTTGCAGATATGTTTATAAGAATGTCACTGGCTTTATCAGCTTGAAATAGGCTTAAATTAAGCACACAACAAGATGTTCAAGCTAAGATAATGTGAGAGATTGGCTGTAAAATACATCAGCAACAAAAAAAATTAGTAATTAGTTGAAATCACACTTCAAAACAATAACTGTGTCTTGGATTAAAGCATTATGCACACACACACACACACATATCTATATATATTGAGTTTACAAAATCATCATCGTGTATCACCTAAGGTGTAATTTAAATAAACTCATTTTCTCCTTGCAGCTTAAATTTTTTATTATAATATAAAAATATTTCTAAGCAAGAATATACTTTTCAAGAATTTACAAAACACACACACATGCTCTCTCTATCTCTCTCAGTAGTGGGGAGAAAAGACCTGACGATAATAATACCGTATTTCAGTTTTTAAGCCATCATTAACGATTTTTGATAACTATGACCAAATCCTCCAAAAGGATAAAGACAGCTATACTCAAAATGTTGGCGTATTATCAAATTAAAAGAACATGTATGCGTATATGGTTGTAACGTAAATGTTTCAAACGTTGACTTGTTTTGCAACGCTAAAATACAAATGTTATGTTATCATTGTTCGAAAATTTTTACTTTCGTATTTCCCTGAAGAGGCAGCGTAAAATCAAGTTTGAAACGAAGATACTTTTATTTAAAATTATAACAGTAAACAATTATGGGATGAATAACTTAAACATTGACTGTTGAAGTTAGGCTATATTGTATATATATATACATATAGAGCATAAGGAACAACAACAGTGTATATCACATGTACTGTACATCGTATGGCAACTGGTATTCCGATTCTGTATTCATTTTCGTGCTAGCTTCCTAATTACGCACGATGAACAGAAATATAACTACAGTTCACAACGTATTTGATTATTAAATCAATCCATCACAGCCACAAAAATGTCACTCTCACATTTCAAACGTTTAAGTTCATATACAAAAATTAGTTCAGGTAGAAATATCGACAGCCGGATTAGAAATTATGTACCGGTATAGACTAAATAAGATTTCGCTCGATTTCGAGATTAGTATATGCTCGTCGAGCGAAACGCTGCCGTCACTTGGCGTCGTTTCTCCATGAGCCCGTGGTACAGATGCCGGTTCCTCGCCACCACTCGTTTACGTCTCTGTAACTTTTCGTGGGAAAGTCATCGTGCAACATCGCGCACAGACGGCAAAAAAAATACGTGTTTATAAATTCACCGGTTCCTTTCCATTTGAAGTAGGAGTTGTATAGGTCGTCGTCTTTGTCGAGTTTGTGCAAATATCCGGCGAGCTCCTTCGGTGATTTGAATTCGTCGACGTGTATGTACGAGTTTCTGGGCGCACTTTGAGCGTATTCTTCAGGCCTCGCGCCCATGACTATCGGCAACACGTTATGCCTGCAACACACAAAGCACACATGTTACACACAAAATATACACTAAGTAAACAATGTTTTCCGATAGTTGTCAGACACAGATGTTGAAAAACAAAAGGTTCATAAATATATAACGTAGAATGTATTTTAAAGACTTGGAAATCATGATAAGCACACAGTATATTAGTAGCAACACGGAAAAACATTATGTAGGCCCAGCAGTGCGTAGCCAGGAATTTCTATTGGGAGTGTTTTGGTTTTTGTGAATAAAACTACAAAAAGTAAAAAGAACTCGTTACTTGCTATTATAATCGAGAAGATAAATGTGGAAACATAAGGCTTTCGTTATTATATATCTAAAAGTTAACAAAGTCATGAAGCAATAAATATGAGATCTTACATTACAATATAAATGAAATAAACAATATCACAAAATTGAAAAAAAATTCTCCTGACTTCTATAGATGCTGATATGTATGAATTTTTTAAGACTTCGTCTTGGTAAGTACGTATCTGCAAATATTTGGCAACAAATGGAATTAAATCGCTCTACTCGTTTTGCCAAAGAAATGATAAAAGAGTTTCATAAAATGGGGACTACAGGTCGTCAAAAATAAACATTTAAAATCGCGCTACGGCGTGCGAAAATACTGTATACGTGGTTCGCTGCAAATTTTGTTGAAGTCTGCATACGAATTTATACGATTCAAAACGCCGCGATCGGTCTTGAGCTTACATATGTATGGAATAAAGAACATATTTTATGATTTTAATTGTTGATTTGTTTTCGAAATGGTAATAAAGGGTTATTTAAAAAAATTAATAAAGTCGAATGGAAAAACAGTGCAGCCTACAGGATTCTATGGAAAGCAAACATCTGTTAATCCAGAACTTTTTTAAGTTGCTGTGGAATAAATTACTGGGCACTATAAATATCGTATATCGAGTCGAAACAATGCGGGCCGAATAAACATTCGAAGGATAATGTTTTCCTATTCGGTAGTACATAACCTCAAAAACTAGGATAAACATTTGAACCATCCCTCAACCCAAAGCAACTAGAAATGTTTACACGAAGCGATTACATACTTGCAAGCGTACCGCAATTAAATTGTTCCCACTAATTAGCCTAATTATTTAATTCTACTTAGGCCTATATGACTTCATTATTACCAGCACACGATTTTTTTGGTTCAATTTCTGACGTTCTTTTTTCCTTTATTCCTCTAAGGGCTTTAACCCCTCAAACCCCACCTCCTTCGCTGCGCCACTGCGTAGGCTAAGCCTTAATATTAAATAAAAATTATGTATTAAATATACATAACTTCCATGTTCTAAGATTTATATTTAAAATCATTTACGAAATGGAATGTTTCCATAGAAACTACTTCTTTTCACTTATTGCTTCAGCCTTAACCACAGTACTGTGGTCACTAACGTATACCACCACACGTTATCGCACTCGATTTTCACTGATGATGGCAGTCGACGGCACTGCCGAAACGTCTGGTTTTGCAGAAAACATTGGACTACGGACAAACAGCACGGGAAGGAATTTTAACAACAAAATACTACTTTGTTGCCGATAACGTAGTACACATATAAAATTATCCCCTCCCCATTCAACTATAATTTTCATTTATAGAAAATTACCCCCATCCCTGTTCAACTAGCCTCTTCATTTATAGATATTTCATCTACGTTTCTACAGTGGATTATTAAGATCTTATCAGGATACTTTATTTATCAAAATTAAGTACTTTACTCTTGTTACAACAAAAAATGTTTCAGGTAAACTACCCTTTCCCCGTAACCGATCTTCACCAAAATCAATAGGCCTAGAGTCTTCTACAACTCAGGCACATATGTATAAAATTATTTGATTCTGTTTGAATTTACGGCAGTTATCGTTCGTCATGAAAATATTTCTCTTCTTACAACATAAAATGTTGCAGGTAAACTACCCCTTTCCCTTAACCGATCTTCACCAAAATCAACAGGGCTTGAGTTCTCTATAACTTAGGAACGTATGCAAAAACTTATTTGATTTTGTTTGAATTTACGTGAGTAAATAGAAAACGTTTTCGTCATAGAAAAAATTAACCTTGTTATCACATAAAACGTTGCAGGTAAAATACCCCTTACTCTTAAATGATCTTCACCAAAATCAATAGGTCTTCAGTCCTCTACAATTCAGGGACGCATTCAAAACATTATTTGATTCTGTTTGAATGTGCGGCAGATATCGTTCGTCTAGAAACAATTACTCTTGTTAAAACATTAAAGGTGGCATGTAAACTACCCCTTTCCCTTAACCGATCTTCACCAAAAGCAACAGGCCTTCAGTTCTTCACAATTCAGGAATGTATGAAAAAAATTATTTGATTCTCTTTGAATTTACGGCAGTTATCGTTCGTCATAGAAAAAATTACCCTTGTTAAAACATAAAACGTTGCTGATAAACTACCCCTTTCCCTTAACCCATCTTTACCAAAAACAATAGGTCTTGAGAACTCTACAATTCAGGGCTATATGCGAAACATTATTTGATTCTGTTTGAATGTGCGGCAGTTATCGTTCGTCATAGAAAAAATTACCCTTGTTAATACATAAAATGTGGCTGGTAAACTACCCCTTTCCCTTAACCCATCTTCACCAAAACAATACGTCTTGAGAACTCTACAATTTAGGGCTGTATACGAAACATTATTTGATTCTGTTTGAATTTGCGGCTGTTATCGTTTGCCATAGAAAAAAAATTACCCTTGATAAAAAAAAACGCTGGTAAACTATCCCTTTCCCTTAACCGACCTTCAGCAAACTTAACAAAGTTGAATCATCCTACAATTGAGGTAGTTATGCACAAAATTATTTGATTCTGTTCAAATGTGCGGTAGTTATCGCTCGTCATAGAAACAATTACTCTTGTTAAAACATAAAATGTGGCTGGTAAACTACCCCTTTCCCTTAACCCATCTTCACCAAAATCAACTGGCCTTCAGTCTTTTACAACTGATGAACGTTTGCAAACAAATATTTGATTTTGTTTGAATGTGCGGCAGTTATCGTTCGTCAAAGAAAATATCGGTATGGAGAACCATACATGACTTCCATATTCTAAGATTTATATTTAAAATCATTTTCAGCCAAACAACCAGGCTGTGTCTTACCTGCCTTTTTATTGCTGTATTAAATGAAAAATATTATATTACATTAAAATGAAAAAATTATAATTTTATTGCCTGGCAACAAAATTATTTTATTTTTAACAATTACCATTGTTTCAAAAAGTTTAAATAAATTTTCAAGTACTTTACTCTTGTTAAAACGTAAAAGGTTGCAGGTAAACTACCCCTTCCCCTTAACCGATCTTCACCAAAATCGAAAGTCATTGAGACCTCTACAATTCAGGGACGTATGCAAAAAATTATTTCATTCTGTTTGAATTTGCGGCTGTTATCGTTTGCCATAGAAAATACGCTTGATAAAAAAACGTTGCAGGTAAACTACCCCTTCCCCTTAACCGATATTCACCAAAAACAATAGGTCTTGAGTACTCTACAAATCAGGGCTGTATGCAAAACATTATTTGATTCTGTTTGAATTTGCGGCTGTTATCGTTTGCCATAGAAAATACCCTTGTTAAAAAAACGTTGCAGGTAAACTACCCCTTTCCCTCAACCGATCTTCACCAAAAACAATAGGTCTTGAGAAATCTACAATTCAGGGCTGTATGCGAAACATTATTTGATTCTGTTTGAATTTGCGGCTGTTATCGTTTGCCAAAAAAAAAAAATTTCCCTTGATAAAAAAAACCGTTGCAGGTAAACTACCCCTTCCCCTCAACCGATCTTCACCAAAAACAATAGGTCGCGAGTACTCTACAAATCAGGGCTGTATGCAAAAAATTATTTGATTCTGTTTGAATTTGCGGCAGTTGTCGTTTGCCATAGAAAATACGCATGATAAAAAACGTTGCTGGTAAACTACCCCTTCCCCTCAACCGATCTTCACCAAAACAATAGGTCTTGAGTACTCTACAAATCAGGGCTGTATGCAGAAAATTATTTGATTCTGTTTGAATTTGCGGCTGTTATCGTTTGAAATAGAAAATACCCTTGTTAAAAAAACGTTGTAGGTAAACTACCCCTTTCCCTTAACCGATCTTCACCAAAAACAACAGGTCTTGAGAACTCTACAATTTAGGGCTGTATGCAAATAATCTTTTCATTCTGTTTGAATTTGCGGCTGTTATCGTTTGCCATAGGAAATACCCTTGTTAAAACATAAAACGTTACAGGTAAACTACCCCTTTCCCTTAACCGATCTTCACCAAAAACAATAGGTCTTGAGAACTCTACAATTCAGGGCTGTATGCGAAACATTATTTGATTCTGTTTGAATTTGCGGCTGTTATCGTTTG
Organism: Magicicada septendecula; assembly: GCA_034769895.1. Classification (NCBI taxonomy): domain Eukaryota; kingdom Metazoa; phylum Arthropoda; class Insecta; order Hemiptera; family Cicadidae; genus Magicicada; species Magicicada septendecula. Next base: position 266,717,843 of record CM068368.1, on the reverse strand, counting down.
CCAAACAAACAAAATTACCCTTGCTAAAAAAAAACCGTTGCAGGTAAACTACCCCTTTCCCTCAACCGATCTTCACCAAAAACAATAGGTCGCGAGAACTCTGCAAAACCGGGCTGTATGCAAAAAATTATTTGATTCTGTTTGAATTTGCGGCAGTTATCGTTTGCCATAGAAAAAAATCTACAGACAGACACACAGACACACAGACAGACAGACACACAGACACTTTTCGGAAAACGACTTTTTTTCATGTTTTGAGTGTAGTAGAATCAGAATCTGCAATAATCTCGAACACGATTTTTTTTGCCATCACCATACTTCCATTCCTTAAGGAATATGGAAGTAAAAATTACCGTTGTTAAAACATAAAATGCTGCAGGTAAACTACCCCTTTCCCTTAACCGATCTTCACCCAAATCAACAGACACTGAGTTCTCTACAGGTCAGGAAGATATGCAAAATATTATTTGATTCTGATTGAATGTACGGCAGTTATCGTTTGCCATAGAAAAAAATTACCCTTGATTAAAAAAAAACGTTGCAGGTAAACTACCTCTTTCCCTAAACCGATCTTCACCAAAAACAATCGGTCTTGAGAACTCTGCTATTCTGAGTTGCATGCACAAAATTATTTGATTCTGTTTGAATTTGCGGCTGTTATCGTTTGCCATAGAAAATACCCTTGTTAAAACATAAAACGTTGCAGGTAAACTACCCCTTTCCCTTAACCGATCTTCACCAAAAACAATAGGTCTTGAGTACTCTACAAAATCAAGACTTTATACAAAAAATTATTTGATTCTGTTTGAATTTGCGGCTCTTATCGTTTATAAAAAAAAAAAAAATTACCCTTGATAAAAAAAAAACTGTTGCAGGTAGATTGTGTCTACAATCTACAGACAGACAGACACACACACACAGACATTTTCGAAATGTGTGTGTGTGTGGATTGTAGACACACAGACACTTTTCGAAAAATGACTTTTTTATGTTTTGAGGGTAGTACAATCAGAATCTGCAATAATCTGGAACACGATTTTTTTTGCCATCACCATACTTTCATTTCCTTATGAAACATGGAAGTAAAAAATAATCTCGAACACGATTTTTTTGCCATCACCATACTTCCATTTTCTTAAGGAACATGGAAGTAAAAACAATGTGGTAAAGACAGTCGCTAGGCTTTCGTGCGCCTGCGAGCAATTTTGAATTTGCCGACCCTGTCTTTCTCCTATCTCAACGTCTGTTTGGCGTGGTCTATCCTAAATAACATTTTATTCTTTTTAATTTCATAAACGATCTTTCGCAAAACGTTCTGGAACAAATTAGCGAGGCCATATGTTTGATACTATAGTCTGAGGTTATATTGAAAATAACTTTGATATATAATGTGTGTGTGTGTGTGTGTGTGTGTGTGTGTGTGTGTGTGTTTGAGTATAGTAAATGATGTTTTATATTTTTATAAATAAGGAAATATTTTTTACTGTTTTTTGCAACATTTCTACAGTTTTAAATGACTGTCATCTTCAGAAATATAATGTAGAAGTAAATCAGATTGAAATCTATTTATTCTTCTTTATAAAAATATTCGACATTATTTTTTATTAATTGTAATAACAGTAGCATGATTTTTAATCTTTTGCCTATTACATATGGAACTGCTAAGGGACATTTATGAATAAAAACTTTTTTTTAGTAAACATATTTCTTATAAATTATATTTGATAGGATTTGGACCTGATGGTACTAATACCATGATGGGTCATAAACATTCATTACAAACTACATGAAATGCAGATATACCCAATACTTTTATCATGAAGTGTTGTGTTGTCACTCTCTGGATTTGTGTGATTCATATGCCTATAAGAAACTCCCAATTCTGTTGAGAATTTAGTTAGGAATACCTACTTTCAATATAGTCTGAAAGTGTAAACTTCAATTCCCGGACACTGAAATTTACAAAACAAACTTCAGGCTTTCCAAAAATTTGTAGAAGTTGAACTCTGTAAGTTATTAAGGCCCTGTCAAACAAGATGGTTATTTTTGCTGGCTTGAATTGAATGAGTTGTTGAACAGTCTCTAGGACTGATATTATATTTTCAAGGTAAATATGTAATTGATGACAACAGAAAATCCATTTATGAAAACTGAATACCTCTAAATAAATTATATCTTCTTTTTTTTTCCAGCATGACCTCCCTATTTGAACAGAAACGAACTTTAAATTTGAATCAGATAAACTATTGCAGTATAGATTTGAATATAACTATAGATTTGAATTCAGTATCTCTATAGAAAATTTGACACATATTATGTAGACAATCTTGGTTTTCTACTTGATCCAAATTATTCAAGTAAGACAGATCTGACCAAACTGTAATACAGGAATCTTGTAAATTTTCAAAATTTGAAAATATTTATGTGGGTGCTAAGTGCACTGTGATTTTGGAAAGTAAATACGCAAGTCTCTCATCAGAAGAAATACTAAATTTAAATAAAATTTCTCAGACTTTTATATTGAATGTGCTCACAAAATTTACAGTAGATTTTTCCTTTTTACAGTGACTGTGTTCAAAGCCTAAAACATCTGGAATTTCTTGATAGGAAAAATAAAGTCACTGCCTTCAACAGCAGCAGCCTTTGAGAAAAGTATTAAAATAAACACTCGAAATCTAGATAAGGAATGGAGAATGCTTTTAAAAACAAATAATAACTGGGTACAGATGAAAAGTTTATTAAGCTTTTGGAGAGAAGTTAAAAATACAAAAAAAGCAAATGATACTGAAGGTTTTTCATCTTTATATATTTTGTGGCTTATGTATACATTTACTTTACCACATAGTAGTGTGTGTGTGTGTGTGTGTGTGTGTGTGTGTGTGTGTGTGTGTGTGTGTGTGTGTGTGTGTGTGTGTGTGGAGATGACTTTTAGTGCTTTTAATATTAGTAAAAACAAAATCAGAAATAAATTAGGTACTGAGACACAGTCTGGCTTTATACATAAAAAAATGCTGCTAAGAAAATAAAATAAATCCTGTTTTGAATTTAACTATAAATGATTAAATGCTGGAGCAACATAGAAACTATATGTAGGTTATTTAAACAAAATATCAGTGTGATTGTGTGTTAATTGTTTTGTGAATTAAGCTATTGGAAAGTTAATAAATATAGTATAATGGAGTAAGTGCATAAAAAGGATTTCAGAAAGTATACAGACTGATCTCAGGAGGTGAGAACATTTTCTTATATTTAACCAAGTTTTTTAATGTTTAAAAAACATTAATCTTATAATAGTATGTAAATATCTAGAATATACACATACTTTTTAAAATATGACACTGTGCATAAAGCATACATATTTGTGGCAGTGGAGATTTTTGTGGCTAAATGGGGAAATTTTGGGTAGCTGTGTGGGGAAAAGAGGGTTGATTGACTTGGCAACACTGACCACACCCAGCAGCACCTGATCATACTTGGGATGAACATAAAACAAAACCGTCAATGGTTGCCATTAAATAAAATATAGAAATGATATATCCAGGGGCGGCCCTAGCCTATTCGACCCCGGGGTGCGAGCAATACCTTGCCCCCCCCTTGGTAGGTGGCTACTGGAGCTCAATTGAATGACACAATCCAGCCCTAGTAACCGACACCTAATGACATTTTGGATGAAAGCTTTATTTTATTGAACCGCTTTATTGAAATATCGTTCTTTTTAAGGCTTAAAAAGAAAGAAGATTTTTTCAAATTATCATTTATTTTTTAAAAACTAAGATATTACAATATTAAAATCTACTTTTCGAGCTTTTGCATTAGCAAAATCCCTCACAATGTCACTGGTTTCAATATGGGTTTCATGTTCAATACTGATTAGAGATAAATTAGTTAATTTACTTTGCGACAATGTCGACCTTAGGTAATTTTTAATTAATTTTAATTTAGAAAAAGATCTTTCACTTTGTGCCACTGTGACTGGTAATGTTAGGTAAATTCTAAGCGCAGTAGACAAATTCGGAAATATTGAAATTAAATTGTTTGAAAATAAATAATTCAAAATTTCTAACGGGGTAGTGCAATCTTCGACGAACATTGGTAAACGTTCGATTTCATTGAACAGATCGTTTTCATCAATGTCCGAATTTGAACCAGCACCACTGCTCAATTTATTTTGCAAATTTGAACAATGCGTTCTTTTTCCTTCTGAGTCTAATGTTTTCCAATTATTTAGGTTTTGTAAAAAAGAAAAAATTATGTTGCTTTCATTTAAAAGTTCGAAACGTTCGTCTAATTTTGTTATAGCGGTGTCAAGCAAATAATAGTAAAAATTTACTCTAAAATGGGTTTCTGGATCTGTGATAGGTTCATCTACAGCCCCATAGTTAAATAATCGTCTTCTGGGACGGGGACGTGTCGGTGCGGGAAATTCTATCGCAGCATCAACCTCTTCAGCCACTGTTTTTGCGTTACTGATCAATTCCCTAAACGCGGACTCAGTTCGAGTTTCGATCAAACCCTGTTTTACTTGAGTTATCATTTTGACTGCCTCTGGAAGAACAACGTCCGATTTTTGTAAACCTTTGCTGACAATATTAACTTTGGATAATATGTCGTACCAAATAACTATGGAGCAGATGAGTTTGAACGACTTTAATTTTGATAATAAAGAATTAGCTTCGTTTCTTGTGTCGGTATCTTTGCTAGGATTAGAATAAATTGAATATAAGGCGTCATAGACCTTTCCTAGGTTGAAACGAAGAGCTTTTAACGCTTCGACTCGGCTCTCCCATCGGGTAGTAGACAACGGCTTTAAAGTCAAAGTAGGTACCTCGCTAATAAGTATTTGCCAACGAGCAGTTGACGCGGAAAAAATACATACATTTCTTGAACGATGGAAAAAAGTTTGTTATTTCTAATGAACTTTTAGCGGCGTCATTCACTACTAAATTAAGACTGTGTGCCGCACAAGGAACGTAGAATGCTCGTGGGTTCATTTCTAGGATTCTTTTTTGCAGACCTATTTTATTACCTTTCATATTCGAGCCATTATCGTAACCTTGACCGCGCATATCCTGTAAATCGATATTAGAAGTTGATAAGAAATTTAATAGAAATGTCGTCAACCCCTCACCAGTAGTATCTTTTATAGGAAAGAAACCCAGGAAATGTTCCTTCACTTCAACTTTGTTTGTAGAGGTATTAAGAAAAGCGAATCTAACAACGACTGAAATCTGCTCTTCGTGGGAGATATCAGGAGTACAGTCTAAAATTATAGAAAAGTATTTTGATTGTTTTAAGTTCGATATAATAGTTTTCTTTATTCTATCTCCCAAAAGTTGAATAATTTCATTTTGAATTTTATGACCGAGATAATGAGTCATACGAGTCTGAGCCTTCTGGACGCGAGCAACGTGATCCGCTAACACCTAATCGAAATTAGAAACACATTCAATAAGTTTTAAAAAATTACCATTGTCAGATTGAAAAATTTTTTCTGACTTCCCTCTTAATGCTAAACATTGCCTCGCTAGAAAATAAATAATATTAATTATGCGTTCAATTACGGCCGTCCACCTTTTTTTTTCGCGTTCAATTTCTGCTTGATTCATAAAGTCTACAGTCTTTCCTTTCAAAATATCAGTTTTTAAATCTAGACATTTCTTGACGCTCAATAGATGTCCTGCACTTTTTTCATGACGTTCTATGCTTCTAGACAAGTGCTGCCAATCATTGTAACCCGTTTTATTATTGAAAGGAGTGACATCAACATTAAAAAGTTTACAGTAAAAACAATAAACAGAATCATTTGATTTTGAGTATACAAGCCAGTCTCTTTTAACGGTTTCGTCATTTGATAATTTCTTTGTATAATATGAATTCGAAAACGACCTATTTTTATTATTCGTTGGATAGGCATAATTATTTATCTGTACTGGTCCGTGATCTATTAAACATATTCTAAGCTTATCTGATATCACTTGAGGCCATAATGCAAGATCATTCACTGCATCTTCTCCAATTAGCTCTTTCATAGATACATCGTCACATTCAGTGGGGTCTGGATCAACACCAACAATTGTCGGCGTCGTCGGTGGAGAAGGTTCTGCCGAAACGTCCTGGGTTTCTTCTGTACCTAGATCTTCGGAAGCTGAAGACGGGCCCGGTTGAAGAAACTTTTTAATGGAGCTAGTATTCTTTTTCAAATTTAATTGCTTCTCCAGTTTTCTTTTCCGGCTCTGTGCACCAGAAAGTTTTTTTTTCTTACCACCATCAGTATCATAAGACATCTAAAAATAAAAAAAATTGAAATGTGTGTACTTATGTACGCACGTCAGAAGTTATACTTCTTACTCCAAAAAGAATCTTTTTTTCGCATTTAAACAATTTTGAACTAGTCAAACGATCGAAAGACGACATTAAATACCATGAATAAATGTTTGAATAAAATAACATAATCAAATTGAATAAAATAATATTTATTTTTTATACAGTTTAAAAAGTTTTCAAGTATTTGTTGTCATATAAAACTGAGTTCATCAAATATATTTCGATTAGTTTAGTTCCATTGCTTCTTCTGATGATGACTGAAAGGGCATGTGGGTTATCAGCGGCTTATGATATGAGAAATATGATACAAATTGTTTTGTTGAAACGTTTTCTAAATATCGCGTAAATACAGCAATGGTAGAGCTGTGTCGTGTTGTGGAAACTGTAGGTCATTACTCATAGTTATATGTAGATGTAGATGTAGTTGAAAATAATATATATACAGTAGAGTCTCGATTAACCGAGTTAATGTGGACCGCAACTACCTCGGATAAGCAAATTCTCGGATGACACGGATAAACAGTAATAGGGGATCAGGAAAATAGAATGAGAAAATACAATCAAATTACGAAAGCAGCAGTATCACTGTATTGTCATATTAAATACAACAGGGCCACAATATTTACAAAATAAAAACGAGACTCTACTGTAATATCAATTTTGCAAAAATAAGATTAAATCGGACGACTCAATAAATAATCAAATTTTAATATGTCTTTTGTATTATTTACACTTTCTAATTAAACTCATTCACAATATTTATTTTCCTATAATTATATATATTAAAATTAATTTTGAAAATCGATAAATTAACTCGCACGCACTGAAACAGACGCGAGATGCTCACGGAATGCAAGTACCGTACGGTGTTAGCAGTTGCATCAATTTACGAGGGAGTATTGATAAGTACAGAGCCTGAAAGGTTTCTAGTAAACAAAATTAAATATGGTTGCTATGCTTACAACTACAATGTTGTATAAAGAAGCTGTCAAAGTCTGATAACCATTAGTTAACGGCGACAGAACTGTGAATTTTTGAAAACGACATGTCTGAGAAGAAGCTAGGCCTATACCTATATTATGAAATAAATAATTAGTATTTATTAAACAAATTAAATTTATTTCAACTTGTACCTTAGTAAATTACGCGTTCAAGATACAAGCTTTATGTTTTAAATTAAACGTAAGTGTTTATGAAATTAATTACTATAACTTGTTTACTAACGATGGCTTAGCACACTCACAATATCCGAGAAGCCGATCGCCGAGCGCCAAGTGCTGAAATAAGTTTGTACGAAACCTTCAATAATTTGGAAACCGATAAAAATAGAAAATTACGACTTCGATAAAAATTAAATTTGATCGATTCTGTACAATCCACCCGCTTAATGTATTAATCTATCTTGAACAGGAAAAAAGTTTCTCACAGGCTACTTTTTTGAACTCGCAACTGGAAAAAATTATAATTTCATCTGAAAATTTATTTTTTATTTTGCTACTTGAAAAATATTATACAATTTCAATAGCACCATTGTCTCATATATACTCTTGACTAAATGTGGATAAAAAATCTTTAATAAAGGACACATACATGACGTACTAAGACAATTTATGTTTTCAAACGAATTAAATCGGCTACGTGAAGCGACGAAACGGTCGTTGTTAAGGCTCAGGCTGACTGTACAGAACCCGTCCCACCCCCCTGACACGACAGCACCGCAACCTTCCACCTAACGTTTCACCTTTTCGTTTCATTGCAAAATACACTGCGATGATTTTCACGCACCGCGCCTAAAGAAGTATAACTTCAAAAATCTCAGAAAAACAATAATTTCAAACAAGAACCAATAATAATCCTACTCTACTATACTATACTTACCTTTCATAAATCGTGAAACTGATTAGTTGACTTAATAATACAATGACACCACACCTCAGATCTCAACACAGTTACTACCCAAAGTCCACTACACACAGTCGCTATTAAATAACTTTTTTCCAGTAAAAACTTTCAAATTAAATGGCGAAAGTGTTCTGAACAATGTATGACCTCCGTGCGTGAATGACAAATAAACTTCTGTCTGTACCTAAATAAATCTGTAACAACACACACACACAAATAAAGCTAACGGAGATAGCAATATTCTACGACAACCTTAGACGACAACAAGAGTAACAGGAACAGCTATATGGCAGTCAAGTATAGCCGATGAAGAACGAAGTTTCGGGAGTTCCCCGATGATAGCGGGCAGTGCCGGCTCAGGCAGCGGACGGCGCGGCGCTCACTCGCCTCAAGGGCGCGCGGGAAAATCAAATTGTTTAGATTTGTTTGGAGCTAGCTGTTCTCGACAGCAGCGCTGGTGAGCATCAATGTATTTTATCAATGCGCGACGCGCCCCGCTATCGTCCAGACTTTGGCCTTTCTACCGCGGCGCCCCCCGGGACCTGGACCCTTGCACCTCTGGTAGGGCCGCCCCTGGATATATCATGGATGATATGATAACGTTAGCTGTATTCCAACTATAGATAAACGTTGAACAACATTAACCCATTGTATGATATGGAAATGAAATTAAAAATATAATTATATTCTTTATTGAATCATTAAAAATACAAAGAGCATTTAAAATTCATAAATTGTGATTTAAATATATTCAAATTAAACGACCTACAATTTTTCAGGTGAGTATAAAAGTAATTAGGCTTAAAGAAAACTTTCCCACAAGCACAGAGGTGCCCTCCCCCCCAAGGCCATGGCGCAATTCCTCCCAAGTATTTCGAAATCCCCCCAAAATTTGATTTCGTGGGTAGGGGGGATCATAATACGGGTGTCTGGAATAGCTTCCAGTTAACAGTGGATCTTAAGGCTTTATCCAAAAATTTTTGAAAAACTAAAGCCATTTAAACAATTATTGGAATCAAAAAACTAATGTTGTTCTTTTTATCAATGCCAAAAGTTTTATACTATGCCTAATCAATAACAAAAAATCGCCGTGAAAAATTCCCTCCCAAAAATTCCAGTGGTGCGACTTGGACCATTGCACTATGTATGCTGTGGGCACAACAGCACAAGCATATTTCTTGTGTTTGTTCACCGTCTTCATTTGCACTACATTTAACTTCCCCTAACAGTTGCGCTCACTACAGTATTTTGTGATATAATTTCGAAAAAAGTTTTCAATAAATACTGATGTGCGGGGCATATTGATGATACTTTGGTTTATGAAAATTCTACTAAAACTGAACAACTGAATATTAAATGGACTCAAAGTAAAACGGATTCACATCAGATATATCAACTTTAACCTATATGTTCACTTTAATAGATTAATATTTTCACTACTTTCATATTTATATTAGACTAGTAACCTATCATTACAACTTTATCATAAATTTAAAAAATTTAAAGTGTATAATACATTATTCAAAAACATTGAAGCCAGCCATCGTTGGCAAGGAAACATCGCTTCTGATCCATCGATGGCAAAAACATGGAACATTGGAAGTTCACCATCGACTTTTTTCAATTATCGGGCATTGATGCTGATCCCTACAACAGACAGGAGTGTTATCGACAGGCTCTGAAGAACCTTGTAAAGAAACGAAAGGCGAAAGCTAGCTCGGGCTCGGGTAGAATTTAGGTAACTTTTGCCTATAAATGTGATGTTCTGAAATCATAAAAATATACTACACAGTATCTAAATAACTATCTATGTCACAAAGAAGATTAAACACCAAATTTTACAGACAATTACAAATTCCTTCTTACCCAAGTCCGTTTACAAAGAACTTTTCTGTGATGTAATCTTTACAATTGGAGTTCTCAAATGCTAGGTAGAACTTATATTTAGTATCAAGCATGTCGAAACACTTATCAGCCATCCATCGGGGGCACTTGTGTTTGCCACACGCTCCGTATATGTCCACCTGTAAACCAAACAGTGACAGCATTTTGTTATCGCACTAATTACAGCAAGTTTAATAAATATAAATTTCTTTATCACGTTCATTATCGTAATATAATAATTACACGTTTCATGTGAGTAGCCGCTTAAGGTTCTGCACGCTAAATTCAAAATTCCATTATCGATACTAGCGCACTCATAGCAGCTGAAGCAGGAGGAATTACTTGATAACTATCCGGTATGTATGAGAGTTTGTAAATGCTGCAAATCGTACTAATTACTACGACACAAAAAATAGCCCCCCAGCCGCCTGCACGCCGCTTCGCGCCAGACCAGCCAATTCACGCACGCAACTATACATTCTAGAGGTGGGCTAAACTGTTATTTTAAAATAATAGGTATGAAAATACCGTTCCAAAAAAATAACAGGTACAAATACCTGTTATTATATACTAATTTATACATAACCTATATTATTCCTTTGTAAGTAACTCGTTGAGTTTCCTGCAGGTCTCCTATGCAACCTGCAGGTCTACCTGTTAACCAAGTAACAGGTAGGTTTATTTTCACCTAGATACACCTATTAATGTATTAATAAACCTACTTGCAGTGTATTTATTTGAAGATATTACATAACCTATATTATATAATTTGTTATAAGAAATAAATTGAAACTAAAAATATTAACAGTGTTACTTTACACTGTGACTTTACTAAACTATTACTGTTTAAAAGAAAATAAGAAACAAGAGAATTTATAGGCCTGTCTCCCTTTGGGAATAGTAATTTAAGTTTTCACTACAAGTAAAGAAACTAACATTGGTTAGAAAAATCAGTTGCGAAACTCAGGCAATGAAATTTAGAATAGCACAACAAATAATGTGAAAAAAAAACATCAGAAACATATAATAATAACATAACAGTAAGCTACAAGAGTGAATGAGAATAAACATGATTTAAACCGATTGCCCTTACAAAAACACAACCTAAACAGTTTGCGGTAAAATTTCATTAGATATCTCCTCTTATCTTATTTTATTTTCTTATCAGGTAGTACTCGATAAGAATGCGGAAGACCGAAGTGGTACGCGGGTCCCGAAAGGTTGGGAACCACTGCTAGATCAACTGTGCAACTGATAGGTCCTGGCAAAAGCACAAGTTGGGCAAATAATGGAAACTTTCAATCATATAAATCAATCATGAATGTTTTCCAGTCTCCAAGAAATTCAGATAAACTTGTAGCTTTCTCTTCTTATTACCTTGTTTTATTGATGGCCTTCTAATAAGTTTAGTAAATTCTTCTCTTCATCAGATCGTGTATTTATCTTAGGCTGCAGTTTGACCATTTACACCTAAATGTGTTATCTGTTATGGAGTTTATTTTCATTTCTTTACTAAGTGGAAACTACTATTAGTCAAATGATAAGTAAAGTGATAGAGACAAAAATTCAAAATCAGCAGTTTAGATAAAAGAAACAAATTTACGAAAACACCTTGTTTTTAGGGTAGCCTTATCAGATCAGTAAAGATTTAATGAACAGGAGTAGATAAAGTGCATCAATGTCCGTTACAACAATCTCATCATTTACGTGAGATGTACAGTGAAATTAAAATAACATTAACAAAAGTATAATGTATTGCGACAATACAAGCATAGGCTGTAATGCGTATATGTAATATAAAATAAATATTTAATTTAATTTTAATAATATATAATAGACGAGCAGGTGTGAAATTGGAAGCTGGCTTGCAAACAGGAGTCAACACGCAGGATCACGCGATTACCGCTGCATGCGTGTACACAAGTAAATAGTGTGTGTGCGTGAAGCCTGTTTGAGCCTGAAAGTTTGCAACCTCACCCCAAGTCAATGCTAAATTAAGAATATATTTAATATTAAGCAAACCAGAAATGTTAGCGAGAAGGTAAAAACTTCTAAAAATGTGTAAAAATCAGACACAAGTGCAGTGCGAAGTTTACGTCATTCGGACAATCAGTGCGAATTCTGTGCGATTTTTAAAGCATTATAATTACACTAGTGGTGCGAGCATCATGATAATTGCACATCACATAGGTCATTAAATTAGACAATATTTTATCGCCGTGAAATCCGCGTTAAACAATGCGATTGGCGAAAAAGTGCAAAAATGTGAAATAGGACGAGAGTGGGGGCTATCACGCCATGGTTCAACTGTCGACAGGCTAATTCCTGAATCGACAGCTGCAGTTTTCTTGGTGAATATAAATACAAGCCCAGGAGAGCTAATCTCTCTCTTCTAACAGTCTTCATTCGTGGCGGAACGCTATGTCCGTCAGAGACAAGAAATTTTAATTACTTTGGACAGAATTAGACAATATGTCTAACACCAATAAGACTTTTTTGTTAAGCATAACTTATAAAGTATTACGATAAATATTTCGATTTAAAATAGTAATAGAAAACAGTAATTAAAAATTACCGTAACAAAGAAATCGTCAGATGTCTACAAGTGATCTACATCTAACAGCATTAATCCAGACCGAGGACGAGAGCACTACATGGAAAAAATTCCAGACGTCAAGGACGAATCATCGGACTTCCGAGAGGACCCGGAGGAAGAGGAAAGGGTCCAGGACTTCCGAGAGGACCCGGAGAACGAGGAAAGGATCCAGGACTTCATGACTATGCAGGATTCACAACATCAAGGACTCAGGACCAGGAGATGGTATGCTGATGCTGAGGAACTGCTACAATTAAGGTGAAAGAAAGCCATGTATTCCTCATAACAAAAGACTTAATCAAAGATTGATAAACATTGTCAAAAGAAAGACAATAATTTCAAAAGAAAGTGTAATTTATAACTTATAAATATAAATGTCTTGTATAAAAAATTATAGCATAATTTTTGAATTAATAATTTATTGAAAATATTTTAATTTAAATTGTAGAGTAATTATGAAAGCATAATTTGTGATTTAATAATTTATTGACAATATTTAAATTTAAATTGTAGAGTAATTATGAAAGCATAATTTTTGAATCAATAATTTATTGAAAATATTTAAATTTAAATTGTAGAGTAATTATGAAAGCATAATCTTTGAATTAATAATTTCTTGAAAATATTTTAATTTAAATTGTAGAGTAATTATGAAAGCATAATTTTTGAATTGATAATTTATTGAAAATATTTTAATGTACATTTGAAAGAATCAATTAGATTTGTTCATAGAATGAACAAATAGTTAACTTAGTTAAATATTTTTATATTGAGAGCACACATTCAGACTGAGTAGTCCAGACAGTATAACATAATGAAGAAATGTTTTAAATTAAAATTAATAATATTATATCTATGATATAAGCTTTATGTTGGTGATGAGATTACAGCAAACAAAGAAACTTTGAAACCATGTATAATGAATATCAGATGACGAAGTAATCATTATTTGTATATTATTATTTCTCGTTATGTTTGGTTAAATTAATAAATGGGAACATTTTGAATTTTCTAAAAAGGCTACCCTCATTATAATTACACCTGAACCCCTAATTACACGTACACGTTGTTAGAAATGTTATTTACAGTTGTATAATTTTGTCGCTCAGGAGCGTGCGCCCGACACACTTACATTTTATAACGTTGTATCGTTGTGTATAAAATTGTCGCCCGTCAACGTGTGGCACGTCACGCCTATATTTAATAAATAAATGTATGCTCTATTGTTAAATTTGTGCATAGGATTTATGTGTAATAGTAGATGTGTATTAATGAATATTTTTATGTGTTTAATTTTGTTGTGTATATTGTATTGTAATAACGCAACGGGCGCCCACCCCAACAAACAGGTGTAATTGTAATATAAGTAGATAAGAATAAATAAATAATAATAACGAAACAATAAATAAATAAAATTAATAAGTCGGTTCCATAAAAATAATATTCTTAAATATTATAAATAAATATTTTAATAATTATTCAACATGGCAGAACCAGGAGTGTTGAATCTAGAAGCATTTAAAATTCGATACTAGCAACGATGGACGAATTAGTCATAAAACAAGCCGAAAATTTAAAGAAGAGTTAAAAGAGGAGAATATCAAGCAGATAAAAAAATAGATGAAATAAATACCAAACAAACAGAGAGTTTAGAAAATAGATTAGAACAACATTTTGACAATTCTAAAAACAAGACACTAGAAGAATAACTGAAAGATTAGAAGAATTGAAGAACGATAATCTTGAAATAAAACAAAGTATAATCGACAGTAATGCACAGCTAACTGAAAAATTGTTGAGACCAACTCACTTATTGACACTCTTGTAAAAGATATATGTGAAGTAATTGGCAAACAAACGGAACAAATATATGAAAGGATAGTATGGGAACAAACCATAATAATTGAGAGTAAGAAAGAAAATACGTTTATAATTAGTGACGATAATCATAATACAATAATTAACATTAAGGAAGAGAGCAAAATAAATATTAAGGAAGCATACCTTATTAATAGAAATATCCCAATTGCAGGTGATACACACACTAGTAAGTCACATAAGATAAATATACATGTGAAACACTTAAGAAACCACACTTACGGAGAGAAAAATCGCGGTAATAAGAAACGTATTAATAAATTATCTCTACGAAACACTACGCAAACTTGTGATAAGTATGATGTTAGGTATACGCATGAGAAGTATAAAGCAAACGATAATTATAACCGTAAGTATAATAGTAAACCATACAGTGAGTATTATCTTAAACGACGAACAAAAATACGTTCAGCTGTTTATAGCTTCAAACGAACTACTAGAATGAAACAGGTGAGTTACGCAATGACATCAGGTGATCGCACATTCACAGCGGTACAATGGGACGTTAACACAATGAATAAGCAAAACGGAAATGTTACACGGCGGACTATGTTACAAAGGAGCACCATGAATTTTCTGTGTATGACAAACAAGTGTGAGCTTAAACTAAGGAGGGTACAAGATCAAACGACACACCGAACTCAATGCTAGTGGAATAAATAATTATTTAAATGAAAAATATTACGGTTAATTATTAAAAAGATAAAAGGTTAATTAAGAAATGTTATTGTTAAGATTATGATTGCAAATAAAAAGACATATAAAAAAAATATAAGAAATAAGGAATTAAATAATAAAGGAATGTTATGCTAAATAAAAGTATGTTCAAATAAATGGTAAGGAATGTTAGTATTCGAAGTAAAAGATGGCAAGGAATGTAATGTGTTAAAAGTATGTTAAAAAATTATTGTAAAGGAATGTTATTATTGATGTTGTTATTAATAGGAAGAAAGGGTTAGAAATGAGAAATAAATGTATAATTGTCAGAACGACTGATCAAGCGAAATCTTCATACGTTAGTGGAAATGCAAGGACACAGAAGAAAGCGATAGTGAAAAGTCAAAAGGGCAGAAACTACTTAGAAATTAGGACTACGAGTAAAATATCGTTGTTTTCTAAGGCAGTTCATCTGCAACCGATCATGCGACACATTAAAAGAGTATTCTGTTACTGAAGTGTATTTCAGAAAGTAATGGTAAAAATGAAGAAAATTATTAGCGATCAGAAAGGTAATGTAAAGAAATGTAATAAATAGTAATGAAGGTTAATGTATTGCATAAGTATTAGATAAGTAATGTGAGAATGAAGCTTGGAATAATAGGCTAAGAAAAGGGTTAAGGAAGGTATGGTAAGAATGTATGATAAGATAATGTAAAAGTTCAGATTGAAGAATGACATAATATGTTAAGATGCAAAATGTTTACCAGTGCAAGAATGCAAACTCGTGTAGGAAGTGCTACAAGTAAAAATAAATAGGTCAGTGGAACCAGATTGAAAGAGAACAATGGGAAGAAGCAGCTACGCTTATGAATTGTTAGCAACTCGTAGGGAGGGGAGATAGGAACTAGACTTGTTTACCCTCCAACTAAGGGAATTTGAACAATTAATATTCATTATCATGGATAGTAGAGTATAAATACAAATACAAAAAAAATATATAAGTAATATGAAATATAAAAATATAAGATGTCTAATGATAGAAAAAAATATTTTAATAAATAAATTTATTAAAAATTTTTTTTTACCAAGCAGAGGAATAATGCGACAATACAAGCATAGGCTGTAATGCGTATATTTTTATGTAATATAAAATAAACATTTAATTTAATTTTAATAATATATAACAGACGGGCAGGTGTGAAATTGGAAGCTGGCTTGCAAACAGGAGTCAACACGCAGGATCTCGCGATTACCGCTCCATGCGTGTACACAAGTAAATAGTGTGTGTGCGTGAAGCCTGTTTGAGCCTGAAAGTTTGCAACCTCACCCCAAGTCAATGCTAAATTAAGAATATATTTAATATTAAGCAAACCAGAAATGTTAGCGAGAAGGTAAAAACTTCTAAAAATGTGTAAAAATCAGACACAAGTGCAATGCGAATTTTACGTCATTCGGACAATCAGTGCGAATTCTGTGCGATTTTTAAAGCATTATAATTACACTAGTGGCGCGAGAATCATGATAATTGCACATCACATAGGTCATTAAATTAGACAATATTTTATCGCCGTGAAATCCGCGTTAAACAATGCGATTGGCGAAAAAGTGCAAAAATGTGAAATAGGACGAGAGTGGGGGCTATCACGCCATGGTTCAACTGTCGACAGGCTAATTCCTGAATCGACAGCTGCAGTTTTCTTGGTGAATATAAATACAAGCCCAGGAGAGCTAATCTCTCTCTTCTAACAGTCTTCATTCGTGGCGGAACGCTATGTCCGTCAGAGACAAGAAATTTTAATTACTTTGGACAGAGTTAGACAATATGTCTAACA
This sequence comes from Magicicada septendecula, assembly GCA_034769895.1. Lineage (NCBI taxonomy): Eukaryota > Metazoa > Arthropoda > Insecta > Hemiptera > Cicadidae > Magicicada > Magicicada septendecula. The sequence goes on along the minus strand of CM068368.1, from coordinate 266,700,767 downwards.
CCAATAAGACTTTTTTGTTAAGCATAACTTATAAAGTATTACGATAAATATTTCGATTTAAAATAGTAATAGAAAACAGTAATTAAAAATTACCGTAACAAAGAAATCGTCAGATGTCTACAAGTGATCTACATCTAACAGCATTAATCCAGACCGAGGACGAGAGCACTACATGGCATAAATTCCAGACGTCAAGGACGAATCATCGGACTTCCGAGAGGACCCGGAGGAAGAGGAAAGGGTCCAGGACTTCCGAGAGGACCCGGAGAACGAGGAAAGGATCCAGGACTTCATGACTATGCAGGATTCACAACATCAAGGACTCAGGACCAGGAGATGGTATGCTGATGCTGAGGAACCGCTACAATTAAGGTGAAAGAAAGCCATGTATTCCTCATAACAAAAGACTTAATCAAAGATTGATAAACATTGTCAAAAGAAAGACAATAATTTCAAAAGAAAGTGTAATTTATAACTTATAAATATAAATGTCTTGTATAAAAAATTATAGCATAATTTTTGAATTAATAATTTATTGAAAATATTTTAATTTAAATTATAGAGTAATTATGAAAGCATAATTTGTGATTTAATAATTTATTGACAATATTTAAATTTAAATTGTAGAGTAATTATGAAAGCATAATTTTTGAATCAATAATTTATTGAAAATATTTAAATTTAAATTGTAGAGTAATTATGAAAGCATAATCTTTGAATTAATAATTTCTTGAAAATATTTTAATTTAAATTGTAGAGTAATTATGAAAGCATAATTTTTGAATTGATAATTTATTGAAAATATTTTAATGTACATTTGAAAGAATCAATTAGATTTGTTCATAGAATGAACAAATAGTTAACTTAGTTAAATATTTTTATATTGAGAGCACACATTCAGACTGAGTAGTCCAGACAGTATAACATAATGAAGAAATGTTTTAAATTAAAATTAATAATATTATATCTATGATATAAGCTTTATGTTGGTGATGAGATTACAGCAAACAAAGAAACTTTGAAACCATGTATAATGAATATCAGATGACGAAGTAATCATTATTTGTATATTATTATTTCTCGTTATGTTTGGTTAAATTAATAAATGGGAACATTTTGAATTTTCTAAAAAGGCTACCCTCATTATAATTACACCCGAACCCCTAATTACACGTACACGTTGTTAGAAATGTTATTTACAGTTGTATAATTTTGTCGCTCAGGAGCGTGCGCCCGACACACATTTTATAACGTTGTATCGTTGTAGTATAGCACAACAAATAATGTGAAAAAAAAACATCAAAAACATAATAACAACATAACAGTAAGCTACAAGAGTGAATGAGAATAAACATGATTTAAACCGATTACCCTTATAAAAACATAACCTAAACAGTTTGCAGTACAATTTCATTAGATATCTGCTCTTAGCGGCCTATCAACTATTATCATCCACTCTGTAGGTTATAACACAATATAATTTGTTTTTCAAAATTTACCAAGTTGGTGACTAGTATAATATATAACAATTTATTATAATCTGTATTATATATATCTGCATAACACACGAGAATAAATGTAACATCAGTATGAATTTTGTTCATTTATTAAAAACAGCTTCGTCTCTTTGCGCAGAATGAAGTATTCAGGACCAAAAAGTGGCTTCGTACTCGAAATACTCCTGATACTAGTTGTTCCTAAAATACTAGTTTTTCCTAAAATACTAGTGTTCCTCGTGATACGCCTAGTATTTGTAATACTCGTTTACTTGTTGTTCCTTGTGTATCGGTGATACCCCTAGTTTTTGAAATACTCGATTACTTGCTGTTCCTTGTGTACCAGTGATACGCCTATTATTTGGCCTTGGCGTATTCGTTTACTTGTTATTTGTGTATAGTTGCGTAGGGGCGTGCCTCGACTCGGAACAGCGAGTCCGCGAATAACAGGTACTTCAACATTTCAGTCACTGTTACATCCGTTCCACAAAAATATCGTTCCAAAATACCTGTTACAGGTATATCGGCCCCACCTCTAATACATTCACCATTCTATCAACAGCAGTTGTTACATAATGTGTACGCACAGCAGGTCATCTGCAAAGTATGACTAACAGTACAGTCTAACATAATCGTGTCAGTATAGCCAAAATAACAAGTAATTTGTGTAACTTTATTTAAATATCGGTATGGAGAACCATACATGACTTCCATATTCTAAGATTTATATTTAAAATCATTTTCGAAATGAAATATTACCATAGACACTACTTCTTTCTATTTACTGCTTCAGCCTTAACCACAGTACTGTGGTCACTAACGTATACCACCTCACGTTATCGCACTCGATTTTCACTGATAATGGAAGTCGATGGCATTGCCGAAACGTCTGGTTTTGTAGAAAACATTGGACTACGGCCAAATATCCCGGGAAGGAATTTTAACAAAAACTACTTCTTTGTTGCCGATAACGTTGTACACATATTGCAACGATACATATACATAAATGTAGGCGTGTCGGGCCTCACGTTCAAGGGCGACAAAATTATGTAACAATATAACATTGCAAATATAATATAATTTAAATTTGTGATGCTCCACGTTGGAAGCGACAATTTATGTAACAATAAATATAATTTAATTTGGGTTTCAGGTGTATCTGTAATAAGAACTCTATGTAACTTGTAACGGTATTTCAAATTTATTTGATATTAATAAAATTGTGCACATGGCACTTACTTCGACTTAAAACATTCGTTATTATTTTGTTACTATGCCGTAAGGCTTATGCTATATACATCCTTACTGACTAAATATGCTATTCTACTAATTATTTTATTAAAGAAAAATCTCATTTCCAGACTACTCAGTCAATTAGTGTGTTTCAAAATATCAATATTTAAATATCTTCTTATATATTGTAATGTAACTCAAAAAATATCAATAGTTACTGAATTTATCTTTTGTTTCTCAGTACTGATTTATATCAAACGCTAATTTTTACTTAAATGCTTTGTATTCTTTTCATTTCAATACTAATTTGAGCTCTTGTTTAGTAAACCTTATTTCAATAACATCTATGATTTTAATTCTAATTTACAATAAACATTGGCTCTTACTTTTAAATAGAACAAGAATGTCTTTAATTGTCTTTGCGTTAATTGTTCGATTAAGAGATAAATAAGTTGTTTATCACCTTATTGTCGTCAATCATACTCAATCATTGGATCCCTCTGTAATCGTCCTCGTCTCGAACTCCAGCATCACTTCCTCTTGTCCAGCGTCGCTCCTCTAGAGTCCAGCGTCGTCTCTCTCTTGTCCAGCGTCGCCTCGCTCTTCTCCTCTTGTCCAGCGTCGTATCACTCTCTGGAACGTCTCCTCGTGCTGTTTCGGACGTCAGTTGATCTTCTTATGTGGATCTTCTTATGTAATTTTGTCACTACTTAGAAATTGTTTGTTTTACAATCCAGTTACATAACTGTATGTAACTGGAAGGATGAAACTATTTACAAAAATTTAAATTATTCTGTGCGGACGGGCAGAAGCTCCCGCTGCACTGTGAGTGATTTAAGAAAGAGAACAACTGTAGCGTGTGTGTCCTATTTATACCCATGTCTTGGTCAACACCTGCAGTTGTACGAAATCGACATGTCAGAAACTGTCTCTAGGTTCAGTTCCCCCACTCTTTGTCAATTTCGCTATTTCTTATATTTCTGCGAATTGCAGAGTCCTGTAAGTATACTCTTATACTCATCTTATAACTATTTTCACTACACATGTTCACTGTAATTTTGGACACTGCAACTTAACCCTTTCGATTTGTACACAGTTATTTCACTACTACACTCGTACGGTGTGTCTTTTTTACGTGGTTTTTGTACACAGTATTTAGTAAATTTTATTACATTTTATTGTGTTTTTGGATTTTACTCCTTAATTATAGTTTTTGAATAATTACGGAAAAACAGTAATTATGCAATTATTCATCTTGGGGTGGTAAACTCGCCTGCATAGACCTGCGTTCACACACACTAGCAAAATACTGGTGTACACACTTTCAGTTACATTTGTGTGTGTGTGCACGTCGATTCAGGTCGAAACAACTGTTTATATTTTTGTCTGAGCCAAGCTTGCAATCCCTGACATGCTTATTTCTAATACATTATTAATTATTTACAGTTTATAAAGTATATTTAAATTTTTATATTCAATGCTCAGTACATCAATTATTTGTACTGTCGCAATATATATAAAAAATATGCATAAAATTAATGGCTTGTATAAGTTAATGATTGATCTCCATTAAGTAGTGCTCAAGTTTCCAAAGTTTTAATATTATGATGTCTGTAATTAAAACATCAGAGCAGGTTTAGTGTGTATGAGGGTACACCGTGGACAAAAATTTTCAACATTTCCTATTGAGCGTTGCTTAGAGTAAAGCTGCGAATCTACAGTGTACGTTTCACAGAACAAACACGCGGAAAAGAAGGAGCGCTCCGAAGTCACTCATGGACCCTCAGCATCTTGCAGAGGGTTCATTCCCTAAAGACGAAAAGTCTGTCTATGAATCGTTCCTCTGTAAACACGTGCAGTTACACTGCCCAGCGATCCACAGGAAGCAAATTGCTATCCACGCTGGACACTTTTTCGGCTTGCACGCGTTATGTTGGTATGGGTTTCGGCACTTTCCATTTAAAAAGCGTGCAAATGTAAGAAAATAAACATGAATGAGGCCAGAAATAACGCGAATTTTGTGTGTGTGTGTGTGTGTGTGTGTGTGTGTTTGTGTGTGTGTGTGTTGTGTGTGTCTTCCCTGCCTTTTTATTGCGGTAGTCATAATAATAAAATGGAAACGTAAACATTACATAACTGAGATATGCTTGCCTGCCACGAACGATATATTTTCTCTCATACATGATTTACATTAAAATGAAAAAATTATAATTTTATTGCCTGGCAACAAAATTATTTTATTTTTAACAATTACCATTGTTTGAAAAAGTTTAAATGAATTTTCAAGTACTTTACTGTTGTTAAAACGTAAAAGGTAGCAGGTAAACTACCCCTTCCCCTTAACCGATCTTCACCAAAATCAAAAGGCCTTGAGTTCTCTACAATTCAGAGACGTATGCAAAAATTATTTGATTCTGTTTGAATATGCGGCAGTTATCGTTCGTCATTGAAAAAATTACCCTTGTTAAAACATAAAACGTTGCAGGTAAACTACCCTTTTCCCTTAATCGATCTTCACTAAAAACAATAGGTCTTGAGAACTCTACAAATTAGGGCTGTATGCAAAATATTATTTGATTCTGTTTGAATCTGCGGCTGTTATCGTTTGCCATAGAAAAATATCGGTATGGAGAACCATACATGACTTCCATATTCTAAGATTTATATTTAAATCTTAATATCGCCTGCCAAGCGCGATATATTTTCTCTTATACATGATTTACATTAAAATGAAAAAATTTTAATTTTATTGCCTGGCAACAAAATTATTTTATTTTTAACAATTACCATTGTTTGAAAAAGTTTAAATAAATTTTCAAGTACTTTACTCTTGTTAAAACGTAAAAGGTTGCAGGTAAACTACCCCTTCCCCTTAACCGATCTTCACCAAAATCGAAAGTCCTTGAGACCTCTACAATTCAGGGAGGTATGCAAAAAATTATTTGATTCTGTTTGAATTTGCGGCAGTTATCGTTTGCCATAGAAAATACGCTTGATAAAAAAATGTTGCAGGTAAACTACCCCTTCCCCTTAACCGATCTTCACCAAAAACAATACGTCTTGAGTACTCTACAAATAAGGGCTGTATGCAAAACATTATTTGATTCTGTTTGAATTTGCGGCTGTTATCGTTTGCCATAGAAAATACCCTTGTTAAAAAAACGTTGCAGGTAAACTACCCCTTTCCCTCAACCGATCTTCACCAAAAACAATAGGTCTTGAGAACTCTACAATTTAGGGCTGTATGCAAATAATCTTTTGATTCTGTTTGAATTTGCGGCTGTTATCGTTTGCCATAGGAAATACCCTTGTTAAAACATAAAACGTTACAGGTAAACTACCCCTTTCCCTTAACCGATCTTCACCGAAAACAATAGGTCTTGAGAACTCTACAATTCAGGGCTGTATACGAAACATTATTTAATTCTGTTTGAATTTGCGGCTGTTATAGTTTGCCAAAAAAAAACAATTTCCCTTGATAAAAAAAAACCGTTGCCGGTAAACTACCCCTTTCCCTCAACCGATCTTCACCAAAAACAATAGGTCGCGAGTACTCTACAAATCAGGCCTGTATGCAAAAAATTATTTGATTCTGTTTTAATTTGCGGCAGTTATCGTTTGCCATAGAAAAAAAATCTACAGACAGACAGACAGACACACAGACACACAGACAGACAGACACACACACAGACAGACACACACACAGACACTTTTCGGAAAACGACTTTTTTTCATGTTTTGAGTGTAGTAGAATCAGAATCTGCAATAATCTCGAACACGATTTTTTTTGCCATCACCATACTTCCATTCCTTAAGGAATATGGAAGTAAAAATACCCTTGTTAAAACATAAAACGTTGCAGGTAAACTACCCCTTTCCCTTAACCGATCTTCACCAAAAACAATAGGTCTTCAGAACTCTACAATTCAAGGCTGTATGCGAAACATTATTTGATCCTGTTTGAATTTGCGGCTGTTATCGTTTGCCAAAAAAAAAATTACCCTTGATAAAAAAACCGTTGCAGGTAAACTACCCCTTTCCCTTAACCGATCTTCACCAAAAACAATAAGTCGTGAGTACTCTACAAATCAGGGCTGTATGCAAAAAATTATTTGATTCTGTTTGAATTTGCGGCTGTTATCGTTTGCCATAGAAAAAAAATCTACAGACACAGACACACACACACAGACAGACAGAAAGATAGACAGACAGACAGACAGACACATAGACACTTTTCGAAAAACGACTTTTTTCATGTTTTGAGTGTAGTACTATCAGAATCTGCAATAATCTCGAACACGATTTTTTTGCCATCACCATACTTCCATTTCCTTAAGGAATATGGAAGTAAAATGTATAAACAAAATAATTTGTCTTCTATATACTTTCATATGTAGGCCTATAATAAATGAATTCATAGCACACGCCATAGTACTTACTATTACTATATCCGTTTACATTTGTAGTTTCAAATCTAAATATTTATTGTCGTTGATAAACTCCATCCGTCGCAGAGAAAAACTATCACACATTAGACTGCTACAAATTATACGATAAACGCAAGTACTTATTGTTCTGTTCGTTCAATAAACAGGCCTTATCCACAAAGCAGACTCATTTGTAAAGCGGAATTTTTTGGTCATTAGGCCTATAACTTCTCAGAAGTCGTATGTGATAAATTAGTAAATACGTACTGAATAGAGAAATGTGAATTTGCTGATGTCTTACTGATTGATTCTATATTGGTGATACTAAATCAACTGTTGGCGTAGACGAATCCATTTTTTTCACGGTGTAAACCATGTCGGGAGACTGTTCCCTCAGCTATAGGTTTTTAGCGGGATCAATCCAAAACACTGCTGTATTCCCGATTGAACGGGGGATACAAACATGTGAAAAACTGTAACCTAGTCCGAAGATTATGTCGGATTGTTGGAAGTTTATGGTGCTATACATTTTGTGCGTGAACCGTCAATCCATTCTGTGAATTTCGAACGTCCTCTGTCGAGTATTCACACCAATATGACAAAGCTTATAATCAAAAGCTAAAGTGAGAAACGAGAATTTGATGCTGGAAGGCGCTCAACTCATAGCCTATTTGTGCGAATTTGGCTAATTCCAACAATAAGAAGTCAGTAAACATGTCATATTCATTATCACTAAATAAATCAATGTGATCGTCAACAGTAAAAAGCATCCGCTTTACAAATGCGTTTGCTTTCTGCAAGTGTGTGTGTGTGTGTGTGTGTGTGTGTGTGTGTGTGTGTGTGTGTGTGTGTGTGTGTGTGTGTGTGTGTGTGTGTGTGTGTGGAATTTTTTTTCTATGGCAAACGATAACTGCCGCAAATTCAAACAGAATCAAATAATTTGTTGCATACCTACCTGAGTTGTAGAGGACTCAAAGCCCATTGATTTTGGTGAAGATCGGTTAAGGGGAAGGGGTAGTTTACCTGCAACGTTTTACGTTTTAACAAAAGTACTTGAAAATTCATTTAAACTTTTTCAAACAATGGTAATTGTTAATAATAAAATAATTTTAGTTGCCAGGCAATAAAATTAAAATTTTTTCATTTTAATTTAAATCATGTATGAGTGAAAATAAATCGTTCCTTGCAGGCAACCAACCATATCTCAATTATGTAATGTTTACGTTTCAAAAGTTTTATTATTGTGATTACCGCAATAAAAAGGCAGGCAGGACACACACACACACACACACACACACAATTCGCGTTATTTCTAGCCTCACTCATGTTTATTTTTTTACGTTTTGAGCCACTCATCATTGTCATCCCAACATATCAACCCTACTTCAGAAATTAACTTTCTAAAAAAAAAGGTGTAACTAAATTATACAGCTTACCTGGATGACCGGCTCACTTGTTCAAAACCAGGAGGGGGTCTCCTAGTGGAAGAAAGGCCTCGTGCTGGGTAACAATTAGGCAATCGAATTAATGAGGTGACCTCAATTTCCAAACTCAACAACAACAACAACAAATTTATTGTTTCTCAAATTCCTTTTCAAAAGGCATTACAATTTTAGATACAAAGGGTGTACTTCATAGTACCCAGAATATCGAAGTGTTCATTTTAAATAACAATAATCAACCAACAAAACCTCTCCGGTAAATTTTAAAACCTTTACAAAAAATATAATTTCGATATATCTTGGCAATAAATTATGATTAACATTAATAAATAAAAAGAAATAAATCCAGAGGTTCTCAAAATTTAATACGTCTAATAACAATAATTTATTAATAATTTAATACTGTTTGATTTATTATTAACATTAATAAATAAAAAAAAATAATACTATATTACAACTATACTGGTTGTACTATTTTAATTAATTTCCACTAACGACATGCACCATCTAACATATGGTCTCCATAAACAAAAATTAAAAACAACAACATAATTAGTGAAGGTATAATGTTAAAATATAATATGATAATCATGTTCTTGAGTAAGAAATTCACCATGTGTGCTCAAATTAATTTTTTTTTTTTTTTTTACTTTAATATTAAATATATTCAATATTACTCAACAATACCAAACAATATAATATTATTCAATATATTTAACAAAATAATAATTTAACATTTAATAGAAAAAAAATATTAAATAACCAGGTCTCAAAAATGTAAAATGTTTTATACATACACATGTGGGGATACAAATGACTAGATCCAAGACACTATTTATATAGGCTCATCACTCAACAACTAATTAATATTTAATTAATTCAACATGTTTTAAACTGAGCCAACATTATAAAGTTCCATTAGATTTTTGAAGATATAAATATACAAAAAATTTTAACGTTTAATTTGAAACTCAAAGAGAATTAAAATAACTTCTAAATCCCAACACGTGTATGGATACAACCTAGTCTGATCCAATGTGATGGACCATTCACAACCTGTTATGCCAAGGCGTGCACACAATACATATGATTTGATCATTTTTTTTACTTACATTCACTAAACAATTTTCACACAAACAGTTACATAGTTACATGGAGAACACAGAAAAATATTGAGAGACTATCTCTGAGAAAACAAAGGAACCAGGCATTCTTCACTCGAGTAGCGCTGGGAAGATCCTTCCCACTGCAAGGTTTAAATAGATCCCAAATCCCCAGTAGTATCTTAACACATTTCGTTTTTTTTTAAGTTTTTTTTTGTTTTTGTTTTTTTGTTACTTTAAATCTTGAAAGCTTTGCAGAGAAGGTATTACTATCACTTGGCTAACAGCACAAGAAGCTGTCCTCATGATTAAAAGAAATATAAGATGCCAGTCCAGTACAACAGAATTTTAAAAGGAACTTGAGTACAGAAAATGAAATTGCAATAATTAAAATAGCCTGGGCATACCAGATATGAAGCAAAGTACCAAAACATCCAGAATTGAAGCAAAAGTTTTTTTTTTTTTTTTTTTTTTTTTTTTAAGATAACTTACTTGACGAGAAACTCAATTAGTGCCACATGCACACATAGTTAATAATATTCTTTGCAAAAAATACACCTCCACAGCACCTGAGAAAATATTGTTCTCCAAACATACCTGTCTAGATTGGCCACAGCACACTAGCCACTAAATAAGTTCCTTTATATTCTCACATTTTATCCTGGTCTGACACTCGGGAAACGGATGAACGGGCCGCAGACACCCGGGGGCACACCTTTTTTCTCAGCCGGCCATAATAAAAATAAATCGCCCGGTATTTAAAAAAAAGAACTCAAACTTTCTTCAGAAGCCGAGCTAGAAAACGTCTCTCCCGTTTGCAGGCACGGGTCAGAAAAAGGCACACACGTGTATAAGGCAACTACCAGCCCGGCCCCTCACGGCGGAGCAGTGAAGCTCAAGTCGCGACGCATAGCTACTAGATGGCGGGCGCGTATCCATATAGCACGCAACTAGACCAATACGGCAAAATAAATAAATAATTCTCATTGTCGTAGTTTGGCTTAATCAAATCTTGTAAGTCGCCGTAACGAAATTCCATAGTTACGGCACACCCCCACAACAAAAGGAGTCCAACGTGTTGGACAACACTGGGTCGGCCACAACTGGAGGAAAGGCGGGGACGAACTAAAACCGAATAAAAGGTAAAAACAGGCGGAAGTTGAAAACGAAAGGACACCGGAAAGAAGGACAAGGTGTGTGTGTGTAGCTGGGTGTGTGTAAGTGTGGAAGATGCCTGGAGTGTGAGCGGTCGCGACCTAAAGAGATAGAAAGAGGAAAGGAAAGGAGAGGAGCTAAAATTCCGATAAAACACTAAAACCCCATTTAACCCCCCTTAAAAACATATAAAACACTAAAACGTAAAACATTAAAACCCAAATCCTCCAGAGAAGCCCCCCGAAAACCAAACCCAAGGACCCAAGTTAATCCTAACAGGGGTAAAAAAACTCAATCCTACACTCACTGAACCTCCACCTGAGCACACGCCTTCAAATGCGACACATGGGCCACTCTCACCAGCATACCATCCTCTAGACCCACCAGGCTGGCAGTAACCGGAGAGACAAACTCGGAAATGCGGAAAGGTCCCAACCATCGAAAACAAAGCTTGGCGGCGCGACCTTCCACCTTAGAGCTGAGCGGGTGGCTCCTACAATACACCAACTGGCCCACCTTGAAAGGGTTGGGGACTCTCCCCGCATTATAACGACGCCGCACGCGCTCGTGCGATCGGAGCAGAGCGCTCCTCACCTCTTTCCACCTGTGAGAGACCCCCCCGTTCGGCAAATCCGGGAGAAGATCCTCCAATCTCCACAAATTGCTAAGGGGATGAGCAGGGGAGAAACCAAACATGACCTCAAAAGGCACGGCTCTATGACTCTCATGAAGAGAGGAGTTGAAAGCCATTTGTAACCACTGAAGATTCTGGTCCCACGTGTCCTGCTGTTCCGCGTGGTAAGCGATGAGGGCGGATCTAAGATTGCGATTGAATCGCTCAGCGTGGGAAGGTTGCTGGTGATAAGGGGAAGTGGTTACATGACGAATGCCGTGCCTGAAACACATGTTTCGGAACTGCCTCAAGATGAATTGGGGGCCATTGTCCGAGACAATGATGGAGGGAAGCCCGAAATGCTGAAAGATGCTGGTCTGAAGGGCTATGATGGTAGTAGCAGCACTTGCCTGACGCAAGGGAAGTAGCCAGACATACTTAGAGAAGGCGTCCACACAAACAAGGAGGAACGAATTCCCGGCCTTGCTACGTGGGAAAGGACCCACGTAGTCGATGAAAACCTTCTCCATAGGTCTGCCAGCCACCTCAGAAGACAGCAACCCCAACTTGGTGTTCTGAGCGGGCTTGCTCAGACTACAGAGATGACAGCACTTCACCCGGGTGGCGATGTCCCGGTCCATGCCTTTCCAGATGAAGTTCTTTCGGATCGCGGCGATGGTCTTCGAAACACCCAAATGACCTCCTACCGGGGAATCGTGATAATACTGGAAGACCATGGGTACAAGCTTGCTCGGCAGCACTATCTTAGGGACCCGTCCTCTACGTTCCTTGCAGCAGAGGACGCCCTTGGACAGATGATAAGGAGCCTTCATCTCGCCTGATGTGATTTTTTCGATAATCGAACCCAACGACTCATCCTCACGCTGATGAGGGATAACATCGGTAAAGGCGAGGGGAAACTCGAAGAGTAAGGCGCAGGGTTCATTTATTGGCTCCTCACTGGCAGATGGTACATCCGTGACAAAGCATCGGCAACAACATTTTGGGTCCCCCGTATATGTTGTGCCCTGAACTTAAAAGATGAAAATTTGACCACCCAGCGGCCAAGTTTACCCAGTTGACGGGGATGCGCCAGAAGCCAAGAGAGAGCTTGGTTGTCGGTCTCTAAAAGGAACTCAGCATGTTCCAAATATCTCCTAAATTTGTCCAGAGCGAAGACTACCGCCAAACACTCCAACTCATACACAGAGGATTTCTTCTCAGTGTCGGTGAGGGTCCTAGATACAAAGGCAACTGGCTGCCGAGCACCATCCACCTCCTGCGAGAGCACGGCGCCGATCGCCACAGAGCTGGCGTCCGATTGCAAAATAAAGGGCTTCGTGAAGTCAGGCATCCGAAGCACGGGCGGCGACAGAATGGACTCCTTCAGGGTCTCAAAGGCACGCTGCTGCTCGTCACCCCACACAAATTTGGCACCCTTTTTCCTTAAGGAATTAAGGGGGGCAGCGATCTCTGCGGCCCCGGGGATGAACCGCCGATAAAAATTAACCATCCCCACAAAGCTAACCACCCCTTTTGCGTCCCTAGGAGGAGGAAAATCCCGAATTGCCTGAGTCCTCTCTGGGTCTACCGTGACCCCTTTATGAGACACAAGGTGACCGAGGAAAGAAATTTCCTCCTGGGCAAATTTCACCTTGTCGGGGTTTTCCGTGAGCCCCGCGCGCCTCAGGCGACACAACACCTCTCGGAGATGATCCATGTGTTCCTCTAAGGTTGTACTATAAATAAGGAGATCATCAAGATAATTAAAAACGTACTGAAATTTAACATCGTGGAACACTGTATCTAGTAGACGTGTTAACGTCTGTGCACCAACGGCCAGTCCCATGGGGACTCTCTTATATTGGTACAGGTTCCACGGTACGCAAAAGGCCGTGTACGGCCGAGACTCCTTGTGTAAGGGAATCTGGTGGTAGGCAGAATTAAGGTCAAAAATGGTGAAATAGCGGGCCTGCGAAAACCAGTCAAAGGCCGAATGCAGGTCCGGGAGGGGCACCGACTCAACCTCTATATTTTGATTCAATTTGCGGTAATCAATAACCAGCCGATGCTTCCCTCCTGGTTTAGGCACCAAGAATGCTGGACTGGCATAGGCCGACGTGGAAGGTTCAATGACCCCCTGGTCTAACAGTTCCTGAACCTTCTCACGCAAAATGGTCATTTTGGGAGGGGCGAATTTATATGGGTGCGAACGGACAACCGAGGAGTCACACAGGCGGATACGATACTCCAAATTATGTGTGAGGCCGAGATCGGCCGTCAGCACCTCGGGGAACTCCTCACACAATTGACGGAAAGTGGTCTGTTGGGACTGGCTTAAATTATTAATAGCCGCCGGGGGTTGAAGTTCTTCAAGACCCTCCCCCGACTCATCCCGATATCCAAAAAAGGGAATGCGCACGGCACGGTTAAACTTGAAGAAACAAACGTGCCCCTGGATATCGAGAACCAGACCACTTTTCCTAATAAAGTCCGCACCCAAAATACAATCGACGCTCAGATTCGGAGCGACGAGAAAATCCCACACCCACGAAAAATAATTTATTTTAATTTTAAAGGACACCACTTTTGAGGTAGGCAAAACCTCCCTCGAGGCCGTCCAACACACCACCGACGAAAGGGCACTCGCCTTAATTAAAGACTCCCTAACCAACTGCTGGTAAACCCGGGAGGAGATCAAACACCGCGCCGATCCCGAGTCCACCAAGGCCGTAATACGGCCCTTTCCAACCTCCAACTCGAGATAGGGACACACGGAGAGGCCGGGACGAATCGACTTAGGATAGGGCTTCCCGGATGAGTGCCCAGTTTCAACCGCACATAATGGAACATGAGATGCGCCAACGCCACCACGCGTGGGGAGGGACTGGCGCCCCCTCAATCCCCCCCTCGCGCCCGTTTTTGAAGGACGGTTCTCACGCGGGACCTCCGACCGTTTGAATTAGCAATTCCGGGCCAAGTGCCCCATCTTACCACAGGTATAACAACTATAGTTTCTTCTTTCAAAGTTGTTGCCTCGTTGCTCCCGGGTAGGTGGCCGCTGTTGACCAGATGTGGAACAGGGGACAGAGAATTCGGAAGTGCCGGAGCGAGTCTCATCATTCATCTGGATGGTGCGGGCAAAGACACAAGCTCTGCTGAGATCCGCGAAGCTTCGCGGTCTCTCCAAGAACACCAACCGTGACCTCTCCTGGGGATTGAGGCCCTCCAAGATGACACGCACCACCTCAGCCTCCGACACGTCCACACGCAGCACACGGGCAGCACTCTTGATGGAATTTATGAATACGTTTAGCTTTACCCCGTGCCCCTGAACTCTATAAAACAATCTTTGCCGCATCTGGTCACGCAGCCTCCCGGGCATAAACAGCTCCAGAACATCCCTGTGGAAGGCATCAAATCGCCGCCCGCGCCGAGATGCCAGACCACACGATCGAGTAGAGGCGCCCTAAAATACGGATATATCATATTCAAAAGAGAGGAACCAGTCACCCCAGGGAAGTCATAAATGCCGAAAATCCCTTCAAAAAATTTTACCAGCTGGTCTAGATCCAGACCGTCGACCACGGGAAGCCGACGGAGGAGGTCATAGATGGGGTTCGGCAATGACTCATATTTGACGCTGGCAAGGTTGGTACCAAACCCGCGAGGGACTTCCACCCGATCGCACTGAAATCCCTGGGGGCGACTGCCCAACGAAATAAGAGGACGTTCCTCGACCAGAGCACTACAGGCTTCTCCCAGGATATCCACCCGCTCAGTGGCCACGGTCTGGCGCGTGAGCATCTCTTTCGGCTTACCAGGACTCTCTGGAGCCTCCCCAGGTAGGCAAATTTTTGACTGCAGGTCCGTCGCAGCCCGCCGAACCTCCTCCTCCAGATCGTCCTGCAACAACAAATTACGGAGACGAGCGGACGATCTGGAGGATCGTAAATTTGGCTCCCTCGCTGCCAAACTCGGGTGGAACTCCCTATATATTCAGAGTCATCCATCAGGGTGGAGAACTCCGTCCACTTGTCCGAACACAAGGCTAACTCCTCCCCAGATCCTCAATTTCGACTGTCTGGAGGGGGACATCCCCCACCAGCAGCTCCCGCAGTTGTCTTCTCAAGGACGTTACATCCCTCTGGGGAATCCCACCCCGCAAGCGTATCTCAAACTGGAGCTCATCTTTATTAAAATTCTCGGGCACCAGACCGCGACCCTCACGCCGACCACTACTTTGCCCCGCCTCTGACATCGTTTCACAATACAAGCACTTGAATACAAACAAGCAATAACAATCAATGCACCCCAGGGTTCCCGACCCGACACCGGACCAACGACCAAGACCAAGACCAAGACCATATGCTGTAGGACCAACAAAGACAAAGACAAGAACACGAACACAAACAAACAAATAGACACTTAACGGCGAACACCACAAAGATACAATCCGGAATCACCAACCTGTGCTCACCCCTAGGTGTCCCGGCCCGGCAACCGCTCCCACAGACCAAATTCTTACAACAATGGTGAACACATAATTACAGTAAAATTATCTCATTACATTTCTTGAGATATGAGAACACCACCAAACTGACAGTGCATGTCCACTTAACGTATTGAGGCCACCGCATCAATTTCCAATTTTTGGTTCAGAGGTGGCCAGGCCTACGTCCAACCACGCTCTGCTACCATTTATGAGCCACTCATCATTGTCATCCCAACATATCAACCCTACTTCAGAAATTAACTTTCTAAAAAAGAAGGTGAAAGTAAATTATACAGCTTACCTGGATGACCGGCTCACTTGTTCAAAACCAGGAGGAGGTCTCCTAGTGGAAGAAAGGCCTCGTGCTGGGTAACCATTAGGCAATCGAATTAATGAGGTGACCTCAATTTCCAAACTCAACAACAACAACAAATTTATTGTTTCTCAAATTCCTTTTCAAAAGGCATTACAATTTTAGATACAAAGGGTGTACTTCATAGTACCCAGAATATAGAAGTGTTCACTTGAAATAACAATAATCAATCAACAAAACCTCTCCGGTAAATTTTAAAACCTTTACAAAAAATATAATTTCGATATATCTTGGCAATAAATTATGATTAACATTAATAAATAAAAAGAAATAAATCCAGAGGTTCTCAAAATTTAATACGTCTAATAACAATAATTTATTAATAATTTAATACTGTTTGATTTATTATTAACATTAATAAATAAAAAAAAATAAATCGAGAGGTTTATTAAAATTTAATACTTCGTATTGTTTAAATTAGCAGCCATCCTAAGACCGTTGTTTAAGACCTGAAGATGTCAGTAATGACGAAAAGCTTAGTCGAACAATAAAAAATTATAGTAGTTAACAATAAGCTTTTTTTTTTTTTTTTTTTTTTTTTTTTTTTTTTTTGACAGGACACCTCTGGTTGTACTATTTTAATTAATTTCCACTAACGACATGCACCATCTAACATCTCCATAAACAAAAATTAAAAACAACAACATAATTAGTGAAGGTATAATGTTAAAATATAATATGATAATCATGTTCTTGAGTAAGAAATTCACCATGTGTGCTCAAATTAATTTTTTTTTTTTTTTTTACTTTAATATTAAATATATTTAATATTACTCAACAATACCAAACAATATATATTATTCAATATATTTAACAAAATAATAATTTAACATTTAATAGAAAAAAAATATTAAATAACCAGGTCTCAAAAATGTAAAATGTTTTATACATACACATGTGGGGATACAAATGACTAGATCCAAGACACTATTTATATAGGCTCATCACTCAACAACTAATTAATATTTAATTAATTCAACATGTTTTAAACTGAGCCAACATTATAAAGTTCCATTAGATTTATGAAGATATAAATATACAAAAAATTTTAACGTTTAATTTGAAACTCAAAGAGAATTAAAATAACTTCTAAATCCCAACACGTGTATGGATACAACCTAGTCTGATCCAATGTGATGGACCATTCACAACCTGTTATGCCAAGGCGTGCACACAATACATATGATTTGATCATTTTCTTTTACTTACATTCACTAAACAATTTTCACACAAACAGTTACATAGTTACATGGAGAACACAGAAAAATATTGAGAGACTATCTCTGAGAAAACAAAGGAACCAGGCATTCTTCACTCGAGTAGCGCTGGGAAGATCCTTCCCACTGCAAGGTTTAAATAGATCCCAAATCCCCAGTAGTATCTTAACACATTTCGTTTTTTTTTTAAGTTTTTTTTTGTTTGTTTGTTTTTGTTTTTGTTTTTTTGTTACTTTAAATCTTGAAAGCTTTGCAGAGAAGGTATTACTATCACTTCGCTAACAGCACAAGAAGCTGTCCTCATGATTAAAAGAAATATAAGATGCCAGTCCGTACAACAGAATTTTAAAAGGAACTTGAGTACAGAAAATGAAATTGCAATAATTAAAATAGCCTGGGCATACCAGATATGAAGCAAAGTACCAAAACATCCAGAATTGAAGCAAAGGTTTTTTTTTTTTTTTTTTTTTTTTTTTTAAGATAACTTACTTGACGAGAAACTCAATTAGTGCCACATGCACACATAGTTAATAATATTCTTTGCAAAAAATACACCTCCACAGCACCTGAGAAAATATTGTTCTCCAAACATACCTGTCTAGATTGGCCACAGCACACTAGCCACTAAATAAGTTCCTTTATATTCTCACATTTTATCCTGGTCTGACACTCGGGAAACGGATGAACGGGCCGCAGACACCCGGGGGCACACCTTTTTTCTCAGCCGGCCATAATAAAAATAAATCGCCCGGTATTTAAAAAAAAGAACTCAAACTTTCTTCAGAAGCCGAGCTAGAAAACGTCTCTCCCGTTTGCAGGCGCAGGTCAGAAGAAGGCACACACGTGTATAAGGCAACTACCAGCCCGGCCCCTCACGGCGGAGCAGTGAAGCTCAAGTCGCGACGCATAGCTACTAGATGGCGGGCGCGTATCCATATAGCACGCAACTAGACCAATACGGCAAAATAAATAAATAATTCTCATTGTCGTAATTTGGCTTAATCAAATCTTGTAAGTCGCCGTAACGAAATTCCATAGTTACGGCACAGTTTGCACGCTTTTTAAATGGAAAGTGCCGAAACCCACACCAACACAACGCGTGCAATCCGAAAAGGTGTCCAGCGTGGACAGCGATTTGCTTCCTGTGGATCTCTGGGCAGTGTAACTGCACGTGTTTACAGAGGAACGGTTCATAGACAGACTTTTCGTTTTTAGTGAATGAACCCTCTGCAAGATCCTCTGGGTCCATGAGAGACTTCGGAGCGCTCCTTCTTTTCCACGTGCTTGTTCTGTGAAACGTACATTGTAGATTCGCAGCTTTACTCTGAGCATCGCTCCATAGGAAATGCTGAAAATTTTGGTCCACGGTGTACCCGCATATACACTAAAACGTGCTCTGATGTTTTGATTACGGACATCATAATATTAAAACTTTGGAAACTTGAGCACTACTTAATGGAGATCAAACATTAATTTTCACAAGCCATTAATTTTATGCATATTTTGAAGCAATAAATGTTTTAATAAATTAATACAATCTGTGTACTTATTTCTATTATGGTATAAGAATTACAAACTAATATGTGTATGTGTGTATATATGAAAAATATAAAAATATTTTTCTCCTCTGGAAAATTGTTTGGCGCTCCTGGAAAATATTTTGACCTCCCTGATGGCTAATTATTTATTAGCTTGTGGAATGTAGCGTTATAATATGGATCAGAATGGTGGGTGTTAAACAGAAGACACAAACGTATTAAGGAAGAAATGTTTTTCTGAGAAATTTATAATTATACGGGTGAACAGAATCGTCGTTTAGGAAATCAGAAGACGAATGGAAATAAAGACTCGTTTTTAAAAAAGAAAACTGTCTAGTATAGTATTGACAGGAAAGACTTTGATAACACTATAGACATCATTCACCCTCGGCCGATAACTGGCAGCTAGAGTCCAATTTCATTACAGGAATCAGATCACAGCTCCCTTTGGCCAGCTCTTTGTTCGACCTACAAACATTTTATCCAAAAGTACAGTCCTTCCTCACGAAGGTTGAGGTTAATTTTCACCCACCTGACATGGGGGTACCATTTTAGCTGATACGTAATTTCTTCAGAACTCAATTATGTTTTATGTTTTGTCACCATATCTTGCTCTGCTTCTTGTCAAATATATATTATAGGCACAAACGTAAAATTCTGCACCTGTTGTTTTTTTTTCTATGGCGAACAATAACTGTCGCAAATTCAAACAGAATCAAATAATTTCTTGCATACCTGCTTGCGTTGTAAAGGACTCAAGGTCTTTTGATTTTGGTGAAGATCGGTTAAGGGGGAGGGGTATTTTATTCATGGTTGGTATTGATTTAATGAGTTTGACGAAATTAAATTAAAATGCATTTAAACTTTTTAAACAATAATAATTAACAATTTATTCTACACATATAACAAGAGTAAAGTAGGCTACTTAATTTTGATCAAAAAGTATCCTGAAAAGAAGGTCATAATAATCCACTGTAAAAAGGTAGATGAAATATCTATAAATGAAAAGTGTAGTTGAAGGGGGAGGGGTTAATTTTCGATAAATGAAAATGATAGTTAAAGGGGGAGGGGATAATTTTTTGTGTACACGTTATCGGCAACAAAGAAGTAGTTTGTTGTTAAAATTTCCTTCCCGGGCTGTTTGGTCGTGGTCCAATGTTTTCTGCAAAACCAGATGTTTCGGCATGCCATCGACTGCTATCATCAGTGAAAATCGAGTGCGCTAACGTGAGGTATTATACGTTAGTGACCACAGTATTGTGGTTATGGCTGAAGAAATAAGTAAAAAGAAGTAGTTTCTATCGAAATACTTCATTTCGAAAATGATTTAAATATAAATCTTAGAACATGGAAGTCATGTATGGTCCTCAATACCGATATTTATTTCTGATTTTAATGACATATTTTTAAAGGAACAATCAAATACGGTACCGTGATCACTTACTCTTTTTATTTCGTTTATAAAATACACAATGTCGATGATACGGCGGCCCGAAATTATCTCTGAACAAGAAATGGTTGGAATATTTTTCGTCGGGGTTGTCACTAGGGGCTGATTACAATTCTGTAAATTATTAAATTCCGTAATATTTTGGTCCACATTACAGTTAATAACAACGGCATTTGTTATACTATAATTTTCGGTTTCAATTTTTTTTCTGATTGTCCTTTACACCTTCAGAAACTAAATTATATTGTTTTAATATTCTCTACTCGGCTAGTCTTTCACCACCACGATTTTTCCGTTTACGAGTATTCTTTTTATTGCCCATAGTAATAATTAAATAACAATAAAGATAAAGAAAAACAGTGAATCGTAACGTCACACGGTCAAAACAGAACACAGTTGTACAATACAGACACCAGCGTAAAGCGATAACAACACGAGTGCGCTGTCAAACGTAATTTACCGCCACCAGGGGCGTATATTCTAGGCTAGCTGCGAAGCCCAAAGATTAAAGCAGAAAAAATCTATTAGGAATTTGCATAAAATTGTTCATTTTATCGAAGTCAGACGTGTTTCCCTCACGTGTTTACTTCTGTTTCGTAGTAGCGTAATTACTAATTATAGACAATACAACTTCGCATATAACGGCGCCTGAATCGCTGCAACTTGTTTTACTCAGGCTTCGCAAGTAACTTGCGAAGCCTTTCCTCGTCACGATTCAATGGCGTTGCTATGACAACGGTGAGGGACTTGGTGGGGGCAGTGACGTTTATCGTAGGCTAGGCTTCGCTCCTTGGAGAGCTAGCCAACAGTGTGAGACAGTAGGCCGTGTGGCACGCAAAGCAGTGATTCATTTTAAAATTAGTTATAATTTTGTGAATGATATTTTGTGCTATGCGGTTTGAATAATAAATTAAGATGAGTGATATAGTTAATAAACTATTGACAAATACACAATTTGCTCAGCTTCCGTATGAGGAAAAGCTTCAAATTGTAAAGATAGGTAGGCCTCAGCTATCCCTTCTAGAACTTAAAAGTGAACATAAAGAAAAGATCAGAGTGTATACTAGATGTTTTAGTGAGGCCAACTACAAAACATACCCTTGGTTAACTGGATCGAGTACAACTAATAAATTGTACTGCTGGGCGTGTTTGCTTTTTTGCACCGATACAAGTCCTTGGAATAAGACAGGATTTAGTAATTTAAATTATTTGGTAACGGCTTGTGATAAACATCAAAAATCACTTACTCATATACGAGCATTCAATACGTTACAGACATTCGGTTTTCAAAGAATCGATCATTCCCTTAATTTACAGAAAAAGATTGCTGACAGTCTACGTAATGAAAAAGTAAAGGAAAATAGAATTATTTTAAGAAGACTGATTGACGCAGTAATATTCCTAGGGAAGCAAGAATGTCCATTTAGGGGCCACAATGAGTCTAGCGATTCAACAAATAAAGGCATGTACATAGAACTTTTGGAATTTTTATCAACGTATGAGCAAACAATAGCGAACCATTTAAAAACCGCAACAATTTTTAGAGGAACGTCACCGGTAATACAAAATGATTTAATTGACGCAGTAGGTAGCGTAATTACAGACAAAATCAAATCAGAAATATCTAATGCAACATTCGTTGCAATATTACTTGACGAGACAACTGACGTAACCAATAAAAGTCAATTATCAACAGTTTTACGATTTGTCGATAATGAAGGAAACTGTCAGGAACGATTTTTGCACTTCACTGATGTCAGTTTAGACCGAACTGCACAAGGATTGTTCCAACATGTCACCAAGGTTGTGGATGATTTAGAATGTTCAAAAAAACTTATAGCCCAAACTTTCGATGGAGCAGCTGTTATGGCCGGCCATGTGTCTGGACTTCAAACCTTGGTGAAAAATAAGTACCCATCAGCAACTTTTATTCATTGCTGTAGTCACAGGCTGAATTTGGTTTTGTCAAAGTCTACAAATTTTGTAGCAGAATGTAAACGGGTTTTCATCACTTTATCAGGAATACCTAGCTTTTTTTCACATTCTACAGTCCGCACAACTGCTCTAAAAAACTTTATGGAGAAGAAACTACCGAGAGTGGCACCAACAAGGTGGAATTTCTCATCAAGGCTTGTAAATACTGTCAAAGAATATAGAAGGCCTCTTATCATGTTCTTTTCATCAATAGAAGATGAACCCGGTGACTGGACAGGTGAAGAAGTGAATACTGCTTCAGGCTTTGTTTGTTTTTTACATAAATTCGACACTAGATTTCTTCTTCTTAGTTTCAGCAAAATATTTGCAATTTCTGATGTTCTTTTTGACATAATGCAAAAAAAATGTTTGGACATTTCTTAC
Source organism: Magicicada septendecula (assembly GCA_034769895.1). Lineage (NCBI taxonomy): Eukaryota > Metazoa > Arthropoda > Insecta > Hemiptera > Cicadidae > Magicicada > Magicicada septendecula. Next base: position 266,677,867 of record CM068368.1, on the reverse strand, counting down.
TGCATGAACAAAGTCAATGAATTCTATGATACTCTGCAGAAAATTAGAGATGAGGATTTTGATCTTGTATGGACAGAAGCTACAAGTAATTCTGAATATGAAGATAATGAAGATAAAGAATATGAACCAAGACACAAAAGACAGAGAAATGATGACCGTTCCAAATGGCAGCGTATTTTTAACGAAATTCTGGACACAGTGATGTCCCAGATAAAATTCAGGTTTGAGTCCCAAAAGGATCTTAAATTCGTGTCTTTATTGGATTCAAACAATTTTGATACATTTTGTAAAAGTTTCCCACAAAATCTGATGACTGAACTTAAAGAACCATATAGTTCATACTTTGACATTGTTCGCCTCAAAAATGAACTAAATGTGCTTTATACTCTAGATGAGTATAAGAAAAAATCAGTGAATGAGATTACTATTTATATGAAACTCAATAATTTGGACATAGTGTTTAGTGAAGTGTACAAACTAGCAGAATTAACATTGACATTTCCATCTACAACTGCAACTGTTGAAAGAAGTTTCTCCGCTCTAAAGAGGATTAAGACTTACCTCAGAGCCACACAAGGACAAGTCCGGTTAAGCAACTTGGCTGTTATATCTATTGAGAAAAACATTCTTCTTAATATGAAAAAGTGGTCAGAAGAAACATTTTATGAAAGTGTAATCCTGAAATTCACACAAAAGGAGAGAAGAATAGAGTTCTTGTTCAAATAAGTCTACACAGAGCCGTCGTCGAAGTAAGTCAAACTTTCTTCAGTATAATTATATATTATTTCCTCATGATGTAATGATATAGTTCTTGCTTTTTGTAATCTTTTATTTGTTTCACTACCGCCGTCCGGCCCTAGTGGCTTCTGCGGAACAAATGTATGCTATAAATAAATAAATGAAGTACTGAAGTTCTTTGCTTGCTTTTGTCTTTCTAATGATGCCATTTCATAATTATTGTTGAAGTATCAGTCATTATTATATAAGTTAGAATGCATTGGCATGGTGTCACAACAACACATCACTTCAAAAAGCTTGAAATATGAACGAGGGGGACCCCTCCAGTGCATTTTCTTCAATTCTAAGGTGAGCTAGCCCAGGTCTCGAACTCAGCTAACGCCACTGACCGCCACTGTATTCTCTCTTCACAGTAACCTTGAGATACCCCTCCAGTACGGTGCTGTCTCGTCTAATCTTCCGTCGCCGTCCTCGCCGCACCTTACACTATATCCATCCGCCACATAAAAGTTGCTTTCTTAACCGCCAGGGGCAGAGTTATCACTTGTTAAATTTTGACAGACCGTTGTGAACACAGTTTCATTTAAAACCAAATAATATTGTCATTGGAGACGTAAACATAGTTTTATGTATCTTTCCAAAGGCAATTAAATTATGAATCGAGTCCGCTGCTTCAGAATCATTATTTTGTTTATTACTTTCACTAATCGAGGTCAAATATTGTGAAATGTAATTTATTTTTTTTTAATCACTAATTATAATTTTAGAACTTGTTACAGCGGATCCAGTCCAGATTTGTGAGATCTTTAAAATTACACCTCGTTTGTAATTTTCCGTTTACGATTAAGGGAGAAATGTTGTTGTGAATAAAGCATTGTTCTTATGCCCTTTGAAATTCAATATGGTGGTGCGCATGCAGACCCTTAATGTTTGTGCTGTCAATGATTTTGCCCGTATTCAAGTAGCTGTAGACTACCATCGTAGTCACATTGGCTTTTGCATCACCGCAACGACTAGCGACTCTTTGACTTTGAACAAAACAATAACTGCATTACCGTATAATCACCTTGATGGCAAGGGTTTCATACCTTTAAACGAAGTTAAATGTCTGCGTAAAATTATAACAAACAATGCATATGCAGTACCACAAACTTCCAATCGAAGAAGACTAGGGTGAATCGACTTTTAAAAAAGTAGTAATATTACGAAGAATAACTAACTGCGTTTGAATTTATATAAGAAAATGATTTAAGTAGTGAGGCTTCCTGTTGTGACTCATGGGTCCGAAACCCGGACACTGAACATGACAATGGTACTGGTACAATAATACCGGACTATATGTCGGAGCAAGAGGTAAAATCATTTCGTAGAAGCAAAGGCATACTGTTTTTTAGAAGACTATTGCTATAATATATTTCACATCTCGGTTAATTTATAGCGTTCAGAGATGTGTAAAATAAATCAAAATACACACAGTTTCATAAGCGTGAAGACTGTTATTTAAACTTTTGGTTTTTATGAACACTTGGGATATACACAGAGTGCTTGAATAGGTATATTATCTAAGATGTTACACATAAAGCAACTTCAACTCGGTCAATTATAAACGTTGTTCGGCGGAAAAAAGTCTCAGACGAAGGAAATTTACAAAAAAAAAAAAAAACTGAGCGTTAAGTCAAGTGTTTGGTGAGAGGTGAAAAACGGTTATGACGCTTAAACTCTTAATCTTAAAATGCTTATAACTCTGTCAATTTTATTTTAGAGATACAAGACAAAAAAAATAAAAATAAAGGTAAGTTAGTCAGTTACAAGAAGCACTGAAATATTGTTTATAAAAATTGATATTTTTCAAATTTTTAAAGAACGTTGGAGCAATAGTTCATATGGAAAGTCAATTAAAAAGAACAGTTCTTAAGCCTTGCACGCAAGTCGATAAAGTTAATTTGAAAAGTATTTACTTCAACGGTGACTTTTGACTACCAATTGTTTCGTTCATACAAAGCGATGTACTGAGGCAATAGTTGCCGTCACCGTTATCTCCCGGGAATGCCACACAGCAAGCTGCCGCGATCCCTCAGTGCACCTTGTTAGTTCAAATTTGTACAGATACGTCGGCGCAAAGATTACCTTATCCTTTAAAAAATGAGGAAATGGAATTATCAATGAAATTATTGTTCGATCGTTTGTGCTGTTGAAAAAAACTGGTGATTCATTAGGAATGTTATATCAGTTAAAAAAAATTCAGCAAGTGGATTTCGAGCAACTGGAATTTGGCCAGTAAATCGTAGGGTTTTTCAACCTCAGGATTTTATTGCAAGTGAAAACTTGGAAGAACTTGTTCATGTTCAGCTTGCTCATGAAGAAACCAACAACCACATAAACCCCACAGAAACCAACGAAGAAGTAGCTGTAGAGGTAGTAGCTTCTCCGTTACTTCACAATTCTGAAAAAGTAGTTTTACATGCGGAAACGAATCATAACGGTAATAATGACGTTCTTGTAGTTATTACGTCTTGGAAAGAAATAAATCCACATTCAAAACAAAGTAAAACACTGGCTACAAGAAAACTGAGAGGAGCTCAAAAGGCTGTCTTGCTGACGTCATCGCCATATAAAGATGATCTCGAAACTAAACAAAATAGGCCTACAGTAAGCCTAATTGAACGTGAAAAATCAATTCTATCAATAGGCAATCGGTGGGTAGCATATCTAAATTTCTTAATAAAATAAGCGCAACCATAAACGCGCTCAAGGTTATGGCGTTAGCCGTAAATATTTATGAGCTTATTGTCACTCAGCTATTAGCGTCAAAATTGTACCCGAATACTTCCAAACGTTGGAAGGAGTCACTCTCTAACATCAACTTTCCCGATTTTGAAGGGTTGATTGAGTTTTTAAACAATAGGAGATCGGTGCTGGAAACCGTGGCGGCAGATTCCGAGAGTGGTCGGGCAGGCAACTCAGCAAGGCCTAAACAACTGATAAAATACGTAAACAATTCAGAACAAGGCAAGGTGGCCAGCTATCATGCTAATTCTAAAAAATCGGCGGGGGCTGTGTCGGAGCCACGGCCGCAAATCTTCAGAGCGTAGAATACGTCTGTGTGCTTTAGGGTTGCTAATGTGTTATGAATAAAATGAACAAACACATATTTAGTTTTACAAAGTACAAAATTTTATTTGCAAAATCATCACACAAGTTAATTAGCTGGTTCAAGCAAGACTTTATTTATAATGGGCCTATGATAGGAGAAGTAGCTGATATAAGGTAAGATATCAACACTGATGTTTCTGGTGAAAGTCGATGGTGGTGTTACCCAGCGTAGTCGGTGGCATCATCAGAAATACGTGTAAACATAATTTTATAATCGCTTAAGACAATTACAAAATATATAGGCGTATCTGTATAAAAAATTACAAAATACGCGTATATCAATACAATCGCATAGTAAAAACATTAAAAACTGCAGGAACGGATAAAGGTATAGTTCCGATTCCGCTAAATATCATTTGTTTATTTACTTGTTACTATGGTAATTAATTCTGGTCTCCATGGTGTTGTCGGTAAATCCTCTGACGTTCGGCATTGGTCATTTTGGGTTTTTTTAATTCCCCATGATTTTCTCTACTCTCCTGTATGCATTTACGATAGTTTTGAGCACGTTTAGCATCCATATACCGCGACATTTTGTCCGAACACACGATTTTTACAACTTGAATTACGATTATTCAAACCTCTTAATAATATCACCGCTATTACGGTACACTATGTAGATAGTACTCGATGAGACAATTTTAACGACACCTCATTCAGCGTTCTATCGCATCAGAAACCGGAGAAATACTAATTTTAGTGCGCACCGAGCGGCGCAAAACATTTCTATTTCTCCCCCCGCTCACCCCGCGCTGGATGATGCAATCATCGATGTATAATAACACTGGATAGCGCGCTAGGTGGGAGTAAAAGCGCGAAAAACGGTCCGCCGGGTAAGCAGCAGCCCCCCACCACAATAAGGCATGAAGCCGTCACTAAGCACAAGTTTACACATTGATGCAGCCGTGCTTCCGTGTTTTGTTAACTACATACTTCATTCAGTTCGGAAAATTTTCCGTGTTTATTAGCGAAACTGTTGGTTAATTTTTATTATTTAATTGTATGTAATTTTGATTATTGTGATTATTAGTTTTGCATAATGGTAACTTCTTGTGCTGCTTACAACTGGATTAACAGATACAAGAACAGTGGAATATCATTTTATAGGTAAGTACTGTATTTCGTTTAATCCCTTTATAACTTTTATTAGACTAATATAAAACATTCATTTTTTTAAATCTCTACAAATTAATTACTGATTAAATTAATTATAAATTGTTATTTTTTTTAACGTTGTATTCTTTTTCATATAAACTGTGAATTGTCTATTACAGTGTATTGTCTGATAGCATTATTATATTATCAACATACCATAATATAAGAAATGCAAATGTCTAAGAAAAAACTATGGTTTTTCATTATTTTACGTAAAGTATAGTATTAAAAATAAGGAAGACCGTACTATAATAACATTATTTTTTCCAGATTTCCACAAGATCAAGAGCTACGAAAGAAGTGGATTATAGCTACAAAAAGAAAAAATTTTGTTCCTTCAAAACACGTCACTTTGTAGCAAACATTTTGCTAAAGACCAGTATCAGTTCAGACCGAACTGTAATCACGAACTGTTGAAAAGCGATGCCGTGCCAACGCTCTTTGACTTCCCCGTGCATCTTTCAAATCCTCTGACAAAAAAAAGGACCATTATTAAAATCCAGGTAACATTTAACACTAATTTTTTCGAACAAATGCCTAGATAGATTGTAGGCATAAAATACAAATAAAACTTAGTTAATATTACTCTTATAGTAGTCATTTTTCTACTCAATCTTCTGCTATTTTCATTCGCTTATGATAATAATTAATACTGATTTTATTGACAGCATTAAAGAATACACATTATTTTTAACAATTCGTAATTACGTAAGCCTAATTCATTTACAGCGTTACAATTAAAATAATTTTAATTCTAAAGTAATTTTACTACCAAAATAATTCATTGTTCACAGGATGCTCCTATACAATATAAGTTGCGGCTTGAAACATCTTTATCAAAAAATCTAATCGATGGCGATGCTCACGCGGAGCCTGATAAGAATTGATCCTACTGAGATTCCTGGTACATGACAAACAATCATGAAACCACAACAGGGAAGACATAAAATTTTATCTATTTCAACTCTGGTCTCAGCTACCGATTACTTATTTATCAATGGTTTTAACTAGCTAAAACTGCCATTGTAAAGCTAGTTATTTAACCAGCGGTTGTATTTGCATCCCATAAGAAACAGGCTATTACTGATAAAATAAGTAGACCTATTTAACAGTGTATCGTCCGATAGCATTATTATATTATCAGCATACCGTAATAATAATAATAATAATAATCTTGTTTGAAGTAATTTCATTAAATACATTGGGCAAAATTGGAGTACGTTGTTATTGCCAATGAATAAACAGCATAAAATTAAGTCCTGATTTTTATTTTTCAGTTGTGTGTATCGCCTACTGAAAAATTTCTCCGCCGGAAGGTGAAAATACTGCAACAGCGTTTAGACAGAAGGGATGGTAAAATTAAATCCATGAATGATATTATTTTAGTTTTAAAGAAAAAATTAAATTCTCCTGAAAGGTTACTAGAAACTTTAGAAGATAATTTTTCTGGTTTTCCGTTAGAAATGATTATTAATAACTTTAGCAATAATAATAGAAGTAAGTTTAAGAGGTTTTATTCAGACAAAATGAAGGAGTTTGCTTTAACCGTTTATTTCTACAGTCCCAAAGCTTATAAGTATTTGAGAAATCTAAACTTTCAGTTACCTAACCCATCAGCTTTAAGAAGGTGGCTTTCTGATTTTAATTGCTCACCCGGTTTTTTAGAAGAGATTTTTATATATTTAAAACAAAACGTTCAAACCAAGCCACATTTACAAAACTTGGTTTTTGATGCTATGAGCATAAGGAAACAAGTAACCTACGATCCACGAGAGGGGAAGAATTTTGGGTATGTGAATTTGAGTAATGATATAAAAGTAAATGAACACGAAACATTAGCTAGTGAAGCACTAGTCTTTCAGATAGTTGCACTACGAGGAAATTCAAATGTGCCGTTGGTTATTTTTTTATTGATAAGAGTAGTTCAGAAATTTTGTCCAAACTAATAAAAATGTGCATTATTAAATTATACGAATCAAGTATACATGTACATAATGTAAAATTTGATGGTACTAATACAAATATAAACGCTGTTACGAAACTTGGTTGGGAATTGCCAGAAAAGCCTTTTTTCAATGTGAAAATAAACAAAGAAAATGTAACAGTTTGTGTAATGCTAGATGCTAGCCATATGATTAAATTGGCTCGCAAAACATTAGCAGATAAAGGTACTTCACTATCTACAGATGGTGTGATAGATTTTAAATATATTCAACGGCTAAACACTTTACAAAAAGAACAAGTATTAAAGTTTGCCAATAGCCTTTCAGACATACACATACATTATGGCAACAGAAAAATGAACGTGAAAATTGCGGCCCAAACCTTAAGTGCCAGCGTAGCAGACGCCATAGAATTTTTGATGTATAACAACATCCTGATTTTAATGGTGCTAAACCAACAGTGGAATATATTAGAGTTATAGACAGGCTATTTGATTATTTTAAGAGCAGGGAGCCATTTGGGCAGCACTTCTACCAACCAATAAAGAAGAAGAATTTAGAAAATGACAATAAAATGTTAGATAATTTTTTGGCATATTTAACGACGTTAAAAATTGAAAATATTCAGGTTCTGCGGCATCCTAGGAAAACATTTGCACTTGGATTTATTACGAATATAAACGCAATAAAGATTCTGTCAAACAGATTATTAAGTAGTTTACAATTCAAGTATATTTTGACTTATAAGTTTTCTCAAGATCATTTGGAACTGTTATTTTCCTGTGTAAGATCTCGAGGGGGACATAATAACAATCCTAATGTCAAGCAGTTCCAATGGGCCTTGAGGAAACTTATGTTCAGGAACAGCGTTAAAACATCTGACAAAAGCAACTGTTTGAGTTTTGACATGACATTTCAAAACTCTGTTGTGAGTTTTGCAGGAGCAGAAGAAACAGTGGACCTAAACTCAGTCAACGTCTACGAAGAACCCATTAAAAACGTTAAATGACTGCTGGAAAATGAAAACTCGTATTATAAAGATAATATTCTTTTCTACTTGTCTGGATTTATTGTCAGAAAAATTAGTTCTAAGTTGAAATGTGAAGAATGTATAAGACTGCTGATAGCCGATGATAGCAACCTTAGCCCGTACACCCATTTTGTTGATTATATTTCAAAAGGAAATTTGGTCAGGGCTTCCTCAGATGTAATCAGGATAGTAAAATTTATGTACTCCCTTTTTAAAAATAAACAAAACATTGACAAAAACAATTTAGACACAAAAAAGATGATTATATTAGTGTGTAGAACCTTTACTAATAACATATTTAAAGGTCATAATTCTAACAATGATTATGGTAAAGACACTCACGAAATTAGATTAGTAATGTTAATAGGTAGTTTATTTTACAAAATTGTACGTTTTAGTATAGCTAAAGAAAAGACATCATCAGCTATGTTTTCGAAACTTGGTGTGCGTCAAAAATTAAATAAGTTAGTTCTATTTAGCAATGTTTAGCCCAGAATTGCAATACGTTATCCATAGCAAATGTAGTTTTATATCAAATGTAATATATTTTGATTAGAAATAGTAAGATACGTTGTAATTATATGCAGATAGGCTGTAAAGTAAGATTTTTTTTGTACATATGCATCAATGTAAAAAAATGTAAAGCTATGTAATAAACAATTTCGTTTTCATTTGTGTTCTTGTTTAGTCAGTTTCCTTTATTTTATTGACAAAATAAAAACAAACTACTACAAAAAAGAGGTAATTATTATACCCTAACCAACCGGTATAGTTAGCGAAAATATGTATGCATAACTTTAATGTTACCGGTAACTTGTTTGTTGTTTATAGATCTGTACGGACGAAAAAAAGTGTACGAGCTTGTATTATGAACAACAGAAATTAAATTTATATTTACATTATTTTTAAATTAGTATCAGGTGTTCCATTTAATCTGATTAATATAAAATACACAATTTTCATAACAAGACTGTTTATGCGACGATCAAATCGGTTAACTAATATTAAGATAAAACTGCGAGTATGCAGGCGAAGTGGCTTTTGCCTTAATGTGGTGGGGCGAGCGTAGAGTTGAGCGGACCGAATTCAGTACACGCAGCCGGCAATCCAGTGTTATACATCGATGGATGCAATAGCCCGCTTATATTGTGCTATTTATTATCTTTGTTCCTTTATCTGTCGAATGGTACCTCATATAAGCGTGAATCTTTTGTCGTTTAGATAATATTTCAATTTCAAACGTGACGTGAAAACGTAACCCTCGATTTTCTGGTTGGGTTGCCTATTGCTGGCCTGAAAGGTAAGACGTATTCTACGTCAAAATACTATAATAAATTGATAAAAACTAAGTCCTGTAGCTTACTGAGAAGGATTGCGTGTTGTGTTAATTATTTAGTAAAATGTTTTGTGATGAAAACGCTTACATCAGAATTAATATTCTTATCAGTTGACAATCTATTTTTGGGGGTGCCAACCTCAAGCGAAATGGACCCACTGATCCCTCTGAGTTGAGTCTCAGACAAGGTTTTCACTTTGACTTCGTTTCCTTCACCAAACAATCGAATTTTAGAGCTAACTCTTCCTACAGCTTTGCCTTCTTCCTATTTTGTTACTAACTGTGACTTCAAAAAATTCGGTTTTCACGGTATTCTTCAATAGAAGCTTTGTTGTACTTGTATCCCAGCTCATCGTGACTCGGAAACTGTCCCAACAGCGATGGAAAAGTGCGACTACGAGCAACCGGCGGATTGGCACCGCAAGCAGTGTGTCGTGATTGTCTCTGGTACCTCAGTACAAAGCCGGTTTTATATGCTTGTTCTTTTACTTGTACTGTATTTTAATTAGATAGAAGAAAGTAAATGTTTGTGTTTCGAATCAAGTTAGAGATCCACGTCTAATTAATCTGTTATCAAGACCTTGTGAGAGAAAAAATCGTATATCAGTGTAACACGTAGGACACATAGGACACCGAGTTGACCTCAATGTAGGCTTAATGTAATTTAGTTTAAAGTAAATATGCGGTATAAGTAAGTTTATTATTTGACTAAGGTCATTGACCGGGGATTCAAAGGATAAGGGGCCTGTTTCTTCCTTAGTCATACTTTCGGAATACCAAACAATACAACAAACATGATGTTCATAATACGCTTACGAAGCAGACCTACAGGAGTTTGGTCGAAAATGTGAAAGAGTTAACAACGGTTCTATGACATAGGTCTGGATTTTGGAAACAACTGTAAACGTTAAATACCGTTTTTATTATTTCTCCAACACTACAGTTGCACAGCTGTATTCCATACTTCCTCGCTAGACGTCTTACGCCGCCCACTATAGGCCTACTTATCTCTGTCCAACATCATTCATCCGTTTCTTCTTGCTATGTGCCTTCACTCCACTTCATAATTCTTTTCGCCTCCACTCTACTCTAAAGAATAATTCTTTTCGCCTCCCTATTCTTTTTGTTCTTTCCAAATGCTTACATCCACTGTCTATGGTTTGAAAATCTCACAATGTCTGCTGCACCAATAGTTAAGCTTATCTAAATCGTAGCAACATTTTCAAAAATCACAAAATTCGTGTAGTGTATCAAGTTAAAAAAATAAAGTTAACCAAAATCTGAATATAGTCTTCAATTGTGGAAATTTCAAAATTTTGAACACCAGGTCTTAAAATATCGGTATGGAGAACCATACGAGACTTTCATGTTCGAAGATTTATATTTAAAATCATATTCGAAATGAAATATTTCCATAGAAACTACTTCTTTCTACTTATTGCTTCAGCCTTAACCACAGTACTATGGTCACTAACGTATACCACCTCACGTTTTCGCACTCGATTTTCACTGATGATGGCAGTCGATGGCACTGCCGAAAAGTCTGGTTTTTCAGAAAACATTGGACTAAAGCTAAACAGCCAGGGAAGGAATTTTAACAAAGAACTACTTCTTTGTTGCCGATAACGTAGTACACATATACAAAATTCTCCCCTCTCACTTCAACTATAATTTTCATTTATAGAAAATTACCCCCATCCCTGTTCAACTAGCCTCTTCATTTATAGATATTTCATCTACGTTTCTACAGTGGATTATTAAGATCTTCTTATCAGGATACTTTATTTATCAAAATTAAGTACTTTACTCTTGTTACAACAAAAAATGTTTCAGGTAAACTATCCTTTCCCCGTAACCGATCTTCACCAAAATCAACAGACCTTCAGTCCTCTACAATTCAGGGACGCATGCAAAAAAATATTTGATTCTGTTTGAATGTGCGGCAGTTATCGTTCGTCATGGAAACATTTCTCTTGTTACAACATAAAATGTTGCAGGTAAACTACCCCTTTCCCTTAACCGATCTTCAACAAAATCAACAGACCTTGAGTTCTCTTTAATTCAAAAAGGTATGCAAAACATTATTTGATTCTGTTTGAATTTGCGGCTTTTATCGTTTGCCATAGAAAAAAATTACCCTAGATAAAAAAACGTTGCAGGTAAACTACCCCTTTCCCTTAACCGATCTTCACCAAAACCAAAAAATTTTGAGAGCTTTACTATTCCGGGCTGTATGCAAAACAATATTTGATTCCGTTTGATTTGCGGCTGTTATCGTTTGCCATAGAAAAAAATTACCCCTGATAAAAAAACGTTGCTGGTAAACTACTCCTTTCCCTTCACCGATCTTCAGCAAAAACAATAGGTCTTGAGTACACTACAGTTCAGGGCTGTATGCAAAAAATTATTTGATTCTGTTAGAATTTGCGGCTCTTATCGTTTGCCATAGAAAATACCCTAGTTAAAATATAAAACGTATCAGGTAAACTACCCCATTCCCTTAACCGATCTTCAACAAAATCAACAGACCTTGAGTTCTGTATAATTCAAAAAGGTATGCAAAAGAGTAGTTGATTCTGTTTTAATTTACGGCAGTTATCGTTCGTCATAGAAAAAATTACCCTTGTTAAAACATAAAATGTTGCAGGTAAACTACCCTATTCCCTTAACCGATCTTCACCAAAACCAACAGGTCTTGAGATCTCTACAATTCTGGGCTGTATGCAAAACATTATTTGATTCTGTTTGAATTTGCGGCTGTTATCGTTTACCATAGAAAAAAATTACCCTTGATAAAACAACGTTGCATGTAAACTACCCCTTTCCCTTAACCGATCTTCACCAAAAACAATAGGTCTTGAGTACTCTACAAATCAGGGCTGTACGCAAAAAAGTATTTGATTCTGTTTGAATTTGCGGCTGTTATCGTTTTCCATAGACAATACCCTTGTTAAAACATAAAACGTTGCCGGTAAACTACCCCTTTCCCATAACCGATCTTCACCAAAAACAACAGGTCTTGAGTACTCTACAAATCAGGCCTGCATGCAAAAAATTATTTGATTTTGTTTTGAATTTGCGGCTGTTATCGTTTGCCATAGAAAATAATTATCCTTGATTAAAAAAAAAAGTTGCAGGTAAACTACCCCTTTCCCGTAACCGATCTTCACCAAAAACAACAGGTCTTGAGTACTCTACAAATCAGGCCTGCATGCAAAAAATTATTTGATTTTGTTTTGAATTTGCAGCTGTTATCGTTTGCCATAGAAAATAATTATCCTTGATTAAAAAAAAAAGTTGCAGGTAAACTACCCCTTTCCCGTAACCGATCTTCACCAAAAACAATAGGTGTGAGTACTCTACAAATCAGGACTGCATGCAAAAAATTATTTGATTTTCTTTGAATTTGCGGCTGTTATCATTTGCCATAGAAAGTAATCTATAGACAGACAGACACACACACTTTTCGAAAAATGACTTTTTTTCATGTTTTGAGTGTAGTACAATCAGAATCTGCAATACTCTAGAACACGATTTTTTTTGCCATCACCATACTTCCATTTCCTTAAGGAACATGGAAGTAAAAAAATGATCAAAATTAGAAGATACTGTAGAAATCTATGCCGGATGTTTGACTAGGAGGAATTTTAAGCCAAATCGAAATGTAGTGTTCACTTTAAAAATTTTTTAACTCTAGGGGCATCACGAACCATAAAATGGAAGTCAAAATTTTGAAAAAAATTATAAAACACTACATGGGGCATCAAGTGTGAAGACGTTTATTCAAAATACAAGCTCGATATCTGTAATCATTTGACAAAATTAGTATTTGTCAACATTCTTGAAAATTTTCGACCGTCTTTAAAAAAAAAACTTTAATCTGCACTACGTCAGTTATCTGTACTAATCATACTATATCCGTTATGTGCAACTGTGAAAAGTGTTAGATATACGTCTATACATAGGCGTAACTTGGGAGGGGCAAGGGGGCATTCGCCCCCCCCCCAATGTTCCGAGCATTATAAAATTTTGTTTCCAGTTGTTTATAAATAAAAACTAACAAATAGTCAAACAGGAGACAGTTTCTACGCTTGCGATCACAGTAAGCACTATTTATCAACGTCTGTACTGTTATCAGATGACTAGTGCCATAAATTTATTATTCTTATTTCTTTCCAAGAAAAGAAACTTGTAAGGGGAATGTTTGAATGATATACTTCAAAATAATATTTCTGTTCGAAAAAAAAAACGCTAGAGACGTAATTAACTGGAATACAATGCGTGCCTTTTACACAAACAAAGACTTGTTTTGGAACACCGCAAGACGTCGATGGCTTTGTTCACGAATCTTAAAAGACGGTCGTTTGGAACTATTATTTGTTAGTGATTACTGATACAAGTGCGGTCGGTTACTCGGTCGTGTACGTAGTCCGTTAAAGTACACATCGCTTGTCTCTTTCTTAATTCGTTATTGTGATTGTTTTGGTTTTTTGTGTTGATAAGTGCTGGGAAATGGAAGATAAGAAACGCAAAGGAGTAACACGGCTTAATTTCTTTGAAAATTGTCTGACTGGCAATTTGAAAATTTCTTTGTGTTGTGACTGATTCGGCTTACTGCTACTAACTGCCGAGCATTTTGTGACAGTGTGCCTAAGGGAGAGGATGCGTTAACGAAAACTGGGTATAAGAATTGGAAGAACTGAAATTGTTTATGTTTATTATAGGCCTACAGTATATTTGCTCTAGGTAAACATAACTGGAAGTACAACTTATGAAGAAAGGTTTGTTGATCATTAAAAAATGAAATTGTCTCTCGTTTACTAACTAAGAATTATTACTAAACTTTCTAGTTTTTTATATAATATATTTTATTAATTTTATTATATAGATGGACTCACTACACACTTGAATTTATGAAGTTTTACCCTGCCTCCCAAAATTAGGGCCCAAGTTACGCCCATGGGTCTATATATGTTATTTAGAAACATAAACAAACTTAAAAGCTAGGGCTAAATTATTTGTCATTGTCATTAAGGCATTATAGTTATACATTTTAACTAAACAACTATTTGGCACTTGTCTGTCTTCTGTTTGGTGGATGTCGCATGATAACTTTTAAATGCATCAACTGATTGTTGTAAAACGTGGCGCACGTGTCCATACTTTGGCCTACAGACCTCTATTTTTAAGACTGACCCTCACAAAACTAAAGGCTCGGGAGGAAAAAATGTGAGGGTGTCAAAATTGTGAAAAAATCGCAAAAATCCGTACAAGGTATGAAATTCAAAGAAATTTTAATTAGATCTGAATGAGGTATTTGTTTTTGAGGATTTCAAAAGTTTTGTGACGCCAAGACTATAAAGATGGGTCAAACTTGGAAAAAACGGAAAAATCAAATTAAAGAGAACCTTAACTAAAATTGAGTAGGCTATAGTGTTCACGTTTAAAAATTTAGCAGTTTTGGGAAACCAGAGCTCAAAAAGAGTAAACAATTTTGAAAATCACATAAATCCATATGGGGTTTCAAATTAAACAGAATTTAACTAAAATCTAATACAGTATTCAGTTTTGAAATTTCAAAGCGTTAAGATATCAGGGACCGAAAAAGGTATAAAAATGTTCAAGCAAATATAATAGTCCATGGGGCGTTTTTTATCAGACCAAAGGGGGTTTCAAGACAACTCCAACAATTGTGTTTATAATGACTTTTTTTTAACTGCAGGGACACCAAGGGTCAAAAATGGAAGTCAAAATTTTGAAAAAGTGCTGAAGTTTATAAAGAAATGAGTGTTAAAGTTAAGAAATGAGCCACATAGAATTCTTGATATTGCTTTGGTGTTGTCTTCACTAAAAGGGATTTTAAAAGTCTTTAAAAGTGTGTGTGTGTGTGTGTGTGTGTGTGTTTTTACTTTGTTTTCAAATTCGAAGCAGAAGAATGTTTCTATTGTCACTTATCTACGTGTATAATTGACTGTTCATGTGCGTTTCCTATCAGAATTGCAACTGCCTGTGTTAGCGCCGACGTTGTATCCGTTGTAAGCAAGTGTCAACAGTTTGTCTTTCTCTTTAGTGCATATCGAAAACAATGAAATCATTTGTTTCACGCCTAGCAATGGCGTGTGGAGTAATTTTATGAGAGTTTCTTCTTACTACCACATATATCTTGGTAATTTTTAATGATTCCACATTGCAAGATGTGGGTATGGGTTTTTTTATAATATTAAACAAAATTAAACAGGATGGAGTTTAACAACCAAATTTAGATTAATCAAACGGCTCCCTTGCTTTCTGTCTCGCTCTATCTCATTCATTTTCTTTCATCATTCATTCATTCCATGGCACTATGGTCCTTGCAGAACCTCGGCCTCCGCAACAACTGCTTTACATTCCTCCCTCCCTCTTGTGCCCGTTGTCTCCATTTTCTAACTCCTAGTTGTCTGAGGTCGTTATCCACCTTATCCAACCATCTTATTCGTGGAATTCCTCTCAGGCGTCTCTCGCCAGATTGCTCAGCAAAAACACTTTTCAGGCAAACCTTCCGCGCTCCGACCTTTGAACGTACCCAAGCCACTTAATCCTTTTACCTTTAATACTTTATCCAAGTCTGTATCATTATATAGATTCTTACTTCTTTGTTGGTCCGACTCCTCCAGTTGTTCCCCTCCTTTACTGGCCCATAGATTCTTCGCGAAATTTTACGTCCCATCCATTAATTTTCTCTTCTTGATTGCTAGAGATTGCCCACGTTTCTAAGGCATAATAACTTCAGGATTGTTTTATAGTTTTCTTGAAACATGTTTATTGCTGAGCATAAGCTGTAAAGCATAACAACTTCTATTATTTGCAAAATCCTTGAAATTAAATATCTCGTAACTGTTATTTATTTATTTAGTCGTAACTGTTCTAGAGAATAGTTACGCTTACTTGTTCTCAGATATTTTGTTTTGGAGCAATTGATTTCCAGTCCCAATCTTTCTGAGTCTTGTACCAATTCTTGTAAAGAACCATTATTTCTTGAAATAACGGCAATGTCATCAGCATATGCTATTACCTGAACAAGTCTGTTGTTAACTGTGCCATTTGGGTTGACTAATATCCATTCATTTTACAACTTTTGGAGGTAAAAATTGATAAGTAATTACGGTAATTTTAATATTCTGATTAGGCCTACTGGCCTAACTTCCTTCAATGACGTATGGTTTAATTAGGCAAGCGTCCTTTGCCTTTCCTAAACTACTTCGGTAAAACTAACGCATTATTGCTACTACTACTTCTACTATGATTCTGATTATTATTATTATTATTATTATTATCATAGTAAGATTATTATTTAGCTCATTAATTGAATAAACGTGTGTCTACGTTGAGATTCAATTTTTGCCGCTAACAAAGATGCAAGTATTTTCCCACGTGAGTCATGGCTAGAGCGCACACTACGAAACGGACAAAGAGGAACATTGTGTGTACAACGAGCAGCTGCTGCAGTAAGTAGCCAACACCCCCTGAAGCGCTACACCATATAATGAATGGAACGTCCACAGAATGTTTGTGTTCTCAACAGTAAAACGTCATTTACGTGTTGTGGAAGTTTAAACACAACGTAAATAATCGTGTTTACTTTGTTTACGTTAAGTGTTCATACAGGTACCGTCTTATACAAAATTATAAGCTATACTATTGGCAATTAATTTGTTACTTATTTTTTTGATAGGCCAAAGAAAAATTGTCTAGTTTAATTTTCTTACAAAAAAGGTGTAACATAATACACTTATATATATTACACATATATAGCATAATATACTCCTGAGTATAGTAGTTTCATGAGATGTATTCAGAATTTTTTTTTATAATGTATGGAGACCGGTGTTGATTTTTTCATAACACCGGGACATACGTTTACTTTCTTCAGCATCGAGAACGTGATTCAGTAATTCTCATTACGTTTTACAAAGACCATGGTTTAATGTCGCCACTGCAACTATGCTAATGGTAGCCTATTTGTTTTTGGACTTAGTATACTGTCCACAGTGACTGTAAATACAATTGTAAGTAGTAACAGACGTCATATGAGGTAAACTGATGGCAAGCCGTCTGCAGGTCAACAAGACATCACGTCTCTGTTTAGTCTCATCACATTGACCGACCCCCATCTCACTGTAAAATATCCCTCAGTACCCATCCTTTACAGTTTTTGCATGAGAAGAGTTGTGTAATCTTTTATTTACCAGTACCGAATTAGCAGTTTTGTTATAAGAACATCATAATAGATAAGCGAATTGCCAGTTCAAAACAAATTGATCTTAATTTGTGTTAAAGTCAACAGTAAGATCCACGACTGGTTAGAATATCTAAAAACGTTTATTATTCATAATGTTTGTGGCTGACAGTCACAAGTCTGAGAAAATACTGTAGTAGGGGATATAGGCCCTATGTAAGTAAAAACATACAAAGATACTGAGTGCATGTTTTCATCACTTTAATTTGTTGCTTCCTATACACTTCTTCACTGACAGTACACGATATACACAGTCATTGATGGATGAGGTACTGCTTTCCGAATTCCGGTCTTTTAGTGATTATTACTGGGAAAAATGGTGTCCAGCCCCCAAGAGCAATGGCGTACTTCCCTAAAACATTTTGCTATCCCCAAACTTCCCCCAAGTTTCACCTTCAGTCTATGCGTTAATGTGTTGACATAATAATACTGCAAAACATCATAAGACTTGAAACATTTATTTTTATTAATTGAAAAACTACGTTATATTTTTAATAAAAGTCGATCAAGTCTAATTAATACTGTACTGTATTAGAATTTAGCGAGAGCAGTATCATACAATTTAAAGAAATTCGAAAATAAACATTTTTAACTCCTCGACCAATTTGTTTCAGCTTTCAATACCGAAGTTTGCTTTTAAATTTTAATCTTTTACATTTCATTATAAAATCACTTTGATTTTTAAAAATATTTTATGAAAAAGCCTTTCATGAGGCTTAAGCGACATAAAAAAAAGAAATATAAATAAACATTCATTCTTATTTTCACACATGATTATGTAAAAATTGAACGGCATTACTGGAAGTGAATACAATTTCTAAAATTCTCCCTCCCCCCAAAAAACTCTGTAATGCCCTCAAAATTCCCCTCAAGAAATTAAGAAATTCTGATGGCACAATTTGTGCCACGATTCGCCTATAACCACCCCTTTGAAATCTTTTAAAGTCGGAGCTCATACGAGCACGCGTCCCACAATACATGTACAATGGTGCAGGAATGTTTTGTCAGACGTGGCGGCTCGGAAGCACGAACAGTGTCAGGAGCTGTACGGAGCTGACGACTGCGCATCTATTTGTCAGCTGCTATGCCTTAGCAAAATTCCTGTACATTAAGATAATTCTTATCGATCTAGAGTTTATATATAATTCTATACGTTATTTTTTGTACGTATAGTATTTTGATGCCAAGTTTAACATATACAGATAATATATATATATATATATATATATATATATATATATATATATATATTACTATAATACTTATAACTAATTTACCTCAAGATATACTTTTTTCCTTTAGGAACATGTTTCGGGAGATCTTGTTCTCCCATCTTCAGCCTTCGCCATCTTGTTTCTGGTGAAGTATTTGTGTGTTGGCTTCTGGATGTTATTAAGGTAGTTTGTTGGTCTTTGGTCCTTCAAAGTTGCATTATTGTGTGTGGTTGTGGTATCTGTTTTTGTATTTTGTGTATTTTCGATGTTGAGTGCTTTGAATATTGTGTCATGTATTGTATTGATTTGTATTTGTTCTGGTATTAATTTGTTTTGTGTTTTATGTTTGTAAATCTGTAAATTTTCCCAAATGTTCATTATGGTGCCTTTGTGTGGTATATGTTTTATTAGTGTTACATTGGTTATGTCTGGGAATTCATGTCCTGTGTTTATTGCATGTGTGGCTAAATTGGATTTATATATATTTGGTTTTTTATATGCATTTAGGTGTTCAAAATAACGTTTTTTCAGCTGTTTTTTTGTTTGTCCTATATAACATTTATTGCAATCTTGGCATTCAATTTTGTATATACCGTTGGTTGTTGTATTATCTTTGTTGTGTGAGCTATTTAGATTTTGTAATTTATTTTTATTAATTTTGTATGCTATTTTTATATCTGTGTTTTTAAATAGTTTTGTTAGTTTTGTCATTTTATTATTTATATATGTGAATGTGGCCCATTTTTTGTTGTTATTATTTATGTGTTGTTCAGTTTGATTAATTCTTAATTGTTCAGTTTTTATTTTGTATTTGATTTTATTTTCTATTTTGATCATAGTATTTTTATTGTATCCATTTGCATAACCAATTTGGTATATTATATTTCTTTCTTTGTCAGTTTCTTGTTTGTTTAGGGGTATTTTGTACATTCTGTTAAATAACGAATAAAATGCTGCCATTTTATGTTGTGGTGGGTGGTCAGAATGGTTAGGTATAATGATGTTAGTGGAAGTTGGTTTTCTATATATTGCATATTGTATGTGTTTGTTGTATCTTCTGATGGTTATGTCTAAATAGTTGATTTTGTTATGTTTTTCTTTTTCTTCTGTGAATTGTATTTTGGGATGTATGTTATTGATTTGTTTCAGTATGTTCTCTGCATTTGTGTTTTTGTTATTTGATACATATACATATCTACATATCTTATCCATATGCCATCTGGGTCATGTGTTTTTATGATATTTTGTATTTTGGTGTCTATGTGTTGTAGGAATATTTCTGCTATTATGCTTGATAATGGTGATCCCATTGCTAAACCTTCTTTCTGTTGATAAATTTTGCTATTAAATTCAAAGTAATTTTGTTTTAGTATTAGTTGGAGACTATTTTTTATTTCGGTTATATATTGTTTGTTTTCATTTTGTTCTATAAGTTTGTTTATTATTATGTCAATTGTTTCTTTTACTGGGATATTAGTGTACATGTTTGTTATGTCATATGATGTGAAAAATGTATTTTCATTTATATTTATTATTTTTAGTTTGTCTATTAATTCGTATGTATTTTTTATGTTTGATGGTTATTTGTTAGATGGTTATTTTTTAGTTTTTGTGCTATTATTCTTGCTATTTTGTATGTAGGAGCTTTTTTGAAATTGATTAATGGACGTATTGGGTTGTTTAATTTGTGTATTTTTATTAGGCTGTTCATTTTAGGTGGTTCTGGATTATTGTTTATATATATGTCTATGTTTTTATTGTTGAAAATGTTTTTATTTGTTTTTATTAGTTTTATTGTTTGTTTAAGATAGTTTTCTGTTGGGTTTTTATCTAGTTGTATGCATTTATTATTGTTGATGAAGTCTTCGGTTTTTTTTATGTAGTCTGTTTTATCAATGATTACTGTTGCTTGACTTTTTTGTCTGCTTTAGTTATTATTAAATTATTGTTCTTTACTTTATTTTTAATTTCTTTTATTGTTTTATTGTTTTTCTTTTGTTTATCTTTGTTTATTATTTATATATGTGAATGTGGCCCATTTTTTGTTGTTATTATTTATGTGTTGTTCAGTTTGATTAATTCTTAATTGTTCAGTTTTTATTTTGTATTTGATTTTATTTTCTATTTTGATCATAGTATTTTTATTGTATCCATTTGCATAACCAATTTGGTATATTATATTTCTTTCTTTGTCAGTTTCTTGTTTGTTTAGGGGTATTTTGTACATTCTGTTAAATAACGAATAAAATGCTGCCATTTTATGTTGTGGTGGGTGGTCAGAATGGTTAGGTATAATGATGTTAGTGGAAGTTGGTTTTCTGTATATTGCATATTGTAGATGGTTATTGTACCTTATGATGGTTATGTCTAAATAGTTGATTTTGTTATGATTTTCTTTTTCTTCTGTGAATTGTATTTTTGGATGTATGTTATTGATTTGTTTTAATATGTTATCTGCATTTGTATTTTTGTTACTTGATACATATAGCCCATCATCTACATATCTTATCCATATGCCATTTGGATCAAAGGAATTTATAATATTTTGTATTTTGGTGTCTATATGTTGTAAGAATATTTCTGCTATTATGCTAGATAATGGAGATCCCATTGCCAATCCTTCTCGTTGTTGATAAATTCTGCTATTGAATTCAAAGTAATTTTGTTTTAGTATTAGTTGGAGGCTATTTTTTATTTCAGTTATATATTGTGTGTCTTCATTTTGTTCTTTAAGTTTGTTTATTATTATGTCTATTGTTTCATCAATTGGAATGTTGGTGTACATATTTGTGATCTCATATGATGTGAAAAATGTGTTTTCATCTATATTTATTACCTTTAGTTTGTCTATTAATTCGTACGTATTTTTTATGTTGTGATAATTATTTGTAAGATGGTTACTTTTTAGTTTTTGTGCTATTAGCACAAATTAATAGACACGAATTAGTCTACGAATCTTTGGTGGCATATGAGAATGTTGCCCATGGCACTGGTCGCTCATTGTGTGTGGATGATAGACATTTGCATTATATGGCGTATTTTGAGGTAAAGGCAGCGAAAAATGCCTTGGGTGCTGTGGTATCGGATGCTGCATGTACTGTGTAAGATGGGGATTGGGGATTATGTTGATAGGCATACGAGTTAGGATCAATTGCAAGTGGGTCAAATATACGCGTATTCAAGTTGAACACAACTGTTTCAAGTTGATAACGCATACGTACACTCACGGTTTACGAGAATGGACCAGTTTTCCACACACACACACACACACACACACACACACACACACACACACACACACACACACACACACACACACACACACACACACACACACACACACACACACACACACACACACACACACACACACACACACACACACACACACACACACACACACACACACACAGCGCACGCACGCACTGAAGGCCTAGAAAGACACAGTATATGTTGACAAGTTGGACACACACTAACACACACACACACACACACACACACACAGCGCACGCATGCACAGGAAGTCTAAACAGACACAGTATATACAGATTAGATAAATGTTAAACTAAGATGATAAACTATATTTATAAACATAACAAAACAATAACACAAGAGATAACGGAGCACAAACTTATATCCGCACTCTACGAATGCACGACCGATACTACAAATGCAGAAAATATATTAAAACAAATCAATAACATACATCCAAAAATACAACTCACAGAAGAAAAAGAAAATCATAACAAAATCAACTATTTAGACATAACCATCACAAGATACAATAACCACCTACAATATACAATATACAGAAAACCAACTTCCACTAACATCATTATACCTAACCATTCTGACCACCCACCACAACATAAAATGGCAGCATTCTATTCACTATTTAACAGAATGTCCAAAATACCCCTAAACAAAGAAGAAACAGACAAAGAAAGAAATATAATATACCAAATTGCTTACGAAAATGGATACAATAAAAACACTGTAAACAAAATAGAAAATAATATCAAATATAAAATAAAAACTGAACAATTAAGAGTTAATCAAAATGAACAAAACAAAAATAATAACAACAATAAAAAATGGGCCACATTCACATACATAAATAATAAAATGACAAAGCCAACAAAACTGTTTAAAAAAACAGACATTAAAATAGCATACAAAACCAACAAAAATTATCTACAAAAACTAAATAACCCACACAACAAAGATAATACAACAACCAATGGTATATACAAAATTTAATGTCAAGATTGCAATAAATGTTACATAGGACAAACAAACAAAAACAACTGAAACAACGTTATTTTGAACTTATATAGTAAAATATTACCTTTATTCCGTCCGCCGTGTGACTTCTCAATTTGAATTTATGTAACGCGTTTCAAGGCATATGCCTCATCATCAGACGTAAAATTTTAAAAACTTAAAAACACACTTGACACAAGAAACGTGTTTGTCAACAATAATAAAATTGCAGCTATTAACATATTATGTGCACTTGTTGGGTGCGCACCCGTTCAGGTATTGTCTGCTACTGATCGGAAATCGTTGAGCAGTCTCAAAGCAGTATCATACAGGCGGTTAGATTCAAAGTTCAATTGTTCATTCAAAACAAACTCGCGACTGCTATCATTACTATATGCATTATAAATTTCAAGCTCTTCCAAGGCATTAATAAATCGGCCCTTGTTGCATATGTGCAATGGCATCAGATTAGACTTAAAGTCTGTATAATTGTGATTGTGTTGGGTCAGATGTCGAGTGTAATTAGATTTTATATAATTGTAATTATATGTCTTTTTTTGTAAGTGTTCACGGAAGCGTTTATAAAAACCTCTTCCGGTCTGACCTATATAGAAACTGTTGCAATCATTACAGACCAGTTTATAAATGCCTGTTTTTTCTTCTATGGGTAAGGGCATTTTAGGTCTAAGTATATTAATCAGCTTATTATTGGTTCTGAAAGACAGTATAACCAATATTGTTCATCACTGAAGACAAAATTTTTGGCATAACATACGTGTATTTCGCAGATATAAACTTTTTCTGTGTTTTATTGAGTGGACGGGGCTTGAGTTGAATGTTATTATGTTTCTTTAATAATTTATCAATGATGGAACTACTGTAACCATTGGAAACTGCGATAAATCTTATAGCATTTAGCTCAGCCTGGAAATCATTATTGTCAAGGGGGACTGTCAGCAATCTGTGGATTAAACTATTATATGCTGCCATTGTTTGAGAATATGGGTGGTGGGAGTCTGCATGTATTGTATGGCTAGTGGCAGTAGGATTCCTATAAATATTGAATTTCAATGTGTCCATTCGTCTAGTGAGGGTCAGGTCTAGAAAGTTGATTGTGTTATCATGCTCAGTCTCTAGGGTAAATTGAATATATAATATTGAATGTTGATTCCATTTAAAACATTTTTGAAGGAGTCAACTTGTCTCAGAGTACCGTCAAAAATAATGAACGTGTCATCTACGTAACGTGATAAAATTTTATCTTATTTGCGTATATGTTATTAATTAGTAGATGAGTATTTTCATAGAAATTTAAGTATATATCGGCCAATAGGCCTGAGAGGGGTGAGCCCATAGCTAGACCATCATCTTGGCTATAGAATAAACCATTGAATGTGAAATAGTTTTGCATTAAAATGACTTTAAGCAAGTCAATCAGCTCATCTATCATCTGTGCACTCATGGAAGCGTTAATTCGTAAATTGTCCCTCAATAATTGTAAAGTTACATCGGTTGGAATATTCGTATATAAATCCACTATATCAAATGAGACCAATTTATAATTAGGTTTTAATTTAACGGTATTTATCTTATTAATGAAATCAATATTATTTGTTATGCTATGATTATTCCTTAACTGTAAATTGTCTTTAATTAATCGTGCAAGAATTTTTGACGTTTTGATACCGGGGACTGTAGTAAAGTTAACCAGTCTTATGGGTGTGTGTGGTTTGTGGATTTTAGGCAGTCCCGTAAATATCTGAGCCTTCGCGTTAATTGGCTTCAAATAACGACGTGTATTATCATTGAACAAACTCGTACATTTGTTAATACAATGGTTAATGGGTTTTGATATATTTATCGGTAGGATCAGAGTTTAATTGTCTAATATTATGGTTAGAGATAAAGTCGTGAACTTTGGCATTGTAAGAATCAGTATCCATGATTACTAGTGTATTCCCCTTATCTGCTTTAATAATACTAGCATTATTGCTAGTTATTTTTGCTTTGATGTGTCTCAAGGTTTTGTATTCTCGGGAGAATCGTGGATGTATAAATAAATTATGTGGCTGGTTATCGTTAGATCTGATAGTTCTAGTGAATTTATTGTTTATAAATATGCGTGCTTCGTTTTGTAAAAGAGGGTTCGGAATAGTCTTAATTGCCGCCTCTGCCTCAACGAGCTCATAAATATGTTTGTTTTTCCCGGTTGGTGGGAGATTATAATTAAGTCCTTTATTTAGGAGCACCATTTCATTATCGTTGAAGTTTATTTTAGTTAAATTCATTGTTCTAGGATGGAATGTATATTTGCAAACGATGTCAGTCTGTAGGCGGTTTTATGTACTAATCTACGAAGTTTAAGTAGTTGATTATGGCGTTTGCGGCATAAAATGTTAGCTGTGTATCTAAATATGTAATCAAAAACATTGTTGATAATGCTTGGATGAATGCTGTTGAGGATAAGTAAATCAAAAATGTTTTAAATGGAATCAACAATAATATTCAATTTACCCTAGAGACTGAGCATGATAACACAATCAACTTTCTAGACCTGACCCTCACTAGACGAATGGACACATTGAAATTCAATATTTATAGGAATCCTACTGCCACTAGCCATACAATACATGCAGACTCCCACCACCCATATTCTCAAACAATGGCAGCATATAATAGT
This sequence comes from Magicicada septendecula, assembly GCA_034769895.1. Lineage (NCBI taxonomy): Eukaryota > Metazoa > Arthropoda > Insecta > Hemiptera > Cicadidae > Magicicada > Magicicada septendecula. The sequence goes on along the minus strand of CM068368.1, from coordinate 266,652,080 downwards.
TTAATCCACAGATTGCTGACAGTCCCCCTTGACAATAATGATTTCCAGGCTGAGCTAAATACTATAAGATTTATCGCAGTTTCCAATGGTTACAGTAGTTCCATCATTGATAAATTATTAAAGAAACATAATAACATTCAACTCAAGCCCCGTCCACTCAATAAAACACAGAAAAAGTTTATATCTGCGAAATACACGTATGTTATGCCAAAAATTTTGTCTTCAGTGATGAACAATATTGGTTATACTATGTCTTTCAGAACCAATAATAAGCTGATTAATATACTTAGACCTAAAATGCCCTTACCCATAGAAGAAAAAACAGGCATTTATAAACTGGTCTGTAATGATTGCAACAGTTTCTATATAGGTCAGACCGGAAGAGGTTTTTATAAACGCTTCCGTGAACAATTACAAAAAAAGACATATAATTACAATTATATAAAATCTAATTACACTCGACATCTGACCCAACACAATCACAATTATACAGACTTTAAGTCTAATCTGATGCCATTGCACATATGCAACAAGGGCCGATTTATTAATGCCTTGGAAGAGCTTGAAATTTATAATGCATATAGTAATGACAGCAGTCGCGAGTTTGTTTTGAATGAACAATTGAACTTTGAATCTAACCGCCTGTATGATACTGCTTTGAGACTGCTCAACGATTTCCGATCAGTAGCAGACAATACCTGAACGGGTGTGCACCCAACAAGTGCACATAATATGTTAATAGCTGCAATTTTATTATTGTTGACAAACACGTTTCTTGTGTCAAGTGTGTTTTTAAGTTTTTAAAATTTTACGTCTGTTGATGAGGCATATGCCTTGAAACGCGTTACGTAAATTCAAATTGAGAAGTCACACGGCCGACGGAATATAAGGTAATATTTTACTATAATTGTAAAGTGACTTGGATACCAACACGAACAAAAATGAATGTTATTTTGAACACCTAAACGCATACAAAAAACCAGAAATATACAATTAATTTGGCCACACATGCAATAAACACAGGACATGAATTCCCAGATATAACCAACATGACACTAATAAAACACATACCACACAAAGGTACCATAATGAACATTTGGGAAAATTTACAATTATACAAATATAAAACACAAAACAACCTAATACCTGAACAAATACAAATCAATACAAAACATGACACAATTTTAAAAGCACTCAACATCGAAAATACACAAAATACTAACACATAAACCACAATCACACACAATAATACCAATTTAAAGTGCCAGAGGCCAACGGGAAACCACACTAACAACCAGCCAACACACAAGTACTTCACCAGACTCAAAATCACGAAGGCTGAGGATGGGAACACAGTGGTTCCCGAAACATGTTCCTAATAAGGAAAAAAAATATCTTGACGTAAATTCATTATTAATATTAAATATATTATATACATCAAGAAACGGACTGTAGCAAAAAGTGTTTGAATAACGGACTGTAGCAAAAAGTGTTTGAATATATATATATATATATATATATATATATATATTATGTTACAACACAAGTAAGCCACCCCAATACCAGGGATGAAAAAGATGATACTAAATAGAAATATACTTCATATAAAATAAAATATTAAATATAAATAAAATGTAAAGTCAATGACACGACAAACGACGACATGACCTAACCCAAGTGATTGACCAAACAAACAGGAAAACAAAGAAGAAGGGAAAAAACCGAAACCAAATAAGAATAAAGACAATTGAAGGAAGTGAACGAATTTATACAACCAAATAAAATAAAACCAGACGAGAAGGGGAGAACCAAACTAAAATGAAGTCAATGGAAATCGAAGGAGAAGAAGAAGAAAAAGGAAAATGAAACTAATTAAGTGTAAAGGAAATGAAGTGAAACCAAGGAATAAGAAACACCACAAATATGTAAGGGAGAAATGGTACACTCAAGTATAATATTGGGAATAAAGCCAATGCTTATCCAATACCAGAAATAAATATTATTATCAATTGAATAATTAATGTAACTGTTTTAACCAAAACCCAGTAAAGTAATATAATAAAAAGAAAAGTACACTAACCCAAGAATTAGAGTTAGATGTAATAAAACTCTATAGAAATATAGCAATAGTAATACTATGTATAATATTTGTAAAGAAAGAAATAGTGAGAAAGTGACAAAGAGAAATAATTATAGGGATTACCCACTAAGAAACACTTAATGTAAACAGTTAAAGAGTGCAATAGTGAAAGAGTGAAACCCCAAAATAGTGAGAAACCATATTTATGGTAATAAAACGCTTAATAATCAACAATAAACAATAATTGATTAATGGTGAAACCAATAATAATTAAGAATAAGGTTTTAATGATAGCATTAGATGTAAGCACTTCATAAAGTGGAATAAACACTGAAGAGTGATGAGGAAACACTATGTGATTAAAGTGAAACAAATTAGTAATTAAAAAGATGTGGGTAATGATAATATTAAATGTAAACAATTAGTAATATGAAATGAACACTGGAAAGTGATGATGACATTGTTATTTAAGAAAAGATTTTTAAGAGAATTAAGTTTAATTGTAAACAATTGTAATTAACGGGGAGAATCCCATGAAAAGATAAACAGCTAGAGTTAACATGGATTGAAAGTAGAGTTTAAGTAGGGAATAAGAAGTTAATAATGTAATAAATAAACACCCCAGTTTATAAGGGAAAACCAATTAAGTAAATTCAAAAGGTGTGATATTGCTTAACATCCAAAATATAGTAATTAATGAAATGAGTTGTAAACAAACTTTACTTAATAATTGTTAAATAATTGTGTATTTATATTTGGGAATAGGATATGACTAAAGATATTGTACAGAACATATGTCTAGATGTTATGTTATTAATTGATGAAGAATAGGGAGTGGTAGCCATATTATTAACAAAGGCAAAATAGATAATTAAGAAGTTAAGACAATACACATCTAATTACGCTAGAAAACCAGTTAATGTAGAAAATAACAGAACCATACAAATGAGACAATAACAAAACAAAACACATTAGAATAAAATGAGACATCATTTGTATAAATTCAGTAAATATAGTCAATGGCTACTAGTGCATCTGAAAAGCCTAACTGTCAAAACCAATAATTACAAATTGTATAAAATCCACAAGGAAATTAACAAATCTAAGGCGAGTAACTAGCCAAGAATAATGTATAAATCACCTTAAAAGAAAAATGTTACAATAATAACTTAAATTAAAAGAAATATGTAATTAACAAATGTTAACATAATTGTACAAAAGTTAATATCTAATAGAACGTGACCTTATCAGGTATTAATTTAATCTTCGAAAGGAAAGACAAACCGTAGTGATAATATTTAATACCCAGGAAGGAAGACAGTCTTTGAACAACAGCGAAGCGGACTGCACGCTAGTCGACGCCTCAGAAAAACGTGCGTTTGACAGCAAAACAGCATCAACCATGTTAACCTCAAATTGAGACATAAGTTATCTATCAGAAGAATCAGTGCAGTATATTTACAAGTGTAATCTAATCGGAGTTTATGCGCATAGGAGTGTGTGCAGTGTTGTGATAAAGTTTAAATAATTAATTAATTAAATTTTAATTAATTAAAAAGGGTCAATATTTAATAAAGTGTAAATCTTCAACCGACGAGAGACGCAAGTATTATTAATTACAAGTATTATGTCATGATTAGTCTATAAGCAAAATAATTGAACGCTAAAAGCGATTAAAATTGAAATATAGAAACAATTCAATTTCCCTATCCTTAATAGAAGGGAACCAATAAATACAAATGAACAATGTTGAAATTGAACGTTCTGAGTAATGACAGTTTAACTATTTGTATACTGTAAATATCTAGGATAAGCAAAGACATTGTGATATCAATGAAGAGTATATGTACTCTAATACTATCAGTAGATGGAAGTATAAATATTTTGTTATTAAATTCAATTAATAGTTTCGCCGGAGTGCGATAACTATAATAAATAAATTACATTTACCTGAAATGGGAGTATCCAAGTTCATAGATGATTGCAGTACATGATACTGGATTATAACAATCACTATCAATTATTAATAAATAATTCACTACTTCTAACCAAATAAGGTTGCACTAAACTATGTATAAAGCATGTGCCTAACTATGAACAATGGTTCATATTTTATATTTTTTCATTAATAATCATTGAATTTTTATTTTTATGTTAACTCTAACCGTAGCTATTATTCCAAGAAAGCGTATTTTGCAGTTTAAAAGAACCTACTATTTTTATTATTATCATCATTATTAAATTTTCAGGTCGAACAATCCGACATAACCTATAAATTTGTCAAAACACATTGTATTACTAACCAGAGGCAGTCATGCCAACTAGAGCTCATCATTTGTTTTAGAGTTCATGTTTACTTTAAAAGTATTAATTGTTAACTAAAAAGAAGGACAAAACTCCTTATTGTATTGAATTTCACTGTGTGTTATTTGAATAAATTGCCATTATTGTTTTTTACCAGTGAAAGAGTTGACTTTATTTGTAACAGTAAAATTACAGCTTAGAGGAGAAAAACGAGGCGGTTGGTACCTTACTGAGAATGCGAATTATTCAAATTGAATGATTCCTTGTTTTGTTTACAACCGTTCAGATCAACATACTTACAATCTTATACAATAATAATATATATGAGTTGTTATGTGTACCATATCTGTGTTTGTGTATGTTAGTGTATAGGAAGAAACAACTGATCTCCTCACGACAGCTGATCTACAAAGAGTCAACGGAACGTCAAGTGAAAGAATTTTAACAGTAAATATAATATACAAAATTAAATTATTTAAACAGACAGCTAATACGACGAAAAAAGAGTAAGTACCGAGTTATTCAATCCTGGATTCAACAATAGGTTGAATTGAGGGGAATAAGTCACTAAACGAAAAAAAATAATAATAAAATTTGATATTGAACAATCACGATTAGCCGAGAGCAAGACCCAATTAACAGTAAAAGAACCCTGAGACAACTTAATAATAATAATATTTAAACCATAAATTAAAGACGGACACATCGTCTTACTACAAATTGACGAACCCAACGCGGGACTTTAAGGAGAGGAAGTTTCAGCATATTACAATATATATATATATATATATATTACAACGCTCCCTTTAATCTAACACAATTATCTAATATTTTGAATGTTAGATAAAATGTTACTTACCCGTGATATTACTTTACCTGGACGCCAGAACAAATCCCAGATACAAATGACACGGTTTCAGCTTAGCTCAGCGCATGGAGACACTCTTTCTCAGGATTCGTTCAGTGATTGTGGTTTTCAAGGGGAATCGTTACAGATAACACTTTGATATTTGCTTGATTATTTTAATTAACGTTTTAAACAATTATTTTTAAACTTGAAAATGCTAATGGTAGGACTTATTTCTACCCTAACACTTATAATTACTGAGTGAGTGTGAAAAGTAACGATTAAGACGTTCAAACGACCTATGGCTCTTATCTGGTTTAATTAAGAGATTGCTATCTCCCAAACCAGTGTTAAAGAACAGGTCTGCAACAATTTGCACGTCCAATACTACACCTCACTTTCCATTCAACACTCCTATACTATGTTAGAGCTAATCTTATAATTAAAATACAAAGTGTGAAATTCTTAGTGTCTTTTAAAAATTGTTTATTGCTTTTATTATTTGTTTAGTGCTTATTTCATTGATCAATGAATCTATTTCTTACTGTTTGATGCGTTGACCGAAGATAGGAATCCGTAGGGGTCCTTCTTTTGATGGTTTTGCACAGAAGAATTGATGTTGATCAATGCTGTAGAAGATACCCTGGCAATTACAGATGCTGTAGCCTTCTGTCGCACAGGTCCTTCACGGCTGATGATTAATTAATTAATAATTTAATTAATTAACGTTGTTTTACGCAGCGAGAGTTGTTGAACGGTACTAGTTCATCTTCACTGCGGACTACTTCTCGAATTTGAAACTTAATTACACTTTTGCGTGATTGAAAAATTTCTGTACGTAATTTATACACGACTAGCGCATTGAAGATCCGAACGAAGAGTGATGCTACCCCTCGCTTTGAGTTGGCGTCAGTTTTACGGGGTTCTGATTGGTTGTTCAAATAAATCATGCGTTTTTCCAGTTTTGACAATCTCGAACAGGTCGACGAAACACCCCGTGACAGGTTTGAAATTGCAGAGAATTTCTAGTTAAAATGGTACTTCCTGTGTTTGAAAATCGATTGATTACAGGTATTTGCAAACGTGTTTTCAAAGATCTGACCACAGAATATTGTTGCTTAGGTCTTTATCTGTGTGTGTGTGTGTGTGTGTGTGTGTGTGTGTGTGTGTGTGTGTGTGTGTGCGTGCGTGCGTGCGTGTGTGTGAAAACACCTAATTCCTACGTAGCATAATTCTCTCGTTATTCCTTTTGGCGTTCGTCTTCCGTATAACTTCTTCAATTGTTAATTATATTAACTGAGATTGCGGCTACTTATAAAGCTTCACTTGCTGAATACAATGCTGTTTTCAGAATTTCCTTATATTTATTAGTTTTTAAGTTATCACAGGTTGAACTGATAATTTGTATTGAGTAAAATTTCATGTTCGTACCGGTATCGGATGTCGCTGTGACGAGGTTAGAGTGAGATGGCTGCGATTATACGCTCTCTCTCTTGCTTACGCTGCTCTACTCCCTCCGTCAGACACTTTCATATAACGCTCAGATAGGACGCTAATATGAATCGTTATAATATATATATATATATATATATATTGTAACAATTTCTAATATGATGTTACGGGAGTCACGATTACATTCGAGGATGGCTGTAAGCCCCACTGTTGGGTTCGCCAATTTGTAACAATTTATTTAAATCGGGATCAATAAGATTTATTTTAGGTTTCGGGGTTTAATCAAGCTCCACGTTGGTTTGCGCCAATTTGTAACAATTTACCAATGTTACGTGTTTTTAATCAATCTGTTATTTATAAATATTATTTATGTAGTCTTATAGGTGACCTCCTGCAACTCAAATTTAATAGGCAAATATATTTGTTATTATGTTATTTTAACTTTAAAGTGTACTATAATACAGGTTTACCTAATTATTCAATAGTTACGCAATATTAATGATATACTTCATGTATTGACTTAATGTATTGAGAATTCTCGCCAACCCTAGTCCCTCTGTCTTGTGTAATTCAATTCAAAATTGGTACAAGAAACACGCTAGTTCGGCAATTTCACGTTCCACCAGCTGCTGACAATTAGCGCTGTTATTCGTAATTGGCTTGCGTCTAGGTTAACTGTTTCACCGGATTTTATTCACCCTTTTACCTGTAAATTACTCCACCCACAACATATAATACCTATTCTACAATAACATAAAACATCATCATATACCAGAAAGATTCTTTATTAATTTTGTACTTTATTTCAAACTAACAGTTCTCTTCAAGATGATTATATCATTATATCGATTATACAATGGTAGATCGATCGTCAGTTGACCAAGTTCCTTTTGATTTATACAAATTAAATATAATATTAAATATCTCTTATCCCAGGGTACGTGTGATTCTTTTAACCATTAGTAAGGCCAGGTAATGCAAAATTAAGGTTACTTTAGTATTACAGAATGTTATTAATTCTAAATATACTGAAATTAAAAATAAGCTGGTTTTTTGCCGGGTTGATGAATCTCAAAGTGGCAGTGTACGTCAGCAAACAGTTGAAAATTGACAAATTAGATTATCTTCCTCCAGAAAAAGTGTTCCGATCCTTAATAAAATTGACGGTGTGATGTACTGTAAAGCCCCAGGAACTCTTCTGACCTTCGTTCTTCTATTACGATCCTAGTGGTTGTCCGTCTCGGTGGAATTGAAGTCGTATTATAGCTTCTTCTTGAAAGTGAAGGTTATTTCTTCAGAAACGAGGTCTTCGTATATTTTTCTATAATTCCGTTAGTTTAGGCCCTTTGCTTCCCTCAATTAGTCTTCTGATTACATGGGGAATCGGGTTTAATACTAAATCCAACGGAATTATCTTGATGAGTGAAGTAAGGAATTCTCGACCCTTTTAGAGGTATTTGGTTATAATTTTGAAGTCTAATTGGTTTTATTATTCATCAGTGGTGTTATAGAATTAGTTTTCAATTTTGATTTATTAATTTAGATTTATTTTTTTCAAATTGTATCATTCTTTTTTAAAAGTGTCTCCTCATCTGAACTCAGTAGCATATAACAATCGAAACGAATGATTGAAAATCAACAAGATTTTTTACATTTTAGTTACCCTAACAACCACTACTTTCTGTCATTGGATGATATTTGATATCCTAGAGCCAGAATTATAAAACATTACTACTCTTTTTTAATAAAATACTCCATGCTTGGAATTATACCAAATTACCTAAAACTCTCACCCAACCTACCTTATTAAACCGTATATGTTTTACTATAGTTTCATTGGACTGGACTTATTAAAATGGTATTAATTTCCTTTTACAAATATTAAATTTAGGTCTATAGGTTTTCTTACAACTGTTATAATAATTTCGTTTTTTAACTTAATTTTCTTTACCTGACCTACTGTACAAATAGTTACTGGTTCATGGTTATTTACATTAATTTTAATTTCCTGGTTTTACTTTATTACATTAATTAATTCGTCCTGGAACCTTTCATTATTTTACAACATAATTATCAGAACTACTTGTCAACTTTTAAACACTTATTGCCATCCTGGCCAAGTTTACAAACATTAATTCAAAACAACTTCATTAATCAATTTTAGTCAATACATTTAACATAATATAATACCTAATACAGGTATTTATACTTAATTGTCTAAAGACAATTTTAACATAAATGAAAGGAGTACCACTGACTAAGTACTTCTATAAAACAACAGTTCCCTCTTACTATACACAAAACATAAAATAAATATCCTGTAAACACTATCATGCTACAGCCTAAAAACAAGTACAATTTGTAACGCATTAACCATTAATTGGGATAGTATTCTGTACTTAACATTATTTATTACATCTCTTAACTTTATGTACATCTCAGATGTACTAATTACTGAGTAACCTTAATATTGGAGTATGGTTCTTGACCATAGTTACTTCATTTTTATGTAACGTAGGGGACCTCAAATCTGTTACGTTACAATATATATATATATATATATATATATATATATTATGTAACGTAACAGAGTTGAGGTTCCCGACGTTACATAAAAAAATTTGTAAACATGACTTAAAACAATGCCCAAAGTATGTTATAATTAAATACAAGGGGCCAATCTCACCTAAAAATGCATTGAAGGTACCTAGTAAGGTTACTAAGTAATAAAACATCGAAGGTGTACCTAAATATAAAATATGTAATGAGTAGTATGAGATGTAAAATATAAACACTGTGTCTAGTGGGATGAGTTTAATGTGTAGGAGTTGAGTATAATATACTGTTCAATTAATATTTAATGTGTTATAAAATGTACTTGGTGTTGTACTGTATCATGATATAGTGTTTACATGATATTTATTTTATGTTTTGTGTGTAGTAAGGGTGTAGCCGTTGCTTTAAGGAAGTACTAAGTCATGGGTACTCATTTTATTCATGTTAAAATTGTATTTAAATAATTAAATACAAGTACATTTATTAGGTATGATATTATGTTAAATGTATTTACTTTAATTAATTAATGAAGATGTTTAAAATAATATTTGTAAACTTGGCCAGGAAGACAATAAGTGTTAATAAGTTGGCAAGTAGTTATTATAATTATGTTAAAAACCAATGAAGGGTTCAATGATGAACTAAATAATAATAATGAATTGAAACCAGGAAATTAAGATTGATATAAGTGGCCATAAGCCAGTGACTCTTTGTACAGTAGGTCAGGTAAAGAAAAATTAAATTAAAAACAAAACAAAAATATAACATGTGTAATAAAACCAAGAGGCCTAAATTTAATATTTGTAAAAGGAAATTAATACCTTTTTAATAAGTCCATTCAGATGAAAATGTAGTAAAATGTATACGGTTTAATAAGGCAGATTAAGTGAAAGTTTTATGTGATTTGGTGTAATTCCAATCATGGAGTATTTTATTAAATAAGAGTAGTAATATTTCCTAATTCTGGCTCTAGGATATCAAATATTATCCAATGACAGAAAAATTAATGGTTGTTAGGGTAACAGAAATGCAAGAAATTTTGTTGATTTCAACATTCGATTGTTATATGCTATTGGGTAAAGTTCAGCAGACAAATTTAAAAAGAGAACCAAATAAAATGAATAAAATTTAACAAATCAAATGTCTTAAAGCCAATCCATTTAAAAAAGAACTGAGTAATAAATACTGAACTATATTTCAGGAAATATAATTCTACACATCCTCAAAGTTCACGGAATTAATAAATCCTCATTCAAACTAATTCCAGTAAAAGAATGATGATGAAAACGATTTGCCATTAAACAAAGATGATCCATAGCAGAAGAAGTCAAAATTAATTAAAATATAAATTAAAACATACACGAAGAACTTTCGTATTGAAATACCAAACCTCACTTTCAATAAACTAACGAAGTCATAACACTACACCAATTCCACTGGGACCGGCCACTACTAGGATCGTGAAGAAGAACGGAGACCAGAACTGAACTTCTGTTACACTCCTGGACATCATCTCTAAACCTTTATTGAAAATCTGGACGCTGTTTTTGGTCAAGAGTAACCTAACCATTTCATCTTCACGCCGTTATAAACAGACACGGCCACCTTCAGTATAGTATCGCATGGTAAAAAACCTGCTTATATTTAATTTTAGATATTAAGAGTTAATAACAATTGTAATACTTAGTAACCTTAATTTTGCATTACCTGGCCTTACTAATCGTTCAAAGAATTACATGTACCCTGGGATAAGAGATAAACCGAAAATTATATTTAAATTGTAATATACACCACTAGTTCACTAACAAATCGATTCAGTGTTGTACGATCGATATTACGATCTAATAACCGACGAAGACAAGTGTTGAAAAATAAAAATAATATAAATAAAGAATCCTTCTTGTATGTGACGATGTTCTGTGTTATTGTAGAATAGTTATTGTATTTTGATTAGGGAGTAATTTACAGAGAAAGAAAGTGATAAAACCGTCAAGTGAAACGACTTAACCTATAAGAACGAGTCAATTACTAATAACAGCGCTCGTTGCAGACAGCTGGTGAATACGGGAGAGTGTAGAACTAACGTATTCTCTTCGCCACACTTTGGTCAATTTAAATAATACAGACCGACTAGGGTTGGAGAGAATTACTGAATTATTAACTATAATACCCGTAATATAGCGTTATTCTCTGGTAAAACACTTGGTAATTAATTAACACAGGTCTATGTTCAACATACGAATCATATCAACTATATAATAAATAATTGTTTTTATAAATTAATATTGATTTGCAGGAGGTCTCATCTGCAACTACATAATAAATATTTTTCTTATAAACAGAGTGAATTAGTAACAAATTGGTTAATTCAACGTGGGCTGAATTAACGATAAACCCGCAACCGTATTACACTCGTAATAAATAAGTAACATCGTTTTTTAAAGTTGTTACAAATTGCCGCATCCAACGTGGGGCTTAACGTTGATACACGGGAGTCACATATAAAGAAATAAAACACCATTAATTGATTTGTAACAAATTGGCGCTCAACGAGTGGGCTTTAGTTAAGTAAAAAATCGACTATATCGCTATTACTTAACTGGAGCAGGCAACTATTAGAGGCACAGGGATGCATACGAGAGGTGTTTCTAAAACGATGGCGAAAGACCAAGAAACGGAAGAAGATAGACGGGAGGAAGAAGCAGAAATAGTTACAGACATTGAAAAGGAACAACAGGCGGGCGATAAAGAAGAAGCTGGAGGAGGAGTAAATTGGGAAAAATTAATGGAATTAATGAGTAGTATGAAGGAGGATAATAAACGAATGGAGGAACAAAATAGACAAACTAATGAGAAAATAGACAGTATTAAGGAAGATTCCAAGAAACAAAAGGAAGAATTAAATAAAAAATTTGACGAAAATTCAGAAAAGTTAGAAAATAAAATAGACAGTATAAATAAAAATTCAGAAAAGTTAGAAAATAAAATAGACAGTATAAATGAAAATTCAGAAAAGCTAGAAAACAAAATAGACAATATTAACGAAAACTCAAGGAAACAAAACGAAATTTTGAGTGAGAATTTAATCAAACTAATGAATGAGAAGTTTGACAAAAATAAAGAGGAAACTGATGAGAATAACCGGCTGATAAATGAAAGCTTAAACCAAATTAATGAAAGGTTTGACAGGAACGATGAGAGCTTAAAGCAGATTAAGGAAAATAACAAACAAATAGACGAGAAAATTGAAAACAGTAATAAGGAGTTGCGGCAAATTATAAATGAACAAAACCAAGCGTTGAGGGAAGTCATCAATGAAAGGGTTGTAAATGTCAATGAAACACTTAACAAAAGGGTGGATAATTATGAAGAGGAAGTAAGACAGCAAATAACTGAAACTAAGGTAGGTCTAGAAAGGACGGATGAAACCATCATACAACTCAGAGTGAAAGTAGAGGCCAAAATAAATCAAGTAGAAAACAATAACAAACTTACAATAACGGAGGTACAAGCAAAAACCCAAGAAAATTTAAACGAAGTACGAATCAACATAGCCGGAAGAATAGAACGGGTTCACAATGAAATGAAGACAATGAAAATAAGGCAAACACGTCAAAGGAAATTAATGAATGCACGGGAAGGATTGGAGATGATTAAAAGGGGATTAGTTAAGATACATAATATACCAATTACGGAACCCAGAGAAGTAAGGCAATTAAGAAACTCTAAACGAACCACAATTGAATTCCTAGATAGATTAGACGGACCGAAGAAGCCAAAACTAACCGAGGAGCATGGAGGACTTCTGGAGATTATGTATGAACCATTTGAACAATTAAGAAACGATACGGAAGAATCAGTTCTAAAGACGAGGGTAAACTTGAACATAAATGAAAATTTTATAGCGACAAGATGGAAGAACCAGATAATAATGAGACACGTCACAAGGACGGAAATAATTCTATACGCTAGAGAAATCCGAACAATCAGTGCAGAAGAAATAATGGACCACGGTTAAACAGCTTCCAAACAGAATATAGAGAAAAGGGACGGATTTTATGGATAACAGATAAAGCAAACCAAAGGAAAATAATGAGAAACTAATTGAAATATAATAAACCAACTATTAAATGAAATAAACTAATTACACGATACTTCAGAGAAATTATGTGGAATCAATTTAAAACCAAAAAAATTCAAAAATAAGTAAGAACACCTTACTATATAATTCAGAAGAAATTATTTTAAACGAATAAACATGAAAGAAGAGAAAGAAGGGTTAGAAATGAGTTAAATGAAGGAAGAATATGCCATACAATTTATGATAAGGAGGAGATTCAGTGTTTAATTGCAGAAGTAAATGGGAGTGAATTAAAAATAGTAAAATACGTATGCTAAAGAATAATTAATTGACAGCACGGAACTAAGAAGAATTTAAAATGAATATTGAACAGCTTTAACTAATATACTGGTGAATAATATGATAAATGGAACTACAGAACAACGAGATAAATAATTTAAGAAAAGTATTAGGATACCTCAGAAATAATAGTAATCATCCCCTGAATATAAGTTTGTAGCGAAGGAGCTACCTTATAGGTAATAATTATGTGTATTGTGTTGTGATCGTGCAACGTTTATTTTTTTCTGGACAGAGATGAAGTTCCTCTGATCTCAGAAGATATAGTTAGGGAAACGGCAGAGTAATGGAAGCCAATAGTGCCCCTCTGATTCCGTACCAGCTATGATATTAGGGAAAAATGTTAGGGAAATATAGTATTTTAGGGATTATACACCAAGAGAGGTAATTAAATATAAAAATGATAATAAGAAATGATAGCGTAAAAAGGTAGAAGTTATGAGTTCCAGAGAAAAGGACAGGTCTACAACTGAGGGAGGTACCAGTAGAGAATTAATGACCAGATACACAAGGAGTGTCAACACAATTTTCCGGTGCAATTAAAAGTTTGAAGAATAGAAAGAGAAGATAACCTTATCATAGACGAACTATACGTTTATTTTAACTAAACTTTATTCAGCCAAAATAAACTTCTTTCGGAGGGGGAGTATTATGTAACGTAACAGAGTTGAGGTTCCCGACGTTACATAAAAAACTTTGTAAACATGACTTAAAACAATGTCCAAAGTATATTATAATTAAATACAAGAGGGCCAATCTCACTTAAAAAATGCATTGAAGGTACCTAGTAAGGTTACTAAGTAATAAAACATCGAAGGTGTACCTAAATATAAAATATGTAATGAGTAGTATGAGATGTAAAATATAAACACTGTGTCTAGTGGGATGAATTTAATGTGTAGGAGTTGAGTATAATATACTGTTCAATTAATATTTAATGTGTTATAAAATGTACTTGGTGTTGTACTGTATCATGATATAGTGTTTACATGATATTTATTTTATGTTTTGTGTGTAGTAAGGGTGGAGCCGTTGCTTTAAGAAAGTACTAAGTCATGGGTACTCATTTTATTCATGTTAAAATTGTATTTAAATAATTAAATACAAGTACATTTATTAGGTATGATATTATGTTAAATGTATTTACTTTAATTAATTAATGAAGATGTTTAAAATAATATTTGTAAACTTGGCCAGGAAGACAATAAGTGTTAATAAGTTGGCAAGTAGTTATTATAATTATGTTAAAAACCAATGAAGCGTTCAATGATGAACTAAATAATAATAATGAATTGAAACCAGGAAATTAAGATTGATATAAGTGGCCATAAGCCACTGACTCTTTGTACAGTAGGTCAGGTAAAGAAAAATTAAATTAAAAACAAAACAAATTTATAACATGTGTAATAAAACCAATAGGCCTAAATTTAATATTTGTAAAAGGAAATTAATACCTTTTTAATAAGTCCATTCAGATGAAAATGTAGTAAAATGTATCTCTAAACCTTTATTGAAAATCTGGACGCTGTTTTTGGTCAAGAGTAACCTAACCATTTCATCTTCACGCCGTTATAAACAGACACGGCCACCTTCAGTATCGTATCGCATGGTAAAAAACCTGCTTATATTTAATTTTAGATATTAAGAGTTAATAACAATTGTAATACTTAGTAACCTTAATTTTGCATTACCTTGCCTTACTAATCGTTCAAAGAATTACATGTACCCTGGGATAAGAGATAAACCGAAAATTATATTTAAATTGTAATATACACCATTAGTTCACTAACAAATCGATTCAGTGTTGTACGATCGATATTACGATCTAATAACCGACGAAGACAAGTGTTGAAAATTAAAAATAATATAAATAAAGAATCCTTCTTGTATGTGACGATGTTCTGTGTTATTGTAGAATAGTTATTGTATTTTGATTAGGGAGTAATTTACAGAGAAAGAAAGTGATAAAACCGTCAAGTGAAACGACTTAACCTATAAGAACGAGTCAATTACTAATAACAGCGCTCGTTGCAGACAGCTGGTGAATACGGGAGAGTGTAGAACTAACGTATTCTCTTCGCCACACTTTGGTCAATTTAAATAATACAGACCGACTAGGGTTGGAGAGAATTACTGAATTATTAACTATAATACCCGTAATATAGCGTTATTCTCTGGTAAAACACTTGGTAATTAATTAACACAGGTCTATGTTCAACATACGAATCATATCAACTATATAATAAATAATTGTTTTTATAAATTAATATTGATTTGCAGGAGGTCTCATCTGCAACAACGTAATAAACATTTTTTTATAAACAGAGTTTCTTTACAACATATATATATATATTACTCCAAATTATAGCGCGGACATTCACGACGAGGCTCAGGGTTTACACTTCCCTCACTCTTTGTGGACGTGTTGAGGATTAGACTCATTTTAAACCCACACCTATCAATGGGAACAAAAAAAACTTCTCTGCCTTGGACTTCAGGCCGGAATTGGTGGTAAAGTGTCTCTACACGAAACACACTTGACAGAATCAAGACAATTCGTTTGGCTGTCTAGACACAGACAGATTCCCCGACTTATGGCTGTTGGCCTATAGAAAGAAAGAGGGAAAGAGACTCAGTGTAACGTAAATAGAAATACAACACAAGAGCTAACGTTTTGAATGTGGAGTTTATGAAACAAAGCACAAACGGTTATCTGTGGCAGAACGTAAAATTTCGATTTGACGTGAGACGAAGCGAAAAGTTCTTCAAAAAATTTAGAACATTATCACTGTACAAAGACGGGGTCAGTGAAGAGTTGTCGAGACAATGAAGTTTACTCTTCATTACTCTTCATTACTCTTCTACTGTTCAGAGAGCAGTTCTTATTCACTCGCTGTTAGTAATGAGGTATACAGCATTTATGAAAGTAATGATTAAGTTTTGGTTGAAAGTACAACGGATTACTGTTGCCAGGCACTATGTCATCCAAAACATACTGATCTCAAAGGCAGTATTGTTGACAATATTTTAATTGATATTTTGTAGATCTATCAGTTGCATAGGCTTATAATAATTAAGAAAAATAGTATACATTATCACAATATAGAAGCAAATGAAACTAATATTTGTCTAATAAACCTGTGTCAGGGTCGCAAATAATACCCGTAAACGAACAAAAAACATATTATCATTAGCACTAAATTCTTGACAGAAGTTAATGAAGGTATACCATAGTTGCAAATAGTATCTCGTTTATTGGGGGAGGGGATCAGAGAACCGTTCTTTAAGAAAAACATACCGTTTCGAATGCTAAGTAATGACTTCAAACTATGTAAAATTTATACGGGTACAGAAAAATAAATAACAAAATCTTTATTACTATAAGAAAGATTACAAAAAGCTACTAAAATAACATATAAAAAGTAAGAATCAACGCTGGATCCGTCGGAGGACTTAGGTTTTCTAGGATCGATTTTCTCTTTCATCAAGGTCTGATCACATCTAACTTAACGTACAGGCGCAAAGCTCTGTTATTTATATACGTAGTAAAAATACATTCATTTGACACCTGAGGTGATAGAAGCTCCTAATGATGAGCTAGTATTAAATAAGACAAGAGAATATTTACACAAACATATTAAATTCCCTCGCAAAAATAAAAACCTTCTTTCAATAATTTAAAGTTTAAACTAAACTCAATTCATTCATTTGTAAAATATATTATATGGTACGGAAAATAAATTATACAAGAAATAGTAGTTTTCTGATTTTAAGCGAGGGAGGTTCACGAACTAACATCGTATAATTAGGGCTAAAAATAAACATAACATATAACATATAAAATATAAAACGTTAATAGACACATAAATTATAAGAAAATAAAACAACAGTGATCTAAAATAATAATTCTTTCAGCAGAGCTTATGAACATATGGTGAGGTTAAGCAAGCATATATTGCACCAGACTTGGAAGTTAGATATGTTCAGTATTATTTTAATATTGTCTATAATAATATTGATTTAAATAAAAGTAGTCTGTTAACATATTACAGAAAGTAAAGTAAAAGAAAGTAAGTAGGAATGGTATACTTATGAAAATAAACAGACCAGACCAATAAGAGTCATGGCACGTAACTTGCATCCAACATGCAAATCAGAAGAGATTAAAGAGGAGTTATTGAATAGAGGATATAAAGTCCTTGAAGTAGTTAATAAAATTAGAAAGACTAAAGTTGACGGCAAGGAAAAAATCACACATTTGCCACTATTTATGCTAACGTTTGACAGATCAGAGGATATAAAAAAAATATTTTATATTCAATATTTATGTCATATGAAAATAAAAATTGAAGCTCTCAGGAGTAACAAACTGATACCACAGTGTAAAAGGTGTCAGAGATATGGTCACACTCATAAGTATTGCCAACATGGACCTATCTGCGTTAAATGTGCAGGCAATCACAGGACCATCGATTGCCAGCAAGAACGAGAAGTGCCATCAAAGTGTTCAAATTGTGCAGAAGCACATCCTGCTAGCTACAGGGGTTGTTTGGTTGCACGTGAACTTCAAATAAGACGCAATAATTTAATAAGTGAGAGACGACCTAAAAAACCTCAACCAAGAACTTTCACAGCTAATAAAATCAATAGTGAAATGTCCTTTGCTCAAGCAGTTAAAGCTAACAAGACTTTAGTTCAAAATGATGATTCATCAATGGTGCAAATGATGCAGAATATGATGGACATGATGAAAATAGTCATGGATAGACTAGATAGATTAGAAGCCAGAAATCCGGGCACAATCCCACAGAGAACTAATCAATGGACCAGAAAGACCTAAGGATAGCTACCTGGAATGCCAACGGTATCCAGAACAGAAAGCAAGAAATAGAATTATTCCTCAAGGCACAAGACATTGATATATGTCTAGTATCAGAGACACACTTAACAAATCAGTCATGCTTAAAAATAAATGGATACCAGGTATATCAAACAATTCATCCGGATAATAAAGCCAAAGGAGGAAGTGCTATTATTATTATTAAGAATAGGATTAACCACTATGAGGAGTGTCACCTTCAGACTGCAGAAATCCAACTCACTGTAGTTGGAATCAAATCCACCAAGCAAAAACTAATCGTTGGTGCGATATACTGTCCTCCAAGACACAACCTAAAGGAGTTAGATTACAAGAAATTTATATTACACCTAGGTGAGAGATTCATTGTAGGCGGAGACTACAATGCTAAACATGTAGATTGGGGATCCAGATTAACAACAACTAAAGGTAGCGAGCTTAATAAAGCAATACAAGAAACAGGTTGTAGCTTCCACAGTACAGGCAAACCTACTTACTGGCCCACAGATCAAATATAAAATTCCAGATCTATTAGATTTCTTCATATCAAGGAGGGTCTCGCAGAACTTTATTGATATCGAGGAGAATTTTGATCTTGACTCTGATCATTCAGCAGTAATCCTGACGCTGAGTGAAAGGATAATAAAAAAAGTAAACAAACCAAGCCTAGTTAACAAAACTACTGATTGGGAAAGCTTCAAATTAGAACTTGAAGGCAAGATACAACTAAATGTCCAGTTGAGAACTAAGCAGCAATTAGAAATAGAAGCCGAGAAGTTTAATTATAATATTCAAACTACAGCCTGGAACAATACGAGAGAAATCACCCATGGAATTGTTGGTAACAACTATCCTAGAGAGATCAGAGAACTTGTCAAAGAAAAGAGGCGAGCTAGAAGAAAATGGCAACAGACTCGTGACCCAAATGATAAAACTGTACTTAACCAACAAATCGCAACAACTAAAGCGTGTAATACAGAAGTTAAAAGAAGCATCAATAGCTTCCTATTTGGAAAATCTAACAGCAGATGCAGATACAGAGTACTCGTTGTGGAAAGCAACGAGGAAGCTTAAAAGATCGATCACTCAAGTACCACTTATTAGAAAAAGCGACGGTACATGGGCTAGAGATAATAAAGAAAAAGCTGAAGCGTTTGCTGAACATCTAGCTGACATTTTTAAGCCAAATAATACCCAGTCTGATACAGAGCTAGATGAAGATACAAATCATGAAGAGGAGGACATTCAACTGGTCACCCCAAAAGAGGTAGCTAAGGAGATCAAGATAAACTTGAACCCCCGAAAATCACCTGGCTTTGACCTCATTACAGGTGAGATCTTAAAGCAGTTACCTAAGAAAGGGATTGTTATGCTTACATATTTATTCAATGCGGCACTTAGGCTAAAGCATGTTCCTAGTGTCTGGAAGGTGGCAGAAGTTATTATGCTACGTAAACCAGGCAAACCGCCAAAAGAGGCCAAATCATATCGGCCCATATCACTGTTGCCAACTATATCAAAGCTTTTTGAAAAACTTCTGTTGCAAAGGCTAAATCGAGTAATAGAGAGAAAAAAGCTGATACCAAATCATCAATTCGGGTTCAGACAAAAACATTCCACAATAGACCAAGTACATAGAATAACAGACACAATAGAGAAAGCACTAGAAAAAAAGCTAATCTGCTCGACAATCTTCCTCGATGTGGCTCGGCCTTTGATACAGTTTGGCGTAAAGGTTTAATACATAAACTTAATAAAATGCTACCAAAACAATATGCTGACGTGTTAAAATCATATATATCGGAAAGATTATTTAGAGTCAAACAGGAAGATGACTATTCTGAGCTAAGAGAAGTGAGGGCAGGTGTGCCCCAAGGGAGTGTTTTGGGGCCCATCCTCTACTTGTTGTTTACATGTGATCTGCCGCAGCCAGAGAATGTGTCTGTTGCTACTTTCGCTGATGATACAGCTATAATGGCGATTGGTTCGACCTTAGGTGAAGCTACCAACATGCTTCAAGATGCTAGTGATCAGATACAGCAGTGGACTAGGAGATGGAAAATTAAGCTTAATGAACTGAAATCTGTCCACATCAATTTTACAAACAAAAGAATAGAGAACAGTCTTCCAGTTACCTTAAATGGTGTTGTAGTACCATATGCAAACATTGCCAAATATTTGGGGATGACCCTAGATACAAAGCTACGATGGAAGGAGCACATCAGAAAAAAAAGGACGGAGCTTGGTCTCAAATATAGACAACTGTATTGGCTCTTGGGACGAAATTCTCAGTTGTCAATACACAACAAAATTCTGATATATAACCAAATTCTGAAACCAATTTGGCTTTATGGAATTCAACTGTGGGGTTGTGCGAAAGAAACGAACATTAGATGTATTCAAACCTTCCAGAATAGAGTGCTACGGAACATGGTAAGTGCTCCATGGTACATCAGAAATAGTGATCTACATCGAGACCTTAGGATCCCTGATGTCGCCAGTGAAATTAAAAGGTTTGCTGCTAAGCACGAATCTAGACTACACCAGCATATCGATGTAGAAGCTGTTCAACTGCTTGACAACGCCAATACAGTGAGAAGGCTGAAGAGAACTAAAACTTTTGAATTAGTGTAGTGCAGTGTGTGCAGAAATCTAGAAAGTAATATATAGTACAACAGTGGGCGACTGTATAAGTAACTTAAAATTATAACAAACATTAGATGTAAATTGATGGTTGGTCTTTTAGACCAGTTTCAAAAAAAAAAAAAAAAAAAAAAAAAAAAGTTAATGAAGGTAATACCATAGTTGCAAATAGTATCTCGTTTATTGGGGGAGGGGATCAGAGAACCGTTCTTTAAGAAAAACATACCGTTTCGAATGCTAAGTAATGACTTGCAAACTATGTAAAATTTATACGGGTACAGAAAAATAAATAACAAAATCTTTATTACTATAAGAAAGATTACAAAAAGCTACTAAAATAACATATAAAAAGTAAGAATCAACGCTGGATCCGTCGGAGGACTTAGGTTTTCTAGGATCGATTTTCTCTTTCATCAAGGTCTGATCACATCTAACTTAACGTACAGGCGCAAAGCTCTGTTATTTATATACGTAGTAAAAATACATTCATTTGACACCTGAGGTGATAGAAGCTCCTAATGATGAGCTAGTATTAAATAAGATAAGAGAATATTTACACAAACATATTAAATTCCCTCGCAAAAATAAAAACCTTCTTTCAATAATTTAAAGTTTAAACTAAACTCAATTCATTCATTTGTAAAATATATTATATGGTACGGAAAATAAATTACACAAGAAATAGTAGTTTTCTGATTTTAAGCGAGGGAGGTTCACGAACTAACATCGTATAATTAGGGCTAAAAATAAACATAACATATAACATATAAAATATAAAACGTTAATAGACACATAAATTATAAGAAAATAAAACAACAGTGATCTAAAATAATAATTCTTTCAGCAGAGCTTATGAACATATGGTGAGGTTAAGCAAGCATATATTGCACCAGACTTGGAAGTTAAATATGTTCAGTATTATTTTAATATTGCCTATAATAATATTGATTTAAATAAAAGTAGTCTGTTAACATATTACAGAAAAAACAAAATAAAAACAATTAAAACGTATCTACGGCACGTTTAATTTGTAATGAAAGAGTTAATTCCCAGTTCCTTGGCAGCTATAAAACTTGCAAAAATTGCGTTTTTTGCTTTATATGTCGGTAATATATATCCTAAACTAGGCACAGACAGCAAATGTTTTGTGCACAAAATTGCAAAAATGAATTTAACAAAACTACAGTTGTAAGAATTGCGTTTTTTGCATTTCTGTAAACTGTATACGCGTACTACAGGCGTAAATGAGGTGCAGTCGCGGAAAACCTGTATACATTTTTCTTTTGCAAGGAACATGCAAAAGTCAGTTTGAAATGTGTCAAAAGTTGTAAAATGAAGTTCAAGTTTCTACTTGAAGTATATAAACAAAACAATATAGACAAAAAATAATACAAACCCACCTTTATTTTAGAAACTACAAACAACAACACGTAATCCAAAGTAGTGCAGGGTGGCCTTCCGTTTACCAAACTATGGGTTATGCGTATAGTAATAACTATTGCCTATATACTATACTTATCAGTTATTATACTGGGCTTCCATTGGGTAACAAAACTGTTTAAGCCTGTAGTTGCAAGTTTCTTGTGTGTGTTAGATACAGTAAACTATTACGCTTTTTTATTGTTATTATAACTAGGCCTATAGCACTGAAAACATATCCTTTCCACGTTTTCATCTACGGAATAACATCTGTTGTGATAATATCTTTGTAAACACACACACACATACACACACAATCTTGCTCTGCTAGCTGGCCGCTAGGAGCACTGTAATCGCTAGCTACAGTGATCAGACTGTGATTTGACTTCCCCTGTGTTTGCAAAATAAGAAAAAAAAAGTTTATTAATGTAGGCCTAAGTGAGCTGCATGTTGCAACGCGTGTGCCTAGTGCTGTATTCACTAGAACGCAATAGCACCCGTTCCGAACTCGGTTGTTCCATAGCAAGTTCAGTAACTAAGGTTTTTATTTCGAAAATATTTACTATAGTTTGTCGCGGTCCTAATGAAATGTGCTTACATAGACTGATATAACCTAACAGAGACTTACTGGTGACTAACGCTATCCTGAAATACATAACATTCATTCTATTGTTTGGGCACAAGATACATAACAGCACTTACATCGATGTATTTCTGTAACTCTTGAGCGTAACTGAGCCTGCCGTTGCGAGCTCCGCAGTTGGAGACGAACCACGCCACTTTGTGCGTTTTGTTGGCAGTGAAGTCCCGCAATGGTCCGGGGTAATCGGTAACATTCTCATCGTAGTAACTCCACTTCTCGTAAGGAGCCACTACGTCACTGTCGCGTCGGTACGTTGCCGTCCAGTTGATCGCGTCGCTGTACTTGATGTTCTGCGTGTGGTAAGGACATTCCAAGTAATACAGTATCCAGACCTGAAATTATACAAAAACGTATTCAGTTCGTTAAAGTCTAAATTGTTACTTACACATTACTATGTTACTTCTACAGACTTTATTTTCCAAACCTTTTGTTAGAGGCTGTGTTAGATCATGTTTGTCATGAACATTAAACTGATTTTTCGGAGAACCCCTTCAATCACGTTAATGTAACAAAAATATATTACAAAACTACGAGATACGATCAACGGAAAGATATGTTAAAACTTCGTTAGGGTTAAGTCAAAGAAGAGAAGTGTGGAGAAAAAAGAAAAATACATTGGTGTCACAACTAATTTTTTTCTTTCGTCCCCACCTAGATTACGCCTGTAGCATATGTAGAAATGTAACATTGTATATTTAATTCGTAATTTCATTTTTGTGAAAACCTTTTCTCACGTCCATACTATGTGAAAGGAAAGAGAGAACGGGTAGAAAAAATGTTGCAATGCTTTATGAAATCAAAAAGTTATAGTCAGATTAAGACAAATGAACAGGACAGAGAAAAATGAAGAGCGTTCAATTGAAACTTTTCGTAGACAACTTTACTGAAGAAGAAGGAAGAAGAATTTTGTCCGTTTCGGTCTGCTACAGTGATTATTTGCTATTGGTAAAACGAGTCACTAATGGAAAAAGAAACGCTAGATGTTAATTTGTACGTGTTATTTTAATTACTAATATGATGGAGTCGCCTAATAAGAAGGTTAATTCACGTGACTATTTTAGGTGAGTGTATTTAGTTGTCGTCTGGTATGTAATACAACACGACTATAGTAAGGGACTCTGTTTTTCGCTGCAACGTTGCCAGTTGCACTCGGGAAGCTTTACATTTATCGAGCGCCGCACGGTTCAAAACTTGATATTTTGGAATTTCAAGGTTGGAATTTGATATTTTGCCCCGTTTGCACAATTTAGGCCCTTTTAATTATGCCTTTTCGTTGACGCGTATAAAGATGTCAACAACACCATGGAGACCAGAATTAATTACCATAGTAACAAGTAAATAAACAAATAATATTTAGCGGCATCAGAACTGTACCTTTATCCTTTCCTGCAGTTTTTAATTTTTTTAATATGCGATTGTATTGATATGTTTTGTAATTTTGTATAAAGATATATCTACATATTCTGTTATTGTCTCAAACGATTATAAATTTATGTTTATTCGTATTTATTATGATGCAACGAATAAGTAATGAAATATATTAAATACTACTCTAAAAATGTCAACACCATGGAGACCAGAATTAAATACCATAGTAACAAGTTATAACCAAAGCTATTTAGCGGCATCGGAACTGTACATTTATCCATTCCTGCAGTACAATTTGGATGTTTTATATAATATGCGATTGTATCGATATATTACGATGTGGAAAAGAAGAAGTGTACTAATTGTAAATTGTCCTATTACTTAATGCAAAGCGAAAATACGTGTTGTTTTCATTTGTGAGGTTAGGTGACAACGGTTTTTGGTTTTTACTTTACTGCTGAAATAAATGAAAGCCATGGTTGAGGAAAACATTACGCTTAATGTGTTATACAATGCTTCTAACACAGTAACACTTAAAATAAATAATTTAGCGTTTTTGATTTAACAGGTTCTTTACAAATATCTCCAAAGGCTTTATAAACGTGTACTTTTAAATTTCAAAGGCTGTTGCACCAACATAATAATTTAGTACAAGTTAAAATATACAAGTGTTGAAAACAGCTTTGGAGAGAATTTGACTAATGAGTACAAAATTGTTATACGAGCTGACAGAACCCCATATAGACATAGACAATAAAAATTATATTAAAACACTTATTAGAAGTTAAATATTCGCGTGCGAAGCCGCGGGTAACAGCTAGTTTCTGTATAATTGTTAATCAAAACCAACAATTTATACACTGTATGTTTACATTTTACCAAACAGTATTGTCTCAAGTATTTATTGGTTTTAGAATAAACCACGTCTTCCCCATCCCCATTCACGTCATACGTCTTTGCCATTACAATCTGTAACAAGTCGTGTATGCGTAGGGCGCGCGCGCGCGTGCGTATGTGTTAAGAATTGTTAAAAGTAGGCTTTAATAATTAGTTGAATGGCTCAAAAACTCTATCCCGTTTTTTTTTTTTTTTTTTTTTTTTTTTTTTTTTACAAATGGTTTTGGTTCTCTATTAGGGTGTAGGCTTACCTCATATTTAACACATCAGATGTAAAGAAATAAAACATGTTTAACGCCTGTTATAGGTAAAATTGGCAGAGTTTTTATAAAACATAGTTTGACTCTTGTAATTATGTTACTGTAAATAATAATTCCACATGTGGTCTCAACGGCTGGATAGTGGGTTCCTTCGTAAAACGCCTTTCACAGTGTTCGCTTTGCCTGGCACCAGGTTGGCCATGTTCGCTGACGACACGGCGGTGTATGCCGTCGATCGTCGATCGTCGAGCTGAAACTTATCTGGCTCCAGGAACAATTGGACGAATACGTTGAATGGGCAGAGAGATGAAGGGTTGCCATCAACGCGGCCAAGAGCACAGCAGTAGTCTTCTCCAGACGCTTAAGGCTCCCCGACAGACTTTACGTAGGTCTGCCCTGCCCCTCAGTTGCCCTGGTCTCGAGAGGTCAAATACCTCGGGGTCCACCTCGATCGTCGTCTCACCTGGCGGACACACTCCGCACAAGTAGCCCGCAAGACCGCCAATCGCCTATACCAACTCCTCCGTCCTCTGCTATGCAGCAACGTCATGACCCGCCGCCTAGGGAAACTTATCGTCTCCACCTATGGTTACCTACGCGATCCCCGTATGGGGCTACTTGGCCAAGACCCATAAGCGAAAGCTTCAGTCTCTCCTTGACCGAGGATTGCGCTGGGTGTGCAATGCCCACTATCTGACATCCAACAAAACTATCCGAGAAGCCCTGCGTGTCCGTTCCCTGGACGCCACTATACGGATACTGTCCCGCAAATTTTATCGCCGCTCCGCCCGATTCCAGGGCAATCACCTCATAAGCGCCCTCGGTCGCTACCAATCTGTGCCAGGAGAATCTTGGACCCGGCCTCGGCGTACTCTCACCCTCAATTAATTAATCAATTGAAAACCCACGGTCGGTAGCAGGCCACACCCTAAATCCAGCCCCTATCTACCTTCCCTGCGGTAGGAGCTCTATCTGAAGCTCGGAACCCAGTATACGAGCTGGCGATGGGCATGCCCTTCGTCTCGCACAGCCCACTGGTCCAAGTGTTCGCTAAGCAAATAGATAAGAACGCGACTAATCTGAGATTACCCGATGAATAATTGTAAATTATAAATTTTAAGATAGTAGGGACATTATTACGTGTTATCTCTGAAGTTTATTGCGCTATAAGTAAACAAATCTTGTACTATGGAACACTTCGCAATAGAACAGATCAACATAGGAAAGAATTGAAACATTGGGTAGAGTGTAACTTCCGCGACGTAACCACAGCATGGCCATGAATGTCAGCTACCAGTCATCCTGATTATTCAATACTGATCACACACACAATCTTTCATTCAGTACATACAAAATTATTCTCACATAACTATGATAAAATATAGCATAACGAATAAATATTTGCTATAAGAACTAATCTGATTTCATAGGAAAATTCTTACCGAGAATATAGTGTTTCCGCTCGTGTCTTTCAGTTCGCGTTAATTTTTACTTTTATGTTTATTGTAGTGTAAGCCTATATGTATACCTACCGATATGAAGTGTTCATTTTGTACAGATTATTTTCTATTTTTATCACATGGCAACACTTTGCTCCAAGAATATCTTTTCCGACATTCGTAATTTCGATTTAATGTCAAACTCTGAATTCAGTCATCAAACAGATCGTTATAAAAGTAACGACTACTGATTTAAAATAATATTGTTTACTGACGCGTGTTTGCTTAAAAAGTTATTTTAAAAATCACATTATTAACATAAACAAAGCTCGAGTTTTATGTACGGATTACGCATTGTTATTGTGCACAAGGAACGTAACAGATGCAAAATTTGACTCTGAACTATCATTGTGGCGACAACCGTTTAGATATTCGGCGAGCGTTAAGAGGAGTCAGTCAAATATAAAGAGACAAATACAAAGAGGGAAGTATGCAGTTTAGAAAGGGAACAACATTCTGTACAATTTCGGAAGCAAGATAGAAATAAAATACACTTAGGTCAAGTAATTTGCGTTGTTATCCAATTTTAGAACATATTATAACAAAGTGGAGTTTACAAGATGACATTCAGTGATTAGACGGATTATTTTACATAACTCGTTAATTCCATAATTTATTTTATGTATTATTAAAAAGACGCACGTGAAAGTACTTGTATGTAGTCAGCAGTGGATTTATGCTTGCCGAGCCTCCCTACGCAAATTTCGGGGCGCCCTTCTACGCAAATACTAATCGCACTGGCGAACCATAAATGCATTCATGATGTTGCTTTACTCGCAAATGGCTTACGTATTTTACAAAACAATGTAGGAGCTTTGATGTACGCTGCAGGTTGCATTAAATGTGTAAACAGTGTGTTTAATACAAAGTGATATGTGCAGGCGACAATAAATTTTAATTTACGTATAAATCTCTGCCTAATTCAAGAGGTCTTCGAGGCTTATATAGGCCTACATCCGCCACTGCAAGTAGGCCTATCACTTTCCCGTACGCTCTTTCCTTTATAAATTAAATTGGAAATATTCCCAAACTGCTAAACAACGTGCCTCCAATTCCAATTCATCACAGCCTCTATTAACTGGACTACCAGGAACACCTACAGACCCCCCTTCCTCAAAACTCAAACCGTCTTCTAACTATTGCCGATGAGCCTCCACCTAGAAATACACAGAATAAACACATCACAACATATTCCACCTCGTGACAACGTGATCTCCTAATTCTATATTTCTTCCTCTTTTCATTCCCTATAATATGCCCTCTTCTTTGTGTCCCCCGCCTATACCTTCAAGCCACTTTGACACTCCCCTCCATCTTTAGCGTCATGCGCTGCTCGACCCCGCCATGGCCGTTTTATTATTTTGCCACTCCCATCAACATCATCCGACCCCCATTTGGCTGTCCACACTACTATCAGCAGTTCACCTTTGCTACCGAACAAGGAATGTGGTGACGTATGCCATTCCACTGCACGCATCACTGTAATACTACACATTTAAAATTCGTCTAACACAGTTTCGGTATGACTTGACTGTCTCTCAAACAGTATTTCTTGTAGCGAATAAAAAAACACACTTTAACAAAATATTCAATAAATTACACTGACATATAATGTAAGAACGCTCAATCTAATACGCACAGAAAATTACAACTAAATAGGCCTACGTCTTCTGAACGTCTGAACAATGTTTACAGAGCTAGTAATACCCCACCAACACAAGCACGCACTATCATTCTGTAGGCTCCCTACTCCTCAGGCGTCTCGGCAGCAAAGCTGGTGTGCATACAGTACATTCTCACCTACTCACATCCACACACTTAGTCTGACTTCTGGGTGCCTGCACTTTCTCCGTCTCCGACTCGCACTGGCGTGCACTGGCGCCCTCTTACCTTACCATACGGCTGAAGGGGGCCTGGCCCCAAATCAGCCCGAGACTTGTCCCTCGGGACAAGCCTCAAACTTCTCGGGAAAAAGCAGGTTTTTTTATAATATGGCACCTATTATATGAAAGTGTACCTAAACATTTGTTAATATTACTTTAATTAATTATATTAATTAATTAAAACAATTACTTATACTAATTACTTACTTGCTTGTAAGGTCTCGGATGGCCAGGATGGATCAGGTGATCCTTGAAGAGAATGGCGTCGGCGTCGACGGACTCGGCCCTATTGGCGGTCAGTGTGCACGAGCTAACCGGGCATTTCTCGAACACTTCAGAGCCCGCCTTCACTGACCACGACGTGACACCGTTGAACATCAGGATCTTAAACATACCGTACAATACAATGAGAAGTTTCAGCCTGAAAACTAAATGAATTCTTTGTCAAAATATGCTAAGCGAACGTGGGATTTTTGCTAATCAGTCATTTAAAGGGACTTATTATTTACTTGACCAGGAATTGCAAAATGAAACTATTCGACGACACGGTTTAATAAAATCAACACGTGGCACACGGTATTATTCCAGCAAAATAATAAAATAATGATAAATCGACACTGAAACCAAAAATATTGGTTAATCACTAACAAAATTTAACTGACCGCGGACTGAATGCAATAACTATAAATTGTAGGTAGGGGCATGATGTAATATATATATATATATATAATAATATATATATAATACAATTTAAATAATATTTATTACAAAGTTGTTAATGAATAAAATGTTAACAGGAAGCGAGTAAAGGTGCGTTGCCGTATCCGTGGGATAAATATTTGTTTACCTCCGCTTTCGCACACTTAGACAGCGTAAACTTCAATTGTTCATATTGCAGACGCAATATAGGCCTACTTATTCAAATATTTGTACTAAGCAGATGTGATAATAGCTGGGAAATGCAGACGTGCTTTTGTTGACAAAGAGTGCCGTGCAGATGCGAACAGCTAATGTGTTAAGTATATATATCAACGCTTGATAAATAACCTGTTTACTTAAAGTTCATAACTTGTTAACTTAAAAAAATAAAACTGTAATATATAGGTTAGATTCATATTACAGATTTGTATATACAATAGACATCTCTAAAGTAATGTAGTTCACAGTTGGAAACTGTGTAATTCACAGAGGAAAACATTTTGGTTACAGATCCTTAAGTCGTAGTTTGAGTTCACCTGTAAGAGGGAGGGCCCCTTTTTCAGCGTATCAGGATTACCTATATTTTTGTTGGTTACCTATACATTTTCGTTGTAGACACTTGTGCGTCACCTGTTCAAGATTGTTGACTGTATTGAAAAGTAATTTACTTTATATTATGTTATCATTTTTACAATTGCAAAAAAAATATAAATAAATACGAACACCCATGCATACATTTTAGATGTACAAAATCAGGGCCAAACAAAACCTAGTTAACTGTCTGTCATTACAACGATCATCTACATCTATTAAAATTGTACTGCAATCGTCCTTACTACCAGTGACGCGCAACTACATGAAAGTGTAATCATCGGTATCTTCCAAATTTGCAGAATGAGAGGCTTCAGAAACGATCTTCATATAAACGTATGTTTATATGTCATAAAAATCCGGATGTTTCTGACAGTTATGTGTAAGAAACGTTTATCCGTGACTACAGTTAGAAAACAAAGAGATCAAAGCAGTCTTATTAAACTGTCATAACAAGCAACCTATTATAACGTAAAATTTTTCCAAATTTGTCTTTCGTAAAAAGTAATTACAGTCCTCCTATACATGTGAGAAACGCAGATCAGATGAATTTTTTATTCCTGAATAAAGTGAAACATGTTCTTTCGAGCGGCAGTAGTTCTGGATAATACATGACAAGCAACGTTGAGATACTGGCACATTAGACGTTAAGGAGTTTGCAAACACACAGTCTTCCAAAACCGACTCATGTTACACTAACAGGACGCCGACACGATACAGAGAAATCCCGTAAGGAGAAACGGACATCTTTTGACCGCTGCTGGGATGATGAAGTCTGAATTGGTAGCGAAGAAAAATAAAGTTTGTGTTAATAGCTTTCCTTGAACTTAATTTTTATAATTTTCTTTTGATACTTGTTACTATATTTGATAAAGGTCCATGCGATGAAAGGCAACTATCTTTCTTTACTCACAATGTAGCGCTAACAAATAATGAAATCGTCATGTTTATCTGTGTAAGCTCGCGCCCGCGCGAGCTATTATGCATAAATATGGTTTATATCACTCATGAAAACATTATTTTATTCAACTGAAATATTACTACTTCAGATTACGAAAAAATAATTTTTCTTGTATTCCGACATTTCTATTACGTTGCTTGCACCTTACCGCATATCGTACGTAAAGTTTAAATCAATTTACAGACAAGTCACTGAAGTCATACATTGTCAGTACAGGATTTCTGCGCCAACACAGAAAAAGTGTACTAAAATTGGGTTATGGAGCTGTAGTGGGGGTCAGGTTTAGATTAATCAATATTTATATTAGCGTTGTTTCTCTAGCAAGGTTGTCGCTATTCATATAGTTTATTACTTTACGTTTTCTTTAGCACTGCAGTGAGATAATGAAAATCGATTAAATCCATTATTGTCTTGTGAATAAAAGAAATAATTGGTGTAGTGTTAGCAAACCATAGATGTGGCAAAGCGAATCATGTGGCATTTTATATTGTCTGTTCTTGATTAACTCAGTTGACAAGTTATCCTTATGTATACGAAGAACACGGTGGCTATGTGACGAAGATTCGGTTTCTCTCTGATCTCTTACAGTATCTACCTCACATATTACATCACATCTGCTGTTTGTCACTTACAGTTAGGCCTATCTACCACTGAGTAGACTTTTTTAGCCTATAGTAACGTCGTATGATCAGTTTTCCAACAATGCGTGCAATAATTGACCGTTGCAAAATTTGCAACATGTTTTTATTGCATAAAACTTTAGCGTATTGTTTATTATGTTCAATACACGTGTAAAAGACGATAAACATTTCTAAATTTATAAAATCTTATTTAAAGGTTTTAAGGATTAGTTGTAAGTTCTTTCATATGTTATTCTATTTGAAATATTTTCAAGCAGTTATAAATAAAGAACAGTAGAGTCCCGATTATCCGAGTCCCGATTTTTCGAGTTCTGGTTTACCCGAGGAACTTTTTTCCTTATCTCACTTTTGTTAATACACACAGAAGATCGGTTTGGAGAACTGCTACAAACCAATCTGCGGATTGCTAACGCAAGAAGAAGGAGAAGAAGATATATTCTTAACACAGTTTATAAGTACACAATATGTTTCTTTTTTTTGAATGAACGAATACAAACGTATCTTTGTGTGATAGACATTCCAACAAAGAATTGTGTTTACGTAGGATTCAACTACGTTAGAGCGGTGAGCGACAGGTGACAAACGTCTGCGCATTGTACAGAAATTACAAGAGTGAACTGTGTTAAAAGACGTGGTATACTGATCGGTCATTGGGTGGAATAATGTTTCTTTCGAAATCATTCAACGTTCGTGGAACAAACTTGGTGAAACAAGTGATCAATTAAGTCCAGCACGAAAAGACGGTGGTGTAAGTATTGTACCAACGAAACCGTTCACGAAATAATCCACAGGATTCCTGGATGTGAAGATGTCACAGAAAGAGAACGAATTTAGTAACGAACAAATTTTTAGCTCAATTCGTGAGAAAAGTTTGGATATTACAACGGTAGTCCAGGGTAATTAGCCAAAAATTATTAATGAAATTTTCATAAAACAAATTATAAAGCTAAAAATTAGTAAATGTATAGACTTGAGTATGTTAAATCAGAATATCTAGTGTTGCGTGGTGTGAGGGGTGGGGGGATGCGTAAGCAAGCGACAACGCCGAGCGCGTCGCGGTTGTTAGTTGGCTTTGAGCGTGTAAATAGAGTGGTTATTGTGTCGCTATTTTAATCACAAGGCATCTGTTGCTTTATTATTAGAGTCAATTTTGTTAACAGAAGCATCTAAAAGTCGCACGGCGGCACTATGGTGTCAGTATATTGAAATGGTGCAAATAACGCTTATGTATGTCCGAGCTGAAAGAGTGGGTGACTGGCAATTGCATTTATATTCAGTTCAGTGTATGTTACCTATATTACATGCCGCAGGCCGCAATCACTACGCAAAATCAGCTCACGCCTACCTGCAGCTTATGTTAGAACTTGAAACTCGTATGACTAAAGAAGATTATGACAAATTTGTTGGCAACGGATATTTTACGATTCGTCGAACATCTAAATTTTGGAGTGGTATCTGGAGCGATGTGATTATCGAACAGGTATTGATGAGATCAATGAAAGTAGAAGGAGGACTTACTCATGGTCGAGGTCTCACAGAGTCTTCGATTTCACGCTGGGTGAATACAATTCCTGTCACTATACATGTCATAAGTGCGGTTGAAAAGTTAACTGGCATATCATCTGTATATAGTAATCAACATGTAGAGCTACGCGAGTCTCGTAAAAATCGAGACACCAATGATTCAAAAAAGTTTTTACTATGGTTAAAGAAACACTCCCCATTTGAATGCCCTTCTGATACATTAATTTTGATAAGCACTGGTATAAAAGCAGACAAAACAGTAAATTGTGAATGTGCAAAAGTAATTGGTCAAGCGTCTTTGAATAAATTCACTGGAAAAACCTTTGACAAAGCTAAATTTTCGCGTAAAGATAAAGTCAAAAATATGGCTACTATGACGAAACCTATAAAAATTGGCAACCAAGAAGTAAACATAAATTCAAACCAATTGTTCCATCGGATAGTTTGTACTGTGAAGACTGATGAAGAATTGAAATTATGTTTAAAATATGAGTTAGCTCCACGACCTACATCACTTTTCGATACAATTTCACTACGAAAAGGAAAAAAGTCCACTTTAATGGATATATTAGAAGAATGTTGCCCGAGTACTGAAAAACTACCCGAAGAGCCTTGCTTTGTCATAGACGGCGGTTACCTTTTGCATAAAGTAATTTGGCCGAAACCTGCGTCATTTTCTCAAATTTGCGATGGTTATTTAGATTACGTAAATAGACATTATGGAATCAATTGTATTATTATTTTTGATGGCTACAGTGAAAGTACATATAGCACTAAATATGCGGAACATTAAGAAGATCAGGAAAAGGTAAAAAGTCAGTAGACATTGCTTTAAGTGATGTAATATTCCCATCAACGACGCAGTCAGAATTCTTTAGAAATATATCCAACAAGATAAACTTTATTTCCCTTTTGTCAGAGAAACTTGCAGCTGCAGATTTTAAAGTTCAAATAGCTCCTGGTGACGCTGATACTTACATAGTAAACGCTGCCCTAAAATTGTCTGATAACAGTAAAAAGGGAATTATAGTCGGTGAGGATACTGATCTGCTCGTGATAATGATTGCACTAGCTAATCTAAATAATGAATGTTTTATGTTAATGCCGGCATCGAAGGACAAGCCGCAAAGAGTGTTCAGCAGTCAGCAACTTCAAAGAGCTCTGGGGGACGTTGCAAATCATATTCTCTTCTTACATGCGGTCACAGGTTGCGACACGACGTCTTCACTATTTAAGAAAGGAAAAAAGCAAGCTTTCAGACTTTTGCAATCTAACGAAGAATTAAGAGAGAAAGTGGTTGTATTTAATGATAAAGATGCATCACACGAAGATATTGCTCAAGCTGGAGAATATTTTTTGACAACTTTATACAATGGTCGCGTTTCATCAGATAAATTAAACGAAACAAGATACAAATGTTATAAAAAAATTGTAGCGAAACAACCGATCTACGGGAAGTTTGATCTCTCGGTAATCCCACCAACTTCCGGAGCAGCATTACAGCATAGTTTTAGAGTGTTCCACCAAGTTCAGAGTTGGCGTGGGGTCTCACTTCCAGCTACTGATTGGGGATGGAAGCAAGAGGGAAGTCATTTGTCGCCAATCCCTACACTTGATCCTCCTGCCCCTGAAAACCTGATGAAACTCGTTTTTTGCAACTGCAAAGTAAACTGTAATCAAAGATGTGAATGCCGCCGGGGGGGGGGGGGCTGGTGTGTACCTCTATGTGTGGTAAATGTGGTGGTGAAATATGCAGCAATCGATCTTTCCCTGAAGAAGATGATGATGAACTATCCGAGATGGAAGAAAATGAAGATTATATACCTGATATGGAAGAGTTGTTTAACCAACTGAATGAATCTGGTCCATCATGATCCTTCAATTGATCATGAATAACTATTTTGTACGGTAAGATAATATTACTTTTCTATAAGACTAACCAGATGCCAACATGTATTTTTATTTACTAATGATGTTTTTATTTATTATGTTGTAGGTGAGATTGGACCTCTAGTCAACCAACCATATTCTTAAAATGGCGTTAAATTATATTCTATTGACGTGTGGTTAAATGAAAATGCTACTGTTACAATATCAGAGTAATACTGTATACTGTGTTCTTAATTTTGATAATAAATTTTTGCCCTTTTAATTTGACTTATTTCATTACTAGCAAATTTGCACGGCTTCGCTCGGGATAATGATTATAAAAGGATTGAGTAAATAATTGAAACCTTGTTATGCCAAAAATATGTAGGCCAACTTGCTAAACATATTAACAAAAGCTCTCTTTCCTCCTCCATTTCCCTTGACCTTGACGTAGAAGCTCTGATGTGCTTCTGCTGTAGACGAAGCTCCCGTTTTCAGGTGTTGTTCAGGTGTTTCCGACGCATAGATGGCTTTTTTTTTTACCAATATTCTTTCTTTTCTTCGGTGGCGGGAGGAGGAAGGGGAAGGGCATGTTAAATAGCAGATGAAATGGTGACTCACACTCACAACGGGGTAAAGAACAAAACAGTTGTGCACCAATTTTCAACTTTGTATGTTAATAAATTCGGAACTAAGAACACTATCAGAGCCAGGCAAATTGCATTTTGTAGCAAATTTCATGGGCTTTTAGAAAATCAGCTTCTACTTTTCAATTTCTTTACCGTTTTCGAGATATTTGCAAAAACCGCAAAGCTGCGCGTTAAAATTCTACTTAAGGGGTGAAAAAGGGGGGTAAGGGTAGTTTTTCAAAATGAAATGTAGATAAGAATGTTCCTCTTGTTTTGAACTGTTAGTGTGCAAAATTTCATCACGATTGGAATAAAACTGTAGATATGTATAAAATACAAACAAACAGACAAACATTATTTACATAAATATATATATATATAAATATAAATAAATATATATATATATATTTCCAATATGGCGGCTATGTCCCATCGCGCATGTGCTGGAACACTATTGATTCTCATTCAGTACACCATAGAGTACATACTCACCAATTTTCAGCTTTATAATTTGTTTTCTGATTCAATTAGCTAAATGCCCTGGGCTACGGAAGATTCGTATGATAAAGAAAGTTCAACTCCCCGCATTTCACTGCAGACGCAGTGGCTGCAGTAAATAAAATAACTTTTATTTATTTGGTTTGTAAATAGTTTATGTAATAACCTGCGCGTGTAGTTATTACGTTTATTATACTGTACACAGCACATTAAATTATGTATGTCAATTCCATATTACATTTATCTGCGTGGTCAGGTTTCAAGGATTGGTTGCAACACTCTGTTACAGTTTCGTAAATCTAATCTCTAGACTGCGTTCTTCTTTTGTCTTAGAATCTCCACCATGTAGGCTGCTACCTGATCCCAGTGGCGTTCGTTCTTCAGCGTCAGTTCAATGATATTGTCGGGCGCGACCTGTTCCACTGCATTCTCCAGAGTTAGCCTATCCTCTTCCCTAAATCACACGTTAAAAAGGTGTGATGCACATTGTCTAGTTTCTGTTTACAGAAAGTGCAGTCTGATCTGCGTAATTTCTCATCCTACAGAGATAAGTCCGAAACAGGCCGTGATCAGTTAAGAAATTTTATCAGGAAATATTTTACCTCTCCTTGGTCGCGGTCAGTCTCTTAGGGTACTGGTTTATCAGCCCGGCGGCCCATATTCCTTTCGAGTCATTTGTCCATCTTCTCTGCCACTGAACTATAGTATCGTCCCTGGCCTCCCTTTGAGCTTGTACTTTCCCCTAGTTTGGCTTTTCTCTTGTAAACCTGTTTCTGCTCCTGTGCCAGCAGATCGATTGGAATTATTCCTACGATTACAAGAACCGCGGACCCCGAGACCGTACCGTGCGGTGGGAGCAAGGCACTCTGAGTGGATAACTGACATCAGTAATCGAAGCTTGGAAGATTTAGGGCCGCTGGTGCTTGCCATAATTCTACTGAGCGCAGTGGTCATAGTTGTAACCTTACCGACCTTCCGCCGCGTTTTATTTGTGCCGAAAAGGTGAGCTGTATATCCAGGATTATTCCTGGACATTGGTCAGTCTTATGTCTGGGACAATTTTTCCCTGACGTGCATTGGCAAGATGTTGGGCAGATGCTTCTTCGTAAGACTATCTCTGTTTTTCAGCTGCCAGTTTTAAACCGTGATCTGTCATCCAGGCGTCGCATATCTTGACTTATTCTCATCTGAGCCAGCTCTACATCTCGTGCTATAATAACCGCCGCAGCATCCTCAGCAACCTCTAAGCATACAATCTCGGGCATGTCCATCTGAGGAATCATCGGATTTCAAGTTTGTATATTAGGTTATCTTGACGTTTTGTTTAGGCCTACTAGTAGGTACACATAATTGACTACTATTGCTAATACCACTGAACACGTTAAGTTTATGATTCGAAATGGGAGAGTTTGATTAATGAGTACGGATATACGGATGTTTGAATATACGGATTAGGATTAAATTCAAGTAATGTTTCCACCTTTTCAGTAAAACCGTACTACGCTTTGTACATTACATGTTTCAGTATAATTGTTTAAAACTTGATGCAATTCAATATTTCAATCGTTTTATTTATAAATGAATTTATGAAAATGCTTAAAACAAAATAAATCTTAATTATTTTTAAAACAAATTCTTTGATGTCGATGTTTTGTCGTCTACTTTTCAAATAAACACATGAAGAAAAAACATGTTTAGTTTAGTTTAGTTTTTGATAGTGAGAATTCAGAGTTGTAAGGCGTAATGTAAGGAGATATTTGTACACTTTGTATTTTGTGTAAGCTGTTTTCAACTACTTAGATAGAAACCTGCAGAGAGGAGCAAATAAAATATACTAGAACGATTGAGTCCCCATAATATCAGGAAAATATTAAAAATTGCTATGACCGGTGTTGTCCACAATGTTAAACGTTTCCAGGCTGTAAATCGATGGTCCTCTGCAGTGGCGTAACTATAGGGGGGATCAGGGGATCAATACTCCCCTCAGAGCTATTAAAAATTTCAGCGGAATTCTACAATCATTTGATTTATTCCTATCTCTAAGCAAGTTGCATGTGTTAAAATAAGGCTTACGAAAAACTATAAAAATATTTACAGTATTTGTAAATTAATAAAATAAAGTTAGAGTTTTTTAAACACATAAAAATCTTCATTGTACTTTTCACACAAAAATTAATATGAAGGTTTTTGCAACAACAAAATCATGAAATAGTTAGTTGTTCGTAATATTTAATACTGTGAGAGATAAATTAAAACAAAATTATAATAATAATTCGAAAAGTAATAATATGTCACTATAGAATTACGCATTTTGATCTGTAAAACCATACTGTATGCTGACACATTCGTCAGGCGTTTCGACCACAAATAAAACGTCATCTTCAGTGGCGTACTGGTTCCTGTTTCATGACGTCCAGTGGAGAAGGCCAGAAGAATCTGAACGCTTTCTGATATGACCACTTCATTTTTGGACGAAACGAGTGACTAATGTGAAAGGACCAGTGACGTAAACAGGAGCTGCCCCTGGGGGGGGGATGAGACAAGCTTCTGGGAGGGGATGAGACTCGCTTGAAGGTTGGGTTCCTCATTTTCCTTGATG
Organism: Magicicada septendecula; assembly: GCA_034769895.1. NCBI lineage: Eukaryota > Metazoa > Arthropoda > Insecta > Hemiptera > Cicadidae > Magicicada > Magicicada septendecula. Next base: position 266,612,940 of record CM068368.1, on the reverse strand, counting down.
ACAAATGAGCAATTTGGGATCATTCTCATATAATTGTAAAATTAGATTTTATAAATTCTTTGTCTCTCAATGTTTTTGACGTTTTCTGGCGCCCAAGTAATTGTTTTCTTTTTAATGCTGGAAATACGTCCGCTATTTACCAAATGTTAAGTGATTGTCATTATTTAAAAAACTCTAACTTTATTTTATTAATTTACAACAAATACTGTAAATATTTTTATAGTTTTTCGTAAGCCTTATTTTAACACATGCAACTTGCTTAGAGATAGGAATAAATCAAGTGACTGTGGAATTCCGATGAAATTTTTAATAGCTCTGAGGGGAGTATTGATCCCCTGGTCCCCCTATAGTTACGCCACTGCAGAGGACCATCGATTTATAGCCTGGAAACGTTTAATATTGTGGACAGCACCGGTCACAGCAATTTTTAATATTTTCCTGATATTATGGGGGACTCAATCGTTCTAGTATGGTGAACTCGGGTGTACTCGTGATAGAGGTAATCTCGTGATACTTTTTGTGACGCTTGTCACGGGTTAACTAATGCTCCCACAAATGCCTATTTCTCCATTGAGAGCAGCGCATTCTAACGTTCAGTTTGAGATATTGTAGACGCCACTGCGACACGTCTTTATTGTTTTGCAACGTTTTGAAGTGAAAGGTAAGGAATAATTCTTATATTTCTGTAGCTGTTAATAGAACGTGTATTTTTATTGTACCATAATTGTAATTCACTATATTAAGCATCAAATTTAGTCTTAATTTATCGGTTAATACATACTGAATACGATGGTACATATTTTGATAGGTTATGGACGGCGTATACGTTGTAGGAACTTATCTCCGGATCGTAGTTTCTTAAATGTTTTGTGTTCTTTTCCAAGTCAAGCTGCCTCCTAGCAATGTACAAATTGATTTAATGTTTGACATTTACTTCTGAAAAAGACTTCCGTTAAATATAAATTTTCAAAATTGTTTTCTACTAAAATTGTCGATAGTTTTTATTTCCTGGATTGGATTTCTCCGTACGATTTTAATATTAATTGGGTTTATAATTTTTGTTTTTTTTTACCGTATGATTTTAGCTTTATTTTATTTTTGATTTTAGATGCCACGAGTATACCTGACGTATCACGAGATTGCCTCAATCCAGGTAAAGTCGTGATATCACGAGTATAGTGGAGTGTTGTGACGAGATTACCTGGAATTACCAAGCAACAACATTATTTCGAAATTTAATTAAAATAAATATAATATGTTGTTATATACAAACAAATTTTTAGTGCGATAAAGTCCTTAGAAAACATTCTCCAAAGATTAAAACAAAAAAGAAGAATTAAAAATTTTTGGTTGGCACAATTGGTATTTTATATACTTTATCACGAGTTTACCCAAGTTTACCATATATTTTATTTGCTTCTCTCAGCAGGTTTCTTTCTAAGTAATCGAATACAGCTTACACAAAATACAAATATCTCCTTACATTACACCTTACAACTCTGAATTGTCACTATCAAAAACTAAACTAAAAAACTAGACAAAAACTAAAACGTTATTGATAAGCTTATCTAAAAAGCATATTGTCAGTAGTTACATATTTATCACAGTTACAGATCTAAAACAGAACACATTACATCGAGAAATACCTTTTTTGGTTTGCTGGGATCCACTGGTTCAGGCAGTACGTACATTAGTTGGTTGTTTATGCGATCCGAGCCGGGGTCTTCCTGCGGCCACAGCTTGGCAAGACGACGCCCCGTATCCGGTGACCTACTCGCCGGCTCAGGACGTCTCTCGCCGCCTACCATGTACCATGGACGAGACGCTTTCTCGTTATCCGTCTCCGGTTTCATCGTGGTTTCTGTCTCAACTTGCTGCGGAATAGCTTCCGGGTCGCCATCTTCGACGTATGATGACTCAGATATCTGGAATACATATTGTGACTAAGTGAGTCAATTAGCACTAAAAACCACACGCGCGCGCGCACGCGCGCGCACACACACACACACACAGACGCACGCACAAAATAACTCCATTAATCAGTGAATGGATCTCATTGAAGAGAATATATGTTTTAGATTGTCACAACAGGTTATGTTATTAAAAGCTGTTTAATTTGACACGATTTTATAGTGTCTAGTTTAGAACTAAAGAATTCAACATGTATCCGTGTTTCATTTTCAAAATGCTTTTCTCAGTAGGCCTACAACATTTATAACAATATAATAGATTTTAACATTTCTCAGAGATCTGTATCATTAAAATAAAAATATTTTTGTAATAATTATAATTTGTAGTTACTTGCCAATAAATATTAATAAATATTGTCAGTCAGCAGAGAAATATTTTAACAACCTCTGTAATGTAAAGTAAAGTTGTAACATATCAAATATTACGATGAAGTGATTGTTCCGCATGGATTGTGATCTTAAAACAGTGGAGTAAGTTACTAAACGTAGGGAAATGAGTATAAATATCTAGATGTAATGTTTTCTTTCGCACTTTCACTGTCTTCTTATTTTAAACCAGAGTGAGTAATGGACAATTTGGAATAAATACTATATGGCGTAAGTTTTTGTGAATTACAGGACACACTATCTATAAAATGATCAATTTTCAATCCAGTAAGACAGTTACCTCACATGTAGTGTAGGTGAGGGGGTATATGGAAACGAATGAATTGGAGCGTTTAAAAACTACTATATTTAAAAATTATTAGGTTTGCCAGAAAATAAGGCAAATTATAATTTATAACTGGAGACGGGAGTAGAGATTTTTTGTATGCATACGTTAAGATTACATTTTGCTGTTAAACAAGTTGAAACTGCCAACTTACTGGTTACCATACAAGATACGTATTATGAGTTATGTGTGAGAAGAGGTAGAGTGTTACAGTGATTGCGTTAATATATTTAATTTGCTTAACACTGGATTTCCGAAGCTTGACGGGAAATCACGATTGTAGATGGAGGATTGAGTGTGATCAGTTAATTGAAAGGATAAATGAAGTTCTGAATAATAACGGTAGGTTACGTACGGCTCTGCTCCACTCTGTGTATTCTAAAGACTGAAGTTGAAAGTAGTTATTTGAATAATTCTAATAGAATGAGTTCTAAAACCAACAATACTTCTGTTAAATTTCGGACCACGTAAAGAGGAGGAGGCACGTGCCTGTCTCATGTAACTACACAAACGGAGTCTATAAAGAATTTTATCACGCTTAGACGAATCCGCACTTTCAAGGTAAAGTCGTAAACAAGAATAAAGGTTACGTTGTTTAGGCCTACTTACAGGAAATTGTATTAAGTTGTTAAATACGAGCTCTTGCTGGATCGCGTCTAAGATTTATCTTAAGCACCGTGAAAGCATTAAAATGTCATCACACGTGTTCACGCCATAGGTTTAATGTAACAAAACGTACTTCGTAATTTGTCTTGCCAATCCTGTGTTTAACGTATCCACTGCACGAAGCTGACAATTCCGTGTATATTCCTCCTTTTTTTCATAGGTAGAGAATATTTATAATGACTGTACACCTTCGATCTAAAACAGTCCCCCCTTTCTTATATCCCTTAACATACTTAGAAAACTCATTTCGAAAACCTTATCTTACTTGATCACTTCTTTTAACTACAGAGTTTCGTTAAGTATTACACCGCTGGAACTTCCACAAACAGATTAAAACTGAGAAGTGTTTTCAATACCTTTTTGTAACGCCTAATGTTCTCATATTATCTCAACATACTTGATACGTTCTACTACACACAGACACACATCGTTCGATGCACCTTTCTAATACTCGTAGAAAAATATCTGCTTGAAAAAAAATAATCCTGCTCCCAGAGCTGTTAGGTTGCTCGTCGTGAGACGACCCAATGGGTTCCTAGTACCGAGCCTCCGGTAGGGGCTCCTGCCTAGTGATCCTGTCCAGACGGAATATTAAGTAATTATTTAGTGGCCGCTACAACGCCATGCTCGTACTAGGTCAACTAGTACAGTATTTGCCGAGGCCGTTTCCAAGAATCACCTGGACGTGTTCGGTATTTGCCAAGGCCAGCTATGAGAGGGTTTATCTGGGTCCTCGCAGCTCGGACATAAAATTTACGTGCAAGTCGCCTTGCGGTGTCTTCAAAGGAGCGGACACCAAGTCCTCTTCTCAAAAGTCGAGAAGGGAACCGATAGCGGGCTTTGGCCGCTAGCCGAAGACCCCTATCGAGAACGCTTTGCAACTTTCTTTTATGAACGGTTGCGAGGTAACCCCAGACGGGAATAGCGTAGGTAATGATCGGCAACAGATACGCGCTGACGATCAACTTACCCAGCTTGCGGGTCATAGCCTTGTTGACTAGTATCGGAAACAGTTGCGCGAGACGAGCGGACGCTCTCTTTCGCATCGTCTCAGCGTGGGCAAGCCAGGTGAGACGACGATCAAGGTGGACACAGAGGTATTTAACCTCTCTCGACCAGGGCAAATACGTTCTACTGAGTCTCACTCGTCCTCGCGGTTCTTTCCGGCGCTTTGAGAATAGCACCGCGGAGCTCTTGATTTCGTTGACGGCAACTTTCCAGCTTTCCGTTCACGTCGAATACGCATCGAGTGCGCGCTGGAGTCGTGGGATAGCCCTGTCAGCGTTCCGATCGGCGGGATAGACCGCCGTGTCGTCGGCAAACAGGTCCATCTGGACTCCAGGCGCTCTGGGTGCGTCGTTGACGTACACGGAGAACAGAAGAGGCCCTAGCACGCTACCTTGAGGTACCCCGGCTGTAATACGTCTCTCGGAAGAGACATGGTCGTCTATTCTCACGCAGAAAGTCCTCTCCGTCAGAAAGCTAGCAATCAAGCGAAGGTAGCAATCTGGGAGCTGGATTTCCCGGAGCTTGAACAAGAGCCCGTCAAGCCAGACACTATCAAAGGCCTTCTCCACATCTAGGAAACAGGCGACAGTCTGCTCTTTCCGACAGCCGGCGCCCGTGATGCATTCCACCAGTCTCATCAGCTGATGAATGGTGGAATGCCCCACACGGAAACCGAACTGTTAGGGGACCAGTACATCGAAGTTTCGTAGATGGTCTAGGACTCTCCGTTGTACAAGGACCTTTGACGTGGCTGACAGTAGACTAATGGGCCGGAGGTTGCCGGGACAGGAAACGTCCTTTCGCTGCTTCGGGATCACTATGACCGTCGCCTTACGCCATTTCTGGGGAAAATAGGTCGTCTTAGACACGCGTTGAACAGCGCAACCAAGAAAAGTACTCCTTGCTCCGGAGTCGAGTTAGAGCGGCGTTCGAGACGCCGTCCGGGCCAGGAGCTTTTCTCGGTACGAGTTCAACGAGCCGATCTGTGACCTCTTCCCTAGTAATGTGTTCGGGCTCCACAGTGATCGGAAGAGACAGAAAGTCTTCCACTTCGTTCTCGACTTCTTCATCGAAGTCCCAGTCCATGGGCGGGTTAGGAGCGAACTGTCGCTCGAAACACGCGCCCGAGTCCTCGGCCTTCGCCTCCGGGCGAGCCAGGATTTGACCGAAAGATCCAGCAATGGCTGGGATACGAGGTCAGCGCCTCTTCCCTACCAACGCCGAAGGTATCCGGTAAGGGCTACTTTCGTCCGATCCGTCCCCTGCTTAGGCCACGGCGAGTTCCCAACAGCGTCTCCGGTAGGCCTGCATTTCACGACGTAAAATGCCGTTCGCCCGGTTGTACGCTGCCTTGTCGGCCGGATCACGGGTCCGCTGCCAGCGTCTCCGGAGGGTATTTCTCTCGCAAGCGAGAGCACTCGTCTCCTCTGGGATCCGCTGCCAGTGGGGCGTGACGCCAGGCTTCATCCTGGAAGACGCGTCGATCGCAGATACGACAGCCTCGTCAAAGGCGGCAACTGCCTCGTCGACTTGGCGGATGGTTTTGAGTGATCCCGCCACTGGCAATCGGCGACTTAACGCCGGGCCATAGCGGTCCCATTCTACCACCTTCCTAACATCTCTACGTACGTCGTGCTGGGTAGCGACGTGTATCAAGATGGGGAGATGATCGGACGAAAGTTCCGTTAGCGCGGACACGTGGACCGTGCAGTCAATTCCTTGGATGACCGCTATGTCCAAGACATCGGGAGCCGCGCGGAGTTGTGAGGAGTACAACGTAGGTTGGGCGGGCCCAATCACTGTCACCCTGCGTTAATTCTGCAAACCTGCGTAAGCGCTTCCCGTTTGGGGCAGTCAAGCGACTGTTCCAATCGCGATGCTTACAATTCAGGTCGCCGGCAATGATGACCCTCCTGTGTGCATCGAACGCGACCGCAAGATCGGGGTGAAGGAGCTCTTTTTGCGGCGGTTATACGCCGCTACCAAGAGTACACCGCCTAGAGTGTTCAACATCTCCACAGCGGTAACTTCCAGGTGAGTCGTTGCAGGCAAGAGGACTCGGTGATGCTCAAGACTGAGCCTCACCGCGACCGCAGTACCGCCACCAGCAGTGCCCGGCCTGTCGTTTCGGTAGCACACATAGTTGGGCAGTCATAACCGATTCGCAGGGGTCAAGTGGGTCTCATTGAGAAGTACTACATCGGGTTTGAGTCGGGCCAGTAATTCTTGGAGTTCCTGGATCTTGTTAGCCAACCCGTTGGCGTTCCAGGAAAGAATGGAGAGGTCACGTTTGAGGACCCGACTCACAGAAGTCCTACACAAGTGGCGGCTTCCACCAAGAGCATGAACCTCTCGGTTGTATCGGCAGTCTCCAAGCGGGAGCGGATGGACCTGAAGGTCTGGACAACTTTGCGGAGGTCAAATTCCGCAAGGAAGTCTTTGACACCTGGTAGTCGTCAGGTACGGCTTTTGAGGCAGAGTGCCCGGAGACTGTTTGCGCATAAGAGCGCCGAGACTTATCAATCGAGGGATTGGTGGAAGTCAAGGGTGTTACAGGGCCAGGTGTAGCGCCTCTAGCGGAGGTGCTAGGAAGAGGGACAGATGCGATTGCGTCGGTCTTTGTAACGCGATTCGCAGGCTGTCTGGACTGTGCGGCTGGGTTGGCAGGAGCCCGGGAGCGAGCGCTACGGGGCTTACGATGCCGCTTCTTTTTGCCTGCATTAGGAAACCGCGGGGGCGGGAGGTCAGGCGAGGCTGCTTCCACAGCAGGGTCGGGATTCTCCGGTGTTGGGGAGGGTTGAGTTGTTGTCTCAGGCTCCACAACCGAGATGATTTCTATGGGCTGGTCTGTCTCACTTTTAGATGACGCGATGTTACGGCGCTTTTTCGCCTGAGGTGGGGCAGGGGCCTGGGAAGGAGCCTGAGTTGGGGTTGCCTGTACCGCAGGTGATTGCATCGGGCCCTTACTACGCTTTTGTTGTTTGTTAACAACTGTGTCGAAAGACACGGCAGCCGTAACAGGAGGCGAATGGCCTGGCTGCTCGGCTGCAGGTCTGGAACCAGCTTCCGGATGCCTCGGTGGTGGCAGGCGCCCTTTTGGCTTTCGCCGCTCGAGCTCCCGCTGGAACACCGGGCAGGCCCGGTAGTTGGCGGGGTGACTTCCGCCACAGTTGATGCACCTTTTAACAGGAGGTGCGTCGCAATGTTTACTGGCGTGAGGCAAAGAGCACCTCACGCACGCAGGAGCGTTGGAACAAGTATCTGAATGATGCCTGAAGCGTTGGTACCTGTAGCATTGAGGCAGAGCCCCGGGAGCGCGGCTTCGTTCCACTTTAACGCGGAACCCAAAAAGCCGCGTTAGAGAGAGTAGGCCTGCGCCTGCCTCGCTGTTCTCCGCCATGATACGGACCAGGGGAATTGGACGGTTTGGTCCGGCTGGAGCAAATATTCGATGAACCGAGCGAACCGGATAGCCCAGCTCGCGCAGCTCATCGAGGATTTCCTCGAGAAGTGAATCCACGTCCAAGCCTCTGAGCACGAAGGACAGAGGCTTCACGTGCTTGGGGGAGAAGGTGTGGAATTGCAACTGAGCGGATTCCACGAACGCCATGACACTGCGGTACATGTCCAGTCCGCGGACAACGATCTTGACTGTATCGCCCCCAAGGAGCTTCAAGTCGACGTTGGCCGGGGAAAGTCCGGGAGCCGCTATCAGTCACCGGTAAAAACCGGTGGCGTTGTTCACGCCGTGAACGAACACGGGTGGGATGCGATCAGTGGCCGGCGGTGCTTGGGCATCGCCGGGCACAGTCGGCCCCGTGCCGAATTCGCCATCGGCGGGGACAACTTCCATCGCGGATGCCGAGGAAGAGGTAGAGGAGGACCGGTTCCGCCTCGGTTTCTTAACCGGGTGCCCCCATGGCCCAACCGCCACGAAAGCGTCGGTCTCGTCACCGGGCAGCGGGACCGTCCGGGGATCAACTTGAGCGGAGAACTCGGCGAGTCGCTCGAGTGGGGAAAGGCAGTGGCGAGCGAGCGACTGCGTGCTCGTTGACTCGCCCATACCGGGCATGTCCGTCAACGAGCGGGAGGTTCGCCGACCAGAGGCAGCCAGGCTGCCTCCGGCGATAACTAACCAGGAACCTAGGGTCCGGCCTGAGCCGGACCTCGAGTAGGGGAACTGGAACGCTCAGGCTGTCTAAAAAAAAAAAAAAAATTCTGACAAACTATGATTTGATACGAACCAATCATAAAACAATATTGTACTACGCATGTGACGTGTCGGAAAAGTAGCGGTAATAATAATCTAAAAGGCCGTCGTGTTTGTGGATAAACATAGACAAGCAAATGGAATTCGGAAACCGCAGTATTTACGAGCTTTTGAACAGACTAGCGATTGTAGTTGGAGCTTAGGTTTGTTCGTTATCAGGTTTATCAATAACTTCGCATTTTAGTTACTGTTGTCTGATTTAGGAATTCCGCTGACTTGTTCATAAATTTTGTTTTCTATCTTGACTTTGATAAAAATATTTTTAAAGAGTCAAAACTTGTTTTACTGCTCTAGTTAGAATGATGGGTCCTCGCAATCTTAATGTCACATAATTAATTCAGAACTAAAACGTTCATTCAGTTCATTCCTTTTACTTTTCCGGTTGCATACATAACAATACCCATCTTTTTACAGAGATAACATTTATTTTTTCCTCGTTACGTAAATAACAAACAGCAGCCAGAGTTCCAGTGCCATTGCATCATAAACGTTTAAACACATAACTTTCTTTATTTACTCGTAACCAAAGTGAATCCAACGGAACCAAAATTATATTTTTCAACAAAGTGTATGAAAGAGTTTGTTAACTCGCGCTAGTTGTAGGCTTATAGCCTGTCTTTTAACATAACACTGGTTAAGAAACGCGAACAACTGCGTACTCTTGCGTGAATGAATTTAACCAATTTATATTTATAATTATGTTAAATAATTCTCAAGTAACTTGGTGTTGCTTTTTGTTATGAGGAGCATGTGACATGACCAATACATCTTCCAGGTATGTTTGATTAGTTTTACCTACATATACTATGTAACCTTTCCTCTACTTAACAGACAGGTAAATTTATGAATATTGTATATTTTGTTTTAAAACGTATACGTAAACGAATCTACAACACACACACACACACACACACACACACACACACACACACACACACACACACACACACACACACACACACACACACACACACACACACAGCGCTGTGCGTACTGGGAATCCGCCAGACTTACGGTCCTCGGCAGGGCCATCCATCTGTGCTACAGTCATTTCCCAGCTGCGTCTTCGGAACGCCAGCATTCCACGCCGTAACTTGCCGGACGCTCTGTTCAACGCAGCCTTGTCGGCCGAGTCCCGGATTTTCTGCCAGCGTCTCCGGAGACGAGTCCCTCGCGATGCGCTGGTAGTCGGGCGTGAACTTCGGTTTCATGCGGGAGAACGCGTCCACCGGCGAGACGGCGGCCGTATTGAAAGAGGTAACAGCTTCATCGACGTGCTGGATAGTCTTGATTGGTATTTGTTCGGGGCAAAGCGTTCCCACTCGATTATCCGCCGCTCGTCGCGAACGGTGGGGTGCTGGGTAGCCATATGCACACTGATAGGGCAGTGATCCGAGGACAGTTTCGAAATGACGGAGACGTGGATCGGACAATAAACGCTCGTGACCGCGGCTGTGTCCAGAACATCAGGGCGGGAGTTAGTCGAGGGTAGGCTCAGTCGGACCCATGACCGTGACCGAGCCGCATCAGCGTACCTGCGTCGGGGTGCATACAGTTCAAGTCGCACGCCAGGACTACCCTCCTGTGTGCACCGAAGACGACCTCCAGATCGCTAGACAGGAGCTCAGATTGTAGAGGCTTGTAAGCAGAACCACGAGTAGACCGCCGAGAGTACTATGGAGCTCAACTGCGGTGGTGGCGCTGTGAACGTGCATAGCTCGTTCGATTACATACAGGCGTACTTGAGACCTGCTGACAGCCCGCAATACGTCTAATTCAACGCGTTCGGCGTACCAGACTACAACTCATGTGATCGAGGGTCACAATTAATGTGGCGCTACCACGACGCTAAATATTTATGAATTACAGAATTTTTAAGAAATGTCAAAGATTGTTTACCTCTAGTTCATTATGAAATTAGTACGCAATTTCTGTTACGTTACCGTTCGTTGAGCAATGAATGTTTGAATTTTATTGTATAATATATTTTAGCTTAGCTACTGTATAGTACTGGATTACCACGGGGACATTCAATATGGTTGTTCGCCTTAACCACTCACGAAACGCTTATTGAAATTTAATTACAATTTGGTTTCGTACATGAAGGTCGTCCTTAATTATTTCAATTTCAAAGTAACGATTAATGTTCTTTCAATGGAATTAAATTTTTAAAACTGGAAAGTATGGGATGAGTTTATGTAATTATCGACATTCCGTGCAACGTGGGTTGCTATGTTCACATCAGACAGTACCCAACAAAATGTTATTATTGTTGTTACGAGTAAGCAGTACATTCACATGAGGCTGAGTATCAGCTGCGGTCAGAACAAAGTTAATTACAATTACAGTCATGTGAATAATAAAAGGTAATATCCAAAGTATCAATTGTAATCTAATGATGGCGTGATGAGTATAATTAATGCTCTCACATTTGAGGATTTGTCATTCTGTATTAACCACTCTTTATTCAGTTCCTTACCGCGAGGTTCTGACTAATACGTGAAGTACGGAAGATGCAGAGAATTAAATTAATATTATTCTGAAATTGTCCATTATTTTGAAAGCTACATTCTTAGATTACCAGCGATCCGTTCTAACGTTAAAATTGAATACGATACAATTTTACGGGGATTAATTCATATGTCATAGATATCAAATATAAATCTGTAAAAAAAAACCGATGTTAAGTAATGCAGTTAAAAAGATACCAGAGCGGTGTGTGTTCAAAAGGAACAAAACCTTGAGTTGGCGCCTGCCAGACGGCCAGAAAGTACAAAAAGTCACGTAGAAGGCTGGCTATCATAAAAATGTATTATACTTAGAGAAACTAGCAAAAATTAGGTGAAAGCTGGTGCATCTTAAGTGCTTTCAACAATAAAATACCGTTGTGTAAGACAGAGAGCGTAGACAGAGAGACTCGAGTAACGCGTCTTTCCCACTATTTCCAGTGGGAATGGAGTAAAGCGTCATTTTTTTAGCGGGTGAATTCTCGGGGTAGATTGGGTAAATTTGTATTTCGCGGTACGTGAAACCAATCGGAGTGTATTTTGTAAATATTTGATGAGGGTAGTTTTAAGCCGGGTATATAAAAAACGTAGTTGGAAAAAGTTCAGGCAGTCTGCGGAGATACTACATTTATTGAGACTCGTAACCGGTGTGTTAAGGAATTATTATTTTAGTTAGTTGATAAATTAAACAGATAATATTCGCAAACGTAGTAAATTGTATACAGTGAAGTTATCAAAACAGTAAAACTAACAATCGTATTTGAATCACCGAAGTAATAGAAATTCATGAAAGTAAATCGTTGAAGAAGTTACAAACAGTAATCATTATTCTAATAAAGTATTAAGTATTTATCGAAGCAATCATAATTCGTCCGAGATTGAATCGTAGTTCGAAGTGTAAAGTTACGGTGAGCTGAGAAATTATATAGCGGGACTTGTAGTGTACTAATTAATCCGACGGTATCAGCCTATCGTGTCAGTGTTGGAAGCACTTATATCCAATAACTTATATACTATGTGTAAGAAAATATTGTGTAACACTTCACCGTTGTATTCTCAGTAAATCACAAAAGGTGAATTGTGTCTGGTGCATGTGAAACTAGTGTATATACGCGTAAAGTTAAAGAATGAACGAGTGCGACTGACGGGGATCTACATAGCAGCAGTGGACCGTAGAATCACAGGACCGACGACGTTTGAGGAGACACTCCGCACCGTAAATACGGAATTCAACAAACAAGTAAAAATTATATGAACATTCATTTTAATATTGTAATGAAAGTTCAATTCTTTTGGTAACTCAAACAGTTAAAAAGAATCCACAATTAAAAAAGAGAATAATTATAAGAAATTGAATATTGATATTAGTAATGTAATCTTTAAATTCAAGAAGATTATTAAACGTACAATTTGTCACATTTATATTTGTTTTATTAATTATTACACCCTGAGATCATGCGTATAAGAGTCGCTACGCCAAAGTAAGAGCTAAATTCAATAGTTGAATATTAACAATTAGATATATATATATTTAGATCAAGAACCCTAAAGATAGAATAAGTAAAAATATATATAACTTATAACATAAAGTCAGTAGTGATCAAATTGATGTTATTTAATATTTTAAAAATAGCCCTTACTTTGAGAGCATAGTTGTAGTATTTGGCACTACAACGTAAAACTTAATATTAAGGAATATTCAACACTTAGTCTTGCTTTGTGAGGTGTCGTACCGTATACAGTATTATCAGAGCTTTAAAATTAAAATTCATCGGTTTGTCTATGCACAAAGGCAAAGCACTTAGGAAACAGCTGGAATCCGAAACTGAGAAACTGAGCAAGACAGCCTACGTGAAAATAAACTTTGGAAGAAAAGGATACTTTTCTAGGATGTTAGAAGAAGCGGTAAACGCTTAAAAACCAGTCAAAACAGCTTTAATCTTAAAACTAAAATAAGTACATAATGACCCTGGGATCTGGAATCACAGAAAACTTGTATTGCCTGATTATCTGTGTTGTCCCTTGTAGAATGCTGTGACAAGTTAATAAGTAAGTTGTAATACGTTTGTAAAAATGTGATCTATAAAACCAGTAATAAAGTAGAAAAATACTGAAAAGAAATGTCAATATCATTATCACCTTCACCTAAAAGGATTAGCCCTGTACCTGTTGCAACCTGTGTACCTGTGTAGGCATGTACCTGTTGACCTGTTCTGCAACCTACCTTTCCCACGGTATACCCATATGACTGTAAAGTTGGTTCATATTTCAAGGTTGCCACTGTAATCTGGTATTGGCATGCAGTCTCAAGTGCTCGTAAAATTTTCTCTTACTTGTTTTTAGTCTTCTCGCTTAAAGATTAGAAAGTCTTAAACATTAAAGATGTTTAGAAAAATCTAGAAAGGAGTGAATAAAGAATTTAGGAAGTAACTTATCTGAAGATCGAAGAGAGGTCAGTAGCGGATAGAAATTGTAAAAGAGCGTAGAACATTCTCAAACGATCGATACGATATGTGACACTGATGGTATGCCACTGTATCGATACGATATGAGCACATGAACGTGACCGTCAATCAAGGCATTCAGTCAGAGTATTCTTACCATAAAAGTCATAAACGCTATGACAACGAAAAATCTACGTTTTTATTTACAGATGTATACTTAGAATAATCCGCTTTTTCTGGTCATACCAGATTACCAACAGATACCTCTGGAGAAGAACAAACCAGGAAGTGATTAAAAAAAAAAATTCAAATCAGAAAATGATAGACATTTGGAACCGTCGGCCAACGTCTCGTGACAAACCATTGAAAGGGACACATACGATTCTCGCTGCAAAGGTCAACCGAAAAATCGTTCGCAGCATGGAGAAGAACAATCCTCCCCGAGGCAAAGGCGCTGGGCGTGAACTACACATATCGCCAAAACCCGGTATCATTTGTGGACTCGTATTCCGAGATGGGGCTGCGTACGAGTCTGTGGTACGAGCACCACAAGTCCGCGTGTGACCATATTTTACAGGGCCAATCTAAAAATGTGAAAAATATATGTAGTTTAAGTAATTGTGAAACTATTCCCCCACCAGAGCCACTAAATATTTCAGCGTAGGACTATTTCTAAGGCAGTAACGTGTGTTAAAATAAGGCTTATCAATAATTGTAGAAATAAAAGGAATTACAATGTTTTTAAATTAATAAAATAAAGTAAGAGTTTCCTTAATAATGATAATCACTCAACATTTGGTCAATAACGTACGTATTTGCAGCATTAAAAACATAATTACGAACGCGCCAGAAAACGTCACAAACTTTGAGACGTAAAGAATTTATAATCCTAAATATCTCATTTGTCAGGAGGAAAATTGGGAATGGGGAGTCCAACCTACAAGCCAGTTCCATCCCCCTCTAGGAACAGCTCCTAGTTTTACCACTGCGTTGAGACGCCTGTACACTGCATCCTTTTTTTACTCGACTGACTTATCTCGATTGATATTCACTGGAATTTTGAGGAGAAGCAATATTTTACTATAACTTCCTTTCTAACCCTATCTCGGACAACACGAAACAAACGTATTTAACTTGTACGCGCTTGCAATACTTGGAATTTATTTTATTTTTTCCCAACTTGTTTTACCGTCGATTTCAGGAAGTCTCGCGTATTATACAATTCATTCTTCTACGTCAGATAATTTTGTTATTGCCTTATAAGTAAAGCGTTGTAAATTAAAAATCCTTTGGTAACTACCGTAACATATAAGAAATCATCTGGATTATTTTTTATATTATATTAACAAATTTATATTAAAACAACGAGAAACTTCAGAAAAAGATGTTAAGACCTGACTGGAAATGTGATAACTAATTTAAATGAACTGATGTGCAAAGTGTGTAAATAGGACAGTTAACTAATTAAAGTTGTTTGCTGAGAGTCAGTATGGCTGAACTGACACTGTCTGGTCACAATTTACGAAGTGTTGCTCACAGTTATTAATTTAGTAGCGTTGTTCTAACGCTGACCTTAATTGAAACGGTTACCATGGGTACGTTAAAAAGGGAGACGCTACTGAATCAGAAAATCGTATGCTTACATGTTAATAACAGTGCTTCAGTGTTCAAAGGAAACGACTCTTTTTCGAACGTAAATGTTTTTTGAAACTTTTTGAAAGTATCAGAGAAAGGGAACCACAAATGACGTTCTGTCTTATAAAAGTAGACAAAAGTAGAATAAGTACCCAATAACACTTGTTGGACTACACTGAATAAAGGTAATTTTTGGCTACTGTTTTAGAGAAGAGAAATAAATATGAAATAAACAAGATAATGTGATTTGGTGTTCGAGCGACACCTTCGTGGTCGGATTGTCCCCCTGTTAGATGATTTTATTCGGCAGGAACAGTTCGGCTCCCCCAGACAGCACTCACGACCCTTCAACTCGTCAGGGTTATTACCCAACTGAAGGACGCCGCCAACAAACATCAGTCCATCGTAGGAGTAATGCTCGACGTGAATAACGCCTTCGCTGTCACGAAGGCCTTCTCTACAAACTGGCCCTGTCCCATTACCTACCTCTTTCGTTTATCTTCTGCGGTCGTATCTCTGCGATCGCTTCTTTAGGGTATGCGTCGATGGGTCGTACTCATCCTTCCGACCGACCGTCGCAGGCGTTCCTCAAGAATCTATCCTCGGCCCCGTTCTGTACCTCGAGTACACGAACGACCTGCTAATACACTCTGGAGTCACTCTCTCACTGTATGCGGATGATGGTGAGTCACTCTCTCATGTATCACTCTAGCTCGGCCAATCTTGGTCATGCCGCTAAAGTGATGCAACGTCAGGTCGCCATTTTACCGGACTGGCTAAGGAAATGGCACGTGGCAGTCAATACGGAGAAATCCGTGGGGATTGCCTTCTCCCGTCAACTCACTTCTTCCTCAACGGGAGTCCGATCGAATGGAAACGGTCAGTGAAGTATTTGGGCGTGACTCTTGACCGGCGCCTTAGCTTTGCACCCCATGTCTCTCAGTGTCTCCAGAAAGCCAAAGTCAAAGCCAGTTTATTTCCCTTTCTCTCAAATCGGAGCTCAGTGCCTGTGCGTACTGAACCATCTACTTCCTCTTTCTCAGAGGAATCCTGACACGCAGGGTCCTCATATTGGTCCCTGCTACAGCCCTACGTTGTTGCGCGCTTGGAAGCCTTCCAATCTCACACCCTCCGCTACATCTCCAACTCTCCCTGGTACGTCGGCAATGATGTTATCCGACGGGGGTTAAAGGTTCCTTCTGTTGATATGTTTGTGCGTTCTCTGGCGCTCAAACTCTTCACACGTGTCTCTCCTCATCCTACCCTAACCTCTGCCGCCTTAGTGCAGACGACGGCCCTCCTCTTCGCAAATTTAAACGCCCCCGAGCTCTGCTCGATGCCCCCCCATAAGCATTCATCTGCCCCTCACCGCCGTACTTGCGACGCTTGCCACTGTATTCTTTCCTATCCCATCCACGAAAGTGAAACTCCTCATCCTCCACGTGAACGAAGAAAAAATAGATCTCACGCTCCCTTTCCTTCCATAAAAAAAAAACTCAGCCGCTGCGAATCGCTCCGCGTTCAGCACCACACTAACAGTCTCCATCCCTCCTCCTTGCAGGAGGGATTTATCCTTTATACTGGTGCAAGAATCGCTCATGTTAAAGACGCATCAGGCAGTCATCGGATTTACCCGGACGCTGCAACCACTGGGGCACGACCAGGTTAGCTGCCCCACGATTGGATTGGATAATGTGATTTGAACATTCAGGTGGAAGTTAAATAAAAAAATCAGATAAACAGAAGCAGAAGAGACAGTCTAAAACTTAGCTTGTTTAATACAGGCGACAGGTTTGTAAATATGAATAAATTGCGTAGAGCGGCAACGTAAAGCCAGCACAGAATTCTCTGTTTCGACGTTTCAAAATATAATTTTGAAAAACCATAGAGGAACGAAATGCCATATATTTTTTTAGTCGGTGTATGAACGAAGTCATTTGAGCTTAACTTGGTGTATCAAACAAAAAATTCATATAAGAAAGAGTTTAATTCTTGCTAAAACAAGTATAAGTTTTGTACAGAATAAATTATGGATCCTTTTTGATGGCGGATGAATGAAACAAGTCACAGGTTTGGCCATTTTCCCAGAAACGAAAATGAGTAGAACATTGGAGACCATCTGTGGAAAGGATTATTAAGGCATGTAATACCAACTGTTCAGTACGTCTCCCTATGCTTCTACGTAGGGACGGTAACGTGAAGATATATTTCAACTCCTGAATACGCTGCTCAAAAAATATAACCTTTTCTATCGTTAGACTTTCGTAACAAAGCATATAAATTGTATACGATACCATTTTTTGAGTAAAGTTTATTTACCAAAATAGGTGAATTGAAATTTCCAGTTTTCAGAGGACGTGTAGAGACCGATCAACAATATCAGCCGCTTACATAAATGTATTTTTCATCACGAAAATGTATAACATAAATTTAAAAGACATGACAAAATGTATTTGATAATCAATATTGTAGCATAACGGAATTTTTGCTCTTATTTTACAATTTAATATCACATAGAAAAAGAAGGGAAGAAGCAATCTGGAATGAGTAAAATAAACTTAAATAAAAGTAACATAAAAGAAGTAAGCACAATAATAAATAAAATGCCTTAGCAGAACTATAAAAACTCTCGATTCAAAGAAATTATATACATTCAATTTAGAACAAAATGTGTTAAACCATATAGGATGATTATTATCCCAGTAAGATCATCAGTATACCCAGTAAGATAAGGAGTAGTAAGGAAATACAGCCAAGAACAAATTGATTAAAATGAAAAATCCCCAAGGTACCAAAACCTATTTTAAAGACAGAACACTCTATCAAAGTAAACCAAAATAAATACGGTAAATGAAATTAAACTATAGTTGTTATACAAATTCAGAAACCCATATGAAAAAGTAAGAGAATACAATACCTTTAGTCTGATCTAATCTAAAGTTAATTATGAATAAAACAGTGTATAATTAAGGGGAAAGGCCCCAAACCAGTTTTGAAAGGTCAGCAAAAGACTGTAATTAGGCTAAGACCGTAATTTGTTTATTTGTTTAGTTATTATAGTTAATTATTATATTGGTATTCAATACATACTATGTTGATATTAGTATATACTAGATGTTAGAAAATAAGTGTTTATTGTATTTAAATAATGTTAGTTTATGTCAGAATTTTGTTAAGGAAGGAAAGGCAATATATTAATTCAAACGTCCTATAAATAGTGAATCAGAAAAGATAATAATAATAATGTGAAATAATTATAATATTGATAGGAAAAATGAAAATTGATAATCATGCCAAATTCAACTTTGACCCTGTAATCAAATCAGAGGAGATAAATTAATGAAAACCTAGACCAAATTGATATAAATTATTCCCTTTAGCATACAAATACTTTATTATAATTATCACAACAACCTATGGTAGTAATTAAAAGAGTCAGAGGGTAAAATTGACTTAAATAGTGATTGTACAAGATAATGCCTAAGCAGTAAAGCAAGTACAAGTAAAATGTAAATAAATCAGTAAATGTTTAGTATAATGACAAAGTAGTGAAGGCAAATTATAATGGTTTAATTAATGATCTTATTTGAGGACAATGGTAACATAAAACATAGTGTAAGCCATTTAATGGGTAATTATGTGAATCATGATAAGGCCTAGAAGTAAATTTCAAGGAATGTAACTTTTGAGTTTAATTCAAACCAAACTAGGTCATGTTTAGTATTAATTGGTATAAAATCAAAGCAGGAATATAGTTATGTAATTAAAATTTCATAAAAATACTAAATAACTAAATTATAGCTAGTAAAATATAAAAAATGTCATTTATTTCTATAAAATCGAATTGATAATAAGTCAAACAGCTGATAGTGAACAATTAAAAATGCAACCAAAATCTTACAGGATTTTCTATATGAAGAAACAAATATAGTTAGTTGATTGTTAAACTCCCAGCAGAACGGACGTGTCAGAGTATTTAGAAAAAATCTGAATTAAATTTTAACGAACTCAAACCAAGATGTATTATGGAATTATGAAGGAATGAAGAATATACAATAAATTAATGAATCCAATTTAAATAGTCATTGGAATAATAAAGCAAAATTAAACACCACTAAATTTAACTACCAGAACGTATGGACACGATGGAATTATAAATCTAACCTAATATACGAACAGCGAACTGATTGAAGAAACTATTCGGCACTATACACGTATTACCGGACGAAATCCAGTGGAGGACGAAAACCAAACACTACAACTTGAAGATCTTACAATAACTACATCACAGAAAAGGAATTTATCAACTACTGCACTTTATTGAAGTAAAATCTCAGAGAAAGATCGTTAGCATGAGACAACGTATGGAGGCAGCCATCTTTTAATTGCAACCAGCCCGAGACGAAGAAGGCGTGACGTCAGCACACTCAGCCTGCGGTTCGAATATCTTTTTACTATATACTATATTTTTTTTTATTATTATCTGTTAATGAATAAGTTTTTTCTAATTGTAAGTATTGAATTCTCTAACTTGCCTTTCCTGACTATTTCGACAGTTCAAAGAATCCATGTTAAATAATAATTTAATTTGAAATAATTTTGGAATATGTATTAATCGACCTGAGATCCAGTCTCGACTCCGACTCGAATTAGTCGACGCAAGTCGAATAATTGCATTGATCATAATAAACATAATTATTTGTTTTAAATTGTCGTTTTATTGATTATTTAAGAACTAAATTAAAATACATTAATTATTAATTTATAAACGAGGACTTCTGAGGGAAAAAGACGAGCAGAAGAAGAAATAAAGACACAGAATTGACCGCTACCTCCAATCGATTTGGCTACGACAATCTATTTAACGCGGTGAAACAAATATTTCCTTACCAACTCATACACAATTATCGTTTATTATTTTAATTAATTGAATGATAGTAATAAAAATACTGAACATAATTAAATAATAAAATAAAATTAATTATAAAAAAAATTAAAAAATAAAATAAAATTAATTATAAAAAAAATTAAAAAATAAAATAAAAATGTTATTAAACAATTAATAAAACACAAAAAACAGAATTTTTTTGTTTTATTACAAATTGGCGCTCAACTTTAGGGGCTAAAAGTAGGGGTTGATAGGCCAATAAAATAAAGATATTTTGCCCAATTTCCTATTTTAGCTGGCAGCTGTTAACAGGTCAGGAAAGTAATTAAAATGCACAGGAGGGCGACGTCAAAGAAAAGGGCGGCAGAACCCGAGGAGGAGATAGACATGGAGGACAAGGAGGCGACTCCAGTGGAAGATGGGGAGATGATGTTACCTCCGGTGGAACTAACTAAGCCCGCACTCCAGGAGAAACAGTTAGAGAAATCCACCACAACAGAAGATAAGATATTGGATAAGATGATGGAAATGTTCCTACAAATGAGTCAGAAAATGGATGAAAACAACAAACCGACAAAGGAAGAGCTGAGTCAGAAAATGGATGAAAACAACAAATCGACAAAGGAAGAATTCAAATCGACAAAGGAAGAATTGAGTACCCAAATTGGAGAAACCAGTAAGAAGATGGAAGAGAAGATGGAGGAAAATAGTAAGAAGATGGAAGAGAAGATGGAGGAAAATAGTAAAAAGATGGAAGAAAAGATGGAGGAGAAATTGGAAGAATTGAAAGAGGATAACCAACTAATAAGAGAAGAATTAAGGGAGGTTAACAAGAAAAATATGGACAAGTTAGACGAAAGGATAGAGTTGTTAAAGGAAGAGTTCAGCCAGAAGATAGTAGAGAATAATGAAACAACCAGTAAGAAGGTAGAAGAGGAAATGACCGTGATAGAACAAAAAATTACGGAAGCTGACGAAAGATTGAGTCAGACTGAGCGAGAAGTACAGAGTTTTAAAGCAGAAGTAAACACCAAGGTTACAAATATAGAAGAGAAACAAAAAGAAGCACGTGAAGAATTGAAGAAGGTCCAGAACCGATTCACAGAAAAGTGTGACGGGATTGAAGCTACCGTTACCAGTATAAATGGTCAGGTACGACAAAACCAAGCAGATATAGAAACTTGTCTGAGTCGACCGACTAGCATTACTAGTTTTCCAACTACTGAAAATCGGGAATGGGTTAATTTCCGATTATACCAGAGAAAACCCATGGAGTTCATAGCTCGGATCGAAGAATATTTCGCCAAACATTGGGGTAACCGCTGGAGTACCAACAAGGAAGTACTCGACGAGTCGTTTAAAGAAATGGCGGATAACTGGTGGATGGCTATAAGAGACGACATCACGGAGTACCAACAGTTTAAGAGGTTATTTAAAGCTAAGTATTGGTCAGAATCCACACAAAACATAGCAAGAGACAGCATATGTCATGGGAAATATAACCCATATCGAGGTAATACTTTGACAGCGTATTTCCTGGGAAAGGTATGCGTAGCCAAACACTTAGAGCCTAAGATACCCGAGGAGTGCCTGGTCAGTAAACTATCATATCATTACGAAGAGGATATAATTAGAGCACGCAGAAGTAGTCAAATTAAAACCGTACAAGCTATGACGGAGTTACTCGAGATGTACGAACACGAAGATTATTACCGACAGAGTAGGAGGAGAACTGATAGACCTGAAGTAAGGAATAATAATAATTACACCAATAATAATCACTATAACGGGAATAATAATAATTATAACCCCGCGAACCGGAATAATATTAACTATAATAATAATAACAGCAATAATAATAATAATAATACTAGTAGTAATAATAATAACCAATCAAGTAGAAATAATTATTATAATAACAACCAGTATAACGGAAATAGTCAGAGAAACCCAAACCAAATTAATAAATATCATTACCCCAATAACAATAGAAATTATCAACAAGGTGGTAATAATAATAACAGGACATATCGACCTAGAGTGAATTATATGAGCAGAAGGAAGTGGTCAGCGAAGGTACCAACACCAAAGGAGGAAGAGGTTCCACGAGTATAGGACACAACCGATAAACCACGAAGGGAATGATCATGGGAACTATGTACACAAGCGAAGTTCTAGCATGGAGGATCAAAATAGACAACCGAGGAATGAAGTACATTTTGAGGATCGCATTGAACGGCAGGAACCAGTCCAAGGATTTCAGACCGACGTTGCAGTCGGCCCCATCAGTGATAACACTCAACATTTAAACTAGAGGAGGCGGTGATAAACTACCACAACCCTTCACTGCTCCTATCTACTGGGTATGGACGAGAGTCGAACAACCAAAATGAAAATCAGAAAATCACGATTATTTACAATAATTACCTCAAGGATATTGTGACGATTTAAATTGTGACATTTACAGAATAAAAAAAAATTTAATTAATTAAGGTTGCGTACAATTAACCATTTAAATCTCACAATAATAATAATAAAAACATGTAGGTACTAAGTGTGAATGGAAGAAGTAATTAATAAGGGCAAAGTATCCATAAAGAAAAGGCATATTGTAAATAATTATTATGTTCGTATTTAACCCTTTGCTTGCTATCAAGCGCCTACCTGTTGATACCGGACTCGACCTGTTTCCGAGTCTACTGTAATTAAAAAATAATAGAGTAAACTAATGTTAATAATTAAAGTATCTGTAGACACAGGTAGTAACTAAAACAATTAATTTAAATGATGTATTTTTATCTAGCGATAGTCTGTATAAATAAAAAAGTTTATTTAAAGAGAAACAGGAACTATATATGCTCGCGGAATAAACACCCCACTCTCTCTTGTCATGTACAAGGGTAGCGGACGAAAAATCGCTCTCTTGCGATGACGACGCCCAGCTGTGCAGACGCACGAGCAAAATGCTCTGTTCAAAAGTTATACAATTTGTTGTTAGTGTGGATTAATTAATTATTATTTTGTATTTTACTAACCGTTACAAAAAGTGTAACATGTAACGTTAACAAAAAGAAAATTCCAAAAACTTTGTAACAAGAAGAAAGATGTAACTACAAACGACGAGTGTTAATAAAGAAAAAACGATGACTGCAATCTTCACCGATGGACGAATCTTTTCAACATCTGACCTGTTGTCATGGACCATCTAAATGAGAACTCTAGTATACCCTACCGATGATGCAGTTCGAGACATCTGAGAATCAACGAGTATCTGGGTAGAAGACTCTACCTATCCTGCAGACGTATTAAGCCATGAACAACAGAGACCAGACCAAGACGAGGACGACGTTTTAGGACTCCCAAGACGGAACCACATGGAGGCGATTACTACATTCAAAAATAGAGGTGACTCGATAGCACGTCTATCGAGGAATAATGATAATATTTTTTGTAACACAATACTCTATTTAAGAGACTTACAGAGACGATTGATTTTATAAGAATATAAAAACTTAAATTTGAGAACTTAATTGTAACTATTCAATATCATTCAATTGTAACAGTTTAGATATTAACGTAACGTAGTGTTATTAATACCATTCTTCTAATGGAAGATATATGAAGCAAAAAGGTAAAAGTCTTGCAAGATAACAATTTTGAATTAAATATAATTAAAAGATTAGAGACTAAATACCAATGGTTACCCGGATCCGGGGGTATAGCTAGATAAATTTGTTGTGATCCCATATTCTAAATAAAGCATTTCACTTAATTTTACTAATTTAATTAATAACGTCATGGGATCTGTTCTTTGGAGTAAATGTTATATTTCAAATGTTTAATAAAGCAAGTCTTCTTGTTACACACATGTACTGAGTATATAAATCAACAGTTTCACCTTCCCTGATTCCTTGTATGTCTTACTGTGTGTTGTTCTGATTTAAATTTCAGCTCGTCTCGAATAAGGCAGCCTGAAATAATTGGCAGAACCAATTAATTTGGGTTCCCTCCGTTATAACTCTAAAGAAGAGGTTATAAGATGCGCAACTCTGCTAATGTGTTTAAATTTTGCTACAAATAAAAAAAAAATTTTGTGACTTGTGTTGCTAAACAGTAATTGTGTCCCTATTCATAAGCTGTTGATTTATTTACTCGTGTATTTTAATATGTGTCAGAAATTTAAATAAGATAAAAATAATAATTAATATTATAGTAATATAGTATAGATAATTTTATTAGTAAATATGATATGTGTAAAGTAAGAGTAACATATAATCCAATGTAAACAAACCATGTAGGTACTTGTTAAAAGTCCCATTCATAAACGTACCCCATTCTCGACAATCTCGGACATGTAAATTTCCTGTTGGCGATTGTTTAATATTATCGTAGTCGGTCTCCCCAGTTAGAGTGAGAACAATCGGTCACCCTTCTTGTGTGGTGTATTGTTATTTGAAGCGTGTCTGTTCATGTGTTGATAACCGAAGGGGGAATCTTTTCCCGTAAACATCTGTAAACAAGTGTGAGATTTCTCTCTCTCTCTTTCTATGTAAAATGACAACCTTTGTCATCTCATTTTAATTGTTAATTAATAAACGTGTAAGAATACGATTTATTCATATTGTTATGTTTGTGTAAAATCATATAGCGTTGTATAGTAGTAAATACTAATCGTAGAATAATTAGTTCTTGCCACTTTACGAAAATGGCTGAATTTAATCCTGATTTATTAGTAAAAGATGAGCTATGCTACGAAGCACTGTTACGAGGTCTAAAACACGTGAATGTAACCGTGTCTGAATTACGAAAATCATTACGCCAAACCGGATCAGAGACAACCTCGCAGTTAGATAAATTGCGTGAACTCGATTATGACGGCGAACGAGAAACCTGTTATGCGAAATATCGGGAACTGATAGTATTATCTCAGAACCTTAAGGACAAGAAATCACCCACGGAACTTTTGCGCGTTACGCAACGTGTAGAACATTTAACCCGCCGATTAAATAATTTATTAAGCTGGCCCGACGTCACCGTCGTCCCCGCCGATGTGCAGAAATTTGCAGACGAGGCATTACGCCAATTACCTATAATTATTAACTACTTACGTCGAAAGTCAGATGAATCGAGAATGGAGGAAATTGAGCAAGACTTACAAAAATTATATATCTCCCCTGTTCAATCCCCTAATGTAGAAGAACCCCCACCCCCTAAAGTTCAGCGTACTCGTACTAGTCAAAATGCGACCACTAATTCTTCGAAGGAAATACAAAACGTAAATTTGAATGTTGAACTCTACGGAAAGATTTCCCACCCAGTAGAGAAAATAATTAATGAGATTCCTTACACCGATGGGTTAAGTATAACGATACTGTTAACTTTTATAAAATACCTGCTGCAAATAAAAGATTTACAACAATTAAACGATCGGCAAATACTGCAAGTAATATTACCCAAATGTAAACCACCATTACGAGATCGTGTACTAGAAACATTAAACTCAAGTCTTTCAGTAGAAGATCTTCATACGAATATAATCAAATATTTTATCCCCACTGGAATTTATGAGGATATCAAAAGAAGTACCGTACTTAGAGTACAAGGAGCTCGCGAAAGACTGGCCCACTATATTGCGGATATCCGAGAATCTTCACGTATACTACAAGTCGACTGGACTGAAAAACAATTGGTCGATACGATCCTAGTAGGCTTGTCTCCTGATGAACGCTCCCGTTTAGCACTAATAAGTAGACCCCTTACGTTCGCGGACTTTGAACAATGTAGTATTCATTCTTCCAATGTTTGGTACGCAGATCAGCACAGACATGCATCGATATCCACTACACAAAATAGAAAAGAAATGCATGCCTTAGTATCTGACGCAAGAAGTATACAAGAAAGAAGACCGTTTCGAAGATCAACCAATGGCCATGGTAAGTCCCAGGAGGCTCAACCACTCCAGGAAACCAGTAAGACACAACGTAAAGAATATGTGTGTTATAACTGCGGAAAATCTGGACATCTCAGTAGATACTGTAAACAAAAAAGGTATAATCAAAAAACTATGTATCCAAAAAACATGTAAGGCAGGGAGATCCAAAACCCTGTGTCTTCCGCAGCATCGTAAAAAAAGGTAAACCCCTGAGAGTCAACAAAATAAAACAAAATAATAATAATAACAAAAGAAAACTAGACCCCTATGTAAAAAAATTTATAGATAAATGTAACGCTATTAATAAGTGTAATTTCAGTAAGTGTCAATTACCTTATGTACAAGTTGACCTTGGTGTAACATCCACCCTTGGTTTAATTGATTCCGGATCAACGCGAAGTTTAATTAGTCATGACCTCGCCAATAAGTTATTTAAACATAATTTAGTAAAACGCAGTCAATCTGTAAACATTAAATGCTCAACCGCTAACAAACAAAACTTAATAATAAAACTTATCATCACGTGTAAAGTTAAAATAAAACATTTGACGTGGTATTTTCCAATGTTAGTAAGCGACGAATTAGGACCCGAGTTAATATTGGGAGCCGATTTTATCAGTAAAACTGGAATAATTCTAAATATTCATGATAAGAAATTTTACTTTGGATTCGATCGTTCACGGAAATATAACTTAGAGGATAATTCAAATAACAGAGAAAGTACTAGCACTACTTCTTCTCATCTAAAGCATCACGAATGTGAATTAGGTCATCTGGAAAGTAAAGATAGACGTAACATACAAAAGTTAATAAATCAATTCTCCAATGTGCTCACCCCAAAGTTAGGACTGACGGATCTGATAGAGTATAAGATAAATTTGAGCGATAATAAAGTAATACGTTTAGCCCCATACAAGTTATCACCGCCAAAAATGGAAGTAATGAGGAACCAAATTAATAAACTATTAGCACAAGGAGTCATCGAACCCTCTACTTCATCTTATTCATCCCCTGCGTTTTTAGTACCCAAAGGCAACGATAAACATAGATTAGTTGTAGACTATAGACAACTAAATAAACGGATAGAATTTGAATCCATTCCACTTCCCGACATCCACAGTGCTTTTCATTATTTTACGAAAGCAAAAATTTTTACCATTATGGATTTGAATCAGGCTTTTCATCAGATACCACTTTCAGAAGAATCGAAACGTCTCACCGCTTTTGCCGTGCCTTTCAACCTATACCAATTTACTAGGGTACCTTTTGGTATTTCCCAAGGTAGTTCTGTATGTAGCAGATTGTTAGAAAAATTATTTCACGACATAAAGTTTAAATATGTGTACCACTACCTAGACGATATTGTTATTTACAGCGAGTCAATGGAACAACATCTTGCACATATACGTGAAGTATTATCACGATTAGAGAAAGCTGGATTAACTGTAAACCCCAGTAAAGTAAATTTTGCTGTGACACAATTCTCCTTTTTAGGTCACATCGTAAAAGCCAACGGAAAGGTGAGCATAGACCCAGAGCGAACCCGTGCTATCAGAGAATTTTTACCACCGCGGGATGCGAAAGGAATTGCTCGATTTTTAGGAATGATAAATTATTTCCACAAGTATATCCCACATCTAGCCGAAATCGCAGCACCACTAAATACTTTAAGAAAGAAGGGAGTAAAATTTGAGTGGAATGAGCAACGCCAAACCGCATTTGAGAAATTAAAGGAAAGCATCATATCACCCCCCGTACTACATTTAGCCGATTTTAGTAAACCGTTTGTTGTGCAAACCGACAGTTCAAGTGTAGCCCTAGGTGCAGTAATTTATCAGGAAGTAGATAACTCTCGATTACCAATTAGTTACGCTTCACGCACCCTGACGGACCAAGAAAAGAAATACTCCGCATACGAATTAGAATGCTTAGCTATCGTTTTTGCGTTTGAGAAGTTCAAACCATTTTTAGAACATAAAGAGTTTTTGCTAGAAACAGATAATCAAGCTTTATCCTGGCTACTAAACCACCCAAAACAATTAGGTCGAATCGGAAGATGGGTATTGAGATTAAATTGTTTTAAATTCAAAGTACAACATATTAGAGGCACCCAAAACGTAGTTGCCGATACCCTGTCACGTATGTTCCAGCCTAGTAGTAATAATTACGAAAACAAGAGTAGAGAGACACCTATTATTAATGCGTTAATTACCGAATTTCCTCTTGCATTTACGGATTTAGCCCATTATCAACAACAAGACCCACGTTTGAGTCCGATCATCAAACAACTTGAAAAAGGAAACAAGTCTGAAAAATACCTATTAAATAAGAAAGTATTATGTTGTAGAATAGCTAACGGAAAATATTTGCGTATCATCGCCCCGGATATTATTAAACCTATGCTAATGGAATATTATCACTCTTCCACCATTGGAGCACATATGGGAATAAATAAAACCATACATCGGATTCGGAGAGAATATCACTGGTTAAATATGAACAGTGAGATAGCTAACTTTGTAAAAAGGTGTAAGTTGTGTGCACTCAGCAAACCAGCGAGAAACAGTCAAATAAGTCAGTTAATATCTGAGATTCCTGCCACCCCATTTTCCAAAATTTATTTAGACTTTTCTGGACCCTACCCACGTTCCAAGTCAGGAAATACTATGTTACTAATTTGCGTAGATTCGTTTAGTAAGTTCGTCTGGATGTACCCCATGCGGCGAGCTTTAGATACGACAACAGTAAGCATTTTACAGAATAGATTATTCAAAGATTTCGGTATTCCAGTCCATCTAGTGTCGGATAACGGACCACAGTTTAAGTCCAAGGAATTCAGGAACATGTGTTTCAAACTAGGTATAAACCACATTACCACTACCGAGTATCGTCCGCAAGGTAATATAGCTGAGAGGTATTTGCGAAACCTAAAATCTGCTTTAATTGCCTACCATGCTAACGACCATACTTCGTGGGACCAGAACCTATCCTGGATACAATTCGCTTTTAATTCGGCATATCACGAAGGACATAAGTCTACCCCATTCGAATTGTTGTTCAAGTATAAACCTAATCACCCATTATCCACAAAGTGGAAAATACATGAATTGTTACCCCTTGAAATTAGGGATAAAAATATTAGAAAGATATGGAACGAAGCGCGCGCTAATTTACGAACAAACTTAGCGAAGTCAAGGAAATATTACGAGCAAAAGAATAAGAATAATAAAGTAAAATACCAAATCGGAGATTTAGTTATGTATAACACGCACCCAACGAGTAGTGCAGTCGATAAGACAACTTCCAAGCTATCTTACAGATGGTGCGGTCCTTATCGAATTCACAAATACTTAACTCCGGTAACTGTGACCCTGTACGAACCCTCTACTCAAAAATATGTGCGAAGGACACATATTTTACAGATAAAACGTTATCTTGAAGAAGAAAATAGTAGAGTGCCAGTTAATTAAATAAGTAAATGTGAAAACAATGTTTAGTACTCAACCGCAAAAGTACTTGAGTAACCTTTGGCTACCTTGTCGTATAAGTAGGTACGAGGCCTGATCAACCTTGAATCCTCTTCATCGAAAGTAGAGCAAAGCAAGAAGTCAGCTGACATCCAATAAAAATAATGGAGTAATTAAAGAGTAAAATTCTATAACGAAGAAAAACTCTCTCGAAAGTAAAGGAAAAATCCGGTAGTAGTAATAAGTAGTAGAGTTAAGGAAATTTAGAATGTTGAAAATACTTTATAATGTAAATTTTATGTAGTAATAGAATTAGCGTGTAAAACATGTAGTATATGTATAGATGGTAAGAAACAGCCAGTCAAGAATGACTTATGCTGCTAGTAATTATGTACAGCCAGAAACGGGTGAGAGAAATTTCACGCGGAACTCCCCAAGCATACTCTCGGTACATAGCTGACCAAAATTTTAGGAGTCTGTGTTGGTAAGGAGGCGGAGTATGTGACGATTTAAATTGTGACATTTACAGAATAAAAAAAAATTTAATTAATTAAGGTTGCGTACAATTAACCATCTAAATCTCACAATAATAATAATAAAAACATGTAGGTACTAAGTGTGAATGGAAGAAGTAATTAATAAGGGCAAAGTATCCATAAAGAAAAGGCATATTGTAAATAATTATTATGTTCGTATTTAACCCTTTGCTTGCTATCAAGCGCCTACCTGTTGATACCGGACTCGACCTGTTTCCGAGTCTACTGTAATTAAAAAATAATAGAGTAAACTAATGTTAATAATTAAAGTATCTGTAGACACAGGTAGTAACTAAAACAATTAATTTAAATGATGTATTTTTATCTAGCGATAGTCTGTATAAATAAAAAAGTTTATTTAAAGAGAAACAGGAACTATATATGCTCGCGGAATAAACACCCCACTCTCTCTTGTCATGTACAAGGGTAGCGGACGAAAAATCGCTCTCTTGCGATGACGACGCCCAGCTGTGCAGACGCACGAGCAAAATGCTCTGTTCAAAAGTTATACAATTTGTTGTTAGTGTGGATTAATTAATTATTATTTTGTATTTTACTAACCGTTACAAAAAGTGTAACATGTAACGTTAACAAAAAGAAAATTCCAAAAACTTTGTAACAAGAAGAAAGATGTAACTACAAACGACGAGTGTTAATAAAGAAAAAACGATGACTGCAATCTTCACCGATGGACGAATCTTTTCAACATCTGACCTGTGGTCATGGACCATCTAAATGAGAACTCTAGTATACCCTACCGATGATGCAGTTCGAGACATCTGAGAATCAACGAGTATCTGGGTAGAAGACTCTACCTATCCTGCAGACGTATTAAGCCATGAACAACAGAGACCAGACCAAGACGAGGACGACGTTTTAGGACTCCCAAGACGGAACCACATGGAGGCGATTACTACATTCAAAAATAGAGGTGACTCGATAGCACGTCTATCGAGGAATAATGATAATATTTTTTGTAACACAATACTCTATTTAAGAGACTTACAGAGACGATTGATTTTATAAGAATATAAAAACTTAAATTTGAGAACTTAATTGTAACTATTCAATATCATTCAATTGTAACAGTTTAGATATTAACGTAACGTAGTGTTATTAATACCATTCTTCTAATGGAAGATATATGAAGCAAAAAGGTAAAAGTCTTGGAAGATAACAATTTTGAATTAAATATAATTAAAAGATTAGAGACTAAATACCAATGGTTACCCGGATCCGGGGGTATAGCTAGATAAATTTGTTGTGATCCCATATTCTAAATAAAGCATTTCACTTAATTTTACTAATTTAATTAATAACGTCATGGGATCTGTTCTTTGGAGTAAATGTTATATTTCAAATGTTTAATAAAGCAAGTCTTCTTGTTACACACATGTACTGAGTATATAAATCAACAGTTTCACCTTCCCTGATTCCTTGTATGTCTTACTGTGTGTTGTTCTGATTTAAATTTCAGCTCGTCTCGAATAAGGCAGCCTGAAATAATTGGCAGAACCAATTATTTTGGCTTCCCTCCGTTATAACTCTAAAGAAGAGGTTATAATATTAGGACCGATTTATTAGAAGAAAATGATACAAAGATTAACAATCAGAACAATGAGATAATTTACATAATGGCAGAAGTAGAAGGTATTTCAGCTCAAATCATGATAGACACAGGTGCGAATGTCTCGATAATCAGTAATAGTGAATTAGACCGAATACAACGAGAATGTCACCGAACATTACCGGTATTACCAATTAATAATATAGTACTAATAGGAGCCACTGGTCGGCAAAATAAAACAATACGAAAACAAGTATCTTTAAATGTTACAAGCAAGGGTGTAAGTTTGGACATGGTGTTTTTCATTGCAGCCGGGTTACCATTTAATATCCTCATAGGATGTGATCTGTTAAGAAGAAACTCTGCTGTTATTGACCTGTGCAGAGAGTAAGTGTCACTATTTTCAGAAGGTTCAACATGGATAGCCGATTTAATAAGTAGCGAGATGGTAAACTCCCAACAGATTCACAACCGCATGATTGAAGTAAACTATTTAGCGGATAATTCATCAGAACATAAACCAATATGCCGGGAGACGGAAGATAAACTATGGGCGCAGAAAATACAGGAGATACGGGATGTCCAGTGCGAGAACACGACGGAAAAATTAACGGAGAACCAAATAAATCATTTGATAGTAATATATGAAAAATATCGTGCCGTATTTTCCGATGAGCCAGGAAAGATCAAGAACTATCAGTGTGCTCTGATACAAACAACATAGCTTATCATCCTGTGTTCCGTTGCAACTTATTACTACTATAACAGACACACTGACACCAGTAAACACTCATTTTATTTTGTAGGCGTTTGAATTACGCCTGTGTTGCTCGTAGACAAGTCCGCATGATGACAATAAATTTTGTCGAAATGTCAACATAAATATTTTAAAATTGTGACTTATTAATGACCGATCCTCTTAAAAGCTTTTGTCACGTCACTACTAAACTAAGTAGAGCTAGTGTCTAATAACTTAGTCTAGTGGCTGATACCGCATTAATCGCTGACATTGCCAGCAAATGACTACAAGGATAAGTAAGATACAATAACAAAGTTCTAAGAACTGCATAAAGGTTTTGACGTAATGTTTCTTCACAAATTGCAGTCTAGAGATACTATTTTCCCAAGCAAAACGATACCGGCAGTAATAACATTAGGCCTACATAAAAAAAGACAAATTTTTTTTAGGCGTATACGTGGGCGTATTTTTACGCCTGCATTTTATTTTTAGGTGTAATACAGACGTCAGGTCGATCGACTAACACTTTGTAAATTACTACGTGGGTAAGATTTAGTGTCATTCATTGGAGGCTTAAGGGTGGTGTGGCCATTTGCTGCCACAGCCGGTAGCAGGCTGTAGCCTTATATAAAGCTACAGTGCAGAGTGGGCATTGTAGCAATCGTTTTTGCGTGCAGGTGTGGATTTAGCTTTTGTGTATGTATGTACCGGCCTGACCCAACGACTGGAGTGTGGTTCGATAGATTTCTTAAGGATTCACCCGCAAGAACACGGGCGAAAGCGATAGGCGTAGCCAGCGTAGAGCTGTCGCACCGGAGAGGGTAGATACAGCAACGAGGCACTTGCACAGTCTCGGACGACAGAGAAGCCGACGTGGCTTGAGCGGGTGGTGTAGTGTCTGACGTCGCTAAAGCAGATACTGAACTAATCAAGCATGAACTGTGGCGTGGTGAAGCCGTCGCTATAGGATGTAGCCTAGGACGTGTGAATTGCATTGCATTGCATTGTGTGTGCGGGGCGTCTTTGCACCCGTAGCTTGACTGCAGCATGTGGATCGAGTCCAATGGCTGCCAGTAGATAAACTTTAGTCTGGATCAGTCGACAGATAGCGTACATCTGGAAAAGGAAACCGGCAACGCGTTAACGCAGAAGGCGGGGGAGAAAGAAAACTTAATTTTTGTGACACTGCCGCTGGAATCGATTCGGGCAACAAATGTTGCTCGTCTCAGGCCCATCCAGCAGACGCCTAGAGGCGTCGGTCGCTCCCCGCGAGGCGGAGAGCCTCCGTACCGGTGACCAAGATAACAGTAACAAGCAGCTGGCTCAGCGTGCTAGGAGGCAGGCAAGGAAGGAGTGAAGGACAGTTTTAGTAGTGAACTCTAGGGCTGTGGGCTGATGTAATTACGAGGATGGCTTTATGGCGGGTCATCAAGAAGCGCCCGAGGGTGCTTGACCGGGATCGGCGGTGGTGGTTTTGATGCGCTGATAGTTCGAAGGTAAGGAAAGGTTGAGGTCGAGGCTGCAGCAAAGAGAGTTACAGCCAGCGACCGGACAAAGGCAGACAAGGTAGAAACGCCCTTCGAATCACGTCGTTCCTCACAAACCAAGGGGACCCTGACAAGAAGCGGAGGGTTCGGGACTGGAAAGCTTCTAGCCTACACCTGTTGGTGGTGGACAAAAGAGACTACCATGCGGGAGCCGCATAGGTCAGTACTCACCTGAGGAATAAAACATATAACGTTAATTTCGTGCGCATGGCCAGGCGGCTGCGACACGAGAGAAAAGGAGATAAATTGGTTCGGACCCCGCGAGCCTTGGCGAGAGTTTCCGTCACGTGGGCGTTGAAGCAAAGGCACCGGTCGAGCCGTATGCCTAGATACTTCACCGACTCTTTGTAGGAGAGGGGCCTCCCTTCCAGGGAGAGGGCCTGGCATCGGGAGATAGACTTACGTGTGAAACAGATCGTTTTGGATTTCTCCGTATTGATCGTCACCCGCCATTTCCTTAGTCAGTTCGGAAGCAGGTTCAACCGACGCTGCAGCTTTGTACTCGCAAAATTCGGGGACAGAGAGCTGCAGTGATACGTTGCATCGTCAGCGAACAAAGACAACGTGACTCCGGGCAAAACAGGCAGGTCGTTCGTGTATACAAGGTACAGAATGGGGCCAAGGACAGATCCCTGAGGTACGCCGGCGGCGACAGGTCGAACTGTAGAACAGGACCCATCGACGCTCACCCTGAAGGTGCCGTCGCTGAGATACGACCGGAGGAAAAAAACTACGGACGATGGAAGAGGAGAATGGGCAAGTTTGAAGAAAAGTCCTTCGTGTCAGACTTTGTAGAAGGCCTTGCTCACATCCAACAGTACGGGATCCTTAGCCGCTCCCCTGTTGGTGGCGTCTGACAAGTGAGTAATATCGCAGACCAATTGAAGAGTGGTCGAGTGCTCTATACGAACTGTTAGCTGCGGATGACGTGTGAATGGATACGAGAGGCATTTTGTGTGTAGGCATACTCGAGTTTTCTGCAGTTGTTACCAGAGCTGCTGCCCATTTGCTGATTAGCCACGAAAAGGGCCATTTTTGTTGCAATGTTTCGGCACAATCTCGTGGCCGTCTGTAGCAACCGGTGTCCGTTTCACGCTTCTTTGACCGTCAGACTAACGGAGGCACTTTAACAGTGGTACTGAAATCGTGTCAACATTTAGCAACAGAAAGGTACGCGCGAGGGCGCCGGCGCGCACACGTATCACACACATACACACACACACACACACACACACACACACAAAATACACGTATCAATATAGCTTTTTTACACGCACTTTAAGCAACTTTCATTAAATCTGTTTTATAAGTCATTGTATAACATTTTGTACAAGGTAGTCATTATTTGTTAAAAATAAAGTACATAATGTAAACATCAATATTTTCTAGAGTTGAGTGATTCTGCATTAGTATGCTTCGTAACATCATACGATACTATCGTATTATAGTATAGTATAACGAGTCCCGTTGTTATACTCGAATAGTTGTTCACATTACACTACAGGTAGCGTTTGGACTAAGTGTAAAACTATTTCAGCTGTAACTGTTTCTATATTTAATTTAGTTTTAGCGAGCATACTGTACACTGAAAGCTACACATTAAATTAGTTCTGAGATTAACACTGCCTTTATAAGCAAGCTGTTATAACTTATAAGGAGGTGGAAACCGGTCCTCCAAACACGGAGATTTCAGGCATTAAATAAAAGTTTTATTAAGTATCAGCTTAATTATTTTTAAAACAAACAAGAAACTTGTTGCAGAAAGGGTAACAACAAAAGAAGCTCAGGAACACACACAAGCTATTTCAAAAAAGTGTTGAATTTGAAATATAGTGTTACTTTAGGTTCATAAAAAGACATGATAAACAGACTTGATTATATCATCAAGAAGATAAAACAAATGCATGGAGTTACTTAGTACATTTCAAAAGGAAAACAATAAATATATTACTTTCCATAGTTGGGTACCTAAACGACTGCAGTGCCTTCACTGCTGTACAGATGTTAGAAGATTACAAGTTGGAGAAGTCAGATATTTAAGAGATAGCAAGGGATGTATCCAATTATATAGAATTACGGAAATAAGAAGGGAAGTTAATATAGCATATAATCTTCAGCTTTATATAAAATAGTTTGGAAAGCCGTCTACAGAGAATGAATACCTATGTCTGTGATGAGAACGCATGTCAACGAGTCAACATTCCTGTCATAAATACAGTATATGATTATGACGTAAGTGTCTTGTCGAGTCGTTTATTTAAATACTGCCCGTTTATCTTTATTCATAGTCCATCTTTTATGTATAGTCAATAGACTTTACCGTAGACCTAGTAACAGTAGTATCTATGGACAAAGCAGGTCACTATTACAGTGTGAAACCAGAAAACTGTCAAACACTACGTATTCCGTTAGTGGAATTAAAAGGAGTAAAAGAACAAAACCGAGATAAACCAGTAGGAATTGACAAGCCTTGAACTTAACAAATCTGGTCACTCAATCCTTGTCAACAGCTACGTACCACGCACCTAATCTAAATTTACGATGTGATTTTAAAGCAATTAAATGTTTTTAAGTAAGTTACCACAATGTACAGGCCGGGTTTTGTGAATCTGCATGTGAGTGTCCTATGGTAGGCGGAACCATTCCATTTACTTTTGTCCTAGTACATCCATTTTTGTACACGTGTCGACGCGCTCGTAAGAAAACCTTGAAAGAAAACTTTTGGAATCAATCAAAAAAAATGTTGACTTATTTCTTCCTGTAGTTGGAGTACATTTCGTTAAATGGAAAGGCTAACGAAAAGTTTCATAGTAAATGGAGTCCTTCTAGCAGACACTGCACAGTTTAGGGATCCTACAGCAGGTGGATTTTGAGTGGAGAGAACAGAGGAAGATTTTTGAGGGACCGTCGTCTATCAAAGTGAGTTTTCCAGGGAAATCATTCTGCAATATACACATGGCAAAAGAAACAAAAAGCAACGACAGATAACGTGGTAACACAGAAGCTGGAGTTGATGTACACAGTGCACTGCGGAAACGGACCAGACCCAGAACAACAGGAGAAACTGTAACCAGAACTTTCTAAATTTCTAAGGATAACTGCGTACAACGAAGAGTGCTGTAATTTAAGAAACAATGAAGATGAATACCTCAAGAAAAGAGGGTATGGCCATTAGTGAAATGTTTTACGTAAAAAATTACCTTTTAATTTCATTTAAAATTACTTAAAATTTCGGTTGTGGCGATCTTGCTCGGCATATTCGAATAGTCGCGCCAATGCCACGGCCTTCGGTCCCGCTCAGTCGACCTGAGCGAGAGCGCGCTGCGGTGTGTGTCGTCGAAATTCAGATAGCAGCCTCGTAACAGCTGTTTTATACCTACTACAAGTTTCCGTTACCGTTGTGCATGGGTAAAACGCGTGTTCATTCCTATTTTCTCTTCAGCCTCCGAAGTGCTCGCTCGTGGTCTAGCGACTGGAATTGTTACGCATTCGCTCCGACTCTACATGAATACTTAAACCTTTAAAAGCTCTCAGGGTCCTTGGACCGTCGAGGAATGGGAAACAGCTGACGTGATGGCACCCACACCAGCCATCATCAGAGAAATACACCGACAGTAAACCTCTCCCCCACGTTGCCAGCCACAGGGAGAACCAGTAGTTCTCGAAGAACAACCTATCAGCATGTAACCGCTGCCTTCTTCACCTATCAGCACTATCATCATAAACCACCATCACCGTAGTCATAGCCACTTTTCGTTCTCCAAATCCAGGTGGGAAATTTCCAGTTTAAATTTAGCTACACCACACAGCATCATTTGATGGAACATTGGACATATATGTAATATTCACAAAGGTTAAAATTATAATGATAAAAGAGACATTAGAACTTTCACGGACACATGTTTGTAATTTCAGTGATTAAGTGCATTAGTAATACTTTGTACAAGAGCAAGGCTGCATTTATGTATGCATGTGTGTCTGTAATATTTGATATAGCTAAGGACTTGTGCTGATATGGGGGAAATAGTCGTTCATGTCTAAACAGTTTAAGAAGGTGTACAGTTAACTGAGTTTTTTATAATCCGCATTTATTGATTGAATAATTCAATAGACCAACTAAATATATTAAACTAAATTGCTTAAATTTTAATTAAATTAAACTAAATTCAATTTAAATTTTGAATAATTAAGACTGTTTGCTATCAGTATCAATTTATAATGATAAAGACAAATTATTGTCAAAAGGCTCGGAATATATGTATCTTGTAAATTAATTTCAGTCGCAATTAGGGGGTTTTATTGTTATGGGGTAGCACCATTCTCATTATTGGAATACTAGATTTATATATATATATATGCATGTATGCGGGTTGCCTCTTAGATGAAATGACATGTATTACAATGTTATAAAATGAAAGCACCAATAAAAGGTTGTTACTGTTACTGTTATATGATTGTTTTATTGCAAGTCCTGTCACGCTAGGCCCAGTAAATTTTTCTTCCGTCTAGGACTAGTGCCTAGTTTTAAACATTAAGTGACGACCCCTTATAAAAAAAATTAATATAAAAAAAATTATAAAAAAATATTCACAAAAAACAAAATGTAGAAGTTATGGGGGCCGTTTCACGGTATTGGTGAAATTATGAGATCAGCTCATCAGGGACCTCCTAACTATAAGCAGCACAGGTGAAGTAAAGGAGAAAGATTATGTTTTCTTGGTCAAGATTTCAATCTGCGCTTTAGGGATTCTAAAATGAGGTACCGTGTAAATGTACACTTAATTTGCTCGTCATGTTTAAAGTAAATGGGCGCATCATTTTGTAATTTAAAAAAGTTAACGATCTGTCACAACGACTTCTCTAGCCAGTCCTGTAAGTGTGATGCCACCGTTAAGATAACATATCTACTGAACAAAGACTGCGATACAAACGTTATAAGCTGTCAAGCGTAACTTGAAAATAAAACATGTGTTACTCAAATTTCC
Source organism: Magicicada septendecula (assembly GCA_034769895.1). Lineage (NCBI taxonomy): Eukaryota > Metazoa > Arthropoda > Insecta > Hemiptera > Cicadidae > Magicicada > Magicicada septendecula. The sequence goes on along the minus strand of CM068368.1, from coordinate 266,574,067 downwards.
TTTTCTAAAACGCTAAGCTGTGTCCTTAATGATGCAGAAAACATAATTCATAATAGTTAAAGACAAACTGTTTTTGGTCATATTTTAAGTACGATGTCTGTTAATTATGGGCTGAGTTAACTGGAAGATCACAACACAGGTTGATAACATCTTCCACTTCCGCTGATTATGATCTAAAAATTTGCATCGGGATAACTTAAGAATTGTAGCTTACGAAGGAAATCGAATCTTAAGAAGTGTCCAAATATTACGCGCGCGAGCGCGTGTATCAATGAATCTGGTCGTATATAGGCAGTGGCGGCGATAAGGCCCCCGCAGACCCCGCGGCGCGGGGGGGCCCCGACCCTCTGGGGCCCCGACCCTCTGGGGCCCCGCCCCTCTGGCCCCTAGAAAAAAATATGAAACGAGCTATAATAGGAAAAAAATTTTAATGGGGACCGACTAGCGGCAAATTTGTATTTAAAATACGAAATATACGTTTTATTTAAGTGCATAGACATGCAAAAAAACTACATTTTCCAAAATGACATTACTGTTTGTAGTTTGTAAGCGAAGCTTATCTTATCTCTTGTGGTGCCCGTACGTCCGGTGCGATGAGTCACTCGGCACTGAGGAGACGTAAACAAACACAACACAATGTAGTTCAGTACTCAGTAGTGCGTCGCATCTCCTGCGCGATAGTACTATATTGCATTCATTTCGTAATTTAGTGCTGTTTAAGTTTAATGACTTAACATTTGATTTTAGTTTTTGTATTTTGTGTAGAGTTATAGTGTTAGAGACAGAGTTTATAAAATGGAAAGTAAGCGTGAATATTTAAGTGGTGCTACGAAAAGGAAACTGCAAAAACAACGAGAAGAATCTAAAAGTAAACTTTCAAAACTCGACCAGTTTTTAAAAAAATCATCAAAATGTGAAGTTGAACAACCCAAACCCGGGTCAAGTGCAAGTAATGAAAAAGAAACAAAAATCGGACTTGAAGTTGATTGTGACAGTGACAATAAACCTGATTTAAACATTAGTCCGTCGGATACAAGTGATACAACTACGGAAACAAATAAGCAACTGCAACATGAACAAGAAGAACAACTGCTAGGCATTGAATGTGTTCGCCAGTCCGAAGACATACCTGGACCAGAAAATCAGTTTGAACCAACTAAAGTTATAAGTAATCACGCAAATAAAACTAGTTTAGCAGGCCCTTCCGATCCAAACTGCCAAAGTTTTGAGACAGATATTGCATTCTATAAAAATCAAGCTACAATGACAGACGAGGTGAAAAAGTTAATAACGTTAAGTGAACTTTGTCAAACAAAGGGTCCTTTCCCGAAGGATTCCGTTTCTAAGCGGTCTTTCAGTACAGCATATTATTCTTTCAAAACTGCAGCAGGCCAAATTGTTCACAGGTTTTGGCTTTGTTACTCTCGTAATCTAGATGGAGTCTATTGTTTACCATGTTGGCTTTTCAGCCAAAGTGCTGATGCCCAAAGCCGGCGTGAAGGCGATATTAGAGATTGGAAAGGTCTCAGTAAAAAAATTAAAGTTCATGAAAGTAGCAATCCTCATTTACAATCTTGTCTCACGTATGCCACTTGGAAAAAGAGTAAAACGGTAGCTGATCAAATTTCCGATGAGCGGAAAAAATGGAAAGATATTTTCATACAGATTGTGGATGTCATTCGAACCATGGCACTGTGTTCATTGCCGTTTCTTGGCCATAGAGAATCATTACATGAAATAAATCCTGAAAATGGAAATTTTTTGAACATACTATCTTTAATTTCTCGCTACGATTCTCTCCTTAGTGCACACTTAGAAAATGAAAAAACCAGATCAAAATACCTCCACTATGACATTCAAAATGAAATCATTAACTTGCTAGGAAAATCAGTATTGACTGCCTTACTAAAACAGATTCACTCGTCTCCTTTTTTTTCTATAATTGTTGATAGCACACAAGACGTTCCTAAGATTGACCAAATGAGTGTTGTAATCAGATACATTAACATAGTAGAAGAATCTCCTGGCAATTATAAAACTGTGATTAGTGAGTCCGTTTTGGGATTTCAAGAAATAAAGGATCCCAACAGTGAGGGGTTTCAAAGTAAGATTTTAGACTTTTTGAAAACAAATGAAATTGACATTAGTAAGTGTAGAGGTCAAGGTTATGACGGTGCAGCAACAATGAGCGGGAAATACTCTGGGTTACAGAAAAGAATTATGGATATAGTCCCAAACGCGGATTACGTACACTGTGCTGCACATAACCTGAACTTGGTGATCAATGATTCAGTATCAAATATTTCTGAAATAAGACAATTTTATGACATAGTACAGAAAACTTATTTGTTTTTCAGTGAAAGCTTACATAGATGGCAAGAACTTAACACTGCCGTTAAAGAAGACAGCTCTGCCAAAAATCTAACTTTAAAAAAGCTATGTCCAACAAGGTGGTCTTCTAGACACGACTGTCTGTTAGCTTTAAGAAATGATTTCAAAATTGTGATTAAGTGTTTGACAGAAATTATTCTATACAGCTCAAAAAACCCCGAGGCAGAAGAAGCATTAGCAATTAGAAACCACCTGGAAAACTTTGAATATATTCTTGTGCTCTGCCTTGAAACTAAGATTTTAGAGAATGTAAATATAACTTCAAAAGCACTACAGAGGCCAACTGTTGACCTAGGCAGAGCGTGGCAGTTTCTAAGTCGCGCTTGTGATGAGTTAAAGTTTTAAGAAAGGACTTTGCCGGCTTTCTTGCTGGTGCTAAACAGTTGGCCCAGTCATGGGACATAACTTGTAACATGAAAAATAAGCGTAAGCGTGTTGTAAAACGCTTCTTTGTTGAATTATCAGTTAACCATAGAATTGACGACCCAGTGAAATCATTTGAAGTAAAAGTTTTCAATGCAACACTAGATATTGTAATAGCTCAGCTACAAATGAGATTCGAAGGATTGCGTTGCATTGATGATAGGTTTTCATTCCTGACGCCTCAGAATTTAGTAAACTTCTCACAAGAGACAATAGTGGAGAAAAGTAAGGCTCTGGTAAATGTGTATCCTGGTGACCTTTCCACATCACTGCCTGACCAAGTAATATCCTTCAAAGCTCTGATGGCCAAAGAAATTGTACACAAGAAAAGCATTCGAGAAATGATGAATTTACTGGTTGAAGAAAACAGCTGCCTTATGAGCTGCCTCCCAGACTTAACTACAGCTTTGCAGCTTTATTTAACCATACCTGTCACAACAGCTACAGTGGAAAGAAGCTTTTCAAAACTTAAATTAATTAAGTCATACTTAAGAAGTGCCATGGCCCAAACTCGGTTGAGTGACTTGGCACTGTTAAGCATTGAGCATGAAGAGACACAGAAAACTAATATCAACGAAGTGGTTGAAAAGTTCTTAGCTATTAAAAAAAGAAGACTAGGCTTAGGAAAACAGTGAACTTTGGTTGATCCTCATCTGTAATATTGTACATTACTTGAGTTCGAGTGTTATTGAATTGGATTAGACTTAAGGAGAACGTGTATAGAGTATATTCAAGAATTTCACAAATTCAGTTACAAACTAATTTAAATGTTTGAAAAAAGCTAGAATGTTACTGTGATATTCGTTTTTAAATAATAAATTTTTAACACTCTGTGTGCGGTACTGTTTCATAGTCTGAATTTAGATCTTTGACGTAAAAATAAACAATTCTTTTTATTTTGGTTTTTTTGTAGTTTGTATAGAACTTTGTCTATTTAGCAACAATGAATTTTAAGAGTTTGTATACGTGTAAAACATCCTTTGCAAATTGCAAACGCTTTGTGATAGACGAGAAAGTATTCACAAACCATTGTTGTGAAACACACGTAAATAGAAACTCATTTGAGTGTTTTCCCCTATTACGTATACAAAATTTAACCATTTTTATAGGGCCCCCTAATTAGTTTCGCGGGGGGGCCCCCGTTTCGTTACCGCCGCCACTGTATATAGGTGACCGATTTCTCGTTGTTTTGAAGTATATTCCTTTTGGAGTAATTTTAATTAATCCGTTTTTCTCCTATTGAGCAGTGAATAAAAAAGCAAGAAGTTTTTAGGATAGCCTTCACCTACCCTCTGAAAATAACAGTTATTCTTGTGTGAATCGGAGTAAGTGTAGTTCCTAGATACAGTAGAGGTTAACAACAATTACACAAATGAAACTAAATACAAACACTGTTTATAAAAAAAGTTTTCACTTATTTCTTGAAATATCATTACAGATTGGTTCCAAAGCAACAAAATAAAAAGACAAATCAACAAAAATGTGGTACGTATTTATGTAAGAAAAAAATGTATGCTACCAAGAAAATGTTGGGCCCATCTCTACGTTTTTACATGTTTAAGTGAGATAAATAATAAAATAGTCAGTAAGAGAAACAATTGTTTTGGAGGATAGGATGTAAGAGGACTGGAAACTAAACAAAGAAGTCGTACTACTAAACAGAATGCATTACCTTTGGACTAGTTTCAGTGACAGTCTCGAACAGCCCGCGCAGTAAGTTCTGCCTGGACACGACGGGTTGCTCTTGTCCATATTGATGCGTGGTCAGGTTGATAATTAGCAACACAAGGCACGTGACACCCACTAACGACAGGAAGCATCTGCGTGTCGAAAAGCGTGGCAACATGGCGTCGTCTCACCTCATCTTCCCATTCTGCCCTTTAACATGCACACATCACCTTTAATATAATTCGTTGTATTTGTATCTATGCTAAACATGTAGAACTAAAAAAGGAACAAGGAAAACAACTGTAAAACATATTAATTAAATTGACAGTTTTCGTATTGTGAAGTCGCTATCTGGAGTTGTTCGTATTCTGTTGCGTAATATTAAAAAAAAAACACTTATCTAAAAATGAAACTTTTTCTTGTGAACTTACTGTTTATTCTCTTCTCGTCGAACGCGTTTCGGCGTACGTATTCGCCTTCTTCAGCTTAGAGACAGACTGCCATCATTTAGTAACGGTTGTTGTGTGTCTGTCTCTAAGCTGAAGAAGGTGAATACGTACGCCGAAACGCGTTCGACGAGAAGAGAATAAACAGTAAGTTCACAAGAAAAAGTTTCATTTTTAGATAAGTGTTAGTGCTGTGAAAGAAGAGATGAATAATCAAGACAACCTTAAAAAAACGTCTGCCCACTTTTTTGAGAATAATGGCGGGCATGTTATTTCAAAAATTTCAAGACATTAGAACATGTATAAATTGTAATTTTTGAAATTTTAAGTCAATATACATACAACGTAGGCTATCTCCGTTATCTTACATATAACGGAGTCAACATTAAAAAAACTTCTGATGTATTGAAATATCAATCGATCACGGTCTAACAGCCCGGTACGTAGTATAAAGTCAATATGCTTGACCTGGACGGGAATATGTTTTTCATTTTTATTCATTAGTCTTTAATTAATTGGTACTCGATTCGGATTTATTACTTAGGGCTAAACGAAACGGGACATTTGTAATAAAACGTTATCCCCAGACGTCTGTTGTCTTTCACTCTTATTTTTCTAATCTTTTAAAACTTATGTTGGTGTTACTAGGCGATTGTCTATTGGCTAAAGTCCAAAAATGAGAATAGAAATACCAGTCTTTTATTTCTATTTTTAGAGCATAAATTAGTCTCGTTACAACAGGAAAATCTTACTACTCCAGAGCGTTTAATAAGCTGAGTACTCTGTGTGTGTGTGTGTGTGTGTGAGAGAGAGCGAGAGAGAGAGAGAGAGAGAGAGAGAGAGAGAGAGAGAGAGAGAGAGAGAGAGAGAGAGAGAGAGAGAGAGAGATTTGTGTGCGCTGTCTGCAGTCGTGTAACAATATAGTTATCATTAATGATTTCCTGCTTTAGGTTCTTCCAAATATACTTTATTTATATAAGAAATTAAATCACAGTTGTAGCGTCTGTAATTATGGTTTCATTCTGTTAGAAAAATTCGTTTCAGGTAGCTGTAAAAACGTAGGCCTGCCAGTAATCCGGCTTGAAGTTTGTAATTTCTCCGGCGTATTTGATAATCTTCTGGCGCAATTGCTGTGGCGCGAAGGATAATAGGCTGCGAATTAGGACACTTAATAGTCTGCTGTACGTGTGTAATAGCAATCACCATGGTTACTTCAAGTGACAGCTGAATGTCGGCCAAAATAGAGAGGAAAACAATTCCTGTCAGAAAATTGGAAAGACTACGTTTGTTTACGACAAGGAAGAGAATACGCAATAGGCCTATTTCCATTTTCAAATTATCATTTTCACAGCTATCTTCTATTTACTTTTCACTTTTTCGGCTATGGAGATGGGAAATTTCTCTGGAGAAGGAGTTGTAATGTTAATACAACTAGAAATTACTTAATAGAACTGTATCGTATTCGCTCGCAGACTCCTACGAAGTCCAATCTTGTCTTGAACGATAAATTAACAGTGAATTTATAACAAGACATTTGATAATTGGAATATGAGTATTCACAATTTTTATTTCCATTGCAAGCTTTTCGTGGTAAATTCATTATAAGCAAAGAAGTGTCTGCTAGGTGTAAGAAACATTCATTCGCCGAACTAATTCTGTCTTTTAGACAATAAAAACTACTGCATTTTCTACACTGACTTACACTTTAATAAACGGAAAGAGAACGAAGGTTTATTTTTTAATATTTATTTAATATTTAATGTTAATACTTTATTTAATATAGATGCGGTGAATTTCTCATAATGAGTTCTTTTACGATTGAAGTCAATCCGAGGTAGGTAATGATAAAGTATAAAATGTTACCATCAAAGAAAATTGCTTCTTGATGGTAAAGTATGTGCAAATTAAGCAGTAAACGTAAAAGCAATTATCATCAGGATCATTTCATTCGCGGTAAGTAAACTAATTTGTATGATAAACAAATATTATAGTATACCTTATTGACTATGGATATCATTGGTAGTGTGTACTACCATCAATGTCTGCAACGGAAATCGCAAGGAGTACGTGATGCATGGGGGAGCCATACGTCGAGAACGGAGTTACGTACTGAATGCAAGATGAAGCAGTAGTACCGCTCGCTGACCGTACTAGTATTCTCACTGTGATTGTACACGACACAGTCTACTGGATGTCAAACTAACACTCACGCCCTTTGCCTTGGATTTGTATACAAGTGTTCAGTTGTATGGGTTTACATTTTCAGATTTACAGTATGGACAAATAACCCCGTCGGCAGCCTTCTTGTTTTATGAGAAGTGAACTCGATGTGGTCGGCACCGTCCGGCGCCTCGCATGTTCTGTAAAGCAGCGAGGCTCCTTGCCAATCTAGGCATAGCCACGGCTAGGCAGGTTTAACGAATCTTTAACACTATCTTAAAATAACAGATACAAATTTTATTCGTTCGCTAAATTGTTTTTCTTCACAAAATATCTGTCGCCCTGGATATAATGTAATGTCTGGGCTGCTTGGACTTTATTACATTGTTTGGTGCAGTAGTTTGATGGCGTGTTCTTAACTCAGGTAATAAGGTGTAACATATTTCACCTAGATTGTGTGTGTATAGTATATTTTTGACAAGACGGAAATGACAAGATCGGTTTCGACAGTATACCATTGTGACAGGAAGCGTTCGGGTGCGGTGTATGTGTTTGACATGAAAACAATGGTTTTAAAATCTTTTGGCTCTGGAGAGCCGCAATGACATACGTAAAACAATTTATTTAAACTTATGTATCTTAAAATATTACTTACATATTTATCTTTTACTAATGTAATTTTATCTATCCTCTACTTTTGTAAAGCCTTTGTTCTCTGAATGTACGAACTGACCTAATTGTAGTCAAAAAAAATAAATAAGGCATATTGAAATATAAGTTAATTTCAAAACTATTAAAGCTAGTAATAAATTAAAAACAGTAATAAACATTACAAAACTTGTACCTGTGAGATACAATACTTGGATATGCTTTCCATGTTTAATAAAAACATGTAAAAATCCATACCAATAACGCACCTATAAACTAATTAGGGCCTAAATATGAACTCCCTAACAAAATACAGCAAATTTCAAACACCAGAATTACGATGGAGAGACTTATACTTAAAAGAAAAAAACGAGTTTAACGATAATTCATAAAGAAAGAGAAAGATAGATACAGATGGACAGATAGAAAAATTTAAGAAAGACTTATTGTTTCAAGGGCATTGAAAATTTGGTCAATGACTGACATTTGCGTAATATGAAGGGTATAGTTACAAAGGGCGTGCGTAACTGGTATACGTAAAGGGTATTAGTATAGTTTACAAAGGGCGGATGTTAAACGCATTTCCCTATTTCCTGGAGGTATAAAGTGTTAACAAGATGAATCATATGTTTACTAGGTTTTAGGTTTTTATCGTCCCTTCTAACTAAATACGAACTTAAATTTTGTTTGTTGACACATCTTGGATGTGAAGTAAGGTCAAAACAATTTTAAATTTCCTTACAAGAGCTTATTGTGTACATTATTTTTTACACAAAAGAATTTATTTACTCAAAAAATATTAATTATTTACGTATAATTCTTAAAACAAAACGTTATTTGGCTTTTTAATATTTTGTTGTGTTTATTTTAAATTTCATTACTTTTTTCTAGAGAAATAAATTCATATTTTCTAGATAACTATATCAAATTAATGAATACGTCTGTAATATCAAACTGTATAAATCCACATACACGATTTAATAGTATTTGGAAATCAGACGGTGTTATTTTAATTTAACATATTTAAATTACTGGATACACTATACAACTAGTTATTTTATGTTTGTTGAAATTGTATAAGTATTTATGATTCTTACGTTGAATAATTTTTGGTGAAATACGTCAGAATATACTGTAAACATGGACATCTACTGATAATAGACAAACACAATAGTTACGGGTACCGCTTTCCGAACATGTTAATTGACACTTCCAGACAGCGTCATAATGGAAACTTTGTGTGTTAAAAAAATTATCGGCCATGGCTTTGTTCTCTTCATAACTTATCTGTGGTTTCCTTTGTCACACACACAAGCCTACGGAAACGTAAGTTAAAAACCACTGGAATCGTTTATCTAGAGTGATTGTTTTGTTTGCTTAGTGATTGTGTTTTTAAGCATTAAAAAAAAATAAACAAACCTGTAGCTACCCAAATACTGAAACTGAACATATTCAAGATACTGTAATTTGCTTCCCAGGAAACGTATGATTACGTCAAGGAGGCCACACGATACAGGCGTTGAAACTATAATACGTTGCTTTCCATTTATTAGTCTTTTTGTGGTCTTCATATTTATTCCGAATTTTGTAGGTACGGTGGTAGTTAAGGCGGTCTAAACGGCACTTTAAACAATTTTCTTATGCCCAAATTATTAAATAGGAAAATAGTTATCGTTTCACGTGATTAAATATTTAAAAACGAAATTCTTTTGAAAATAAGTCGTTTGACCAAATCTATTTTTAAAAACAAATCTGATTACTTAAGTCTTAGATTTCGTAAAAACCTCCTCCATCGAAAACTGCACATGTTATAAATTTAAATAAATGTAGAATGTCCAGTGACTAAAAATTGATGTTGTACAAAATATTGAATTTTTGAAAACAGTCGATTGTAGTTGTCACATTCGTAACGAGTCGATGAAAATTCTGAGCAAAAATAAATTACTACAGATTGCACTTCAGCTGTATAAAACGTTTCTCTAAACTGTAAAATGAATTTGTATTTAGAAAATTATTAATTTTGTAGTCTTTACTTGAGACTAAAATATAGTAATTTAACATAAGCCTAAGAAAATGAATCGTACTGTGGCATGAGGATGTACAAGGGTTGCCGGGCTATTGTGATCATATTAGATTTTCGAATTTTGACCATAATAAGGGACGTTTTATACTAGTCGGCACTGCGTACTCATGTACTTCTGTAACAGGTTCTTCTTCCACATACGCTGATGTTTCACGTTCAAGCCGATTCTTGTGGAGATATTTCCAGTCTCTTAAAGGAATTTAAAGCTAACGTTTTGAGAAATTGTATCCAGTTTTTTGCTGTAATGTGCAAAACATCGTAAATAGTGACTTTGCAATCCCAGTCGACATTCTTTCACAAATAGTCGACATTCCGAAATGAAATAGAAAAGGTTTGAAAGTTTAAAATACGTTCTTGATGGAGCAACTGTATAGCACAGTGTTCCGCAACCGGTGTGCCTTTGCACAATAGTGTGCCGTCACAAGGTGAAAGGTGTGACGCGAACTTTTACCTATTATTGTAATAAATTAATTGTCGATTTTAAGTAAGAAGGTGCTTGTTTATTCTTTAATACATGCTGATAACTGTTATATTTTCATAGCAATTAAATGTAATTTATTTACTCAATGTTGTTGTTATAGTTTGCTTATCTTAAGTTATTTGTATTCTCGCCTGAAATATTGGGCCGGTTTGATGGGTTACAGGCGGCAAGCTTTCTGTTCACCGCAAAGAAAGTCGCGTAAGACTTTTAGCAAGCCTTTTAGCGGCCCGCACCAATCATACAAAAGAGTTTACGTTCAAAACTCTAAACGTTCTAAACTCTATTCAAGGGAGTTCTTTGTAACACTGCATCTTTTGTGTACGGCTGGCTGTACGTGCTTTTAACTAAAATTGCGGGGATTAGCAAAAATTTCCCTCTCTTTTATTATTTTATTGCCTTGTGTTGATATTTGTGCCTGTTTGTCGGCGCTTCTTAAACTTTATTGCTCTTTTCCTTCGCCGAAGGACCCACACATTGTCAGACAACAATTACAGTATTTCAGTTCAGTTCTTTCACAGCTGTGCTCTGCAGTAGTGCGAATATTGTGATTGCTACACCAGTCTTACTATTTTCTATTACAGTGTTATTAAACTATTTTTTTTTTCGATATGGATAAGTTCCTTGTACGGAGTGGTCCGTCATCGAGTGCAAGTAGTGAAACCATCGAGCCCGAAAAAAAGAAACAAAGTAATTCACCGGCAATATAGTGATAATTATTTATCTTACGGGTTTTTTGGTGTGGTGACAAAACATGCCCAATCCTCGAGTGTGTTGTGTGTGGTGAAAACCTCAGTAATGCTGCTATGGTTCCCAGTAAATTGAAACGACATTTGTCAACAAAACATTCCTCTCTGTTAAGTAAAGATGTGAATTATTTTCGTCGGTTGTTGGAACAAAATATAAAACAAGTGACGCTCATGACTACGTCGGTACGTGTTCCGCAAAAAGTACAGGAAGTTAGCTATAAGGTAGCCGAACTTATCGTAAAGGCCAAAAAACCACACACAATAGCAGAAACGTTGTTAATGCCTGCGTGTGAAGAAATGGTAAAAATAGTCCTGGGTTTAGAAGCTGGTACTGAAATTTCAAAAATTCCTCTCTCTGCTGACACAATCAGCCGCCGAGTTAGTGACATGTCCAGTGAGATCGAAGACATTATGAAGGAGAAAATAAAGAGCAGTCGAAAGTTCTCACTTCAGATCGACGAGTCCACCGATATTGGCGGTCACGCACAACTTCTTTCCTACATAAGGTATGTTGATGGGGATGTAATTGCAACTAATTTCTTTTTTTGCAAAGAACTACCCGAGCGAGCAACGGTGAAGAAATATTTCGTACGACTAATGAATATGTGGTCCGTAATGAATTAACATGGGAGGATTGCATTAGTGTTTGTACAGACGGAGCCGCTTCTATGACAGGCCGAGTGAAAGGATTCGTGGGTAAAGTACGCGAAGTAAATCCTAACTTACGAACCGACCATTGTCTCATTCACCGCGAAGCCATTGGTGCTAAGTCTTTGCCATCTCCTCTGAAAATTGTGATGGACGAAGTAGTAAAAGTCGTGAACTTCATCAAATCGCGGCCCCTAAATATGCGGTTTTTTAACGTTCTGTGTCAAGAAATGGGATCAGAGCACACTACACTTCTGCTACATACAGAAGTACGATGGTTATCTCGAGGTAAAGTGTTAACGCGAATGTTTGAACTTAAAGAGGAGGTACTTGCATTTTTGACTATTGAGGGGCATGAGTATGCGGATTTATTTGCAGATGATGAATGGGTATCTAAGTTGGCATATCTTTCCGATATTTTCGTACACTTGAATAAACTAAACAGAAAAATGCAAGGTAGAAACGAAAATATTCTGACTAGAATGGATAAGATTCAAGGATTTATTAATAAGTTAAATTTGTGGATACAGACAATTGAAAATGGATCGTGTGAGATGTTCCCAACTGTATGGCCCCTTGCTGACGATAATAAGGTGTTGATGGACTTAATTAAAGAACATTTAGTACTCTTGCAGTAGAATTTCAAAAACTATTTTGGAGAGAGTGTTGAAGATTTTGACTGGGTTCGTGATCCATTCATTATGGATTCGAAACATCTTCCGAATAATTTAGGCTTACAAGAGGAACTGGCAGATTTGAAAGCAGACAGAACATTGAAATTAAAATTTTTCAAAGTGCCTATGGAAACATTTTGGTTGTCAATAAGCAGTGAATACCCGGCTATCTCCGAGATGGCAGTTAATGTGTTATTACCATTACACATACACATTTGTATAACATATTTGTGTGAACTGGGCTTCTCGACGTTGACTGAAATTAAAACATCAAAGAGAGAGAGACTCAAATCCATCGATGAAGAAATGAGGCTTGCTTTGTCAACGATTCCGCTACGTCTGTGTGCAGCTAAGCAGGTTCAAGTATCACATTGAAGATATGAGTAGAGTTATTTACTTTAAAATTCGTATTTTCTAGAGTGAATTAAAGTTAATAAATTGTTAATAAATGCATGAGTCTATTCCTGTTTTATAATAATAATAATAATAATAATAACAATAATAATAATTGATTACATAACGACGTAATATTTCGTAATTATATTAAGATTCATATGATTTTGAGGGGACAGACATTTTGGTGTGCCGTGTTGAGTCTAGGCCCGTCTGGGGTGTGCCGTGAGTAAAAAAAGGTTGCGGAACACTGGTATAGCAGATGGAAAGAGGTGCTGTTGTTTCGCGCACTGATTATTTCCCCTGTGTCGTTTAATTCGCTATACAAAAATACAACTGCCGTCCTATTCCAATAACTATAATTTTATTAATTTGTGTTCAACCTTGAATGTAATGAACGGAGGAATTAAAATGCGATCACAAAAACCGGAAAAGCTACACGCACTTTTGCGGTTAGAATGAGTTCTTTTTAGTTTTATCTTCATAAACGACTAACAAGTGAAAGCAATAATCGGCGAGCGATGTGTAAGTAGGCCTACAGTAGTTACCGTTTAATCGCAATGTTTGCGTTGCTCTGTAGTGACGCCAATGTGCACAAACACAGGATAAAGACGATCACTAGGAAAGCCAAAAAATTTTACGAACGCCACATATTTACCCTTCAATAATATTATGTTTACTTTCTACTGAATAAACAAAATTGTTTTCAACTAAATGGTTACGCGTTCTACAAATTTGAAACTTAATATTTTTTCGAAAAACACATCTTACCAAAAATGTTAAGTGACCAATTAATATATTGCGTCCTGAGCTTGTCAAGGTTAAAAGTGATTATTCATCCGCAGTTGAAATCTACATAAGGCGCCAACTGCCGTACGTTATACGGTATACTGTGACCACGACGTTACATGTTTACGTTGTATTTCAGAGTCATTTACGCTGAATCACATTGTACTGCGCTCATTGTCTTTCCTGTTTTTACGTCGTTTGTGAATCGGTCTTTCAGTTGGTGGTAGACCTAATAAAAACATGTAGCCTACTTGTCACGATGGTCTGTTTACCAAGTCTCTGTCCTGCTGACTAATGCGAACAGATTATAGTCGTGAAGTAGGAATATATTCTTAACATTTCTGTTTATAGGTTTAATAATTTGTAGAATACGGCATGGTTTATGTGTTGTATGTTAAAATGTAGCGAACAGCTGACAGTGGGTTCCTAATCAATGTAAATTTGATGTAAACATTCCGATATCCGGTACACATAAATGACACTGCTATGAATCACTCGTGTAATGTGTATAGGAATTACTAACATCTGCACATATGATTCTAGTTAACTCTTGCATTATTATATGCTTACCGCCATGCTTACGTTATTAAATTGTCACCACAGCCATCTTCTCTTTCATTATCATAGTTATCATCTACTTTGTTTACAGGAGTTTTTATTTATGTTATTACTATTTTATTTAATTACTACTATTATTTTTATAGATTTGTTATTAACGTTTTGTTTCTTGTTTTTCAACTATCATATTTTTTGCCTTTATGGAGCCTATTAAAGTGTTTAAAGATTCATGTAATTGTTCTTTGTAGCCAACTATTATTTGTGCGATTTAAAAAATAGCTGTTGACAGCTTAAAATCAGCGGTATATGAAAGACGCTGACAAAGGTAGTTCACATTTTTGTCGCTCCTGTTCCTCTTCCTCGTTGTCGTCATCATCTTAATAATTATAATCAACTGTAATCCAACATTTGCCTGTCACATTTTGGGAGTCTATAATACGAATAAAATTGCCCAAGAAATCAACCTTGAATGAACTTAGTATCCTGGAGTGAACTTAGTATTGTGTTGAATAGCTGTTGCTGTGTTACAATCTCGAGCGGGGGCGCACATAATGAATTATTACTATAAAGTTTAATCAGTAAACTGTAACTTGAAGTATCTTTATAGACCAGTACATAGTATGCGCATTAATACAATACGTTGTTGAGTAAGTTAACGCCGTAAGCCAACTATTACTTTACACGTACGGGACGCCCCGCTTAGTCCAACTATAGCCTACACGGTGATCTATTTCCATTAGGCTAAATTCCTATCTTTTAAAAATATTTAAAAATTACTTCTGTATCCTTTCTTAATTCTTACGGATTGAGGTAACATTTGTCTTACTCGTTGGTCGAATAATTTTGTCTTACAGAAATATGACTATATTATTTACTAAACAGTAATACTTTTGCTTTGTGGTGGTGGACTCACGAGGCTAACTGGGAATAAAGAAAAGTAGGGAAAAGCACATCATTTACTGTAAACAGAGGCTTTCAGGATGAATAATTAATAAAGGAGAACTAAACTCATTAGTTCAGGTAAGTCAGTCGACGCTAAAAGACAGTCAGTCAAAGGAGCAGCCTTTGACTGTGACTAACGATTCATAGTAAGGAAAATATGAATAAAAATACAAATGGAAACTGAGAAAAAGAGAATACAAGCAGGTAATATATGCTTCGACAAACTGAAGACAGCGGCAAAAGTTCTCAAGAGATGTAAAGTTGAGTGCATTGTAAACATGTAGAACCGATATGAAAGAAAATTACATGGGAACATGCCTAGTATCTTGTTATTAAGGAAACGTAAGCAGAAAGAATAAGTCGAAACATTGAGTGAAATGTTAACACGTTGGTTAAACAGAACTGATTAGCAAGTGGGTACCGTCCGTGGCTTGGTCCGATTACGTAAAGGTAACAGTCACGACACGAAGAGAGAGCACTCGCAACACACATCCTCCTCTACTGCGTTAGGTAACCAAGAACAAATACATTTTCCTACTTACTCCTCGTCATCCTTTACCATACACGTGTCCGTTTGTTAATTTTTTGAGACTTTATTAACTAAATTACTTTATCTGTCAATACTAACATAGATTATGTTTTACGCGAAGCTTTCCGGTAAAAAGCGAAATGAAAATGCGTGACATTCTCTTCCACATTAAGGTTGTTATCTCCAGTACTCATAGTTCCCGCTACGGTAAGATGGTTATTATGACCGGGCTGGCGTGCGACTGCACCATTGGAGGGTTGTGGCTTAGCTCGGCTGCGGAGGGCCGCGTGACTCTCTGATGAGGAAATGCAGTGCGATTTTTTCAGTATTCATAAAATACATATTCTATGTGTCATTTTCCTTACAGTGAAAGTAAGAAGGTGGAAAGCGGGGCCAGAGAGGCGAAGCATCTTCGGCAAAATACATACTACTGAGTTTATTGTTGAATATCTTCTTCCCCTGGGTCCTACATCCCTCTATAAGATTTGGCCTCCTCAACAGTCCTACACCATTCCCTTCTGTTCTCAGCAACAATCTTCCATCCTCTGATCCCCACTGTTTGCAGGTCCTCCTCAACACACTCCATCCACCTCTTTCTCGGTCTTCCTCAGTGCCTAGACTCCAAGGGTTTCCATTCTATAATAGCTCTCGTATTTCTGATCTTCTCCTTCCTATAAATATGTCCCTAACCATCTAATTCTCTGCGACTTAATAAACTTTACTATGTTTTTGCTGTTTATTAATGTATCAAGTTCAAGACTTATGCGGATCCGCCAAGTGCCATTTTGTTGCACTACTGGCCCAAAAATTCTCCTCAGTATTTTCCTCTCGAATCGTTTAAGATCGTCTTCATATTTCTTCCGCATAGTCCATGTCTCACAGCTGTAAGTCACTACTGGTCTTATAAGGCTTTTATAAATTTTCAGTTTAGAATTATGACTTAGGATCCTAGAGCACAGTAGTTTCTTGTTTGCAAAATACGCTCTGTTTCTCTTTGCTATCCTTGATTTGATTTCCTCGCTGTTCAAATTGTCCTCATTTAGCAATGATCCCAGGTCGGTAAAATAATCCACATGCTCGAAGCTATAGCCTCCAACCTCCAGTGTATTTCCTTCATTATGTCTTTATCTTGAAACACACATGAATTTTGTTTTGTCGATTGTTGAATATACAGAAATATAATTGTTTATTCCTATTTACACACGCTAGCCTTCATACTTTAAAGAACAAACGAGATCTATTTTTGATCAGTTTAAAACTTAAGCTGTATCCTACCTTAGTAAATTTTATTGGACTTTCAATGAAATGAGATTTTCTTATTAACAAAACAGGCATATTAAACAATAAATCCGTTACTATATAAAGCAAAATCATAAAAAGGTTTCTAGATATCATTCTTGTAAATCAAGTGTCTTATGAAAGGTAAATGAAAGACAGCTTTCTATAGAACGTTTTGGTACAATGAAGTTTTTACACAAATAGTTTGACGACTTACAAAGGTAAACGTTTTTTGTGATTCTTTGTTTGTGAGGATTTGTGAAATGGTAACTAAAAGCGCCTCTTTAAACCTGTCTGAATATTGGAAAATATTGTAATCTCTCGCAAAGATAAACACGACTCTTCTGGGCTAGTTTTTCAATTCTCACTATCTAGACAAATCATCTTTGCGATTTCTGAATACACTCCCAAAATTATGCTACAACGACGGTACAACTATATTATTAATCTAATATAGACCTAGTTTAATACGTTATACGTTAAGACGGTAAGGTAAAACTGACAGTGTGTTCTATGCCACATCCCCGTCCACACGGCAAACGACATGGTTCCCTCCTGTTTCCGTGGCTGGATCTCAATATGGGCTACATACTGTACCGGTAATATTTGGAGTAGTTTATAAATCGCATATTTTGAAGCAGTATATTTATTAAAGATGGAATGTTACTCTTCGTTTCCAGTAAATATGTTACATCAGCAAAAATTCAACGCCTTCACGCTGCTTGGAAATTACTTTATCACGCAATATGAAAATCCTTGAAATTATGTCTACCGTATAAGCGACGCTTTATGAACAAGGCTGAATGTTATCGGTTTAGCAGACGAGTTTAATGGCTTGAATCAGTTTCACTTTCACCATCCTTCATTGTGCTCTTACAATTATAATGAGCATCACAATCAGCAGAGAGAAACACGTTTGTCGATGATGTATTTATGCTTTACAGTTGCGCATTTTACAGCTCTACGATTCGTTGCAAGAAGCGACTCGGATTCTTCAGACTTAAAGATAATTTTCGCCAATATTCCTGCTTATGTTATTTGAATATGAGGCTGAAATTATGTACATAACCTAAATATTTATAAATGTAAGAAGACAAACAGGACATATTTCTAAGCTGCAATAGATTGTCCTTTAAATCTAGACACAATTCTTTAAATCCTGATATCTACACAAGATGTGACTTTCGTGTTATTTTGAATTAGAGTAAAAGATAGAATTACTATTTTTAAGTGAGATCAAATAAATCTTTTTATTCTGTACAAGTGTATGCAGCCATGCTGTGCAGATGTAGGCCTATACGCGTGTAGTTATCGGTGACCATACAACATAAGTTATACTTTGCTATCATATACTCCAGACTTTGCGTACGTGAAAGCACAGCCATAGAGAAGTGTAACAATATGATCACTCTTGCCTTAATAAGCACACATATTACCAATTCTTCCGTATCCGTTTTAATATTATTAATTTTTCAAATGAGGACATCTTTGTTACCAACGATGATGAATATAACCGAACTGTACCAAATGGGACCGAAATACACTAGTAATTTCCCTGAGCTGCAGAACTCGCTCACTACTTTATAATCGAAATACATTTATTATTAGGTAAATTTCAATTATTAAAAATTTTCAAAAACACTGATTACTCACGTCTTTTTTATAAATAACAATCTTAAAGCAGACAATACAGTAATTATATAAATACAAAAATTTGAAATTACTGCAATGATTTTTGGTTGAAGTTATAAATATGATGCCTAACTGACAATTAATTTAGTCCTAGCTTTTAAGTTTACATATGTTTCCATAGATATCTATAGTTCTATATCTAGTACGTGACTAGGTATAGTCACAAACATACTGAAACAACATATAGGCTATAGTTTCTTTTGTAAACATAGGTTATACATATTTTTAAGGCAATCCAAAATTAGCATGAAGTGTTGAGAGACATTAATTCTGTAAAAATTATTAAGGATGTCAAGTTCGTATATTAAATAAAATTCTTGATTCTCCACATAGACTTTTACAATTTTCTTAAAATTTTGAGTCTCATTTTTTGTTTTTAGTGCTCTAAAGTTAACACATTATCTTAGTAAACTTTACATTTGGATTTGGGTTAAAATTTCCTTCAGTCAGACACCCGCTGCATTTTTACAATTTCTTTCAATTTTTTTATTCCTTTTTTTGGGTCCTGGTGTTTAAAAATTTTGAAATTTCCAAAACTGTACGTTACATTATTGGTTTTGTTATATTATGCTACATTAAGATTTTCCTTAAAATCTCTTTTAATTGTGCACTCCATACATATTTTTGCAATTTATCAAACGTTTGACCCTTGTTTTGTTTCACAGCGCCTTAAAATTTTGAAATTTGTAAAATTAAACACTATGTTCGGATTTTTTATAAAATCTTCTTAAATTTGATATCCACGAAGATTTTTGCGACGTTATAAACATTTTCACCATTTTTCTTTGGACACTAGCCAAAACATTTTAAAATTCTCAAAATTTAACAGTATATTCCGATTTTGGTTAAAATTCCCTTTAATTTGACACCCCTTTCGGATTTTTTTACAATTTTGATCTCCTCACATTTTTGCATCCTGCCTCCATACATTCAGATATATCAAATTCGCATATTATCAATACACAAAAAAGAGACTATATGGCCGTACGTATTGAATCCGCAACGATAGGGTATTGTAACTGTCTGTAATATAAGCATAGAATAAGTATTCATGTGAAAAATGTATCTATATTATGTAGACGCATGTAAGTATAAATAAATATAGCATACATAGACAGAAATAGGTCATTTCCTTAATTCTTTCAAAGAAAAAGAACAATAACGAAGATAAAGAAGAAGCTAGTGTTCGATGGACGATAATAGATTCATGTTTTCGCGCGAGCGTGGTACATGCACGCACGCACGCACACACAACTACACAAACACGACTTAAAGAATGTTGTGCTTTTTTCTTAAACTATGTTTACGTTGGGTCAGTTGGGTGCAAGGTAAGTCCACAAAACAAAATATTTTTCAAACATAATCAACCATGAACCACCTTATCCACAGAAGGACAAACTGTGTAAGAAACTATAATAAAATATTTATGATGAAGAATTTGATAAATTATATAAAGAATTAATTGTAGACTATGTTATATTCTAATATACTATAAGTATAATACCTGATATTAAGTTATCTATTTTGGTTAGGTAATATTCCTAGGCATTTCAAAGAAGAATTTAAGTCTAATCATTTTAAAAACAAATAACCGAGTTATCTGTAATACCTATATCTTCGCTTATAATTATTCAGTCCATTCAAATGTAGGCCTACATTGTTATCAAACTCATGTTCATTCACCCAATTTATTTCCTTTGATCTATATTCATATTATCTAACGTATTATTAACTCATAAAAAATGGTCACAGTTTTTATATTTTTATCTAATAGTAAAAAAGAAACAATTAATTCTTTAAGAAGCCAATGGTAGGGTACGTATTGCTAAGTTAGGAAATATTGTTCATATTAATGTGTATTGTAGTCTCATTAGGGCATTGACTTAACACTCCTATACAAGACGAAAACGTGTTTAGTGGTTTCTGTAAATCGCAGACGGTGCGGTTGTCTGCTAAACATTTCTTAAGTAAACACGTAACGTGAGAATATTAAACGATTATATTGTAATTATTCAGCGTTTGTAATCGGCTTACGTAGACAGTAACAAGTCCGTGCGCCCGCACGCATTTTGCATTTAGCAAGATATTTACCAACAGAAATAAGAGAGAATACACTAGAACGTTCACGAGTCTTTCCACTGTTGTATATACGAGACTTCTTAAGCAAAACGTATTTCCACGTGAATATAATGAATTGACTAAACAGTGATTCATACTGGCGCGTGAGTGTCGCGGCGTAGGCTGCATACGAGCGCCGCGCCGTTCGCAATGGAAAGTTGTTTCACGCATCAATGGGCACTCGGACGCAGAATCAGGGTTAACGGTTAACGAATGTAAATACAAAACCAGTACGGTATCTCACCGCATCGTTACATAATAATCCGTATTAAACAAAAAGTTCACGTTTATTGTGACGGCTGTTGGAGCCTACAAGGCACGACTTCTTTCTTTCACGTTCCCACAGCTGATCGGGCACGCACGTGACCTCCTCGTGCTGGATGGACTCTATAAGGAACTGAACCACCTTCGTCTCATATCTTAGTTTGTTTTTATTACAGTATTGCCCACTCCCTCTTACTAACGTCTCTCTCTCTCTCTCTCTCTCTCGTAATATCTGCTTTCTTTACGCGGAAAGAGGAAGAGAAAGGGACGGAGAGAGAGAGAGAGAGAGAGATGACAATTAAATTTGAAGAATTAATTTGAACGACTAAATTTGTACAGATTTAATGATTAATTAAATATAGCTTACATTTTAACTAGATTGTCTGCGATATATTTAAGAAAAATAAACAAAGCTGAAAGCAAATTGTTTCTTGTTTTCTCTCGTTTTTGATGACAGAATAGCTGGTGTAATATGGTTCAATGGTTAAATTTTTTTTACATCGAAAATTAAATAACATATACAGCATTAAAATGAATATGCCTAACAGAAAATTAATTTCAAGTTACTCATCATCACAGCATCATTGTTTCAAATGTCTTCATCAAATAATAATTATAATTAATAATTAATAAATAATAATTTAGATGTTAGTCAACTGTGGCATATCCTACGTTACGTGGCCGACTTCACACATTGAAGGTCCATGTTGGGCCCATTCACGACCACTCCACGTAGCGTTATATTAATTTATAAATTTTGTTATGACAACTTGCCTTTGGCCGGTATACTTATCACTGAAGGTCATTCGACTTGCTCTTAAAGAAATTATTTAAAGAAGCTTTTGCATCGCTAATTGCACTTTACCTTCACAATATGGAAAGATGGTCTTGTTAATAATTAAAAAAGAAAAGCATACAAGAGAATGTTGTTTTACTTACCCTTGTACTTGAAACATTTTTCACGTTCACACATCGGATCGCCATATATATACTAATCAATATTATCAATTTATAACATACATACATACATATATACACACACACACACATATATATATATATATAATCAAATTATAATTCCTTCTGCAAGTACACTGTTCTTATCTTTTGTCGCTTTAATTTAACCTGACGCACCGTTTCACAGAATCTATCTGTATCTGTACAGGTTTCTAAATGGTAGATACAGATATATTCTGTGAAACGTTCGTCAGGTTAAATTAAAGCGACACAAAATAAGAACGCTGTACTTACAGAAGTAATTATAATTTGATAATACGTATATAATACAAAAATCCTCTTTGACTTCTATAGAGAATATACATTAACTTATTAAACAACTTCTTTATATTATAATATCGTAAAATTTTCTCATAATTAATTTTCTGTGTTAAACTTTCTTGGTTGATGTAATAGAACCCGTTGTCTGTAACGGATATACTTCGCCTAAATCCATGTTCCTCCACTAAACGTACTGATTTTATCTTTTTCAACCAATAATCAGTTTAGCCGATGAACTACTTCTACGCCTATATTACACTACCATTCAAAATACCAGTTTGCAGATAACTGTCAACTACTGAATTTTCTTAACTGCTTTTCAGCTGTTCTTAAAATTAGTGTTTACACGCCAGCCAGACAAAAGCGTACATACTCAGACTGTTGGTATTAGAAAATGTTGGTCAAACCTAAGCCTATCGACGTATTGCAACCTGAACCTATACTTTAATACTTGCGGCAATATATATGTAGGTCTATATTGCAAGAACGTGCAGACTGCATTTAGGATTGTGAAGGTGACCCTACTACCTACCTACCACTTGGCACTACAGACTTACCAGAGCCTAATACATTCCATCCATTCCGAACGCGTTCTTTCTCTCCTCTTAGATGGAAAAGAAAAACTAGTCTTCAAATTCCTTTTAAGCATAAATGTATCATCTCTTCTTTCTAAATGATCCAGCCATTGTAGCCTCTGAGATACAAAAAAAACTTACTATATCATGTCCATTTGTCACCTGATTTAACTCTTGATTATAGCGACGAAAATTAACTTATATACTTAGTTTTTACGTTACTCAGAGGAAACAAGTGAAATACATGTAAATACTACACATTCGTAATCGGAGCTGATACGCAGTATGACGACTTTCTACTATCAGAAATATTGGCACGTGTACACACGTTCGGGCGAGACAAAATCATAGAGCCGTGATATTGTGACCCGGTTCTGGCGGTCAGCTATGTTTGCGTAATTCAGTCAGGTAACGCGCTGAACTGCCGCTGATAGGGCTTATCGGTGTGATAACTAAATCAATGTTAGCACATTTCATTCTGACGTGTAGTTTGTACTGGTGAGCTTGTTACACTAGGCCAAAAAATGTTACAGTTAGATTTTTAATCAAGCAAACGTTTAATAAACAGAAAACGATTTCACGTTCTGTTATTTCCAAGCATACTCGCGCGCGACACACACACACACACACACACACACACACACACACACACACACACACACACACACACACACACACACACACACACACACACACACACACACACACACACACAGTGCACGCGATGCAGTTTATTTATTGCAGTTCAAGGTAGATACTGCCAAATATAAGTACCGAGCTTGCTAATCCCAAACTGTACTTCTGTTATTGTATTATATATCAATTTCAAGCCTCACACATTGTATTCATTTGGAAGATACATAATGTACTTTGATAGGAAACAGGGACTTTGACAGAAACACAGACACAGAGAATAGAGTTTAAGGCACAGAAATGGCATTTTTTGCAGAGTTTAAGATGTAGTTGTCAGAGATAATAAGAGGCGACGAAATGAGAAAAAATTAAGATAAATAAAAGTAACTAAGGGGTAAATAAAAGTGATAATAAGTTGTACAAATAGAAGGGAGAAGAAATAGAGGCTGTGACACAGCAGACTCCCGAAACAAATGATGACTTACTGATCCCACAGTAAAAGAACGTGAGAAGACCTCGTTAACGATGGAAACACTTTGAAGTCGAAACAGGCGAAAGATGTTTTGGTTGTTTAAAGCAACCTTGCGTTGTGTCCAGATGAACGAGAAGAGCAGTGGCATGACAAGACAGAAATCTGAAGATGGTAGTTTCGAACCGCCAATAGGCTCGTTTTATAAATCGGCAAAGAAAAGTATGGTTAGACAATATTTACATGGTATTTCTTTAAATTATGAATAAATAGCACACCGTCAACCTATTTCACGTACTGGACCGAAAACTTATAACTCCAATAAGCTCTCTTGTTTTCACAACGCCTCGGTGACGGCGTAAATTTTGATTTCCTCAGACAGTTGATGTGAAATAAACAGTAACCAAAATTATTACATCACTGTATAATAAATGTACTCTTTTAAGTTCGTACAAATAAGTGAATGAAACACTTTTCGTTAATAAAGCGCAAACAATGAAAGGGGGTTCGTACGCAGCGTGTTACGAGTTTACAAACAGCAGTATTATCGACTGGAGCGGAGTACGCTAAAGTGGCAAGCCTGATCTGATCTTGTGTGCCTACTGCTTACTGCCTACCTGTCTACAGGCATCCACTTGGCTGTTGGCTGGCGCGTGCTTATTGTGTATACGTCTCTGTTTTCTTTTGCTTAACTTTCAGCATTTATTGGATATTATATAATTACTGAATAACTGTAACAGTAGGCTTTTATGTATTATTCACCACAAACACACACATTAATTTACTGTCTGCTCTCCGAAATCTTCCTCCTCTCTTTCCTCTATCCGTCTATTCGGTCTTCTTTTTATTACTTTTTAAAGAAATAGCCCTTGAAGTTAGACTACTTTATGAAGTTCAGGGAATATACTTAACTAAGACTATAGATAAGTACTTCCGTGGAAGGGAAGAAGAATTACCAAATAAATAATCAAATAAATAAATGAACCTAAACAATGATTATTATATAAAAATTAGAAAACCTTATGGCCAAAGTCAGAGAATACAATACCAGTAGGCTGATATGATGTAAATCTAAGTATAAGTAAAATAGTTGAAATTAAAAAAAAGGACTAAAGATAATAAGTAGTGTTTAAAGTGAAATTCCTTATTCTCCAAAAATTAGAAAACTTGTTACAAACTATGGGCGAGAATAAAGGGAATAGTGTGTAATAAGGGGAACACCCCAAACCAGTTTTAAAAGATAGCAAAAGACTGTAATTAGGTTAAGACCATAATTTGTTTAATTATAAGAAGTAATTTATTTGTTTAATCATTATATTGGTATTCACTACCTACAATGTTGATATTAGGATAAATGTTAGAGAATAAGTGTTTGTTGTATTTAAAGAATGTTAGTTTATATCAGAATTTTGTTAAGGAAGGAAAGGCAATATATTAATTCAAATGTCATATAAATAGTAACTCAGAAAAGATAATAATAATAATGTGAAATAATTATAATATTGATAGTAAAACTGAAAATTGATAATCAAGCCAAATTCAACTTTGACTCTGTAATCAAATCAGAGGAGATAAATTAGTGAAAACCTGGACCAAATTAATATAAATTATTCCTTTTCGCATGCAAATACTTTATTATAATTATCACAACAACCTGTAGTAGTAATTAAAAAAGTCAGAGGATAACATTGACTTAAATAGTGATTGTACAAGATAATCCCTAGGCAGTAAACCAAGTATAAGTAAAATGTAAATAAATCAGTAAATGTTTAGTATAATAACAAAGTAGTAAAGGCAAATTATAATGATTTAATTAGTAATCTTATTTGAGGACAATGGTAACATAAAACATACTGTAAACCATTTAATGGGTAATTATGTGAATCATGATAAGGCCTAGAAGTAAATTTCAAGGAATGTAATTTTGGAGTTTAATTCAAACCAAAATAGGTCATGTTTAATATTAATTTATATAAAATCAAAGCAGGAATATAGTTATGTAATAAAAATTTCATAAAAATACTAAATAACTAAATTATAGCCAGTAAAATATACCATAAAATCGAATCGGGAATAAGGCAAACAGCTGATTGTGAACAATTGGAAATGAGACCAAAATCGTACAGGAATTTCTATATGAAGGAACAAATTAAAATTAGTTGATTGTTAAACACCAAGCAGAACGAACGTGTCAAAGTATCGAGAAGAAATCTAAAATAAATTTTAACTAAAACCAAGATGTCCTATGGAAATATGAAGGAATGAATTATCTACAGTATCAATGAATCCAATTTAAATAATCGGTGAATAATAAAACAAATTTAAAAAAACACTAGAACTAACTACCAGAACGAACGGCCATGATGGAATTATAAATCTAACACAATTTATGAACAGCGAACTGATTTGAAGAAGACACTCAACACTACACACGCATTACCGAACGAAATCCAGTGAAGGACGAAAACTAAACACAATAACTTGAAAATCTTTCAATAACTACATCACAGAAGAGGAATTTATCAACTACTGCATTTTATTGAAGAAAAATCCCAGAGACAGATTATCAGCATGATACAACGCATGAAGGCAGCCATCTTTTAATTTCAACGAGGAGCAGCTAGCCCAAGAAGAAGACTGCGTGACGTCAGAACAGTCTGCTTGCGGTTCGAATTTCTTTTTACTAATATATACTATATTTTTAATTATTATGTGTTAATGAATAAGTTTTTTTCTAATTGTAAGTATTGAATTCTCTAATTTGCCTTTCCTGACTATTTCAACAGTTAAAAGAATCCATGTTAATGAATAATTTAATTTAATATAACTTAACCCAAATGTGTTAATCGACCTGAGATCCAGTCTCGACTCCGAGAGCAATAGTCGACGCAAGTCGAATAATCGCATTACTCATAATAAATGTAATTATTTGTTTTAACTTGGCGTTTAATTGACTAGTTAAGTAGCTAAATTAAAATACGTAAATTCTCAATTAAAAAACAGGACTTCAAAAAGGAAAAAGACGAGCAGAAGAAGAAATAAAGACGCTGAATTGACAGCTAACATCAATCGATTTGTCTATGACATAATCTATTTAACGCGGTGAAACAAATATTTCTTTACCAATTCTAAAAAAAAAAAAAAAAATTATACATAATTACTATTTATTATTTTAATTAATTAAATAATAATAAAATAATAAAAACATAACATAACTAATAATTAAATTAAATTAATATAAAAAAATATATATAATACAATTTTATTAAACAGTTTATTATACTCATTAATATTTGTTTTATTACAAATTGACACTACCAAAGTGTGGCTTAATAAAACACCCTAAACAACGTTATATTACAATATATATTATAAGAAGCCGAGTGCGTACGGTATATCTATTTGATTATATTTTATTTAATTATTACTAAATAATTTTATTTATTATTATTTAATTTTATTTAATCTTGTTCGTTGGTTTAATTAATTTTTATTGTTTAATTGATTAATTATTGTAATCTCATTTAATTGAATTTGGTTCACTTTGGAATCCTCTTGACGTCCCGTCGTAATTCCGTGGACCTAAATTGTTGTTGTACAGTAGTAGTGTTGTTTTGACTGGATTATAAAGTACAGTAATTATAACTTTCACGTACCTTTGGTGTAGAACTGGTAGCTTATGTCTGTTTGTACTGGTTGTTCTGATGGTCTTAGTAGCATATGTGATAAAACTATTAATTTGTCAAAACAGTATATCAGCACTGTTTATAAGTAAGTGAGCTAATTTTGTGTTATTTGGGCGCCATATGGAATCTCTGGTTCTTATTCTATAAAATAATTTATTCGATGAATAAATTAAATAAATTTAATTAATTTCGTTAAATTATTTCTTTGATTGTACGATTAAATGAATTTAATTAATTAATTTTCCTTTGTTTTGTTTATATATTTGAACGTTTGGCGCTTCACACGTCCAAGCCGCCAACTTAACTGTTTGAGTGCCTTGAATTTGCAGCTCTTTTAAATAAGAAATATAACTAAAAATTGCTTCAATAATTTCTTACAACGTTTGTTAATTAATATTTTACTGTTTTATTGCTCACTGAGTGCTTATTTTATCTCTATACATTCAACTCAACAATGATTTGTGGATTACAATATACCTGGCTTAATTCTCTCCTAACCCAGAAGGTTGGCAATGATGACTCTAATTAACTGTTTGTTTATTTACAAATTTTTTATACCTCACGGGTGAATCCTTTGGAACTACAGAATAAAATAACTATGCCTCAAGTTACGATGCTTTACAAAGGTTTAGTTTAGTAGGTTAGACACCTTTAAAAATTCAGACTGATTAACGAAATGTTCGTCTGACCTCTACAAGTTTTGAGGTTAACTACGGTTAGCCTAAATCGTTAATTCTTGTATTGGAATTGTATAATTCCTCTTGAAAAAAGTATGGACAAAGATTAATTCTTATAGTATTAGTGTTTGGTGTTCAGTACATAAGTGTATTATTTCTGAATTATATCTTATACTAGTGACATAATATTTGAACACTGTAATTATATTTGGCACTGCACTCCCTGATTGATAATCTCTTTGGATTATTATTTTCACTTTACGATCTTTATATATTGATCGTACATTTTAGTTTTCCGCGAATGAACGATTAAAACTTCTTGTGGTTAAATAATTGGTTAGGTAACTCTTCTAACCTCGTTCTTTTTGTTTCTCACTAGTAGTTAAAGTAAAACTGCTTGTCACGATGCACTTTACTAAGTAGATAACTTCTTTAACTTCTTCTCTCTTCTTGTTTAATTATATTTGATTACAATTTTGATATGGAGTCCTTGTAGTATCTGCCAGAATGGAATTCAAAAAATGTGTTTGTTCCTTCATAGTCCTCGCAGATGACGCTTGACAGCGACAATTAATTTTTCAGCTAATTTCCTGATTGGTTAAAAATGACGTCATGATGCGGTCATTCTAAAAATAACTCTTACATAATTGTTTAAAGCGTGGGTCCACGTTGTTGATGGTATTACCTGTGCCCTTCCAAAATTCACAAAATTTATCATATTTATGCTTGTTTCTCATTTATTCTAATTACAAATTTTGATCTATTACTAGCATCGTATTGCTCGTTCCTTGCTGGTTATTTTGAGATGAATAGCAGCCAGTTTGGATACATTTTTCATTAATAAACTACATCTTAATGATAGCATATCTTAAATATTGCTTTGTTCCACATGTCTTCTGCTACAATTTGCAGATTATATTTCTGTATTTTTTAACATTTATTAAACAATCATTTATGAACACAATTATATTATTGAAATTAACATATTATTCTCTAAATTTGCTGTATCCAGCTTAACATTAATAACTCTTATAACATACTTGTTTATTATCATTTAATGGCTTCGTTCTTTCATTATTAATTATTCAAAATTATCCTGACTTCCTACACTTATTTTACTTGACATTGTTTGGTGATATTTCACCTTTTACATAATTGTTATACAGTATCTCTATTTTCCTATACTCTGTATAGTATGGTCTCTTTATTATAATTTATTATTATTTTCATAATCTGATTTGTCATCATTTGTTTGTCTATTATTTCAGGTTTCTGTTTATAATTACTACACTTCTTTCAGTATGCACTCTACATAGGTTGTTGTGAGTCATTAATTGTTTGTCTTTATTTATGCATTTATTACAGACATTTTACTATTTGTTTTGATTTTCTTATAAACCATGTGCTAGTTATTGCACAATATTATCGTTACTTGGCATATTGGCCCTAGTCATTATTTTGAGTTTTTATTATTCATAGTATTATTGAGTATAAGGTTCATAATTCATAATAAGGTTTTGTTCACCTTACCTGATAATACATCTTTTTACAAAATTAATCATCTTCTAATATTTTTAAATAAATAAAGTTCTTTACATTGTTGATTACATTTGATATCATTTATTAGTAGAACATATACAATATGCTCTTTTATTAATTTTTCTTTCATCATTATTCATTAATGCCTTAGCATACCTTTCTTTCAAGGTTGATCTAACTTTGTGATTATTCTGTTAATCTTATTTTAATTGTTAATTTATCATAATTCATCTATAGTTTATTATTATCAACAATATATTTCATTTTATTTCTTATGCTAATTATTACCTTTCAATTACTCAGCTAGTGTGCTGTTTTCACTACTCTAATACATTTTGTAAATATCAGTTATTTCACCTTTTAATTTTATTTATGGTGTTTGACTTTGTTTAATGGTTTTTTGCTCACTTAACTAATCTATTAGGGAACTAGTCTTTGTCAATGTCTCAGTCAAATCGTCAGGTCATTTGGTATCGTCATTGAATGCTGATAGTAGATTTACTACTGGTTATCCTCACTTCTTGGTACTCAGCTAGTTGATTTTTATGGGACAGTCTGTACTGTTACAATATATATATATATATATATATATATATATATATATATATAAGTTTACAAAGTAAAGATATACTGATCTGCTAAAAATATATCTAGCTATAAACTGCCGATGTCCCTTCTCAAACCAACAAGTGACATGCTTGTCTAACAGTACCTCCTGCGAAGCCGTTCGAAGTCATCACTAAGCTACAGGCCTCATACGTCTGTGAAAGAAACACACACACACACACACACACGCACACACACACACGCACACACACACACACACACACACACACACACACACACACACACACCAGAAGTGTATGCAGAGAAGTACTAATCCATCCTTGGATTGCTGACTTTAGAGAGAGATAACATAATATCAGGATGATTAGGTCGTTATAGAAATAATTGCTTGAAAAGAGAATATAAAAAAACAATGTTATAAAGTGATTTACAGAACGTAAAGAAGTATGTGACTGCACTGGCGTAACTGTGGAACCCCCCAAGCCGGGAGATCAATCCTCCCGAAGCTATTAAAAATTTCGATGAAATTCGAAGATCACTTAACACATGCCAGTTCTTAAGCTAATTGCGTGTATTAAAATAAGGCTTATAAATAACGGTATAAATAATTATATGGGAAAAATGTTGAATATCTCGTTTTACCATGAGGAAAATGGGGGGTCCAACCTTTAAGCTAGTCTCATCCCTTCAGAAACTGCTCGATTTTACCCCCCCCCCCCACTCCAGGAGCAGCTGGTCTTGTTACGCCACTGTGTGAGCGGCTCGTGGGTTTTCTGTTTCATGTATACGGAACCTTATTAATGGTATACAGGTACCAATGAAGGGTTTGAAATCTATGTTAGCCTGATATCAGTAAAGCTAATTAATGTAAATTATCGAATGACGCTTAATGCAAGGGAGAAGTCAGGAAAAATTTAATCGACTTAATCTATAATTAGGAAAATTATTTATTTAAGACATTGTGAGGAAGCTGATTATAAAATAAAAAAACGTTTACAACTGCCGAAGCTGCAGTTTGTTTACAGAATAAAAACAAAATTTTAGCTAGCGTTTATGATTTGTGTGCACCGTTAGTGCACCGTTCATATTTGACATTACATGAACCGTTTCGATCTCATCAAGGTTCCAAAGACCATATTTATAACGAAGTATTTAAGAAACACTAGTGGCGGAAGTGAAGTTAATGTAGGTATTAGTGGTGTACTTGAGACCGTAAACTATTATTGGATACACCAGTACAATATTTCCTGTAGCCACAACAAACAAGAGTAGAATTAGTTACACATTACATTATCTTGACATGATGAATGTTTGTTTTGAGTATAAAATTATACTGCAAATATTTCTATAATTCTGTGGCTAAAGCATGCAATATATTTATTCTTTATAGTTTTATTTTGTATTTATCCGATAATTTTGTTTTGAAATATGGACATACCTTCATGGATTTTCCAGTTTAGTTTTATGAAAAAACGCACGAAGAAAAGAATCGATTTATCGTAATTTACGAAGACGTGTTGTTTTAGATCGACGAGGGGGGAGGCAGTGCAATTTAGTTATGGAACACGCAAATGTTTTAGAAAACAGGAGTGACTAGTGTTGTTGAAACTTATGAACAAAATTATCCCCCTCCATGTTTACTAATTGTTCTATTTCAGACCTTTATTTTGTAATCACACAAACAACGATAATTATGGAGCTAATTTTTAGAATATAATGTAAAAACGAGTCCATAAACATTGACTTACATTAAAAAATCTTTAATAGACGTAACAGACGTAAATTATAGAACTTAACATGCGAACTGAAATATATAACCTAACAACGAACTGAAATGTACTAGTATAAATATTTAACTGTCACTCACAAGCACCTACTTAGTTATAGAATTCTTACTACAGTATTTACTTTATATAAATCAAACGTCATGTGCTTGTTTTGCTATGTCTTGAAACGCACGTTTTATCCACGTAAACGTGTCCAAACCACTGCCGTTTTCAGTGTAAAGGTCAAACAAAGAACTCCGTTTGAAAAGTCGTACAACTAATTGCAAAGTTTAACGAAAAACGAAATAGAAACAAGTAAAGTTAAAACGCGTGAGTTATTAATTTTTTAAAAGACAAACGGTAATAATTTGTCCGAGGGATAATTAAAATTGCTCTCCAAAAATCGGGTGATTATCCGGCGATTGTCAATTTTGCTGATAAATCTCTGGATGCCAATAATAATCGGTGACAATTCTCGTAACCTATTCAGGACTCTTCAATCTCTTAAAGAATACGTTTTCTCCTCTTCTCTGCCAATAATGTTTTCTACTTCTACAGGAAAAAAGAAGAATGTAATGATTTTCTAAAGTATAAAATTGAAGTTAAAACGTTTCTTTAAAACTGAATCTAATATTTATTTGATTTCTGAACAAGTAAGACATTTTTAGATAGTACGCTAAGTTTATTCTATACTGAAGGAAATGAGGGTGACTTTATTACCTTTGCGCGCGCGTGTGGTGTCTACATGAATAGAATGTAATAGAATGTACATACACATGTGTACAATGTAACTGTGAACAGATAACAAAAAGTCGTAGTTGTCTTATTTGTTAGTAAACTGAAAAGTCAATTTAAGTATGGCAAGTTATCAGCCAAATCTTTGTACAAAGAATTTTGTAGTAGGTATTACTATAGGCCTATCCCTCCAGAAACTAAACGTCTAATGGTATGACAGGCGGGGGAAATTTACATTAGCTAGCCCATTCGAAGCTGAAGTTAATACAGATGTCTTTAACATGATTCTAATAGGTGTTAAATAATAAATTATGAAAATTCATAACAGATGAAAAATAACCAGAACGTTAGTAGAACTAAGAGTACTATATAGTATGTATGGTACTCGTAAGACAAACCAGACCGGTTAGAGATATTAATTATATCAATCATGTTATTAAACAGTTCAGCAATTCATGTTCAATATAAACAGCGTAGTTGATGACCTGAAACTTTTGTAACGGCTACGGCCGTAACGTAAAAATTTAAAACTAGACTCTTGGCCTAGATAAAGCAAAAAATGTGCTGGAGCCCATAGTGACAGGACTTCCAATAAAACACTCGTTTAAACAGTAACAAAAATATTTTTTATTAGTGATTCATAATCGTAACATATTTCACTAGAGTTTATAACAATAATCTTGTATTTATCTTTCGTTTTATGTAGAAATATATATTGTTACGTATCTTTTAGAGTAAGTGATCCTTGTCTCCTCTGTTAATTATTTGTTTTTATTTATAAAAAAATAAAATAAAAAATTTTTATTTTATTTAATTTTTTATTTTTTTTTAACCAATTAATTGTATTTAGTTTATTTGAATTTAATTTATTTCCGTTATTCGAATTATTTAATTCTATATTAAACGGTTAAGAAATATCAATTAATGTGGATTCGCTCTTCATCCGTTTTGGTAAAATTTTATTGAAAGAAATGTTTTGTGTCAGTTCGGTTCGATTGTGAAATCGACTCGTCGCATATAGGTTATCTGCTGGTCCACTTCTTTTTGATGACGTTCCAATTACCAAAGGGTGTTCACTCTTCCTTTCCTACTTAAAAAACTTCTATTCTAATTTTATTTAATAAATAAAACTCCTTTTACAATCCATTAATTATATTTATTGGTCATTATTGCTTTGAAAATTAGTAGTACGATTCACAGATCGAAAATGTTCGTTTCCCGGATCGACTCTTTATCTCGGGTCGATTGTAACAAAATTAATTTTGGTTATTTTATAATATTAATTATAGGATTCTTTTTAACTGCTATGAAAGGTCAGAAACGCTATTAGGAAGTACAATACTTACAAATGTTTAAAAAATCTTACTTACTATTACACATAAAGTTAGTTTTGTTTAAGTATTTGAACAATAATTATTTAATTCACACGTCCAAAGTCAACAAACATGGCCGCTTCGAGTTTGGTTTGAAGACAATAAATTCAAAGATGGCCGCTTGGATTTCACCTCAAAGACTACGAAAGTTTATGTCACTGTTTCGTTTAAAATAAATGATTTTATTTGAAGTGTTCACTGTAATTATAGTTAATTATCTGTTTTCCTTCACTATTGTGTAGTTAATAAGTGTTGGTGAAGTTATTCTTGGTGTTGTGTAGTATTAAACTGTGCTTTTAGTATAAGGTTATTTTCTTACCATATCAAGTAGGAATATTGCTTTTCACTTTTTTATTTCTTTTAGTTTTATGTTTTACTTATTCTTTTCTTGCTTTATACTCATTAGATTTGCATTATCTTCAATTTTGAATTTAGTTTTGTTTTACATATAATTTTCTTAATTTTCCCTCTCAGAATTGATCCTTTGTTAAACTTTGGCTCCCGGCTTCACAGAGCTGACCTGTACGTTTTGCTGCCTAACAATAGAATAATAAATATTTCTTACTCCTGCAACGGTCTTGACCAAATTTTGCTAATTTCTCATTGGTCAATAGAATTGAGTTTAGGGGTCACATGACCCTCATTATTTAAATTATTTGGTTTTTTCAATTTCCACTACTAATTACTACCTGACTATTACTTAATTAAGCTTAACTTAATTTATATCTTGTTTTTCCTGGTAAAATTACAAACAATTTGATACCAAACATGACCTGTATGTATGAACTAATAGATATTTTTGTTGATTTACAAAATCAGGTTTTATAGGCCATTTTAGTCATTTGGCCTTAATAACACATAATACTAACATGTACATGATATCAACATAATTAAACAATATCAAATCTTTTCCTTTTAACATAAACAAGAAGACTTAAAAGGCACAGAACCTTCAATCAATTAATATTTCAACTTATAGTTACTTCCCAAAAATTCACATTTACTGTCACTATTTTGTGTTTTCTTAACTATATTTATTTATTTTCTTACTCGGTTCTTTCTGTGGTTTTTGTTTACATTCAATACCACTGACTTAATCATTAAGCTTTACAGTTTTCCCTGCATGATCAATGATTATCACTATTTTTCACTCATTACCTCACTTTTCACTGATACATTTTTTACTGGTTTCCTTCTTATAGTCTAGGCTATAGTATATTATTTTTTATCTATTCTACACTACTGTATTGTACTTCTTTCCATTTAATTAAGTTTTTGTTTATTTATTTTTTTTGGGTTTTTATGTTGGATTTATTTAGTCTTATCCTAGGTTATTAATTATGGTTAATCTTGACGGTGATTTATTAACTCAGTCTAATGGGTTTTGGGGTATTGTCCATGTTTTAGTCAGTCTGTCTGTGTTTGTCAATTGTTTTAATAGTATGGAACGTTTTGTTACGTTACAATATATATATTGAATTTACATGGATAGCAATTACCAGTACCATTAACCACGAGAATTAATCAACAGTATCACAGGTGGATGCTTTTAACACATATAATAATAAATCACAGTATGTATTTAGAGGACATGTTCTACCAAAGTAATCAGACTATATAAGAAGTGAATGCCCTTTTTTAACACAAGTTATAGTGAATCAGAATTATGCATCCATTAGACATGTTCTCACACAATTTTACTAATTATAATTTTGGAAACTATAGTTTATACACATGTCCATTTCTGCTTCGAAGACCTGTAAAAATGTAGTTGTTGTTGAGTTTTTATAAATGGAAACTTCCCACCTGTATTTTTAAAGCTGGTTGCCGTTACAGCCTGTGATGATGATGGTTAGTAGTGGTGCTGGTGAGTTGGAAGTGGGTGCTCATTCTCCTTAGGGGCAACTGCCCTCCTGATGTCCTGGAGCATGTGTGTGTCTGACGGCGTTGGGGAAGCTTTCCAGTCGACATCTCTGCCGATGGTGACAGATGTTCAGGTCACCATCTCAGCCTCACCCTCCCTCTCGGCTGATCGAGGACCCTGAGACACTTTCTGATTAATCACGCATAATTTTTCAAGAGAATATAGCAGTTGCTGAGATTCTTTCCCCGCCGTCAGATCTCGGAGTGCCCGTCTGAGACCTGAAGTTGGAATGAGAACGATTCACGGTTTGTGTAGGGCCACGAGGCTTCGGATCAACCTGCTACAAACTGTCGATCAGCTGGTCGACCGGCCTACTTTATTGCATCGGCGCTCACTTATCAAAGCGTCATTGCCGCCAACCGCCACAGCCTATCTCACCTCGGCGCGATTTTCAAACGTGCCGGAAAAACTTCAAGTTCCGGCACACTTTGGCATTACAGAAGAAAAGACTTACCCACAAACTTTGAAAAATATCAACAATAAAGAACACTGTGAAAAACAATAAAATGGTCGTAAGAAGTGAAATTCCAGGTTGTGGCAATAAAACTGAACACACAGAAGTGCTGATTTTTGATTCGACGAAAGACTAAAGAAACCGGTGTACAGCGACAAGAATACTATGCCCAAAACAAAAGAGATAAGAATTACACGATTAGAATTATGGTGAGCAGTGCCAGTGGACTCCTCATGTTGAATAATTCTCGCTCATCAATTCAGAAATTAAGCAAATAAAAATTAAACAATAAGTGATCATCTAAAAAAACTAACCATCGACACCTGATCTGACGCGGGTCGAGGTTTTTACTTTAGCTACACAGTGAACTAATTCCCACCGTCAGGAACACTAGCCATGCATTATGAATACAGTGTACTTCAAAAGCCGTTAGGTATGTAAGACGCTATAGTAATTCGAATGTTATGTAATTACTATTATCTACCACTTGTATAATTTGATTGCAACATCATTTCTTATTGCAATTTCTACGGCACTTAAAATCTCATTTTCTATCTCACGTTTTGAACATTTACTCGATATAATCCTTTTTTCGTTCTACTAATACTCTTTTCGTAACTAATAATTTAACGTCAACTTATTGTGAATTTACAATGAAATTTATATTTGGTTATTTTTGGTTTCAGTAACAGCATCTTCACTTCGCAGACAACAATCTGCAGAATACTGATTCACCTTTTGCGATGTAATTAAGGTAGCGTAGAGAAAGTTAAAAATGTCAAGGCTTAATAATAGCAAGTAGGCCTACTTCTTACGGATGGCAGTGTGCAACGCTACAATTATATACAGAATTATTTTCTGTTTCTGTTTTACCGTTTAGTTCTCTTAATCATTTGAAACCATAATCATACAGTAAAAATTAAACCTTACCGACATAAGTATTTTCACTATCCTTTATTGTAAATCTAAACAACTATTTGATTGCGGAGCTAACCTTTCTTTATTGTGGACCTAAAAAACTAAAACGTATAAGGTTGTTGGTGGTCGATACATTAAGCACAAACAATATACGTGAGACATAGAAACGAATATAATACACAAATGGGTTTATAAAGCCAACGATTAAATTGTATATACACGTTAATCACTGATGTTAGAAACTGACAAATGAACAGTCAGGGGCGGATTAACCATTAGGCTGACTAGGCTGTAGCCTAGGGCGCGGCACTTTGGGGGGCGCAAAAGTTTAGCTAAAAATAATACAATTTTACAGCTAAATGTAAAATTGGTAATAAATTACAAAGGATAAAAATTTGAGTTAATTTTGAACACAGGCGCCTGTTTGCGAGAAATTATGGTAAAACTGTACATAAATAATAGAAGTGCTTTTCAAACTGTTTTCTCCGGTTATGAGTCATTAGCGGTCGGCGCTCATAGAACTATGCCGCCGCCCGACTTTCGTGGAATTGCTAACCACGTTATCTATTCATCCACCTCCACCCCACCCCTTCACCATCCCCTCTATCACTTTTCATTGGAGACAAGTTCGGTATCGCTCATATTTGCGCATTCAAAACAAACATTTTGGTTATGGTTATGTCGATATCGTTATATACAGGTCTGGAAACTCTCGTGGTGGGTCGCTAATTTCCTGATGAGTGTGTGCATTTAGCTCAGTTTTTAAAAGACCGTGTCCTCTCAACCCAGAACAAGAAGGAGAAGAAGAGAAGAAAAAGCGATCTGAAGCAAAACCACTGTTGAATTCTTTTTGAAAACTCTTAACTTAGAATCAGTGTTTCCTAATGCTGAGATAGCTTTGCGCATTTTCCTTACTATACCCGTCACTAACTGCAGTGGCAAAAGAATTTTTTCAGCTTTTAAGACGGTGAAGAATTATTTACTCTCAAAGTTGCGCCAGGATAAACTGACCAAGGATGAACCCTCTTGTTCATTGAAAGTGACTTTCTGCAAGGACTTGATTTCAGTGAGGTGATTAAAACGTTTGCTCAATCTAAAGCGAGAAAAAAGAATCTACCTTAAACTTTACATGAGTCTTAACAAATCCACAAGATATTTAACTGATTTTGTTTTTTGTGTAAATGATGTTAAATGTACCCTTAATAAAACTGTTATAGTTCTGTAACTACTTAGTTAATTTTTTCCTTATAAAAGCCATGCAAACTACAAATGGTTGAAGGTGTAACTCTAAAACAATTTCTGAAAAATAACCTGTTTTTAATTATTGAGACTATTTCCAAAAACAGTAAGATATTTGAAATATTCGTAACTAAGAAATATATTGTAGTGTGTTTAAAGCTTCATTCAGCCCCTTGGAAATAAACGTAAGAGTAGTCTATGGGAGGTGAGGGGACGCTAAAATATAATTAGCCTAGGGCGCCAAGATACCTTAATCCGGCCCTGTGAACAGTGTGTATGCATTTCACACGTCGAACCGTATTCGTAATAGAATAAAATAATCTTGTGTTTCTTCTGTCTAAAATGTAAATACAACCAACATTACCGAAACGGTTTTAAATATAAATATATATTTTTTCTTGACTTTATATCTTTGATGTTTTTCACTCAACGGCAAACGTCATACCCTTGAAACGACATCAAAGGAAAAGCTGAAACGTACAAAGGGAGAACACTTGAGAACAAGTGAACAAGAACAAAGAGAAAGCTGAAAGCTAAAGAACACAAACATAACAGGCTGTAGAAATAAATCACACGCTCTGGTGAGAAACAAGAGGATATTCACTCAGTAACGGCACGTAGCATAAATCGATGATGATTTTATAATATTATAACTTTATATTATTATTCTACTATACAAAATTTACATAATCATGTTGGATGAAGGTAGCTACACGAAATAACAGCTAGATTTACATTTTGATGAAGAAAATCAGATTTACATTTTGATGAAGAAAATCGTTGATAATCTGATTATAATACATAATTTTAAGTCAACGTTCGCATATCTGTAGCTGTTTATTTCTAAAGCCACTGAATACTTTATTACTTCCTTTCCATAAAACTGTGCTGTACTTGATGACGTTGCTAACTATCAGGAATTTTATATCATCTGATTTTCCCAATGCTAATCTCATATTATAGAGTGTTTTTGTGTTAGCATGTAGATATATTTTACTGTTGAAGAGTGGTGAATATAAGCTTGTGAGATCTGACTAAAATTTTGGAATGGATTGAAAAACTAGAGAAAAATACTGTTTTGAAAGCGTTACGGAAAAGTGATTGAGCACAGAAGAAACTGAGGTAAGTAGGAAAAATAAAATTCAAGAAATTACGTCTATAATAGACAAAGTAAATGCTTTATACTACTACAAAAGCTTTATATATATACACATACAGTGTGTGTGTGTGTGTGTGTTTTACTGACGGCTATAAAAAAAGCAATGCTCAGTAAATGCATTAATTGGATATGAATGTACATAAGCACAATATAACCTACAAAAGGGCTGAACGCAGAACTTCCGCAAACGTAATCTACAGCTTGAATAAGTAGGTAAGAACATACGACATAAACTTTAATACAAAAATACGGGGACTCCTGATTTACAGTCCCATTTACATTTCCCTTACTTTTGAATGAACCTTATATATAGTGTGCCGGTAGGAAGGAGCTCTATAAAGTAAGTAGAGGTAAAAATAAAATAAACAGAATATAAACATATGTCCGAAATGGTTTGTTTTCGAAATAAGGGCAAGAAAAAATTTCACCCATATTTGTGTTCCGAAGATAACATAATGCAATATGAAAATTCCTGAAAACAAATTGTAAATGCTTTCTTTATAAATGCCTTTTAACTATATGAATCCAGTTTTATCGCCTCTTTTATACAGTTGAGTAGTGGTAGACTGATAATTTCTTCAACATGTTTGTTACAGGTTACCTTCATTACCTGCGCTATCTGCCTCTGGTGGTTCATGACATTTCAGTTCGACTTTTATCTGTTTTCTGTTAGATGTACTACTGTTTTAAATTACTCAAGTGAACGCTTTAGATTTTACTGAATTCTCCGCCTAGACATTACAATTTCATGTGTAACAATAGGGGACGTTTGTGTTCTTCAGCATCTAAACTCAACTTCGTGATGCGCTGATTATTGTTTCTTGTATGTTCCCATTGTATACGTCGCATTCACAATTAACTGCTTAACCCTTTCCCCGACAATTAGAAAATATTTCTTCTTGGTTTAATAAAGGTTAACCATTTGTCAACACTGTTAATCGCTTAAAATTTTCGACTTTCCTAGTATTAAAATTATGTGACAATTTTCGTTACAACTGCGTTAGGCCTATAAGTAGTCATATTAAACACAACGAGAATGTTTGTATTGTGAAGAGAATGGAGACTTTATATCCAGAATTCTTTATTACTCAGAATTAATTTGCATTACGAATGTATTTTAAATTACATTATTATTTAGAAACTCTTTTACAGATAGGCTAATTAGTTTCACTTACGTTTATTATCCTTTCTAATTGTGTTTACAAAAGATTAAAACTGTTGACTCTGTTAACACGTGTCCGCTAAGCTTTGCTAACTTTATTTACACCAACTGTTATCCTTTGTGTTAATGTGCTAGTTCTGAAAGCGTTTAACCTAGATTGTTTCGAGCCTTACTGGGAGCAGAAGAACCTATCTTCGGAAGGTATAAACAAGTTCAAGAAAGACAGAGTACACGTTGATGATAAGCAAGTAGAATTACAACTTGAAGAGCTTCAATATACAACTCATCATTACAAACCAGACCAGAAATATCGTCCTGTCTTCAGAAAGAAAGGAAAACAACTGTTGACGTATTCTCACATGTGGATCGGCCGAGTGTGAAGTTGGGAACGGTACCTAGTCCTACAAACGACACCGATTGAAGACAGAAATTGGATACCGATCTTAATAAAAACGAAGAACGTTCGAAATAGAATACATACAAACGTCTTCCTCCAACACAACAGACATCTGTGGACATCTGCCTTGCAACACTACTCGATTCACTTCTACTACATGCCTCGTTACTTCAGTCAGTCATTCTCAGTGTTATAATGTATTTTGAAATCTTGCTCTTTGCTTTTCTCTTCCTGTTAGTCTTGAGGTGTCTACTGCTCAATTTTTTCCCCATTCTCTCCGCAATCATATTTTAAAAATGCCAAATGCAGACAGTTTTGCAAATATAACTAGGTATGCATCGTCGATGTAACTAATCGATGTAATTTATAATGCATACTTACTCCCCATCGTCGATGTCTTGAATAGATTCATACATCTTTCTTAGTGTTGTCTCGAAAATTCTTAGGATATTTTATCACGTGATGGCAGTGTCTACGCGTTACAACCGCATGTCAGTACTGGCAGTATTGGTCTAAAACGCAACTTTCTAAGCGCGGGGTAACGTTGGTTGATATCGAGTACGCTGCCATTAATAGGTATCCTTAGTAACATTATTCAATTCATTTATTCTAAATTCGAAGTATGTAAATCTATTCAATAATAAAAGTACGTAGTTGTGGACTGTTAAATTACTTGGTGGCCTCCGTTGCGATCTTGAACATTCCATGCATTTTGTTTTGGACTCGTTAATGGCGAGTCCCACGCTTAGGTGTCTTTGGAATGTTGTCAAAATACCTCAACCAAATCGATTTTTGCGGTACTTAAGATTGATGTATTATGTATAAATGCGTATAGTTTGGCAGTCATGATGGCAAACGTAAAGACATTCATTTCATGAATTCATACATATGATTACAATTAATTTTTACCATTAAACCATTAAAAAAGTGTTTTAGTTTTAAATATTTTTGAAAACACGCGCGCGCGCGAAACTATTTGTAGCCACACACGTGTCTGTTACTAGTTTTGAATCTTCGTATGCAGTACTGTTATTTTCCTTACTTTACAGCAGTTCAAATAATTGTCACGTGTCTGGAAAATACAATTACACAACTAAAAGATTTATTATGCACATTAATGACCTGAAAGTATTTATACACACACGACTGATAAGAGACTTAAAAAACATAACTTGAATTGTGTCCTTGACCATTTTGACACATGCCACAAGGACACCTTTGAAAGTAAAACAGGAAGATAAAATGATATAGAAGAAGGCAAGAATAGGGAAAAGTTGTCAGTGTTTTTAATCTTACAGTAGTAATCAGACTTGCTGAACCATTAGATTTGCGCTACTCATCTTGAAAATTACATATATTGAACTGAGTGACAGATTAATATTTTTTTATAAAGTTAATTGTAAACCATGTTATTTTTAGGTTTAAGTTATTCTATAAACAGTTAATAGCAAAAAGTGGTCTGTTTGTTCACAATGTTCTATACAGCTAATAGTTATTCCATACAACTAATAGTTATTCTATATATTCTATACAACCAATAGTTGTTCTGAACAACTATGCTATATGTTCAGAATAAAGTTACCGTTCTTGCGTTTAATTGCCGTGATGATGATACATTTAACATTTCTTTTTACAAGTAAATTTTTTAAAAGTTTAATCTCTAGCTTCCCATTTCTTTCCTTCTTGAAATGTTTTGTAAATCGTAGATGATAAATATGATCGACTGTGAGTAAGAGACATTTCCTCAGCTTGAGAAGACTTAAGAATGACCTTCCGTGCTCAGTTACACAGAGGTTAAGTTTTGTGTGTCATTAACCATAAACAGCCTTTTGATACTTTTTTTTAATTTTCCCACTTTTTGCTACTTTTCTCTGCCCGATTTCATCGTTTATTGTACTATTTTTCGGACCACTGAAGTGTTGTGCACTAGTAACATGAAAAGAACAGCTTATAGACACCGTTTTTAATCGTCAACATCGTCATCTTCATAATTTTTGTCACTATGAAATTAATGAGGTGGGGTGTGTGCGCGCCCACTGTGTTGTGTGGCGAGTTAGAACGCGCTTCAATTAGAAGCAGTTTGTCGCCAATTGAGCTGGGGAGCCAGCAAGCAATTATTACTCATTTATTAGTCGTGTCCAACGAGACAGCGCTAATACAGAGTTCATTAAAATTAATGTTGGCTTTTAACAAGCAGACGACAAGCCACATCTAATCACGATTTAGTTTTTCAGTTTCACTACTATTCGTCGCAGTTCTGTTAATAAAAATAGTTAAAACACTTAATTTTCACCATTATTCACTTTAAACGGCAAGCGCGGTCACACGGCGTAGCGTACAAATGAATTAAGTTTAATCCACGGATCAGTTATTATAAGAATATATGTTAAAACTAGAAGTTTTTGTAAAATAAACCGGTTTTCTAAAACTACAATACACTTAATTAAAATCATAAATTATTAGTCTCCCAAAATACTTACGAATTTATTTTCTCGTATTAGAAATGTTTTTTGCTGTACCACAACTGATTCGTCGTTGACGGGGTTTCGTTTATTACCCCATTAACAAGTCACAGTAAACAACAGATTGTTATGGTGATTTGACAAAGGGGTAATTAACGAAACATGTCATTAAAGATGAACAACCATACATTTTTTATGGTGTACAACAAGAAAATATTTCTCTTACGTGTTGCAAATAACAATTAATAACAAGTACAATATAAAGAACAAACATAAAATTAGACATATAAATAGAAAAACGTTAG
This sequence comes from Magicicada septendecula, assembly GCA_034769895.1. NCBI lineage: Eukaryota > Metazoa > Arthropoda > Insecta > Hemiptera > Cicadidae > Magicicada > Magicicada septendecula. Next base: position 266,529,818 of record CM068368.1, on the reverse strand, counting down.
TAGGCATATATAAATGTATATTCTTTTCAATTAAACATAAATGTGTATTACTGCAAAATACGTTTATATTTTTATAATCCTATATTATTGTAATAATATGGATTGTTCCAAAACATGTATGAAGCCGCAGTTGTCTGTCTCTCGAAATAAGCATTAATTTGTTTCGATATACTACTTGAAAAAAAAAACGATTCCACGCTTTATTTTATCTGTATTTGCAAATGCTTCTAATGCTTCCCGACTTGTAACCTACCCTGTCTTAAACGAACATGTACGTGAGAAATATCTTCATTCCTGATGCCTGGAGCCTGGAAAGATCCTAAATCTACCTGTTCACTATAGATTGTTCATAATCTATGTGTGTTCAACATTCTGAGCCAGACAATAGTGTCAGAATAGTCCAATGTAAATTGGATTCACGTCTCTTTAAAGGTTTCTTCCTTCATGCTCTCACATTTTTTGACAAATTATTGGAAATAAAGTAACTGTAAGAATCACAAAAATATTAATAATAATGAAACATGGAGTATCCACTGGAAGTAATCAGGGCAGCTGTTACAGGTCAGATTCAGGTGAAAGTGTCAGTAACCAGTAATCAGATGTATTTATTTATATTTTGTTTCAAAAACATTCGCTTAGGAAACAAATAGTTTATAAGATTCTTTTCAATATATAGTACGAAAATATCTGAAGTACATTACACTTAGCTTACAGTCGGATCTGCGTGACCCATTGATTTGAGCCTAGTTATAGGTTTTCTCGTAAATACCGCCCCACCTTTATTGATTCAGTTTTAGATAATCGGACGTATTTATAATTTATCCTTTACGATAGAATCATATTTCTTTTTCTAGCCTTCTACAACTCTAGCGTAATTGACTACTGGCGATTTCTGGTAATTTCTCAATCTCACTTGTTTTCAGCTTTTAAAAATTTTGACTTAGTCTCCATATTTTCTCAGAGCATTAAAGAGAACGTGTTTTTCATATGTTTGCCAAACCTGTGTTGTGTTATAAGAAGTAATCAAAAAATTTAAATTTTATTTTACAAATTGACCTTACCCTTCTTCTTTCCAGGCATCGCAAAACGCTTGATCGCTGAGTTTGAATTTGTACGTCAATTTGAGTTTTCATTACTTGTTCAACAGAATTCACATGGCAAATGTTACTAGATGATTTATTGTTTTAAAGCTTGTATTCTCGTATAGAAAAATGCTAGGTTTTAGTGAAGGGATCGGATTTTAAACGCCCCTTTCTAAAAGCAAAAATCAATAAATGAAAAAGTAAAATAAAGTAAACAAATGAGATTCGTGAAAAAGAGAAATAGAGACAGACTTTGGAAAAGTTACAATGGATGAAATTAAGTACACCAACTGAATTCAAGGTGCCAACGTTTTTTTCACTGGGATTAAGTATATTTAACGCAGAGAATAAGGAAAAGTTACGTTTGTCCGAGTTTGTATACATTAACAAAGTACATGAGTAGTTCACAATTTGCTTTTTTCACATCCGTATTTGTACTGTGTCATAAACACATTAGGCAGCAGGAGGTACTGATGTGTAGCTTGTGTATTAAACATATGTAATAAAGCTCTGCTAATTAAAAGCTCTGTGTTTTATTACGTAAGCGGGTAATACGATTCGTATTACCATTCAATTAAAACTCTTTAAATGCGTCCCCGCTTTTCAATCTGAACTATAGATATTACATTTTGAACCAGATAATTGTGACAAAAGTCTTCTGAAGTTTAGTAATCCAAAGCGCTCAATATAGTGGACCGACCTCTTTCAATAGTATTTTTTTCTGTAACTGTTAACCAAATCAATTAAAATAATGAAGAAAAGTTTTAAATATAGTAAAAATATACACATACGATCAGATATGAACACGCCAAGGAAATGTTATTGATATTTTCATAATTTTTGTTTTCGTTGAACCACATGTCTGGAGCAGTACTTGTATTATTGTCACATGTTTTCGTTTTCGTTAAAATAAATAAATATTAATAAATAACTTTCCAGAAATTTATTGTTTCCAGAAATTTATCTTATCAGTATTCTGTTATTTATACAGAACTATCGACTTATAATTTAGTTAAAATATTTAATAATTTAAGAAAGCATGTTGTTATGTTCTGCGAGTTATTTAACAAGATGAATACTAAGAGACAAGGGGGTTTTGTGTGGCGCTCCTCATACGAGGCAGTCCCGAAACCAGAACTAGCTGTCACGAGAGGCAAGCTATTTTCCAGTCGGGCAAAACATTTTCCAGATGAGGCGTATCGCGTATGTCTATATGTTTATATTTAGATCTATTAGTATATACATATTTATATATTTTTCATTTAATTTATTTACTTGTAATTCTCCTACATCTCTGCTGATGCTCCTTTCATCTGAGAAATACGCATGGTTACAAATAAGCCCAATTTGCAGACGAAATTAATAAGATTTCCACTATATTCGTGGTACACTGAAATAAACTTCAGAGAGTTAAAAATAATTCAGTAGTTCAATGCTGGTTATTGTCTCATCTTCGGACAGACAATAGCTTTGTCTTTTCCTGGTTCCCAAAACTGTTTACCAATGTTTTGATAGCCACGATAAAATGTTTATTCCTGCTGTTAAAATTTATTTCCTATAGCAAAATGTCACATACGTTTTACCACATAGAACTCCAGCCATTTAATAAACTATACCAAGCAGCTCGAAAACAACAGACGTTGTTTTGTTTCGGGGAATTATGATTTTGTTTAAATGGCTTACCTTTTCTCAGAACAAGATATTCGTTGTTTCTGTTCACGGTAAGTATAGGCTACTTGATGACGTTAATACTGCGTTATCATGTTGACAGACAAATAGAAGTTACAAGGAGTGTTTTAGCGTCCTGGCCTGCATATACGATGTCTGGCTAGAAAACTCCAGTTTTTTGCATTGAAGCGCGGTTGTCCGTCGCAAGGGTGTTAAAGTGCGCCCTCCCTTTACACGGACTGTAAAGACTTTCGTGTTTGGTTTGCTCCGGCTGACTCCACGTCAGCTCTGTTTTGGGGGATTCAGCTCCGTTGCTCCCTTAAGATTCACCCACAGGAGTTTAGGGTTTAACGTGGATACTGGTGAGGGCGTTAGGCCGGGCGCCATAAGCATCGATGCCCTGTTACGTTGAGGCGGATAACACACGAAAAGAAGCTCTTACACACCTCGCGTTTTCCTTGCCTGGACGACAGCAAAGCCAAAGCGGTTCAAACTATTCCTGTTCTGTCTGTTGCTGAATTTTGATACAGACACTGGACTAACCAAGTGTGGGGAAGCCGCCCCCATTGTTTATGCAAGCCAACGAATCATGAGGGATTTGGAAGCTGCTGGTCAATTAATTTTGGCCTCATTTACAGAATGGCCCATAACGGATGTGGTGATGACATGCGGAAGTGGAGATATGAGCAAATCAGATCGGTTTGGAATAGTCTGCGTTGGACACTATACACCACTTTCGTAGCCAATCCTAAAGACTGTCCAAGTGGCATCATTACGCTCGCCTGCCGTAGAAATTGGAAGCATACGTTCGAATGCCGTGTAACGGAACATCGCTTCGCTGACTAAGAGGAACGTGATTCCAGGATACATTGGCAAGTTATTCGTGTACACGAGGTACAGAATGGGGCTGAGAAGAGATCCTTGAAGAAGGCCAGTGACGATGGGGCAAAGTACAAAGCACTTCCATCGACCCTCACCCTGAAGATTCGGTATATTAAATACTACAGTATGTGATACACATTGAACGCTGTTTTTTATGTGTGAGCCAGTTTATAGTCAGGCGTTCATTCGGGAATTTGTCAAAGGTTTGCTCATGTCCTGCAAACAGGACAGCGTAGACGAATGCCTGTCTGCTAGAGAATGACGATTCTCACTAGCTGAAGAGTAGTCGAGTGCCCTACAGTAACCCGAACTGCCCTTAGCAAACAGGAGTTGCTCGAATATCTTCAGGCAGTAGCTTTCAGGAAGCGTTCGCGGTTTCTTAGATTTCGGAATCAGAATGATGTTCCCGGTCTCCCACTCCCACAGGCAGGGATAGTACTGTAGCCTCTTCATGTTGGTGACATTAGGCCCAGAGGCGTAGCTATGGAGGGGGCCAAGGGGTCAGCCGCCCCGGGCGGCAAAGTGAGCATAGATTTGAAAAAATTGTTTTCAGTTTATAAAAGTACAAACAACTTGTTTCTTTGATATCACTATTCCTTTCATACAAGAAGCATAACCAGCCAGCTTGCTGTTGTCATACCTTGCGTAATAAACAGTATTAGTCTATTTTGTACTCAAGAATCGTAATTACGGTTCATTATGACAACAAATTACGCTGTACCAGAGGCTCTTTGTCCCTCTCTGTACAATACAGTATTTCATTCACGGATGTTCAGTCTATGCAGCTTCTTATCTCGGTGTTGAGCTGCGAGTGATGAGCAGACGTTTAGTCAGTACAGTTTTTTATCAGTATTCATGCTCTTTGTATTCACTTGCTGCTCCAATATTTTTTGGAACTTTGTAGTGAGTTGTTGTGCCGCAAAGGAAAACTGATAATCATACAGTATTAGCTTTGTATAGATATTCTTAATTGTTATTTATATACAGACGAATATATTATTTATAAACGTATAAAAAAACGTTACGTGGGCTATGTATGTGCAGTTCTTCCCGGTTCGACGCAGAAAACGTGTTGGTTATCAGTTGTTTTTGAGTATCTTGAGTGTGCGGTTTGTTTTTGGTTTGTGCGTCTTGTGGGTATGTCTAGGCCTATAATACTTAACGTGTATGTCATCATACTAACACTATTATTGAAAATCAATATTTTTGAATTTATTTAAAGCTGATATGAAACGAAATAAACTCAGTGGCGCCCAGTTTCGGAAGAGGAGGGAAGAAAGATTAAGAGCTACAAGTTCCAAAGAGTTTATGAAGTCTTTAATCAAGGAAAATCGAACATGAGTGTCAAAATATTAGAATTAACAAGGAATCAACTTGCGATCATAAAATGGATGTTAACGACGAGGCTGTTGATAAATACAATAAAGTTAACGACGTGAATACTTCAAACTGTGAAAGTGTCAAAGTACAGTTACAAGATTAAATCTTTAATTTTTGGTGACCGTCAATCAATGAATGTTTAGTGGCTGGTTAGTGAGGATCGGTCAATAATACAAATTTTAGCTATTTTGCGTCGACGTTTCTACAATATTTATTGTCATCTTCAGGACCTGTGTATGAAATACAATAGAAATATCAAACATAACGAAACAATTAAATATTTGGGTGAACGTTTGGTGTATGTGAGTGTGTGCGTGCGTATGTATGTATCATTTTATATGTGAAGACTTATGGTAGTTTGTTTACATCTTCAAATTATCTTTAAGAAAACGAGCAAATTATAGTATGAGAGAACTTAATTTATACAGTACAGTATTACAATTTAAATTACTAAATGTAATGATATTTTAATTAATTAAACACACAGTAATCAACAATTGGATATTAGATTGGTACATAAATTGTTTATACCTACAGCAGTCAACATATAGCAAAGTAATATATTACCTATAACTAAAACAGATTATGGGATGTTTACTACGTAATTATTAAAAGTTATTTGTACCATGTTTCACTCCCTACTGGTATTAACAAAACAATCATAATTTAGAAACATACAATTTACAAAATAACTGTAGAGCATTACGACTTACATCAGATAGTTGACAAAGGTTGCAAACAAAAGTTTCTGGTAAAATTTTCCAAACAAATTTTCTCACTCTCTCAAAGAGTCAGAGAGAGAGAGAGTGATAGAGAGGGACAAAGAGAGAGAGAGAGTGAATGAAGAGAGATAAGGAGAGTGAGAGAAAGAGAGAGAGCGAAGGGTGGAAGAGTGAGAGAGGGAAGAAGGGAGACAGTGAGTGAGATGTAGTAAGAGACAGAGAGCGAGTGGGAGTGATAGTGAGTGATAGAGTGATTTCAGGTTAGAGTGAGAGGCTGTCAGAAGGACTGGCAGGGGGAGAATGGTTGTGAGAGAAGGTGTGATTGTGGACACATACATAAATTACATTATTCTATAGTACTCTTGACTATATTTTACAATATGATTACAATTATTATCCAAGTTTACCTGTTAGTAAAAATTTTACCAGAAACTTTTGTTTGTAACCTTTGTCAGCTATCTGATGTAAGTCGTAATGCTCTACAGTTATTTTGTAAATTGTATGTTTCTAAATTATGACTGTTTTGTTAATACCAGGGGGAACATGGGGATGGTTGTAACACGAGGTTGGTTGTAACAGTGCTTGTAACTCGAGTAATTTTCATCAGATCGCTGCGCTATCTGGCTTGCAGTTCCCTCTAAAGGTTGTGTAGTGTAGGCTACAACGCTGGCACAGAACGTTGAAGCTAACCTCCGCTACATCAAAAAAATACTGTTTTTTGAAAAAAGTAACTTTTTGCAATTATGTTATGAAGCGTATTTCTACTTACATTATTCTCCAATCATACTAGCTACGCATGTAGTCTAACAACTCAAGTATTATTTATAAAATATCACTATTACATTAACGACTCGGAAAACTAGGTTTTTTATAAGTAAAAGCATAAAGTTTTACCAGGGGGAACCGATTTTCTCCTTTAAAAGGCATCTTCAGAGGCTGCCGCTGTCCGTCTTGTTGTGGGTGACGGAATCGATTTATTTATAAATACCAGGCATCAGCTTTGCTTTTATTGAAAAATAATTAGACACATGGGTACTTTTTTGTAATGGCGACGTGTGGGGTTGGTTGTAACACAGATTTTACTCTGTTACAACCTGCCCCAGGTCAACGTTACAACCTACCCCATGGATATTTCTTCACTTCTTAATTTTTAATTAGTAAATAAAATGGATATTACATATTTTATTTAATTATTACGGAACTCAAAAGTTATCTGGACTGATGTTAGTTAACAATGAAAGTATACCAGTGTGTAAAGATTATATCAATTATTAGATTTTGTCGTATATGTCTTATTCATGTGATTGTAGTTGTGCCAGTAGTGAAAACAAAGTGAAGTTATTTTTATTTGTTTATCTCTAATTTCTGGTGGACAACAGACATGAAAAATTATCAAATTTTGATAACAGCTATTATCATTATTATTATTATTATTATTATTATTAGTAGTAGTAGTACCAACTTAATCATCATTGCAACTTCTAGTTACGTACTTCAGAGCACTTCAATTCATTCACCAACATATACTAATTACTCTCTCTCTCTCTCTCTCTCTCTCTCTCTCTCTCTCTCTCTCTCTCTCTCTCTCTCTCTCTCTCTCTCTCTCTAACTATAACAGAGTGTTCAGAATACCCCAACCTTACTACAATACATTTTTAATGACTTACATTTCTATACAGATGAGGAATCCTAAGAGGAAGACTGATCGTGGTAAGATACCTATCGAGACTTTATTCAGGCTGCAGAAGCTGTTGAGAAAGGATCTTCTGTACGAGAAGCTGCACGTAAAAGAAGCTATTGAAAGTGGGTATCAAAAAAGAAAATCATCTAAAGAAAAAACAAAAGAAATTAAGAGGAAACGCGAAGGAAAAACGTCCCGGAAAAAGAAAGTAAAGAGCAAAATAAAAGTAAAGTAAATTTCTTAAATTTGAAAATCTACCTGAAGAAGAAGAAGATGATGATGAAACCTGTCTGTGTTTAGTCTGCATGAGACCATTTTCAAAGAGCGGGCCTGGTGAGGAGTGGGTGCAATGCATGGAGTGTAAGCACTGGGCATATTTTTCATGTGCTAAAAGATCAAAGACATATATGTGCCATAACTGTATGTCAGATGGATTTTCTGAATAAAACTTTAAAAAAATGGTAACGGACTAGGTATTTGTTTTTCTAACGTTGTTTCTAGTTGAGCATGCTTTAATTTGTATTTTGTTAAATTACAGACATTCATTATCTTAGATGCTTTTCAAATTTTTGTTTATTTTAGATTTATTTTAACTGAACATTTGTATTTTGTTAGGTTAAAAACATTTGTAGTTTTATAAATTTTGATAAGTTTTGTTATTTTAAATTGTTTTTTCACTTAAATTTGTATTTTTTTAGGTTACAGACACATAGTTTTAGAAAAGTAACTTTAAATTGTTTAATTTAAATTACTTTCTTTGGGCAAGAGTTGGTATTATAATGTGAACGCGCGCGCGCGCATGTATCTGTGTGCGGGCGTGTGTGTAGGGCCTATGTGTTTATCTTATGGAAGGAAATTGTCAAATACTTTTATGATTGTAACGAAATTATAAGATAATCTGTTTTAAAAGACATTTTTAACTTTAAAGATATGATATAAGAAGGAATATATTTTTTTTCTAATAAATGGTTTAATTGTATATATAGAACACTGTACTTTGATTTTGTAGATAAAATTAGATCATTTGTATGAGAAATAAAATTTTCCTTAAGCGAAATATGTGCTTTATTTGTCTTGTTACAACCAACCCCTGCAACTGTTACAACCAACCCCGCTGTGGGAAGGTTGTAACATTTTGACTTGAGTTAGTTTTCTTTGCGTGCTAAAATAATTATAAATCATAAATGGCTGAATATTTAGTACATCATAAACAACATCCATGGGTATCGGAAATTATGAAAATATTTTTAAAATTATGAAAATTGTCAGAGTTATTAATGACAAAATTTGAAATGTTACTACCTTCCCCGTGATCCCCTAGGGAGTGAAACATGGTAAAAATAACTTTTAATAATTACGTAGTGAACATCCCCTAATCTGTTTTAGTTATAGGTAATATATTACTTTGCTATATGTTGACTGCTGTAGGTATAAACAATTTATGTACCAATCTAATATCCAATTGTTGATTACTGTGTGTTTAATTAATTAAAATATCATTACATTTAGTAATTTAAATTGTAATACTGTACTGTACAAATTAAGTTCTCTCATACTATAATTTGCTCGTTTTCTCAAAGATAATTTGAAGATGTAAACAAACTATCATAAGTCTTCACATATAAAATGATACATACATACGCACGCACACACTCACATACACCAACACGTTCACCCAAATATTTAATTCGTTTCGTTATGTTTGATATTTCTATTGTATTTCATACACAGGTCCTGAAGATGACAATAAATATTGTCGAAACGTCGACGCAAAATAGCTAAAATTTGTATTATTGACCGATCCTCACTAACCATCCACTATAACAAGATTAAGTTGATTCTAGTACCATGGTTGATGTTGCATAGTGCAGTCTTGAAATTACAGGCGATGAAGGACAGAATATTACTAGCAACAATGTAGACCGTGTTCTCGGTGCTGCTCTACAAGATATGGGAGTTTGGCCAAGCGAGATACCTCAATCCTTCCGAGATATAATGGTGAATAGAGGAACATGTCAGTTGTAGAACAAGGACAGCAATATTCCTTAATATGAAGATTGACGGTCCTTAAACAAGTGGAAAATGACGAAAAGATAAATCGCACTTGGATGTGTTTTTCTCCAACTAAAAAATCTCTATTTTGTTTTCGTTGCAATTTATTTCCACAAAAAAAACTATCAAATAAGCCAGTTCAATATTGAAAATGGGCTTTCGTCGTGGCGAAAGTTAAATCCCCGTATTCAAGATCATGAAAATAGTCCTGCTCATCAGTCTGCGTTTTTGGAATGAAGGAATTGGAACGTTCTTTAAACAGAGGGGGACTTATTGATGGTGGGGCGTCAGTATCACAAAAAGGATAAGAAAGAAGCGCACGATGCTAGGGGAGTATGCAGACGACTCTGCAGGAACCGTTCAGCAAGAAATGCGACGTTCTCTAATAGAAATTTTGGATTAAAGTTAGTTGAAATTTCAAGCGTTTCTCTAACATAAAAGAGTTAGGAAAACGCTTTCGATTCCTCTGAAAATTTGAGGCGTACGTAAAATGATGGGGATATACATTTTAAGGAACAGCTTTCCCAAATCAATATTAAGTGCACAGTGCTTGCAAAACTGTATCCACATGACCTAAACAGTGAAGTATGAACAATTGTTCAGTGACTTAAAAGACGTCGTACTTTTATTAAAAAGGGCAAAATTAACGGAGAACAAATGGACTCCAACCCAGGAACCCCAACCTCAGGTTCCTGGTTTGGTGGAATGGACCTCAGGGACTGCTACCATACATTTCTTCAATGGGATTAGAAGCCTACAAAACACTAGCAACAGCTTTAAAAAATTTTCTTACTTTACCAGTGTCTGTGTCTTCTTGTGAAAGATAGTTTAGTAAACTTATATTGATTGAATCGTACCTACGATCAACAATATCTCAGGACAGGGTATCAAATCTAGCGATACTCTCAATTGAAAACGACACTGCTTCTTCATTAGATTATACGATTTAATAACCGACTTTATTAAATATTAAAAATAAATATTAAGTGTTTATTAATAGAAGACGGAACCATTAACGGAAGTAATGTTAAGTGATTTATTTTATTACTTTTAATGTAGTCCTTTTTTAACTTTTAGGATATTCTTTTGACGATGCGCTTTAGACCTACAAGGAATTTGCATATTTATTATTATAACATTTTTATGTTATAAATTTGTTATATTACTACATTTTTTGTAGTCTACATTTATTACTAATAAATGTATACAAACGGAATACCGGTAGGGCTAATGTTAAACTTATAATATGTAATTTCTTAATTTTGACTTAACAAATATTCTTAAGACGTTTTCTGGACGTGCTTTCATATGAATATCTACACATTTGCATTTATTAAGTACTATGTTCACTGGATGGGCCTTCATTTTTGCTCTTTTGTCCCCTTTTAATTGTGAAGGCGAGGCGGCCCACGATCTTCTTGCCCCGGGCGCCAAAAAGCCTAGCTACGCCACTGATTAGGCCTACAAGATTCAAGGCTATCTGCTTCGTGTTTCACTCGAGTCTTGTTTAAAAATAAACATTTATACCCTACCCATATAGCAGTTAATCCACAGACATCAAACTCAGCAAATCTCCTCTGAACACACTGCCAGCAAGTTACGTGATGCGCTGGTAATTCTACAACGAGTCACTAAAGCCTTCACAAGTTCAAGTAGCGGAAACTGTTTTATTTCGCTATTTGAAATAAGGGGATTTTTAATTCGTATTTTTTCCCGCGATTTAAAATTCAATAAGACTTTCACGGATAAAAATTTGTGATTCGAAATTGGTAAAAATGTCATAAAACACGTTAGGTCGGACGGCGCCATTCGAAGGCAGGAGAAGCACCACAATGCCAGCAGGCTACTCACACGTTATCCAGTAACCGACACCCTCCACATTTTTCAATTTTTGTACTGAACTCGTCCATATCTTCCCCAGTTTGCACAATCATAATTATTATGACAAAGTAGCAGTAGTATATTGTAACGTGACAGATATTCCACTAATAATTAATTCAATTAAGATCATATAAATAATTAAATTACATATAACCAAGAATTTCAAATGAAAATAAAATCACACTTCAAAGAAAAACACCAATAAAAGAAAAACAGTAATTCAGTAATAAAAATGCAACAATAAAATTCAAGCCAATAAATTAAAAGGAAACTCATATTAAAAAATCAGGAGATTACCCAGGAGATTAGGAGCAGGTGATAAACAAGATACCCCAAACACAAGAAGAAACAAGAAGAGGAAGTTTAGTATCAGGTGATAAACAAGATACCCCAAACACAAGAAGAAACAAGAAGAGGAAGTTTATTAACAGGTGATAAACAAGATATCCCAAAATCAAGAAAGAAGAGTAAAGCGGGTTAGATGATAAAGAAGATACACCGAACCCAAGAAGAAAGAAGAAATTTATAAGCAGATGATAAAGAAGATACCCCGAATCAACCGTCGGACAAAATAAAACAAAGTACCTTGGTTTACCCAAGAAGGAACCCAAGAAGGAAGAAGAGAAGAAAGGAAGATATAGGATGGGAGAACCACAATAAAAACCTATTATTAACTACCATGAACCCCAAACCAAATGTTAATACCATTAAAGAAAGTACTGTATAACACCCCAAAACCTTATAAAATTGTAATTTAATTATAGACAAAAGTATTGAGTAGTATGATAAGAAGTGCACCAACTAAAGTTATTATATTGTAAAATAAACAAATCTTCACAGTCCACTATGACTAAAGGTATGGTCTGAGAATATAATAAAAATCAAACATAAGTCAGAACCAATAGTGAAAGTGTACCAGTGTAGTGTTTTTAAATGTAATAAACATCAAGTTAATGTGTAACTATAACTTAAACAAGGTGCTATTAAATAACTTTTATATTTTATAATTAACAGGTGATGAAATATTAAAAGGAAAAATATTTCCAATATTTCACAAATAAGGTCAATTTATTATATCAAAACATTCATAGTAATGCTAATAATAAAAGAAGTATGTGGGGGAATGTTTACTATATCAAGGGGTTAGATAATAATACATATATAGTCAGAAAGGACTGAAAATAAATTAAGTTTAAATAAAAATTAAGAAATTAAATGGCTAATAATGTTCAAAGCCTGTGAACTCCACTTTAAAAGAGTTATAATAGAATAAGGTTTGTATTTAGTGTAAGATGTTTGAGTTACATAACAGCATGCATACAGATTAAAATTTTAGGTATGGATGCTGTATTAATTTGTAAAATGTTTAAAATGTATGTTCAAAATAGTTCCAGCAAAAATGTCTAACTTTGAAGACTGCTAGTAAATGTCAAATATTATTTTTTGTGTTAGTAGCATGAATTAGATGCTACAAATATCAATAATTATGTAAACAATTTTATTTCATGTTATGTTAACTTTTAAAAGTCAGAGGAGGTGTAGAATTAACTTTATTTGAAAAAACCATATATGTAAAATACTAAACTCTAGGCCAAATAATGAATTCCCAAAAAATTAATATAAACTAGTTAATTAACCAATGAACCATGTAAACTAACAAGATTTATGTAAGGTGGATCGATAACTAACTACTGTAAATGATCCTATGATTTAAAAGAGGAATATAGTAAAATGTCTTAAATTATTAAAAATTTTCGAAATGTAAAAAATAACTATTTCAGGGGAGAAATAGTAAATTAATGAATTATCACTAAAGGACAGTTCAAATGTTAAATTTATAAGGCATTAAGGAAAGGAAGGATTTGTGACCATCTGAAATTTAGTATAATTATATTTATAACACCTAAAATGGCAGGAATTTTGTACAAGAACAGGAAACAGGTTTTTGGGCCTAGATTTCCAAAAATAAGGAAATATGGCTATTTTAACAAAAATCTCAACGAATATGGACTATGACATATCAAATTAAACAGAATGAGATAAATAAACCAATTATGTGGTTAATAGTACATGAAAGCAATCAATAAACTAAAAATATTCCATATATAATGTACTTTATAATTATGTAGAAAGGAAATGAAAATTATTTTAACAATACTTTTCCAATATTAACTTGGCAAGATCTTTCCTAAGACGAAGGAAGTAAGTTAGTTCTTTGTTAACATTCAACGGGAACGGTCGATGCTAAATCGCGTTCTAAAATCGTATAACGAAGTGTAATGGAGTAAAAGTTGAAAATAAGTGGAAAACGAGAGTTACCTAAATTGACCATTTTGAACTTAAAATCAGTGAAATACTCTACCACAATAGTGAAAACAAACAATACACAACACACTTCCAGTGAATTAAACTGTTCAAACAAACTAACATTAATAATTCACTTTGTAACAACTTTTCGAATTTTCGTCATAACCAGCAAACACTCAATACATCTAAAACAAGACAAATAACACCTGTGAACACTGAACACTTATCCAGGATACCAGAACAACACAATAGACAATATAAACTATCACGGAGACCAATAAAACAGTTGTGAAAGGGATTTTATTATCAGAATTTCCAACCATCAGTTTGCAGTAATATTCCACAGCGAGACGTGCCGCCATTGTGAATTTCCCATGATGCAAAGTACCAACCAGCCACGAAGTCGCTAGTCAACGATTGGGTATAAATTGTATACTACAAACATTATATATTATTAACAAATTGTCATTTTTCACTTTCAAGACTTATATTTTTGTACATGTTATACTTTCTAGGCCTACCCTCCTCTGACTATATAAATATAATCGTTATAAGAACCTTTTGCAATATTTATATAAAAAAATAACCTGTAATCGCAAATCGATATATCCCTGTGAAAGAGTCGAATAGTTGCTCAACATCGATTTAACATCGATTTTTAAGAATTATTATTAATAAATCAAATTATTTCAATGATCTGGATTTTATAATTCACATCTTAAATTAAGAGTTTAACTAACTACACGACTTACTGGAAGACGATAAATCTTAACTGAAAGTGATATACTGGAGCAGCGCTGAAAATCACTAATCGATTACAGCAAGAAGATAATCTGATTAACTCCGGATTTAGTTAAGGTCTACCAGAAGTGTAAAATTTAACCGAAATAAACTCACAGAATTTTAAAATTTCAAACAAAACACAGAACCAGGATTATTTCTAAATTATAACAATAACAAACAAACATACAATTTTTTTTTGAACACAATTTTTTTTAAATAAAATTTTATTTTTATTATTTTTTTGAACCTACACAAAGGAATATATTATTTGTAACCAGTGAAAACAGGTTTAGTTACAATATACATCGTCATTGTCTTGCTGTGATAATATATCTGTCTCACATAATGAAAATCATATACAGTACTATTATTCAAGCAACTTAAGATACAATTAAAATGTCGTAGGTCCTAGCCAGGTTAACGGCCACATATTAAGGCAGTATCTGGGTAAAAGACCAAGCGCTAGGCAGCCGGAGTGTTTAAAAAATAAGACAAACAGCAAAGACATATAAAATAATAATAATTATTAATACTTTTTATTTTAAAAAAAACTTTACAGGCATTCTCTTTGTTTTTCGCTTAGCGTGTATGAATACTTTCTGTTTCTTCTTCAGCTCAGCAACTGAATATTTACAGCAACAATAGTAAAAAAACGTTAGTGACAATATGATACGTGAAACAATTTACGTATATAATGACAAGAAAATTTTAGAGTAAAGTAATTCATGAGTCAGTAGTTTCCCTTAATGCTTACTTGAATCTATGAACTATGCATATACAACGTGGAAGATCGATGTCGTTGGTTAGCATCTGTAATTTTATTACTAATTGTTTGTCGTTTCAATTCAGCGTAAAATAAATTAGGATTCAATGGATTTTCGACGGATTAAGGATGTCTCCACGTTTGCTGATGCCGTACTCTTTGATGCGGTAACTCTTTGTAGAATTTTTTTCAATTTTTTTCTACTGGTGTAAGTTAAAGTTACTAGTTCATGTTTGTTAAAAATATAAACCTAAATACACAATAGGCCAATACATCGAATATTTAGCACTTGTACTTACAGCACATTCAATAGTACCGTATATGATTAAGTACGATATGATATGATTCAATAGTATAGAGTCTACAATATGGTAATGTACGAATAACAGTATATTCACACAAGTCAGTGAAGAAAACTGCAAATTTCGGTGTACTCGAGAGAAAGGAGAGATATCACATGAAAATTCACTGTGACTTATGAGAAAATTAAAAATATGATTCAGTATAAAAATAAACAAACAAAATTATTTCAAAATTTTTGAACATTATAAACAGGAGAAATACATGTGAACATTTTTCTGGGTTCAAGAGCGTTAGATGCATCACTAACGAAGTTTCTGCAGACGGTACACAGACTTCCAAGGCAAACAGAATTCGTGAAAATTGATGTGCAGCACTAACAAACCTGTAGAGTTTGCAAGCACTAGAGTCGGGATTGCAGAAGAGCTGGAGGAATCAAACCGATTGTGGTGTATACAGTATACTTCATTCGAGAAGTAATGTTGGTTGACTGAGGCTGCGATTATGAAATTCTGAGCGGGCAGCGTTGCTTCAAACTGATGTGAACGAATACGATAATGAATGTTAACATTACTAACATTAGTATTATTTTTCATAGATACAACAAACACATGGTTACAACGAAACAAAATAATAGTTAAACAGTTAAAACAAAACAATATAATAATAATAATAATAATAACGTAACTAATGATAAATTTTGTGTACAAAACAATTTAATTTCTTTGTTAATATTTATAATGGCTATCTTAAATATAAAATAGTTATTATTATTATCATTATTATTGTTACAGTAGTAATAGTACTTGTTTTAGCAGCAGCAGCAGAAGAATTTTTTTCATCAGTAACAAACAGCGTATCTTAGTGCAAATCGCTACAGATTGAACACATTTTACGCTCTGTTTTGTTTGTTTTTACACAGTTAAGTGAACAGTCAACAACCCGAAATAAGTAGTAATTTTGTCGCTTCGCCACCGGATGTGTCGCGGTGACATTAATTTCCGGTGCATACCCGTTTTTAACGCGAACCGAACATTCATGAATACCGCACACCACCGTTATTTCTCGAAATAAAAAATACATAACATAACAAACACAGTCCGCTTTGGTTTGTTATCTGGAGTGCGGTAACCATATCTTCCTGTACATGTACAGTTCTCTCGATCTGCTCTTAATGGCATTTATGAAAGGAGTTTCAAGTACTCTACTAGCCGCGTTGGTGTGCATTAAACCACGATTATAAACGATACCTGGAATATTTCACAGTAACAGAACTAGATAAACACGACCTTTCCCAGTGATGGTGCAAGGAAGTTAGTCATGTCACTGGGTGGCATAATGCAATGAAATGAAAACATCATAAATAAACATTTGAGTACATTCATGATGCAAGATATCACTTTTAAAAAGGATGCAGAAGTACTTTGTCAACGATATACCGATAAGACAGTCCTGAATGTTGCTTTTAACAGAGTACTATCAACGAAACCAAATAGTAGATCAAATTTATTCAAACCTACTAACCGTTCAGAATTACAAAAAAAATAATATATAACTATCAATAAATAATCTACTGAATCACTACAAAACGATTTAATAACACAAAAACGAAAATCAGATGGCTGTCTGAAGAATGATGAAGTCCGTGCGGACTCGCGGGGGGGGGGTGCACGTATTTCTACTTACAAGACTAGGCAAGATTCCGTTGGTTGTATTGTCACCAGTGGGGGCCCTGGGGTTTAAGAGGCCCCTTCAAAGCTGAATTGGAGTAGTGAGCATTGAATTAATGTAAATCAATAATCACGTTAATATTTTTAATGAATTACCGAAGGTACTAAAAACATGAGAAAAGCATGAAATGTGTATAAAAGATCTAGGTACATAGTATTAAAAAATACATGTACAAATGAAATACTAAATGCTAAAACTGCTCTGCTGCTTTTAGCAGTATTGAATTTATCAAGAACGTCAGAAAATTCCACTTTTGAAGCAATGTCACTTTCATTCAATAAGATTACAAATGAAGATAGCCTCCCTTGAGACATGGTTGATCGAAGATTTATATTAGATCAACTTTAAGTTCGACCGTTCTACAGCCGCAAGAAACACTGATATCGTTGAAAAATTCATAAAAACATTTGTTTTTATCATGGTTTTCAGCGTGCCACCAAATCCTAAGCCCCTTGTACAGTTCTGATAAACATTTTCAGTCCTTGATAAAGTTTCTCTGTAACTGTATTTAAGAAAGAAGAATCTTCTACTTGCATAGTGGAACGTAGTTGCATCTATGGAGAATTTCTTCATTACAGGTTTGTCCTTCAACGCTTTACTGTCATACAGGAAGCCAAAGTTTTCTTCGTAATTTCGTAACTCTTTAAATCTTGTGAGATCACTCTGTCTGCTCATGTCAATAACCATATAAAACTTAATATAATATTGAAACTTTCTCTTGTGAAAACTTACTTGTCTTTTTCGTTGAACGCGTTTCGGCGTCGTATTCGCCTTCGTCAGCTTAGAAACAGACTGCCAGTACTAAGTACTGGCACTAAGTAACGGTTGTTGCTTGGAAGGTATAGTGGGGGTGGTGTGTGGAGGAAGGGGATTGGCGCGGGGATCCAAATTATTGTTTGTTTTTTGTATGATTGTGTCAAAAAGTGTATGTGATTTATATTGTAACTGGTCGTTTAGTATGTTGTTTGGTTGTGTTGTGTGGTGTTTGTATATTTCATACTGTTCAGCTGTGTTGAGTTTTCGACCTTTGGGTAAAAGGTGTAATATTTCAAGATTAGTATCTATGTTGGTGTAACTATGGTTATGTGTGTGTATGTGTGTGGCAAACGCAGAATGTATATTGCTGTTGGAGAGGGCCTTTAAAGTGTTAAGAGTAACGGGATGAAAAAGATCTTCCCGTCTGGCCTATGTAGAAACTATTACAGTTATTACAATTTAATTTGTATACACCTGTTCTATTGTATTTGTCTATGTCCGTGTCTGTATTGTTGATGTGTTTATTGATGGTATTGTTAGTTCTGAATGCTATTTTGTACTTGTGTTTTCTGAATGTGTTGGCAAGTTTGTGTGTGTTGGAGTTATGGTATGTGAGAGTGATGTATTTATTGTGTTGTGTGTTGTTGGTATTTTGTGTTTTGTTATTTTTGTTATTGATGCGTTTGTGTAGTTTGTTTATTAAATTGGGGTTGTAACCGTTTTTCTTTGCTATGTATTTGATTGTGTTGAGTTCGTCAGTATAATCTTGTTTACTTAAGGGTATTTTAGTTAGTCTATGGAGCATATGGTTGAAGGCCGCATGTTTATGTTGTGTTGGGTGGTTTGATGTGTTGTGTATAACCATGTTAGTTGTGGTGGGTTTTCTGTATATTTTGTACGTGTGTGTATTGTTAGTTTTGTTAATTGTTAGGTCTAGAAAATTTATACTATTGTTTTGTTCAATTTCCAGTGTAAATTTTAATTTGTGGTGTATTGTGTTTATGTATTTGTGGAAGTTTTCAACTTGTCTTGTGTTGCCTTTGAATAAAAGTAATATGTCATCTACATACCTGTGCCAGTAAATGATTTTGTTGGTGTATTTGTTGTTGTTTATTATGTGGTTCTGTTCTATGTTCTCTCCAACAACAATATACATTCTGCGTTTGCCACACACGTACACACACATAACCATAGCTACACCAACATAGATACTAATCTTGAAATATTACACCTCTTACCGAAAGGTCGAAAACTCAACACAGCTGAACAGTATGAAATATACAAACACCACACAACACAACCAAACAACATACTAAACGACCAATTACAATATAAATCACATACACTTTTCGACACAATTATATAAAAAACAAAAAATAATTTGGACCCCCGCGCCAATCCCCTTCCTCTACACATCACCCCACCCCCACTATACCTTCCAAGCAACAACCGTTACTTAGTACTGGCAGTCTGTTTCTAAGCTGACGAAGGCGAATACGACGCCGAAACGCGTTCAACGAAAAAGACAAGTAAGTTTTCACAAGAGAAAGTTTCAATATTATATTAAGTGTAGTGCTGTGAAAGAAGATGATGAACAAACAAGACAACTACCATATAAAAGTACGACTGTTGTATCTTGTAACATCTTCTGCATTTGCATTTGTATCATCTGGCTCTTCATATTCGAAGACAGCTTTTCTTCCTACTACAAACTTGCGGGAGCCCCTAGGCTACGTCTTACATAGAGGGTCGTCTCAGCCTATCACTGTTTATCGATCAACTAATCTTCCTTCTCCCCACCCACGCGTTCACTACTCAGAGTGCTTTAAACAGTATTTTTGTCTTGACGCTTAAAAATACATTTCTTTGATCAAGAAATGTTCAATTACATATCTTATAACGTAATAAGATAATGTTTTGACACGTAACAAAACTACTTTTTTCACATCTAATGGCACGTGACAATGACACAGAGCTGCTACAATGTTAACTTAATCTGACATAGTGCAGGCCTGAAAATGGACTGATATTTCCATAAGCCTTCATGAAAGATTATTTGAAATCCACCGCTAACACAACATCAGAATTTTAAATCCCTTTTTTATACTTAAGTTCCATCAGATGCAATGAAAGTCTGATATTAAAATTTAATTAAACTTTATTCGGGCCTACAGAAAATTATGAGAAAACTGTAATTAACACTTATGGCTGTTTACACTACCATATATTCACAACGGGAGTAAAGCACTGTATACACGTTTCTAACTTACACGTTTTTTGAAGCGTTTCCTGACTAAATTGAAGTTTTTAGTTTTAATTTAAATCTGTTTATCACCAAGTAATTACCTTTGTATTTGATTTGAGATTGCATAGTGTGAGGTATATCTACCTATAAATGACAGAACAATCAAATAGTAAAGATCGGCAATAGGACATTAGCATGTTCATTCATAAGAATAAATGAACAGCGGGGCCGACTTCGGAAGACGCAAAGTGCGTCGACATAATTAAAGACAACTTGCAAGACAGGACCGCATTGGAGATAAGTAGCAACTATAACTTAAAAAAAAAACAGTAGGCTATGTATATGTATATATTTTCAGAGACTTGTTACTACAGTTATTTTCTTGATTAGTAAATTACATTTATATATGATACTAATTTACATTCAAGCTGTTTCATACTTGGAACGTGTTTCGCGTATCAGGCATTTTCCTCATCGTCAGCCATTCCCTGGTGTGTGTGTGCAAGCATGCGTGCGTTCGCGCGCGCGCGTGTGGTTAAATATATTAATATCGGTAAGTAATGATCACTCGTGTCAGAAAAAATGATAAAACAATATTTTAAAGGAATAACCAAGTTTATGAAGTTGTCAAGAGAACACAGAAGACAGAAATTAAATATGCTGACACTTGTCAACAAATTGAAAAGGTAACAAGTTTAATTGCTTGGGTCCGTTGGTTACAGAACAAAATTCCACACCTCCAGAAATTGAGGAATGTGTAGCTGTAGGAAGTAGAGCATAATTTTCATTATAACGCGTATTCAAATCCAAGACTGTTGGCAGAGATAAAAAATAATAATGTATAAAACGATATTAAGACCAGTTGTTACCTATGGACCTGAAAAGTAGATTCTGAGTACAAGAGAGAAAAAGGTACAAATATGGGAGAGAAAAATTCTAAGGAAAATTATATGGGCCCGTTATGGAGAATGGAGTGTGGATAATAAGGAGCAATAAGGAGCTGCAACATATCTATAGGGAACCTGTAATATTAGGTGAGATCAAAATGGCAAGATAAGGTTGGCAGGTCACTTATAAAGGATGGCAGATGAAAGAATTCCTAAAAGAATATTCCAGGGAAGACCAGGTGGAAGAAGGCCACAAGGAAGACCAAAGAAAAGGTAACTGGATAGTCTCGAGAAGGACCTTAGGGTACTTGGTGTCGAGTGGCAGAAGACAGAATGGAAGGGGTGCGTGTTGTGAAATAAGCCCAGGCCCTACGTGGGCTGTGTTGGGACGTACGCATGTTTAGAGCAAATAATAATAAAAATTACAACGTTACATACAGAACAAAGACATGCTATTGATGCTAACTGTAATGAAATATTACAAATTAAAAAGGACACCTAACAATAGAATTAGAAAACAATAAATATTTCTCGTTCGATATTAAGAGGGGATGACATATGAGAGAAGAATCATACTGATACACACGTCCAGATACGATCATGTTCTAAAACAAATTTTGTAATGGAGTCTGCGAGGAAAAAGATATCGAAGATTACAAAAGGCGAACTAGATAGAAGGGGTCATGATGGAAGTTTGAAACATGATCAATGGCTGAAGAGAGTCAACTTGTGTCGGAAGAAGTTGGGAAACAAGGTGAAAATTATTTATAGAAGTATTCACCTGCAGTATTTACACATCAAAACGCGTATTATTCACAGTTGTGAATTATTCACAGTTGACCTTGTTAGTCATGCTGAACTTGGTGTTACATAATTCATTCAATTCTTGGAATGCATTATTATAATTATTATTGCAGCCTATTAGTACCAGCCGTAAGTACTCAACAGCAACTGAAATATGATAACCATGAGGAATGGGCTAATTCAGACGATATATTAGGAATTATGGGTTCAAAAATATCAGGATTAACGGTTGGGACCCGTATCATATTCAAAAGGATCAGACCGTTTTAGTTACGTTGACATACTTCAAGCTTATATCATTGCAGTTTCATTATTGACCGTGGCCCAGACCATCTTTTAAACGACAATTATTTAGAAGCTGAATGGTGGTTCACTCTCTCCCGTGTCAATTTATGGATCTAAGTTTCAACAACTAGTCAAATTGTGCAGTAAAATAATAGAAACGATACTTATACGGATTACTATATTTAGACCTATATGAAGAATTACACTTGCATTTATTTTTCTATATGACGATTGCAGTTGTCTTAGTAGCAAAGCTTAATGAGTGAAAATTTTTATTGCAGAGTCACTAAAATAAACCATAGCAAAAATAATATAGTTCCACGTATGTAACACACCACTGAACATATTTAAATTGCACAATAAAAATGTTACTTGTTGTTGTTATATTACCACAGACAGACGACAAAGCAGGTGGGAGTTGACCCGTGTCTCTAATTTAGCCGAGATATAACAAGCAGCTAGAAGTCGTGCAGTTGACTTACGAACACAATGGCAACTGAAAGTAAGTCAAGGCTTCTGTGACACTGCGGTCTGCTATCAGGGGGTTGGAAAACAAGAAAACCTAAACCGTAATGCATACAGTGCAGTACTAGTAACCTGAATGTTTGGTTTACACAACTTATACAATTACAGCGCGCGAGCACACACACACACACACACACACACACACACACACACACACACACACACACACACACACACACACACAGGTATCTCTGTAACGGCATTCATTTCTCGTTAATTCAGTGTTCCTCAATTAATTTGTTTATATAATTACTTAATATATTATAATTTGCGAAGACGAACGAGTTTTAATACTATGTAAGAAGAGCTTTAAAACGTGATGAGCATTTCGTTTCAGCTGAAATCATTTTACACGTTGGTTGTTGGCTCCACTTTGTATGCCATTTACTGAACACTGTAGGTTTTAAGATTTTCGTAAAGGGCAGCTATCATTATGGTACCCTATACCTTCATGAGTATCAATGAAAGAGGTTTGAGGAATAACTTAATTTCCACGAAAGTGTTTGAAATATGGTGTACGGTGAATCTGATAAAGTGACGTAAACTGATTATGGTAGAATTGGTCAGTCCTTGTATTTTGTCATTTTACATGAATTGTTCGTTGAAATTCAGGGATAGTTGTAAACTACTACATTCTTAACGTTTTTGACCGCCATTTTGAATCCGATAGAAACACTGACATCAGTTTTTCAATTACATGCACAGTTTATAAAATAGTATTTTATTATTCTGTATCGATTTCATGACAAAACTACGTAGTTGTATGTTCCGATCAAGTAATTATACGTAGAAAATTTTCGATATTATAGAAAACTGTTGTTTTATCAAGTATTAATTGTTACTGAGAAACATGCTCGACCCCCCTGAATTCGTCACTGTTACTGAAAGGCATTTTTATTAAGATTTTATCAAATCGTATAACATATTAAAGCCTTAACAGTGAGGAAGAAGTTTTGTGAGTACCCATATTAGTTTACAGTTTAAAAAATTTGTGTACAATGCTTATGTTTGGAGTAGACGTAACTATATTTTCTGTCTTGTCGGACGATGTCAAAGAAGAAAAAAAAATGTTGGCAACTGATCATTATTATCGAAGTATCAATTGTTATTAAGAAATGTTATTTCAGTGTTACGATAATATTTTAACATTCTCACCGAGCTGTTTTCATACTTCCAATCAGATAAGTTTCACAATAAGCATAGAAACCTTTCTGTAAATAAACGGTACAGAAATGTTGCTGAAATTTCAGGCAGTGGACACATATATCCTTACCGTTAATTTTATAAAAACGTCACGACTTTAGACCGCCTTTTCATGTTTGCTTCAGTTGTGTCACACGCTACAGAGTTTCAGGATTATTTCAAAACATATTTAACAATCACTCATTAACTGGAACTGTGACCGACTAATCTATAATACGTAACTAGTTCAATGAAGCATATTTTTAAGCAACATCATAATAAAGAAGAAATAAGAAAAATCTCCAAAGGTAGGCCTATTGCTAGGAAACCTATTAAACACAAACAGCAGAATTTGATTTATCAGAATATGTATATAAAAGAGTGTCGGCAAAGAGGTTGCCACTTAAACGTACGCACAAGTCAAGGAGAGACAATTCGTTATCACGCACTAACAAATATCTAGACAATGAAATGTCCGAAATCAACAAAAAAAGTTCTAACATTAATTATGCTTAATAATACGTCCATAAGCCATTTTTTTTACATTAACTCTCCGTACTTTAGAAAAAGAAACGACATTTTCTTGCAGAATATTACTGTCACCTTCTTGCTTTGTGCCTTCCTCTGTTTCCATTTAGAATAGCTCATACCTAAAGACAACTACGAACAAAGACTGGATAAGTATCCTATAATTTAACAACTTACATTACCATAATAAAATTATGAAATTCCGTTGCCCAGTTCGTTCTTTTGTGATGCCAGTAGAAGACATCTGAGGAGGAAGACCTCGAAAGAAACGCATAAAATCGTCAAACAAATATCAGTTTCAACACTGTTAGCCTATATGTATCAAAAACACGAGTAGTAACAAGGCGGCATTTAAGTAATGTTCAGCACTTTCAAATATGACTTCACTTAAACAGACATTTAGAATTCTGAGGTACACTACGAACTGTAAGACTTACAGACATTGTTCGATATAAAGATCTATATCACAAACAAGTATCCACTGACTGTTAAAAACTAAATCAGTACAGACAAACCTGACAGGAAAATGCTGGAAATGTGTTGAGAAAAGATTGACAAAGCAAATAAAAGCTTGTTTCGTTCGGTAACGAGACATTAAATGAGCACATAAAGATGACTAACTTGTGAGCTACAACAAATAAGAACTTAATTCTTACAAGTTGATTCCGATAATGATAAAACTTTGGCAATTACTGAAGAATTCAGTTTTCTAAATAACTCCAGATTGCAGCTTATAGTTCTGGCGCTACACGGGTATTTATGTTGTCAGACAATCAAGCACGCCACGCCTCTGTTTTTTTCTATGTACGCGAAATTCGACAACAAAACAAAAGAAGAGCTTCAAGCGGATTCCGACAGACATGACTAGGTTAGAAGACTCATGTGTAAAGCAGTGAAACAGAATATGCTCCCGTGAAAACATTGTTATAGAAATAACTTATAAATGGCATAAACGAATGATTGTGTAAAGATAAACAACTCACAGCAGAAGCAAACAGATTCTATGAACTTCAGATTAAACCTTAAATCGTGTGTAAATACTGACGAGTATTTTGTTTTACTTTATAAATAGGTACAGAAGGACTGCAGTAAACAACTGCTATAAAACAAAACAAAGAAATTCACCCAAACACTCAAATATCTTTCCACACCTGAAGTGAAATTGTTTACTTATAGTTTCATTTTTCATCGTACACCTACAGACGTGTTAGCATTATGATAATTTGTTTTTATTCCTAAACTTTTTAGTATTTCTTACGAATGTCTGACAGTATCCGTACACTTTACAACGAATTTTGTTTCCTGATTAACTACAGTATCTCTCATAAATCTTTCAATTTCATGAGTTTAGTTTTAAATCTTTGCAAGCGTTAATAATGCAATTTAAATGTAAATTTTAAGAGCTGACCGAAAAATAAAGCAAATGTTAAGACTCTCCGGCAGAATTTCAGTCCTGGAACGTTAAGCAAATCCGGCTTTGCGGTGTAAAAACTGTACCAACACTATTACTGTTTGATGGTTATACTATTGCTTGTTCATGTGTAACGAAGTCGTTACTAACGTTTCCGATTAAAATGGTCAGGTTTACGCGTTTTCAATGTAACGTCAGATAGTGCAGATTTGGATACAAGATCTAGAACATTGGCCACTTTAAATTAAAAGCAAAAATACAATATAATGGCCTTGTTCGTATACTAGTATTGATTAATAATGACCTTCAAACATTTGTTTTTGAAGGGCTCTTTAGACCTCTGAAGTGGTAGGGGGTAGTACGTAGGCCTATAACCAGAGTCGGAGTGGTTTAGGTAAACAGAGGCCACATAGAAAATAATTCGATACATGGAATATATTTTAATTACCGCACTGTGTTTATGTAAATCGAGAGATTTTAAATGCGCGGAACTAGTATATTTAAAGTGTCTGAGACCACTACGAGGAATATCGCTGGAAGAAAATTATCGCTTTTTTGAGTATAAGACCGCTTGCAAAATAATAAACTTTTACTCGTAATTTATCAGAAGTGATTATTCTATTCCATAATACTTGGAGAAATAAAAAAAATTTAAGTTTTTCTTCTGTCACGAGATTTTTGAACTCAATTGGAAAATAACTGTGACAAACAATTTTTAAACTCAGTCACCGATGAGATTAATTTGATCAGACCAACAGAATTGTTGTTTTTCCAAAAGTATTGCTAAACATCCTTGTACTGCAGTATAAAAGCAACGTATGTGTACTTCTTTTAGATATTTTCATATTATTAGATTTTTAATATTTGAAACCACACTTGAAATATCCTTTTTTTCTTTAATCTAATCAGCAAATTTTGAAATGTTTCTCCTGGTTATTTCAAAAATACCTACGATTCAACTAACTGATTACGCACAATTTCAACTTCAAAAACAATTAAAGGAATTTACACTCAGACTGTTACTATAACTGATGAAGTCACGACACTCAGACGTATAATTAATAAAACCTACAATGGTTTCAGATTTGCTATAACGGTTTTGAATAAAATACGATTCTATCTTAGTATTTGTTTCACATGGAACATGATGGACAATAAAACCCACCATTACTGCTCAATTAGTCAATTAGTATTCATTTATGTTTAGTCAGAGGTTAGTGCTCGCTTTGTGCAGGCGTCATAACTAAACAAACTATTAAGGAACGCGTGTAAATTCTCTCTTTCGAAGATAATTATTTTAGGATATTAATTTTCTGTGATAAAAGATGAACACACGTACGGTAATTTGTTTTGAACAACAACTAACTATACAGATACTGCGAATTATCAGTTTTTATCAAAGAAGATTGTTTTTTTTTATCGAACATCGAACACTGTAAGGGTTGTTTCTGATTTGTATCGGTAACATTTTTCGCACCCAAGCATCACAGATATCAAACGTGAATCAATAAGTAAGTGGGTTCGTCAAAGCCATCAGAGTTGTTTGTGTAAAAGGTTGTCAGTCAGTATTGTGTTCATTCCTCTTACACATTAAACACCAACATTATGAGTGTTTTCACAGGTAGGCCTACTATAACAATACACACTATTCTGAATATATATCTCCAAATTATAGATGATTTGCTGATATTATCTGCCAGATATTTTTATCGGATACTGTAAAATACTTTTGCGTCAGACGAAACGAAAGTAGTCAAATATAACAGTCAACTGTTGGAACTTGCCTGTAGTAATTACGTTTTAGAAAAACGTTCGAACGCCTAATTCTTCAAGTGTATCTGAGCACATTCAGTTTCTTCCTAGTATTCAACCCGATTTAATTATCGTGCCATCATTGTATTGATAATTGTCTGATGCTATTTACTTTTGACTGTCGACATTGGCTTACTCACGTACCGCCACTTTCTTTATGGAGGTTAGTTGATCGATGTATCGAGTTGGTAATCTTCTTTTTCGTCGTTTGTCCTCTACTTTCCCTAGCTAACAGACTTCTTCGATATATCGTCATCTCTAGTAGTCGTTTGAACGTGAATATCGGTTCTTGTATCCATATATAAGACAATATTAGTCGTGTCGCAGGGTGTGTTGTTACGAGAGTGATATTTTGTTACGCATATAATACATAATGAGGGCAAATGGCCGCAAATCGCTTGTGAAACTATTGCCTACAAAAAATTTGTGAACTAATAACTTTGACCTACACAGCTTGCGTAATGAAGTGGAACAAGCTGCAAGCTGTCGGGCGGAGGGAGTGCAAAATGCTAACTACGCCCACTTGCTGCACCACACAAGCTCAGCCACCGTTTCACATAAAAGTGTTCTTCAAAATATAAAAAGAAGTAAGTCCCAGATCCCAAAATTACAACACCGCAGAAAATCGCAAATTAAAAAATTTCTCCAAATATTCAGTTTACGATCTTTGCGATACGCTTCATTTAGGACAGGATGTTTGCCAAATATGATATTGGCCTAGATGGTTAAAAACAACTGAATATGAACTTAATTTTCTTCTCAAATTTCAGAATACAGATAAGAATTTCTCCGTTGTCCAATTTTTTGGTTTGTGTCAGACATATTTGACTGTCATTAATTCAGGACAAAGAAAATTAAAGCAGGTACCGCAAATCATACCCATAAACAATCGAAATAACGTAAGCTTTTGACGATAATGGTTTTAACTGCGAACTCTACCCGTGGTTCATGATTGACAGGTCGATCGTTGTTACATTTTAAGTTGATCTTCATATCCTCTTGAGTCACTTTTTAATAACGAAATTTATATGTCTTTACACGGTGCATAAATTGAGTACTTATACTGTGCGATAAATAAAATGTGTTGAATAAATAATACTGGTTTTTTGGTACCGGTAGTATGAAAGATGTAAGTTTATGCAAATAATTAATCAGGCAAATTATGTTATATTTAAGATGATGATACGCTTAAGGAGATCGAGCACCTAGTTTAACCATGAATATATGCATTAAGTAAAAAATACATTAACTATGCATTAAGTTTTAATATTTTGTTAGCTTGTACAGACATACATGAAGCTAAAGAAATGAGCCTGTAATAACGGCTATGAGGATTTGTATCTTTATGTAGATCACTTACAATGGTTACTTTTCACCTGAAATTCGATGTAATTGTTTGTTTTGTGTAAAGTGTTCGTTCTCTACACAAACACGGAAATTCGGTATTTGTCAGATATTCATTACGTAATCTTAGTACGTAGGCTTTCACGGCCGGTGTCATTATGATTATCTTCTAAAACTTCCGGGCTGAAAGGCCGTGGTCGAGTGCTTGATATACTGCTAAACGTTTCGGCCGCACCACCGGTGGCCATCTTCAGTAGCGAAAAATTGTGTTCGAATAGATGACACGCCGAACACGTCTTGTTCCCAGTTCATTGGGAGACGTGTTCGGCGTGTCGTCTATTCGAACACAATTTTTCGCTACTGAAGATGGCCACCGGTGGTGCGGCCGAAACGTTTAGCAGTATATCAAGCACTCGACCACGGCCTTTCAGCCCGGAAGTTTTAGAAGATAATCATTCATTACGTAAGATTAACGGACCTCCACTGACAGGAGGACGAACACTTCACAAATCATCGATCCGGAAGATATTTAAAAACATGAACATTAAGACCTTCACGCTTACGGTAGCTGATACAACTCGCCGCCTTGTGAATGTCTTTTCCTGTGTTGAGTAGCCGGTTTTAATAACAGTGGGTTAAGGAAAATACGGCCACTGAAATGACTAGTTTGAATGAAGCGGACCTAAAATTTCACACATTTATAATACAACACTTTTTTTTTTATTTATGTTCGTCACAGAATTTTAATTCAGCGTTACCGGTACTATTAAAAGAGGTTTAATATAATGAAATACAACAGAAAATAACCAATGCTATCAGCATATTTATTAAAGATCATTTGGCACAAGTTCGTATTGTGCGTAGGCCAAATTAATTAGTAACATAAAATATTTACTTGTTTTGGTTTGCAAGTTTATGTCTTTGGTTACTATGGTAATGTCCTTAAGATTTTTAAGTCTCGTAATCGTACTGGTACATCTTCTTGTCTCTTACTAGAAACGAAGATAAAGAGACATCTTCTTGTCTCTCACGAGAATCTGTGTGTGCGCAGGACTATAAAATTTCAATGAGAATCATTTTCTAGAACGTAAAATTTTGTCCAAGAACTTGCATGATAACCAAAATGTCTAACCAAATGATAATTCAACTACTACATAACTAAATAATCTTTATTAAAGTCTTTACTACAAAACTAAAATACATTATTTTTGTGAAAATTAGTTTTCATAAACAGTAATAATAAACGACTAGAGCTGATAGTTGGGAAGGACGGCTAGGAGACTAGGGCTGATGTCGTGAGTCATTAACGGACGGAACCTACAATCTCGTAACGTAAGGAAACAGTTTAATGTGTTTAAGTTGCTACATTTTCTTAACTCGACTAATATTGTCACAGCAAAGTGTGTTTACAAAATAAACAGGCACGTTTAAAATACAAATTACAGAAACGATGGAAACGAGAGCACCGTAATAAATCAGAGTTCAGTCAACAGATGTACTTACCAGTTTCAGTTGTTAATACACGCACGCGCTGTGGACTTGGTACGAAAAATAATCAGTCCCGTACGCTTGTTAATACAAAGCTAATAATAGTCTTGAAGCAGTAACGTCGGCTTTGCATGTAATGACAGACGCAAACAATATAGTAGGCCTAACAACCGTGACAGAATTCGCAGCACGCGCGATTACACGCTTTTGTACTGAAATGCCAAATTTGGTGTGTAAAACACAGTTGTATTATGTTGGTATTGTTTTACTGTAATCTAATTATGGCGAAAGAAAACTGTTTTGTTGAAAAAGATTCGTTCTACGATTCAGTCTTGTATGTACCTGAAATATGTACACAAGATTGCCAGATTGCATTCTCAATTGCCATGCCGCAGATGCTCAAAATAAAATGAAGCATATTTAAACAGCGCTTTACAATTAAATATACGATTAGTCAGCGTTTCCAAACCGACAAAACGTTCGATCTAGACGCGTATAGAAATTACTTCCGCTTCTTTAATATTTCTCATAAACACAATGCAACGACAAAACCAAGTAGGCTAAATGTAACAGAAATGTGACAATAAAAATTAACAATAACAGAGAATGGGTAATAAAAATGCGGTTTGCAAGCTGACCTTAAGGTAACCTTTCTTTGTAATTTAGTTAATTTTGTGTTTAACTGCTTGGTAACTATAACTAAAACAAAACGTTCCAAATTAAACCATGTATCAGTGGTACATGGTGAAACACAAAAGTACAAAATAACGGTAAAGTACGAATACAAAAGGTAAATTTTTCAGTGATTTCTGATTCCACAGTGAGTACTCTGTTAGTTTTATTGCATATTGCAGAATATTCTAACACAAAGCGTTCTCTTGAAATGGGAAAGCCACATCTGAATGATAAGTCTCCTAGGCTGTACGAGGAAAGCCTCGTAGTACTTAACGTGGAATGAATGTAACACAACACCAGTAAACATATACTAACACCAAAAAGTACACTTAAAGTTATAATAAATCTGCTAACCCGAAATATTATGATTTTCTAAAATTAACCTTGTATATGAAATATTATTTTCTAGCATTTCTTCATAACAACCTGGCTTGGTACTGAAAACTGTCACTGGTTACGGACTGAATTAAATCATTTCTCCGGAGTGATTTTCACTATTACGTCAAAAATAAAGTATCGTTTCGACAAAGAATATATTTTAAAAGCACTTTTAATTACTAAAATAGCGAAAAATGTTCTAAAACGTAGAAATAAACAATTTTTCGAAAAAGTGTAGCCTATCTTTCTGTGACTGGGAAAGTGTTCATGCTACAAACTTCGACAGATTGAAATCCTGACTTAAAAATTGAAATCCAGATTATTCTCAAGGGCAGAACAGTTCAAATTGTTGCGATGAAGGAACCCCCCCCCCCATCGATAAGATGTAAAGAGAGAGAGAGAGAGAGAGGAAGAATTATTTTTCCATATTTCAAGGTTTTAATTTTTATGAGAATAATGAGAGTATAATTGGATGCAGGAAGTATGTTTATTTAAAGTAGCGACCACAAAAGAGATAAGGGCAATATTTAAATTGAAATATGTACTAGCTGATGTAAACGACTTAATTACATTTGCAATTCTTACACTGAAAATATAATTTGTTATAAAATATGAAGTCTTCAAGCGATGTAAACATGAAATACTATTAACTACACATAAATGTAGTATATAGTATATATAGTACACTATATAGTATAGTAGGCTATATAGTATCGCAACAAAATCTGTAGTTTTCATAACACCACGAAATCTGCCTTTACGTCCAGCACTACTTCTATAAAGTCTGGAATAATAGCACATTAAGCAACAAACATATTGGATCAATATTTTATAGATCGTATAAATTATTTTCCTTTAGAGATTTAACGATCACATAATTAGTAAATACTACTTGAAATTTATTAAAACGTTTCGAATGTTAAGCGATTTTTCGTTACATAAAAATTTTAAGTTTATAATGTTTGCAGTTAAGAAGTTAAGAATTGATTTCGTCAGACAAAGTTGGTAACATGTGACCTTATTTTTTAAAATTTTGATTTAAATTATTTATAAAATAAGTTAGTGTTCAGTATTTGGAGATACGTGACGTGAACATAGCGGTCAGATTAATCAGTTTTGTTAGTACTCGAGTATTTTCAGATTTTCAGCAGTTTCCATCATTAGACAATATTTTTGTAAGCTTTTGAACGTTTTTCTCACTGAAGAACATAGTTAAGAAGCACTTTTGCTAAAAAGAAAGTAAATAGCTATTTAATAAAGTCTATATAAAGGTCGGCTATAGGCCTAAGTTACACCAAAACATGCACAAGTTACATTTTATATGACCAAAGTAGCTAAATCAGTTACAAGATAGTATACGTCTCATTTCAAAACACTACGAATTAGACGCTATTAAACAGTTTTTATTTCTCTATTAGCTTAACTTTTGTTACTGATTCTTAATAGTTTTGAAAAAACTCTGTGTTCTTAATAAAGACGTATCAAACATATTCTTAATACGTCGCAAAACTCTGTTTTTCAAAATGTAGGGCCTATTTATTTACATCCGGTTTAAACACTAAACATGTGTGGCTTACCATATTAATAATAAGTAAGTAGTCGAGAACTTACGATAAATATTATTATATTAAGTGTTAAGAATTCAGATATTTAATAAAGATTTAATTGAAATCCTTCTTAATTACTGAGTCATTAAGTATTTAATACAGTAACTGCACTTATATAAGAATACGTAACAAACAATGTAAGCGTGTGAGTATACAACTAATTAGTGATTGTTTTTTAAAGAAGATATAAGGCGTGCATGTTTCAATTTTGAGGTTTACTGAAGGTTAAAATCTAAACAACATAAAGAAATGCTGTACAACAGAACGACGTGTGGACAAAAGCGTGTTAGAGATACGGGAAACAAACGTCCAGATAAGGGACAGATATGATACCCAGACGTGGAGGTAGTTTTGAGATCTGAACTGAAGCAACAGAACAATAATCTGATCTGCCTCTCCAAACCTGGACGATGAAATAAGGCGCGCCGACTGAAGAAATTGTCTTATGGATTATTGCGGTAGGCCTAAGTCAGGCGCCAAGGGCAGACTATATCTAATACTCGGATAAATAACATGACTGATTCTATAAGAAGCAAAAATCTTACAACGTCTTAATCAAAGGAAAAAGAACTGTATTAAAATTTTTGCTTCTTCTGTCTTCATATTAGATAATTTAGCGGATGTTTACAAATGTGAGATAATAAGCTTTATTTTTGTATGCACGCCTTAATAGAAATAAAGTCTATCTCTTATGTAATTTTATTACGGACGCTACACAGAAATAGTTAAAAGAATTTATTTTATTGTATTTTTTAATATATCGTTTAAAAATATATAGGTCCATATATAATAGTCTAGTAATCTCCCTCAGCTGGATAACTCGTTCATTAAATTAAGTGAAATATATTTATAAATAAATTAATACATTTTATTAAATATTTATATTTTTAAATATATAATAATTATAAATATTTATAAATTAAATTAATAAATTTAATTTTGTTAAAGCTGTGATTGCTGTGACTAAGAGATAGTCTTAGCGTCAGCCGAGCCACCAAATACGTCATTACCACGGATTTGGTGCAGGCCTATACTGAAAAGTAAAAAAGGTGAAAGAAAAAATTCCAAAAATCGCGACTAGTCTACGAATGTTTGTAGTAAAATAACAATTGTAAAGCAAACACTCATTATTTCTTTTATTATTATGAATACAATGAACACTAAAATCCCAAAACTGCCTAAATTTATAACTGAAATGCCTAAATAACAAATAATTTAGCTTACCCTTACTTCTTGAATTTATGTATATTTCCATAGATATTTCTAGACTTGTATCTCATACTTTTTGCAAATATATATAATTGATAACAATATGTATTACTTTTGCAAACATGGCTTACAAAGGTTTTGAAGGTGGTCCTATTTCCAAGGGGTTTTGGCAGATATTAATTTTGTCAAATAGTTATTTATACTGAGTTCGTATTTTGAATTAAATTCCTCATAATTTGTGGCCCAAATAAACTTTTACAAAATTTTGACTTCCATTTTGGGTTATGGTGTCGCTAAATAAAAAAAATTAGTGTAAAATTCACAGATGGGTTCCCTTTAGTCTGATTCCCGACATGGATATTACAGTTGTTTCAATTTTTATACATTTTCTGGGCCCAGATGTCCTAAAATTTTGAAAATATAACACTATACTGGGATTTTTATTGAAGTGCTGTTTAATTTGATGCCACACAAGGTTTTTTGCAATTTGTTTTCTGAAGTTTTGGTACACCTTTGGGCCATGGTGTCCTAAAATTGTGAAATTTCCAAGCTTAAACATTATACTCAGATTTTGATTAAATTCTCTTTCATTTCATACTCCACATGGATTATTGTGATTTTTTCTGAATTGCGCCCCCTCTCATTTTTCCCCTGCCACCTCTATATTTGGGAAGATCAGTCTCAAAAACAATAGGGCTCTGTGGGTTAAAGGTATGGATATGCATGACACGTTTTACGGCAATCTTTTGAGAAGTTATCGAGATACGTAACCCAAACAGATATAGACAGACAGACAAATGCAAAACGGCTGAGTTAAAACTAAGAACTTGCTTATGACGCGAGTGACGATAAGCAAACGTAAACAAAGAAGGCGACCAAATGGTATCTCTATACGCCTAGTGATAATTTTAAATAAATTTATTGCTTAAATTGTCTATCATTTTTAAATGTCTGATCTAATCTTTTATGTACTGTACATGTTACTATGCTGTAACTTCATCCACGTAAAACATAATTTTAAGTTTCCCAACGACTTAATAATTTAGTCCTACGATATATCTTGTAATTCATATCTAAGAACACGATAATCTCCATAGAGTTTTAGGGGAGGAAAAATCTTTCTTTTTTCATTTAGCACCATAGAAAATTATTTTTGACGTAGATTTTTATGACAGTTCAATATTCTTATTTTTATATGTTTATAAACATACGTGGTTACGAAAACATTCATATCTTAAGTGTTCAATGTGGTCAATTTTGTATAATAAATTCTTTTAATGTAATACAAGGCGTTCCATCATTTCCGTCAATGTTACACTCCAACTCGTCAAGGAGTGCCAGAAGGATGCGTTGTGTCGGAAAGACAGTTTCTAAATTTGTCATAAGGGAGTTACATCTGCTGAAAGAAGGCAAGGCTCCGTACAAGTCCTTCCGGAAGGTCCTTCCAGTAGGGCGACTGCCTGTACACTGTACATTAAAGACTTTATCATAATCATGTATTAGCTTTTAAACAATTATTTCTAAATATTTTCTTTTATATATGTTCAGAAATTTTTGTTGCAAATATCTCAGCTTAACCCAAAATTAATAAAATCGATTAGAATTACTATTTATTACATTACAATTAATATATTTTAAATTCATACTAGTTAATTTACACATTTAAAGTGTGTGTGAACACACGTAGTCCCTACGAACTAAGCGTGAACGAGGTTACATAAGCGCACAACAGGAATGCACTAGGCAACTGTAGTAAGTGAATTTAAGTTGCATATCAAACCAAGTCAGAATATCATTAAATTACAGTGACCTGAAGTTCAGGGTCAATGTCACAATGTAAAAGCAGCGACGAGGAGGAACACGAATACATTTAACGGTAGGGCATACGATACACAATACGGCTTTACGACGTCAATGTCAGTGTCTTATTGCGCAAACTCACACACCGGCAAATCGAAGATATAATTTATCCGTCCGTGTGGAATAGTTTTACTGCTTTTCATCCAGTGGATGCGCAATGCCACGAAGTACGATATACGAATAGACCTATTGTTCAGTAACTGATTAACGTTGTTTAGCGTAATTATGGTATTGGCGTATGGAATGTCGACCCGTTACCCGACATGACTCCCTGGAAAGTACTTATTGTCGTTTTCGAAGGTTAATTTGAAACACATTGCGACAGTACAGATAAGTGCTGTACTGAGCATTGAATATAAAAATTTAAATATACATAATAATTTGTAAAATAATTAATAATGTATTAGAAGTAAGCATGTCAGGGATTGCAAGCTTGGCTCAGACAAAAATATGGACAGGTGTTTCGACCTGAATCGACTTGTCCACACACACACACACACACACACACACAGATGTAACTGAGAGTGTGTACAATAAATGTGTGTGTGACGCAGGTCTATGCAGGCGAGTTTGCCACCCCAGTATGAATAATTACGTAATTACTGTTTTTCCGTAATTATTCATAAACTATAAATAAGGAGTAAAATCCAAAGACACAATAAAATGTAATAAAATTAACTACATACTGTGTACGAAAACCACGTGAAAGGGACACACCGTACGAGGTAGTGCGAAATAAACTGTGTACAGATCGCAAGGGTTAAGTTACAATGTCCACAAGTACAGTGAACATGTGTAGTGAAAATAGTTATAAGATGGGTATAAGATATTATGTCTATTATCTCGTAGAGTTGGGATCTGTATATGTATGGATGGGTACGAGTGTAACTTACGATATATAATTCAAAGTGGATAATCAAAATGTAAAAAGTTATTAAAGGCAAACAGTCTGAATTTTGGTATTTAAAGACCATTGTAATAAATATTTAAATACACAAACAATAATAGTTACACCTTGAGATGATAACAAAGGGCAATTCTTTGTAAATTCCAGAAAAACTGCGCATAGAATAAGGGGAGCCATCAGACTATTTAATACCTGGCAACTGTAAAATTTGCACCACCTGCATTTCTTGTAGATGACTTCGTTGCTATCACCCCAAATCAGTACAAGACAGAAAAAATTGGTTGCTTTTGCACACTGCGAAGATTCCAGACAAAGTAACTAAACAGTTTATTATTATATATATAACTTTCACTATGAACTTACTTTCTTTAACACTTCTCCAAACGTTTCTAGGTGATGTTCCTCTTCCTCAGTGGGAGTAAATACTGAATGTCATTTTACAGCATAACGGTTATGGACTATAGGTGTGTGTGGTGGGGGTTGATGGTGGGAGGGAATTGGCGCTGAGGTTCAAATTGTGTGTGCAAAACAGTTTAGTATGTTGGCCTATGATATATGTCTGAAGTTGTAAAAGTTACGTGGGATAAATGGCGATAACGCCAATAGAAGAAGTGACGTACAGAGAAGGCACCTGCGTAAAGTAAATGACTCGATGTCCACTTCTTTATGATCGTAAATTAAAGCTGTAGTATTGCTGTCATGTCAAAAAGCCCGTGGGGCCCGAAACTACTCCGTGGAACAGTTATCTTAAGTGACTAAGCTAGATTTACGGTGTAATTAATGCGTTTAACACACGCAGTGGTGTTAACTCTCTGCCGCGGGTCTATCAAAATTAACTCTTAATATAAGTACATTGTGCTTGGGTAATTGAACATTTCGTAAAGTAGACTTTGGTACTGCATTGTTTTATGTGACATGCAATGTTTGCAACATACAGGTTATCGTGCTTTATAAATCCTATCAGTAATCTGCATACAACAAAATGCACGGAATGCGAGTATGCCGAATATCGTAGCAGCTACAGATCAGATAAAAATTTACTTTCATTTCACATAAAACAGCATTTATTTTTAAATACAAAGTTCGTGTTGTTTTTGATAAAATATTTTAAAACATATTATATCGCGATTGTAGAAGTCACGGCTTCGAGAACTGTCAGCAAGGTTCGTTGATGGATGACGCTGCGGCCTTAGCTTTCCATTTCCCACACTTTGCATTTTGCGTTCTGTCGGACAGTCATCTTTAATACCGACTTTTTCTTTACCGTCAGACATTGTTGGTTGCACCGTACTTAATGTTTAATTTTACACACACGGTGATATCTCCCAGTGAAACCGAGTCTTTATTTATTATGTACTCACAAACGTTTGATCTGTCTTTTGATGGAACGGTTTTAGTCTCAGATATATAAGCTGCCAATACGAAATTCGGGGGCTTCAGGCCTAAGGAGTCTCGTGGAGAAAGGTCTACTTGGCGAATTGTAAAAGAAATTTGCATGTTTCTAGTGCTGTATGACGATCGCGATTTTTTTTATATTACTGAACTGTTTAATTTATATAAAAATACTTTTTTATTTAACTGATTGATGTTCTGTTCATTATAATTTATAAATTAGCTCTAATGGCATTATCATTATCAATTCTAATAATTAATTTTAAGAAAACACGAACGACCGACTGGTATTTGTGTAGAAGAAAGGAACAGGGAGTGTTGGAAATTTTATTGCAAAATAAAGTTTGTAGACCATTTTATTTCAAAACCTAGTCTTATAAAATAGATCAATTCATAAGAGAGCCGCAAAAGACTATCTTAAAAAGTTCTTTTGATTTCAAACTTTCATGACATTACTCTCATGCTGCGGCCGACTCAAACTTGTAACGTTCAAAAGTAGGCCTACTTAGAGTTTTGCTTAGAATTCGGTAAAGTAGGCTCGGTAAGTGTGCAATAGGTATGTAGTAGTAAGAAACGACTTTAGAGTGTCTTTCGACATCTGAGATAATTGTGAGATAGCATTGATAAGACGTGTTTAATTAAAATTAAGGCTGAAAATTATATCACGAGGTCGACTACAGTAGACTAAATCACTTTCACTAGGTATCTATTTCTAGATGAAAGATTTTATTGACATCGTTATGGTAAAGAAATATCGTATTTTGCTATAAGAATATTTTACATAGTTTCTATAAATTGTCTTGTCATGAATTAGTGATTAGTAAATTGTATCGTAATGTAGAACAAATACACATCGGACACCTTTACTGATGTGGGTTTTCTGTAACGCCTTTTAATATAGCATTCATTAATGTGTCTGTGCACTAATTCACTTGCACGGTAAATGGTTGAACTTGCAAAACCTCATAAAAATTATTGTCGTTTTTGTTGGCAGCACACAGCACCGGATTCGTTATACTGTATTCAACATGCTCTTATTCCACTCACCAAGTTCTGGTCGGGTCAAACTTTTTAATCAAATTTTCAGTCGCTTTCCATTGGCCTGTTTACTGTTCTGCTATGAAACACGCCATGCGTTATCGTTGAAATATTTATTATTTTCCTTGGTCTTTTCATAGTTTAAATGGATATGGGAAGGTTATTGGAATGGATCTATTCTACGGGTACACCTATACAACGAACAAGTAACTTTTCGCAATCGTGTTTCAACTCATTCTCCCTACTTCAGCCTGTTTTCGAAGAGAAGTACTAATTTGAGTTCCTCCTCGATGTTATTTCGCAAGCCTGGCGGTCGTCGTCATCACGGGGATACCTCTCATAGGTAGCCTCTGTGACTGTTGTACAACAAACAGACCTCTCTGCAGTGTAACAACTAAACCTTTGCAAACTTGAGCTGTGGGTTTTCTTTGGTTGGGTTCTTTTATTTTTGTATGCCATCCTTTTAGAAGGCTTGCTGTAATACCCAATGTTATGCAATCATCTCTTATTTAGCTTAAATTTATTTTAGAACACATGCGCAAATTTATTAAATATGACTCAGTTTATTTGTAAGCACTAAAAGGAATTATTTAGTTTTCCAGGTAATCTGATCTAAGCTTACGAACTTGGAACCTATGTAAAACATTATGTGCATTTTACGTGTAAATAAATTTAATACAACCGTCACCGAATGTAGGCCTAAGTTCGAAGCTAGAGGATATTAAGTTTTTTTTTATCCATGTTATGACGTAATATTTTATTAAATATTGTTTACCTGATACTGTTAACGTTAATGGGTCGACGAAACGATGGCTCCCCTTATTCTATGCGAAGTTTTTCTGGAATTTACAAAGAATTGCCCTGAGTTATCATCTCAAGGTGTAACTGTATTATTGTTTGTGTATTTAAATATTTATTACAATGGTCTGTAAATACCAAAATTCAGACTGTTTGCCTTTAATAACTTTTTATATTTTGATTATCCACTTTGAATTATATATCATAAGTTACACTCGCACCCATCATACATATACAGATCCCAACTCTACGAGATAATAGACATAATATCCCGTGTATATACAATAGACAAGATTTTATGAAATATTGTTTACATAATGCTGTTAACATTAGTGGGTCGACAAAAAGACGGCTCTCCGTATTCTATGCGTCGTTTTTTTTAAATTTACAAACATTTACTGTAGTATTATAATCATCTCAAGATGTAAGTGTATAATTGTATTGACAATACTATTATCTTAATACTGTATCAGTTCTAGTACAACCAGTTACTTTTTAATTACTTGAAATATTACTCTAACGTGCCATAAATATTTTGAGTTATCAATATTCGCCAATGTCTTTGGCACAAATGTATAGGCCTAATTAGCGATTATGTAGATAACACGTAAAAAGATTCAAATATTCGTACTGAATTCGAATATAAGCGTGGTAACTCTGTTTGAATACTGAGATTTCATTTAAACGCAAGTCTGTTACATGCTTTCGCACACAAATTCTTTCCAAATATTTGAAGATTTGCCATCGTTATAAAAATTCTACAGCTTATCAATGATCTTAAATCATTGTTACAATTATGATCACTTTATTAGTCTGTGGACGCTGATAGACTACACTTACTTATGAGTTAACAGGTTAACGGAGAAAATCTTCATACTAACATAGTGGTGGAAAAATTCCGAGCACGCATTAGTAGTTACATGTCAATCTTATTATTAATGATGTACATGTTGAGATACATTGACGTTTGACATGTACATCAGTTAATGATAACATCTATACGTTATGAAAACGAAATTTCCCAAGCTAAATACAGGCATACACGTAGGCCTGTACGTATACATGTGGATGATACGTGGTACATATACATGTGTGTGTGTGTGTGTGTGTGTGCGTGTGTGATGGGGCAGACACAACGTGCTATACTGAGTTACTGAGAAAATCCAGAAACACTCGTGGAATTAGATGAATAAAACAATTAAAATAATTAATACAACAATTATAATTGCACAATACTAAAATGCCAAGCAATAAACACGAGTAATTAGCAAATTACTGCTAATATAAAAATAACAATCACCATCTTCATTATCGCTAATTATAATGATCAGTTGCGTTTACCGTCCAGATTGCACCACATACGTAATACGTATTGTTACGAACATTGTTATAAAATTAATAATCGAATTTCTGACGTACAATAGGTAAATAAAAGAGGCGTATTCACTTGGAGTTTCGGATGCTGATAAGACCTATTGCTCACCAAGGAAAGGCGATGTTACGCAGTACGCAATGAAGCTGTTTACACTCTTTGTCACTGTTTATTCGTCACTCTGTTACTGGGATCGTTGCAGTAACGATTCTATAATGACAGTTGTAATTATTAGGCCTATATAGTTATTTTGATAAGCATCAGCGTAACCATTATCTGTGTG
The DNA here is from genome assembly GCA_034769895.1 of Magicicada septendecula. Classification (NCBI taxonomy): domain Eukaryota; kingdom Metazoa; phylum Arthropoda; class Insecta; order Hemiptera; family Cicadidae; genus Magicicada; species Magicicada septendecula. The sequence goes on along the minus strand of CM068368.1, from coordinate 266,487,800 downwards.
CGCTTATGTCAGTGTTATTATCCTAAACAATTCCTCCAACATAGAGTTATACAAATACAGAAAACAGATGGCCTTATGCTCCTATCAAACTGTGTCAGAGCCACAACAGGATTGCTGGAACAACGGGACCGCTAATCTAATAGGGAAGGAATCTAAGAGAGCGGGTGGATCGCCAATTTGGCGAGGTAAACTACTAGGACAAGGATGTTTTCTTGACTATCTGTTTAGGATGGATAAAGCGAGGAGTCCGGTGTTCCTGTATGGTGATTCTGATCGAGACAATGCACAACACATTTTTTTAATACGTTAGGTGGGCAATGGAGAAACAGAGACTGGAGGTGGAGGTTGGTCCGATGACACTAGACAACATTGTGGAGATCATGTTATCCAACAGAAAAAGTTTGAACCAAGTGGCAACAATTATGGATATCGTACTGCGTCAAAAGAAGAAAGGAGAATACCAAGAAGCACCTAATTTGGCGTAACCTGAAGTAAAATTAACTAAGGAGGAGCCTAATTAGGCACCGTCCAAAAACATTTTCCCCTAAGTAAAAAAAAGTTATGATTACTACCCATAGCCTACATAGTCCTAATTCTTGTTTACTTCGGTGTGAAATCATGAAGGTAATTAAGAGGATAAAACTGCTCCCTTCAAAAAATTCACACCTTATAATAAAAACACAAAATTTTGAAAGAATTAAAATGAAGAAATCTTGAAAATGATAACACGATAAACAAAGATCCAAAAACAACATAAAGCCAAAAAGTTATGGATTTAAAATGAGGGACTAAAACATTTTTAAAAATTATCTCCCATTAATTAAATTTGGATCTGCCACAATTTACTCAGTAATAGCAATATAAAAATTAATGAGTATTTAAAGGTTTCAAATTCATTTTTATACAAAGCTATAAAAAGACGACTGTTTTCAAATATACATTTTCATACACTGTTCTGGTAAATTATGGCATTTTAAAATTAAATTAAAGGGTGCTTCAGTAATCTGATGTCCATTGATGACCAAGTAAATGTTTGTACAAGATGACAAAACAGTTTAAGAAGAATTTATTAGTCCAGATAGCCTCTGAATAAATGCAGAAGTCAGTTTAATTGTAAATAAAGAAAGGATTTTTTTTGGGAAGGAATTTGGATATAAATTTTAAAAAATAAAATAAATTAAAAAATCATTAAATTGCTGGAAAACCAATGAGGCTTAAAATTTTGTTTTATTTTAATTGCCACAAGAAGCTTTTTAGCTTACTTTGAAGCATTTTAAAATATAGTTTTACGTTTTTAAAACCATTATTTAGTATTAATTATTTTTAATTGGTAAAAACGTAAAACTTTTACCTTTTACCTAATTTTACCAATAAAAAATTAGCGATCCGAGTCAGTAGTTATATATTTATAATTAGTTAATCAACGGACACTTCATGGACAACAAAATCTAGGCATTATTTAGTATTATTTTTCTGGTATATCTTATCTTGGAGTTAAGCCACGTAGATTCCCAGTGGTAGATAGGTCACTGAAATCATACCTGGTAATAAATAGTCCATCCCGGTGACTTTGTATCGAATAATTTTTTAATGGTGTGATTGTGACGCGTCGTCTAAATCAGGGACCAAACAAGACTAAACTATGGAATAAACCATTGCAGATACCCTTCTGAAGGTCTTAATAGCCGTGAGTATTGCTAGGCCTGTGTATGGGTAGAAACATGGCTTCTACGAACGTTCTGTGCAGAACATAAGCTTTTCTGGTTAATGAAACAGGGTATATAAGGTAACAAATATAGGTGTTTCAATAACAATCGGCAGAAATTATTTGAATTCCACTATTAAGAGGTATAAATAGGCTGAGTGAGCCAAATACGAAGGATGATAGATAGTAAGTTACCAAAGCAGCTACCCATACATACACCAATAGAAGATCGCACACCGCCGCTATAAGTAAAATAAATTCACCAAAATAATCTTCTCTAGTTTCATATTAACCTAAAAATTGTATGGTAATAATAAAATACTTAAACTGGAATCAATGGCTTCTAGCCTATAAATCCCGAGTACGATTCCCGGGTAAAGTATAAGCCGAAGTTAGTTTTTCAACTCTCGTATACACTGTCGGTGAAAATAAGAACGTAGAGTAATATTTAGGCGGCTCGTGCCGGCCTCACCGCCTTCTCAGTATGCTGTACGGCTGACAACCCTGCCTTTCCTAAACCGTTTGGATGGTATAAACCAAGAGGAGTCTATTAATTATCTTAACCTGAAGGAAATACAACATTTTTGTTAAATACACAATGACGTTACAGTGAAGAAGTAAGTCTGAAACTTCCTTAAATAGAAATTCCCCAGTATGATTTTTTAAATAAGTTACACGCTCCGTCAGGGTCATTAAAATAAATGAAGAAAGAACTAGCATAGTGATTAACAAGTGATGTTTACTATGCGTGAGTGACAATAATTACAGATAACGATAATACTTACAGGCGGATGGTCATAAATATTCATTGAAGCACTCACCTGCACGCGCACCACACACACACACACACACACACACAATATAGTATATTTATTTGTTTTGACACGATTTAACACGGGAATAGTTTATTTTATTTTTAACTGTGAACACTAAAACATTATTGCGTAACTTATGATTCGTAGTATTGTTTATTCGTCATGAAACTTTGTAGGCGGTTTTTGAATCATGGAAATAATTTTAAAAAAATATAACGTATTTAAGGAGTTACGTTACTCTTTTTGTAAAGTTTTGTAAAGTGGCATACAGAAATATTAATTCCGCTTCAGATGCAGAAATAATAATGAACGTGAAGTCGAGCACATTAACATGAAAATATATAATAAAGTTGTAATCAAACAAAGTTGTAAGATATATAAAAAAATCTAACCTAACATCAGCTTATTAGATAAGTCAGACATTCACTTACCAATGAGCAGTTTAAATTAATTAGTTATTAACATGTTTAAACCGATAAAATTAGAATTCAGTTACAAGTACAGAACAGGTACATACATACTCATAGTGTCAGACTGTAATGTTCGTCTGCGCTCCATGGTTGTTGCTAGAAGCGCGGCGTCCTTTCTGCTACTGTTATTCCTATTAAATAAAAATATCTTGACCGAACACAACAATAACTAAGCACCGAGCGCGTGGCGTGTTCACGCCGCTGTAGCCAGTACACTACTACACTGGTCCGCTAATGTATGACGTAACGATTATCCATCACCTGCATTTCCCCTTCTACATGCATATCCAACAATGGTATTTCCTCTTTAAAATCCAAGGCCTACCTTAACTGTAATACAATACACGCCCCACCTACCGCCGGCATAAGTCGTTTACATTATAAATGTAATTAAACAAGTTCCGTTCATAGGCTTATAGATTTAAAGATAAAATAATTTTTCACAAAAGCGGCGGTTAATTGTTGGACGTTATGTTCGTTTCATCTTAGTTTATGTTCGCTGTACTAAAATAAAACTGAAAAACTGGACTCAAGCACTAATTTTTCTTCTCATTTGTTTGATTCATTAACGTTCGGTGTCGATTGCAGTAAACTAAATCATAAAAAACCGGTGCTAAGCCTAAGAGTCACTATTTAAAAAAAAAAGAAGACTTCGTGCTTCTATAATTCTATAATTCCTTGTATACAGTTTTCTGAATTATATTTCTATATAATTTACGTAATACAAAATTCACAAGATGTGTTCAAAATGAAGGGTTATTAACGTATTACGAAATAAGTGCAACGGTAATTCTGTTCCGTTACCATAATCGAAAATTATTTGTAGGCCTACTTTTTATAAATGTAGAACCAGTTTTGTATACTACTACTACTACTAGTAGTAATAATAATTATTATTATAATTATAATAAAGTCAACAACAACTACAATAATAATAATAATATATTTTTTAGGCATCCTACGCAATCCTGCACCCTACTGATCCAGCCACTGGGACACAAGGACACCCTGTAGAGGAACAGGGGGCAAGTGTGATAGAACGGTTCATCAGAAGTTTAGTATATGACACTTGAAAAATACAGAAGCATGAGGGTTTTAGTGCGTCAATTAACAAGGCGACTGTGACAAGAAAGAATAGAAGACATAGGCCCTAGTAAATTCTAAGCACTACGTCTCTAGCAAGTCATACCACAGAGTGCCAGTTCTAACAAGTGCAGTCAGAAAATTCCATTCCTCATTCCCATTAGAGATACTTATACATGATCTTTTGAAAGATCTTGGTAATAACAGCAACAACTGAAAGTGGCCTAAAATTAGATATTATATTAAAACCTTTCTTTAGAACAGACGTGACAGCAGTTACTTTCCACAGCCGTGAATGTTAAAGTGCGAGGCAAGAACAGGGAAGACAATCTCAGCCACATATTTAATAATAAATTATGGAATACATCGATCCGAACCGACGTCCTCGCCTTCAGAACTTTTATCTCTGATAGCGCATCAACAGCAGAGACGTTGGGGCCACTGACAACATTTAGTTCATAATATTCAGCAATCAGAAGGCCAGAATTTATTCCATTATGCTTAGTCTTCTGTCAGACAGAGCCAAATTATTCCCCAGATTTGTTACAAAGAACTCAAGAATCAGATATTACAGCACTATCAGTCTCTACAGCCGGCATGTGCTTCGAGTGTTTCCTGTATCTGTTAATGTATTTTCAGAAGTTGGTAGGCTTGGACCACTAATCCTCTTCAACTTTCTTGGTTTCGTCGTCTTAAAAACATAGGTCTCTTTTTTTACTTCTCTTCTCAGGAGGATAAGACAAGATAATCTTCTTCCCTAGCAGGCTATTTAGGACTGTCTATGAGCATTCTTCTTTATTTTAAAGAAATACTAGTTTACCACAGAATCACTTTGGTCCTTTCCTTCTCACCGAAATGTTATTCCTCGTAGCTGCAATAACTGCAGCGTTAAAATATTCTGCTGCAGAATTAACGTTGTTGATTAGAATAACGTGGTACCAGTTAAACTGCTTCGGCTGGAGATAAGGGTTTCTACAGTTTCCAACAGTAGGAAGTGCAGTTGTAATGCCTTCTTATGTAGTCCGGGTTCTTGATTTTAATTTCTAAATCAAAATAAACCAATTCAGGTGGATGCAACCTGTCTACTTTGAAAAAATCTTTACAGACTGCTATGATCTCTAGTAGCCCATGGTTTGACAATACCAAATGGAACACACTGGTTTCCACTATGCTATTGTTCGACTGATCCAGATTCGTGTAGTCCAAAATGTTGTTGATAGATCTAACCCTGGCCCTAGCATAGAAATGATAGTTTGCATAAAAAGGCCTCTTACCCCCAGCCGTAGCCAGCAGCATTGAAGTCACCTAAATCAAAATATTATATTTTGTCATATCGATCATTTCCATGAGGGACTCCGGATAGGAGTCGAGCGCATATGGAAGAACCAAGCACCCTATGTAGCAGCAAAGTAACTTAGCAAATTTCTGTCTCCAGGAACGCATATTTCTACCCAAACGTATTCAGAGACTGTCTCAAGATCGGATCTTCTGTGGCTATAGATGTCGCTGCGGATAGCGAGAAGAGCACTACCTCCACGGTGACCGTCGCTATCATACTCTCTGTTAGCTCGGGAAAGAAGAAAGCACTTGAATGATCTCGAGGCAGCCAGGTCTCAGAAAGAACAATGACATTATACCTGCTATCAACCAGTGATAAATAAATGTTCTCCGACGTGGTTCTAATTCCTCTGACGTTTTGATAGAACAAGGTATATTATTTAATTTATTGTCATCTTTACAGCCCTCATCCGCAGACAACCCACTGACAAACTTTTGTTCTTATTTAGTTCCCTCTGAAGGGATTAACTAATAGACCAGCTGACTACACTTTGGTCTTGTTCGGCACACAAGATTCGGTTTTCAAGATGGAAATAAAAACTGTAACTGTCATGTTTGGTTTTGAGAGTGGTGCAGACTAAGGATGACAATTTCAGGTCCTCGAATAAATTAGTGACATAAGCCGCAGTCATATCAAGCACAAACAGCGCGTTTGTCTTTCTCACTACTGGGTTGTTGTCTAGCTTTTGTTGCCTACAACATTTTTTTTTTCGCTGTCCCCTACAAAATACTTCACACACTGCAAATAGAATATTTCATAAAGCCATATAAAAATTAGGTATCAATAAAGTTTTAAAAACGTTATAACAATACAGTTAGTGTATTTTCAAAATTCGTATAAGGCTTGTAGCTAAGAATTTAGTACTAAAAACGTACTAATGAGACCAACAACACTTCCATAAAACTTGTTTTAAATGTAATTACAGCAGACACACTGCACTGACACACATAGATCTGTGTTTTATTATCTCAGGTATTCGTTTCCACAAGTGAGGTATGATGCGTCCGGGATATCTATATCAGTAACCAGGCGCCATCCATACCGCTCGTCTACTAAGCTCCTCATAGCAACGTACTTTCCTGTGTCATTTTAATATTAGTAAAGAATAACCAATGTATCTGTAGCTAAACGATTAATATTACCATCCGATGTCTAGCAACTGTCTGAGCCTCAAGATTGGTATGAAATATCACAAATAGAACGCAATATGTTCTCAACTAGCAAAATTAAGAACCTTTACATATAGTCTTACGAGCTGTAAATGTACGTAAATGGACACAAACGTATGTTTCACGATCATTAATCAGTGTTTACGAATTCGTTTTTTGTAAATAGAATAGTAACTGTTTTATAAATTGTGACCGCGAGTGCACAGTGCATATGTCCTGACGATGGTCTGTGACCGAAATCGATCGGAATTAAAAATGTGAGTAATTAAAACTTTATTATAAATTATAGGTATGGTATCTGTAAGTTATGAACAATGAATACACCAGAATTGAAGATTGAGATTATAGGTACCATTAGTAAGCAATAAGTGTGTATGTTATAAATACATCACATTATCATTAGTCATTTATTCTGTATAAGTAAATGTACAGTCCTAATCTGCGTTTACCACACGCTAATGTTTGGTAAGGTAATGTAATGCTTTTTATGTAGGCCTTTGTCAACGTTTAATCCGTGTGGATTTCCAACAGAATGAGACTATACCGACAAACATTATACCATTTTCGTCATAAGTATAACAAATAATGTATGTGGAAAACCTATGAATTATGTAGAGACGTCTATACAGGGTGCTAAACGTCCTGTGCAAACGTAACAATTTTAGCTTGAAATGTTTAGGAAAACCAAGCTTCGCAAACACATAATGTCTTAGTATTGTAATATCGAGCATAGTGAACATCGTTTTCTGTCCTGACCTGTGCGTATCGAGGATAATCTAATCTTAACCCTTTTCCTTTCCAAGTTCTCCGACTTTTTTTGTTTCATTGTTAATTTCTAAGGCTAAATGTCTCACTTTCTTCCACTTCAGTTTTATTGCCCTTTGAATTACTAAATGCTATCTGCTTTTTATTCCGTCTTTTATGTATTCGTTCTTTTCCGGCATCTCACTGTCAATACAAGTTCTTTCTTTCCATTACCCATTGACTTATTTTTAACTTATTCGCTAACAGTTGTGTGAAAATCCATGTTTGAGAATCGTATGTGATTAATAGTAGAACATCCTCGTTCGCAGGTATGGAACTTTTGATTAATTACCAACAAATGTATCTACGGGTTAATGCAGAGGCTTAACTAATTACTTTGGTCATTAAACATGTAACCAAATTGAAATATTTAAGACATTAATAGAACAAATTACTCTGAAAGTGTAGCGCAGCTTGTTGGTGACTGCAAATTGAAGTTTATCTTCAAGCTGCAATACTCGACGGCAAAAAGCAAAAAGCGTACAGAAAAACTACTGATGTACATGAAAAATATGATGTACTGATGTACATAACCTGCCAAATCCAACTTCCTCCTTTGGATAAAACATATTCAGTGCATAAATTTCTGATAATTTTCGTGCATTGTTCAATGACTATACTATTCATTAAATTGTTTTGTACATTTACCTATCTCATATGAACAAAGATAGGGTAATCACTCTACCTGCTAGTTCGAGATTCTCACTTGATTTCATCCAAATAATATTATACAATGAGTTCTACCTGCGCGTCCCAAAGGTGTTGTGTGTCTCGAAACGTCAATAAGATACAGAATTTACTTGTGAATGTGCTTGTTCACGTCAGAATGTACAGATTTTTGAAAACTCAACGTAGAGTGCAAAAAAAAAATTAAACTTAAAAAGTTTTTTTTTCTGAAACTCTTTCCAATATCTTCACATTTCTACTATCATCATCAAATTGGAAGAATCAGTAGCTACAAGCTTTCTGGTTTCTGCAGTGTTCTAGTGACTTGTCTTCCTAATTGAACATATTCAATAATTTGTTTGGTAGCCTACCATTAAATATTCCCTGCGTGGAAGTACAGTACATATTTTCTCTGTAGTCATACGTTCTATTACAGACAAAGGGCATTGTACTATAAACTAATATACATTGTCATAAATGAAAATGTTGTGTTCATTGTAGTTGGGCAAACGTTCCGTGGTATTGGTATTGGCAGGCTACAAAAATGTGTTCAATTTATTAGTTAGCTCAATATTTTGCTGAATTAAATCTATAATTGTAATTCGGTGGTTAAATTTTTTTTATTCGTTTAATAGTGTATTTTGATGATACAATTTAAGTGAAAGACAGGGACGTTCGTAATTACCTAAAGACGTTCATATCGGTAGTTGAAACACTATGACATAAAAAGTATGTTAACGACATTTTTTGTCTGAATGTGTTACTGACAACTTACCATCGACGTGAAGGTTTTAAATTCGTAGAAAACTTCTAATTTAGTCTATTCAATGAGGCGTAAAAATCGGCAAAACTAGGGAATTGTAGAAATTCTCCATGGATTTTCGTAATTTTTTTTATTGTCTTCCTACAAGTTTATACAGCAAAGATACAAAAAACATTTTGACCGCTCTCACCCTTAAAGGGTTGAAAAACGCCCCTAAAGGGTTAAAAATGTAAAAAAAACGTTAGGACACCGTTTAAAGCCCTTGACATGGGTATATATAGGTTTTTTGGGTCGCTGATCACGATTCCGAGGTCAGACTGCACGTGTGGTGCAAAAGGGTGGTTTTAAGGGCAAAAATAGCAAAAATTAGGAGTTGATAGTATAATAATTCGCTCGAAAGCTTTGGACATGGGTATATATAGGGTTTTTGGGTCGCTGATCACGACTCCGGGGTCAGACTGCACGTGTGGTGCAAAGGGGTGGTTCTAAGGGCGAAAATTAGGGGTTGATAACATAATATTTCGCTCGAAAGCTCTCGTCATGGGTATACGTAGGGTTTTTTGGTCGCTGATCACGATTCCGAAGTCAGACTGCACGTGTGGTGCAAAGGGGTGGTTTTAAGGGCGCAAATAGCCAAAATTATGCGTTGGTAATATAATACTTCGCTTGAAAGCTCTCTACACGGGTATATATAGGTTTTATGGGTCGCTGATCACGATTCCGAGGTCAGACTGCACGTGTGGTGCAAAGGGGTAGCTCTGGTAGCGGAGGTAAATCAAAATAAAATACGCAACTGTACTGCTACAACTGTTGAAGACCTGAAACTATAAATATTATAAGGAAGAGTTCCTTGAGGTCGAGAGGTCAATTGAACAATAACTTTGACTGTATGCTCCTTTTCTATAAAAAAAACTATATCTATAAAAAAGAAATCATTTTTATTAAAAAGTCCTTACAAGCTGTCATATAAAAATTATGTACATAAGATATATATATTTACTTTTTTATTCTTCATCGCTGTCACTTTCAATAACGTTTTCTTCGTTTACGTCTCTTTCATCGACTGGCGCTGCATTGAAACAACTATCTCCATTACAGGTTGAGCAAGTGTCAGTGCAAAATAACCCACTTCTCCTGCATCCACATGCAGATCCAAATTTTCGACTTCCACTTAGTAGTCGTTCATAAAATAAGAAGTTACCGAATTTTATCATCGTTGAGCGCTCACATTTTTGACCATAACTCGGTTAATTTTAAAGATAAAAAATATAAAAAAATGCGTTTTGTAGAAAATTCAAAGGGCTACAACTTTTTTTGGATGGACTATAGTCACAAAGCCTACTGTTTCTAAGATATTGTACGTAGACACAAAAACAATTTATCATACAATCTTATAAACACACCTTGTAACAGTTGTAACTTGTCGAATAATACTTTAAAAAACATGAAATAAGAATGAAAATATTCGCCTTTTTATGAGCTATATTTTTGATATTTTTGACTAATATCAATTTTTTGATAAAACGCTTTCTTTTCAAGATATTTTTTGAAAACGACAAATTTTTTCTGAAATCAAAAAAATTAAAATTTACGAAAACGGTACGCATTTCTAATCTAGAATACGTAAAAAAAAAATTGAGGACATTCCTAATATAATAGACAATCTAAATCTACAATATCTCGCACCAATATGCAAAACTGACAAAATGGCGACCATTTTATTTTTGATTTAAAAAAAAGTTTAAAAATGTTTACTATTTTGCTCTGTAACTTCGTTGTTTTTCAAGATATGCAAAATATCGACTTACCATTTTATAGGAAATTTCAAGAGCTTTCATTTATTAATAATATCATCGCAAGTTGCGTTATTTTTCATTGATAAATATCAAGATTAAGTTCGCTTCTTCAGTTAAAAAATTAAGAGTTGTCATATTTTTTATAGCATATCTCGATAACGATTCAATATATGAGGACGAAACAAAATGCAAATTGTTCCTTATTGAATTAGCTTTTATTTTGATTCTTATAAGTTTTTTTGAAAAGTTTATAGTTTTCGTGTGAAGTACGAAACACGCTCCAAAAACATCGAATTTTTCGCAAAAAACGCAATTTTGAAGTCTGAATAACTCACAAACAACGCATTTTTTTCGAAAAACTTAATTCTACATTATTTACTTAGAATTTGATTTTCTATCGATTCCCGTGTCAGCTTAATTGTTTTCTTCTTACCCTTGAAAAAGGGGTGGAAACTACCCTTAAATTCAAAAGCGGCAAAAAATTCTTTTTTAACTTTTTTCTATAAGCTTTAAGGAAGACAATAAAGAAAATTACGAAAATCCATGGAGACTTTCTACAATTCCCTAGATAAATCCCCATTGAATAGACTAATTTAGACTCAATAATTTTTAATAAATACCTCTTGCCTAAACATCTAATAAAAAATGAATTTCAAAAGCGTGAATCTTGCCTAGGTATCGTCTTCAAATTGTTCAAGATTTTTGCCGATATAAAACATGTGGAACTGTCACGACCTGATGAACCTTTACGTATTACGTTTCTGGAACAAAGTAAGTTTCAAGTCTACATCCATTACGCACACAGATACGATAACCGGATCTTATCCCCGGCAAGCTTCTCAGTCGTACATTACTGAGCGGTCGTATACTAGCCATTACAATACGTTCGAGAGCAGGTCCTCGGTAGAGGCATTTTGCGTGCAGGAGCAAGCGGGTATTTTAAAGTTTCACCGCAGTATGTCCGAGGCAATGACTCCATGGCTACACGGCTACTCCCTTCATTTGTCCGACAGCCATAAACCCTGGCGTGGGGGATTGGTCTCAGTCGCTTGTTAGGCGTCCCCCTCTTTTGGATATGTGAGGGTTATCATAAGTGATGGTGTTTGTCTAGGAAGCGCTGAGCGAAAGGCCGTTGGTTGATAGCCGAGACTGCTTCCCAATGCCCGGATCTAGTACGGTCTAAACGAAAATTAGTTTGTATCGGAATTCGTTTCAGAGAGACTGGCTTCATTTCAGCTGCATTCTATCTTATGTTGAATGTGGATTGTTGAACTTTCGAGATTTTGTCAGCAATATTACTGATCTCTGTTCCACTTTTTTTAAACTATCCATTTTCCTACTTTTGAGGCTATTCCTCTTTGATATTTAACGTTTTAAACGGTAATGTACTTCAAGTATGCATGACATTTGGATACTAACCTAAAAGTCTCTGATTCAATTCTCGAGCGCACCATGTGAAAGTGAGTACCAAGAGTAACGCTGGCCAAACCACCGTCCTGTAATGCGTTTCACGTAGGCAGCCTGCTCTATTTCGCCCAAGCCATTTCTATGGTACAAGTAGAGTATATTATTATTAAAGTGTACGGTTTCCTTTTAGTCTGACTCCTTTCTTCAGCTAATTTTTATAAGTATTTGTGTTTACACAGTTTTCTGAGTTGAGTGTATCTGAATAAAGACCTAAAAATCTACGGCTACAGATTTGATTTTGTAAACGTTTATTGTATGCTTCCTGTAATGTTTGTCCAGTATAACATTTTTATAGTTTTCAGAGTCTGTAAATCTTACTATTTTGCAAGTATTAAAATTTTAAGTAGGGTTTTATTTGTTCTGTTTTTGTGTTCTGTAGACAAAGTTCTACTGTAGATACTGATTTTAATATTTTGTTTATGCATGTGAATGAATCCCGTTTTCTAGTTTCATAATTGTTACTAACTATATGAAAGCATCTTAACTCAAACTAAGGAAATGCATAACATAACAATAAAAATACATTAACACAAGGAAAATATTGAGTAATAAGTATATAGTAATTTATATTATTATATATTATAATAATTTATTTTAATAAATAACTGGGGTTCTAAACAATTATTTTTATGATCAAGTATTAATTTATAGATTACTGACCAAATTTAGTCAGTTTGTCTAATACAGTCAGAGGATTAAATGTATTAATATATGTTAATACTACTAATATTAGATGTATGTACAATAGACGTTTTTAGAGTTACGTTATAATTATTCATTCACATTTTTACATGACACAGAAAAAGAGGCTTTAATTAGTATAAACATGTTATTATGTCTTGGTAAACGATTCCACGCGAACTTAACCTATAAGCATTTAACATTCAAGTCCTACAGAAATCAAGTTAACACTGGTGCATGTTGTTCGTTAGTACATGTTTCCGTCATGTTTCGTTAGGCTCTCTAATATACACATCACAGACGATCGTTAACATTAAATAATAACTGCCATGTAACTGAATATAATAAAACATATTTAATTTTATCGTTAAAAGAATAATGGATTGCTATAAAAATTGAACGATACACCAACGTAGCCTGTTCGACTGCCACACACCACAACACGTGTGTGCGGCGGGTCAGGTTTTCTGCCTACCTCTTCCGGCTGCCTACGCTTGCTCGCCTCTCCCGGTGACTCGTCTACTGGCAGTCTAATTCCGGTTTCATCTGTCCTTCAATAGTCACTTACTTAAAGCCTGACCCCTGAATTCTTACTTATCGGTTTCTTTATCTCAATATAGCTTACATATATCGTTCTGCGTCAGATTTTGCAAAAATATTGAAACATCGTTATGAAGTACAAACTGGTCACTTCGAATTCACGTTTGGCAAAAATGTAGGTTACGTGACGTTCATTATGTTATATAAGAGATAGATAACAAATACGTTTTAGACACCTTTCGTGGATATCCACATAATTTAATGACACATGAATGTTCCAATGATTTACTCACGTCTATTTGATTGACTTTATGAACGATATCATCTTATTCTGTTCTGGTTACGTGTCTATTTACACGTTTTCCTCTCCCTCATGTAGATTCTATCTAAAACATTGTATTAACTTCATAACAGAATTACTAAAGAATAGCTTAAAACATTTATTTTATTTTATCGGTGGACTAAATCCTGCCTACGTTTCTCTGAATAGTTTTATTTCATCTGATATTCGCAGCCCCACTTTATGAGCCTTTCTGATACACTTTTTTTGTACAAAAGGCCCATTTTGAAATTTTTATAAATTTGCTTTCTTTTTCAAAGAAAATTCTTTTTGATTATATTCGCTCTTGAATTTTTCCGTTGAGACTTCAGTGTTTGTTATTATTGTATAACAACATTTTAACATTTTACCTTCTTCCACTGCTATCATAAGTGATGAATTTTTCCTTTTCAGCCAGAATATTCTTCTTCTTAAATGTTATGTACTGACCAATACACACGCGCGCAGGTGTGCGCACGTATAATACATATGCTTTACAACTGTGTTGGTTTGAAACATTTTAGAGGATTTTTCTTTTTATATTCCGTATGGAAACATTTGACTAATTACCGTTGTTAAATCTATATTTCCACACCTTAATATCAAGCGTTATCGTCATCTCCGATCACCGATGATGACGCTTGCTACAATGTCGGCAAACGTTGTGTGGGCATAGGCGCGCTCGCGTGAAATTACAGAATGCGTTCTGTGTTTAGCTGACAATTAAACAGAATGCCATCGATATTGTAAGCGATTCGAGCGTTTCTCTCGTTAGTAACATTTCACTAAAAAAAAATATGACCTTCTAAACATTTAGATTTATACTTTTAACTGTTACTGAGGTTAGCTATATAACCTACTGCTAAAACCTATACTGTTTATCCGATGAGCTGAGGTTGATCTTCAATGCATGGCTCAAAGTCCAAAAACACAACAGGTGAAGTGACCGAGTAGCACAGAGTTAATGCACACCCAGCGTGCAGTTCAAGATGTGACAATCACTCCACAGTTATCTTGCTGTCCTGTACACGTGCATAATACACATCTGGTTTATCCTCTCGTATGCAATGACACACACCACATGAACACATTCGGCACGTGTATACTGACCGAATGAGAAGCAATTGATATCAATTGTCCTTAACTTTGACCTTGAGTACGGTACATACTGGTACCGGTGCGCTAGTCGATAAAGGCCTTAATCCACAACTAATTCAAGGAAAGCTGAATGACGGTACACGTAATGTACGTTAAAATTTGTTCACCCCAATATTCCTTATAATTTCTTCAATTTGTTTTCTGGTTTCCCGTAGGTTTATAAGTAACAATGAAGCTCTCAAGAATATTTTTTTAGATTGAAAGCTTTCCTTCTTAAAGTATCTTGCTCTGAATCACTTTAAATATAACTGGTAATAGTTTTACGTTTGGTTTCTGACCTATATTTTATTCGATTTTAGTAAGTGTAATATGTATGTCAATTTCATACTTACTTTAATTTGATTTGTTTTTTTATTTATATTGTGCCAACCAGTGGCGTACGCAGAAATCAATCTTGAGGGGGGCTGAACCTTAGCAGTCCATATACTCGTATTTATATAGCACTCTTCTACAACTTATAGTATAAGGTAGACAGTGGCGTACGCAGAAATCAATCTGGGGGGGCTGAACCTTAGCAGTCTATATATTTATATAGCACTCTTCTACAACTTATAGTATAAGATAGAATACATACGCCAGTTAGTGGTTACAATTTATTAGTAGGCGTATTATTTTCAGTAGGTTTCACATTTTCTTTATTAAAAATGTATTATTCGTGATTGGGGGACTTATCCAAAAATTAAAAAAAATTCGTATAAGTGTAAAGTGTTTTTAAAGTAATTTTTTTCATTATTACAGCAGCGTTATTCAAGATTTGAAATTAGGAACATTATTAAAATTATCGTTTTATTTATCGATATCTGCAAAAAGTGCTGAATTTAACTTAAGTATTAAATAATGTTTTTATGAAAACGGTTTATAGTTTGACGGCGCCGTCAAATGAGAGTAAGAGAGAAAGAAAATAGGTAGCTTACTGAACGTTACACTAAGCGTAATACACCGCTTAATGAACTATAAATTATAACTGAAGTAATAATTGTTATTATAAACTACTTATTTTGTTAGTATTTATATCCCCGTCCAAATCGGCCGAAATATGCAATTTTGTAATTTTAAACGAGAGACTAAGTAAATTAAGGAAGCGGATATTACATTTTTACGGTTGGGGGGCTTGGGCCCTGAGCCCCCCCCCTGCGTACGCCACTGGTGCCAACCCGTTTAGCGTGAATAAATAACATGAATGAAGAGACTAGTTGATAACTGTCTACATACAGTATACATTACATGAAGATTTACGGGAGGTAAACTGTCAAGTTGTTTCTTTTTGTAAATCAAATACAATTCAGATTCATTGATGATGTTTCCGTAGTTGGTAGTCCTGGAAACCAAACATTTCAATAACTTTAATATTAACACAAATTTTCTACGTAGTTACATGTGAAATGTTTAGAGGTGACCGACAGGAACTGGCCACACAGTCAGAAACGCACAATGGTTAACGAACATATAGAAGCGGAAATTCGTTTTATACAGCACTATAATATTCATACTTCACAATTTCAGCACATATTAGATGGTCACAGGACGTCAAAGTTAAATTTGTTGTAAAAAGACAAACAGTTAACGGAACTACACATAATAAATCCGGTTTACCACCTAACTAAAATTTTAATAATACTTCAGTTCTAAATAGACGTAGCTTATATAAAGCTTTTTCTTTCTAGTGTTTACCAACATAACTTCCTTTCTGATGATTATAAATTTCTATATTACCATATCAAAGAGATATCTAATTATAACATTAACATAAACTATCTCTTAATTTAATAAGTTTATAATAAACACTAGCTTTAAACATAATTATTCATTTATACTTTTTGTTTATTTTTATAATGTAGGAGGTTGTGAAATTTGATTCCTTGTGTAATGTTCTGGACAAAACTCTCACTTCCCTTTGTACTCCTTTTGGAAGGTACCGTAACGAATTACAGTTTGTTCACACACTACCCTCTGTCGCAAATTATAATATGACAATGTTTTTTCACATCACTACTCTAATAAAAACACAAGATTATGCGACTATCCACAACTATTTGTAAAATAACAAAGGTTTCACATGGGATACATTTATTCCTCTTACCCAAAACAGACTAAAAATGTAAGTTTCAAAATTCGCTAAGTCTGTTTGTGATGGAATAAAACGAGGTTACTCGCTAGCAAAACAATACTTACGCAAAGATTTGTAGTTGTTATAAATTTCTCTGTTATTACGAAAACCTTTTTTTTATAGTATATATAAATCTACTATAATAAAATATAATTAAGTTAATATAATATAATATAATTACTTAATTTGTGCCTTCCAAATTCTTTATTTAATAGTACAGTAATATGTATACACTGCGATAGTATGTGTATCAAAGAATTTAATTTGGTTTTAAATCACTTTCTAACATTACTTTTATATTTCATATGTCACATTATATTACTATAATATTATATATACGTATATCCTTCCTTCCATTCCTGGCGTTACAACCCAGCGTGGGTTTTAGCCAGGTCAATTACTTTCTTCCATTCCGCCTCTCATTAAACATCCGTCTCCATCTCCGCCACGATCGTACACCTCCGTGAACCATATCTTTCTGGGTCTGCCTCTAATTCTTCTTCCTACCGGTCTCCAATCTCAAATTCTCTTAGCCATTCTTCTGGCATCCATTCGCCTTACGTGGCCCAGCCACTCAAGCCTCCGACTCATAATATATATATATATAGTGTAACGTCACAAAACGTTTCATAAAGAAAATAATTCCAAAAGTAAATTATCATAAGAGGAAGGTGAAATGAACAGAATCGAACCCAAGTAATCAAGAAAATTTAGTAATATTGTTCAATAGTTAATATCAATAATATGTAAAAACGACGAAGACTTTGACCAAGACTCATATATTGTTTAAGTGAAGAATAGAATAAAGCTAATATTGTAAAATAAGGGAAACAAATAATCTTAGAAATGACCAAAATGAGGTCATGACATGTTAGAAATGTAACTCAGAATAGAGCACAAAAAACCAATTTATTGTGAAATAATAGATAAGATCTAGACCAATACATGATAATATATATAAAATAGATATATCAAATGATTTAAATCCATCATTAAAGAGGATATAAATTGAAATAAAAAAATGTAAACTTGTAACAGAAAATGAAAGTTTTAGAGTTGAGACCAATCACTCAAATGTATGTGAAAATTAATTGTTATAAAATTAAGAAATAAACTAGATGTAAATGTCAATTAGACAAAGACAAACAAAATACTTCAAATAGAGAAAGCTGTAAATTGATTAGAAATCAATGAAAACAACCAAAAACTGTGCTAAACTGAAAACATGTAGTGAACATGTAAAATTGTAGAATTTATGACTTTAAAGTTATCAAAATGCAACAAACTTGTATTTTAAAGTTGAACCACAATATAAAGTAACTATACCTATAAGTATGACCACCTAAAACATTTTAACAATCAAGTTATAAAACTAACTACATATACCTTACTAGGTTGAGGCAAAAAACAGTCACAAAATTAGTCATATTTGACAGATTAAATGATTAATACTAGAAATAATATAGAAAAAGGATATAATTCTATCATATACAATGGAAAAATACTTGCTCAATTGAAGACAAGCTTAATTCATAAAGAATTTTTGAGTATAAAAGTGAAATTTGTCACACACATGAAATAGCTCATCTGTACAAAGACAGTGAAATGCTAATTGAGAATACAATAATAATAAAATGTATTAGGGAAAACCAGGTATTCCCAAAGATAAACAATGTAACAAACTCTCAGTGAATATCCTAAAAATCACAGAAATAATACCAGGAAAGACAAAATACAATAAATAGCAGTGACAAGAAAAGTAGGCCTTATATTATGCCTACAGAAAAATGAAGTTATTTATATATTATGTGCATTAATACTTGTTTATTTTGTTATGTACAACTAATTATGTTATTTGTTAATGTTATAGTAAGAGCAGAGGAACTTAGTTATACAATTAATTAAGAAAACTGTAATTTTGTATACCTACTACAAGGTAAGGATGTGTATTTTGTGTTAATTTCATAGATTTAATTTATTAAAAACCAATCATGAACAGAGGCGGCTCACTCATAAGGGCACATGGTCACGTGCCCCTCCAGAAAATCACGAAATAAATAAATATTGTAGAAACGTCCTCGTTTCAAATGATGACAGTGAAAACAGTGAGAAATAGCGAATGAAAACAGTGAGAAGTCTGGAGAAATGTGGCAACGCGAAAACAAATGTGGCAACATAGCGACGGTCACAGAGACGTTGTGACCCAATATTACTACTCCCTTCCTCTTCACTACTCTCTTGCGGTGGGAGAGCGTAATGCTAAAGTCCCATAGCGTTCGGTCACACTAGACTATGTGACCATTGACAAAAAATTAACAGTCTTCAAGTAGTAAACTCTGAATCCTGTAGGTGCGCCACATTACTGCAAATAACGGATATGCATCGGAGCTATTTAGTAGACTATTACATTTTACCGCCATCTGAGCTGTGCTATAGGCTAATACAAATAATTACTGTTACTTTCTTAGTATATATTGTTACGAAATAATGTTATTATAATGTTTCTATCGTGAATATGATTATAATAATTTTTGCGATTTTATATAATTTTAAATTATATTCTCATTGAAGGAAATATTAAAATAGAATGTGTACCTAGAGCGGTTATGTTATGTGCAACACGATAATTGTGGCGGCAGTGCTTATAGTAACTGTATAAATTGTAGTGTTACAAGTGGTTTTCAGTAATCAGTGTTACGCACGCGTGTAAATAACGGTGTTGAAAATATTCAAGTGTCGGTATTTTGGGTGCTTGTGTAAATCTCTGAGACAAAATGAATGATGTCAAGTATTTACAGAGTAAAACTTTGTGCTATGAAGATAGGTTAATAGCAAAACAATTGGGTCCACCAAGACCGCAGTTGTCTATCAACCAAGTGTTTAAGGACAAAAACAGAACCTATAATAGAACGTTCTATACCGCAGTGTACGAAAAATGGGAATGGATATGCGGATGCCCCACAATCAATGCTTTATTTTGCTTTGCTTGTCTTCTGTTTGGCGGTGAAGACACGTGGACTAAGTCGGGCGTTAAAGATCTGAAACATTTACCAGAAAAGAGTAAGAAGCATTCGCTGTCTAAATGTCATTTAGACAATGAAATGATTTTAGCCGTGCTAGGTATTGTAAATATTAGGTTGCAACTCGATGATGGTTACAGAATTTCTGTTCGTAAACATAACGAACTTGTAGACAAGAACAGATACATCTTGTCTCGAATAATTGATGCGATTAAATTTTGTGGGGAATTTGAATTAGCTTTACGTGGCCTCGATGAAACGGAAGAAGCAGACAACAACCCAGGGATTTTTTGCAGCACTTGACAGTGTTTTGAAAGATCATTTAGAAAATTCAACAGTGTTTAAAGGAACCTCGAAAACAATTCAGAACGAACTTTTAGATGCCATTTTGTCAGTGTGTCAAAAAAATATTGTGACTGAAATTTCTACGATAGACTTCATATCACTTCAGGCTGATGAAACAACTGACAGTTCGTGCAAAACACAGATGGCACTGATTTTGAGATATCTCATTGAAGGGAGAAAAAATGAAAGGTTTTGGGGTTTTTTTGAAGTCCCTTTTGATAAAAGTGCTCGAAGTTTAGCCTCGACAATTTTAGGACAGTTGGAAGAAATAGGAATAGACAGGTCCCCGGAAAAACTAATTTGTCAGACTTACGATGGTGCATCTGTTATGAGTGGTCAGAAAGGAGGGGTCCAGTGTTTGGTTAAAGGGAAGTATCCAAATGCAAATTTTATTCATTGTTATGCCCATCAAGGGAATCTGATTCTTCAAAACTCAACATCGTCTGCCTCCCAGAGTAGAATATTTTTTCAAGACCTGCAAGGAATAGGACCATATTTTTCAAGATCTCCAAAGAGGATGGATTATTTAGTAGAAATTGTAAAAAAAATAAATTGGGTCTGTGCCTCCTACAAGATGGTACTTTCAACACAGGGCTGTTAATACTGTGTTTGAACATAAAGATAATCTAATAAAATGTTTTGAACACATTAGGGACATAGAGATTTCTGACAAAAGTGCTTCTAGCCAGGCTGCAGGATTTGTACGAACTTTGAGGGATCAGACCTCATTTGAACCAGAGGAATCCTCAGTTCATTTTCTGGTTGACTTTTTTCCACAAAATTATGCCTCATGTGGCGATTTTCTTTGATTGCATTCAACAAAGAAACATTGATGCAATAAAAATGAGAACATTTGTTAAAAATGTTGTGAGTGCAGTGGTTAATATTCGTAAGACCTAATGTTCTGAAGACAGTGAAGTGTCTGTAAGTGAGCCTGTGACTAAGAGACAGTGTGTTGAACAATTAAGTAATAGGAGCAACCGTGTGGCCGCTTTGGAAGTACGTGATATGATTGTGAACTATATTAATGAAAGATTTCAATTTTCAGATCATTTATGTGTTTCCAAATTGTTTTAGTTGAAAAGTTCCCACAGTACTGTGTTGAGTTTCCGGAAAATGATTTTCAGACTACAATTAAATTTTATCCCACAATAAATGGTCCGAAACTGAGAACCGAACTTGAAGTGTTATACAGTCGTGAAGATTTACGTATTGCTTCTGGTGCAACACCCTTATTACAGTTTTTCCTTGATAATAACATGTTTCGTACCTTCTCAGAGTGTGTGACTATTTTAAAGATAATTGTTACCATACCGATGACAACTGTTGAAAGTGAAAGGTGCTTTTCTACATTGAAAAGAATAGAAACATTTTTAAGAAATTCCATGGGCACTGATAGACTGAATGCATTGGCTATGCTATCCACAGAAAAAAAATGATTCATGGAATTCAAGATTTCAACAAACAAGTGATAGAGGAATTCGCTACATCTAAAAACAGGAGAATGGAATTGTTATACAAAAAGTGAAATACCAGGTAAGACATTCTATATTTTTTTACCTAAGTACTAATTACCGCCAATGGTGGCCCACCTTAGATCCTCCCCACTGTGTGCCCTTCCCATTTCATTACTCACGAGCCGCCACTGATCATGAATGGTATCGTTTTAATCAGTTGAAAGCAGAGAATCTAAAAATAATAATGACATACAGATTGTAAGTAGTCCTGTAAAATTGTTTGACAAGTACCAGAATAATTTCAGTAAAATCCATTAGTATGAAGTAAAAGAAGTTTTTGTTCTAATGCTTCTACGGAAGTCGAATTTGTTCCATCATGTTCTATTTGCATATTCTCGAACGTTCCAGAAGAAAATTTTACTAAAAAAACACCGGAAGTCATTAATAAAATTAAAACAATGCACCCTACAAAGAGTATATAAGCGAGACCAAAATTGACCCAAGATTCACTTTCTGCTTTGAAACCACCAGAGACACTACACACACGAATTCGAAGAGAGAACTTCTAATCCAAGGCGAACTTAAGAAGAGGAATCCAATCCGAAAACTCAAACAAGGCATTTCCCCGTACCAGACGAAACACACACTTAACCTGCAAAGGAGTATATCGCTATACCGCTAACGTGCATTTTGAATGGAGCAGAGGCACACAAATTCTAATAGAACACACATAGCCAAATATCCAGCGGCCCTGCCAAGGACCGATTTGTATTAGAGAAAAAATCAAATTTGTATGGTATTAGCGACATAAATAGACTTTGACAAAATCCCAAACAAATTACTGAACGCAAGCCTGTATTGAGTTGATGTGGAACTAGCGCTGTGACGTCAGCAGAGCAAGGTCACGCAACGCAGTCAGCTGTTCATCGCCGGCAACTATTTCAAAGCACAGAAGCAGTACGATTTTTAAAATTTGTGCGGAGTTTTCAAATAGTAATTTGACGTTTAAATAATTACAAGTGCTTGAAGAAGCGAAAATACGAAGATACGCAAGATTGGAGTCTTTCCAAAAACAGTGTCCAGTGAAGGAAAAACCTACCTACCGGAACGTGAGTTGTCCAAAATTAAATTCTCTTACCTGGTATTTTTGTCACACAATTGTACTACATATATCAAACACTTTCAATTCACACAAATTTTGTAAAGCATCACACTGATTTGTCTTGATAGTTCCAAGGAGTCTCGTCCTGAGTATAAAGTTTTTTCAAAGATTAAATTCATGCGATTCAACTGAGCAATAAATTAATTAATAGCCGATACTTAATAAAATTTTTTCAATAATTTCTGTAACTTTGCAATTTTTTCATATTTTTACTGTTAGTCCTTCAGACAATTTATATAAAAGAAAAATCATTACACGTATTTTATTTGCAACTCGACTTGTCCTGTTTATATTTTTTTAACTATAACTAATTTAACGAAAAGTCAATTTAATATAACAAGAATTTCTTGGACTAAATATCCAAGTGGCGCCCACACACATATTAGCATAAGTTGTGTTTACAGGACTACGTCTTCGGAGAAGAAGACAGGAGCGAGTATAAGTGCGCGGAATATAACACCCGATACCACTTCAGAACATTATTATATATATATATATATATATATATATATATAGCAACGATACGTTTAGCATAAGTATATGTATCAACCCCTGACTGAGATATGATAACATACGAACGCACGTATAAGATATATAAGATGTAAATAATAAAAATAATGTAATAATTAGGCATTAGGTATAAGAGATAATATAAGAAATAAACGTAGTATTTAATTTTAAATAAATCAAATATTGTAAGTGAGCCTGCATATGGAATTAAAAGCTTCGTTGGCTTTAATCGTAGCGAAGGGGAGAAACTGACACGCGCTGACCGGCAGAGGTGACGTCATAGTGACAGGCAACCGCTTGTGTATCAGTCAGCGTGTGTGTGCTAGTATACATGTGTAAACGAGAGACAGGTTGAATTATGCAAACGGGGGTGGAAGATTTTACACAGTTTTTTAAATACTGAACGAAAACTAGAAGTCACACGAATCAGCGACATATGTAAAAACATCGCTGGCGCCTGGCGCTGCAGTTTGGCGTTAAGTGGTCATTGATCGTGGGAACCGTTCAGCCACCGTGTGAAATTTTGCCATAACTGCCATAATTTACACACCTTAACATTCATAATTTGCATAAACAAAGTTTAATATTATACCTAACAATTGGTGAAATAATATTTATAAAAAAAGTGTGAGCTTCATAGAAAGACGCGTAGGTTGAAATTATCAATTAAATCGACGCGCCGACCTGTTCAATGTTGTCAAAACAGTTTCCAACAGGCATGGGACGACGGCAGCAGTATAAAACCCCAGCGAGCGACACACTCTTTCTCATTCAGACTCACTCAGACTCAGATAAACTACGTAAGATCCACGCATCTCGCAACCGCGAATTTTACAAGTCAAGTAATGTTTTTTAACAGTATTACATAACGTGAAGTGCGATGGAACCGGCAGTACGTCGGTGCAAGTAATAGTGGAACACGATTATTTTAAAAGACTATAAAATCGTAATCTACGAGAAGTCGTATCGTCGATGAACTTCAAGAAGTAACATAGAACTTCGAGACATCCACGAGGGACAAGATAAGAAGAGGAGAGGAACCAGAGCAGAAGACGAGAGGACGCAGGGACAGCCACATGCAGCTACATCCAGCCGTACATCATCACGACCAGAGGTCCACGTCAGAACTCAGCATTCAGGAGACGGAGCGAGGAATTTCAACGACGCAGAGACAGAGAAGGTGCTACCGAAGAGGATCAACAAACTCGAGAGTCCAGATGACGGTAACGACAAAGTTAAATGGTTGCAGAAAAATGCAGGTGAAGTCAGACATTTATTTAATATTATAAATGACCCTGAGGTCTATCGAAAGAAAGCTCTAGATTCCATATACAAGTTTACAAAGCAATTAGTATATTTTGAAATTTTCACAATGAATAAATAAATGTTCAAAGTATAATTGATAATAGAGAATATAACTGTAGTAATCTCATAACTAAATGGTCAGGGAAGAACCATATTTTTATTATATTTTTGTATTTGATTAGATAATTAAATTCAAGTATGAGAGTTACGTAATTTGAAGATTGTTAATTAATTGAGACATTAAATAATAGAATCAATTAAAGTAATAAATATTTAGTTAATTAAAAGTTTTTATTAAGTGGTATATATTAAAAACGACACTTGCAAAGACAAGATGAATATTAAATTTTATACGTGTTAATCACGTTTTATAATAATTATATGTGTTATGTATTATATGTCTGTATAAATATTTCAGGTCATATATGTTTTACGTTTGTGTATAATATGTCTTAGAATATAAGAAATAAGATTTAAACACGTTATAATTGCATTATATTCGGATCGAATATAAGGGTTCAAAGAGTAATTAACCCACACAAAACAATTAATAGTATGATAATTTGAATTTTTGAATAATAAATCAAATGAATATGATTTTATTAACACAGTCGTACTAATTTCACAACCAGTAAGCTACTAAATCCTCTGTACTCTTTACTTGTATTAAAATTATATAACGATATTCACGTGCTTATCCACATTCAATCAACGACCAAAGCCTGCGACCCAGCCGGGGAGCATCAAGGTAAATACTGCAGAAGAAGAGTATACCTCCGAGACGTGGGTAAGTGCGCACAAATGAGTAAGAGCATATGTGTAAAAGTAAGTGTTTTTAAAAATAACGTTGTAATATATATATATATATTGGAACGATACTTTTAGCATAAGTCTCCGTATCAACCCCTGACTGAGGTATGAGAACATACGAACGCACGTATGAGTCGTGTAAAAGATGTAAATAATAAAAATAATGTAATAATTAAGCATGTAATTGTAATTAATAATGTAATAAATTAATATTACGTTTTATAAAAGATATGTAGACGACACATTTGTTATCTTCAATGGAACCGCGAGACAAGCAGATATGATGTTGCAATACATGAACAACATTACCGCAAATATACAGTTCACACTCGAAATGGAATCTGACAACGCCATAAATTTCTTGGATTTGACTTCTAAAAAACATAATAATAGATTTCACGACAAGATATATAGAAAACCCACTACAACCGATAGTGTCATAACATGCCAATTCCTTCTACCCACACTCGCAAAAAATGGCCGTGTTTAACAGTCTGATACACAGACAGACACAGACTACACTACCATTGGACCCAACGAACCATAAAGAAGAATTAGACATAATTAAACATATTGCAATCGCAAATGTTTACCGCAGCTCATTGGTTAACATTTGATACATAAACACATAATATATAGAACCAATAACGCTCACCGCATCCAGAAAAACGCTACATAATGGCAATTGATTACACTAACAATTTTTCAATGATCATTAAAAATGCGTTTAAAAGGCATAACATCCACATTACATTTAGAACAAATAATAATATCCAGAAAATACTAAACAATGCCACAAGAAGACCAATTGAAAAAAGAACGGGCATATACAAAATGGTGTGCGATGACTGCGATAAGCACTACTATTAGGTCAGACTGGCAGAGGGTTTTTCGAGCGATATAAAGAACACCTACCCAGAAGTAATTCAAATATAACTAAATCAACTTATGCTAAACACCTTGTTTCATCAAACCACAATTATACTAACTTTACAACAAATTGCATACCCCTACATATGTGCAAAAAAGGACGATATATGAATGCAATAGAAGAATTTGAAATTTACCGGGCCTTCAAAAAGGATCCTAACAATATATTAAATGAACAATTAGAGTTCAAATCACATATACTGTATGATAAAATTATAGATAACACGAACATAGATTACACGCCTCAACATAACAATCGAGAACGAGCAAGTAAACTGTGCAGTACGTTGTCAACAAGTGTCGAGTGCGCACTCACATCCGCGTACGTTAATCATTCTTGTGGGACATGTATATGAATATTTCTGTGTACTTTTAATATTTTAACGAAGTCATAATCGACTGATTTTATTATACTCTGATGATGGATTAAAATAATCCGAAACGCGTTAGTATAAGAAGAAAGAAGATAAGCAGTCACAAAGACGGTCAAGGTAAATTATATTTAATAATAACCGTGACGCGGATACCAATACAAGTGTGCGCTTCATAGAAAGACGCGTAAGTTGTAATTAGTTAATAAATCGACGCGCTGACTTGTTCACCTCTGTCCGAACAGTTTTCAACAGGAATTGAACGCCGGCAGGAGTATAAAACCCCAGCAAGCGACACATTAAGAGCATTTCTCAGATCATTAACAGACAGTACGTGAAATCCACGCAGCTCGCCACCGTAAATTCTACAAAGTTTAAGTAATGTTTTAAATCGAATTACGTAACTTGAAGTGCGATGGAACCGGCAGTACGTCGTCAGTGATATACAAGATGGAACCGGCAGTGATATACACGATTTATTTAAAAGACAATAATACTGTAAACTACGAGGATTCGAAACGTCGTCGATGAACTTCAAGAAGTCCACGTAGAACTTCAAGACACCCACGAGGGAAAAGACGAGGAGAGGAGAGGAACCAGAGCAAAATACTAGAGGACGCAGGGACAGCCACACGCAGCTACATCCAGCCGTACATCATCACGACCAGAGGTCCACGTCAGAACTCAGCATCCATTAGACGGAGAGAGTAATTCCAATCGACGCAGAGACAGAGAAGGTGATACCGGAAGGGGATCCAAAACTCGAGAGTCCAGGTGACGGTAACAACACTTAAATGGTTGCAGAAATGTGCAGGTGAAGTCAGACATTTATTCAATCTTATAAATGACCCTGAGGTCTATCAAAAGAAGGCTCTAGATTCCATATCCAAGTTTACATAAACTTTATTATTTTTATTTGCATAATGAATAATTAATAAAGTTCAGAGAATAATAATTTATAACAAAGAACATAAAACTTATAAATCTCATAAATAAATGGTAATTAGAGAAACCACATTTTATTATATAATTAAAATAAAGTAACTGTAACGTAAAATCAAGTATGAAAGTTACTTTAATTGTAGATTTTTAATTAATTGAGACATTAGGAGTATTCTTAATTAAAGTAATAGAATGGTCTCTATTAGAATTTTTATAAATGTTTAATTTTTTTTTTTTTTTTTAATTAAGTGGTACATAATAAAAAACCACACTTGCTAAGTCAATATTAATATTCAATTTCGTACGTGTTAATCACGCATTGTAAGAATATATGTGTTATGTATTATATGTCTGTGTAAATACTCCAGGTCATATATGTCTTATTTTTGTGTATAATGTGTCTTAGACTATAAGAGATAAGATTTTGCCACGTTATAATTATACGATATTCGTATAAGTGAATATAAGGGTTTCAATATTAGTTAACCCACACACTAATTAATAACATGACAAATTGCATTTTTTAATTAATAAACAAAATGAATGTAATTTTATTAAAAACAAAGTCGTACTAATTTCACAACCAATACTAAATCCTCTGTACTCTTTACTTGTAACGATATTCACGTGCTTATCCACCCTCAATTAACTACCAAAACCTGCGACCTAGCTGGGAAACATCAATGTAAATACTGCAGAAGAAGAGTATACCTTCGAGACGTGGGTAAGTGCGCACAAATGAGTAATAGCATATGTGCAAAAGTAAGTGTTTAAGAGTATCGTTGCAATATATATATATATATATATATATATATATATATATATATATATTACTATAATACTTATAACTAATTTACCTCAAGATATATTTTTTCCTTTAGGAACATGTTTCGGGAGATCCTGTTCTCCCATCTTCAGCCTTCGCCATCTTGCTTGTGGTGCAGTATTTGTGTGTTGGCTTCTGGATGTTATTAAGGTGGTTTGTTGGTCTTTGGTCCTTCAATGTTGCATTATTGTGTGTGGTTGTGGTATCTGTTTTTGTATTTTGTGTATTTTCGATGTTGAGTGCTTTGAATATTGTGTCATGTTTTGTATTGATTTGTATTTGTTCTGGTATTAATTTGTTTTGTGTTTTATGTTTGTAAATCTGTAAATTTTCCCAAATGTTCATTATGGTGCCTTTGTGTGGTATATGTTTTATTAGTGTTACATTGGTTATGTCTGGGAATTCATGTCCTGTGTTTATTGCATGTGTGGCTAAATTGGATTTATATATATTTGGTTTTTTGTATGCATTTAGGTGTTCAAAATAACGTTTTTTCAGCTGTTTTTTTGTTTGTCCTATATAACATTTATTGCAATCTTGGCATTCAATTTTGTATATACCGTTGGTTGTTGTATTATCTTTGTTGTGTGAGCTATTTAGATTTTGTAATTTATTTTTATTAGTTTTGTATGCTATTTTTATATCTGTGTTTTTAAATAGTTTTGTTAGTTGTGTCATTTTATTAGTTATATATGTGAATGTGGCCCATTTTTTGTTGTTGTTATTATTTATGTGTTGTTCAGTTTGATTAATTCTTAATTGTTCAGTTTTTATTTTGTATTTGATTTTATTTTCTATTTTGATCATAGTATTTTTATTGTATCCATTTGTATAACCAATTTGGTATATTATATTTCTTTCTTTGTCAGTTTCTTGTTTGTTTAGGGGTATTTTGTACATTCTGTTAAATAACGAATAAAATGCTGCCATTTTATGTTGTGGTGGATGGTCAGAATGGTTAGGTATAATGATGTTAGTGGAAGTTGGTTTTCTATATATTGCATATTGTATGTGTTTGTTGTATCTTGTGATGGTTATGTTCCACTAACATCATTATACCTAACCATTCTGACCACCCACCACAACATAAAATGGCAGCATTTTATTCGTTATTTAACAGAATGTACAAAATACCCCTAAACAAACAAGAAACTGACAAAGAAAGAAATATAATATACCAAATTGGTTATGCAAATGGATACAATAAAAATACTATGATCAAAATAGAAAATAAAATCAAATACAAAATAAAAACTGAACAATTAAGAATTAATCAAACTGAACAACACATAAATAATAACAACAACAAAAAATGGGCCACATTCACATATATAACTAATAAAATGACACAACTAACAAAACTATTTAAAAACAGATATAAAAATAGCATACAAAACTAATAAAAATAAATTACAAAATCTAAATAGCTCACACAACAAAGATAATACAACAACCAACGGTATATACAAAATTGAATGCCAAGATTGCAATAAATGTTATATAGGACAAACAAAAAAACAGCTGAAAAAACGTTATTTTGAACACCTAAATGCATACAAAAAACCAAATATATATAAATCCAATTTAGCCACACATGCAATAAACACAGGACATGAATTCCCAGACATAACCAATGTAACACTAATAAAACATATACCACACAAAGGCACCATAATGAACATTTGGGAAAATTTACAGATTTACAAACATAAAACACAAAACAAATTAATACCAGAACAAATACAAATCAATACAAAACATGACACAATATTCAAAGCACTCAACATCGAAAATACACAAAATACAAAAACAGATACCACAACCACACACAATAATGCAACATTGAAGGACCAAAGACCAACAAACCACCTTAATAACATCCAGAAGCCAACACACAAATACTGCACCAGAAACAAGATGGCGAAGGCTGAAGATGGGAGAACAGGATCTCCCGAAACATGTTCCTAAAGGAAAAAATATATCTTGAGGTAAATTAGTTATAAGTATTATAGTATTATATACATCAAGAAACGGACTGTAGCAGAAAGTGATTGAAATATATATATATATATATATATATATATATATATATATATAAGTTATATATATACTAGCTTCTTCCCGCGACTTCGTCCGCGTAGAATTTGTGCTTTTGACACAGAATTTAGAATTATTGCCTCAACTACTTTGAATTATATGTAAGTAGAGCATGTAACAAACTTCTCTGTAAACAATGTTCTTTACCATTTTTGAGGGCGGTGCCAAAATAACCAGGCTTTGGGGTGAGCACGCCACGTAAAACTGACCGTGGGAGAAACAGTCTTGCCTCAAGTCAACTCCTGCGAATTTAAGAGTTTGCCTTTGCGACTTAAGAGTAGCCATTAATGGTATATACGTAAAAATACGTGTTAGGAGGTGATATTTTTCCCCATAGGTACCTACAAACATTGAACCCAATTTCACCCCCTTTGGGGATGGATTTCAAAAACATAATATTGAAAACGTGTTATATTATACAACCCCCTCGCGGCTTTGCCCGCGAAACTTTTAAGCTGTAAGCAGCATATTGATTAATTAAAACATTTTGATTAGAAGGTTTAATTTACTAATTACTAATTAATTTATTTTTATTTTTATTTTTATATAATCTACAAAATCTTGAGATACTGAATTTACTCTCATTCAAATTTTAGTAGCTTTACTCTTACGTTTAATATGAATGATAGAGTAATGTCAGAAACAGAATAACATTTTTTTAAATCTGTTGTTTTCGTCATTCATACTCATCATTATTAAAATAAGGTATATAAAAAATATTTATAAAACGATTTATAATTTTCCCCGAGCTTTAAAATTTTATTTTCGTAATGTTATTTCTAAATGTTTAACTTCGTTCAAAATGTTTAACTTTGTTTTTATTTTCTTCTTATCACATTAATTATTTATTGCACATTTCATAATACTTATTGCGGTTAACTTACATTAAAAATTTTTATGCATTCATTTTATAAAATCCTTATGAAAAAAAATTGAATTATTCCGCAATATTTCTCACAAATACTACATATGTTTAAGTGGCTGAAAAGGTAATTAATTTGTACTAAGGACTTCTTTGTAAACTATATTTGTTGTTTTTCCTTCAGGTGCTGAAATTACTAAACTGCTAGAAGAACTTACCCTAGAAGCACCAACGTAAAGTTGACCATGAGAAAAACAGTCTTCTCGTAAATCAATTCCTGCAAATTTTAAAGTCTGTCCTTGCGACTTATTGATAGTCATAGCAAAACATACCTTAAGAGGAAACTGTAGTCTTTTAAACTCGAATGGATACTCCGATGGAATTAGCGGTATTCTAGGTATGAAAACTGATTCGCCTCGAGCACAACCAGTGAATATCGTAGCTTCTATAAAATATTTTTTCAAATCTGTTACCTGTAGTCTGGTTCCATTGCATAGTTTTTGAGGATTGAGATTTCTTAATAACATCACAGGTGTTCCTACTTTAAGACGAAGTATATGTGCCAGAAATCCAGGAGGGTTAAGCGTATTGAGAAATTCTACTGGGTAATTAACTGCTTCATCTGTTTGTATTACCTTATCAACTGATTTGTATTCTACTACATCTCCTTCAAATGAGCGAAGCAATTGATCATTAATCTCAGATGCTCTGTCATTTTTAGAAATTAAAATGGCACGTTCACTGAACCATTCCATAGTTTTTTTCTTTTATTCTAAAAATATCAGAATAAACTGTACTTATAAGCTGATCTAAAGTATTAACTACCTTGCCCAAAGTTTCCGGTATTAAAACTTTTCCTGCTCGTTCTGGATATTCTCCATTCCCTATTTTAAGCAGAAGCTCAGAAAATAGTCCTGCTGAAGAATCATTTTTTAAATAAACTCTCATATTAGTTTTAAGAGATAATTTCTTTATTCGAGGCCATAAACGTAACGATTTGATGCATGCTCATCTGCCCGAGTGCCTCTTTGTTTGCCTAAAATCTCCAGCAAGTAAAACGGTGACTCCACCCATTAAAGATTTTGTGTTTCTTAAATCTTGAAGTGTACGATCTAAAGCTTCAAAACCACCCTTATGCATCATAGTGCTTTCATCCCAAACAATAAGTTTTCAAAACTTTCAAAACTTTGGCTCTATTACTCTGCTTAGCAATTTCGCACTTAGGAGATTCAGTATAGTTCAAATTAAGAGGTAATTTAAAAGCACTATGGGCAGTTTTTTCTCCTTCTAAAAGGGTAGCAGCAATCCCAGAAGACGCTGTAGCTAAAGCAATTTTTTTATTACTTCTCACTTTTGCTAATAGTAAATTAATTAAAATTGTCTTCCCAGTCCCACCCGGTGCATCTAGAAAATATGTCTGCCCTTCGGATGATTCTATGCTATTCATAATTTCAAGATAGATACTAAGCTGTTCTTGTGTTAATAATGCCTCGTTACTTCTTACCACTTGTTCCAATTTTTCCGAGTTGTAGTTTATTTTCCTTAAATAATCGATATTGTCAAACAATTCTTCATTTCTTGTAGGCTGTGGTAAACTGTACTGTTTTAAACCTTTTGCTCCCAACGCCATCACAGCATCCTCGATCGATATCAAACATCTGTTATATATTTCGTTCGTAAATCCATGAACCCCATCTTGAACTGCCCTTTCTACTTCATGCCTAAAATCTTCACTTAAACTATCTTTATGTTTTTCCCAAAGATTTAAAGGGTCGGAAACATGACAAAACACCAACATCACTACAAACACTTGCCGCATTTTATACGGTGATACACACAAAGCAGCTTCTTGTAAAGTATCATCCCAGTGTCCATTGCTTTCTAACAAACCTAAAGCTTTGAAAGCTGATTGAAATGTTTGATGAACTACACCATTAACTGTTTTAAGGTATTCAAAAGATGTTGGACCTCGAACTACGTGTAGTAACAACCTTAGGTGATAGCATTCAAAGTTGTTTGGGTGTACCGTATATACTCTTCATAGGGCTGTGTCTTTCTTTATCCCTGGCCAATTCTCAACATTTACGCCTCGCTTTCTCCTTTCAAACCGTCTATTATCTTTCCAAACGTAGTAATATGGAACTTCTGAGTACAGCAGAGTCTTGGTGAATTCATCTCTTTGGCACAACTCGAAGAATGCTAAAAGTGTTGTTTGAGGAGGGTTACTAACTCTCTGAGCTAAATTATCTGAGGTGAAATAAACACGTTGGCCATTTTCTAGATGTACAGCAAGATGAACAACAGTAGGCTATCGTTCATGAATTGGAAAACCAAGTATTCTCCAAACTGCTTCAGAACTACTGATATAACGGCCGCTTTCATATAGACTGACTTCATTTATTTCGTCAGTTTTATTGTGTAGGCCAAAAGCTGCCTGATCTGTCCCCTTATTGATATATTTGCAGATGTATTTAATAGATTTCACAGAATTACAAATTTCAACGTTAATGTGGGCATTGAAAGCGCGAGATAAAACGGGGTTGTAAGGCACAACCCAACTATTATCTACGTCTATACCTTTTATTTTTACTGTGAAGCCACCATCATCGGGTGATAACCTTCTATATTTCGGGTATCCATCTTCTCCGGTTTGCGTTTCTTTCAAAAGAGGTCGTGGATATTTTTTGCTGCACCGCCCATCTTTCATGCATGGAGAATTTACGTTCAAAGTACCACATGGCCCGTGAATCATGCTAGACTTAACAATTTCATGCAGAAGAGGATCTTTACTGACATCAGGTATTTCTGCAGAGATGACTTTATCAGTTAAACTCGGGGCCAGGCGATCTTTTAGCCAAAGCAAAATGTGCGCGTGCGGCAAACCACGTTTTGCCACTCAACTGAATACATATAGCACTCAACTTCACCAAAAACGCTGCCTGTCACTAACAGATCTTTCATAGCTTTAAGTTTAAGATGGAATATCCTTGCTATAATGTCATGCCGATCTCGTGATTTTTGACCAGGAAATAATACATCTTTAAATTCTATCCACTTCAGATTACATGTAAAAGTGATAAAAAGGTCAGGTCGACCTTTGCAACGAACATATGTCATTGCATCCTGAGCCCGTTCATGCATATATCGTGGCCCTCCAGTGAAAGATGATGGAAGTACTATACCAATTTTCCTAATTGATCACCATTCACATCTCTTCTTCCAATCGCATCTTTCAAATGAATATATTCATCGACTCTAAGTTTGCTTTGGTTATTTCTAATGTAATTTAATCGTTCAGTTTCAATTTTGGCAAACATATCAACCAAAAATTGACTCAACAGTGATCCAGAACGAAGAAGAAAGTTAAAGTCATTCTTTCTAACCATAATACGATATGCATAGAAATCTGAAGCTGTTATTTTTCCTCGTTGAAGTGGTAACTTTGTGGTAGGATCACAGTAAGGCATATTAATGCTGTAGCCATCTTCACCACGACAAAATAAAAGAGGATATTGTAAAGAATCATACGAACGATGAATTTCACTTATGCAGTGTAAATTGTTATCATGGCTTTGAAGAACAATATCTCGATTTTCAAATTGTTGTCCGCTAATTACTAATGCTATTTCAGATGCTGTTGACTCATTATATCGCCCTGCATGAGCACCAGCAGGTTTCCTATCAGCGTGAATAACTACTTCAAACTTGTCACAATTATGAGGAACTTTTTCTAAAGTAGTTTTGAAGTCTTTGATGTAAGCGTTGTGCTCATGCAGCATATGCTGTAATTGCTTTACTAATGCATGTTTTACGTCTGGATAGTGACTACACCTCAGTCTTGTTTCCCGTTCATGTTCTCCCACGAAGGAGATTTGAAGAAACCGAGCTTTTTGATCTGGCAATGGCAGTACACTTCCTACTAAATGATATACTTGTCCGAGAACTTTAAAAGTTGGCATAAATCTATTTTCTACAACCTGATTCGCACCAAATGACGTCATCTGAAAGCAACCATTATATTTACGTATCGAGCTTATGAAATGAACACGCTCGGGGTGACTATCGTTTAACAAACTATACAGAGGCTCCGGTGGAGGTTGGAGGCTGGGTAGGTAACAGTTGCACTTCTCCACCATTACAGCACATTCCAGGCGTCTCATTTTTCCATTTAAGAGCTCCACAGTATTGGCACTCAGAATTCATTATACCTATGCTTATACATGGATCTGTTTCATAATTGATTTCTACGTTATATTCCATAGCTGAACGAAGTTTCAGCTATTCGATACAAATCTGATGCAATTATACTCTGTTACCACTGTTGCACCGATACACATGGATGTTAAAAAATTCACTTATTACTATTGCGCCGATACACACAGATGTTAATAAATTCCCTTATTACTATTATTAGAACTATTATTATTACGATCGCCAATTATTATAATCTGCACTGTTTGATTATAATCACATTACGTCACTGATCCCGTGTTATTTTTACGTTTTAAAACGTACAATAATTTATTTCACGTGTACGACAATTTATTTAATTTACGATTGCACTACCTAATTATGTAACTTATTTGTGTAATGAATAATTTAATTCAGTATTGCAATATTGTAATGCAATAATTCAGTATTGCACTAAGTAATACAATAAATAAAATTAGACTAATAATTGCAGCAATAAGAGTTTTGTATATATTTCTAATGAAACAACGTTATAATGCAACAACGTTATAACAACGAAATTCATGTGTTTCGAACGAAATCTCGAACAAAACTAAAATCTGTAGTTTCAAATTGTATAGATTCATTTGAACATTTAGGTAATTATTGGTATTAATAATAGACACGGAGCGGTTGACAGACCGGTTTTTTGAACATGCACATGCATGTTTAAGCGCGTATATATGACGTACATAACAATGTGGGAATACGTTTTCTTTTAAATTAAAGTTAAAAAAAGATCATTGTAAAATACAGCTTCAGTAAAAACCAAACTTTAAGTATATACACGTAAAAACCAAATGATTTTATGATAAGTAGTAACCTTGTATTAATAAAACAAAAGATACAATATACATGTATATACACATGTATAGGTCCATGTGTAAAAACAATATAACAATTTCAAACGGCCAGGGAGTTGATTAGCCGCACCCCGTCGTTTCTTGCTACTGTTAACACAGATGAAAAGTACAGTATGCAATAGTAACATGTCACCCATAATTATTATTAACAATCGCCAATTTTTATTTTAATATTTATTTTTGTGTTTCACAAACGAAGATGCCAAATTACGTGACTAAACAATAGGTAAAGAGATTACTCTCTGTTGTGCCATGAGGACCTCCTGTTGATTTCAGAAGACCTGGTTCAATAAAAAACACATAGGCATGGGCGGCTTCCTTAATAACACTCTGTATACGCTGTACTAATAGAACAGATGTACTTTCTCTTTTGAGAGCGAACTCGTATACTCTTTGTGTATAGCTATAGGAAGCGTTGCGTTTCCTCGAATTCTTTCGATTTTTACCCCTTAAAATTAAAATTTTGCAAAATCCTTTCTTAGTGAGCATCTACGACCCCATAAGAATATACCTTCAAATTTTGAGATCATTATCTTCAGTAGTTTTTGCTCTACGTTGATTCTCTGTCAGTCTGTCAGTCAGGACAAAACCGCTTATATATAGAGATTTACATTATATACACATATATTTTATATTACTTTTAACGTCATGTATATCAATTTGTTTAAAGAAAAGAATGTTTTGCACGTTTAAAATTCAGGATTCAGGATATTACATAATTAGCCCCATTTTTTCTATTATAAATGTTTCCTCTTTGCTTTATTCGTCACTTACCTGATATTTTATATTGATTGTCCACACCGCTTATTTATTAAATAATATAACAACACCTTCAGTTTTAAATAAAGCTCTTTTTTGATGATTAATTTAATGTTATTTTCATATAAAGAACTGAGTGATATTACTTCAGGTAACTGTTGACTCATAAGTATTTACACCATAAATAAAACACTAATAAAATTGTATAATAATTTGTAGTCTCTCATTGAAAAAGGTTCACTCCCTATAGCAGTAGATAGACGTCTTAATCGAGTGACGTCTACTTCAAACGCCTTCAATGCGTGGAATGCACTACCGCCTCACACGAAATCTGCCAACATGTAGCTCATTTAACTAATGCTGCAAATTAAATCTGGGACGGGCGTTAATACCCTCATCATCAGTTATGTTGGTGATGCATATAGTTATAACTATACTGCTTAATCTCGAAATATGTCAATAGTACTAAGTTATTTTCACATCAAGAAAAGAACTGTCGTGGAGTATAACGCGCGCGCGCGCGCGCGCGCACACACACACACACACACACAAAATAGATATTTAATATTAGGTCTACTTTAAATTTACGTAGAACATAAAACTCTGAATTTGTAATAATAGGTCAGCATTAATCGCCTGCTCAGTCTCAGGCACAAACAGATTGTGTTCCGCTATGGCAGATTGTGAAGACTTGGATAATTTATTGTAAAACGATAAGAGTTGCTGTTAGTGAGAACGATTGTGTAGGTGCGCTTAATACGTAATTAACGCTGGGTGATAACACCAATACACGCGTAGGCTGTAAACAATCTCGTAATGCTTCTAACCACACGGCAGGTGCGCTGTATCCAGCCACAACAAATGATGCTATAAAAACGTATCGTGTAGCATGATGACAATATTGTCTACAGGTAGTAACAACACAAACGTTCACGTTTCTAGATATCGTGAACTGCTTATCAAACACGTTAACTCGTGCGTTTTCGTATGTTCAATACATTTTTAAACTACTGTTTAAACATTAGTTCGAATGTTTCATTACCAATATGACCGTGCCATCTGAAATATCTATATCTGTATGTCTGTATCGAAAATAAGAAATCTGTAATTCAGGCATTTTTCTTCAATAGAAAAAACGAAAAATAATAAAAGTATTACAGTTATATTCAGTTATATATTCAGTTATATAAACTTATCCATTTCCAGAAACCATAATTAACTATAACACGCAAAAAGGCCTATAGCGAAATACATGGGTGATAACGAAATATATTGATAAGACGAGGCAAGATGGCGATATTAACAAATATTGTTTATTAAATTACAGAAAAAAGTTATCAACATAAAATTTTAATGTAAAATAAACAACACACTTTACAATATTATCTATCTATATACCGTATATATATATATATATATATATATATATATATATTGCAACGGTTTATAATAAAGGAGACGAGTTATTATTTCCCACTCTTGGGTTCGAATTTGTATCAATTAAAATAAAGGATACGTGATATTATGTCACGTAGGTTGCGGCAAATTATAATAAATAAATAAAATGAGACGTCATTTTAGCTCCACTCTGGATCGTCAATTTGTAACAAATAAATATGTTGAACGATAAATTATTATGCTACTGTTGTATTCTGCCGCTCGCTCCCACTATGCATCCAGTCCCAATGACGTCACTCGGAGTTGCCAACAGTCCGCTGTGCTATGTTATCGTAATTCTTAATTGAAACAGTAATAATAATGCAAAGATAACACCAAACAGATATATTCCTTTTATCAATCTTTATTCAAATGAAGTATTGATTAATTACTTCTCGTTTTTCTTTACTGTAATTACAAATTATGACAAAATTATGCGTCTTTATTCATAAGTTGGTAGTAGCTAAAATATTATGCTGGAGTCGACGATCAAAAGAATGATGCACTTTGTTTTTATTTCAATTAAATAAATAATCTCAGAGCGTATTCGGTTCGGAAATTATGGTTAAACAAATAATACAACTCTTAAAATCAAAATACAAACTTTACAATATACGGATATAAAAAAGGTTTTGATGTTATAGTGCAAACTAGTAGTCGTGCATGTGTTACTCACAATTATAGGTTATGAACAGTTTTCGATATTTACTAGTTGTCGTTCAAATTTTGGTGTTCAGAAAAGGTGTAATTCAATTTATGTTATATTCAAGTGTTCTTTAGTGTTGGTGTAAATTATAGTGTATGTAGTTTTATTTATTGTTTAATTCCTAAATAGTTCGTGTACTCAAGTGTAGGTGTTGCCACATAAGATTATAAATTGTTCAAATTCACCCAAATCCTCTTCTTTTATTCGTCCAGGACGAAGATAAGGTCCAAATCTTCTTTACTTCTTCTCCCCGGATCTAATTCTTCTGAATAATTTCTTGTGGTCCTTGTGTTATTATAATACTCTTCATTGACTGTACCGATTCGTTTTACAAAGTCTGGTATGTGTTTTCACTATTTAAAATATAATTATTTGAGACGTTTTAATAACGCGTCTGTCTTCAATGACGGTTGTTAAAGAAGTACCTATTTTATTTATCTGAATTTTCGGTTGCTACGGTAAAACTTGAAATCTGGTTGGTTGATTCAGATATACATTGTCATACAAATTCATTATTTCAATGTCTGAATTTGGTCAAAAACTTTTAAATTAGTATAACTTTTTTGTAGTGATTGGGAATTTAAAACTAATAGCATCATTATTTTGGTCTTAACATTTGTGACATATAGACACCAAACGTGCCTATTTTTGCTTAAGAAATACTGATGTTACATTTTTTGCTATCTGAATTTTTCTTAAATAACTTAAAACTGATTATTTCGATTCCATATTTGTTGTGTATACTATTAATTATAAACCTATCCATATTACAACATTTGTTTTATAAAATTCTAAATGTATTTCCTAAAATTTACAAAATTCCAAAGCTTTTATAGGCCTAGGTCTTGACATGTTACATTTCTATTTTCTGTTATTGTAACACCTATTAACTACGCAACTACCATCAAAACTACTCCCTATAACTC
This sequence comes from Magicicada septendecula, assembly GCA_034769895.1. NCBI lineage: Eukaryota > Metazoa > Arthropoda > Insecta > Hemiptera > Cicadidae > Magicicada > Magicicada septendecula. Next base: position 266,447,360 of record CM068368.1, on the reverse strand, counting down.
TATTAGTATTATTATTTAAAAATATAACAATAATTATTACCGTAACATTATAAAAAAACATAATTCACATTTTGTGATTAAACAATTTGTATATGTCTGGTTACATACATCCTGCATAATGCATATCATACACTCATTACTTAATAAAACTATAAATAACATCAACACAACTTAATCTTATTTTTAAAACATAAAAAAGGAAAGTTTAATCATTTAATAATGATTTATAATTTCTATTCTTTTCTCATGCAGTTCAGCCATTGCTGTACTAGGTACTTTTACCACTTTTTTTATACATTCGAGAATTATTATGTGATTATACATTATTTATTTGATAACATTATGTCCACTATTATTCACACTATTAGTTGTATGTTCCCATGTATCTATATGATTGTTTTCTTGTATTATTCCATTATATCATTTAGTTAACAATTTACTAATATATTATTTTACATTATATTGTATATTTGGGCCTATTATCCCTCAATTTGTATTTTTATTATTTTTATATTTTGATACATTTAATAAAACAATTTGTTTACTTATAGTAATGGTACATAATGCTGTCTGTCTTTATAAGTATTATTATTGTCATCTGTGTATTTTACATCACTTTACAAAGGACATTAATTTGGGTACGGTCAGTTATAGTCCAAGTCAGTCTAAAGTAGTTATTTGTTCATCTTCACTATCATTTTTAAAAGATATTTTTCTTCTTGTTAAGTGTCTTATCCATGATCTTCATTAAATCTGGTACGACATCGAGCTATGCCAAATGTAATGTTACAATATATATATAAAGGATAAAATATAAAACTGCTAATAATATTTATATAATTGTAATAATACTACTAAATTTCAGTAACCGTATCCCCTACTCTTTTGTACTGAAAATAGATTTTATGCTTAATTATGTTTTTGTAAACTCTTCTTCACCTCTTTCTCAGAAGATCAGTGCCCACTGATCTCATTCTTACCATGTGGACGTTCCTACATACCTGCATTCATTTTTTTTTTTAACATGATCACTTTGACGTATTTTGTTATGGGATCAATCTGCTACTGGTATCAAATTGCGTTTCTGCTTTACTTCTTAATTTGTAATATGACCTCTAAGACTTTATTTATAATCTTGCTTAGTATCTAATACTTTTCAAAACAGTTTGTTTTGGTCTTTCTGCTCTTGATTGAATATTGTATGTTAATACTAGCCCTTAATACACCATAAACAGAATCTTCTATTACCTGACCTCGCCCGGTAGCAGGCCACACTCTAAATCCAGCCCCTATCTATCGTCCCTGCGGCAGGAGCTCTTGCCGCTGAAAGAATCTATCTTGAGTGTTGAAAGAAGACGTAATTGTTAAATTTGTTGTAAACGATCCCCGACGCGACGATTGTACTGTTGCTGTTGTCTGCTTTCAGTGACGAAAAGCAAATCCACGGAGTATTTATGTCATCCTCGTCTTCAGCTGCCCAAATTAAAAAAAAATAATAATAATAAAATAAAACAGGGCTCTGGTCTTATCTACTGCAATCACTGTTTCAACACTGTATTTTAAGTATGTAAGATATCGTCTCAAGATAATATTATCAGCTCTTATTCATGATTGACAGAATGACATTTGTTTATTCATCACGCGTAAATACTTGTAACTTTCATGTGTTCTCATGATTATTGGAGGCTCTGTTCAAAACTTTAAAATGAGAAATGGAGTAATTAAAATGGGTAGAGTATAGGCTAGCTTGCAAGTCTGATACTTGGGTAGGTTGCACTATTATATAGTAATAATCTATTCAATATAAGGAAGATGACTTATGCATTTATGAGAGTGTAGTTTGTGTATCTGGATAAAATAATAACATGCAATATTACAGTAAATCCGAATCCGAGTTAACTGAATCTTGCTTTTGAGAAACGACCGAAAAAATATTAATACATTTTTTAACGTTAAATAAAATGACTTCAACTTAACTTCATAAAATAACGAACGTAATTTCAAATAAAAGAAAGGAACAAACTGAAACCAATGCAATTAACGTTTTGCGGTCATCACAAAGATTAATTATCGTCTATTAATCGCGGACACTTCAAAGTACTGTTAGAAACCTTCGTGTCGAGAAGTCCTGGGAACATTCAAGAACACTATAAAAAATCTTATCCGTCTTTCCCGACAATTCTAAGACTACTCAAAATGAAATAATTGACTGCATTTCTCAATATATTGATAAGCACGTTGAAAAGGAAATGTACATTTTTTCTGTTTAGTTGGACGAATCCACAAAAATTGTCCACAAATCTCACGAAAAAGAATCAGCATTGAGCAGAAAGGGAAAGAAGATGTAATCAGTTATATATTCGGATTTCAAAGGGAAAGTGAGTTAGTACAGTGGACTTGTACTAGTAAAAGGCGGCAAAATATTTTGATCGACAACACTGATATTATGTAATGTGAAGAAAATCACACTCGTCCTGAAGCATCCACTGCAAGCTTTCATCGCCAGAAAACATGGTGTGAACTGAAGCGGATAGCTGCAGAAGATATATAAATTTATATACGAACATCTATAAGAAAAAGGCGTTGACGATATATCAAAGGCGGAAATCTGCTTTTAGTATGTGTTAGTTTCGGTATTGTTTATAGAGTTAGATGTTCATTTCTACCAAAGGTTCGTCAGAATATAGAAAGCGTTGATCATGTCTGCGGCACGGTGGGAGTGCAAACTTCAGCGGGATTGGGTATTTTTGCTACTTAACGACAGAGAAGAAATATCGTCATATTTTTTCTAATGCAAGAAAATCTTGGAGCACCAAGTCTTGAAAATTATCTCTATGAAACATTCATATGTTGCACAAAGTTCTTTCGTCAACTATTCACCAAATATGGACTCATAAAAGGACACATTCCAACACTGGTTCAAGCTCTAAAGAACAAGAAACCTGTTTCGTCCAAAAAAAATTTTTTCCACAGTTGTTGATAATTGCTGTGAGATGAACCTCGAGTTTCAAACAACAAGATATTTTTGTGATTTTGAAATAGGTATAATAAAAGCAGCAGTCGAAGTCTGGCCCGACACCATAATCCAAGGATGCAAATTTCATTTGGCACAAAGCTGGTCGAGAAAAGTACAAAACCTTTGACTTACATCGGATTTCCGATTCAGAAATGGAGTTGGAATATTTCCGACCTATGTATTTGGCTAACCAATTTTAGACGCACATATAGTTAGTGATTGTTTTGCTGAGAACTTCATGCGAATAGTGCTTAACACAATTATAAAAATTTTAAGATTACTTAGCAGTCACATACAAATTTTGAAAACGCGCCTTTTCTCTTTCATTGTGGGCAGAATCGAGTTACAGTAAACAGCGGATAACTAAAAGTTGCGAGCAAATTCAGTTCTCTATTTTGTTCACGACATCTAGATATTTTTATATTTCTGGATGTATTAAAGAAAATAGCCTAAGTTTTACACGAAAGTAGCAATAACAACAGCAGCAAAGGAGAGTCTACATGAAAAGTCTTAATTCCTCTTGGAACAAATTGAAAATTTCAAGATTGGGGTATGTGAAACTGATGGTTTATTAAGAGACCTCTAAGTGTACCGCTATTGGGTTACGTTACTAGACGACCTACGTTTTAGGCTACGTTACTAGGCTATGTTACAAAATATGAATTGAAGAACAAACGAAGTAATGAAAGTAACATAACTCACAAAATTTTAAAAGTCAATACAAACATAAATTAAAAAGTGAAAAAATGACGATAATATAAACAAACGATGAAAATGTAAAAAAAAAACAAAGTGTACTGTATGCAGGCCTACACACAAATGTAAAAAATATGAGAAAATGGCGAAACCTGGTTAAAAATATAAAGGAATGTGAAAAAACGTCAGTACGTAGATGAAAATACGTATAAAGAAAACGGTATGGGGTATGGCTCAGACTGCCTTCAAGTGGAATACGCTGGGTAATGTAAATTGGTGACATACATAAAATTTCTGATAACAAACGCTCATTCGACTTTCCTTACACTTTCAAATGAAAAGGGCACAAAATTATGTGTCAGTATAAAAACAGTAGTTCAAAATTAATACAAAGCACTTTCATAATTACTGTTGAATGAGCGACTACCTGATGTGTCCGGATGGCTTCCGTGCGATGACTATTTCAGATTGCCAACAGGGCGGTAGGTTTCTGTTTATGTTTACGTTTATGATCGTGGAAGGCTTCACCCTTTACGTTCTAAACCATTTGGCTAGGTGAGGGGATGGCAGTTGGTCGTGAGGGTTTTACTGGACTAACCGAGACAAGTGAATAATTTCAAGCTAAAGAGACTTGGTAGTTAATCTTACAAGTAAATCTTGGTCAATTAACTAGACAAGGTTGATTCCTTCAAACAATCTGAGATTTAATTAAGTTTAACTTTAGACAAATAAAAATTAATGCGTCAAAAATGGTTATTTTAATCTTTTATAGTAAGTAGGTATTAATTGTATTTGTAATTTTGCACAATCAGCTCCTTGTCAAGAATATTATTAACTGGTAAAATGTCATCTGCAGGTGTTTTACATGAATAACTGTCATTTCATACAATAAAGATTAAATATCACCATTTTAAAGAATACTATTTAAAATCAATTTCTATTTGTCACTGCACCAATATAACTAAAATGTCATCAGTCTAATTTTGTTTTCATTGTAACAGGTATAATTCCGATTATTGCTGGGCGGTATCAATAGTATTGCCAGTCATACAAAAAATAAAAAAGCTAACATATTTTATCAGAATAAAAATTGAAATCTTTTTATCAGCAGTTACACATTCATTTTTATTGGAGCAATAAAATTTAATTAGCTGTCTCGAGAGAGTTTGTAAAAAGCAGTTTGTTTTTCTTTGAATAAGATAATCACTGACAATACAAATGTTAAACTTGTAAATAGTTACTATTCCTTTAACATCCAAATAATTATAAAAAAGTGTTTGTTATATAGGCTACATATTCCATAGAAGTGTAGTATGGAATCAAATAAACGTGTTTGCTTCTCCTGCTTCTTTTTCATGATTTTCAAAAGTAAAAATATGTTTCTCAGAATGAAGTTTTTTCGTATGTGAGGGGGGATATGTATCTGTATGACAAAATGAAAATTGTCTATGCCGTTTGAAAGGTTAGTTGGATTTTAGTTTTATTTTACATTTCTATTCCTCTTTAAAAAGTTGGAATATGCCGTAATTATTTTTTTGCAAAAAATTCAGTTCAAATAATTGTTTTTATTTAATCGGTGTGCCTATTTCTCATAGATAACACCTATTTCTACTGATAATTCTATTTAAAATATTTTATAATATTGGGCCATAAAAATAGTTTGAAACATAGGCTGCCCAACATGAGTGGACTATCTTAACCGATTGGATCCCCTAACAACTATTGAATTATAAGTCGAAGGGACGGAGAGACGTGGGGACATCCGAAGAAGCGCTGGAATTTTGCCCTGTAATCTATCTGTCCAGGGCCGGAACAAACCTTTTGGTTTAATCCTTGTAAAAGATGATGATAATAACAGATTTTAGAGAGGTCTGGTCCATGAAATTATTTTGATCTCTTAGTTAAAAGTTATATACTGCACATCATTTTAAAAACATACGCTGTATACGTTTCGTGCGAAAACTTGAAGGAAAAGTGTGTTCATAGTTGAGGTGACTGTATGTATTCGACACTAATGTATTATAGAAACTTCAAATGCATTTTTGTTTTACAACACACTTAAGTATAGATAAAAACTAAACATGCCGTAGTTTGCTTGTTTATAGTCTGCCACCAGTTTCTGGTATTTTCAAGGTAAAAACAAAGTAACAGATAACTACAACTAAACGTTAATGTGAACACACACACACACACACACACACACACACACACACACACACAAAATAAGTACAATTATGGGTCTTAAAATGTGTACACTCAGTGTTGAAATAACTGAAATGGCTAGTGGATAACTTGGGTAAAAATTTACTAGTGGATACTTTAAGTAAAAATTATATTTTGATTGTTTTAGTATTAAGTGCGATTACGCGTGATATAGGTACATATTGTTTATCGGTGTGCAAATAAAAACTTTTTAAGTATGTTGTTATTTTCCCAGTCGCCTAGTCATGTGTTTGGTGTGATGAAAAACTGTTACATATAAGAACTCATTGTATAAACACGCGTCAAAATCGCTGTACAATCTGCAGATCATTTTATTCACCAATTTATATTAGCTGACTAGGCAACCAGCGTAGACAACTATGAAAATTTTAGCAGTACTGAGGACAGTTTTCCATAACTTTACATGTTACCATTTTGTTAGTTCTACTTGTTAATACGAGGGTAAGTCAAAAAGTAAGGCACATTTTTAAAAAGGAACTTTTTATTGTGAAAACAAGATGACAAGTAACATCATTTCTCTACATAATCTCCCTCAACTTCTATGCACTTGGTCCATCTCTTGACAAGCTTCGTAATTCCGTCCTGGAAGAAGATTTGTGGCATCGTGCACAGCCACTCGCGCACCGCCTCCACAACCTCGTCATCCGACGAAAACTTGGATTCACGCAGGTGCTCCTTCATCGGACCAAAAAGGTGAAAATCACTTGGAGCTAGGTCAGGACTGTACGGCGGATGCTTCAGCAGCTCAAAACCAAGATCTTGAATGCACTTGATCGTTTTCCCCGCAGTATGAGGACGGGCATTGTCCTGAAGCAAAAGCACACCTTTTGAAAGTTTTCCTCGCCTTTTTGTTTTGATTTTGGGTTTCAGATCTCGCAGTAGCTCACAGTAGCTGTCACTATTCACTGTTTGACCTTTAGGAGTGTAATGGATTAGAAGTGGACCTTTCATACCCCAAAACACTGTCATCATCAACTTTCCTGCAGAAACTTGTCTTTTGAACTTTTTTGGTGTAGGCGAGGATGGATGTTTCCACACCATACTCTGCCGCTTACTCTGTGGTTCGAAGTGACGGACCCACGTCTCATCAACGGTTACTATGCGACTGAGAAACTCTTCTCCTTCCCCTTCTAAACGCCTTAAATGTGATTTCGAAATTTCCAAACGTTTCTGTTTGTGCTGGTCTGTCAGTCGATGTGGTACCCAACGAGCACACACTTTGCGATAATTTAGTGATTCGTGGATGATTGCAACTGCTGAACCGTTGCTAATGTTCAACGCATGCGCAATATCATCAATTTTGACACGACGATCATCATGAATCATTCGCTCAACTGTCTCGATGTTCTTGTCCGTCTTCGAAGTGGATGGCCTACCTGAACGCTCTTCATCGCAGATAGATACACGACCATTTTTAAAGCGATTTATCCACTCATAAATTTTGCGTTCACTAAGACAGCTCTCACCGTATTGCTGCTGCATTCTGCGAATAATCTCCGCAGTTTAGTCCCTTCATAGTGAATAAAACGTACCACTCCCCTCATTTCTTCCTTGGTGCACACGGACAACAGGGCACTCATAATAAAATGCCCTGAAATCACTACGAATGGAGCTGAGCACTGAAACAACACAGCTAAAGAACAAAAAAACTTTGAGGTTATGATATGTCAGTCAGTGCTGCCATCCATTGGAGCAGGGAAAATAAAATTTGCCTATACTTTTTGACTTACCCTGTATGATTCTACTTTGTGAGTAGAACCCTTACAATGCTGCAACGTACTGCTCTAAAAGGATGAAAGAGAACACTTCCAGAATCGAACTGAATTGTTTATGGTGACCAGAACCGTGAACCTAAAAACTAAAAAAATTGTGGTTTAACTTTCTGTTCTAGTTTTTCTGTTCTGTCATTGTAGAAAACTATGAAAAATACGCACTAACACGTTTCGCATGTTTAAATGTAACGCCGTGTTTCAAAAATTGCAGGATAACAAAAGCATCGGTATAAAAGCAACATACGTATGTTAGCAGAAGGTGTATTCAGCAATAAATCGTTCTGGGGATAACACATTTTTTACAGTAATGTTACAATGCAGTCGGTGCCACACATCACAGTATTACGCTTTGTGCGGGCTGTTTTAAGAATTTGAAAAACACGTACCATTGTTTTACAAACCTTTGAGTAATGACTTAGACTGGCAACTAGTTCTACGGCGGAAAGAGTTATGTTTTACTAGACCATCACTTCAAAACATGAATACTGTGTGCTCTGTCTATCCATACATGTCTGACTCGTATATTGTATATTGGACGTTTATATGATATTCCTAACAATTTTCCTTTCATTTTCGTTTAAATTTGCCAAGGAAACATTTTACGCGCGTCGTATGCTGCTCAAACATCATCTGCGTACATGTAGTCTTAATAACGTAATACCTGAAAACTTAAAGAATAAAATTAATTCAGTCCTATTATTTAAAAGATCATATAGATTTTATTGTTCTTATGTTAGCTGTAAAACACTGATAATTATATTTATAATGACTCCTTACTCCATTTTCAAAAAAGACTATTATATTTTTTAGAATGTATTAAAACGTTTCAGTGTCTATTGTTCCAGATATAACGAAAGTAACAATTTTATTAGTCGAAAAATCAAATTTCCTTTTATCAAATTTTAGTAACTCTAATAAAAACTACTATAGTAAAAACAAGGCTTAAAATTTTGTCTTCTTCAATAAGTGGTCCGGGAAATCATTACAGTTAAAAATTTAACCTGTTACTCCAAGTTAAGCAAACTGGTGGTATCTTGGTCCCTGTTATTTTGTTGCCAATAAAATTTAATATGGCCTGTACGTTTTAACGTATTTAGTGCTAACTTATAGGTAATGGGCATTTTAATTTGGAAGTTATAACTGAATAATTGTCGTACGCTTATAAAACACTACGAAAGTGATTAGAAAAGAGATCTTTATTTAGGGCTTCATTTTACGTACATACGAACGTGGCGCTTAAATTTCCAGGCCGGTAGTTTTATTCAGATTTATGAATATTACCATTGTTTTTTAGACTTTATTTATTTTTGACAAATTTTTAGTACACTTAAGCGTACCGCCATAAATCAGTATCTGCTGGTATCGTGGCCGACAGCATAAATCAGTGTCCTTTATTACCAACACAATATTTTAGTGTCCAATTGATTTAAAACGACTTTCTCGAAAACAGATCACGAGCAACAGAATTCATACAGGTGTCGTCAAATAGTGCAAGGAGTTTAATGAATGCAACGGGCTTATGAATGTTTCTGTTGTATATTTAAGTATTATCATTTAGTTTTGTTTTTGTATCGCTGCTAGTTACCGAATAGTTGTTATGTTCAAAGTTGTTATTTTAAAGAAAACACCTTGAGGCTCCCTTTCGCTAGTGAAAGTGAGTTTTGGCTAAACTCGTCACGCTTAAAAATTGTAAATAGGTTTCATTTAGTAAACAACTAAACAGTATAGCCTATAAATGGAACGAAATGTCCAAACGCTTATCAATCCCAGAGGGTTGCAGTACGACAGATTGTCAGTGACAGGCTTGTTGAATAGTTGACTAGATGTAAACTAGGTAAAGTATAGAATTAATTTATAATTGTATGTAAAAAGTTGTTAAAGTGTTAATGAAGAGTCAGTATTATAAAGTAACAAAGAATAGAATCTCAGAACAGTTAATGTAAAAAAAAATTAATTGTACTTATTGTGAAATGGAATAACTTAGTAGCATTGCATTATATCAAGTAATTGTCTGATGTTAGAATAAATCATTCTTTTGGTATCTTTTGAATTTCTTAATTCTTAATCGGGCAACGTACTCCTATTAAAATTTGCTTAGCCACTCGAGCAAATAGTTAAACTGTAATTACCTTCGTACAGTTTGAATTACCTTCGTACAGTTTGGTAACAAACGTGGTGTCAGGTGTGGGGTACGCCTGAAAGATACCCTAAAAGAAGCTAGTGTACTTGGGTGGCGTGAGGTTCGCCAAAAAAGACCTCGAAAATTCCAGACAGAAGACCCACGAAAGAAGAAAGAAATAAGGAGAAAATACGTAAGTAACCATTATATAGCTAGTGTGGAACACTTGATGAAATAGATTAACATAAAGTACTAAGTACAAGTTAAAACAATGTCTCTCGTGAAGCTAGATACCGCTCTACAGTTGATACCTATAGGCTATATGGTGATGAAAAGAATGTAGACTTGCAAGCATATATCGATGGCGTTAGTTTTGTTTTATAAAATGTAAAGCCGGCAGAACATAATAATTATTTGCAGATCGCTAAAATCAGACTTAGGGGCGAAATAGGAGCCGCCGTACGCCGCTCAGATATAGAAACGTGGAATGAATTAAAAGAATGTTTACGTAACGGAACCGACAAACAACAGAGCGAGTCATTTTTAGAAGATCGGTTAATTAGCATTAAACAAAAACCATACGAAAATATTCAGCACTTTGCGGAAAGAATAGAGAAAATAGGACATAAATTAATAATAGCATTATGTAAAACCGGCATAGACAGTAAAATGACCGAATTAAGTACTGAAAGGAGAATGCACAAAAGTTTTACGAAAGGCGTGTTAGAACCGTTCAGAAATATTTTACTGAATCGAAAAACGAATTCATTGAATGATGCAGTTAAAGATGCCTTAATCTTAGAACTAGAATTAGAGGAAGATAAGATCTTCATAAGACTGCATAATAATTGATTTTAATAAACTGTTTAAATAAAAACAGATGTTTTGTTTATGTTAGCAGTTCATTGAACTCAAAGCATTGAATGCTTGAGATTAAGTTTATTTTTTTAACATAATATCTTTATTATATTTTAATGATGTCAATTAATAATAAACACTGTTGTAATTAAGTAAGGGAAATTTAGTTAAAATTTTATTAGAATTCTATGTCAGAAAGGGTATTAGCAAGCTGAAATAATAGTAAACTTTGTAATTGAACTAACATAAAAAAAAATAGGCCAAATGTTTAATTATAATTAAACTCTCACCAACATTATAATTAGTTAATAAATTAATGAAATTAATTAAATGAATGAAAATTGTTGAATGTAAATCACTAATCATGTATAATAACTATAACAACACTTAGTGAAAGTAATTAAGGAATGTATAAGATATTATTAGTAAAAATGCAAGTGTAATAACACTGGAGTCTAAAGAAAAGCCTAAATTGAAGATAGTATTCAAATTAGCTAACCAAATCATCAAATTACTGAGAATTAAAGAACCCAAACCATAATAATTCAATCAATGATCTTGTTCAATGATAATTAGAATCTAACATAAATTGTCAACCATTTAATGTGGAAAGAAGTAAAGTAGTTAAGGCCTACAACCAAATATACTGTAAATATGACTTTTTGAGTTAAAAAATACTATAAAATATATCATGTGTGGTATTAAATGATGCAGAATTAAATAATGAATTTGATTATGTAAATAGCATCTAATAAGAATAAATAATAAGCCAAATGTAATTTATAATATAATGTAAAATTCAATTCTTTTGTACAACATCAAATTTGAGGCTTAAGTGTCAGCTGATTTAAAACAACGAAAATTTACTAATAAATCAGACAGGACCTTTTGTATGATGAAGAAAAAACGAGAGTTAATTGTTAAACGTCGAGATGAACACATCAGAACGATCTCACACAAATTGAAAAAGATAGAAAATATAATTTTGACGTGAACTAAACCTATAAAAAAAAAGAAATTTAAAATATGAGTTATTAACACTAAACTCAAATAAAATAAATCCAACCATTATGTTTACGAAGATTGGAAAGTGTAATCAAGATATTAGAACAATCCAAGCACTAATTCAGAATTTGCCGATATGAAAATTACCATTATAAAACTGGACGAGCTATTTGAACGAGGACACTTCTGAACACTTATTGCCGAACCAAACAACGGATCATTTATACGGAATAATCACTCAACGACGAAGAAAATTGATCACTACTACTATGATGAAGGACACATAAAGAATCAACATTTATTTGGAGGAAATTCGTCGTGAAGATCTTGGTGTACATACGCAGCAAGAAGGCGGCCATCTTTGTTGAAACTCAGACCGGTTCCAGTCAGCTGTGATGACGTCAGCCTACGCTTAGACGTTGGTTCGAAAAATTTAAATATCACTAACATTTTTATAATAAACATTATTTGCAATATTTTGTCATTAAGAACTTGTTAATTGTAAGTATTGTACCTTTCAGCATTACCCTTTCTCTGACTTATGATAACAGCTAAAAGAACCTATAATTCAATGTTAATAATTTATATAAAGAAAATAATTTGGCCTGAGATATGAGTTTTCGAGCTGTGGATTAGTAGTTCGATTCAAAGTCGATTAATCGCAATTAGATTAATAAATTCATTTAACATTCCAATTTTCAGTTATATTTCTTGATGAACATATATTTAGAAGAATTTCAGGTAGCACTTGAAACCTGGACTTCAAGGAAGAAGAGAATAACATCGCAAAGTAGTACAATCACTGAATAGCTGAATACCACTAATCGATTTCATAATCTATTTAACGCTGGAAACAAATTATTGTTATTATAACACAATAAATCAACTAAAATAGTAATTAGAAGAATTAAGGACTAATATAATAAATAATTAAACTAATAAATAATAAATAAATAAATAAAAATAAAGAAAAAATTTTTTTTATTAAAATTAAAAAAATTTTTTTTTACAAATTCATATATTTATTTTTGTAACCCATAAAAAAGGAAACGTTACAAAATTGGCGCTCTAACTTAAGGGGTTGAAATTAGTAATTGATAGGCCATAAGAAATAAAAATAATCTGCCTAATTTCTAATTTTAGCTGGCAGCTGTTACAAGCTCGGAAGGGTAATAAAAATGCCAAAGAGCTCAACATCAAAGAAAAGGGCGGCAGAAGCCGAGAAAGAGATTGACATGGAAGACAAGGAAGCAACTCCGGTGGAAGATGTAGAAGGAAGGTTACCTCCTGCGGAACCAACCAAACCCGTCTTACAGGAGAATTAACCAGAAAAACCCACACAACCAGAGAACGCGACAATGCAAGAAATTTTCAGGCTTATGATGGAAATGAGAGAGGATAACAAATCAATGAGTAAGAAAATGGATGAGAACAATAAGAAAATGGATGAGAACAACCAATCCACAAAGGAAGAATTAGGAGAATTAAGTAACAAAATTGAAAATACCAATAAGGAAATAGATGAAAGCAGTAAGAAGATGGAAGAGAAATTGGAAGAATTGAAAGATGACAACCAAATGTTAAAGGAAGAGTTGAGTAAGAAAATAGATGAGAATAATCGAACATTAAGAGAAGAATTAAGGGAGGTTAATCAGAAAAATATTGCCAAGTTAGACGAAAGGATAGAGTTGTTGAAAGAAGAGTTGAGCAAGGAAATCAACGATAATAATGAATCCACAAACAAGAAATTAGAAGAAGAAACAATAGGAATAAAACAACAAATTATAGAGGCTGACAAGAAGTGGAGTCAGACTAATCAAGACGTACAAGATTTTAAGGAAGAAGTAAACACCAAAATTACTAATATCGAAGGAAACAATCGGAACAAATTGGAAGAAAACCGAAGGGAAACACAGGAAGAATTGGGGAATGTACGGAGCCAATTCACGGAAAAGTGTGATGGTATCGAAGTTGCCATGACCAATATAACTGGTCAAGTACTCAGAACCAGGAAGAAATAGAACTCATTCGGAATCGACCAACTAACATTACTAATGTCCCTACAACTGAATGTCGAGAATGGCTAAATTTTAGGCAATATAAAAGAAAACCAATGGAATTTCTGGCCAGAAATGAGGAGTATTTTGCTAAACATCGGGGAAATAGATGGAGCACAAACCGTGAATTGTTAGATGAATCTTTCAGAGAAATGACAGACAATTGGTGGATGGCAATCAGGAGTGAAATAACGGACTACCAACAATTTAAGAACCTGTTCAAGGCAAAATATTGGTCAGAGTCGACACAAAACTTAATACGAGATAACATCTGTCACGGAAGATATAATGCCCACATAGGTACTACCTTGACCGCATATTTCCTAGGGAAAGTGTGTTTAGCGAAACACTTAGAACCAAACATACCAGAGGAGTGCTTTGTAAATAAATTATCGTATCACTATGATGAAGATGTCATAAGAGCACGGAGGGGTAGCCAGATAAAAACAGTACAAGCCATGGCAGAATTGCTTGAGAACTATGAACATGAAGACTACTATCGCCAAAGTAGGAGGAGAAATGATAGACCGGATTTAAGAAATAATCATCAGTACCATAATAATAATAGTAATAATAATAATAACTACCCCGGGAACCGCAACAACTCTAATTATTATAATCATAATAATAATAATAGTAATAACAATAATAATAACAGAAATAATAATAACCACCCAATAATAGAAATAATTACTATAATAATAATAATCATAACAGTCAGAGAAACTCCAACCAAGTTAATACAGACCATTATTCTAATACTAACAGGAATTATCAATCAAGTAATAATAATAATAACAATAGAAACTATAGACAAAGAGTAAATTATATAAGAGCAGAAGAAAATGGTCAAAGAAGGTATCCGCATCAGAGACGAAATAGTTTTCATGATTATGAAAATCGGCAGATGAATAGCGGACGTGATAATCCTATGTACAGTAGACCCAGACGAAGTACCAGCTTGGATGATCAAGACAGACAAACAAACCACGAACCACCATTTGACCATCGTACTGAGCGGCAGGAACCGACTCAAGGTTTCCAGACTGACATCTCTGTCTGCCCAATGGATAACAATAATGATAATTTAAACGGGAGGAGGCAGTGATAAATTTTCACGACACTTCACTGCTCCTATCTCCTGGGTATGAACAAGAATTGCAAAATGAAAGTAACTTTAATAACTTTACCATTATTTGTAGTAATTATCTACAAAATATACGAAATGAACTATTGGAAGAGAACACTACAAGTCTCAATAGCCAGAATAACGAAATAATTTATATAAACGCAGAAGTTGAAGGAATTTTAGCTCAAATAATGATTGATACGAGCGCTAATGTATCCATAATTAATAGTGTTGAATTAGATAGAATACAAAAGGAATGTTGTCGAACACTGCCAATATTACCGGTCAATAATATTATATTAATAGGGGCCACTGGTCGCCAAAACAAAACTATAAGAAAACAAGTGTCCTTAAATGTTATTAGCAAGGGTGTAGCTATGAATATGGTGTTTTTAATTGCAACAGGATTGCCATTTAATATATTGGTAGGATGTGATCTACTAAGGAGAAAAAACACTACTGAAAAACCGCGAATTACCAAGCACCCTAGAAGGGATCACTAAGAAGTTATTACTGCTATATACCGGACCATATATAATCACAAGAGCAAATAACAATAACACCTATGAACTAAAAGATATTGTTTCAGAAAAAATCAAAGGCGTTTATAACCAGTCCCCAATCAAAAAATATTACGAGGATTAGAATAAAACTTAAAAATTCTAAAAGAAAAGTAAAGTCAAGTTACACCAATTATTTACAGGACTTAATTTTGAATTGAAATATAATTACTAAATTCTAAAACTAAATAAGATCAACTTATATCAATAATTTACAGGAATTAATTATGAAGTAAAAAAAAAGAAAAAATAATTCAACAAAATTCTAAAGGAAAAATAAGAACAACTTATAATGTGAATAAACTAATTTTGGAAAGGAAATATTAAAACATTTACGAAATGCAAAAGGGAGTAAAGACCACTTAAATAATATAATGTTAATGAAATAATTTGGATGAAACAGGAGCGAAATAATAATTTTTGAAGAAAAAAAAATATATAACTGTAATCACTACTTTAATATTAATTATAATAAGAACCATTGGAAGAATGACTGTCGTAACATAAAACTAGTAGAACAATTAACTAGAACCAAGATGAAAAACAAGAAAAAAAAATTGCTATTAATATTGATAACCAGAAGAAGATTGTGCGAACAACAGAAGAAATAAAGAGAATTCAGACGGAAAGGTTTACACATCATAACTAGCAATAAATTATATCAACAGAGCTTCCAAACATGACAAGAATAAATATATCAACAGAGCTTCCAACTATGAGAAGAATAAATATATCAGCAGAGCTATAAAACATAAGAAGAATAAATAATAAGAAGAAGAAATGAGATAGAAAGTATTAGCAAATCTGAGCAACCACGAAGTGAGGAATCCAAGGATGTTTTTTATTAGTCGAGAAATAGACTATTTTTTAATAATTTTTATTTAATGACTGTCTGTAGATGTATTCCAGCAGTATTATATTTTGAGCAGAGATGATGTTCCTCTGATCTCAAAAAAGTGTAGTATGACCAGCAGAGTATATGTAGCCACAAGTGCCTCTCTGGACTGCCCCAGCTCACGTGTTAGGGAATGTTAGGGAATGAATATCCCATGGATAAAGCACCAAGTAAAGGAATAAATATATATAATAATAATTATATATCTCAGATTACGATAACTATCAAATAAGAATAAATTCAATGAAAAAAAAAAACAAAAAAACTAAAGCTCAATTACGAAGAAGCAGATATAGAAGTGGGTAGGAAGACAAAGAATATAATAAACAATAAATGTCATAAGGAATTACTTCATACATACTAAACGTATGATCTGAATTAATCACTTCTGGAGGAGAGCAATCTGTAGCATGACAGAAAATCCATCTTATTATAAGACCAAAAAAGAAGCAAAAATAGAATATAACATAGAGAAAAAACCAAACTGGCAAAAAAAGAAAAAGTATTATAATAATTAATCAAGAATAAAAGTAAAATGAAATCCGAAATTAAAAGAAGTTAAGTTCATTAAAACCAACTTAAGTGATAATCCAACTTATATAGTATATATACCCAGGTAGAATAGGAGCAGTTAAGAAAAAACCATATATAAACCAAAACCACCGAATAAAAATATAACTAGTAAGCACATAAAAACAAAACCCCCAACAAAGTATAACAAAGAAAAGTACAATACAGTAGAAAAAAAAGAAACTATGTAAATTAAATATAAGTAGAAATATTAGATATATGATGGAAAGTGTACAAAGATAATTTAATTTGATTGTGAAATAATGACAAACAATAATCCCATTTAAGTGATGTTCTTTATTCCCCAATGACTAGATAAAATGGCTAGAAATCAAATTTGGGAATGTAGTGAATAGTGAGGGTAAATCCCTAAATTAAAACAAAAATAGCAAAAGACTGCATAATAATTGATTTTAATAAACTGTTTAAATAAAAACAGATGTTTTGTTTATGTTAGCAGTTCATTGAACTCAAAGCATTGAATGCTTGAGATTAAGTTTATTTTTTTAATATAATATCTTTATTATATTTTAATGATGTCAATTAATAATAAACACTGTTGTAATTAAGTAAGGGAAATTTAGTTAAAATTTTATTAGAATTCTATGTCAGAAAGGGTATTAGCAAGTTGAAATAATAGTAAACTTTGTAATTGAACTAACATAAAAAAAATAGGCCAAATGGTACCTCTCACCAACATTATAATTAGTAAATAAGTTAATGAAATTAATTAAATGAATGAAAATTGTTGAATGTAAATCACTAACCATGTATAATAACTATAACAACACTTAGTGAAAGTAATTAAGGAATGTATAAGATATTATTAGTAAAAATGCAAGTGTAATAACACTGGAGTCTAAAGAAAAGCCTAAATTGAAGATAGTATTCAAATTAGCTAACCAAGTCATCAAATTACTGAGAATTAAAGAACCCAAACCATAATAATTCAATCAATGATCTTGTTCAATGATAATTAGAATCTAACATAAATTGTCAACCATTTAATGTGGAAAGAAGTAAAGTAGTTAAGGCCTACAACCAAATATACTGTAAATATGACTTTTTGAGTTAAAAAATACTATAAAATATATCATGTGTGGTATTAAATGATGCAGAATTAAATAATGAATTTGATTATGTAAATAGCATCTAATAAGAATAAATAATAAGCCAAATGTAATTTATAATATAATGTAAAATTCAATTCTTTTGTACAACATCAAATTTGAGGCTTAAGTGTCAGCTGATTTAAAACAACGAAAATTTACTAATAAATCAGACAGGACCTTTTGTATGATGAAGAAAAAACGAGAGTTAATTGTTAAACGTCGAGATGAACACATCAGAACGATCTCACACAAATTGAAAAAGATAGAAAATATAATTTTGACGTGAACTAAACCTATAAAAAAAAAGAAATTTAAAATATGAGTTATTAACACTAAACTCAAATAAAATAAATCCAACCATTATGTTTACGAAGATTGGAAAGTGTAATCAAGATATTAGAACAATCCAAGCACTAATTCAGAATTTGCCGATATGAAAATTACCATTATAAAACTGGACGAGCTATTTGAACGAGGACACTTCTGAACACTTATTGCCGAACCAAACAACGGATCATTTATACGGAATAATCACTCAACGACGAAGAAAATTGATCACTACTACTATGATGAAGGACACATAAAGAATCAACATTTATTTGGAGGAAATTCGTCGTGAAGATCTTGGTGTACATACGCAGCAAGAAGGCGGCCATCTTTGTTGAAACTCAGACCGGTTCCAGTCAGCTGTGATGACGTCAGCCTACGCTTAGACGTTGGTTCGAAAAATTTAAATATCACTAACATTTTTATAATAAACATTATTTGCAATATTTTGTCATTAAGAACTTGTTAATTGTAAGTATTGTACCTTTCAGCATTACCCTTTCTCTGACTTATGATAACAGCTAAAAGAACCTATAATTCAATGTTAATAATTTATATAAAGAAAATAATTTGGCCTGAGATATGAGTTTTCGAGCTGTGGATTAGTAGTTCGATTCAAAGTCGATTAATCGCAATTAGATTAATAAATTCATTTAACATTCCAATTTTGAGTTGTATTTCTTGATGAACATATATTTAGAAGAATTTCAGGTAGCACTTGAAACCTGGACTTCAAGGAAGAAGAGAATAATATCGCAAAGTAGTACAATCACTGAATAGCTGAATACCACTAATCGATTTCATAATCTATTTAACGCTGGAAACAAATTATTGTTATTATAACACAATAAATCAACTAAAATAGTAATTAAAAGAATTAAGGACTAATATAATAAATAATTAAACTAATGAATAAATAAAAATAAAGAAAAAAAATGGTTGTCTTTAATTAAATTTAAACAAAATTTTTTACAAATTCATATATTTATTTTTGTAACCCATAAAAAAGGAAACGTTTCAATATATATTACGTAGACAAAAAGAAACCGTAGCAGGTTAGTAGTACCAAAAGACAACACAGAAAAAATAAAGAAAGCGTATCACCACACACCTTTCGGGGGGCCATCCAGGCATTGACCGAACTACAGAGGTAATCAAAGAACGACATTATTGGAAAAATATGAGTCGCGATATAGAGAATTTTGTGCTCACGTGTAAAAATTGTAACGAGAGAAAAACTTCAGCTAATGATAGAGCAGTAGCACCAATGCAGATAACGACGCCTGTAACTAAGCCATTTCAGAAGGTTGCGATGGATATAGTGGGGCCATTACCAAAAACTCATGCTGGGAATCAATACAGCCTCACCTTTCAAGACCACTTTTCTAAGTATCCAGAGGCTTTCCCTCTACCAGACCAAAGGGCTACAACCATAGCAAGAATATTTGTAGAAGAGATAGTGTGCAGACATGGAACACCAGAGAAATTACTCACAGATCAAGGGACAAATTTCACCAGTGAGCTATTCCGAGAGATATGCAAACTTTTAGATATAGAAAAACTACAGACTACTGCATACCACCCGCAGACAAACGGTATAGTTGAGCGAAGCCACCAAACAATAATGACGGGTTTGAGCCAATTCATTAGTAATGACCAAAACGATTGGGACGTGTGGTAACCGTATGTCATGATGACGTACAGATGCACGTCGAAATACTCTCCGTATTATTTGCTGCACGGGAGAGAGATGCGATTACCTACTGACTGGATGAGAGAAGAAGTTCAACGGGATTTAAGTGAAGAAGACTTAGTCCAAGAAATCAAACGAAGAATGCAGATAGCTAATCAACGAGTGATAGATGCATCTCAACGCAGAAAAGAGAACAGCAAGATGCAATGTGATATAAAGGCTAGGGAGAAAAGATCCAACGTTGGTGACAAAGTTCTATTACACCAACCGTTAGTTAGACGAGGCCGAAGCAAGAACTGTCTAAACCGTGGATAGGACCTTATCCATTATTGAAATAAATAATAGTGTTAATGTTACTATAAAGCGTGGTAAATGTACGCAAAAGGTACATGTAAATACAATTAAACCTTTCAGAGAAAGAAATTAAAATTTCAACGTCCCGTTCCAGATAATACTTTCGTGATATTCACCTTCGTGATGATACTATTGTCAGGAGCGCAAGGCCGACGGTACGACATGCAACTCCTCGAGGATAAACCAGGATTATACTTTGCCGAGCAGTACCAGTTTTTACTCACCTGAGAGCACTGGGTTATCGCTATAGACACTGACCTAAGGGAACTCGAGGCTAAACTCAGCCAGATTGATTTAATATGGGAGGAAACCGCAGTTCTGCGCAACGCCAGTGACTTAACGATTTGGGCTGGACCATACTTTGAAAAATCATGGAACGCTATCAAACGGACAACTAAGAGGGTCAAACAGTTATACGATATTGTTGAAGCTAGCGACATGATCGCATGGTCTAAACGGGGAATCTTTAATACGGTTGGATTTGGGTTAAAAACGTTATTAGGGACTATGGATAGCGACGATGCCGAATACTTTAACGAAAAAGTAAGCACGCTTGACAGTAATCAACATCGCGTATACCAGCTAGAGAAAGACCAATTAACAGTAGTTAGGAATACGTTAAGTGCTATCAATCATACGATGCGCGACTTCAAAAATAACCAAGATGTTATACTAAGAACCGAGGACTACCTTAAGCAATTGCAAGACCTACATCGAGAAGGAATCAAGAAAGTAGAAGACGTCATGATAAAACGATCCAGGGCTATGGATGCTCTGAAATTCATTGAAATTGCGTGTAACGATATAGACAAGGAAGTAACTAGATTTTATCTAGGGATTGATGCTATGAGGCAAGGGAAACTAAGTACAATGCTAATATCACCTGAAACTCTTAGTACTTATTTATTTACTATAAGCATTAAGCTAAGAACTGGTTCCACACTACCTATAGTGGTTACTCCTCAAACAATACACTCGTATTATGAAATTACCGAAGCGATGGCTTGGCTTGTAGATGACCATATCATCCGAACTTTCCTAAGAATTCCTCTTAAACATGTTGACCAAACTTATAACTTGTATGAAGCATTACCTACATACCTAGTCCTACTCCAAAAGCGAAAGAAAATTTCCTTTACACCTTCATTAATCCGGGAATGGATTTCCTTGCCATATCCATACGTGAACAGCATTTCATTCCTATGACTCAGAGACAGGTAGATGACTGAAAGGGCAGCAGCGTGAAAATCTGCAATAAACCGACCGTTGTTAATCACCTAAGTTCCGGACTTGAGACTTGTAAAATCGCCTTCTATAAGGGAGTAACGCCGCCACTAAGCAGATGCGACACGAGGATAACACATGTCGGAACATCCATGTGGATGAAGATTCCAGGTACATCAGGATGGATATCTGTAAGTCCGAAAGAAGAAAGTCTCACCGTCACCTGCCTTGGACCCGACGGACATCCAGAGCATGATGGCACAGAATGGATACAAGGAACTGGAATACTCACGTTACCAGCTAAATGCCAGATGGTTGGATCTACGTTCACCATTTACAGTAGAGTAGCCTATAGATCAGTTGAGAAACTTAATGTAAGTGATGTAATAAAAATACCTACCGCTAAAGCTCATAAGTTAAATATTAGTAATGAAATGATGATATAATCTCTAAAAAGATGGCTAATAATTATAATCACTTGAGATACGTAACTAATAGATTTCAAGATTTAAAAGCAGCCAGTATAAAATTAAACATGTTGGATGACATAATGAAGCAATATGAACCTGATAATTACATTCCTGAACCAAGACACTATGTATCAATTACTGTTCTAATTATTCTTATAGGGTTAATTATTCTTGGTATTTTAGAGTAGACAAATTGTGTTCTAACAAGAAAAGGAGAGAGTTCAAACTACTTCCTATTACTTTTAAAAAGAATAAGACTGAGCCTACAATAGATTTAGAAGTTGACGAATTAGACGATATGCCTTTAGAAGATAGGACAAAAATGAATAGAAGAAAATAAAACAAGGAGCAATAAGTCCTTATAGACTCATTGTCCTTGACTTAAGGGGGAGATGTTGTATATTTTAAGTATTATCATTTAGTTTTGTTTTGTATCGCTGCTAGTTACCGAAATAGTTGTTAGGTTCAAAGTTGTTATTTAAAAGAAAACACCTTGAGGCTCCCTTTCGCTAGTGAAAGTGGGTTTTGGCTAAACTCGTCACTCTTAAAAATTGTAAATAGGTTTCATTTAGTAAACAACTAAACAGTATAGCCTATAAATGGAACGAAATGTCCAAACGCTTATCAATCCCAGAGGGTTGCAGTACGACAGATTGTCAGTGACAGGCTTGTTGAATAGTTGACTAGATGTAAACTAGGTAAAGTATAGAATTAATTTATAATTGTATGTAAAAAATATGTTAAAGCCTTAATGAAGAGTCAGTATTATAAAGTAACAAAGAATAGAATCTCAGAAGAGTTAATGTAAAAAAAAAATTAATTGTACTTATTGTGAAATGGAATAACTTAGTAGCATTGCATTATATTAAGTAATTGTCTGATGTTAGAATACATCATTCTTTTGGTATCTTTTAAATTTCTTAATTCTTAATCGGGCAACGTACTCCTATTAAAATTTGCTTAGCCACTCGAGCAAATAGTAAACTGTAATTACCTTCGTACAGTTTGGTAACATTTCTGAAGGGTAAGACGTAGCCAGATACTAGCATACCTACTTCCATCGTCTATGCACGCCTTCTAACATGTTGGAAAAATTAAAATTTTTTATAACATTTGAACTGTTACTTGGATTTTAGTTTGATTTTACATTTATAACCCTCTATTTTTCAAATGCACCTTAATTTTACTTCCATGTTCCTTTTTTTTCATAAAATCCAATTCAAATATTTTTGTTTATGTATTCAGTCAATAAGCCCATTACTTATAGACAACACCATAACAACGGTAGCTCTGTCTGAAACACCTTTATACATAATGACTTATTATACATAATGACATAAGTACAATTCATTGTTGTACAGGGGAATTCAGCAATCGATTAATAACTTTTACAAAGGATTGTTTGTGACGTAATTTGTCAATTATTTGTCATTTGCCCTATTATTTGTAATTTGTTTTATGCTCTATCCTAGTTAAACTATAGCAATTAGATGTAGTTGAAGTCACTGTCTAACTTAAACGTATTTCTGTAGTATAAGACGTTTCTTTTAGTAAAATTACCAACTGCTTTTCACAATAACTTATAAAATCTACTGTTAAATTTGTGATAGGTTTATCAACAATTCTTCAAAATTATTTTTGAAAGGGGAATTAAATGTATTTAATTAGTATTCAAAAATATAAATTAGTTTTAGTAACTTTATTACTTAAAAATGTATAGTGACACCTGTAAATTTCAGGATTTAACAAACAAATGGGGGCCCCATTTGCCTTTTACACATATGCGTTGTGAAACTTATTTCTTTCGCCAACTCTCTTGAGTCTTTTCCGGTCATCGTTTGTTCAATATAAGTGAATTTTGAAAAAACATTTTGTCGTTTTATCGTTCGTTTCAACACCGATAATATAACGACTGTATTACATTCCGTCTAAGGTTACCCAGTTTATCTAGGTACGTTGCCTTAGTATAGTCATCCGAATAATGTTCTTTTTTATTACTTGTTTCCGTTTAAATATATTATTTAGGTAAATTCTAATAGTAAATTAGGCTTTCGAATTGTTACTTCTCCACGCATCGACCACAAATTTCGCTTTTAAAGACATTATTTAATCCCAGGCATAAGAAAACTGAAACTAATTAGAAACATAGAATCTCAGTATGAATCTAGTCACCATCAGCTTCCTTTGATTCACATGTAATTCATTGATTCGCATTCTTTTTATTTACAGGTAAATAAGCCATTAATTAAATTTACATAAGTTATATGTTAAATTTTTTAAATGTCACATACGCTCCTAGCTAGGGGGCTCAAATCCTGTGTTAAATTTATCCTGCCACATAACTTTTTGGTGAGGCAAAAAAGTGATAGGCGAGACGATTAAATTCGAACTGGAAATAGAAAGAAAATATCACGGAATATATTCTGAAGAAAAACTTCAGAACCGAAATTGATATCGACTAGTCACAATACATACTGATTACATGCTTCACGTTTAGAGCTGCTTCTTAGGCTGTTAGGTGTCATACATAAAACTACATTTAAATTTTTAAACAAATTCTTTTTTGGATAGATAAGGATTCCGTTTCAATTGAATGAAAGTATTATTAATTTGCTTTCTATACACATGTGCATTTTATTACTAACATAAGTGTATGAGAATCGCAACCGAGTCAGGCAATAGCTCATGCATGTAAGAGAACACATGCTTACCTGAAACGTGTCATGTATCATATAACGTTGTTTCCCATAACACACAGACACTTGTTTATAATATATTTTATTTGCACAGCAAATTTAAGATATATGCTTGCAAGTCACTCTGAAATAATTGAATTCTATTTGTTTTTTTTTTTCTGTAACAAACAAGTCTACTTCATTACTAAAACTGGAAATGCTAACATTTTACGTACAGTCAAATTAAAAGTAACTCAACAAAATGAACACAACCTAATTTTGGCTGTCTGACTCCGTGGTAATTTCATGTTTTCAAACGTTCTTATTTGTACAGAGTTAAGTAAATATGTCAACTTATCGTACGGCAGTTTGTCTAATGATCAGGTAACTAAGTGAACACACAGACATACACGTGTCCCTGTTACCGACCAGTATTTTTATATTTCCCTATGAATAGCAGCTGACTGTATATATTTAAGCGTATTTTTTGTTTGTAACTTAATTCATATTTATACTCTATCTTTGGTTAAGGCGAAGCCGTCTTTTTTATAGATTTCCACGCATAAATAAGCTTTGATCGGTTGTTTTAGTGACATAAAATCAGGCTTTTAGCACTGGAATAGTACAAGGCTATTAGCCTGCCCAGACGGTACAAGAGTAACTTCTTTATCTGTGTAATTTACACATGGGGTTTGGTACTAAGGACGTATTGTAGTGGCTAAGTACCGGTATGGACAACAAACGCGAAGATATTAATATTTTTCATCCAGGAATACGGGTGAAGATCTCAGTGGTGTGGGGGGGGGGGGGAGAAGACAGTTATTGGTACGTGATGACTATTGGTCAAAGAACGAAATTCTTGGAGAGCAAGTTTCCTGAGTTGGGGACAACAACTCATACAGAAGGAATCCCGAATTGTTTACTCAGAGACTTAACAATTTTGTTGTTAGTTTACAAGGCCTTGGGATGGTAGCCTTGTTATAATACGATTATAATAACATTAGGAATCTGTCTGTTATGCTACTGCAAAAAAAGTCAAGAACAGTATATGAAAAGTAAGTAGGCTATACGTATAAAACATGAGGAATTAACCAACTACCATAGCCAGTCTTATTACATATACCACTAGAGGAAGATATGTTTACAACAAAAATCCAAGTTCTCAACCTGCTTACCAGCTGTATACATAGCAAAACAACGCCTGTACATACGTTTTGTTTTCTGAGGTGTGTTTGTTTAGCACGAAACGTAACAAGACAATTTTGCAAACTCCCAGTACCGACTTCAAAATTTCAAACAAGCTAATTTTTACGTCATTGAAAGTACGATAATAAATAATAATTACATAAAGTACGACTGTATAAACATATATAAAATACAAGTATATAACATACAATATATAACATAACTCCTAAAAGCATGGACGTAACTAACTTCCACCATTAAATACAACTGTTTAAAAAATGGAAAAGTAAATAAAAACAATACACTGTAAAATTAATTTATATTTTCCCTGTACAAATATAAACTATTAATATAATGACACATATCTTTAATATGTTATAAGAATGATTTACATTCTTATAGCGGTAGTCTAGTTAGCAGTGGATTTACAGTCCTAGAAAACTTAGAGGTTAATACATGTCAGTCCCTCTATTGGGCAGGTATGTCTGTTATAAACAGAAAGAGGTTGTTTCCCTGTTTGCAGGTTAATACAACAACAATATGGCAATAATAGTACAACATATGGCAGGGTCCAAATTTCAAAATTTTGGGATGCCATGGGCCAAAACTATGGTCACAATTTAAAATCGCAGAAATCCATGTGAGGTGTCAAATTAGGGGATTTTTAACCAGAATCCGGATACAATGTTCCTTTTTTAAAATTTCAAAACTTTAGGACACCAGGGGCCATGAAGTGGGTAAAAATTTTGACAAAATCACAAAATCCATGTGGGGTATCAAATTAAAGAGAATTTTAACCAAAATCTGAATATAGTGTACAGTTTTGGAAATTTCAAAATTGTAGGACACTAGAGGCCAAAAAATGTATTAAAATTTTAAAAATTCAGCCAATTGACAGACTAAAGGAATTTTTAACACAAATACCAACGTGGTGTTTATTATAAATGTTTTTTAATTTAGGGGTGACCACGGACCTAAAATGGATGTCAGAGTTTATGACGGATCAAGTTATGAGGAATATTATTCGAAACGCATTTATTACGTAATAACTAAAACGTGCATTGTGTAATTGCTTTTTTCTGAATGTCAAGTGACGGGCTCAATCGTTGTCAACGCTGTAAGTGTTACCGTTTGCAATTTATTTGTCCCGTACTGCTTAAATTTTTGCTGTCGTAGGATCGATGCAAATAATTAATGCATTAAGTCGCAAATAATTAATGCATTAAGTCGCAAATAATTAATGCAGACAGTCAAAGAGTAAACTGATAGAAATAAGTTGAAACCAACTGTGCTTGAAATTAGTATAGTTGAACTGAAGTATAGACCTAAGTTTTCACTGTTTTCTATCCTTTTCTTTCCTTGACAATAGTTACAATTTGTTTTGTGACATCTACGAGACAGCTTAGCCTCATCTACTTTAATCTTCCTTTTTCCTAAAAGTGCAAAATATTTTCTCCTTGAAAATGTAAAGTTAACACAAATTCCGCTGTATTCAGATAACTAATGCTACTAAACTGGTTCTGCTTTACTCTAGTCAGCCACATATTGTTCGTTGCGCTGTAATTGCAACATTTGTTCAATTTATTTTAAAACTGTCCTATGCATATTGCTAAAAATGTGTAGGATATTTTTGTACTATTTAGGCGTTATGAAAAGGGAATGTGTTATTCTCTTTTTACAAGAATTGAAGTAGCATGTTTGGATGTCAGACTGATTAGATAATGCACTGTTTTACCTGATAGACTGGTTATACTGCCATATACTAATAGGTCTGCATTGCGATAAAATACTGGGTTTTCATATTGTTTCTTATAGACAATGGTATTAGCAAGAGTTATAATGTTTCTATGCCTTACTAGTTCAGTAGTTTTTTGAACTAGGAAAATTATTAAAAGTTGTTTCATATTATGTTTAATGATTTTATATACAGCGATCTTGCGATACTTCAACATTGTCCATCCTATTCTTCCACGAAACTCTCTGCATGTTCTTCTAACTCCACATCTATAAAGTCTCTAAATCACGTCGTGTCTTTCTTTCCAAAGTTTTGTAATTCAGAGCCACTGAAGGACTGTTTGTTAGGCCAATATTTCTTCAGATTAGTAGCCTCTTCTTCTTCTTAAACGCAATTTTTTGTCTGTACGACGTTAGAATCAATATGCACCGTGGTCTTTGCTTCCCAGGTGAATGGAAGAGGCGTCATTACCAGGCTTTTACTTCTACAGAATTTAGGCCTACATATTATCTTTCTGCCTCTGCAGTGAAGTTGAATATACTTAAAAATATTAAAATGTTTAAGACAATTTACATTATCAAATATTATTTCAGAGTTCACAAAAGCTAATGCCAATTGTTTAAAACTGTAAAATTTTTGTTAAAACTTTTTAAACAAAGTTGTTAGACCTTTTTTTCGATGAATTTACAAGTCGCAAACGTAAATGGCATCTCATTGCGAAATCTCTTACGTCAATCTGAAATCTGAAATTGGTCATTTCCATGTGTAAGACTTCAAATGAATATTTTATCTATAAATGCAAATCAAACATTTTCGGGCCTATAGAGCATTCATTCCCATACAGTTAGGAGCAAATATATTTTTCGGCCTATTACAAAAGAAGATACTGTTATATAACCCTATTACGGATTCGCAACAGTTTACCCTATTACGAATTCGCAACAGTTTCCACAATTTTTGAAGTCTAACATAATGCTCATAGTGTTCGAACGTATTCATTCCCGCAAATGAAATTTAACTCGTGGAATGCAAAATGGTGTCACTTCCGGCTATTACCGGACACTCAACTACCAACACGTGACACATCTCCATCCTGGGTGTTTTACTTGTAACAACGAATTTACTCTATTACAGCAAGTAACGGTAAACTTTTATTCCTCACGGTTTCCAAAAACTAACTTATCCTAGGAAACATTTATACTAAATATACTAAGAATGAAAAGTAATAATAATATTATTAATATCTTTTATATATTTCTATTAAAATTGTACAAAATCGGCAAACATATATTTTGTGTTTCATAGTAACACGTTATTAGTATTGTGGTTATCATAAGTATAGAGGCATTAGTTAATATATTTATTCAAACTATTTGAGAGATACCTGTATCAGTTGGTTTCATCGGCCTCAGACAGTGAGTATAAGAACTTAAACGTTCGTGCAGGCTGAATCAGAGTCACAATACTAGGTATTCAAATACTTTATTAAGAAGAAACTATCTAATGTAAATTCTAGCCCAAAACATTTCACGTTGTCTTGCTGTAGTGGACTGTGTATATTCGTGTAGGCCTATATGCATATCTACAGTATTATAACACAATATTAATATGATTAATCAGATCTGTTTGAGTCATAGCAAGATCATAATACTGAAGTTATAACTTAATAGTAATTAGCAACTGGTTCTTGCCAAACTCTAAGTGTCTCCGATTGTTATTAACCAATCCATCAACTTCATTAACAATCGGTTAGCAATTTAAAAATTTTAGATAGAAATTGGTAGAACGTTTAATACTTGACCCGAAAAATCAAAGAAATTTTTAAATACATACCTATTTATCTTTCTTCAAACACTCTATGTAGAAAGATATCGTATGTTTATCTGTGCACTCACATGTGTTTGTGTTGTCTTGAATATTTACTTTATTGCAGAATTGATTTTACGTAATAACATATGAGCGTGTGATAAACTCGTTACTGTAGTAATGCATTAACAGATAAACAATTCACCCTGCTACACGCGGTAGACGATACTCTGTAATCATAATGCTGCGTGAAATCAGTCTCCAGCTACGAGAAATAATTGTAGTACGTATTTCAACGGGAGCTTTTGTAGTTGAGCTCAGTATTGAATATTAGTCATATTTATTGGACTTTTTATTAGTCGATGGAACATTTTACTTTGCAATTCTCTGTAATACAATGAACCGATACGTAACCTTTCGTAATTTTTTCAACTTAGTATCTAGATAAAGCTAAATTAACGTTTCTGGTGTTCTCTCTCGGAGAGTGGTTCCACCATTCTCAAAGGGGGGAAATAACAAATTAATTTTTACATTTTGTAAATTAATTTACACACCTGTAATCGATAGGTCTTTTAATTTTAAGAAAAAAGTTGTCATGCACTTTTCATAAAAACCAATGGTTTTTTAGTATTGCGTCTTAAAAATTGTCATTTTTACCCCTTTGAATCGTTACATCGTGAAAATTTTCGTTACCTAACTCAACAAATTTATAAGAAACATTTATAGGTTCAAATAAAGTTTATTTAACTCGTAAAAGTTGGGTATTTTTCTTATTCGTGTAGGTACAATGCTTCAGGAGATATAATTATTTAAAATGGTGTTTCAATTCCTTTACCGTCAAAAACAATTTTTGACTTTCAATAACTCAGAAACAATAACTTTGTACAAAAACTATTTATAACCTAATTTTAAGGCAATTAATTTATTTTTATTTTTGTTGCTTTATCATGATATCAATGCAAATAATAACATTATGACAACAAAATTGTTTGTATTTCAATTTTATCATAAACATTTGGCAAATTTTTCTGCTGTAATTAACTACTAAGTAAACAGTTTTTAAATCCCTAGCAGTATCATTTATCATATACTATTACCAATGTGATAAAGTTTTTTTTATGATTTTATATGATTTGAACTGTTTGTTTGGATACTATTAGATATAGAATTTTGGCCCAAATTAGTGATTTCATGGAAAAGAAAGGCGTTTTTTTTAAATAACTCACAAAATATTAAATTTATCAAAATAAAGGCACACGTACAAAAAAACTTTGTTTCCTGGAAAATAATCTGTGTATCTTTCCATTCCTGTAGGTCTAACAATAATCTGTGTATCTTTCCATTCCTGTAGGTCTAACAATAATCTGTGTATCTTTCCATCCCTGTAGGTCTAACAATAATCTGTGTTTGATTTAAATGGAATAACTCCTATTGTAGTCCCAAGCCACGTGTTTGTTAACCAAATATACTGTTACTCACCGTCTATGGCCTGTCTGTGATGTTGTTATTTCGTTGTTTACATGTTTCGAGGCACTTGCCTCATCATCAGAACTTTATAAAAACTAATGTATGTCATCAATGATGACATGTGTCAAAATACTAAAACACAATACGGCATTAAACTATGTACAGAACTTGTTTTAAAAATGAGCACGTCAATGTTAGGTGTGCCTTGCAAGACAACACGCGCCGTACTGACGAAATCTAAGTTTTATCTCGACCATATCGCATAGCGGTATCAACAGTATATTTGATTTATATTGTAATTGGTCGTTCAACACATGTGGCTTGGTACTGGCGTCGTTATATGCTTTATAAATCTCATATTCTTCAAGGGCGTTCAAATAACGCCCTTTATTGCAGAAATGAAGGGGTATTAGATTCGAGCTAAAATCCGTGTAACTGTGATTATTGTCTATAAGGTGCCTGGCGAAATTTGACTTGATGTTGTCAAAGTTGTAAACTCGTGTAGGGGGTCTATGCTCAGAAAATCTTTTCAAGAAACCTCGACCCGTCTGGCCCACATAAAAAGCCTCACAGTCGTTGCAGACTAGCTTATAAACTCCTGTTTTATTTTCAAGACTGGTATGTTCACGGCTGCGGAGATTATTTAAGATGTTATTACTGGTCTTATAGGAAACAACTATGTTGTTGACTTTATTAATGGTTGACTTAAAAATTCCTGGCATGAAATGCGTATAAGGTGCCGCAATGTACTTGCGTGCCTTTGTTTCGAGGTTCTCATTACTATTATTTATATCTTTAGTTCTATTTTTAATAGCGTTACTCTTCTTTTTTTTTGTTTCTTTAAAATATTATCTATTATTTTTTCGTTGTACCCGTTGTTAAACGCAATGACTTTAATGGTGTTTAATTCTTCGATGTAATCCTCGATGCCAAGGGGTATAGACAATAGGCGATGTATCATGCTATGGAATGCAGCTAATTTCTGTGAAATGGGGTGGAACGATGAGGCATGTATGACAGCGTCAGTCATCGTGGGCTTCCTAAATATATTAAAACATAGTTTTTTAGTAACAATGTCCTTAGTTACTGTCAAATCCAGAAAATGTAATTGACCTCTAACTTCATTCTCTAAAGTAAACTGTATTTTGTTATTAATGCCATTCAAGTAATTGTGGAGATTGTCAATTTGACGATTTGTGCCTTTATACACCATAAAAGTGTCGTCGACATATCTACCATAGAACACCACATTGTAATTATGTGTAGGGTTTGCAAACAAGAAAGAATTTTCAAAGTAATTTAAGTACACCTCCGCGAGAATACTAGGGAGTGGGGAACCCATTGCCAACCCCTCCAGCTGTCTGAAAAACTGTTTGTTATGTGTGAAGTAATTCTGGTCCAAAATCACTCCCAACAATTCTAATATTTCATTTATGCAATTAGCATCCAGTTTATTGGTGTTGAGAAGGTTAGTTTTTAATAGACGTAAGGTTTTACTCACCGGTACATTTGTATACAAGTTCACAACATTCATTTATAAATATTTCATCTACGTTTCTACAATGGATTATTAAGATCTTCTTATCCCGAAAAAATTTCTCTTGTTACAACATAAAATGTTGCTGGTAAACTACCCCTTTCCCTTAACCGATCTTCACCAAAATCAACATCCATTGAATTTTCTATAGTTCAGCAAGGTATGCAAAACATTATTTGATTCAGATTGAATTTACGGCAGTTATCATTCGTCATAAAAAACATTACCCATGTTAAAACATAAAACGTTGCTGGTAAACCACCCCTTTTCCTAACCCGATCTTCAACAAAAACAAATGGGTCTTGAGAACACTATAATTCAGGGCAGTATGCAAAAAAGTATTTGATTCTGTTCGAATTTGCGGCTGTTATCGTTTGCCATAGAAAATACCTTTGTTAAAACAAAAAACGTTGCTGGTAAACTACCCCTTTCCCTTAACCTATCTTCACCAAAAACAATAGATCTTCAGAACTCTACAATTCAGGGCTGTATGCAAAACATTATTTGATTCTGTTTGAATATGCGGCAGTTATCATTCGTCATAAATATAAAAAATTACCCTTTTAAAACATAAAACGTTGCTGGTAAACTACCATTTTATCTTAACCGATCTTCACCAAAATCAACAGACCTTGAGTACTCTATAATTCAGGCAGGAGTGCAAAAAAAGTATTTTATTTTGTTTGAATTTACGGCAGTTATCGTTCGTCATAGAAAAAATTACCCTTGTTAAAACATAAAACGTTGCTGATAAACTACCTCTTTTCCTTAACCGATCTTCACCAAAATCATAAGACCTTCTGTCCTCTACAACTCAGGGCTGCATGCAAAACATTATTTGATTCTGTTTGAATGTGCTGCAGTTATCGTTTGTCATAGACAAAATTACCCTTGTTAAAACATAAAATGTGGCCGTTAAACCATCCCTTTCCCTTAACCGATCTTCACCAAAAACAATAAGTCTTGAGTACTCTACAATTCAGGGCTGTATGCAAAAAATTATTTGATTCTGTTTGAATTTGCGGTTGTTATTGATTGCCATAAAAAAAAATCTATAGACACACAGACAGACACAGACAGACACACAGAGACACACTGACAGACAGACACACACACAGGGACTTTTCGAAAAATGACTTTTTTTCATGTTTTGAGGGTAGTACAATCAGAATCTGCAATAATCTCGACCACGATTTTTTTTGCCATCACCATACTTCCATTTCCTTATGGAACATAAAAAAGTAATACCCTTTTAAAACATAAAACGTTGCAGGTAAACTACCCTTTTCTCTTAACCGATCTTGACCAAAATCAACAAGTCTTGAGTACTCCATAATTCAGGCAGGTGTGCAAAAAAGTATTTGATTCTGTTTGAATTTACGGCAGTTATCGTTCGTCATAGAAACAATTACCCTTGTCAAAACATAATACGTTGCCGGTAAACTACCCCTTTCTCTTACCCGATCTTCACCAAAATCAATAGGCCTTCAGTCCTCTACAATTCAGGGATGCTTTCAAAACATTATTTGATTGTGTTTGAAGTTGCGGCTGTTATCGTTTGCCATAAAAATAAATTACCCTTGTTAAATCATAAAACGTTGCTGGTAAACTACCCCTTTCCCTTAACCGATCTCCTCCAAAAACAATAGGCCTTGAGAATTCTACAATTCAGGGCTGTATGCGAAACATTATTTGTTTCTGTTTCAATTTACGGCTGTTATCGTTTGCAAAAAAAAAAAATTACCCATGATAAAAAAAACGTTGCCGGTAAACTACCCCTTTCCCTTAACCGATCTTCACCAAAAACAATAGGTCTTGAGTACTATACAATTCAGGACTGTATGCAAAAAATTATTTGATTCTTTTTGAATTTGCGGCTGTTATCGTTTGCCATAGAAAAAAAATCTACAGACACACAGATAGACACACAGACACTTTTCGAAAAATGACTTTTTTTAATATTTTGAGGGTAGTAGAATCAGAATCTGCAATTATCTCGAACACGATTTTTTTTGCCATCACCATACTTCTATTTCCTTATGGAACATGGAAGTAATAGGGAAGTTATTGTTTAAAAAATAGTGTTTTTCAGACTTTTTTCCGAAATTTGGCTTTTTCCTGCTGTAGTTTGTTTTTAAATGAAAATTTTTAAATTGATAATATGTATATGATTAACTAAAACTTCCGGGCTGAAAGGCCGTGGTCGAGTGCTTCATCTACTGTAGCTAAACGTTTCGGCCACACCACCGGTGGCCATCTTCAGTAGCAAAAAATGTGTTCGAATAGATGACACGCCGCACACGTCTCCCAATGAACTGGGAACAAGCAACACGGGTTGCTTGTTCCCAGTTCATTGGGAGACGTGTTCGGCGTGTCATCTATTCGAACACATTTTTTGCTACTGAAGATGGCCACCGGTGGTGTGGCCGAAACGTTTAGCTACAGTAGATGAAGCACTCGACCACGGCCTTTCAGCCCGGAAGTTTTAGTTAATCATATTGACACCGGCCGTGAAAGCCTACGTAGGCCTACTAAGATTGATAATATGTATATTTAGTTTATAATATTTTTACCAAGCTTAAATTTTTTTAAGTTTTTGTCAACTATAACATATTTAAATATTAGACTCTGAATGATAGACAATTTAGTAATGTGAGTGAAAAATTTTAAATTTTCTTTAAATAACTGGAAAAATACTGAAATTAGCAAAACAATGTAGACAAACTAAATATAGCTTATTAATAAATAAGTTACATTTTCACATGTTTGTAAGACAAATACTTTTGAAACAAGATTGTTTAAAGACGATGATAAACTAAACTGTTTTCTAACTTCACATGTGAGCATTGAAATAATGTAAGAAAATGTTTTATGTAGGGCTACTTGATAATAAAAAACTAAAATCATAAGAAAAAGATTTTAAAAAATGGATGTGTTGTACATATCAGCTCCCTTCAAAGTGGCCAGTTTGACTAGTCTGTGTTTTAAAGTAATTTTTATCTTACGTTCGTAATCAGCGCTCTCGAAAACATATTTCTAAAAGTTTATTCCAAATACCGGTAGTTACTATAAAAGAAATTTCCGGCATTTTGGGTTATTTCAACTCCATAACGGAGTTATGGGTTATTAAGTATAACGGAGCATAACGCATTTTGACCACTATACTAATTATGCTTTCACTTAATATGCGGGGTAAAAATGTAAGGGGTAAAAATTGTGAAAAAGTTGTAAAAGCACATCCATGTAGGGTATTAAATTAAACGGAATTTTAACCACAATCTGAATACAGTGTTGATTTTTACGTTGCATTTCACTTGTTGGTCAATTCAAACTCAGTAAGTTAAGTTCGAATTGAGAATGTTGATTGTGGGTTTGTTAACACATATTTCCTTCATCCGCAAATTCGCATCAGCACTGTTTATTTACAGCAAACTAGGCGACCGACTCCACTTGGAATTAGACACATGAGGCAATTTGTTGATACGGACCAAAGCAAACTATTGTGTAGATGCCACAAACATGAGTATTTTGAGAAAAACTGTATAAATACGTTTACTTGAAGAGTTTATTATATGAAAGAAAGGCTTTTAAGAATCCAAATTCAGGCAGTGATTTCACATAATCAACACTGATACGTTGAATATGGCAATTCAATAGGAAATTTCTGGTCATCTCAGGAATGCAACTCAGAGCAAAAAATATTTAAATTTGAACAGTAAATTTAAAAAATTTAGCCCGATTTCTTCATACGGAGGTGAGACAAAGATCGATACCATGAAAAAGAATTGGAAACGCCAAATGAATACTCTTAGACCAGAGGATTAGACATTTGAGAAGTGACAGATATCATAATGGCTGTAACAGAGAAAAATATAGAGTAGGCCTAATTCGTTACAATTTGTTTATATTAGCCAGAAAATCACAGGGGCCTTAAATCCGTGAAGCCAGAGGAATCACATATCCGCGTCGTTTCGAAGATGTCGTTTCTTGTAAGAGAAGAAATTTAATTAATTTTGGAAATCTCCGTATTTTAGAATTTTCCTAATACCCTGAAACAATGGTTTAAAATTTGTACATTAATTTAACATTTTGCAATCTATAATATGAAAAGACTTTTTCTAGTCTTGTGAGAAAAAAGGAGTTTCCTAGAGACTCATGGTTTATTACACATGTAAACAAAATTTACGTTATACAAATGGATACTAAAAATTTAATTAACCCTACCAGTTAACTTTGCCAGCAATATTGTCGATTTAACAAATGCCAATTTCTCTGAAACCTGGTAAGAAAAAGTTGCGACACCGCGATCCCAATCAAACTAAAGATTGATACATCGATCTGTGGTTTCGACGTCATTCGTCTGTTTTTGTAAATGTTAGTAACATTAAGGTAATGTCGATCTTGTACTTCTGTCCTTGTATTGTAGATGCCAAAACTATCTTCACGCTTTGTCTATGTTCTCATTTTTTTTAACGAGCGAAGACAGTTTTAGTTTTCACTAGACCGTGTGACAGAACTTTAGAAAATGTCAACCGATTTTCGTCCATATGTCCTTCAGAAATATGTCCATATTTTACCCCACAGACCTTTACTGATTTTGATATTAATCTTCTCGAAAATAATTGACAAAATGTGACCTCGCTACAGTTTTGGAAAATCGTAAAAATCCATGTCAGGATATCAATATAAGAGAATTTTAATCAAAATCTGAATATAATGTTCAATCTTGAAAATTTCAACATTTCATGACACGAAAGCCAATAGAGGATAAAAAATTTGAAAAAAATTTAAAACTCTATGCCAGGTATCAGAATAAAGGAATTTTAAACCTAAATCCGAATGTAGTGTTTACTCTGATATTGTTTAATTTTAGGAGACGAGGGCCAAAAATTAAAATCAAAATTTTAAGAAAATTGTAAAAGTTTGTGTGAAGAAAAAAATTATGATGAATTTCATTCAGAATACAAACTAGGTATTTTATTAATTTGATAAATTTAATATATTTAGACATCTTGCAAATTTTGGACCGCCTTCAAATAGTTTGTAAGCTACAGAAAAGATTACATAGTTATGTACATTTGTGAAAAGTATTAGACATAGGCCTATCGGTATCTGTGGAAGTGCACATCAATTTGAAAGCTATAGCTATATTCTTTGCCATTTGGACATTGTGGTTATAAATTTAAGCAAAAAGAGCAATACAGTAGCTCTAAATTTTTAGTGTTTATAGTATGATTGCGTTATAATTGTTGTTTTCCTAAAAAATGATAAGGATAATCAGGGTTTCCGAACATTTTCTGATAATTGAAAAATTATCTAATATTGAAATTTATCAAATAATGAATGTATTTCGTTTAGAATAGTGAGTTGTGCAGCTCAGGGAGCTTACTGCACACACG
This sequence comes from Magicicada septendecula, assembly GCA_034769895.1. Taxonomy (NCBI): domain Eukaryota; kingdom Metazoa; phylum Arthropoda; class Insecta; order Hemiptera; family Cicadidae; genus Magicicada; species Magicicada septendecula. Next base: position 266,409,476 of record CM068368.1, on the reverse strand, counting down.
CACGTATCACAGCAGATTACAAGCGGAACTAATTCCACAGTATTATTACTGTTGTATGTAGCATATTTATATTATAAATACGTACGACAAATTAATTATTATTTGAATTTTAATCAATAAACATTACAGCAGTAGGCCTATAATAAATATTATACATATTATTATATAAATATTATATAGTTCTGTATAATCCATATTATGTGCACTATAACACTTTCGTAAGTGATCTTTTAATTATCGCGGTTTTCGCAAATTATAGCTGTTATCAATGTGTCGCGCACCTGCAATGCGAAAACGTTTGTGTGCGAGCGTCAGAATACGTGTTCGTCATAGAACCAACCTACTTTTCAATGATATCGCCACAATAAAATTTCATGCGTTCATATGTTAAGATAGTACAGTACTTTGGTTTGAATATGATATTCCTTTGTCTTTTGTTTGGTGATAGCAATTGATTAAAGTTAAGAAAGTTGAGCGGACTTGTATATCAAATGCGACACCAGACCGTTAACAAAACAAGAAGAGAAGAATTACATAGCGGAATGATCACAAAACAATAGCACAGTTTTATTTTATTGTTTATAACACTTATAAAAACACTTGTCGTATATGTTTAAACTACGATAAACATAAAATTCATATAAACGTTTAATAAGAATGTAGAGAGAAACGCATACTATTTTTTCTTACCTGCGTAATTTAAATTTATTCTTTATCTTATTCTTTAGATCGATTAAGCGTTTTTCTCATCCATCTTAAAACTTGAAATATTTTCAATTTGACCATTTAAAATGTTCTCAGCCCCTTACTTTGAACCGCAGTTACGATAACATTTCATTCATAATTAAATATAATAATTAATACAAGTTTCAATTTTAATATGTGTTAATTAAAAAATTGTCATAATTAAAAAATTGTCATAAAGCGTAATAATGTGCTGATGGCTTACTGTATACAGAGAACGTTTAGGCCTACTAGGTCTAAACACTTTTCATTTATAGACTCCGCGTTTATAACTTGGACCTTACAGTTATTATTTCTGTCAAAATCGTGTAATGTTGTAACCAGATTATACTCGATTCGTCGTTTCTACCTACAAAATAATGATATAAAAATAAAGTATTAAGTATATTTCAACGCATTTCACCTAAATTGTCATCATGTAAGAGTTAATATAGTTAAATATTCTGTAATCATAAACGACTATTAAATAAAACTTACTATCAAAGTAATCATTCATGTTTTCCGTTATTTATGTAACACAAGTGAAAATTGTTTTTTAACACTTAACAATGAATTAATTACTAATCAATTAAACAAAGCTGTAACTGTATCCCCCACGCGTCCGCGCACGCACGTATGCATGGACATATATTTCTTTTCAAAATGGATAGAAAGTATATAGTCTTAGCATTTGTAACCATGAACTGAACACAGATTCGTCAGTAAAATATTGCACATGCACACATATATGTCTTTGTATGTGAATATGTAGCCTACTGTATATGTGCAGTATACAGTGCATATGTATGCAGTGGCGTAACTACGGAGGGGGATCAAAGGGATCAGTCCTCTCGCCCACAGCTATTAAAACTTTCAGGGATATTACATATCACTTAACGATGGACTATTTCTAAGCCAGTAGCATGTGTTAAAAGAGTGTGTTGCTGTGGAAAGAATCGTGAATATCTCCTGAGGAAAATGGGGAGTCCAATTTTAAGCTAGATTGACCCCCCTCGCAACCAGCTCCTACTTACGCCACTCTTTTGTGTGTGTGTGCGTGTGTGTACAATCGTAAGAGCTAATACAGACTTCCGGTGCAACTAATTCAATCAAAAAAATAGATTGACGTTAGAAAGAAAATTCTAACTACATAATAAAATTGTAATGATTTTTCCACCAAATCAAAAAAGTTTTACGTTATACTATACTTATTTCCAAATGTATATGTATTATTATATGCTAAATTTGTATAATAAAATTTAGTGCTGGCAATATACCTATAATAAAGTATATTAATTTTTGAACAATATACTAAAACACACACACACACACACACACAATATTAATTCGGAACTTTAAAGTAAGTTTTTGAGAAGTCAAACTTACTTTAATAAGTGCATATTCCTGAAACGCTCTTATAACATTTCACATTTTACAATGAGAAAAATTCGTTTACTTACAAGTTACGTTTTAACAAGGCTGAGTATATTAGAACATATTTTATTCTTTATATTATTTCCTTGCACAAAATTAAGTTACAAAAAGTATTTATACAACGTTCTGAAAAATAAACAACACAACATAAAATTGAGATACACAACAATATATATTAATTTTTTAATACAGTCATATTTGCTCACATTATTCTTTATATATTTATTATTATTATTGTTATTAAATAATACTTTTCTTCCAACAATATATTCTGTATTTTTTAAATATTTTACAGTGTTTCGATAGGTTAAACTGTCATCATTAGAAATTTCAAATTAATACAAATTTTAAAAATCAATTGTTCCATAAAAATTAATTTATTCAATAAAAAATAAATAAATTTTTTATTGTAAAATGCAAGTTTGAGCTTACCAGAAACAAAATTGTACGTTTAAACGCGGCGTAGCTGTTTGGCGCGTAGCAACGTAATAGACAAATGCCTACCTAACAATATATTGTCAATGGAAGTTATCAAAGCTAAAATTTCCCGACGTCTGCATAGATAACAGTATTACACGTAACACACACTTATTCTTTACAGTTCTACCAACTGTTGACAGATTTAACCTAATACTCGCAAAATCGATTTTATTTATTTTTTTGTTTGTGTTCATACTGCTTCCCTAAAAGATAGATAATTTGTTCAACATAATTAATTAATTCCTGTATTCATAAGTGAATAATTAAGCCCATGTTTTTCACTGAATTGTACTGTTAGATAAGTAAGCGCTTGTTCTGGTACCGAGTTACAATTTTATTAAAATTATCTGCCCTTCCATTACCTATGTGAACACAATATATATATTTCGATGCAGTCACTTTCCGTATTTCGATAAAGTGACGGCAGTCACTTTCCGCAGTTACGTTTACAACCGAAACGGATTATAAACCATATATTAACAAGGAATATTCATCAAGAAACTAGACTGTTGTTTATAATAAATTCCGAAATTTATCATTTATTTGGATTTATTAAAACGAAGAAAGACACCGTATACTACGAAAGTCGTCGTTTATTTAGTTTCAACATGGATCGTATACGTTGGTTGTGTTAGCACAGATGGTTTGACAGACAAGGGTGTTTTATAGTATGGCATTTACAAACGCAAGTGTTGTGTTGACTCATCGGCCGTTTGCGTTACATTTCTTTGGAATTTATTTAAGTTATACGAGAACGCCGTGAAGAAATTTAGCAACCATTACTATTACCATTAATAATATCCAGTAGTATTATTTAATGTACATTCTACGAATGAAAAGAATAAATCAGACGGAGATTCTGAAAATAAAATAATGACATAGTTGAAGCGTTCTGAAGAAATAAATACCCAAATGTGCAACAAATTTGTCATTCAAAAGCATTTGCTCGGAGCTTATGAACAATCAAATTACCACTGAGTTATAACGAGTATTCCTGGAGGAAACGGATATATTCCAAGAGATGATACTACAGCTAAAAATAAGAAACAACTGTTATGTAAATATAAGTGCGGAAGTGGTTTGTTTTGAAGTGCTGGCCAGGTAAAAATGTAATCCACATTTCTGTTCTGAAGGAGTAATAATACAATACGAACATTCCTGGAAGACAAATCATGGGACAAAATTAGTGGCTCCTATGGTGTATAACCTGAGATATTAAAAGAAAAAAATCCCAGGCCTTCTTTGGTGTTTTGCAAGGAAATTACATTTTTAAAAAATTTACTTCAAAAACGTAATTTTTTAAGTTCTTAGTAAACCATAAAAATTTTGTACATAGATTTGTAAAAAATTGTATTCTTGACATACATAGTGACTAATAAAAATGGGCACAGTTTTGAGAAACTTGACTTGACTTAACAAATTTGCTTCTCTAAATGAGACATAAATGTCAGCTATTTTATTTACAAAACAGCTAAAAGTTATTCAAATTTCCACTTAAATTTATTTCTTAGTGTAGGAAATATTCGTTCTGCAAACTCTAAGTATTTTTACCGTGTAGTGCGATGTTTTAATATGAAAGGGCTTGTTCAATCTATTATACGATAGCACACAATGACTGAACATCTAAGCTAAACATGTGAGTCACAGAACCATGTTGCTTCTAGTCTACAATTTAACCTGGATCGGTAAGAAATTGATTTCGATTTAATTACGTTTATTTGTGTTTAAAATTGAAATTCATTGTCTATAAGAATTTAATGAAATTTGTGTTTATGAGAACTAAAATTTTATTTGAATTGCCTTTTTAAAATGTCTCACTTTTCATTCATTCCCATTATTCTGATGTGGAGTAAGCCCATAGATTTTGCAGTGGAAATGCAAAAGATTGAATTGTAGAATAACAGTTTAGTTACTCTACATGCACGATAAGGTATTTTTATAGGCCGTAAAGTACTCTGTACGGATTTTAACAACTTACAAAACAGTACTCCTTATTGTATATTTCATGTGAACGATAACTTGAACATGAAGATGATATCGAAAATATTGTTCAATCAGTTGAACGTAGTCCCACTAAATTTTGTAAAGAATTTCTAGGCAACGTAATATATCACAAACTAGTGTATGACAAACACTAGGACTTCACGAATTGTATCTAATTTATTGATAGATGGCCGTTGCACTGTGCTGTGCAGCGCACATTTGTGAACAGATTAACGCAAATCACTGCACAATTTTCAAACTACTGATTACGAGCTATTTATTTTGTTGGTATGAACCCGATATTCTTACTGATGAATATGCAGTAACGGTATAGACCTAATACGGAACCAGTTAATTGCCTTTTTCTTATTATTAAAACATCGCTTTATACGGTAAAGACACCCGGAAATTCTACAAAATAAAATTTGTCTCTTCTAAAAACATAAACTAAAATAAATTTTAAAAATACATTTTTTAAAAATTACATTTGCTTTTTGTAATTTGATTCAGATACCGCCCGTAACGTTTCCTACCTTGTCATTATTTAAAAGAATTTCTCAAACTTTTATGTTTTTCATTGGCATTAAACGCATCAATTTTTTCATAATAAAATTTTTTACAAATCTGTGAACAAAATTTTTATGTTTTACTAAAATATCGGTATGGAGAACCATACATGACTTCCATGTCCTTAAATTTATATTTTAAATCATTTAAATATTAATTAAATAAGTGGATTCTTGAGTTCTGAAAAAATTACATATCAGCTAAAATGGTACCAACATGTCAGGTGGATTAAGACTATCCTCAACCTTCGTGAGGAAGGACTGTACTTTTGGATAAAATGTCTGTAGGTCGAACGAAGAGCTAAAGGTATCTGCGATCTGATTCCTGTAATGAAATTGGACTCTCGCTGCGAGGGGCCGAGGGATGTCTATAGTGTTGTCAAAGTCTTTCGTGTCAATACTATACTAGTCATTTTTGTTTTTTAAAATCGAATCTTGATTTCTTTCTTTCCATTTGTCTTCTGATTTCCTGAACGACTATTCTGTTCACCCGTATAATTATAAATTTCTCAGCAAAACATTTCTTCCTTAATACGTTTGTGTTTCCTGTTTAACACCCACCATTCTGATCCATGTCATAACGCTATATTCCACACAGGCTTGTAAATAACTAGCCATCAGGGAGGTCAAAATATTTTCAAGGTGGGGCAAACAATTTTCCAAAGGAGAAAAATATTTATATATTTTCATACATACACACATGCACATATTAGTTTATAATTCTCATATCATAATAGAAAAAATATAGAATTTTGTTAAAGTGAAATGAAGTGTTTCCATAGAAACTACTTCTTTGTTGTCATTAACGTATTACACATATAAATATCGGTATGGAGAACCATACATGACTTCCATGTTCTAAGATTTATATTTAAAATCATATTCGAAATGAAATATTTCTATAGAAACTACGTCTTTCTACTTATTGCTTCAGCATTAAGCTCAGTACTGTGGTCACTAACGTATACCACCTCACGTTTTCGCACTCGATGTTCACCGATGATGGCAGTCGATGGCACTGCCGAAAACTCTGGTTTTGCAGAAAACATTGGACTACGGCTAAAGAGCCCGGGAAGCAATTTTAACAAAAAACTACTTCTTTGTTCCCGATAACGTAGTACACATATAAAAATTCTCCCCTCCACCTTCAACTATAATTTTTAATAATAGAAAATTACCCCCACCCCGTTCACCCAACTTCTTCATTTATAGATATTTCATCTACGTTTCTACAGTGGATTACTATGAGCTTCTTATCAGGATACTTTATTTATAAAAATTAAGTACTTTATTCTTGTTAAATCATAAAATGTTTCCGGTAAACTACCCCTCTTTCTCTTAACCGATCTTCTCCAAAATTAACAGACCTTCCGTCCTCTACAATTCAGGGAAGCATGCAAAAAAATATTTGATTCTGTTTGAATGTGCGGCAGTTATCGTTCGTCATGGAAACATTTCTCTTGTTACAACACAAAATGTTGCAGGTAAACTACCCCTTTCCCTTAACCGATCTTCACCAAAATCAATAGACCATGAGCACTCTGCAACTCAGGAAAGGGTGCAAAAAATTATTTGATTCTCATTGAATTTTCGGCAGTTATCGTTCGTCATACAAAAAATTACCCTTTTTAAAACATAAAACGTTGCTGATAAACTACCCCTTCCCTTAACCGATCTTCAACAAAATCAACAGACCTTGAGTTCTCTTTAGTTCAAAAAGGTATGCAAAAACCTAGTTGATTCTGTTTGAATTTACGGCAGTTATCGTTCGTCATATGAAAAATTACCCTTGTTAAAACATAAAATGTTGCTGGTAAACTACCCCTTTCCCTCAACCGATCTTCAACAAAATCAACAGACCTTGAGTTCTGTATAATTCAAGAAGGTATGCAGAAGAGTAGTTGATTCTGTTTTAATGTACGGCAGTTATCGTCCGTCAAAAAAAAAATTACCCTTGATGAAACATAAAATGTTGCTGGTAAACAACCCTATTCCCTTAACCGATCTTCACCAAAACCGACAGGTCTTGAGAACTCTACATCTACATTATATGATTCTGTTTGATTTTGCGGCTGTTATCGTTTGCCATATAAAATACCCTTGATAAAACAAAAAACGTGTCTGGTAAACTACCCCTTTCCCTTAACCGATCTTCACCAAAAACAATAGGTCTTTAGTACTCAACAAAATAGGGCTGTATGCAAAAACGTATTTGATTCTGTTTGAATTTGCGGCTCTTATCGTTTGCCATAGAAAATACCTTTTTAAAACATAAAACGTTGCAGGTAAACTACCCCTTTCCCTTAAACGATCTTCACCAACACCAATATGTATTGAGAACTCTACAATACAGGGCTGTATGCAAAACATCATTTGATTCTGTTTGAATTTGCGGCTGTTATCGTTTACCATAGAAAAAAATTACCCTTGATAAAAAACCGTTGCAGGTAAACTACCCCTTTCCCTTAACCGATCTTCACCAAAAACGATAGGTCTTGAGAACTCTACAATTCAGGGCTGTATGCAACATATTATATGATTTTGTTTGAAATTGCGGCTGTTATCGTTTGCCATACAAAATACCCTTGATAAAACAAAAAACGTGGCAGGTAAACTACCCCTTTCCCTTAAACGATCTTCACCAAAAACAATAGGTCTTTAGTACTCAAGAAATCAGGCTGTATGCAAAAACTTATTTGATTCAGTTTGAATTTGCGGCTCTTATCGTTTGCCATAGAAAATACCCTTTTAAAACATAAAACGTTGCTGGTAAACTACCCCTTTCCCTTAACCGATCTTCACCAAAAACAAAAGGTCTTGAGAACTCTACAATTCAGGGCAGTATGCAAAACATTATTTGATTATGTTTGAATTTGCGGCTATTATCGTTTGCCATAGAAAATACCCTTGTTAAAACATAAAACATTGCCGGTAAACTACCCCTTTCCCTTAACCGAGCTTTACCAAAATCAACAGATCGTGAGAACTCTACAATTCAGGGCTGTATGCGAAACATTATTTGATTCTGTTTGAATTTGCGGCTGTTATCGTTTGCCTTGATAAAAAAAAATCGTTGCTGGTAAACTACCCCTTTCCCTCAACCGATCTTTACCAAAAACAATAGGTCGCGAGTACTCTACAAATCAGGGCTGTATGCAAAAATTATTTGATTCTGTTTGAATTTGCGGCTGTTATCGTTTTCCATAGAAAAAAATCTACAGACAGCTGACACACAGACACACACACAGACACTTTTCGAAAAATGACTTTTTTTCATGTTTTGAGTGTAGTACAATCATATTCTGCAATAATCTCGAACACGATTTTTTTTGCCATCACCATATATAAAATTATAAAATTACCTTATAAAATAAAATTACCTTATAACCTTATAAAATTTACTTCCTCCATCAACTACCATTTTAATTTATTAAAAAAATTACCCCCTCCCCCCTTCAACTACCCTTTTCATTTATAGATATTTCATCTACCTTTCTACAGTGGATTATTATGACCTTCTTTTCAGGATACTTTATTTATCAAAATTAAGCAATTTACTCTTGTTAAAACGTAAAAGGTTGCAGGTAAACTACCCCTTTCCCTTAACTGATCTTCACCAAAAACAATAGGCCTTGAGTCCTCTACAATTCAGGACGGTATGCAAAAAATGATTTGATTCTGTTTGAATTTCCGGCTGTTATCGTTTGTCATAGAAAAAATTCTACACACAGGCACTTTTCAAAAAATGATTTTTTCTCATGTTTTGAGGGTAGTACAATCAGAATCTGCCGTTATCTTGAACACGATTTTTTTTCGCCATGACAAAACTTCTATTTCCTTATGGAACATGGAAGTAAAATTACCCTTGTTATCACATAAAACGTTGCAGGTAAACTACCCCTTTCCCTTAACCGATCTTCACCAAAATCAATAGGCCTTCAGTCCTTTACAATTCAGGAACGTATGCAGAAAAATATTTGATTCTGTTTGAGTGTGCGGCAATTATCGTTGAGTATAAAATATTTCAACTTAATTTAAGATTAATAATTAATAAATACAAAATTATTTACGAATTATTTATTATTTTAAATAAATAAAATTTTACATACAATATTAAACACAAACGGAGGAACAGAAGCAACTAGTTACAGATTGGCGCTTCCAACGCGGGGCGTAAAGGATTTCCGAAGAACTTCAACTTAATAAATCTCAACATACTTAGTACAATTTATAATTAATAAATATTAAAATACACAACCAAAAGAGTACGGCAAGAGAAGGTTCAAACATCTCGTTAGACATTGGCTTCCAACGCGAGGCATTACACTAAAAGTAAAGGAATTTCAACCTAATTCAACAAGAAGAAAGTAACGATCAATTTTAAATAAATTATAAGAAACAAATACGAATATTCACACGTATAGAATCAAATCGTTACAACATATATATATATAATTTATAAATAATACAATTATTGTATTAAAGGAGGTGAAAAAATAGTCCTTATAAACTTAAAAAAAGTTGCAAATACGCCTTTGCATGTATTTTGCAGTTCGTTGTTATAAATTATGTAAGAGTGGAAAACAAGGTATCAGGCAGAGGAAGATAAAAAGGTCCAGTGGTCTATGGAGACTTACAGCTGATGAATCGACTACTGAAGTGGAACATCATTCACGTACAGGATGAGGGGTGTTGGATCAAACCGATCAATCTCCAATTTTTAGTAAAATTGATTTAGCTGTGTAATTTTAAAGTAAATTCAGTGACACTTTTTTTTAGTAAAAACAAATTGGATTGAAACAGCGGAACTTATGTTTTCAAGTGCGTAAAGTTGGAATATAAACAAAACAGCCATTTCCCGTTGTAAGTTTGGCTTCATTTTCAGTCAAATTAGTCTGAAATTTTTATTTTTTTAATTAAACAGCTTACATTTTTCTACACACATTCCTCTTTAGCACAACAAAATTATAATATTTATTTAAAGCCCTGCCAACCACTTTTATTATAGCTATACTGTTTTCCTCTTGTGTAATCTTACTGAATGGAGATTGGTCGTTATGCTCGTACATCCCTCAGACATGTAATGAAGAAGAATAAATTACACGAGGCAAAAAGCAGCTTACGGATTATGGAGAGTTTTAACCTTGTTGTTGTAAGGGTTCAGAAATGAAGTGATGTACTGGACTACACAAATGGTCGTACACAAATTAAATCCTGATTATTATTTCTACAGAACTATACGTAACAAAAGCCGAGCAACCCCAAACCGTCACTACACAAACGGTGGGTATCCTGTTACAGAGATGTTGCAGTGATTATAACCGTCACTACACAAACGGTAGGTATCCTGTTACAGAGATGTTGCAATGATTATAACCGTCACTACAAAAACGGTGGGTATCCTGTTACAGAGATGTTGCAGTGATTATAACCGTCACTACAAAAACGGTGGGTATCCTGTTACAGAAATGTTGCAGCGATTATAACCGTCACTACAAAAACTGTGGGTATCCTGTTACAGAGATGTTGCAGTGATTATAACCGTCACTACAAAAACGGTGAGTATCCTGTTACAGAGATGTTGCAGTGATTATAACCGTCACTACAAAAACGGTGGGTATCCTGTTACAGAGATGTTGCAGTGATTATAACGGTGGGTATCCTGTTACAGAGATGTTGCAGTGATTATAATTTTCGTTATTGTATCGTAATAAGTTGCAAACATTCAAACATAATGTGCCTAGTAAAAGATACGAGTTCATAAACGTAGCCAGATTTTTAATATTTTGTTATCCTCTTAGAGCTTGTTTGATCGGTTCCACTTGATTTACTATATTGTATCTGTGCTACATTATATTAGCATTTAATTTCTTGTTATTGATTTAGGTTAATTTTAATGGCTTTGCCTCTCTCTCGGCTGACATAAATTGCCTTTGCAATATACCTTTGGAATACCAACCAAAAAAGAAAACAGGAAACGCAAAAAAAAATAATTAATTCTTTTTAACAAAATATTGCAGACGTACTACGGTCTCATAGAAAATCGTATTATTCAATAATTTACAACTCCGTTCTCCGTGAAGTTATCTTCTTCATTTTGCGATTTTTTTGTTATTACTATACCCCTCGTCATTCGTTGTTGAAATTTTTCTTCTTTTTTTCTTATCATTAGCATTATTATAATTATCAGCATTAGAACTATTATTACTATTTATTGTTGTTATTATTGCTGAAGTGAGCAGAAAATGGCGACCCGCATGCCAAGGAACTCGCAGTGCGTCGGTGGCAGACGAGAGGCAGATGGGCTGCAAAGCTGATTAACAGAGTGAATAACTAGGCACGGAGCAGAAGCATGGGGAGGTAAATTATCTCGCCCAGCTCTTCACCGGGCACAGCCTATTTAGCGCTTACATCCATAAGATGGGGAAGACTGGAATCCCAAAATGAATGGTGACTTAGTAAAGGAATATAATGGTGACATACATTCTTGTAATACAGAAGATGGCTGGTGAAAACGAAGACTGGAGGCGGAGATAACACCGTCGCTCCGGAGACCATAATAAGGACGATGCTCGCGTCAGAAGATCACGGGACCGCATTGGGGTTATGAAAGGGTCCTCAAAGATAAGAAGGAGGATCCTAAAATAAATAAACACGGAAATGCAGAAGGAGTTTTCGTGGGTACACAGAGACTCCATCTTGAATAATAGTGGCAGCGGTTCCAGGGACGAACGGCGCCTCGGCCAGGGAGGAGGGTGAGAAGCGAGCACCTACACCCAGCCGCCGTCGGTATAAAACGTATTCCTCTCCACCATAAAAAATTATTATTATTGAATTATTTTTACTATAGCTTTGTTAATAATCTCTTTCTATATTTCTTGTGAATAGACTTGTGATAGTATACTTTTGTAGAGAGAATCAAAGATGTCTTTTAAAAAATGTACAGACATTGCACAAATGCAATGCACAGAGAAGGACATTGAAAATGCTTCAATAAATCTAAAAAATATATATATTTATGTTCATTCACTAATCAATGAATTCATTCTTAATTTACCAATGTACAGATTATAAGTTAAATGTAGTCGCACTCATAAGCGAAGTTTTATATGTTTACTACGTTATTGACAACAAAGAAGTAGTTTCTATGGAAACTCACCGGGTCCCATTTTCGATCACGCACCAGCGGTCGTTTTCAAATGTGCGACACGTCCTTATAAACACTGTCAATGTTAAAACTGGTTCGTACAATTTTTGAACAGATAATAAAAGAGGCTGACTACTCGCAATGAAAAAAATAGCGCAAACGTCCTTAAAGTAACGTGATGTGTAAGTTTACCTGTTACTGCTACGCCTCACTATTGTGGTTTGTTATGAGCAAACGTAAACATAGAAAACTTTAAATTACTTTAATAGAAAACTTTAATATGAAAAAAGTATATTTTCAGTTCTCTTAGACATACTTATTAATGCATAAAAAGTATCCCATATTTTGTCAAATCAGAGTAAACCGTGTTATCTCTTAGTAGACGATGCACGTAATGACTGCAGCGGATCTATCCTTACAGAAGCCTCAGTAAACGTGTAAATTATTTTGGTAACGGAAATACACATGCACACGCACGCACACACGCACACATACACACAATACACTCTGTGTAAATGAGTCTGTCAGATAAATGTTGTATGACAACTAATGCGCACATTATTATGATAATTCTGATCACCTACTACCCCCACCCGAAACGTAATTGTCGCAAATGAGACTGCTTTACACAACACAAATGTCGAAAAGCAAGGTCACCACACGATTTATTCTTTGTAGTATCCAATTTACAAAAAATCATAACGTAACAACTTTAATTAGCTATTCATTCGCTGCCTAATTATATTCTGTTTAATTAAAAAACTGAATTTTGAGCTTCTCAACCGGTAAAATATTTGTGATAAAAATAAACAATTGTCTTAATTTCTTCACTAATCAGTGTAGATTTATGTTGTTTATGAAGGGTTTGTTTTATGTACACTTCAGACAAATGTGTCAGGATTCAAACACACCGCAAATAGAGGAGGATCAACAAAACCCCTGATCACTTCAGAATGTAGTGACATTGCTGCAATATATGCAAGATTAATTCTTTGTATAAAGACCAGTAAAATTATGTATTACGATAATGTGGAACTATTCAGCTTTGGTAGCAAGACAAAACGTTTAAAAAACTGTAATAAATTATAGAAACAGTAACACTCGGTAAATAAGATGTAAGATCACTAATTAATTAAATCTTGTAAAAAGCATAGGCCTATTATAACATTGAAAAATACGTTTTCATGTAAATCCACCATGCGATGGAATTTTCGGCATAAAGTGGATTATGAATTGCTAATATTCTTCGTTCGACAACTATTTCTACACTACAAATAGTTTGAAGCGACCTGCCGTCTCGTCTATTCTGTACTTTCCACATTCAATACGGTTTACGTACTTTATCTTACTGTTGCTTTAATTACTGCTTGATCAACGTCTTCGCATATCAAGATGTAGATTAAAATCATCAGTTCCTTTTCGTAGTGATATTTTCTCTAGTGTATCGCCAGACTTCATCTCTCAATTTTCGGTCCATTTGACATTCTTCGTCTGCTGTAGATGTGGTGCTCACATGAACTGGTGGTGAACTATAGTTGCATATTTAAACATTTTTTTGTTCTATCTTAAAGCCAAATTTGCGTTATTTGCTCTTCACGGCTAGATGAAGTCTCGTTTTATTGTTATTAAATGATTTAAAACATTTATGAAACTGATTCAAGAATTATTTTGCAAAATTGTAAATATTGCACGCAATTTCATTACAAATAGCACGTGATTTTTAATTGAGCATATTTGTTAATTATGTAAAACACTTTTGAGTTGACGCTAACCAAGGTATTAGTTAAGTTAAAAACGGATCCGTTTAAGTTAGTTCTGTCCTGTAAAGTATCATAATGTTCGAGTTGCTCTACTGCGGGAACTGCTGCACAATGAAGTTTGCCGCAATATCGTATTCCGGTACTATTGCTACAACTGACATCAGCAAATTAACCTATCGTTTGAAAACTATAGTTTAATCTCTGACACAGGCCCTAAAATATTCCTATTCTTGTATGTTATATAAGATATTGTGTTGTGTGTGTGCGCGCGCGCGCTTAATTATTAAACCTCTTTCATTTCCTAAACAAAAGCTACGGTCGTTCACAAAAGCTACGCAGGATAGGCCTACAGTTTTTTAACTTGTAACATACGACTAACGATAATTTACTGTATCACTAAAATATCAATGAGTACGTTTATCAATCGTTCACTTCATATTTTTATGTTTACTCACCTGTTAAACAATAGGTAAAATCATTTTAATTTTGACACAGTGGTAATCATTTTTGCAGTTATTGTCTATTAATTAACTTTTTCGGTATTTGCTAAAAATGATTTTAAACGTCACAAAACAGAGTTTTGCTGGACGTATTGCAACACTCTTGGTGGTAGCAATGGCAGAGAAAGTGTAATCAGTAATTATCTAAATGCATAATTTGGCAATAAACAGAGAATTGAAAGTGAATTTGAATAGATTCATATTAATTTCATTAACAAATGTTTAGAACATATTCTAGAAAGCATGCGCATTAAATGTTTTCGTGTGCCATGTACCAAAATACATTGACATGACTGAACCTGCATACATTAAATTAATCCTGAACCTGTTTCAGAGCCCACTTCGCTCTCGGCCGTAGGTACTACATCTCTCTTCCCCACCCGTCAATATTCCATTGCTAGCACTGGAATCCTGTCACCCACCACTTTTCCCATATGTTCACTCCACCTTCTTTTGTTACTCCTTAGCTGTTCCAACAATGGGTCGACCCCCCAGTTCCGTCCTTATATCCACATTCTTTTTCTATCGAGAATGGTACAGCCCAGAGTATTTCTTATAAACTTCATCTCCGCTGCCTGAATCTTTGCTTTGTCTCTTTCTGTCATAACTCTGGCTTTATCTCCATACATTAAAACTGGTATCTCTACAGTGTTAAAAAACCTTATCCTTGTTTCCTTCTTTGCCTTATTTTTAAGTATCTGTGAATTGTTCCACAGATATTCCTAAATCTGTTTAATTTTGATCCAGATCAATTTCTGTCCCATATGTAACGTAACATCCCAAGTATTTGAAATGTTGGATTTCAGATAATCTTTCCACCTATAACTATCTTAGTTATTACAGGTTGCTTCCCTCTGAATGCCATTGTTTTAGTCTTTTCCGCTAATATTTGAAAGCCATATTCATCTGCTATTCGATGTAGTGTGTACATTGATTTTTTTAGTTTATTCTCGCTGGCCTGAATAATCACCATATCATCTGCGTACAAAATGCAGTTTAAAAACTTTTTTTTCAGAAAAATCGCTGTCAATATAAGATTTCCATGTTTTAAACACGTCGTTTAAAATATATATTGAAAAACGTAGGCGATATACAGCCACCTTGTCTTACCCTCTTATTAGTGGGAACCTCAGTCATTCTTCTTCCTATAACCAGTCGTAGACTGGTTTCTACATAATGGCTCTTTATAGTGTCTATAAGATGTATAGGGTAACCTCTGTTGTCAATGATTCGCCATAATAATGTCCTTTTAACATTGTCGAAGCCTTCTGTCAAATCTACAAAGGCCAAGTGTGTTTCACAATTAAAATCCCGTTTCCCTTCCTAAAACCCATTTCCTCCTCTGACAGTAAAAATCTGCAATCACCTTTAACTTCTCATTCAGTATCCTTATGTATACCGTGTATGCTGTGTCTAACAGACTTACCCCTCTATAGTTATTTGCGTTCGCTCTATCACCCTTCTTGAAAAGAGAAGCCGCGCAACTTCGCTTCGCGTCATTCTATTGCAATCATTTTTCTCTTCCAGCACATATTATAAAAATTTAGGAGGTGTGAGTGAAACATTATACCCGCATATTTTAATAATTCAGTGTTTGGTCCATTTACGCTCAATGCTTTCCTTTTTTTTTTAATGTCTCCAGCAATTCCCTCATTGATACTTAGACTGTCTACTTCAGTGTATTAATTTAACCCTACCACATCCTCTTGTTCTTCCTCCTTGTACTGATTATAATGTTCTATCCGCGTTTGCTTGCCAACCACATTTAATTGCACATTTTCTCTCTCATTCCTATTTAATGTTTTAATTATTTTATAGGCCAATGATAGCCTTCCATACAAATCATGCTCAGCATATCCTATAAATCTCTCCCAAGAGCCTCTATGAGCTTTCTTTGACAGTGACAGGCTGTATTCCTGGCTTATCTATATTCTTCTTTGTTTTCCTCTGTGGGACTGTCAAGATACCTCAAATACCTTTCATGCTTACATTTTACAGATTCCTCTTTTTTCTCTGTACATATCCTCAAACTTTTCTTCTCCTATACTGTTTCTTTTTTCGCAAGACGTCATTTGTTGTTTGTAGCACTATATTCTGTAAATTTTCTTTTTCTTCCTCTATCTCATAAGCTTGAATTGCCATATTTATCCTACTCTGATACAAATATCTCACACTCTCATATTCTAAAAGATATAGTTTATAAACTTTATCAGTATAAACCTTTATTCCCTGCCATCCCCGAATTCCTATCTTTTTCCCACCTTGCCCAAAACTTTATCATAGAAACCACTAAGAAATGGTCAGACCCTGTATCGCATCCTCTTTTTAGTGTAGTATCTTCTATACGTTGTGTTATTCTCTTATTATCTATGATATAACCGATTATAGACCTACAACATCTGGATACTTATACAGAGTATAGGCTATTCATATATACTTATGAGTATACTTATGTATACTTATGTCCAAGTATACTTATGTATATCTCTCTTCTTTTTGATGGTATTAGAAATGCTTAGTTCGTTAAAAGCTGCAAATTTTCTCAATTTTTCTCCATTTGAGTTTTTTACCTCTTTGCCACATGTCCCCATGACGTTTACATGGCATCCCCATGTCGCCATTCACATGACGTTTGACGCTAAATATTGAAACTCAGTCAAAAAATAAAATAATGAACTCAGAATCAAAGGCGAAACAATAATTTCCCTGTGACCTAATAAAAAAAGTTTCTTTGTCAGAATTTAATTAGTTTTTCTTACTTAATAAGCAATTACTGTACCCTTGTGGCGTACGGGATTCAACTCTGTGCTTACAACAAAGTAATTACGATATAACAGAAAGTTTCCAAAATAACTTTTGCGTATGTGCCTTGAACATTCCAGTGTCAGTCAGGAGATTAAGGGGACCTCTCATAAATCTACTATTGGCTCCTGTCCTCAACTTCTAGCAAACCATACGATGTTTAATATGCCCACTAAATAGTCTGAAAAGGAGTTTTGTGTCACAAACCCGACCTCTCTTTCATTCTCACAACGAATTATATAATGATTTCTCTTGCTTGAGAATTTAATTAAAAACTCACTGTTGTAAACATAAACTTATTACTGTACAGTAGAAGGGGTACAATTAGACCAAAGATTGTTATTGTGTTGGTAAGTATATCAGAAAGTCTGAGTTATTATCTTTCTTTATTTAAAAAATGTGAGGCCTGATCTTTCTAAACCAGAAAAATTTGTTTTAAAAAATTAATTAAAATTTGTTTTAATATTAAATATATTTTAAACTTTAACACTAATCATACTCATTATTTAAATATACAACACACACAACACACACACACACACACACACATGAAGCATATTTAAGAGTTGCTTAATATGACGTTATAGAACTATTGTATTGTACGCGTTATTCTACACGTTTTGTGTGGTATGATTATTGATTTATTTAGTGTTTATACTACAACGAATTTTCCTTGTTGTACGGATTTTATTATAAGCGTAAGACTATTTATGTCTTAATAAAGGTAAGTTTAATTGTTTTTACTCCATTCACGTAGTGTGTTCTCGCTCAATATTACTAAATTTATAGAACTTCTGTGGGTTAAACAAACGGTTTCAAAACTTCTATATTAATGAAATTATTGGTTCAAGTTTTTTGCATATAAGAAGGGGGTAAATCCAACAAAGAGCACATTTAGTACTCTTCAAGTAATCACTGGCAATCGACTGCAAATACACAAACAATCGAATACTGGAAACATATTGTACAGAGTAAACGAGAATCGTTCTATAATTGGATTTATAGATTATATAAATTTTAATTAATGTATGAAAAGAAAAGATTATTTTAAGACCTAATTACACAAATATCTAAAAAGGTAGTTGATTCTCTACTATCAAAATGGTATGTATTAACATTTTTATATTAAATTACTTAGGAATAAAGTGATTTGTAACAACTTTTTAAATTAACTGCAAACAAAATTTCATTTTTATGGTATAAGAAAGTCAGTAAGTGGTATGTTATCAGAATTTGAATAAGACAGTTTGCTCTGTAGAATATTCTATGGGGCACTTACAGGTCAATGCGGCGTTGAAACTACTAAAGCATCATCAACGCAGCAGTGTATGCAGACATATAGTGTGTCTACTACGTACTAAGGTAATAAAATATTAGTTGTAACTGACGTAAATAGAAATTATAAGCTATATAAACGCAAGTGTAGGCTACTGAAAGATGATAATTATTCAAGAGATGTGAACAGGATTAAGAATAAATAATCCCGCGCTTAATTATTATTATTATTATTATTATTACTGAAATAGTTCAATAATTTAAAAAGACAATTATATGCAATTAGTCAGTTGGTTACCTTGGGCAAATTTGTAGTGGAGGTTCGTTGCTATATAACACAAAACATAGGAAACACACGCGATCATTACAACAATGAGAACTGCACAGCGATTAGCCGGCCCACTCGACACTGTGCTCTGTCAAAATAATTCAGCGTATCACGCGATAAGATAAAACGAATAACTGTCGTAAAAAATAATGTGTAATAGAAAACGAATACGCGCAAACACGTTATAGAGAACGTGACTGAGAGAGGGAGCAGGTGGAATGTGACAGCGGACACAGGACCACATGAACAAACTAAGCAGGGTGTTCACGATTTCCATACATTCAGTACGTTCTGAAATACGCTATTTCAGGTCCTCTTAATAACAACACTATATTCACAAAACCTATACATTTCCTATGCCCTGTCAATTGAAAATTGTATTTCCTACAACGTTTAGTAATGATTTAATTTATCCATATAATTTTTCACAAATTGGATATTTTATTATTGCGCTATTATTAATTCCTTTGTAAGAAACTCAACATGTAATATCTTCAAATAATAAGTACTTCTGCAAGTAGGTTTATTTACATCTGACGGACGTTTCACAGAAATTATTCTGTATCTTCAGAGGTTTTTATGAATTGTAATTGAATGTTTCACTTTCAATATAGTTAACGGACAATCGATTTTATTTCGATTCATATTTTCGTTTGTTGCAATGTTTACGTAGTCAGCTATTTATTAAATTTTTTTTTTATTTTTATTATTTCAATAAATATATGATTGTAAATAAATCATCTTGTTTTGTTTTAATTTGAATTTGTTTTTAATTAGTAGATTATTATTATTGTGTTTGTAAATATTAAGATTTTCCTAGATATTCATTTTGTTACCTTTTTGTACGTTTTTAATTAATTTGACATTTTGAATGTCTGGAAATTTATGTTTATTATTTAAACACTGTGAGGCTAAATTACACTTGTAAATGTTAGGTTTTAAAAACACATTGCGATGTTGAATGAATCTCTCGGACAGTTTTTTCTTCGTCTGCCCTACGTAAAATCTATTGTAATCTGGACATTCTATTTTGTAAACTCCATCATTTTTATTGTGATTGTTGAATTTAGTTTTAGGTTTTGAAGATATTACATGTGTATGTGTGTGTGTGCGTGTACGTGTGTGGATTTATTTCAATTATTTTTAGACGTGTTATGACGTGTATGAATTATATATTTATAAATTCATATTGGTGTAAGACTCCTCGAGTCTGATACCTACTCAGACTCTGATCTGAGTAATAAAAGCAGAACCGTTTTATGAAGTGTTGGAACAGAACCCTTCATAAACTGAGAATTATGTATATATATGGGCAGCTATTTTACCTGCGGACTATACTGAAGCTTACAGAATATTGAAAACTAATAAAATTGGTTGTTTTCTTGAGCTTGGATGTAAACAGTCTCCAATAGATTGATCTTAAACTAAGGAATTGATGGAAATCTGAATAAGCAGCCGTATTATAACTTCCAAGAGCAAATTGTTAAAAGTAATTCGAACGTGCAATAATCAGTTTAAATCTTAGAAGAGAAAATATTTTCCATTTTTCTACATATGGTAGAAGATAAAATTATTGTTTTGTGCTGGGAAAATACTTTTTTATGTTTTGAAGGTCATCCTCGACCTGCCTTAGAAAGCAGACATGAAATGTAGTTTGTCAGATTGTTAGTTACATCCAGACAAATGACTGAAAAGTTTTCTTTAAACTATTTATCTGGAACCGTGTGATTTTTAAGTTGTGGTGAACCATATGGGTAATTCACGAAGTCGATTAGAAATTATTCCACGTACGTGTGTGAATGGTGATGACGTACAACACAATCAGATGTACGTGTTACGCCAACAATCACATGCGTTTTACAATATACATTATCAACTTTCTTACTCACAAACAAAGAATTACCTTATATTTGGTTGTACGCGAAAACCATTATGCTAACTTTATCTTTAGAACTGCTGAAAAATAATAGTACTAAGGTAAAAGTAAATGTACGGTCAGCAACCCTTGTGGCCATGTACTAAAACAAGAATCAGTATTATTTTAAAAATCACATCTCAGTACCGATATACGATATGGAGTTTGTCAACAAGAAGTTAACTGGAGTTTCTTAAGGATAACTGGAAACTGTACATAACGTAATGTCATAGATGTAATTTGTAAGTTCTTGGGATTAGAGTTGTTCTTTCCTACCACTTAGATGACAGGAAACTAAATACTTTAGGATGTTCATAACTTAAAATCTTAATTTAAAATGAATTCAGAGTAATTACCATATTACTTTAATAATACTGTAATAGTGAAGAGATAGGAATTATGTGTGGCATATGTGACACTTGCACGCGTTGTGAGAGCAGGAGAATAACTCAACGCTGCCGCAGGTTCTCAACGTTACTACGCCTTTCAAAGGCCGGTCGATTACTCTACCGACATCTACAACAGTCTGGTAAGTACCTGGGCACACGCAGGCTGAGTATAAAAGCTATGTTACGGAAGCAGTCAGTCAGTTATTGCTGTGAACTGTGTAAAACGAATTGACAGAAGTTAATATGAATCTGCGGTACAGTGTGCGTTATACGGCTTGAATATACTAATGCCTGAGAATTACTGTGTGCGGGCAACTGAAAATGGTGACTGGAAGTATTTGTTGCCACAGTGTTAATTGTTTATTACATTACAATCGTAAATTTGAAGGATTACTGTGTGCCTGTATGAGCCTCTTTTTTATTATATTATAGTCTCCAAGTCACGTGTATAAATATTTAATTGTAATATTTGTAAACACTTGGTTACTCACCGTCTTGTGACTTCTTTAAAACTTTCAATAACTACGCGTTTCAAGAATAAATCCTCATCATCAGGTTATATAAAAATACGTACGGGCATCAAGATATCGTAATACGTTCGGGCAATCGACCTGCAGCAATAATCTCGGCCGATAACGATGCTTAGCAGTGGTGCGCACCAGATCGCGACGCGGCGTGTCGTTTTTGTACACTGAAGGTAGCCTCCAGAGGAGAGGCCGAAACGTCTGTTAGTAACAACAGGAGTGTGCCACTGCCCAATAGCCCGGAGTTTAATCATGTTGTTTCCAACACTGTAGACGCTGGCCGAAACGTCTGTTAGTAACAACAGGAGTGTGCCACTGCCCAATAGCCCGGAGTTTAATCATGTTGTTTCCAACACTGTTGACACTGGCCGAAACGTCTGTTAGTAACAACAGGAGTGTGCCACTGCCCAATAGCCCGGAGTTTAATCATGTTGTTTCCAACACTGTAGACGCTGGCCGAAACGTCTGTTAGTAACAACAGGAGTGTGCCACTGCCCAATAGCCCGGAGTTTAATCATGTTGTTTCCAACACTGTTGACGCTG
Source organism: Magicicada septendecula (assembly GCA_034769895.1). Lineage (NCBI taxonomy): Eukaryota > Metazoa > Arthropoda > Insecta > Hemiptera > Cicadidae > Magicicada > Magicicada septendecula. The sequence goes on along the minus strand of CM068368.1, from coordinate 266,387,107 downwards.
GCCGAAACGTCTGTTAGTAACAACAGGAGTGTGCCACTGCCCAATAGCCCGGAGTTTAATCATGTTGTTTCCAACACTGTAGACGCTGGCCGAAACGTCTGTTAGTAACAACAGGAGTGTGCCACGGCCCAATAGCCCGGAGTTTAGTCATGTTGTTTCCAACACTGTTGACGCTGGCCGAAACGTCTGTTAGTAACAACAGGAGTGTGCCACGGCCCAATAGCCCGGAGTTTAGTCATGTTGTTTCCAACACTGTTGACGCTGGCCGAAACGTCTGTTAGTAACAACAGGAGTGTGCCACGGTCCAATAGCCCGGAGTTTAGTCATGTTGTTTCCAACACTGTAGACGCTGGCCGAAACGTCTGTTAGTAACAACAGGAGTGTGTCACTGCCCAATAGCCCGGAGTTTAGTCATGTTGTTTCCAACACTGTTGACGCTGGCCGAAACGTCTGTTAGTGACAACAGGAGTGTGCCACGGCCCAATAGCCCGGAGTTTAGTCATGTTGTTTCCAACACTGTTGACGCTGGCCGAAACGTCTGTTAGTGACAACAGGAGTGTGCCACGGCCCAATAGCCCGGAGTTTAGTCATGTTGTTTCCAACACTGTTGACGCTGGCCGAAACGTCTGTTAGTGACAACAGGAGTGTGCCACGGCCCAATAGCCCGTAGTTTAGTCATGTTGTTTCCAACACTGTTGACGCTGGCCGAAACGTCTGTTAGTGACAACAGGAGTGTGCCACGGCCCAATAGCCCGGAGTTTAGTCATGTTGTTTCCAACACTGTTGACGCTGGCCGAAACGTCTGTTAGTGACAACAGGAGTGTGTCACGGCCCAATAGCCCGGAGTTTAGTCATGTTGTTTCCAACACTGTAGACGCTGGCCGAAACGTCTGTTAGTAACAACAGGAGTGTGCCACGGCCCAATAGCCCGGAGTTTAGTCATGTTGTTTCCAACACTGTTGACGCTGGCCGAAACGTCTGTTAGTAACAACAGGAGTGTGCCACGGCCCGATAGCCCGGAGTTTAGTCATGTTGTTTCCAACACTGTTGACGCTGGCCGAAACGTCTGTTAGTGACAACAGGAGTGTGCCACGGCCCAATAGCCCGTAGTTTAGTCATGTTGTTTCCAACACTGTTGACGCTGGCCGAAACGTCTGTTAGTGACAACAGGAGTGTGCCACGGCCCAATAGCCCGGAGTTTAGTCATGTTGTTTCCAACACTGTTGACGCTGGCCGAAACGTCTGTTAGTGACAACAGGAGTGTGTCACGGCCCAATAGCCCGGAGTTTAGTCATGTTGTTTCCAACACTGTAGACGCTGGCCGAAACGTCTGTTAGTAACAACAGGAGTGTGCCACGGCCCAATAGCCCGGAGTTTAGTCATGTTGTTTCCAACACTGTTGACGCTGGCCGAAACGTCTGTTAGTAACAACAGGAGTGTGCCACGGCCCGATAGCCCGGAGTTTAGTCATGTTGTTTCCAACACTGTTGACGCTGGCCGAAACGTCTGTTAGTGACAACAGGAGTGTGCCACGGCCCGATAGCCCGGAGTTTAGTCATGTTGTTTCCAACACTGTTGACGCTGGCCGAAACGTCTGTTAGTAACAACAGGAGTGTGCCACGGCCCAATAGCCCGGAGTTTAGTCATGTTGTTTCCAACACTGTTGTCGCTGGCCATACACAATAGATCCCATTTGGTCTATAATGACTGACCATTTTAAGTAACTTGGCCGTGACGGTTCAAAGCTCGGGGTCTCAACTTGCAAGAAATGAGAATGGTGTAGTGGGAGGAGGAACCTGTCGTTAAAATTCCTGTATTCGTCGACTCCAGATGATAGTACTTAGTAGAAATCCTACCGGGAGTTACAAGTGAAATCCGGTCAACGATTTCGACGGGGGAAGAAGATTACTTTCCGAAGGAACTAGCACGTAGGAAATGGGACTCTGAATCAAACTCAAGATGGCTCTGGAGTCTGTAATGAGGCAGCGCCACCACCGAACTTATCCTACAAGTTCAGGTGACATACTGACATTCTCAAAAGCCAAAAGGTTTCAATAAAAATATGTTTATACTTGGAAATGAAAGTAACAATTATTTGTGCGTGTGTGTGTGTGTTTGTGTGTAAATTATATAACCATCATAATAATATTTATTATTATTGTTATTGTTGTTCTTGTATTCAACAGTCTTGGAAGGAATTATCAACGATCACATGTTGTGTCAATACCATGTAGGACTACTCGCACTGTACAGTCTGTGGACTTGTGTACGCTACTCTGAATTATCTGAGAGTGAGCGTCGTTTCAGGATCGGAGCAGAGAGCAGTGGGTATTTCTTGTTTGTTGTTTCTATTCTCTTCACTGCTTGAAGTAAACGTGCTCATTACTTCAAAGTTGGGCTCAAGAACGTTTAACGCTCTGTTTTCGTTTTGCGCCATAAGGGTTATTATGTTGTATCGTCTTTAAATACCAACATGAAAAAATATGAAGTCTGAGAATGTAGAAGCAATAATGCAGTAATTTAATACGTACTTCTCCTACAATCTCGCAGTAAGTTATTTACTTCAAGGCGGTACATGATAACGACTGTTTACAGTGGTTTCGGTTAATTTTCTTTTATTGTTTTACAGTTACATTAGAGTTACATAATTTATACAGCTGAATACACAGACAGACAAAGAACTACGAATAGTACATAAACGACATCAATTTAACGAGTTTTTTTCCTTGGTTTAGCACAAAATAGGCAGAAACTTGAAAATTGAAACTCACACAGTCACTTGTACGCGTAGTTTACAATAACGTCTAATAGTTCAGGCATTTAACTTGTGTTAAATGTTTCTGACTAATTATTCAATGTCTGTAGTATTCGCTAACATTATTCGTTGTTAAAAAACAAGCAATTGGCGTATACGCCGTCAGCTAACAACTACAATACTGTGCATTCTCTTCTCACTGTAGGCATTCTCTAGTACGTAATCTTAACTACATATACTCTACTGTTGCATATTGAACTCAGTGCCATTTTCTAATTTGCTATAACTTGATGTCTACAGTGTCTGGAAACGTTAGACAAACTTCACCTCACCAATATAGTTTCCTGGGCAACCTCACAGACAATACTTTTAAAGAAATTGCTTTAATGCTTGACGTGGTCTGCGCAACGCCGGGGACGCAACTCGACGTTTCGTGTATCTACACTACGCTACACAGTGAGACACGTTATGTTAAGGGTCCTCACAACATACTGCCATGTAGACTTTGAGCTCCTTCGCCTCCCCACGCCCAGGCTACATCTCCTGGTCTTTCCTTTATACAGTCGGAAAAGCATGACACGTGTTATAGTATGACACTGCGATATAGTAAACTAAATTAATTTAATTATTATTATCATTTAATGTTAATTAGATTTAGTACTATTCGAATATTCAGTCTGCGAAGAATTGTTGAACTAAGCATAGTTTGGACAACCACGTGTCTGGTATCAATTTGGTTTCCCTTCTATACATTAACGGGTCTACCTACAGAGGTCTCGCATAACACCTAAATTAGATTGGTTTTAATACAGTCACACCAACCTACACAGTCAATTGAGTATTTTGGTAAACGAACTCTTTAAAGCAAATCGGTAGAATCTCACTTATCTTTTGAGCTACCGCAAGGTAAGTATAAATCAATTATGATATAGCTTTAATGGAAGACAAGTTTAAAGACTGGTATGTAGTTTCCTATACCAGTATTCAGTGCTGAGTTATTTAACATACAATACTACAGTAAGACAAGTATTAGTGTGAGAACTAATACTTACGTCATACATAATACATCATCATAGTTCAATTAGTATCGAATACAATATTTATAGTAACGATTAGTGAAAGACAAGGCACGTTTCTTCGCCTCTCATCCTCGTACTGAGGATCTATTATTTATTGCCACAGTTAATTCTACATTACCTCAGTAACAAAGAATTCAAACAGAAAACGAAATGCAAACATGAAGGACAAAGCTCTTAAATCATCTGGAGCAATGGCTGCCGGCTTCTCTAAAGAAGCTGCATGAATCATGTTAAGGAAATTACACCCCGTGTACTACGAATACTATGAAAAGAGAATGGTTGTCTGAAGAACATGCATTGTGTAAAGTGGAATAACTGCACATTTGGCCAGTTTTGTACAAACGACATCATTTATTACTGGCAGTCATTGCAGTATGTTGTTTCGTGGCTGTGAGTCGAGACATTATGTGATTGTTTGTTAGCGATCGTCACACTATTAACCGATTAGATTGTTATTACAGTAGGTCGTGATTTATAAATAATACATATTGGATTATTATATTTGAGAAAACAAATTTTTAAATTGCGTGTTAGGTAGTAGTAAGTTTTTAGACACGTAAGTGATTACTTTTAATAACCCACACTTTTATCGACTGACAACAATGTTTTATTGACATTATTAATCATACTAAAAGTTCACCAGTCTACAATGTGGCAACCTCGGTGGTAAAGCTCAGTATCTAAGATAAAGCTGTTCCAAAGAGGATGTTACATTATAGAATGGTCGAAACATTTGGTATTATCACTGGCGACAACATCAATAAAAAGTGGTTGTCAATGCATAAACGTGTTACTGAAAGTTTTGACTACGTATCTTCTTCTTCTTCTTCTTAGTCTTCTCTTTAAGGATTAGGGTTTGCAGCCTGTTCCGTATTCACACACACCGTTTTCTTGGTCTGCCTCTATCTCGTTCTCCGAGAGGCTTATACTTGATTATCTTTTTTGGTATTATTCTCGAGTCACCCATTCTATTTATGTGTTGTATCCAGTTTTCTTTATTTTGTTTAATTTTATCGTTTATAGAGTATATATTCAGCTCTTGCCTTATGTCTGCATTTCTTATGTGAACTCTTAGGGAGCACCCTTTGATTCTCCTTAAGAATTTCACTTCAGAAGCTTCAATTCGTTTTTTCTGATTTTGGATGAGTGTCCACAATTCCTACGTATTTCTACGAATCAAAATTGTTGATTACTTTATTGTCTCTGTCATTGATTTGAATTACCTTAAGGTGATCGTACTACCAGTAGTTTGCCAAACACAGGAGCCAAACAATATCGTATGTTCGCGTGCGAGCATGTCTTATTATAACAGCTGTAAATAGAATCATATCATTATTCATATTATATAGCTATCATTTTCAAAACAAAACAGACTACTTATTGTATAAAGTGTAATTAAAGGTGAGTGTCTATTCTCTCTGAGTGTGTTTAAATGCTTGAGGACGGTGCAACGATTAGACAAAGAGTGCGTACTAGAAAATGCGTAAGTGTGAGTACGTAAAATCACATATTTGTTTTACGGTAGAGCTCTGAGGTGTGGTTAGAAGCGTAGATTGATTACAACACTACTTATACATACTCTTACAAGTATACATACTACACGCGCTAGCTCGCACGCAAGCACACACACACACACACACACACACACCATAAGTCTTCCATGATCAGGATTAACTGACTACGCGAGCGACCACTCTCGTTAATACATTTGTTTGTCTCGTGATATTTAAAATAATATGGTAGAGTTCTCGCGCAGGCCGCCATGAAGGTGTGACGTCACGGGAACCTGTGGCACCACTACTCCATACTCCCTATGCTACGAGCGTTTGTGTTTTTTTGTCTGTGTTCTATGATGTGTCCTACTGTTAATGGACTATGTCAACACGATAAGAAATAATCATGTTTTGAGAGTTTAAAAGATCAAGTTATCGCTTTTTATAGGCTATTATATGGAATTTAAAGCGAAAAGCTGATAAATCAAAACCGGCTAAATGAGTTTCCTTAACGAACGCATATAATTAAAAAAAAATTACTCTCTGCTGCTCGATTAAATAACGTTTATAGCTCATTTTTATGCAAAAAGTTACCTACAAATTCATATTATAATACTTAATATTGGAGTAGCGTAATAAAATAATAAAATAGATGTACTACGATTTTTAAAAGCTTTAGATATATATTCAGAAGACCAGTTTGCACAATTTCTTTTTACTACATATTGTTACAGGCAAGTGAAAAATATCTCTTCGTTCTTTTATAATGATTGCTTTAAAACAGAAATAACTGACTTTAATACAGAAACAGCATTTTGTCAAAATGTCTTTCAAACTTGATTCTATTGAACCTCTACTATTACTTAATACACATTCATCCGATTCATTATCATTTTATTCACTGACTATAGGAGGAACATTTTGAGTGAAACTCGCAAAGCAAATATCTTATTATTTGTTTACTTTCTTGGATTAGACAGTACGATTAGAGACGAAAACTACCATGGGTGCTTTAAAAGCGGGAAATGCCATTTTCCTTTAAACATGTTTTACGGTATGTTCAGCAATTCCGATTTTAAATATCTTGTAGAACCACATGGAAAAAATTTGTAATACAAAGCTGTGTGCTATCTTGGAATTAAATTCCTCCTTCCTCCTACAAAAATTAACTCACTGTTTGTTTATGAGGTTATATTTTGTGTGTGTGTGTGTGTGTGTGTGTGTGTATGTGTGTTTTATTTATTTTATTACATATTTTTATTTTTATTTATTTGTCTAGTTTATTAAATATTTACATTTATTTTATATCAAGTTTCGTTGCAAGTACTTGTTTTATTTTATTTCTTTGTTTCCTATTGTATATTTTGTTGACACGCTAACATTTATTGCTACATAAGCAAAACACACACAGTCATATCCGTTTGTCACTGTGATTATACAGAAGACCACAGTTTTGCAGAACCTGGCATTTTAACGTAATACCGTAAAACAGGCATTCATATTTGTCAGTACAGAAATGTTTTTCATGCTTATTAAAAGGCTGAATTACCAACGAAGAAATTTATAAAATGATACCAATTGAACTTCTATACTTCAGTTGCAATTTCCTCACCCGAAATAACCTGAAACCAGGCTCTCATCTACATCTGAGTCACAATTTTTAAATTGTTGACTATCTTCATAATTTAAAAAATGGCTTCAGTTGTTACTTGATAGTCAGTGCGACTGTTATTGTTTTTTAGCATTTCCTGAGATTCACAATCCTACTGCTGCCGTATAGATTCCTTTTTTAAATCAAATTCCTTAAAAATATTCATAACGATTCTTAATTTCCAATATTATGGTGGAAAAAATAACTTTAAACATATTACTCTCTCTCTCCCTCTCTCTCTCTCTCTCTCTCTCTCTCTCTCTCTCTCTCTCTCTCTCTCTCTCTCTCTCTCGGAATGGAAATAAAACTCAGTGCACATGGATGCAGTCACATATATTATTTATAGCAGAAGAACTTCTCTAAATTCTTCTGATTTGTGTATTTGAATGTCTACATAAGGATCAAATACCTCGTTTTACGCCTATATAAAGACTTCTATAGCAACTTAAAATGTTTCTTATGTACATAGTCAGAAAACAAAAAAGTGACGACTCTTTAAAAACATGTCTTCTTTGCTTTACCAAATTTCAATAGAAAAATTTCAGGCAGTCCAGCTTCTTACACTAGCATTGCTTGCTATTTTAACATTACTAATTGGCTGCTTGTCAGTCCTACTAGTACAGGTTTAACTTTTATCTTTGATGCAATTTCTCATATTATAACTTTAAACATATGACACTCATTCCATCCAACAGTTTTTTTATACTGAATTATTTTCTGTCATTTTGACATGAGTGTGGCAGAAAGAAAGAGAAGGGAGAGAATCGCTTACTTTCAATTATTCTTACTTTGTTACTTGAACTCTTTCCTGCGTGTGTGTGTTTTTTTTAAATATCGGTTGCTGAGTTTATACTTACTTAAATATCGACAGCACACTGTTACGTTATGACTAGTAAAACATAAGCATTATTTCAATGTGGACAAATTACAAGAGATTAAACGGCCTGCAGTACGAGGTGCGGAACAAGTGGCATGTAACTGAAGATGAACTGATGAGACACGATTGGATTTCAGACTTTATTGATAGTTTTATTAACAACACCGTTAAGACTGACAAGTCCGGTTCTGAACAGGAAACAGATAAGGAAAGGACCGAGCTCTTACCATATGTGAGACTATACTCGTAAACCATAAGTAACTACAGAAACATTCATGATTACGTACTTATTAATTTTCGTAGTTTATTGTTGTTCCAAATTGTATAATAAGCTGAGGCAAAATAAACAAAATCACTAAGTAAATAAATGAAACAGTTACTATAACAAAATTACTTTCCTTTTAGAATGCAACGAGTTTCTTTTCAAGAACAGATTATATCAAGTTTGTAATAATCTGTCGGTATTTGATCTGTCAAGTTGCTATGTCTTTATTTGAAATAACCATGACATTGTGTCTTTGTATTAGTAAATTCGGTACCATGCGACATATCAAGGTCTCAAAACGGTAAATTTCTGAAGTTATCTTGGCAACATTGATGTAATCTTCGTCCTTGCCTTACTACTATAGTATGTTCCGTGTTAGGACACGACGGAGTAAAGGGCCCCTATAGAAAAACAATAAGGTGTTCTCAGCAATCTGTCTGTAATGAAATGCTAAACTAGTTATTACCGTACAGTGTCGATTTACCGAAAGTTATCCGACACATTTCTGTAAGAAGTTCAAAAAGTGATAACGTGAAGAAATGTAAGAATCACATCAAAGCCACATACGAATTAGTTAATGAGCTCCTTAAAGTTCCATTTCCCTCAGAAATAGAAAAAAATATTCTTCGATTTTCTGTCATAGTACGTAGATGCTATTGGTCCTTTCTCCCGTCGCAGAAGTACCGAAATGATTATAAGAAAAACACTGACCTGACTGAAGTAATCCCACAATGATGCCTATTTAAACAAAATGTAATTACTGTGTTAGTGTACGTTACTTTTTTAAAAACAAAACATGTATTTTTCACATCATGTGCATTTTGCAACATGTTTCTGTGTGCAGCATGTTTTTACAATGTGTATGTGTCTGTGCAACATGTATTTTTTTTATTGAAATTTCTTGTCAAACAAATAGGACAAATATAATTTTTCATTTACCGGTATGTGTTACATAAAAAATAGTTCTGAAAATTGGTAAAAAACAACCCTTTTGAAAGTTGATGTACAATAGGGGAAGAACTGAGTTTGACTGCTGCGTGTAATTAACGCTATAACAGTCGCATTTGGAGCAGGCACAAATAATGTACATATCAAAACTGCAGCGACAACAATAATTGACTGCCTTAGGGTTGCCTCTCACTCTGATGCTGATTGATGCGAGAAAGGTCGTAAGCAATACACTCGCGCACGCTCGTGCGTGTTTTATTGTGCAGTCGTAATCACAAACACCTTTGACATAGAATTTACTTTCATCATTCAATCAACACACGAGAAAGAAAGAATAAATAAATAACATGAAGTACAAAGTGCATACGCGACATTTATTATTCTTTGTCCTGTCCTTCACTCAAACGCACACATTGGACCTGTTTCACGTTAGCACCTTCATAAATAATCAAACATCGGCACGTCAATGAGAATAAAAAATACCGTTTCGTGACGACGTTAATATAATTATTGGGCCGAGTGTGACGGCAATTTCATTCGTTGCATTATTTACTGGGTTTTCGTTCGATTCGTGCCGACTTGAATATTCTACTGAAATGGTGCCCCTATTTATCGTGCTTAATTTTTAAATTAGGCAAGTAGGCTTACTAGAATTTTTTCGCAAAGCTACTTATTCAGAAGTCTCAGAACTAAGTTTGAATACCAACCCAATACCGAATAGTCCTGCCGCAGCTTATGCTTGCGCTGGTCTTAATAAGTAATCTGTTCCGGTAAAAAAAAAAATAATAAAAATAATTTGTTCCTAAACCACACATAAAATAAAAAGTAATACAGACATCATCAGTAATTGACAGCATGACATTAAATGAAAACAAATCACTGTATATTTCCTCAAGAAAAAAAACTGTATAATCTACTCAATATTTTCACCTTCAAATAAACCATAAAATTATATTTCTAAGTGTAGAATTAGATACTGCAGACAGTGTGAATACGACAGGTTTTGAAACCCGCACTGGATCATCGTGGAAACACAATTTATCATGCCAGAGGGATGTTTGTGAAAAGGGGGACATGTTTGTTGTTAGTGACAACACGTATCTGTGTATATCTTACTACTCCCAGTTTTTTGAATTATCGGTCAAGTTTTCAGGTTTCCGGGTGATAGATTTTTATACATTAAGACATTTCATACAATAGAAGACCACAATAGTGGCTCAATTTATGTGCTCTTACCTTTTCGTGCTCATGAATACTTCAGCGGTAGAGCTGTGGGACTTACTGCGGCAAAATTCTATCATTGCGGTTTTTAAGTTTTAAGTACTTACCTACAGTTATCATTATACATTATGAATTATCTTAATGATACTTCTTGAAACATCTTACTTAATTGAAACCATACCAATTTTTATAAAAATGTTTTGTAACTGAGCAATGTAAGTTAATGTAGTTATTTATTATTAATTTTGTATACTTTAATTAAACTATACTTTTTGCATAGTTATTATTTATGTATACATTTTATCAGTAGAGCATCCCCATCGCTCCAGTAAGAACAGCACTTGCTCTAGCCGTCTCACTGCTCTACCGCCTGGGCTTTTGTGAGGCTGGTAGTACAGGTATGTACTACTGGTAGTTCAAAAGATCGCATCTCTCAGGTTCTAAACCATGCCTCAGACATAGGATCAGGCATGCTACGATCACAAACATACAATCTTTCCCTACATTGCAGCTATTTCATGTAATAAGAACCAGCACCCTATCACTCTTGTGCTGCAAAAACATTATCGCGGAATGCCGGAAGAAATCAACGGGCTTCAGCCTGTCACCGCAAACACTTCAGTTTTTTATAACAGTAAAACCATTTCTGCTTCTTGAAAAGTTACACAGATTCTTCGTTTTATACCTGAAAATACACTTTGTGTATTTACTATATTATACCACAGTATTAAATTATATTTATGTAACAGTAAAAAACGCTTTCTACAAGTTAGAGAGTACTCTGTTGATAAATAATTATATTAATATATAATTACATAAACTATGTGGAGTATAGCCTACAATCTTTGAATTTACTGACTATAAAGCAGCCATCGTATCCTTTCTCGCTTGTAAGTCTGCAGTTGCCCACGTTCATTCGCCCGTTAACGTCAACACGTGAAGCAAAGACAATCTAAAATTAAGGCATAAAATTCCTAAAACAACTCTTATCATAAAGAATAAATACAACGATGAAATACACAAATTGATGTAATTTCTTTAATGGGAAACAAGACTCAGCAGTAGCGTAAACAAGTAGTGAAAACAGCGCACTCATTTGACAGTTTTATAGTGATGGGCTTACACACGCAACACTATATATTTAAGTTTATTGTCTCGTAAAACGTTTAGTGCCAAAAAGCGTCCGATCTATATATATATATATATATATATATATGTAAAACAAAACACAGTAACCTTGAATATGTAGTGAAGTTGGTACACACGTTTGAACTGAAGAAACATTTTCCTGTAACCCGTTATCGTATAAATTACAAACAATTATATTTTATGCAAAAAATATAAATTAAAATATTCTTTTCTTCATATCTTTTTTGGTTGTTTGTGTCGCTGCGGAGATAAGAAAAGTACTTAAACATCGTTTTAAGGAAAATAGTCTCAAAACAAACAACTGACAAAGTCAGGCCTGGTTAACAATATGAGCCAAATTGTTTACCTTTTACTTTACAAAAAAATGCCATGACTTTTAATTCTTTATACTTATTGCGCAGCGCGTCTTCTTCTTCTTCTTCTTTTCTTCTTCTTCTTCTTCTTCTTCTTCTTCTTCTTCTTCTTCTTCTTCTTCTACTTCTACTTCTTTATCTTCTATTTCTATTTTATTTTATAATTGCTACTCGTTTCTTTCTTGTTGTTGTTGTTGTTGTTGTTGTTGTTGTTGTTGTTGTTGTTGTTGTTGTTGTTGTTGTTGTTGTTGTTGTTGTTGTTGTTGTTGTTGTTGTTGTTGTTGTTGTTGTTGTTGTTGTTGTTGTTGTTGTTGTTCTTCTTCTTCTTCTTCTTCTTCTTCTTCCTTATGATATTTACTTCGTATTTAAAGGTCATTTTACTATTTTCATAGTCTCCCCAAAATCATTTCCTTGGCGACATTTACTACATTACTTATAAAAACTTATAATAACTTCCAGCAAACATTTTTAAAAATCTGGAGCTAAAAAACTATAATTCCAATGCGCTTATTGAAATAATAGCTGTCATTGCCTTGTTTAAGTGATTGTACAGTCCACGGAACTTCTAAAATGAAACTTATTTGTTTACTATAGTTACCTTTATGACTGTATGAAGAGCATAAGCAATATTTTAATTATTACACAATTTGATTTTTACCCATACTTATCAAAACGTTTAGGATATTTGACGTGCTTTATTTTGTGTTTATACTCTTCGCAAATTGTTAGCAATCCTGCCTCTTTCTTGGTTTTCGTTAGATTCAGAGGATATAAGCTTCATTGTTTTTTATCTTTGCATATTTGTTAAAAACCGAGGCATTTTTTACATTCCTTTGTTTTCGTTTTGAGATACTGTATTCTTGTTCGTTTGCACTCAGCACTGCTCTTCCTTACACTGGCATGCTTTTATACACGTTTCATTCTTAAATTCTTTGATATGACAGCAAGAAGTGCCTCACCGAAATCTGCCTTCGAATTCGTTGAAGAATCGTGAGAGAAGGTTCTCTTTCACGTTATTCGTTTTGCATCTAGTATTATACTCTCATATGAATATTTTCTAACCTCTGTTTCGTAGAACGTTTCTAACCTTAATCACGTCTCCCTGTTATTAACACCGACTATTGTTATAGTCTTAAGTTTGGCCATAGTGTAGGCTTAATTGCTGTATGAAGGAACACACAACCACTATCTTCAATATGAAAGAACGTATTTTCGAAAAAAATTCTTAAATCTTTTTCTACAAACTGTGACTGAATTAATGACAACATCCTTTTCAGTTCATTTAGGGAATTATTAAAACAGACAAGGCAACGTGTTTCCTTCAGAACCGCAGATCTCTTAAAAAGCCTTCTTTCAACTGTAATCGTAGCTTCAAATTCACCTTCGTTTCCGCAGCGCCGTGAATTTTAAAACTTCTTCAGACAAATATTAATTTAAAATTGTTAACTTGATGTTTGCTTATCTTTAGACAATATTTCCTCCCCCACACCATGCAATAATACTACTACTAATGCAATAATAATAATATTACTTCTTGCTTCTCGTCATTGTCCTGAGAAAACCAAATGTGTTAAACAAATCGTATGTCCTAACTTTACTTGTTTAACAATTTTAAACTAACTTATAGAGACAATATTTTAGGTGCATAAGTGCTATATGATATATGAAGTGCCCAGTCATATATATGAGAGTCATATATATAGAATGAGGTTCTCATTCTACGACACATTATGAAAAGCTACCTCCTGCAGATGAATTGAAGAGACGCTAACAACTTTACATATATTTATAACCAAATAATAGAATCTCAAGTCTTTTGTTTATAGTTGTCTTGCCTTACTTTCTTTCTGTTAAAGCATCTACACAGAATGTCCTAGAACACGGATTTCAGCTCCTTTTTTGACAACTCTCTCTCTCTCTACCTCTCTCTCTCTCTCTCTCTATATATATATATATATATTTCAATCACTTTCTGCTACAGTCCGTTTCTTGATGTATATAATACTTTAATATTTATAATTAAATTTACCTCAAGATATACTTTTTTCCCTATTAGGAACATGTTTCGAGAGTTCCTGTTCTCTCATCTTCAGCCTTCGCCATCTTGTTTCTGGTGAAGTATTTGTGTGTTGGCTTCTGGATGTTATTTGGTTGGTCTTTGGTCCTTCAAAGTTGCATTATTGTGTGTGGTTGTGGTATCTGTTTTTGTATTTTGTGTATTTTCGATGTTGAGTGCTTTGAATATTGTGTCATGTTTTGTATTGATTTGTATTTGTTCTGGTATTAATTTGTTTTGTGTTTTATGTTTGTAAATCTGTAAGTTTTCCCAAATGTTCATTATGGTGCCTTTGTGTGGTATATGTTTTATTAGTGTTACATTGGTTATGTCTGGGAATTCATATCCTGTGTTTATTGCATGTGTGGCTAAATTGGATTTATATATATTTGGTTTTTTGTATGCATTTAGGTGTTCAAAATAACGTTTTTTCAGCTGTTTTTTTGTTTGTCCTATATAACATTTATTGCAATCTTGGCATTCAATTTTGTATATACCGTTGGTTGTTGTATTATCTTTGTTGTGTGAGCTATTTAGATTTTGTAATTTATTTTTATTAGTTTTGTATGCTATTTTTATATCTGTGTTTTTAAATAGTTTTGTTAGTTTTGTCATTTTATTATTTATATATGTGAATGTGGCCCATTTTTTGTTGTTGTTATTATTTATGTGTTGTTCAGTTTGATTAATTCTTAATTGTTCAGTTTTTATTTTGTATTTGATTTTATTTTCTATTTTGATCATAGTATTTTTATTGTATCCATTTGCATAACCAATTTGGTATATTATATTTCTTCCTTTGTCAGTTTCTTGTTTGTTTAGGGGTATTTTGTACATTCTGTTAAATAACGAATAAAATGCTGCCATTTTATGTTGTGGTGGGTGGTCAGAATGGTTAGGTATAATGATGTTAGTGGAAGTTGGTTTTCTATATATTGCATATTGTATGTGTTTGTTGTATCTTGTGATGGTTATGTCTAAATAGTTGATTTTGTTATGTTTTTCTTTTTCTTCTGTGAATTGTATTTTGGGATGTATGTTATTGATTTGTTTCAGTATGTTCTCTGCATTTGTGTTTTTGTTATTTGATACATATACATATCTACATATCTTATCCATATGCCATCTGGGTCATGTGTTTTTATGATATTTTGTATTTTGGTGTCTATGTGTTGTAGGAATATTTCTGCTATTATGCTTGATAATGGTGATCCCATTGCTAAACCTTCTTTCTGTTGATAAATTTTGCTATTAAATTCAAAGTAATTTTGTTTTAGTATTAGTTGGAGACTATTTTTTATTTCGGTTATATATTGTTTGTTTTCATTTTGTTCTATAAGTTTGTTTATTATTATGTCAATTGTTTCTTTTACTGGGATATTAGTGTACATGTTTGTTATGTCATATGATGTGAAAAATGTATTTTCATTTATATTTATTATTTTTAGTTTGTCTATTAATTCGTATGTATTTTTTATGTTATGATGGTTATTTGTTAGATGGTTACTTTTTAGTTTTTGTGCTATTATTTTTGCTATTTTGTATGTAGGAGCTTTTTTGAAATTGATTAATGGACGTATTGGGTTGTTTAATTTGTGTATTTTTATTAGGCTGTTCATTTTAGGTGGTTCTGGATTATTGTTTATATATATGTCTATGTTTTTATTGTTGAAAATGTTTTTATTTGTTTTTATTAGTTTTATTGTTTGTTTAAGATAGTTTTCTGTTGGGTTTTTATCTAGTTGTACGCATTTATTATTGTTGATGAAGTCTTCGGTTTTTTTTATGTATTCTGCTTTATCAATGATTACTGTTGCTTGACTTTTGTCTGCTTTAGTTATTATTAAATTATTGTTCTTTACTTTATTTTTAATTTCTTTTATTGTTTTATTGTTTTTCTTTTGTTTATCTTTGTTTTTCATTTCGCTAGTGATTATTTTTTTAATTATATGTGTTGCTTCTGTTCTTTTTTCTTCTTGTATATTGTCTTTTATTAGGTTAATGGCAAATTCTCTTTCTACTATTAAATTTTCTAGATTTTTGTTTGCATTTTGGGTTATATTAGTTTTTGACATATTGTTTAAACATTCTGTTTCTTTTTTGTTAAATTCTGTATTGCTGAGGTTAATGGTTCGAGGGTAAAATGTGTGTTTATTTTTGTTTTTTTGTTCTTGATTTTTGTTTTGTTGTTTTAATGTGTTAAGTTTTTTGTTGATTGTATAAGTCTTTTTGTACAATTTTTAAAAAACAGGTCGCAGAACTGTATCTCCCATAACGTTCATGATATCCGACGTAAAACAGAAAAATCTTTGCCTAAAAACGTATTGTATTGTTTTTAACCAAAATTGGAATTTTTTGTTGATATTTATTGACTTTATTTACACCATTTTTCTCAGAATTAAATTCTTTACAAGTTTTGTTTTTTACCTTTTATGCATTTATTAATCATTTAACAAAGTTATTGTACTTCTAACATAAAAACACGTTTTTTTGACTTTTATTCGATTTTTCAGGTCAAAAACCATAAGAAACAACAGAATTCGCCCCTTAATTTACCTTCCCAGAATTTCAGAAAGTCTTCATTTACCGAAACCCGGGCAAAATCTTTCGCTAGCCGTAATTCGCTTACAAAGCGTTTCCGGACATCTGTTTATATGAACTTTTTTTCTTCTTTTACACTATAGAACCATTTCTCAAATTATTTCCCTCTCCTCCCGGGACACCCTGTACATATATATTTATATATAATTTTTATATAGGTAACTCAAAGTTTCTTGCAGCAATTATATAATATTATGATATTATTCAATATAGTTTCTTCTGAAATTAGTGTACCTATTACTGTTTGTCGTTTCAATACTTGACGCACGTTTTTAATTAAATTAAATATTTAATTACAAACCTCTGATGATGCTGATGTGTTTCAGCGAAACGTGCGTCAGGTATTGAAACAATAAAAACGCAATACATTACTTGCAGAAGAAACTACGTATATTGAACAATATCGCAATATTATATAATTGCTGCAAGAAACTTTGAGTTACGTATATAGAAAATGATGGATAATATTTTTAACATTTTTGTACTATGTTTTACTTGTCATAACCTGTAATATAAATGACTTATTTATATGTCTCTGAGGAAGCTTTACTTTGAACTCAAAACTTGCTTGCGAATAAAATAAAAATTAAAAAAATTACCTGTAACGCTGAGCTACAGTGGCGTGGAGAATGCCTCTATCGTTAGTGCTTCTATCCGCTGTTCAATCTGAACGGACCGTATGAAAACACCCTTATCAGCTAACTCAAGTGTAAAGTGGCTACTGGAACTTATCAATAGAAATACTTGTTTCTACGCTTTCATTGTTTTGTCTTTAATTTGTACAATACTTTAAAATAGATGAGATTTTTATGTTTAAATACTTTTAAATGAACGTAATTAATTAAAAGTAATTTCACTGAATTATATTTAATTCAGTCGGGTAAAAATTTGTAACAGCAATATTTTGTAATTATATTATAATTAACGGTTATTTAAAATTATAATAATTTTTGGTTTTATAATTCTCTGCAAATTGTATAAATAAGTAGGCTCAATAATAATTTCATAAGAGATTAAATTACTTATTTGAATTAAAATAATTAAGTTATTTTAACTCTAGCGATTAACATGATCCAAAATAACAATGCCTACCAGTAACTTAGAACCTCGATAATGATGTTATTTTCGATAGAAAATATGTTAATTACAAACAAGCATCCAAAGTAGATTTTTTAATTCAGGCCTACGGTTTGGGATGATTCTGTCCCGTGAAAGAGAAAGAGAAAGAATAAAAACATTTCCTTAAAGATGAGAATACCGTATATAAAATGTGGTCTTATTCGTCAAAAATCCTTTACATTTTACTTAAATTTTGTTCGGGTCAGATAACTAAATTATTTACTTACAGTAGAAAGTTGAAGTGTAATAAATACGACAACTTAACGTATATTTAGCAGGTGCTGTCAACTAACATTACAATTATCTCTTGCAATGCTATATTATTATGACAAATGTTTGTAATAAATCTTGCAGTAGAAAAAATGTGTATGTTTTATACTTAAGTTGTATGTTTTACGTTTTATAAATCAACTACTTCTTTCTTCTGTAAATCATTTCAAGATTAGAGTTAGTTTTTTAGTTTCTAATTAAGCATTCTCTTTTTAAAGTGGTCTACGTCGAAACTCCAACAACTGAAGTACCGCCCGCTTATGTTCCCAAGAGAACAGATTACATCAATTCCGAAATACCGAAAAACATTCAAAACTATTTGTACTAACAATATAATGTAGAAAAGTAGAAAGAAAAAGTTTTAATTCAAAAGGAAAAATGTATTAACAATTTTCATATTTTTATGGAAAATATTTTAACAAAATATTTAACATTAAATCGATGCTGTATCTATAATTTCCAAGTGCAATTGTGTTTACGGTAAACTGGAAGATATCAATCAGTGATTGAGATTCCTGCCCGACTTTATTTTGAACAGAGCATTTTTTTTTTAGATCACAGAATTCACCAGTAAGTTTGTGTTATTGGGAAAAAATGTCACAGATACATTTTCTCTTGTATAGTTGCAAAATTTTAATCAAGAAGTCTCGCAGTGTACTCTAATTATCTCGGCATCGTCATCACTACCATTATTACTATTATTGCAAACATTAGAGGCCTATATTGAATGCAAATTTATCTAAATTCAGCAAAAAGTCTAGAAAAATAATGTTTAAACACTCATTTTTGGAGAGAGAGAGAGAGAGAGAGAGAGAGAGAGAGAGAGAGAGAGAGAGAGAGAGAGAGAGAGAGAGAGAGAGAGAGACAGACAGACAGACAGACAGACAGACAGACTTTGACTCGTGCTTATAATGATTCTCTAAGCTTTTTTTTGTATTAATAATAAGTCTTCTAATACAAAAATATGACGATACACTAATAGTCTTCTAAAATAATATCAAATGACGATACAATAAGATTACTTTAGATAAAACTTCAGTTTATTTTGTTACACAACAATTATTTGCAATCGTTAGCCTATAAAAAAATTTAGGATTTTGCAGGACAAGGATCTTTTATCTAATTTCGAGGCAGCTGAACAATTGACAGTTTATATAACATATCATTTTTACATTTACATTAATAGTGATCATGTTAGCCTGTATAACAAGTAACAAGAGTCTATAAACGTAAGCAGAAGTAGGCCTATACTAAAGAGAGTAGGAAGTTAATTTTTAATATGCTAAAGAATGTTTTAAAGTAATTCCACACAATAAAGGATTCTGTATATAGGCTATAATGTACAAAAACTCATAACTGCCTCTCAGTTTTGACGTAACGTGTAACATAAACTTACATATTTTAAAATGACCTGTGTTCAATAATTTAAAAACGGAAACACGTTGAATAAAGATGGTTTTTTCAAAATGTTCGATGGTGTAAATACGTTTACTTCCACGTTTGAAACGAAAATTTATGTAAAAATCATGTTGTAATCTAATGATCTCAAACTTGATGAAAGATTTTGCGTAAGTCTTCTGAGAAAACCGAGTAATTGCTAAGCGTCTGTATGTATGATTGCGTCCGAAGAAAATCAAAACATTGGTCAACGATAATTTATTGTCAAGTAACTGCACTGCGTTGACGAATGTTACAAAGAATGAAAGGCCTACAAGACATAAAATGCTTTTCAATTTGATATCTTAAGTAATGTCTTTCTACAGCTCTTTACTTATAAATTTTATTTTTTCGGCAATGAAACTACTGTAACGTCAACTCAGTGAACATTACAAGAAACGTCTGTGTGAAATCGAAACAATACTATAGTGCTCTCTAAACTTTATATCTAGTGAAGTTAGACTTCATCTTTTACCTACACTTCATACAATCTGTCACACATTTAATGAAATTATTTGTAAAATGTCTATATAAATCAGATACTTCCTCCCATAGACAGTGACCAGTAAAATATTATCGTTACGTGCAGACAAATAACACGTATCTTCATTTTAACGAACGGTGTTAATACATAATCAGTTGCTAGATACATAGAGTATCCTACACCAACTCGTCTATTACTTCTGACTTAGTGTCACAAATTGAGGGTTTAGGAAGGTATGCAGAACAAATATAGGCACAAAGTGAGATATGATTGGCAAGAGGATTAGGAGCAGTGTGCCTGTGGAACATGGAAGTAATATGTAATAGCTCGGTATCAATATTTCTTATAATTTTTTATTAGTTAACATGATAACGTTTTTAGGCTGGAGGTCATTCCACAAATCGTGATCGAAAAATGTAACGCTTCCACACTTTCGATTCCCCACAGTATAGAAATCTTTTGTTTACAAAACATTATCATGCTTCGATGTTTCTGTTCGTCGAAATTCTTTATGCGCGCGCGCGCGTGTGTGTGTGTGTGTGTAGGGGGAGAGAGAGAGAGAGAGATTTTCTGTTCTTATTAGGGATTTCGCGAGTTAAACATTTAAATAACAGATCAACACAACAAGATATTTTAACGACTGACGTTGTTTTGGCGATTCTTTCTAAATTGGTTTTAGATAGGCCTATACAGGCTAATTTTAATGTTAAGTAAAGTCAGATTTGTAAATCTAAGATGAAATAATGTTCAACATCAATAGGTTTCTGCCCAACGCCTGTTTCTACTTCAAGATTTGATAGTCTTCCACCTTTTGTCCTTTTATTTTTTTATACCATGAACCGTTTTCCTAAATAAGTATAATCTACATAATACGTTGTACTGTTTCATTTGTTAAATTAATCTAAGTATCTAAAGTTAATTAAGCCTAGTTTAGTTTAGGTAGTTAGTTGTCTTCTGTCTACGTAGGGAATTGTGCTTAATATACGGCATTTAGGAGCGAACTGAATAGTAACTACAACGCTGGATTGTCTGTTAGTATACACAGTATACAGAGGGTGTAATTCATGTGGGAATTAACGCCCACCACTGTGCGTAGCTGCGATAATATTTAAAACCAATACGTGCTGGCGCGCTTACCGCTTAATCTAAATTCTTGCTATAACATTTGTGCTTACTGAAAATCAACAGATAAAATGTGAAAAATAGTCAAAATTATTTTTCATGTTATACTGACAGTGCGTTAAGGTAAAATTACAGGCCTACTTAGTCGCCTGTCCGATAACGTCCGATAAATACTTACAGATAACATAAGTATAAGTTTATTTCAAGTTTGTCCTGTTTCATTCACATGTTCCACTTGGATAAAACACAACATTCAACTGGTAATCGTTTTAACTTTCGACTGTAATCATATTATATGTCATAAAACGTGGGATCCGTTAACACGGGCCAAAGACATTACTGTATTAATCATTAATTATACACAGTTTGTTTATTATCTTTTCTTTACGCAGAACAACACGTTCCCTATAGACCTCACACGCACGCTAACAGACTGTTATTTATGTAAGTGTGTAAACGACGCTTTTTACAATAAACACTAACAGTCTATCGACAGAATACAGTTTAAAGCAGGGCTCCTCAAAATGTAGGCGTATATGGGGTCGCATAACTAAATTTGGGGGCCCCAGAAATTTTTCGCAAAACTAAAAAATTCCTGCACGAGCAAAATTAATTTAAAACCACTTTGACAACACTACAGGATAGTATGTCTGTGAGTTTATGACAGTGAAAGAGCACTTGTGCCAACTCGCCAACTGCGACTAGTCACCTTACCCCCACTGTTTGACCTATGCAATCTGCTGTCGCCTCTGCTTGCACATGTCCTGAATTGTAGTGATTTATCGTAAAATTGTTCTACTGTTATTACTTGACAAGTAAGTATAAAATTAACAGGCCCTTTCAAATTTTCACCTATATGTAATGCTTTCTTTCATGAGTTAGCTGTTGTAAACAGAAACCATAATCAGAAATGGTTAAAAATCGGCTCTTTTCAAACAAATTTAATTTCATAAATTGAAGAATTTTTTCCAAGAAGAAAATAAATCATGTGTGTGTTTCACAGATAAATATGGTTTCTATATTATTTTAAAAGTAAAAAATAGGTATTTCTAATTATGTAATTATTCTTTTGTTTTTTAGTTATATTAAGTTCTCAAACACAAATAATAACCAAAAAAGGTTGTAGGTTGTAGCAACCTAGCAGGTTGTAGTACTCAGAAAGTGAGACTTAACTCGACAAGAAAAAGAAAATATGACGATTCGTTTTTATCATTTGGATTTTCTTGTGTTAATCGTAATGATGTGGAACAACCTATTTGTTTAATTTTAATGAAGTTTTGGCTGTTGAGAGCATGAAACCATTCAAGCTAAAATAACATCTTAGTACCAAGCATGCAACGTACTGCGGTAAACCAAAGGAATACTTTGAACGTCTAGCTAGAATCCTCAAATACAGAAAAACAATGTGTTGAGAAATTTGTTGCTGTAAACGACAAGTATTTACTTGCATCTTATGAAACTTCTTATTTAATTCCAATGAATAAAAAACCCTACACGATAGGAGAAGATCTCATGTTCCTTGCTGCAATAAAAATGTCGGAAACAGTTCATAGAAAAAAATTTGGAGATGAAATTCGTAAAATTCCTTTATCGAATGATAGTGTTTCCATAAGAATTTCTGAAATCAGTAATGACCAATTTCAGCAGCTTATTACTAGGCTTAAGAACAGAACAAAGTTTTCAATTCAACTGGATGAAACAAGTAATATTTCTAACTTGGCAAATTGTTAGTTCATGTAAGATATGCGTATGAAGGAAGTATACATCTTCTATATATTAATACGTGAAGAGAAAACTTTGTACCCCTTTTTAAGCATATTGCGCGCACGGAGGAGTGTGAGATTTGGCATAGTTAAAGTTTATATGGAGAAGGAGTGCAGAAAGCTAAAATTTATATATAATATTGTTACAAATACATTAAATTAAATAAAATAAAACATTCATTTCCACTTGAAAATTCATTTAAACTTTTTCAAACAATGGTAATTGTTAAAAATAAAACAATTTTGTTGCCAGGCAACAATAGTCTGTGGAGTGTATGTCAAGGCAAAAAAGCGTTTATTTTATATTTTGTATATTAGATATCTGTGTTTTATATATTAATGTGCAGTTGAAAGTGAAATACAGCTTGCTTAATACTGACAGATTGACTGAATGAGCTGTGAATTTTGTGTGATTTCAAATGTTCCTTTTTCAATAGTCTGTGGAGTGTATGTCAAGGCAAAAAAGCGTTTATTTTATATTTTGTATATTAGATATCTGTGTTTTATATATTAATGTGCAGTTGAAAGTGAAATACGGCTTGCTTAATATACACCTGTTGCAAAAGGAAAATTTTGTAGCAGCAATTTGAATTGACTTACTCTCGCCTAATTATTATTGGTGGTTTCAAAAAAGTGAGTACATTTTATTATTTTTAAATTAAACCCTGTCTAATCTTAGTTTCAGTAATTTCATTACATGTTTTTTTTACATTCAGATATTCGCACCTAATTCCATTATGCCTCGACATAGAACATTGACGGGTCGGAGTGAGAGACAAAGAAGAAGGAATATATATTCGCGTGAAAGTCAAAATGATAATAGACCAAATGCAAATTTAAATAGTGTAAATAGTATAACATTGACGGGTCGGAGTGAGAGACAAATAAGAAGGAATATATATTCGCGTGAAAGTCAAAATGATAATAGACCAAATGCAAATTTAAATAGTGTAAATAGTATACAAAATGATGAAATTATTTTGAGGGATACATTTAAATGCGCACTGAATGTCATTCCAAGAAATTTTAATACTTTTGATTGTGGATTAATGCATTTACAATGCAGGTTTTGCAATGCAAAACATTTCGAATCTGAGGTCACTTTAGGTTAAAGGACTGCATTCACTTCATGTTGTCATAAGGGTAAAGCAATATTACCGGCCTTAAGTCAAAATGAATACTTTAAATCATTGTATGATGGACATACTTCAAATAAACCTTCAATAAAAAGAAAGTAAAAAAATTATTTTGAAAACATTCGTAAATACAATTCATCATTTGCTATGGTTAGCTCAGAAGCTAAAATTTCGGATACAGTTACGCGTGGCGTGTATCATTTTAAAATACATGATGTTTTTTATCACAGATCAGGTCCAATGACTGCTGGATATGGTCGCTCACCATGTTATGCGCAATTATTTTTTTATGATGTTGACACTGCTGTCAATTATAGATTACGTGAACACTATAATCAAACATGCAATAACAATATAATGCGCGAAAACTCTCTTGAATTGGAACGCATTAATCCTTTCGTTCCGTCATTCATTGCAATGAAAGATCATTGTCAGAGAGTTGAAAATCAAAATA
This sequence comes from Magicicada septendecula, assembly GCA_034769895.1. Taxonomy (NCBI): domain Eukaryota; kingdom Metazoa; phylum Arthropoda; class Insecta; order Hemiptera; family Cicadidae; genus Magicicada; species Magicicada septendecula. The sequence continues at coordinate 266,362,874 of CM068368.1, read as the reverse complement.
AAGACATTTGTATGCTCATTAAAGTAAATCGTGATTTAGATCTACGCCGTTATAATGATGCAGTTCAAACTGATGTAGCAGTAATATTTAGTACAGTTGATGGTGAGCCACCCTTTGAACGAAATATGGTTTCATTTTCAAAAGTTAATGGTACCATTAAAAATATCTCTGTTTTGGATTCATCATTGGACCCTTTAGCGTATCCATTACTTTTTCCAAATGGTGATACTGGGTGGCATATCAATATTTCTCATAATGTACCAACTACATCTAATTCAAGAGCGCCCAGAAATAAATTAACCATGCTTCAGTATGCAGCCTATCGACTTGCAATTAGAGAAGATTTTAGCATGTTGCACCATTCACAAAAATTATTTCTGCAGTGGATAGTTGATATGTATGTGAGAATAGAGGGCACAAGGTTACATTTCATTCGACAAAATCAAACAAGTCTTAGGTCTGAAGTTTACAACAATTTAACAGATTATTTAGAATTGAACCCCAATGTCAATAATGTTGGCCGTAGAGTAATTTTACCATCTTCATTCAATGGATCTCCAAGAAATATGTATCAGAATTATTTAGATGCAATGTCAATTGTACAACATTTCGGAAAGCCTTCTTTGTTTATTACAATGACTTTCAATCCAAGTTGGCCTGAAATAGTTAGCAATATTGGTGTAGGTGAGTCAGCTAATTTTCGACCTGATATTGTTGTGCGTGTATTCAAGTCCAAACTGAAAGCATTAATTGAGGGCCTTACACTAAAAAAAATCTTCGGCAAAGTTGAAGAACTCATTTATACAATTGAGTTTCAAAAGAGAGGATTGCCTCATGCTCACATTTTACTCTCTTTAAATGAGCAAGATAAAATTGTTAACGCTACCGATATTGATAAAGTTGTATCTGCGGAGATTCCTAACATTCAAACACATCCTACATTACATGAATATGTTGTAAAACACATGATGCATGGTCCATGCGGTGTACTTAATCCAAATTCTGTATGTATGAGAGATGGAAAATGCACAAAAGATTATCCAAAACGATTTAATGAATTTACATGTGAATCATTAAATGGATATCCATTATACAGAAGGCGTGATAATGGTATTAATGCTGAAGTTCGCGGTAGTTGCCTCGACAATCGTTATGTTGTACCATACAATCCGTATTTACTTGCCAAATTTAATTGCCATATAAATGTTGAAGTATGCACTACAGTTAAAAGTGTTAAATACATTTATAAATACGTGTATAAAGGCTATGACAGTGCATCTGTTGAATTAGGTTCAGAGAGAAATGAACCAGGTCAAGAAATACAAATGATGAAGTTAAAAATTTTTTAAATGGCCGTTATGTTGGATCAACTGAAGCTGTATGGCGCATCTATGAATTACCAATGCATTTTCAATCACATGTCATCGTTAGACTTGACATTCATTTACCGCGTAGACAGAATGTTTACTTTCGAGAAGGGCAAGAACGTCAAGCAATTGAAAATGCAAGACAAACAAAATTATTAGCATTTTTTGAATTGAATCGATCAGATCCATCAGCGCATGAATATAAGTATATTGAAATTCCTTTGCATTATGTGTGGGAAGATTCCCGAAAAAAATGGAAGAAGAGAAGCCGTGGAGGTGATAAAATCATTACACGCATATATGTAGTATCACCAAAAGACATCGAACTTTTCCATTTACGATTGCTTTTATTACATGTCTGTGGTCCAAAATCATTTGAGGATGTTAGAACATACAATGGAATTATACACACTTCTTTTGTTGAAGCGTGCCATGCTCGCGGCATTGCTTCAAATGATAATGAATGGCGCGAATGTTTAAATGAAGCAAAAGAATTACATTCACCAAAACAAATGCGAAATTTATTTGGTTACATTTGTGCATTAAATGTGCCAGCCAATGCATTGGGGTTATGGAATGAATTTAAAGTATATCTTAGTGAAGATTTTTTGAGAGATTACAACGATGAAGTATCCTTTAATACAGCTCTATTAGAAATTGAAGCTATTTTGAATGTTCATAATTTGTCATGTCAAGAACTTGGTTTACCAGTTCCCACGTATTCGCAGAGAACAGACGAAGCAAATGCTATTGATCCAATAGAACAAGAGTTTCTGTTTTCTGAGCATTATGAAACTGCAAATATTGAACAGCGTAATCTAATTGATCGTGTGATTCGTGAAGTTTTGCATCATGATACTGGGTCTAATGTTTTTTGTTTATCCGCTCATGCAGGTTGTGGAAAAACATTCACACAAACAGCAATCTTTCACAAATTAAATTCGCTTAATCTTAGTTGCATTGCAACAGCGTTCAGTGGCATACGCTGGTAACTCTATTACTTGGAGGTAGAACTTTACACAATGTGTTTAAATTGCCTATACCCATTTTGGAAAATTCTGTAGCGAATATTACCGCAAATAGTAGCTATGGACGTTACATAAATTCATCATCATTGATAATTATTTATGAAATTTCTATGTGTCCACTGCAAGTGTTGAAAATCATAGATAGATTATTGCAGGATCTATGCGATGAAAATGATAAACATGAACCATTTGGAGGGAAAACGATACTTCTGTGGGTGATTTTCGGCAAATCTTACCAGTTGTCCCACATGGATCACGTGCAACTTTAATTGAAAATTGTGTCACGAGTTGGCATAAATTTGTTTATTTTCATAAAGTAACGTTTACTTAAAATATGAGAGCCTTACCAAGTGAAATAGAATTTGTCGAATTCTTGAAAAAAATTGGTAATGATGAAGCCCCACAATTCCCTCAGTTTGGTGAAAATATTATTGAAATACCTCAGCAATTAATAGGAGATGAAAATAATATTATTAATGAGGTGTATGGAAATATTTCCGAAAACATACTCTCAGATAACATGTTGAAGTCAGTTATTTTAGCACCTAAAAATGATGATTGTACTTTTATTAATACTGCTATACTTAATCGAATACCAGGTGAACAGAAAACATATCATAGCTACGATAAAATAATTTGTGATGATGACAATGAAATCAATAACTATCCAGTAGAGTTTTTGAATTCTTTGACTATTAGTGGTTTGCCACCACATAAGTTAGTATTCAAAGTTAATTGCATCGTTTTACTGATCAGAAACTTAAATACAAAGGAAGCATTAGTCAATGGAACAAGAATGCGCATCAAGTGTATGCATCGTAATGCTATTGATTGCGAAGTTTTAACTGGAACCGCACGCAATAAGAGAATTTTGATTCCACGTATAAATTTAACATATTCCGGTACTGTTTTACCATTTAACTTTCAAAGAACTCAGTTTCCAATTATACCTGCATTTGCGATGACAATAAATAAGTCTCAAGGACAAACATTCGAAAAAATTTGAATTTTATTGAGGCAGCCAGTTTTTACACATGGTCAATTGTACGTCGCAGCAAGTAGAGTTCGATCACTCGATGGTTTGAGATTTTATATTTCCGAATATAATGGCCAAGGGCATTTAGCAAATGATGAAAGAGTTTTTACAAAAAACATCGTTTACACAGAAGTTCTGAATCATTAAATTCACTTTCAAACTATTTTAAGTTCAATGGACAACATTTATTTTTTTAACCGCCCGGTTTTTTTGATTTAATGAAAAATATATGAAAAAATACGAGGCACGTATTTTTTATTTCATTTTTTATTTTGTATTAATTTTTTATTTAAATTTTATATAATTCGAAAAAGATAGGCAAAATAACTGTGTAGCCTTGGCGAAACCTGGTCAGTATGGCAATAAAAAAAACCCAAGGGAATGTCAAAAAACGCGCTATTGCTTTTTAAATATGGCTTAGCCAAGCTAAACCTCATTTTTCCTATCTTTCATATTTTTCAAATAACTCGAAAATTAATGCATAGAAAAAAAAATTAAAAAATTATATAAGCTTTGTAGCAGATAATCTTCAAACTGTTTTCGAATTTTGTACCTTACCAAAAATGAAATGTAATCCACTGGAATTGAAAACAATGTGTCTTATACTTCTATGAATGTCAAGTCTCATTTTTATTTGCGTTTATTTGATTCAATAATAACATGAAAAAATTAAAACTGACAATGAATTATATCAAAAAATAAATACGAATACAAGCTGTAATTGTGTTTTTTCAACTGTTACTAACATTAAATTTTAAATTTCATAGGTATTGCAGGGAATTAAGGCAAACAACACACGCTAATGACGTATTTGTACACGCTCGCAGCTGACGTAATATAACAGAATTCAAAAAAATTATATGCAATGATTATAGAGGTATACTCTTTGACAAAAGAACCTCAATAACGTTCAAACTTAAAAATTTAATGAATTACGGTCGAATTTCGACCACTGGGCGACCACTAGTGAAGAATTATTGTTTTGTCGTCCTTTGGAACCGCGCATAAGAGGGAAAGACATTTATCTTCAATTTGACGAATTGTTCACAAATAAGAGTTTACAATGGAGTAGTTGCGTCGGAGTATGTACAAACGGTGGTTTGTATTACAAGTTAAAGCTGATGGCAATGAACATATTTTTAGTCACTGCATGATCCATTAGGAAGCACTCGTGGCCAAAAAAAGTATCACCAGATTTAAATGGTGTGCTTTGTGATGCTATTAAAATAATAATTAATTTCATAAAAACCGAGCCCTTAGCAGTCGTCTATTTTCAAACCTTTGCAAAGATATGAATTCCGATTACCATACCTTATTGCTACTTGCATTAGTACGGTGGCTCTTAAGAGGACGAAGTTTGTGCAGATTATTGCAGTCGAAAGATGAAGTTGTTACATTTTTATCTGAGCAGAAATCCGATTCCGTTTCTTTTCACAGTGAGTTATGGCTTTAAAAACTGTATTACTTGTCAGATATTTTTGAAAAATTGAATGACTTAAACACGTTACTTCAAGGAAATAATTTGTATCTTATTTACGTTAAACTGTAAAATCGAAAGTTTTGATAAAAAAAAAAGGCAAACATATGGAAAAATAGAGTGGAAAATGGATCTTTAGAAATGTTTACAACTATAGATGCTTTTATAACTGAAAACAACCTTTCCAAAAATATAATTCTGAAAGTTAAAATTGATCATTTGAAGTGTCTGGAGACACAATTTCAAAAATACTTTCTCTAAAATTTTGAAATTGAACAAAAAAATTGGGTTCATAAACCATACTCAATTGAAACGATTAATGTCAGTCATTTACCATTAAACCCTCAAGAAGAATTTGCCAAGTTATCGAGCGACACAGGTTTAAAACTTGAGTTTTCCAAAAAATCGTTAAATCAATTTGGCTCGGGATTAGGACAGAATTTCCAACACTTTCTGAAATGGCCCTAAACATAATTCTACCATTTTGTACTACATATTTATGCGAAGCGTCATTTTCAACATTAACGTTTATAAAATTAAAAAAATCGATCAACTTTGCAAAACGTTGAAGAAACTCGATTGTATCAAATGTTCATCCAAAACTTAAGTCTTTATGTAAAAGTAAACATGCACTCCCAGCTGATTAGTATGAATATTTGGCTTTGTCTTTAATACGTGGTAAAATTATATTCGTATTTATACCAAAGAATTGTTTTCGAATAAATTTTCTTTATGATTTATTATCAGCAAATGTTTTAACTATAATATTCGTAGTTCAGGGTCGCGAAAATATTTCCTCGGGTAAAGGGAGTCGCCAAGTTGAAAAGTTTGAGAAGCCGTGATGTAAAGTATAATGTCTCTACCACTCGATGTATTGAAAATATCACTGAAGATGTGGAGAAATGTCGTTTATCAATTTATACGAATCTAAGGTCATCACTGAATACAAGCGCACGTAGCCTTAAACAATATTAATAAATTCAAATATAAATTAAAAATTATTATTAAATTGACAATTATCGCTAAGCCTACGTACAATACGTACACGCGCGCGCGCGCGCGTGTGTGTGTAAAAAATTATATAATATAGTACTGTATGTTACAGAATATACCTATGACAGTAAGGCTACTACTACTACTACTACTACTACTACTACTACTACTACTACTACTACTACTAATAATAATAATAATAATAATATTACGAATATTATTATTATTATTATTATATCGTAATATAATATCGTAAAATTAATAATCGTAATATTATTATTATTATTAAAATTATTATTATTGTAGTAGTAGTTGTTGTTGTTGTTACTACTACTACTACGACTACTACTACTGGAAAAACTGTACATCCACATCCATAGCGGAAATGCCCTGCATTTTGAATAGTTTACACTGCCTTCAATAGAATGATAGCCTGTTACTTTTCAAAGGTGTTTCAATTAATTTCTGAAAAACAAAGTTAAGCATAGTTGAATATACTTAGTGTAACCTACTTCAGTTTTAATTTCTGAAAGGGTAAGAAATTCAAGTCTCTTAATTATACATCGCCAACCGTGGACAATTGTTTGAAAACATAATTGCGCGTGCATTTGTTCGTACTGCTGGTTAATAATAGTGGGAGTATAATACACTGATTAATGCACACTCGGACTTTTATGAGCATTTACAATGGCTAGTGTTTTAAAAATTGTGTTTTGTATTATTTGAATTTGATCGGATATTAAATGATGTGTTTGTGTTTTATGCTTATATGTATCCAGGATTTCCAAACGTTCATAATGGTGTCTTGTACTTAACAAGTTAGTACTGAGTTATTAACACTTGAAATGGCATGTGTTGTTAAGCTGGATTTGCAAAAGTATGTTTTTAATTTATCTGTAATTATATTGTCTTAACATTTTAAGTATTTTATAAAAAATTAGTAAACATAATCTGCTTCACATTTCTGCTCTATGTCTTGCCTTCTTTATTTAATAAAAACAATTAACACAATGCTGGTGATAGTTGTGTTTCATCTGTATAGGTCGAAGCTCGGGTGAGATCAATTCAGTACACGGCATGTATTTCAATTAATACGTAATATTTGATTTCAAAATATTGTCAGAACACAAATAGCCTACTAGAAAAATGATGGTGATGCTGATAATAATAATTCTGCTACTGCTGCTGCTGCTGCTGCTGATGGTGATGATGGTGATGATGGTAATGTTGATAGCGATGTTGCTGATGCTGGTGGTGGTGATGTTAGTGATGACTAAACGACGACGAAGATAACTACGATGTTGATTATAATTTACTGATATACACTTATTGGAATGCCTGTGCTTAAGAAACTGAGATTATAGAATTACTAAGTGATACGAGTTTATACTTTTCGGCGACTATTTTTTGTTGATGACTACTAGACATCATTAACTCTAGACACATAAAATGTTTTATAACTTCAAGGATAGAAAAGTATTTAAAAAGTTTGACCTTTAAAACTACCTGTGAGTTAAAACTAGCTGAAGTTAAAACTTAACTTAAAAGTTAAAACTAGCTACAAACTTTTTATTTACAAGTGGCACTCTTGGAGTTCTATTAATTTTTACATCCTGTTCAAAGATTGGTGAGCTCCTACTTTTAAACTTTCACATTATGTAAGATAAACAAATAAATACGTATATTATTTTATTTCTCTACCCGACCGTGTGATTTCTTATTTTTTAAGTTTGTCATTATTCTATAGAGCACTGATAACACGGGTTTACTCCTTTCTGACACGAGCGTCATATCTATAGAGCTGCTGTGAATAAACCAAGCACCGGAAAATAAATTCCCGTTAATATGTCATTTGCACATATGTTCTCTATTGCATCTGAAAATTTTATTTGTGTCATATAACATATTAAAAGTTATTAACATTTTTCTGCACCGTGCTATTGTGTTACCTTAAAATGCTACAAGTCTAAATTTTAATTCGAAAACTAAATTTTAATTTTAAAAGACTGTCTAAAATTAGGAAATTTTGAATAAGATCGTAAACATATAACTTCTGGTCATTTGCCAATCGATAGGTATGTGAAACACGAAAGTTAATATGCCGCGGAAGGAAAAGTACGCTCACGTACGTTGCGAAATGGGCCTCTTTCAGATTATGTCTAGCAGCACTTCTAACAAACTCCATTTAAGTTAATTTATTTACTCGTAAAGTTTGTACTGCGCGGCCACTACTTTACTGTAAGCTGTAAGAGGGTCGCCGGCAGTTTTAACGTAAAATTTTTATTTTCGCTTTCAAAATATTTTGAGCGTTCACTTCTTCTCATGGTTTTCAATTGCAGAGCTTTTAGGAAAACGTATATTTTCAGAAGATCCTTGTGGCTTAGTTTGATCCTCATGATCCAAATATTTTTTTTCAACTTGAATAAATTATTGTAAAAAGTGATTACAAGTTATTAGAAACTTGAACGAAACTATTCATACAACACACAACAAACACACTAAGGGAAAGACGGGATACATAAAATTTGCAAGGGAAATACAAGGAGTGTCAACTGTCATCAAACTACAACTCAAGTTGTATTGCTTACTGCAGTTAGAATTAATTAGAGATAAGTGCGACATACAACATTGAGAACGTGCTGTCTCGTCTACCTTGAAAGTATACGTTGTATATGCCATTACAGGCTTAGGCGTGATGTTCAAACACCATTTATAAACAACATGAACAAGCTCATTTATCAAGTTTGTAGGATTTTTTATTATAACGGTTTCACGTTGTATTCTTTCCGTATGAAATGTTTCTAATGAACTAATGTGTTTTATGATAAAACATAAAAAGTTATTTTTTGCAAATACGATACTTTGTTAATGAGTTTAACATCCTCTTACATTTTCACAAACATTTGCTATTGGTGTACAATAATTTCCTATTGTTTATCCTCTACAACTGTAGGTATGTTACAATTGACACAATTGGCCTAACAAAGATCTGTTGTTAGGTCTTTCAATCGCCCTTCACAGGTAAGAAAGGTTTATTTTATTTTACATTATTTTGTAGTTTAGTCTTATATTTCTATTATGTTTTCTCTAATGTTTATGAAAAGATTTTAATCGTAATTATGTATAATTTGCCAATATTTTATTTTATAATGTTTTATTATAAGTTGTTTTGTGTTATTTAGATTCTGAGGACGATGCCAGAGTGTAGGGGTGGCAACGTTAAGCGAGAAGCAGTATGAGTAGAGGACACCCATCGCTTAGAGAATACTGTATGTTGTAATCTTACGTCCTCTAATCCAACGTAAAGGTCAACGAAACATTTTCATAATTAATTTCAATAGGCTATACTCGTAACTGACTGGCATACAGTTAGCCCTCATTAGTCCATCGCAATAATGGCGTGCCTCTTTCTGTCATCTACGATTAAAGGTTATGGGACCTTATTACACGAAACAGATTAAAGTACACATATCTTGTATACCAAGAATATTCTAAATGTACTAAATAGTTGTACCAGACAATACCCTAAATTTCAGTGTAATAATTTTAGTGTAATAAATATTTATATTATAGTAAAAATTTATAAATATTATGGAGCTTAGTAGTTTCATAGTAACAATAAATTAAACAAAACGACGAAAAAGTCTGCAAGTTACTGTAACACAATTCAAAATCTATGACAAAAGTTTAAGCTTGTTACTGTCTTTAAGTTTTAATTAATTTATTTATTTATTGTTCAAGTCCTCTCCATATGCCAGTAGATATTCATATTCGGTAATCGATCAGACCTCACTATATTCGGATTTATATCCAAATTTATAAAGATTTAATCTCGTATTCTAGTATTTTAAAAATGCGCTAGTGTTAAATGTCTAAGTACTAAAATATTATGAAAAAGTACAGTGACGTACGGTGATTTCAAAATATTGTCGTGAGACAAAGTGCCTACACGAAACACTATAGACCAGCGTACACCTTGCATTTCAAACAAAACTTTATATGAACACTGTCAGAAAACAAATCAATGAATCGCCAGGTTGTGGCGTTCGTCTGACTACACGATAAAAATCTTGTCATGAACGATAACATTTGTGCGATCAATAAAACAACGTGAACACATCAAAATATGTGGGGATTTGTTTCTCTAAATGAAAAATATAATACGAAAATGTTATACGCAGTGATGTCGTTTTGTAACAGTTAAACAATTTTGAATTGTTACAATAAGCGGTATTATGAATCCACCACAGCATTAACGCGCGCGAGTAGGAGAATACACTTAAGAAAGTGTAGGTCTACAACACACTAAAGCCGTATTTAATACTTACTTAATTAACTCTATCCCTAATTAATGTAATAAATTATCACAAACATCCGAATGAATATGTCTTAGAATGCGTGAATAACTTAAGCACAAATCGTACTACATAAGCGCACACAAGTTTGTGTGTAAAATTTACTATTTATAAAGGGGTTAATATTACAAAATAATTGCAGGTTCATTAATAAGCTTCAACTTTAAGTTAAGGTGGAGTTATCAGGGTTTCTATAACTCGGCTACGGATAGAAGTAGGAGCCTTGATGTAGATAATCTGTAATACACGCGTCTGAATTCTGTTCATTAATGCTCTTACGTAATTATAACGTGATGAAAATAGATCACAAACAGTTATTGGAAATTCAAAGTTCATCGTGTTCACATTCAGTTCAGCGACATACAAACGACACCATCTATGAGGCAATTAAACAACTTTACTCTCTACTTCTCTTAAAGCATGATAACGCGTCTTTACAAAAATGTTTTTAAATTATTACTTGTCGAATAATACCATAATCGTAATTTCGTAATTTTATTAAGTTACAGATATGGTGGCTGTAAAACAATATTACACAAACAACTAATTATGGCAACTGTAATCAATAAATCTACCTGATGTCAGTCGAGTCTTGCTTGTTTACGATGCGTTTTCAGTTATCATATCTTTTATATAAATTTCCAGTAAACCCGTATCGAATTTCACTCTAGACCTTATTACACTGTTTGACCTTATTAATTGAAATCTGAGTTGTTTTTCTGTACAGACTACAGACAGATTGACGATGTGTCAGATATTCGTTACCAATATTCAAATTTCGCAAATAAAAATGTTAATTCCTACATTAGTTATGATATTTTCTTTATATTTGACCTCTCAGCAACTGATAGGATCATGTGGACACTGGATTACATAGCTACTTACTTTACTTTTACTTTTTCACGTCAGGGCATATTCACAACTTCTGGGCTCAAAACGGACGGTGTCAGTACGTTTACTGTTCTTAATAAAGATTGCCCATCCAATTTGTTAGTGTTTATCTGTCACACGCATGCAATCGTTAACATCCTACATAAAAAAAATCTATTTTATTTAAAATTTTCCAAAATATTTTACAAATTAATAGTCAAAACAGGAGTAGGCGTAATATTTAGTATGCCCTTTTTTTCATTTATTGTGATGGCCTATAACTCAAGTCTTATAGGTGCTACATCATGAAACCAAACACGGACTATAGTTGAAATAAGTTTGTCTTTTCTGGTATAGTCATATTTTCTAAGCCTATTCTTGACAGTGCTGTAAAGCTTTTCAATTGGATTCATGTCAGGTAAATTACCTTATTAGTGTAAAACTGAAATTCACTACTCATTCATTTTTGGGTTGGCGTATACGACAGCGAGCAAGATTTTGTTTAAACATAGATGTACCGTCTTGAGTAAGTTTGTTTGGTTACTACTCATATTGATCATGATATATACAGGAACAAGGCCTCCTTGTAAACAACCCTTACTGATCATGCCTTACGAAATGTTCCTCTTTGTTTAGATTAACTTGCAAAACGGTATGAAACAAAACAATAACGTAATGAAGTTAAATATTTCAACGTACGCAATAAAGGAAGAAAATGAATAAAACGAGGTGAATCACACACAATAACACTCAAGCAGATAAAGTAAGAAACGTATTAAAAGTTTGTTTGTTTTATTTATCGTTAAAAACGTTTACGGAAACAACGGCAATTTGTTTCATCGTTAGGTTTGTCGTAAGAGTTCTTAGCGGATATTTATTTAATGTAGTCTGTAGTTGGGCAACAAATTATCGAATTACAGATTGTGCTATTAAATTACAATTAAATAATATTGTCTTTTGATTATGCCCGGTAACAATAACACAGGAATAAAAATATTAAACCTTGACGTTGAACTGTAATTGTTGGCAAATTGTGAATTCCAATCGTGTTACTGTGAAGACTGAAACTTAAAAGTTACTTTAGACAAAAAATTTCTTTGTTTTACCAACTGAAGTCTGAAACGTTTTTTCACTAATTGTCAATTTAAAACTCGCTAATTTGAAACTCGTCTCCACATGTATTTAAATGTCATTAGAATTAGCATCCAGAAGTGTGCCTGACATTAACAGACAATCCCGAGGTATATTTAATTTAATTTCTCTCACATATAAACTGTAATAAAGAATAATGAAAGCAGAAGAAACTTTGAGAATGAAAGCACAAACGAGAACAGAAATACTTTAGAAAGAGAAAAATTCAGAATAAACCATGGGGTAAATGTAAATATAACAAAAATTGTAATAAAAAATTTATGTTAAATATAAATTATTATTTAAAATACTAAGACGTTTACTTAATACATTTCTAAACGTAAAAGAACATAACATCAAATTATATACTGTGTACTTTATAATAATATTGAATAACTTAATATTTACTTGTTGGTTGTGAAGTGAGTTGGTTTGGATAAAGAAATTTAAAGCAAGACCAAGTAAAGTCAATTTTTCAATGGAAAATAAGAAACAATCACAACTGACTACCAAAGAATTTAATTAATTATTTAAGTATTTAGTAAGAACAATTAATATGTGTGTGCACTTGATATGTGTGTAATAAGACATAATATAACATAAACGTATTAATTTGTCTTATGTGTCATCTAAGTATTATCATAGTTAATAATTTATCATAAGAAACAAGAAATAATGGAAATAATAAACATGGAGGCTATTCGGAAACTTGGATTTATATTAATACTAAACATGTAAAACGTAATTAGCAGGCGTATATTAAGTTCATAATTTCTTATTCTTTTGTTAAAAAAAAATTTAGTACGCGTCTGAAAATATGTGTTTAGGAAGTTTTTTCTCCTTCTCGATTCTGATGTTAAGATTTTGTATTCTCTTCAGTTTACAAAAATTATTACATTCATAAACCCTATATTTGTTCATAAATGAAGCATATCATCACCTTACTGTAAATTCGATGACTATGGCATAAAATGTCAAGTAGAAACGGTGACAATCTATTTATATATATCGACCAGTCCGTACCGATTGTTTAACTAGGAAATAAGTGTTGACCTGACACTTAAGTAAATAAAAAATATTATGAAAATACAGTTTGTTTCAGTTAGCCTAAGTTCATCGTAAATTCATTGCAACCTCTGTTTAATTTATCTTATGATGATGTTTGTTTTCGTAAATTTCTTATCAACACGTTCAAAACTTCGAAACATCGTTCAGATTTGTATTTAAATTACAGAATTGTGTAAGAATTTAGGTGATGTCCATTCAAACAAATCTATAAGAGATATGTGATACTAGCTTGTATTTTCAAGTGTGTGTGTTTGCGCGCTCAATTTGCTCTTCTAAACAGAATCTATATTTTTAATTACATATACATTTTTTAATATCATTTGTGCCGCCATTAATTGTTAGCTTTTTTTGTATCAATGAGTATTTACGATCTTGTGGCACTTGATGTTAATTGTACATAACACAACAGTGTAACTATATAGAAATTTAACTGGAGTTAAAATCCAAACAAACATAAAACAATTATATTTATGACAAAAACCCTAATGTTAGTTGAGTTAACGGTTCACTATGAATCAGTTAATTAACTTTTATATTTTATAACATTAATTTTTTTATCTGTCTATTTACGTTTCTTTAAGCTATTTATATTTTTAGTTGGCCAAACCCAAGTAACACTTTTGCTCCGAAATAGTTTTAAGAACTATTTAACAATTTTAAATCAATAAATAACATACAAAAAGAGTACAGTACGCTATTTATTACACACTCACACACACACTCACACACACACACAACAACAAATAATTTTCAGAATGTCCCGTTTTTGTTTATACATATTATTCTACTGCACGAAACATTATAACTTTTATATATACATATATATGTGTGTTAATCATAAAAAAGTAATTATTAATAACTTGATCAATTAATTCTTTCTGACTGAATTCGGAAATGCAAGTGTAACCTCTTTGGTACTTATCAGCGTTATCAGCAAAGGTACGGACAACCAAAAATTTTATAAAAGGATTATTTAGGAATGTTAAACGTTACAATAAAATTATATGGCTATGCAAAGTGTACAACATCTATGCTGGCACCGCCACTACTACTACTACTACTGCACGTGAATTAATCTGAATTGCAACTCACCTCTGTTGTTTTCCCGGCGTCGGAGTCTTTGTAAGGAGGGCGTCTGGAGCGCTGTGGAAAATCTATACCAGGACCAGGAACGGAGCATGCGCATTAGGCCTTAGACCGCCGCAGTTTCAATCAAACCCATCACCGACTGGCTGTATGAATGTGTGCGATCGACCCATCTCTCAGTGTCCAGCAGTCGGGCTGCCAGCATGTGCACGGAACTGCCGCGGAATTCCCTATCTGTTCTGTACAACGCATACGTACACATGCTTGTGTGTTTGACAACGCAAGACTCCCTGGATACGAAACGGTTATAGCAAATTAAATGTTTGTGCTTCACATCAGAGCAGAATTTATTAGTGGCAACTGTGGGCACAGCAAATAAAAATGAACCAGTAATAACAAAAGTTCGTTAATGTGAAATTTTTATAAATGAGAAAAATCTCAAATCACTTTTCTCTTACAAATAAATATGGCAGATTGACCTACATCCCTCGTAATTTAATCGTCGTTAACAGCTTATACAATAATCAGTTACAATAATTTCTTAGAGGAAGTGGATATATCTCATAATCGTCGAATCGAAAGAATAAATTACGAAAATCATGACAATGATCGTTGGAACGAACAGTTTTAGAGTAAGCCATTTAGTTTTTAACCGACTTCAAAAAGAAGGAGGTTGTATATTCATCATGGTTTTTTCTTTAATATATGTTCGAGAATTAATCGAGAACGGCTGGGCCGATTTTAATAAATCTTTTTTTTATTTGAAAGGGCATGTTCCTGCAGTGGTTCCATAGTACTTACAATTGGTATTGGACAAATAGGCCTACTACGCCAGTACTAATAGAATACTCTACTTTATACTTACACTTATGCTTTGAAAATCCAATACTAGACTGAGATTGCTTCATCAATATGACCAATAATAGATATACCAAAATGTACATTCAAATCCGACGATTATTACAATATAACAGTTGCTGAAGTCATTGGTAAATACTCCCTGTTTTGCTCTTGAGTATTAGGATTTGCTCGCAATGATATGCATTCTCTATAATACCTACCATCTACTATAACTATATAATCTATGTCAATTTTAGTCCAAGTATTTGGATCTAATAAGAAAAACCCTCACAAGCAATGCTATGCCAGTATACTGTTTACCACGTGAATCGATGTTGAACCGTTCATCACCTTGATGAATGACCCACTTAAAACCGATATGTTGTCGTTTATAGTTACGTATTTATTTAACGCATCAAATACTTTGATATTTCTTTGTTAGATCTCTTGAGTCTGCATTTGCATATTATCTCTGCATTTCGCATTTTCAATCACCTGAACTATCTCAGAAATATTTTAAGTCAATACATTGGCAAAGTTGGGTCTAGCGTCAAGATATAAGTTGCTATGATTTAATAACCACTGAAGTCCAATTATTAGTCGTTCAATATTTTCCAAGTGTCTGAGTGCGTTTCTGCCTGTCTATGTGTCTGTAGGCTTATGTAGAAATTTTTCTATGGCGAACGATAACTGCCACAAATTCAAACAGAATAAAATAATTTTATGCACATGTACCCAAGTTGTAGAGGACTCACGGTCTCTTTGAACAAGATTTTGGTGAAAATTGGTTAAGGGGGAGGGATAGTTTACCTGCAACCTTTTACGTTTTAACAAGAGTAAAGTACTTAATTTTGATAAATAAAGTATCCTGGAAAGAAGGTTATAATAATCCACTGTATAAAGGTAAAAAAATATCTATGAATAAAAAGGGTATTTGACCTCTGCGAAGAACAACGGACGGAATGGTGGAAGAGATCTCAATGATCCAACAGAAGGACGTGCGGAAGAGTCTTAGAAGAGCAGACCTCTTCAAAAACCTGGGTTGATCTGGCTTCGGATGATAGCACCCAGTAAGGGTGCCTAGGGTCACAGGTGAAACCCGGTCAACGCGGATGAGTCATCTCAGTTCCCAACGACAGAGAGAGCGGAAGAACCTAGTGGAGTAAACCACGAAAAACAATCATGTTTGGACTAACAATCCGATCTTATCTCGGAATTTAATTCCTACTTTTACACTTTATACAATTTCAATTGCAGTATGGAAAGTGGACTGAAGACAGGAAAAAACGGGATTTGAAGGGAGAGGGAGTAATTTTTTGAAAACTACATTTTTTATGTCGAATAAAGTACTTTATTTTAAAGGATAACATAGCTTAATAATTACATATAATGAAACTGTTGCTCAATAAAGTGTAAATATAAAAAATGGGGTTGTTTGGTTGAGGGGGACGGGTAGTTTACCGGCAATGTTTTGTGTTTTAAAGTACATAATTTTGATAAATCAAGTATCCTGAAAAGAGGATCATAATAATCAAGTGTAAAAAGGTAGACGAAATATCTATAAATGAAAATGGTAGTTGAAGGGGGTGGAGGTAATTTTTTGAAAATTATCTTTCTGATGTCGAGTAAGCTACTTCATTTTGAATGATAAGATACTTTAGTAATTACATATAATGAAACTATTACTCAATAGAAGTGTAAATATCAAAAACGGGGTTGTTCGGTTAAGGGGAAGGGGAAGTTTACCTGCAATGTTTTGTGTTTTAACAAGAGTCAAGTTTTGTGTTTTAATTTTGATAAATAAGTGCTCCGTAAATAAAGTCATATTAATCCATTGTAAAATGATAAATCAGATACCTATAAATAGAGAGGGTAGTTGAAGGGGAGGGGGTGATCTTTTGAAAATTACTTTGCTGATATCAAGTAAAGTACGAGTATTTAATTTTTAAGGGTAAGATACCTTAGCAATTACATATGAGAAAATAGCTTAATAATTACGTATAATGAAACTATTACTCAATAAAACTGTAAATATCAAAAATTTGACTCTATGAAAGTGTAAATATCATTAATGGTGGGGATCGGTTGAGGAGGAGGGATGATTATCAGCGTAGTTCAGTACCTTTATAAGAATAAAGTAACCAATTTGTAAAGATAAAGTGACTCGAAAATAACATATTAAACGACTACCCAATAATAACAAAAATAGTCACAAACAGTGAAAATAGTTTGAAGGTGCAGGACATTTTTTTAGAAATTATCAAACCGAATTCAAGTAAATGATTTTAAATATAAATCTTAGAACATGGAAGTCATGTATGGTTCTCCATACCGATATTTTTAAAAATGGAATTATTCTTGCCAGTATTCGTTGCTGTAGGCTATATCGGATAATTTTTTCAATTCTAGAGGTACATGCATGACGTCCATATTATTCCAAAACGCTTGAGAAGGAACCTTAAATTTATAAATTGCTAGAGCAACGAATGCATCCCACATTAGACAATTCAACTTTGGATAGAAGACCAGCATGGACGACGTTTCAAGCTTACAACGCTGCCTTAGGTATAATAATTTGCTACACACAGACATACAACATCAGCGAATTCATTTACTGATGACGTACAATTATCTTCGTTCATTCAATTATGTCATTTATAATTTTCACGCATATTTCCTAAGCGTTGTGTTTTTTGCTCCTCTCTTTCGTTTTGTCTTGGTTCCGGCTACGTTCCCGTGCTCCCGTCAATCTTTTATTTCGGTCATGAGGTAACTCATCATCCAGATTTTGGTTATTATAACAGTTACGACAGTCATAATCCATCTGATCACGAATCAAACTGAGCCTATGCTCACGCTGATTGCTTTATTCGGTGCTCGAAGGTTTACGAATATAGTTGAGGCAGTGTCAACTTTTGCAGCAGGCGACTCTTGAGATAATCTAGAAAACATACAATCTCTCATTGTGACAACCTAGCTTGTCAAACACCAGAGGTCTTTTGGGAACGTGATTTAGCATTCCGCTAAGATTTTTTAATAGATAAATTTTTTTCTGATATTCTGTCATACGTAATGCATCTTCCTTTCGTCTGCTCATAATTTAAAATATTTACTTCACTAAACACAAATTTTATTTATGAAAAAATAATTTGACCAAATGTTTAAGCAAAATAATCAAATTAATACTAAAAATTTAAAAACAAAAGTTTTTGAAAAAATAAACCAACTTCAAAAAGGAGAAAAGTATTTTAACACATTTGAAATTATTCTATAAAAAGCTTTAAAAAGTAAAAAATATTTTTCCCATTCAAAGCTATTCAATGGAAATATGAAATTTCATAAAAACGCTGTACTGCAACATTTATTATTACGAATGCTACGTGGCAGAAAAAACTCAGCATTTACTAAAGCATCTACATGGGTGAAAATACAAGCTTTCATATAACTTGTATCACCACATGTATCACCAGATCACTAACATACTACAAGCAATGTGATGATTTGTACTATATTACTTAGTTGTACTATGATAATGAAAATATTTATGGTGGTTTTTATAAAAGAACCACCATTTTAAAGCAGGAAGTTTTAAGAACGTTATTGTCTATAGAAAAATCGATACTTTCTTATGCACCGCCCCTTGTTTCACATCATAATAAGTATGAAATGAAGTTAAGTGTTTACTCTAAATAATATGCTTGTTCCTGCTTATTTTATTCAGAAAGAAAATTTTACTTTAACAAAATATTTACATTTTGTCTGAAGGGACAGCTTCCGTATCATCGTCATCATATGGCTCACTGTCAAGTAGAATCAAACATTTACCATAATTAATCTGAAATTGTCACTGAAAAAATGGCAAAGACAAGTAATAGAACTTTTCTGCTTGTACTGCTTGTGTTAATGGAGCCATAGGACATTAGCCATAGTTAAGTAATTGGATCCTTTATCAAATAATCCTTGCAAAGCACTATGGTTCCCTATTTGCACATTGAACATTTTGGAACGAGTGGAATATTTAAGTTCAGGAAAGTGATTTGCCCAAGCCGGGGCATTTTTTAAAATTCTTCGCCAATTTCTAGTCACGATTTTTATTTCTAAAAACCTCCGTGAATTAATCCGGAAAGTGACAAAAACATTATGAATTAAACATCTTATTGATTGAAGCAGCGAAATGAACGACGTTTGCGCTGCTTGAACTTGTGTGGTCTACAGAGGCTCATTGAAGAAACGTTAGATAGCGCAATCCTGTTGCGCTAGTGTAGCCATCACTTTAAACCGGATTTTCTGTGTATGTTGTTTGCAGAATAAAGGAAAGGAATAGTATTAGTTTTGCTATATGTGCTACATTTTATATTAGTTATTAGTGCGAAGTTGAAGTGACTTTTACCGGTATGGATAACGTTTGTTTTCAAACAAGAAGCCTTTAATAGAACCCGAAGCAGGTAGTCTCATGAAGAGGCTAAGGTACTTTTCCCACCTATAAAAGACCTCTAGTATCCTTATGATCCTGAAACCCAAGAAGCCACAAACACTTTTTGGAAGCTACACTCCGTATCACTCTTCCCAGCAATGCCGAACGAATCTGTCGGCAGGGGCACTTGACTACATTTCAGCTAGTTAAGGTCGTTACTCAGCTAGCAGACGCCACAAGCAATCGGCGGGGGGCAGCTAGTGAGGGTCGTTACTCAGCTAGCAGACACCACTAGCTATCGGCAGGGGGCAGCTAGTGAGGGTCGTTACTCAGCTAGCAGACGCCACTAGCTATCGGCAGGGGGCAGCTAGTGAGGGTCGTTACTCAGCTAGCAGACGCCACTAGCAATCGGCAGGGGTCCATTCTTCAAACTAAATGGCATAACCTTGAACTGATACAGCACTCATGGTGTAGTGAAAGCTTTCATTGGCCTGAAGCTTTCTTCAACTTCAACCTGACAATAGCCAGAGTGCATTTTATATATATTAACAAGTCTCAAAGGCCAATTTTTTATTATTCCAATTTATAAACTAAGAACTTATTGATAATATGGCCACTTTCTAGTTCTTAACAAAAAAAAAAGAAGAATAAATGAATGGATGGAAAACCCTAGTTTTTATGAAGTTTAAATTTTAAGGTTTTTAAACATCAAGTTTACATTATTTTATACCAATTCTAATAATTGCTCTGTTGAATTTCATTCAAAATGATATTGTAACAAAACCAAATAGAGCAACTTAGATAGTATCATAATCTGACTACTACTTTCTTTAGTAGTCTGACTACTACTACTAACTATTACTACTATAGTAGTAATATTCATAAGTACAGAGTTTTTTGTTATTTCCATGTAATTATTGATGACAGTAAGAAAAATGTATGTATTCTGAGAGAAAATGTTACTGATGTTTTTTTTAATGTATATGTTATCATTTGATAAAACCCAACAAAAATTTATGATTATATGTAGTTTTTGTGTTTTCTTATCATTCGATGACCCTATTCTGTAGTACCTCTGCAGCTCAGTATAATCTTCAGTAAAATCTCAGATTTTGAGTTTTGTATTAAGTTAATACAAATTACACATTAATGTCACTTTGACGCAATAATTCTTGTTACAAAATTATTTGTACAAAAATATGATATCACTCTACAGATAAAAACAGTTAAATAAAACGTTTAAAATTTGCAGATATTGATGAATATTTACAGATTTCAGATTCTCCTAGAAGAAGAGAATAAATTATTCAAAGTTTCATAATTTTATTGTTAACAAAATCTGAAATTATTAGTACAAACCATTTACAGGATTTACCTAAAAGTTTGCTCAAAATTAAATATTTTCACTCAAATTACGAACAGTGAAAATGTAATACATTTTTAATGAAATTACAAGAATCTTCAAAGGTTTGTGAAACCCATGTTCAGTCCTTCAAAATTTAAAAAAGAAAATGAAATAGAAAAGCGACAGGATT
Source organism: Magicicada septendecula (assembly GCA_034769895.1). NCBI lineage: Eukaryota > Metazoa > Arthropoda > Insecta > Hemiptera > Cicadidae > Magicicada > Magicicada septendecula. Next base: position 266,341,674 of record CM068368.1, on the reverse strand, counting down.
ATAATGTAATTTGTACCTACTGTTACTGAATGAAAGTTACATCACTTATTTAAATCTTGATTTTAGATAGCTACAAATAACTTCATGGGGTCAAAGTTAAATTAAGTTACTTTTTTTTAGTAAAACAATTATTCATAGAGGGTATTCAAATAATGTCACAGTATATGTGGTCAGTGTGTAGACTGACTGCATGACCTATGATCACAACAGGAGATGTAATTTCATTTGTTGACTTATGATCATACTATAAAAACTGAATGAATTTATCTACTGAGAAAAAACACTCATATCACTTAAAGTGGATCATTACTGTATCTCAGTTCTAGTTAGTAATTGCTGCTGGACAGTTCATATCTTTGTGCATTTCAGAATACTGTGTTTCTCTGTGAACATTGATAATAACTATTCACTAGGTAATACATATATTGCCGTAAGTCAAAAATGTATTAATTAAAAGTGACAATTACATATACTTTGATTTTGTTAATAATTAGCATTTATGTGTGTTTAAACTTTTAATTATACTCAAACTGTAAACCCAGAAAAATTTGTTAAGTAATTCTCATTTGCACACACACACACACACACACACACACACACACACACACACACACACACACATATATTTGTGTTGCAAAAAGACAGTTGACATTTTATTTATACTGTAGTTGTAAACAACCATATAACTAATGTCCATGACTTGTTTTGTGAAACCATGAAACATACAGTACTTGTACATCAATACATAAATTAAATTATTTTTAATACTTGAAAAATTTTTAATTTTTAACATTTAAAGCTATATTTAAGATACAGTTTTATTACTCAAAATTCTATACTTGTTAATTTAAATACAACTGTTTTACTAACGACTTGGAACACAAAGTTTTTTATGAGTAAAAACAAAGTTTTACCTTACAACCTAGACATAAAGGTAAAACTTTATGTTTTTACTCATAAAAAACTTTGTGTTCCGAGTTGTTAGTAAAACAATTGTATTTAGTTAAGTAACGGACACATCATGGACAACGAAATCCAAGAACTTGTTAATTTGTGTCAAATTATTATATTTGAGCACTGAACAAAATCTTAAACTAATACTCTAAAATCTGTAGAATACCTAACATTTATGATTAGTCAGCTTACTATAATATAAGTTGTATTATAATATTTAATAAGTAATATACATATTAATACTTTAAACAACTGAAAACTTGTATGTTCTGAAGTAATTTTAAGGAGTCATGTCTCATTTGTTCATACTTGAGGCAATCAATAAAGTTTCTGCTGTTACACAAACACACGCATCACTTAGAAAATGCAAGAATTAATATAATGATATCTTCACTTATTGCATTCAGTAAACTACGGTATTTAAAAAATAAGCACTCTAAGTAAAATTCAATATGCCAAGGCTTACAGAGCAGCTAAATTCACAGAATGTTAACAAGTTAGCTACATTATTAATTTATAGCATAATCGCTTCTGTCATATAAATGTTTTTTTTAATAGGTGAAATTTATTAAAAACTAATCTTGATATCATTATAAATGCCTTTTTAAGATGTAGCTGCAAAAGACTGCCAAGTCCCCAATTACAATTTTTTTCTTCACCTTTTTTAAAAATCTGTGTTAATTGCATTTGAATGGCAATCAGTATTGTTTACAGTTATAATTCTAATTATTTTTTAATCTTTGTAAATTGTTATGATTAAAAACTCACATTTTAGTTTTTAGATACTTCAGAATGTTTTACTTCTAAAGAGCAATAACAAAAAAAAATATGTATGAATAAGAATTTTTTTTCTGTATTCCATGTGTGCTAAGTATTTGTTTTTAAATAAGTAAACAAGTTGGGCTTTACAGAATTCCTGTTTCCTTATTCTCTTAGTGTGGCATAGTTCATTGGACTTTCTATAAAGTAATACACACAAAAAGCCTTGAAAATTTTATCTATTATTTCCATTGTGAGTATAAACTTTGTATCATTTAGTTACATAATTCAGTCCAAATTCATAGTATTCACGATTCTTGTTTGTATTTGTTTGATTCATTGGGCACTATTAAAGATGCACTATTATATACATGTTTGAAAGAGTTATAACTGTAAGACAGTACACAAGTTTTGAACACACTAAGACAGGTAAGGCAGAAATTTAGTGGCCAAAGTACTTCACTGTCAACTGTCAGAGTTTAACTGTCATTAGTTGCTGTATAACTAAGACTTGTCAACTGTAATGTTGTTTCACTATTAACTGTATTCCTGCAACTCGTTATTTAGTCATTTTAGGTGTAATACAGATGTCCAAAGTACATACTCATAAGCAAAATCGCTTTCAGTGTATTTCACTATGTGTTTGATTTGTCTCCAGGTATAACAATTTCCACTATGACTGAAGTGTGAATGTCAGCATTCAATCTGAGTACCACATAGTTAGTATCAGTAACTAGCAGAATATACATTACACAATATTGTTACCTAACTTGTCTTTTCCAGAATAACTTTATGCTTTGTTTGTTTTAAAATATGCTCTCTTCAAATAATGTGTATGATGATATGCTGTGATAGATTGAGAAGTATATACAATATTAGACAGATGATTCTAAACCTTCTCCACAAAATTTAATAACAATACAAGTGGGCCATAATCTGTTTGACAAAAATTCATTGTTTGATAACTTCTAGTGAGAAAGTTCTGTGAAGTTCAGTCTACACTTTACACAATTTTACAACATATGTGTCAATGTTTTGTCAAAATTTATTTTCAGCATCAGGAGCAGTATACGGCAATACAGAAATAATTAATACAGTACATAAATGTCATAGTTGTTACTAGTAACTTTCTTCAGCTGAGCTGAAGAACTTGATCAAATTTTGAATGAAATAGGCCTATTAAGTAGGCCTAAATTTCAATATTAGATAATCAAAAATTATAATGACTAAATGTAATAATACCGGTAATATAATCAATATGGTTAAAACAATAATCATAAAAATTATAAAAATCTCAATTACTCTATGACTTTTTTAGTAAAATGACAATTGTAAAGCAGACAATCATTCAATAAACACTAAAAATTCCAAACTACTGCATTGGTTTAATTTTAATTAAATTTTAAATTTTAAATTAAATTTTAAATTTTAATTAAATTTATAACCATTACTTATGCCTCAACGACTAAAAACTTAGACCTAGTTTTTAATTCTATAAACATTTCCAGAGATGTCTACAAGCCTATATCTAACACTTTTTACAACTGTACATTACTAATAATAATAAGTACTGGTATAGCTTTTTGCTAACCACATAACTAACAAACTACTTGAAGTCAATCCAAATTTTTCAGAGGGTGTTGAGAGGTATTCATTTTGTCAAATTATTAGAGCCAAGTTTGTGTTTTAAATAAAATTCCTCATTAACTTAATGCCCCACATGGACTTTTTTACAATTTTCTTAACATTTTTACAGTTTTTTTTAACTTTAATCCAGTTTGTGATTCCTAACACCTACAAATTTTGAAATTTTCAAAACTTAATGCTGTACTCAGATTTAGCTTAAATTTGATAAACTCGTGGATTTTTGATTTTTTTTTTTTTTAATTTTGCCTCCTCACATTTTTGGCTCCTGACCCTCTGTTTTGGCAGGGTCAATCTAAAAACCAATAGGGTCTGCAGGATAATGTTATGAGACGTGCATGGCAAGTTTCAGAAAAATAAATTGATGAATTGAAAAGGTATCGTGAGATGTACTCCTAACAGACAGACAAATACCAAATGGTTGAGTTTAAACTTAGAACTTGCTTTGCTCGTTCAATTATAAATATTATTTTGTTATTTCTGTTATGTATTATAAGATATAATACACATTCACACAGAAAATGCTTATTGTATATGTGCAGGCCTATTAATTATTTCTGTATTATCCATATGCAGGTCCTAACATGATTTGTGAACACAAATATATTAAATCTATAATTAGTTAATGACCAAGGCTTACAAATTGTTTTATCATTTTATCATAATAATTAATAATTCAAGCATAACTTCTAGTATTAAGCCCTTCAAGTACTCTGTATTAAGCCCTACAGTGATATGAAAGATACAAACAAGGTTAAAATTCTACAACTCAGCCACTGCAAAAGAAGAATGCCTGCACACTACTATCTTGGATAAATGTTCAGATAACATTAATAAGAATGAACCCAAATTGTTAGGGCAAAAGTTTGTGCTCTTGTAGTCACCCTCTTCCATCATGAACTGTTATAGTATATAATGTACCAATAGTATGGTTCTAAGATATTAGATCAGGACTCTTGAGATCTGAGATGAAATTTACCATTGTGGAGAATCTTAATTTTCATAGTATTTCTTTAATGGATTTTTGACTAATTTTACTAAAGATTACTGCATTCAGTCAGATGTTAAATTAAAACTCTCTCTCTCTCTCTCTCTCTCTCTCTCTCTCTCTCTCTCTCTCTCTCTCTCTCTCTCTCTCTCTCTCTCCCCCCTCTCTCTCTCCCTCACACACACACACACACACACACACACACACACACACACACACACACACACACACACACACACACACACACAGAGGCATGCACGTGCACGCGCACGCACACACACACAAATCAGTGATAATCTTTTTATTTAAGTAAAAACCTTATTTTATTTTATTTTTTTTTGTATTTCTAGTATTCAATGTACTGTATCTTATTCCCATGATCTCTAATTACTAAACATAAACATTTATAAATAAATGAAAACTTTCACAGCCAGAGTTGCAATAGTTATCAGACATGTCTACTGTTAAGCCATGGTCTAATATTAACATTTCTTGAAGTGCCAAACAATTATGGCATTTTAACCACCCTCATCATTGACCACCACCAACATTGCCATCTTGGTCACCCTGTGGAGCAATCTAAGTCAGCTGTAGTGGAGCATGTGAGCATGTCCAGTGAAGGTCATACAGTCTTGTTTGTGGAGACCCATTTGCTCGGTTGCAGAGGGAGGTGATCATGATATTCGAGCATGGTGCCTTGAGTATGAATAGATGCGATGAGCCTTGGCCTTGAATAAATACTAGCGGCTGGTACTTAGACATGATGAAATATGGCTAAAAAGAGCTCCACACGATGTGATTGTCTCACAGCTTATGTAAACTGAATCATGGAAACAACTTGAACAGATGCAACAAATGTTTTTTATATAAGTATGCTTTGGGTTTCATTTTAATCTTAATTTATTCTTTAGCAGGCTGTAATACCTTGTTCCCACTCTACTGAAGATGGCCGCCATGGGTGCAACAGAAATGTCTGTATAAACATTATGTTAAGTAACACATTGTATCTCTGCATAATAGATCACAGATCACAGAAAATATAAGTATTTTTTGTATTATGATCAATAAAATTTATTAAAATCAAACAACTCAACTATTAAAGAAAATTATTACTTGCTTTTTAACAACAGTTTTTGTAGATTGACTATGTAGGCTATATATTTGCTGACAACCATTATACCTCAAATGTGATAGTGATACAGAAACTATTTAGTGCCTTACACATCAAATACAATCTGTTGGGATAAAGTACTGTATCAAAATTGAGGGTATGTAAATACAGACACACACACACACATAAATTCATAGAAGAAGGAGGACTACTGATGCTTCCCTACGTAGTTGCCTTAGTTACTTCAATTTACATGTGTATTAAAAGTATATTTCTTAATTTCTGTAGCATTCTCCATAAAGTATAAGACACAATGTTGACTCCTGAAGTGGATATGAGTAATTATGACAAGCTTGGATGCCTACATGATCTTTTCATTACACAGGCAAAGAAGACACCAAACGATACTGCTGTGGTTAGCTATGATGGTACTAAGGTATATAAAAACATGCTTACTTTCTTAAAGTGAAAAAAGCTTTAATACTTATTCATTTCAGCAATGTTACAAACATATGCATAACATACGCATAACAATAACATACGCATTGACATGATGTGTGATTTAGAAAATAGAAATTAAATATCGGTATGGAGAACCATACATGATTTCCATATTCTAAGATTTATATTTAAAATCATTTTCGAAACGAAATATTACCATAGAAACTACTTCTTTCTACTTACTGCTTCAGCCTTAACCACAGTACTGTGGTCACTAACGTATACCACCTCACATTATCGCACTCGATTTTCATTTATGATGGAAGTCGATGGCATTGTCGAAACGTCTGGTTTTGTAGAAAACATTGGACTACGGCCAAATATCCCAGTAAGGAATTTTAACAAAAACTACTTCTTTGTTGCCAATAACATTGTACACATATATATATAAAAAATATGCATAAAATTAATGGCTTGTATAAGTTAATGATTGATCTCCATTAAGTAGTGCTCAAGTTTCCAAAGTTTTAGTATTATGATGTCCGTAATTAAAACATCAGAGCAGGTTTAGTGTGAATGAGAGTACACCATGGACAAAAATTTTCAACATTTCCTATTGAGCATTGCTTAGAGTAAAGCTGCGAATCTACAGTGTACGTTTCACAGAACAAACACGCGAAATAGAAGGAGCGCTCCGAAGTCACTCATGGACCCTCAGCATCTTGCAGAGGGTTCATTCCCTAAAGACGAAAAGTCTGTCTATGAATCGTTCCTCTGTAAACACGTGCAGTTACACTGCCCAGCGATCCACAGGAAGCAAATTGATTGATGTCCATTTTTTCGGCTTGCACGCGTTATGTTGGTGTGGGTTTCGGCACTTTCCATTTAAAAAGCGTGCAAATGTAAGAAAATAAACATGAGTGAGGCCAGAAATAATGAGAATTTTGTGTGTGTGTGTGTGTGTGTGTGTGTGTGTGTGTGTGTGTGTGTGTGTGTGTGTGTGTGTGTGTGTGTGTGTGTGTGTGTGTGTGTGTGTGTGTGTGTGTGTGTGTGTGTGTGTGTGTGTGTGTGTGTGTTCCCTGCCTTTTTATTGCTGTAGTCATAATAATAAAATGGAAACGTAAACATTAAATAACTGAGATATGCTTACCTGCCACGAACGATATATTATTTTATACATGTATATTAACTCATACATAATTTACATTAAAATGAAAAAATTATAATTTTATTGCCTGGCAACAAAATTATTTTATTTTTAACAATTACCATTGTTTGAAAAAGTTTAAATGAACTTTCAAGTACTTTACTGTTGTTAAAACGTAAAAGGTTGCTGGTAAACTACCCCTTCCCCTTAACCGATCTTCACCAAAATCGAAAGTCCTTGAGATCTCTACAATTCAGGGACGTATGCAAAAAATTATTTGATTCTGTTTGAATTTGCGGCTGTTATCGTTTGCCATAGAAAATACCCTTGATAAAAAACGTTGCTGGTAAACTACCCCTTCCCCTTAACCGATCTTCACCAAAAACAATAGGTCTTGAGTACTCTACATATCAGGGGTTTTTGCAAAAAATTATTTGATTCTGTTTGAATTTGCGGCTGTTATCGTTTGCCATAGAAAATACCCTTGATAAAAAAACGTTGCAGGTAAACTACCCCTTTCCCTTAACCGATCATCACCAAAAACAATAGGTCTTGAGAACTCTACAACTCAGGGCTGCATGCGAAACATTATTTTATTCTGTTTGAATTTGCGGCTGTTATCGTTTGCCAAAAAAAAAATTTCCCTTGATAAAAAAAAAACCGTTGCAGGTAAACTACCCCTTTCCCTCAACCGATCTTCACCAAAAACAATAGGTCGTGAGTACTCTACAAATCAGGGCTGTATGCAAAAAATTATTTGATTCTGCTTGATTTGCGGCTGTTATCATTTGCCATAGAAAAAAAATCTATAGACACACAGACAGACGCACAGACACACAGATAGACAGACAGACAGACACACAGACACTTTTCGAAAAACGACTTTTTTTCATGTTTTGAGTGTAGTACAATCAGAATCTGCAATAATCTCGAACACAATTTTTTTGGCCATCACCATACTTCCATTTCCTTAAGGAATATGGAAGTAAAAAGATGCGTTCAAATACACTATATTAATATACTGTAATAGAGGAAATAATGTTAATATTCGTTGCATATTAACATGTTCATGTTAAGTATATAATAATAAAGTATATAATAAAATAAATACATAAGTTCTTGGATTTCGTATATTTTGACACCATCGCCAAGAACAAGATGGACAACGCTCCCAGTGGCAGCCTCTGACGAAGCTTAAATAAGCGAAAACTGGTTCAGGCTATAAGGTGTAACTTTTATGTTTTTACCCATAAAAAACTTTGTGTTCCGAGTCGGTAGTGATTTAATCATATTTATAAACAAAAGTTTCTAAAAATATTAATAATAAAGTATATAACAAAATAAGTGCATAAATATATATATATATATATATATATATATATATATCCATCATTCTCTATATAAGTAACTCGACGTTTCTTGCAGTAATTATATAATTTGTGATGTTTTCAATTTGTTTCTTCTGCAAGTAGATAATATTGTATATTATTAGGTGTTAAAAGAATATACAATATTATCTACTTGCAGAAGAAACAAATTGAAAACATCACAAATTATATATATATAAAATAAAGTTTGTATAGGCTATAGTAGTTATTTTAGAAAAGGCAGTATTCTGTTAAAAATTTTAGCATATATAATGTCTATGAAAGAAGTTTTTAATAATTTATTAACAAAGGCCAAAATTATTGAAATATTGATTAGGGACACTGCCCATAAGATAAAAAAGATAAAACGTCCATACACATTCTTACAGGCTGTTAATCAAATTTCTGGTATTCTGTTAAAAATTGTTGGATTTCGTTGTCCATGACGTGTCCGTTACTTAACTAAATATCACTATTATAATAGTGATATTTAGTTAAAAATTGCTTTAAGTGTAAGTTACCAATGAACATGTTTCTTCATTAATTAAGTTGAAAAGGATGTTATAATAATATTTCTTATTATGTTTAAAGGATTAACTATACCTATTGTTTTAAAGTACATGAAGTAACACAGATAAAACTAAAGTAAACTAATTCTGAAATAATAGTTATATAAATAAGTTTATAGTGTCACCATAACTGAAAAGGATAACATCATAATCTCACTTTAGTTGAGTTTATTGTATATAATGAGATTGCATGTCAATTGAAATTTAATGTGTCTGGCTTTAGTTAACTCCACTGATCTCTCATAAGCTTTGTGAATATGAATTCTCAAAAAAAGTGAATATATAAGTGTGTGTGTGTGTGTGTGTGTGTGTGTGTGTGTGTGTGTGTGTGTGTGTGTGTGTGTGTGTGTGTGTGTGTGTGTGTGTGTTTATTGGGGAGTGAAAGAGTATGTTTTTCAGTTTATCATCTCATGTTCTGAACGCTGAAATTATAAATTCTTTGATAGCTCACAAGCAGTGTTTGATATCCATCCCCAATGTAAATGAACTGTATGCATTATAATGATGAGGGAAGACATTTCAAGCCGGTGAGTCAGTCACTAAAATTCATGTTTTCTCAAAAATGTATTATTTCATGTTACATATTATAATAATCATTGAGTAGAAAAATCCATTTTAAAATTTATAATAATTTAAATGAGTGTAATTCCAACATAATATATATTTGAATGTAATGTGTCAACTAAATACACTTGTTCTTTAAAACTCGTCATTTATTTTTGGACGTTTCTACATTTCTCATTTAATATCAGTTCACCTGGACGTCTTTAGATTAATGTTTTATAATAGTGTCTGATCATAAATAGGTAATTATTTGATTATCTTACAATAAATACTGGAGCTTATCAGTAATGTAGATTAAAGTGTATTTAGTATTCTGATCAGACTTAAGTATTTTTGAAAATTGTAATCATTTTTCTGTGAGTAGATATTGTTCTTAGGTATCTTTCAAAAGGCATATTCTATAATGTTATAACAAATGTTTAACAAATAAATATTGAGTTTTTATAAGCACTGCTGGAAAATATTAAATCAACATCAATCCTAAATTACACTATTGCTCTAACTTAGAAGAAATTAACAAAATATACATTCAGCAGGCTCTCTCTCAACAAACCCTGATGGGACCGGACAGTTGGATAATGAAATAGTCGGTTAAAACGAAAATGTCCATTATACTACACACTTATAACTATAAATGCTACAATATCTATAAGTAAAAAAAAAAACAAATAAATGAGTACTAAAGTTACAATTTATTAAACAAAAACAAAAGCATTGAACCAAATCAAAATTCTTGATAACAAATTTGTAGGCTATAGACATTTAAAAGTCTAATTGAAAAATCTGTAATCTTCTTTTGTTTTTTGTGTTCAATTGTTTTTTCAATGTGTAGTCACACCATTTTTTTATAAACATCATATCAGCCACTGTCGATTCTTTCTGCTGTTCGATGTATGTCGCTGCTAACTATAGTGCTTTCCTTCCTTCATCATGTCTAATTTTTTTGCCTTCATCTTCTCTTTTATCACCAATTTCTTCTTCCTCTTGGCTTTCACTGAGAACAGCCTGAACGATTTCATCATCACTTAAGATTTCACTTCCGAGTTCATCATCACCCCTAATAACCCATTCTTGAACACTTGCGTTTTGAAGGGCAATGTTGCCAGGCAGTTTTTGTAAGTCCTTTAACAAGGCTGCATTGTTGTCTGCCTCAGATTCTTGTACATTTTCCTTCTTTTCTTCTTTTCATCTACATTTTTTTCAACAGCCTCTTGAACACCAGGCCATGGTTTTCTCCATGATTTTACAATTAAATATCACTATTGTTTGACGACTCGGAACACTAAGTTTTTTATAAGTAAAATCGTAAAGATTTACCTTACAGCCTAAACCGGCTTTCACCTTTAGAAGGCTTCATCAGAGGCTGCCGTAGGTAGCGCTGTCCGTCTTGTTGTTGGCGACGGGATAGTTTTTCGAAAGATCGAAGCTGTGTGTGTGTGGTGAGATGTGTTCGAATAATGCGTGCGATTTGAATTGTGTCTGTTCGTTTAGGATGTCGTTTTTATTTGTTTTTGTGTGTTTGTATATTTCTAATTGTTCTAGAGTGTCTAGTTTTCAGCCTTTTGTGTGTACGTGTAGAATGTTCATGTTATTGTCGATGTTTTTATATGTGTGGTTTGCTTCAATGAGGTGGTTTGCAAAGGTGGATTCTGTAGTGGTATGGAGTGCCTTTGTGTGTTCAATGTATCTTTGTTTGAAGCTACGTCCTGTCTGGCCTATGTAGAATTTATTGCAATTTGAGCAATTTAGCTTGTATACACCGGGTAGATTGAATTTGTTTTGTGTTTTGTGCGTGCGTTTTGATAGTGTGTGTTCTGTTTTGTTAGTAGTTTTGTAAGCGATTCTGTATCCTGCTTTTTTGAATTTGTGGGCAATTTTTTCAGTTTGTTTGTTGATGTATGTTAGTGTTATGAATTTGTTGTTTTCTGTCTTTGTCTGTTGTTTGTTTTGTGTAGGAGTTTACTGACTATTGTTCTGTCATATCCGTTAGATTCTGCTAGATATTTTATCATGTTTAGTTCGTCTTTGTAGTCTTTTTCATCTAAGGGGATGTTGTTAAGTCTATGTATCATGGTTATAAAAGCAGCTAGTTTGTGTTGTGTTGAGTAATTGGAGGTGTTGTGTATTAGTGCGTCAGTTGTAGTTGGTTTTCTGTATATACTGAATTTGTGCTTGTGTTCTAGTTTTGTGATGGAGAGGTCTAAGAAGTTTATGGTATTGTTGTGTTCGTATTCGGCAGTGAAGGTTATGTTTTTATGTATTTTGTTTATGTGCGTAAGTAACTGTTCACATTGTCTTTTGTTTCCCCTGTATAGTATTAGAATGTCATCAATGTATCTGTGCCAATATAGTATTTTATGTGAGTGTCTGTCATTGTTTGTGAGTATTTTTGTTTTTTCTAAGTGTTGGAAGAAGATTTCTGCTAGAATGCTGGATATGGGGGAGCCCATAGGTAAGCCATCGTTCTGTGTGTAGTATTTATTGTTATAAGTAAAGTAGTTTTGTTTTGTGATAATGTTCAGAGTTTCTGTTATTTCGTTGATAAGTTCGTCTGGTGTGTTGTTTTGTTTGAGCTTGTTTTGTAGGATGGTGATTGTTTCAGAGATGGGGATGTTTGTGTACAGGTTTTTAATGTCAAAGGAGGCTAATGTGGCATTATGGGGGATGTGTATGTCCTTTATTTTTGTTACTAGGTCAGTGTTGTTTTTTACTGCAATGTTGTTGTCTATTTGTGTGTGTTGTCTAATAATTTTGTCTAGATATTTTGCAAGTTTGTGTGCAGGGGCATTACGGTAGTTGATAATGGGGCGGATCGGAATAAAGAAGACAATGTCCGATCCGCCCCATTATCAACTACCGTAATGCCCCTGCACACAAACTTGCAAAATATCTAGACAAAATTATTAGACAACACACACAAATAGACAACAACATTGCAGTAAAAAACAACACTGACCTAGTAACAAAAATAAAGGACATACACATCCCCCATAATGCCACATTAGCCTCCTTTGACATTAAAAACCTGTACACAAACATCCCCATCTCTGAAACAATCACCATCCTACAAAACAAGCTCAAACAAAACAACACACCAGACGAACTTATCAACGAAATAACAGAAACTCTGAACATTATCACAAAACAAAACTACTTTACTTATAACAATAAATACTACACACAGAACGATGGCTTACCTATGGGCTCCCCCATATCCAGCATTCTAGCAGAAATCTTCTTCCAACACTTAGAAAAAACAAAAATACTCACAAACAATGACAGACACTCACATAAAATACTATATTGGCACAGATACGTTGATGACATTCTAATACTATACAGGGAGAACAAAAGACAATGTGAACAGTTACTTACGCACATAAACAAAATACATAAAAACATAACCTTCACTGCCGAATACGAACACAACAATACCATAAACTTCTTAGACCTCTCCATCACAAAACTAGAACACAAGCACAAATTCAGTATATACAGAAAACCAACTACAACTGACACACTAATACACAACACCTCCAATCACTCAACACAACACAAACTAGCTGCTTATATAACCATGATACATAGACTTAACAACATCCCCTTAGATGAAAAAGACTACAAAGACGAACTAAACACGATAAAATATCTAGCAGAATCTAACGGATATGACAGAACAATAGTCAGTAAACTCCTACACAAAACAAACAACAGACAAAGACAGAAAACAACAAATTCATAACACTAACATACATCAACAAACAAACTGAAAAAATTGCCCACAAATTCAAAAAAGCAGGATACAGAATCGCTTACAAAACTACTAACAAAACAGAACACACACTATCAAAACGCACGCACAAAACACAAAACAAATTCAATCTACCCGGTGTATACAAGCTAAATTGCTCAAATTGCAATAAATTCTACATAGGCCAGACAGGACGTAGCTTCAAACAAAGATACATTGAACACACAAAGGCACTCCATACCACTACAGAATCCACCTTTGCAAACCACCTCATTGAAGCAAACCACACATATAAAAACATCGACAATAACATGAACATTCTACACGTACACACAAAAGGCTGAAAACTAGACACTCTAGAACAATTAGAAATATACAAACACACAAAAACAAATAAAAACGACATCCTAAACGAACAGACACAATTCAAATCGCACACATTATTCGAACACATCTCACCACACACACACAGCTTCGATCTTTTGAAAAACTATCCCGTCGCCAACAACAAGACAGACAGCGCTACCTACGGCAGCCTCTGATGAAGCCTTCTAAAGGTGAAAGCCGGTTTAGGCTGTAAGGTAAATCTTTACGATTTTACTTATAAAAAACTTAGTGTTCCGAGTCGTCAAACAATAGTGATATTTAGTTAAGTAACGGACACGTCATGGACAACGAAATCCAAGAATTTTACAATTGTTGAACTCAGAAAATCTTCAAAATATTTGGTCACCATATAAATGACATCTTTTGTTTTCTGGAATTCAAAACATCAAGTTCACTTCCTTCTAAATCCATTTTTTCTCAGGATGTATAAAAGCAGTTTTCTCCTGTAGCTCCTCTTGAAGCACTTGATGACTCCTTGGTCTATCGGTTGGTTGTATTGGACCGGTCACATGTGGTGGGAGAAAAAAAATGTTGTCCCAGGTTCCCTCTTACACTCAAGTGCTTCAGGGTAGGTGCATTATCTAACACCAAAACCACTTTGATTGGGATTTTCAAGTCTTTTAAGTGTAATTTAACCTTTATGAATGAACTCACTGATAAACCAATTTTTAAAAATATATTTGTCTATCCATGCAGGCTTCTGACCTCTGTTGCAGACAGGAAGTGATGAAACATTCAGGTTCTTGAAGGCCGCTGCTTGAAGGGTCTTCTAAGCCTTACCGTTGACAAGGAGGGGAAGATTATGAGTTCCAGAGGTATTTGAACACATTGCAACAATGATCCTCTCCTTGTTGACTTTAAAATCTGGAGCTGACTTTTGTTACCAGCAGGCATTTGACATTTTTTCAGGCAAATATTTAAAATTTAGTCCAGTCTCATCCATGTTGTAGACTTGTTCAAGATCTAAACCTTCTTTTTCGATAAGTTCTTTGAGTTTGTTTTTGAACTTATCGGCCACACTCAGGACAGCCGATAGCTGTTCTCTGCCAAACACTTTAGAAATGAACTGCATGTCATTTTTTCCACCGTGTCAACCAGCAAGTCACCTCTGTTTTTGAACGAGCTTTGAGTGCAGTATGACAGTCTTTTCTATTAAAATTGGGCTGCTTATTGGCATGCTTTTGCACCGTTCTTGAAGGAACCATAGCCACAATGCATTGTCAACTAGTTCATTTGTTATTTTTTTTTAACATGTGTTGGAAGGATTTTTTCTGATTCAATTTGAGTGCAATAATCTTGAATTGATTTTTGTATTTCAAAGTCAGTTCTTAACCATCAATAAGCTTCGCCAACACCAAGCTTGTCACTTATGAGTTTCACTGATTCACCTTTATCAATCCTGTCTCATTTGGCTTTTGTTCCATGGTCACCACAAAAAGTTTTCTCTATACCGCACTCATTTCAGTAGAGTTTTAAACATATTATTAAATAAAACTCACAAACAATACTGAACTGTATTACAAAACTGCTAATACATATGAATACTTCTGATGGCACTAAAGCCAGATAGCAACTGATTTGAGCTAAACAAACAAAAGACAGACTGACATGTTGTGGGTTGCATGAGCTGAGCATTGGTAGCAGCGGATTTCTCGGAAGGCAGGTGGTTAAGCCGACGGGGGGTTAAAGAGGTGGCAGTTAACAGAGAATCTACTGTAATAATGTTTGTATACATGAGAATGATTTTTATTAAACTAAAATAAACCTAAATAAATAAATGTATTTAATATTTTAATACAAAAAGTGCTCCAATATCACAAGAAATAACAGTACTGGTACCATAATTACTATTGCCTTTCAGGAATTTTTGTAAGTCTTAAGTTGTTAGAATGGGATGTTCAAACTGTCACTCCCCGAAACTCCAAATGCATGTGTGTGTGTGCCTGTTTATAATGTAACCCAACCAGAACTTAAATTCTGCTACCACAATTCAATTGAAATAACTGGTACCATAGTTATGTTCTTTTAGTTTTAAATTTTTATATTAACTTTATCAATTTATAGATTTAGTAATTAATAATTAATATTATGAGATTATATCTTTATGTGGCTAAGTACTACCTACCGTAAAATGCTATTAATTAAAAATATAATGTAATATGTAAATATAGTAACCTTGATAATTCAATATGTACAATATTATAAAAGAGACCTATTATTTTCATTCACAAGACAACATTTTCTGAATTGGATAAACTGACTGATATACTTGCTGATAGCCTGAGAAGACTTGGTGTAGCAGTTGGTACATCTGTAGGTATTCTAATGGAACGATCCTTGGAGTATGTTGTTTCTGTCATTGGAATTCTTAAAGCAGGTATGAAGTCTCTGACTCTCCATTTTAATGTAATGCTAATTACTAATTCCTGGTCCAAAGTTAAAAATAATACAGGAAATTGAGGCAATTTTACCAAAAAACGTCTTGCATTTCTGCAATCCAATGTACTTTCAAACATGCATATTGCAACTATATGGAAGGGAAACTCAAACAATCATAACCCTGACACTTTTTATAAAATAAATAAATATACTTTAATGTGTATTAAAAATATAAATCAAAATTAAGTTGATAGTGTTGATTCACAATTTATATTTGTTGACTGTGGATTGTAGATTATGTCCTGATGGTTCAAATCATTACCTTTCAAGTAATACAAAAAATGTGAAACAGAAATTACTGGCTTT
The DNA here is from genome assembly GCA_034769895.1 of Magicicada septendecula. NCBI lineage: Eukaryota > Metazoa > Arthropoda > Insecta > Hemiptera > Cicadidae > Magicicada > Magicicada septendecula. The sequence goes on along the minus strand of CM068368.1, from coordinate 266,325,247 downwards.
ATAATTTTAAATACAAATATATAAATTTACAAATACAGTAATTTTAGTTATTTTTGTTAGATTTTGACTATTAAAACATATATATCATTAGCACAAGAAAGTAAGAAAGATTCCTTAAAATAAAGAACTTCAGTAAAAAAAAAAAAAAAAACTCAAATTCATATATTATATAACTTTCTAAATAAGTTAAACTACTAAGCAGGGAAAAGGCAAAATAACACTGCTCAAAGATAAGACAAAGAGTTGTATGGCAGTTGTATGACTATTCTGGTTAATTACTGCACACAGAAGATACAAGCGCTCATAGAAACCACTGTAGAATACTGCAGCCCAAAATCATGTTAAGCAACAGAGAGACACTTGTAAAGGTTTAAAGACACTTGTAATAGATTATTGAATGAGAAAATATGACTATTTAAAACAGGTGAGAATAAGAAATAGAGACAGTAGAGTTTGGGAGTTAGGACTGATTGATGGGTAAAAAAGGCTATAAGGTAAAACGTTTTTACGTTTTTACCCATAAAACGTTTGTGGTCCGAGTTGGTAGTGATTTAATTATATTTAATTTATTATTACTATATAATGTGTGTGAGAGAGAGAGAGAGAGAGAGAGATAGAGAGAGAGAGAGAGAGAGAGAGAGAGAGAGAGAGAGAGAGAGAGAGAGAGAGAGAGAGAGAGAGAGAGAGAGAGAGAATAGGCAGATAGACAGACAGACACACAGATAGAGGAAAGAAGAGCTGTAACTAATACTTATTTATTTGATATACCCACAATTCATCTTCATTATATACCTACATTCAGATATATAAAATTCTTGGTGATGAAGAGTTTTAGCTATAATAATTTCCTCAAGTTGTATCTCAAGTTATACGTTATTTGGAATATCAGTAACACAGTTGTTATTGAAATAACATACTCTAGACAGAAGTGTATCTTTCACTCAGTCTTTTATTCAGTTTTGTTTGTAATTAAGTTTCATTTTACATTGGTTTTAGGGGGTGGATATTTGCCACTGGAAACATCTTATCCACCATCACTTTTGGCTTCTGTAATAGAAGATGCAACTCCTGTCGTCATATGTACTAAAAATGTATTTAAGCCACGACTTGCAAAAAACAATGTACCCCTGATACTTATGGACTCAGGATGGGAACTTATTCTTAAAAATAAAGTCAAAGGCCTTCCTCCTCGTCCACCTGTTAAAGTGGAGTTGGATGACTTAGGATATGTTGTCTACTCATCAGGAACAACTGGGAAACCTAAAGGTCAGTTTAATATGATTGTTGTACAGAACTGATAACTTTCATACTAATAACTTAATAATTATAAAGTTGTACTCAGTTATTATATTATTATAATACCTATAAAATGTGTCAATGTTTTTCTTATAGTGCTATTAGATAAGTTATAATTTTATATACAATGTAAAGCAATTCATAGAAAGAGTATGTGATACTAAGTGTTATTATATTTAATATTGTCAAAAGATTAACTGTATATAATTTTGAAGGTCTTCAAAGCAGTTAAAATACGTAAACTTATTGTAATTGTGCTCATGAACATTTACTGTATTTTATAAGATTTGTTTGTTCTAAACAATCCTTGATGAAAAGTAAAACTTTTTATGACAATTGTTTTTAAGATTCCTTAAAAATTCATATAAAGCTGTATACTGAAGTGTTTTATTTTTGTTAATTTATGAGTAAGTTTATTTTGGTAAGTTGTTCTTATTCTATCATTTGTCTCTTTCAAAAACACTGGCCTAAAACCTGTAAAAGCAATAGTTGAACTGCACTTACTTCCACAGAAAGAATGTGTACTCAGTAGTGTTGCTTGCTAAACAGTGTTATTTTTATCTAAGTAAACTTTCATATTTTTTATAAGATATATTACATTTTTTTTGTGTTAGCATACTAGTGCCACATAAATTACTAAAATGTTAAACAAATTACTTAAACACAAATTACACACAGTGGAATTTATTGTTAAAACTCCAAATTAATAAGCACAGTTAAGTGAGAGTGTTGTATGTTTATGACACCACATTATCAGTTAACAGTGCATTATTCATAACCATACACTTCTTCTGAGGCCATGGAGTCTTGGGATTGGTTTGTACCTGTGGAATGCATGTTTACAGATTTCTCTGACAGGTGTATTGGATCTCCACACTATGACAGTTAAATTTATGCTAATATGAAGGAAAAATAAATAACATAACATGTAAAAACTAAAGAGTTTTTTTCTGATGAACCATTCTGTAAATACCGGTAGTTTAAAACTCAAACCACCATGAAACACTTCATGTCATTTTCTGAGATAAATAGTATATATGCAAATTCAGTCTAAAATTTACACATTCAAATCTTCAAATGTTTAATGTTTTGAATGGCTATTAGTGCTTATTTTGAAGAGGAATTAATGACAGAGAAGTTATTAATGTATCATTAATATGGTTTAAACTGTATGTATAGACATAAATTTATAAATATTAAATTATTGAAAACATGTATTAGATAATTAAATATTTATGTTATTATAAGAATGTAATTCATTTAAATATTTATTACTTTTATTTAGTCTAATGAGATCCAAGAGATTCTACTTATATTAAATCTATGTATTTCCTTAACTGCAGGATTAACAGTCTTTTTTAAGTTATGTTTACAGAAATTACTGATGCGTTACTATTAACTAGTTATCTAACTATTATTTACTATCTGACTAGTTATATTAGTTACTATTATTTAACTAATTAGCTAAAAAAAAACATTTAATTTTGTAATACACTTTATCTGTCTGAAGGAATTAAGTGTCCTCACAGAGGAAGTGTGTTTGCCTATACATGGCGCCATCTTGCATACCCATACCAACATGATGACAGAGAAGCTTGCAATGTCTTTTTTGTCTGGGAAATGCTTCGACCAATTAGCAAAGGTACGCTGACACAATGATAATGATCAAAATATTCCTTTCTAGCCTAAAAATGACAGTCTTTGAAACAAACAAAAATGCTCAAGAAGTGAGACTTCATTATACTGGTCTGTGTACAAGCCACTTAAGTATATTCAGCCTTCATTCTAAAGCCATTAGATATTGTTTAAACTGATTACATAATTGAAGCTCAATTATTATTAACCTATTTCTTTTTTGTGAATAAGTTGTATCTCAATACTTTCCCTACTTGAAATATGATTTATGGTTTATAAAATAATAACACAACTAACATTTCTATTTTAGGCATACCACTGTATATTATTCCTGATGATGTTATCTATGATCCACCAAAGTTAGTGGCATTCCTCGAAGCAAGTCGAATAACAAGAATTTTATTTACACCTTCTTTGCTTCAGGCTGTTCTTGAATATAAAGGACTCAACCTAAAGGAAGATTTAAAATCTCTCAGGTAACGTAAATGAAAGTTCATTATAATATCAGGATAATAAAATGTGAATGTTTAAAGAATTAGCCTGTGTGTTTATTGAACGACTTAAATAACTGTCAGTGTTGTATTAATAATATTATGAAAAGATCTACTGTATATAATGTGTGTTCACATGCAGCTTAGGAGGTATTTGAAAACAGTTGCTCTCTAGATGATTAAAGTATTCAGTACTGTCACAATAACTGTACCCTCACTCATTTTCAATATTTCGATTATGCAATTATTGGCATCAACATGTAGATGAAATAATTCATTAAAATTTATGTGTGTATGTTATAAAATAATTTATTGACAATTGCAATCGTTTTCCTTTGTCATATTTTTTATGAAAACTATTTCTAGCACTGTTAACATAAATACCGTATATTTGATCTTACCATGATTTATTCATAATCATTATTTATTTACCTGTCTTTTTCAGTTCTATGGATGTCTTATTAATGCACGCTTATTGTGACTTTTAGTTGTCACCATGTTCATAATTTTTTCTGGGGTTTGCCTTATTATATGAATGTAGTATGTTGTTAACTGGTAGGAATAGACCTCACACTGATAACACAGCCCAACTTTTGGTGCCGGGGCTTTTTCAGCTGATTTTGCGTGTATTTGATATGCTGAATTTGAATTTGACATTAGTTTTAGCCTATGAGCTCTTGTTTGTAAAAAATCACAGTAGCTTGATTTACGTTATGCCATTTAAATTAGTCTTAAGGTATAGGTGATAAATTTAAAATGAACAGCCCTATTTTAATTTCTAATTTAATTTATTGACTCGAAAAACCCCATAGTAACATATCATTATCCCTACAGTAGCTAAAATAACAATTAATATTCAAAATAATAAGATAAAAAGACAAGGAAAAGTTAATTTGCACTCCGGAAGCTTCTTTTTTCGGACATTCTTGAATGAACTTTGTTTGGACAGTCTCTTCGCAAGTTCCAGCAGTAATCTGCCATCATATGAGTATCCCATCTTCCTTTGTAGCGGTCCTCCATCGTTTTAATATCTGGTGAAATCTCTCACCTTGTTCTTCACTGGTATCGCCTAGATTTTCAGGGAAACGGTCCAAGTGGCTGTGTAAGAAATGAACCTTTATGCTCATGTTACATCCAAGGTCTCTGAAATTGTTGAGCATACTGTTAACTAGTTCTTCATAGTTTTCAGCTTTGTGGTTGCCCAGAAAGTTTCTGACAACCAAGACAAATGAGGTCCATACTTTTCGTTCTGCCTCATTCATAGAATCTACAAAATGAGGATCATTTATGAACTGTCTGATCTGAGGGCCATCGAAAATTCCAGCTTTACGTTTTTCTGTACTTAGCCCAGGCATCGTTTGGCAAATGTATGCAAAGCATGGACTATCCTGATCAAGAGCCTTCACAAATTGTTTCATAAGACCAAGCTTTATATGCAGTGAAGGCAAAATGATTTTGTTCCGTCCAACTAAGGGTTCATGAATAACATTTCTTTCCCCAACAACCATGTTCTCCCTCGTAGGCCACTCTCTTCTTACCCAGTGATACTGTTTTGCTCTGCTATCCCAAAGGCACAAGAAGCAAGGATATTTTGTGTAGCCATCTTGCTGACCAAGGAGAAAGTTTACCATTTTTAAATCCACACAAATTACCCATTCGTGTTCATGATACTAAACCTTATCCAAGACCAAAGCTATGGTATCGTATTCTTCTTTCATTTTGGTTGAGTGAGCAATTGGTATTGATCCAATTTTGTTGCCATTGTGCAAAATTACACACTCCAAACTCCACTTAGAGCTGTCAATAAAGAGACGCTAATCATCTGGACAATATTTGGGAAGGCCCATTTTCATTAGGAGCCCTTTGACATTTTGACAAAATACAAGATCGTTTTCTTGAGAAAAAAGGGTAACAAATCTTTTTCTCTTGTACGGTAGAATGTAATTTTTGTTCCATGATCAAGTAGATTCTTGTCACTTAACCTGGACGCAAGTACTTCAGAAGCTTGTTTTGAGAGGTTGAGATCTCTGATAAGGTCACTTAACTCGCTTTGGTTAAAACGTTGAGGAATTGATGATTTTCCCTCATAATCACTATCGTTACCTTGATCTATATCACAACAAGCATCAGAAAGATTAAACTAATCCTCCGAGAGCTCCGGTAGCTGATGAAACGTTGGAATTGGTACTTCATCTGAATGAGGAACAGGCCATCTTGCAGAGGCTAAATCAGGATATGTCCACTTACTGCGGTTATTTTGATTGATGCCATTAATATTTACAATACAAAAATAACAGTCATCAATGTGATTTTTGGGTTCTCTCCAAACCATCGGCACACCGAATTTCAGACTTCTTCTTTTTCCGTTAGTCCACTGGCGTAGGTGTTCGGTCAAATTTTACAAACAATGTGTGGAGCCCACAGTTTATCTTGGTCACCAAGCCTAATGCTAAATTATCCATGGTACGCTCTTTTCACAAAATCAGAAATAGTTTTTCTATTTTCGTTCAGTGTGTACTCACCACATACGTAGCAAAATACATCAGGATGATTAACACAGCTCCTTCGACTGGAATAAATTTCTTTCTTTTCAACAGAAATACAAAAACAGAACTTAGAGGTTATGTTGGATACAAACACAAGGTTATATAAACAAATATGGCGTCTTAATAAAGGCTGCAGTCAGCTGATTGTTGTACACAGAAGAAGAAGGGAAAATAACGAGGAACTAACACATGTATAAACCTTCACTTAACCACAACTCAACAGACTTTATAGTGAAAGTGCTTATTAGTAAGTAACACTGTATCTCAAAAAGTATAGCGCTACAGAAAAACGGTTTTTATATTTATAATCAGCACGACAAATATAGTTAAAATCAGCTATAAATCTTAAGCACCAAGCAAACAAATTTTTTTTGTTAACCTGTGTAATCACTAACATATATACTGTATTCCATACTAGTTCAATAAAAGAGGCAAGAAAACACCATGTTAACTGCATTTAGCAATTTTTTTCTTATAATTATTATAATCCCACTTGATACTGTTTCGTAGATGAACTGTATAAGGCCTAAACTTCACTTTTCCATTTCTTCACAAATTAAACATACAAGTTGGTATAATTATTCTTCTGTGTTTATCTGTCATGTTTCATTAATTCAGCAGTAATCGTGTTAGTCTGGGTACTTTATTATTTTTTCACCAACTTATAGATAAGTCATAGACCAGGTCATAGATAAGTCACAATTTAAATCGGTTCGCTAACAAAAAGCTCACTATTTCTCCCTCAGTGTTTTTTGTAATGGTTTTATAATTCCTTGGAGTAGTCTCATCACCTTCTGAGCATGTTGATACGTCCAGTATCAGCTGGTCCATAACAACTATGGGTAAAATAAGTTTTTTTTTATAATAACAATAATAAATTTTACTGGTCAGTATATTCCTCACCTTATCCTTACTTGGATTTTCTCCTGTATTTTTTGTTTGCATTTTGATGCTTGGTAGAATTTTCTGTAATATTGCTTACTATTACTTCTCCTATTTTTCTTATATTTAGCATACTTTCTTCTTCCCTTTTTACAGATCTTAGTTGTCATTTCCCTTTTATTGCTATACTTTATTTCATTATTTGTAATGGTACAGAATTAAGGGGATTTATTTTATTATTTTATCAATGGTAAAGAGGGGAGTTACCCACACAGGGCCTCAGTTTTAAAGCAAGGTGTACTTTTGAAACACCCAGTTGTCAATTTGTACAATAAGCCAGGCCACAGGCTACGGATCCTGGAACATCGGAATGTGTCCGAGTGCGCGTTAGCCGGTGGTGACAGAGTGAAGATCACGCACAGTTTTTCTTGCCGCCACCGACGAGGTAATGAGATATCACGTGACGATCGCCCAGCCTATCACGAGCCAAGTAGCCACACACAGGAAGATGCTTGACCATCTTGAAAAACGTCGAAGTGAGCGTCAGTCGGCTTCTAGACTCAAAACCGTGCAGTTGCGTGGGTGCGCGGTTCGCCCAAAATCTGCGTAATAATGCAGACCGACTGGCAGAAATTCAATAAAAAATGTAATACAATATTCAAATAACAGTGGAGTGTCAGACTATGATTCAGTGAACAAACAAATTTTGGAACAACCAAGTAAAAAAAACTGGACTGATTTCAAAACGTGCTCTTCATGGATGCAACAGGGAAGTAACTGTATAATTTAAATAAAAATAAATATAAAAAATAAAAGAGAGCGCTAAATCAAAAGAGGGGGGAAAAGTGTGAAAGAGTATGAGCAAAGCACTGAATTCCCTTATAATACCTAGAATGTAGTTATTTGAATAAGCAATTGTTAATTCTTTTGTAAAATAAGTTCACAAAGAAACTTGTTCTTTGTACAAGAAAAAAGCAGAGTTAAAATAACTTTTCATGTGAAATGATGTTAATAAATCAATCGGTTATATGCCATCAATGAGAGTATAGTTTGTTGAATAACACGAACCCAAAATCACACTTATAGGTCACGAGTTCGCGTGTAGAATCCTGGAACCCGTAAAGGTAATAATTTTGGAACTGGGATACATAAAGCTATTTATTTATATATTAATTATTATTTTTCAATTAAATGTAGCTTCACAATTGGCGCCCGAACAGGGACAGTTTGTACAAATTCATTTTTGTACAGACCACGCTTACTCGTAGATGTAAGATGTGATTTGGAGGTTAAGTCGTAGTACGTATAAATTACATACATAAAATGATGTTAGGTTAAGTGAGTGGTAAAATAATATTAAGTGTGAGTTTTTGTTATTATATGAAAATTTCATAAAATATGGAGAATACAGAGAATAAAATAAATGAGACTGACGTAATTGTCGGCGATGAAGTCGAAAATAAGTCGATGTTTGAAAACAAAGAAAGTATGTCGAGTGAATCAGCTGATAGAAGCAACTCAGGAATTCAAGCAGATGTAATGATAACAAGTGAAAGTAATTTTACCGAGTCAAAAATAATGAATGAAATTGAAATTCATTCAACGCCAATTGCAATTGGTCAAAATAAAAAAGCTGATGACAGTAGTATGTTAAAAGATTTGTATAGTATAATATGTAGTATGAGAGAAAGTTCAGAAAAGCAACACAATGAAATAAACAGTAATTTTAATAAAGTGAAAGAACAAAATAAAAAATTCGATAGCAAGTTTGATGAACAGAGTAGAAATTTTGACGAACTTAAAATTGATATCAATGCTGTAAAGAATAAATGTGAAAGTAATTTTAAAGAGGTAGAACGAAATATTGAGAAAATGAAAGAGTGGAGAATAGATACAGGTAAGTTAAGTGCAAATAGAAATAACGAAGTAACAGACAACATGGGTGCGAATAGTGGTGGTAAGATGACAAAAAATAGTGAAGAAATTAATTAACGAGGTAAGTGATAGTTATAAAGAGGAGTTAATAAGTAGTAGCGGTAAAATAGTTGAAAACAAGCTATTTAAGAGTGATACAGTGAAAATGAATAGTGGTGATGAAGTTTTTGTTGAAGTAGAATTTAATAACGAAGTGTTAGCGAGTGTTGATGGAATTGAGAGAGTGTGTGAAGAGAAGTAAGGTGAACAAAGAGCCAATTTTCCCCGGGTATATGGTGAAACAGAGTTTTCACAAATGTTTTACGAGGACAGTGTTTCCTCCAGAGGTTATGTGGAAGACGAGGTGTCTTCAAGTAGTCCCTTAATTTTTGTGGTGTTCCTGGAAAAGCCAGGAAGTGTTTTAGTAAGTTTGTGGTGCCCTTTGCATGGAATGAAGTAGTTCATGGGGTTGTGACAGGTGTCATGATGAGAAATATTTTGAGAGAGAGAGAGAATTATAGAGATGTTTAAGTTAATTAGAGGTTATAAGGGGTTAGTTAAGAGATTAAAATTTGAGAAAGTAGACTATATGAAAGACTTACCTTGTTGTGAGAATGGTGCAGCAATAAATGAAGATAATGGTGATAATTATATTGCAAGCTTACCTGTACATATACATGGAATATTAATGGTAAATGATTCTGAAAATAAGGTGAGGTTAAAAGGTTTAAGGGTGACAGATAATAATACTGACGGTAATGAGACCAGAATTACGGATGTAGACAGGTTATATGATTTAATAATAATGAGGGATAATCCAGTAGATTATTATGTGGGTATAATGGAACAATGTGAAATAGTAAATAATAATAATAATAATAATAATAATAATAATAACAAAATGAAAGTAATTAAAAGTGAATTGTATTATAAAAACATAAGATTGCTGTTTGATGACGGAGGGTAAAGAGTATTATTAATGAACATTTAAATATGTGAGTGGAGTGGTTTTGAAATGGACTGAATTATGGAATGATTTATGGTAAATAATAACAGATAACAATGTGGATTGTATATACTTGTGTATTGATGTTAAATGTAATTGTGTAATAAATTATGTTGTATTTTTGGTAAACCATGTATGTACGAAAGGGGAATTGATTTTATAATAATAATAATAATAATAATATTTTATCAGACTAAATAAATAAAGAGAGTAATTATGAAGTTTATAATGTAAATGAATTGTAATTGTTTAAAGTAATGTGTTTTAAGAGACGGATTGAATTAAATAAACTTGAGATGACTGAATTAATTAATTAATGTTGTATAAATGAACTTTGGTAATAAATTTAAATGATTTTTCTGAGAATTATACTTTACGATAAATAGTAAAGGTGTAAAGGTAGACTGTGTTTAGTTGTTGAGTCATATGGTTGTTATAATGTATCAGAAGGTACATATGGTTATTTGTGGTGATAAATGGTTATAGTTGGCAGTTTATGACAGTAATCATGTTTTTATTTGATTAAATAGTTGACCATATGTAAGTATGAATTTGATAATGACATGGAAGTAAAGTAAAATGTTTTAATAAAGAAATTAAATTAATTTGAAAGAATGTAACTTAGGGGAGGTGTATAATATTTAGTAAAATTTGAATTTAAAATGTGGATGTTAATGTAACAATGATAATGTTCATTTTGATTGTTGATTATGTTGTATTATGGTTATTATGTTAGTGTGTAGGAATTTTAAACATGTATTGTGTATTTTACAGGTGATTCCCCATTTTCGGGTGGTCACGGAGTCACCGAACCCTGACTGTGGATTTGGATTATTGGTAGCAAGTGTGGTTAGGCATATTGTACCCTAGCCATACTTGTTATTATTTTCAAAATTGGTGAATTTATAAATTAACCGGGGGGTAAATCAGGGGAATCACCACAACTATGGAACAGTGGCTATCATCAAAGGGGGTGATAGTGCCATGTTAAGGGCATATAACTAATTTTTAGTAGGATTACTGGTGTCCTCAGACATCAGTAATGCCAAATGTTTTGTAACGCTGAAACAAGAACGGTGTAGGCAGCATCTATACCCTAAATAAACTTCAGTTCTTGTGGATGCAAATTGGCGCTAAAGTCCAACATGAGGAAACAATAGTGTGTGTGGAAAAGGAGCTGGCCGTTACAAGCCAGGGGCATAAATAATAGAATATTTATGCAACCAGGTAGATGCCTAGTCCGGTTTACTCGGCAGGTGATTTACCTAATTGTAACTGGGTTAGGGGGGGGAACATAATATAATAAAATGATGTAGAAGGAGGAGTATAACTGCAAAGTCAGTTAAGAATTACTAAACTGTAATCACAGTGCAATCAAGTTCGCTCGGCCCTGATGAAAGAGATGTTTATTGTTGTGACTCACTAGCTATTGTAATGGTTATTCATTGTTTTGTATTAAAAGGAAAGTTAATTTTTAATAATGGTGATCAAACAGTTATTAATGAACAGTCAATTACTGTACTCAATACGGTGGTGATTTAATAGTTGACAAGAACATTTAATAACTTAGATTATAGATAATTTTGTGTATTTGGTTTACTTGTACTCAGTACACTTAGAGTAAGGTTAAGTTCACCTGTTGATAAAACATCAGCTGATGCACGGTGTTATATGTATAGTATGTTTTGTGTAATCAATTTAAACTTTCAGTTGAATTCATGGTAATAATAATTTTGTTTCTTTTGATTAATTGTCAAAATATATATATTTCTGAAATTTAAATTCATTTAATTCTTGAGGAAAAAAAAATTTGAAATGTTAGTAATCGTTGTACCTAGTAGTGATTCGAAGTTTACAAAGATAATGGAAGTTAATAACTACAAAATGTAGTTAAAGCGATTAATTGAAAGAGATGATTTAAATTAAATTAAAATGTGAATTTTTGGTCATGAATTTAGATTTATTTGGATAAAGGATTGAAACTTAAGTAATTTCGTTTTGATTTGAAATGATAACACCAAATAAACAATTCAAGTATTTAATTAATAGAAATTAAAATAAAGAAAATAATGCTAAGGAATTGTAGATTAGGTTAACTTGAAATTGATAATGTTTGTTTTGAGGTTAGGTTTTGTAAAATAAGGAATGTTTATTTGAGTTAAGGTGTATTATGTTTAAGATAGGAAAGCACCTATGTACGCACCCAGTACGTAAGTTACCCATGATTTAGTAAGGAAGTAAGGGGGGTTATTGGCACCATATCCTCGCTGGTCCTCTTAGGTTTTTAGCAATGAGAATTTTTCTGTTTCGGCAGAAAATCTCTCATTGGGGGGTATTGTAACGGTACAGAATTAAGGGGATTTATTTTATTACTTTATCAATGGTAAAGAAGGGAGTTACCCACACAGAGCCTCAGTTTTAAAGCAAGGTGTACTTTTGAAACACCCAGTTGTCGATTTGTACAATAAGCCAGGCCACAGACTACGGATCCTGGAACATCGGAATGTGTCCGAGTGCTCGTATGCCGGTGGTGACAGAGTGAAGATCATGCACAGTTTTTCTTGCCGCCACCGACGAGGTAATGAGATATCACGTGACGATCGCCCAGCCTATCACGAGCCAAGTAGCCGCACACAGGAGGATGCTTGGCCATCTTGAAAAACATTGAAGTGAGCATCAGTCGGCTTCTAGACTCAAAACCGCGCAGTTGCGTGGGTTCGCGGTTCGCCCAAAATCTGCGTAATAATGTAGACCGACCAGCAGAAATTCAATAAAAAATGTAATACGATATTCAAATAACAGTGGAGTGTCAGACTACGATTCAGTGAACAAACAAATTTCGGAACAACCAAGTAAAAAAAAAACCGGACTGATTTCAAAGCGTGCTCTTCATGGATGCAACAGGGAAGTAACTGTATAATTTAAATAAAAATAAATATAAAAAATAAAAGAGAGCGCTAAATCAAAAGAGGGGGGAAAAGTGTGAAAGAGTATGAGCAAAGCACTGAATTCCCTTATAATACCTAGAATGTAGTTATTTGAATAAGCAATTTTTAATTCTTTTGTAAAATAAGTTCACAAAGAAACTTGTTCTTTGTACAAGAAAAAACCAGAGTAAAAATAACTTTTCATGTGAAATGATGTTAATAAATCAATTGGTTATATGCCATCAATGAGAGTATAGTTTGTTGAATAACACGAACCCAAAATCACACTTATAGGTCACGAGTTCGCGTGTAGAATCCTGGAACCCGTAAAGGTAATAATTTTGGAACTGGGATACATAAAGCTATTTATTTATATATTAATTATTATTTTTCAATTAAATGTAGCTTCACATACTTGGCTTATTTTATTATTTGTACTTAACTTATCATTACTTATATTATTTATAATAATAGTGTTTCTTACAAGATTTAAAAATATTTACAAGGTTTATTAAGTAAGAATTTTTTTTTGCAAAACTGTTAACAGTTTGTTGTGATTCAAAACATTGTTTTTACACTGAGAGTATATCTTAACCTATTTTTCAACTGTTGACCTTTAAACATTTTTCACATCAGGAGATGAGCTTGATGATCTCTATGAGGAATCTGCTGCATTTGCTGAACCAGATGGGGACAGTTTGATAGGCCTTATCATTATTCAGGGCCGTGCACAGAAATTTTGGGGCCCGTCACAAATAAATTTTTCGGGGCCCTCCCCATCTCTTTTAATTAGTTCCTCCTGGGATATTTTACAAACCTCTCCACATTAAAACTTTTATAATTTCTTACTGTTAGGCCTACGTGTTATAGCTTGAAGAACTACTTATACAACTCCAATTTTTTAAGATCATGCATTTGGTCTATACTTTGTTATTAAGAAGTACATCAAGTGCATACCAACACGTTTTGAAAAATTCAGAAGAAACCAACTCTAATTAAATTATTTAATATTTATTTAATTTGCTTGAAATCCAAACACTCCCTGCTGTTATCGTTGCATTATAAGTCTTAATTAAGGATAGAATTCTAGTTTTAGAATTTTAATTTAAAGTTCATAACTTAAATGGGGTATATAAAATAAAATGCCCTGACTATAATAATTTGTATGTTGGTCAAACCATAAAAGGATCAAAGAGAGATACAAACAACCTTTAAACTCTAACATCAAGCCTATAATTTACAAATCAAATTTAGCTGCACATTGTATAATAACAAACATAAATTTTCTGATATACATAACATGTCCCTAATAAAACACATTTCTAAAGGTTCAAAAATGAACCTTTGGGAAAACTTAGAAATCTATAAACACAAAAATAAAAACAAATTAATAAAAGAACAAGCTCAAATACATACAAAAACAATCATTTTTTTAAATATTTTAGATGTAATAAAATAAACTGTAAAATAATTATATTTATTTGTACTTTATATAACCATATTATATATATAATGTCTCTTTACTACACATTTATAAAATCAACTGGTGTTCATATTTGAATTATTAGAAAACATATTAGAATCTGAAGATGACGATTAAGATAGTTGAAACATTTAAGTAATTTAAATAAAAAATATTCTTTACATTGTAAAACTCTATCTATATATAATTAATAAAATATATATAATATGAAAACTATTTTATATTTAAACAAGTCCTTAAAAATAAATCAATAAAGTAAGGCAATAAAATAATGAAATAGTTACAAAAATTACAATCTCAAACTAACAGAGATAGAGAATTTACAACTTAAAACTTTGTAATTAACTATAAAACTACTTTACAGACATTAGGCTAAAGCCAAAGTGAAAATATTTAAACTTTTCAGATGGAGCAATGCAACTCCCCACTTTGTTCCATAGTAAAACATTGCTTATTTAAATGCGTACTTGACTTACACCGACCCATAAGCTATCCAGCTCAATTTACTGTAGGCGGATTATGCCTATTAAAAACGTTATCAAGTTTGTTACATTAGGCGTCTTACTTTCACGCTAGCAAAGTCTTTAATAACATTCTCAAAGTTAATGGTTTTTCCAAGCTGGTTTTCTATTGAAAGCATAGCTAAACCATTCAACCTTTCATCTACCATAGTAGATCTATATTAAGTTTACTAAAGGAGCGTTTGCCTTCAGCAATGGTTACAGGAAGGCACAAAATAATTCTTAATCCTAAACAGACTTCAGGAAACACACTTTCTAAATGATAATCATAAATTTTGTTTAACAATTTATTATATACTAATTTAGACTCAGAACATTCCTTAAATGTAGACTTAAAAACCGCCTTCAAATGTACAATCTCATCACTAAGAGAAGAAGTAAATACTTTGGGAAATCTATTGATAAGAACAGAACACTTTTCATGAATCTCAGTTGTTGTCAAATCTTCAAAATTAAGAATAGGGGAGAAAATGTTAAAAATTTCATTTAAGCTTTGGAATCTTAAGACTAGTTGAGAAATTATCATGTCCAAAATAGGATTAAACACATTAACTTTAAACTTATCTTCGGGGCTAACTGCTAAAGAACTGTCTTTCTTTCTGCTGGTGCTCGTTTGCGCCTTTCTTCTTTCAGCTCTGCTGGCGATATATCCATTGCACCTGCCACCAGTTTACATTCAGAGAGAATACTAGCCCAATTGTCTCTTAACATTTTCATTTCTGTTGTAAGTTCCATGATATTTTCTGCAGCCCTATCAATAGGCAGATTCCTAGATTGCAGAAGCAGATTTCTATGGTCAAAGCATTCTAGAACTTTAACCCATATTGATGCCATTAAAATTGCTCTGAAAGAAGAAAAGTAATCTCGCAAGCCAACTGCCTCTGAACGAGCTTCATTTGTTAATCTGGTTTCTTCACGATTGTCAATGAGCTCATCTAAAGCATCAACTACACTTTGAAGATGTCTGGTAATGGGACGAATAGCTTCTTTCTTCGAACTCCATCTGGTATCAGACTCCCTGTGAAGAGAACATCCAGATTTCTCTGTAATTATTTTCCATCTCTTAGGGCTGCCACTGAATAGGTTGTATAGCCTGTTGACACACCCGAAAAATGTGATTGCTTCTGTGCAGCATGCTGCTGAATGAACTCCGATCAAGTTTAATGAATGTGCTGCACAGGGAGAGTATATTAATGCACTATTCAGTTCTGTCATGTGTGCCTGAACACCTTGAAATTTCCCAGACATGTTACTCGCATTATTATATCCCTGTCCAACACATTCAGATACATTTAACATGTGGTGTTCCAATCTGTTCCTTATTTCTTGGGCTATTTCTTTTCCAGTTTTTTTACAAAAATCAAAAAAATTCTATGAATCTCTCTTGAACAGTCCATTGTCTGGTTTCCTCATTCTTATGCACATATCTAATGATAAGAACATTTTGTTCACAGTGTGATGTGTCTGGTGTTGAATCACAAATTAAGGAAAAGTGTACCGATTTGTTAATCTCATATAAGATCGTATCCAATACATGCTTACCACAAATATTTATGAACTCGTTTTGGATTCTATTGGATAAATAGTGAGCTTGCATTTTCTTCCCTTCTTCCTGCCTTTTTTGTACTTTTCTTAGGTGCTCTTCCAACAACGTGTCGTAGTGTGAAATAAGCTCCTAACATCCTAAAAAGTTACCATTGTGAATGTCTCCTACTTTTGAAGACTGTCCTCGAAAAGGTAAGCCTCTGCTGCCAAGAAAGAGAGTCACGTCTAAAAATCGTTTAAGAAGACGCATCATAATATCTCTTTTAGACCCCAATTGCTTTTGAATCCCATGATCAATAGCACCAGACCCTGCTTGAGTAACGCTTTCAAAAGTTCTCCACTGTAAGTAACACTGTTTGTGTTTCAGGCTCCTTTCATGTTGTGATAGTTTTCTATACAGCTTGTGCCAAATATTTTTTGGGGGATCGAATCCTTCATCAGTTGAAAGATAACTTGTGTGACTGATATGTAGGTCGATGAAACAAATAGTCGACATGGTGCACAATACAGTTTGTGAGTTGTGGGGTTGCTGAAAGCCAGTCTCTGGGAAGTTTTTCTTGGCCACCTAACGAATTAGAGTATATTAAGGGCTTTGGGAAAGAATGACCTTCTTTGTCCTTGGAAAGGTTATTCGCCATTTTATTCAGCTCAGTTCCACTAAGAAGACCAAGTTTAACAATTAATTGACGGTCCGCATCTGAAAGTTTTTTAGGCCACTCCTCTTGATTTTTAGGATTGAAGCTTGACATGTGTAAGTTTGTTTGGTGGTCGTCATGCTCTCTTGTTTCATCTGACGCTGTACTTTTTCCTTTTTCTTCAACTTTTTCTTGGTATTGGTATTCTGGGGGTAGGGCAGAAGATATCTCTGGAATATTACTTCCACTGCAACTGGGCCAATTTTGCAATAACAGTGCTTGTGATTGGTCCTCTTGGTTGTTGGTAGTTGTTTGGTCATGAAGTGGTTGTGGTAAAGATTGGAAAGCATCCCCTTCACTCTCAATTTCTTGTGTTCCAGTCTCCAAAACAGAGTTGGATGCAGTTTTGGGTTCTTCTTCTTTTTTTGCTTTTTTTCAAGAAATTTGAACAACACATCTTTGTTGGCGTCATCCTCTTTCCTTCTTTTCTTTCTGTCTTTTCTTTTCTGTGAGCCGGACTTGTGGCAGTTCAGGTTCATTTTGATTTTACAACCTAAAATCATTCAAATTTCTATTAGGCCTACAATATAAATATAACTTTATTTTATGGATACTACGGGATGAAAAATGATACGCAGTTGTATAGAAAATTTTAAACATAAAAAGTCTTCCTAAAAGCTTATAGAGCAAAGTTAAAAAAAAAAATTTGACTGCTCTCACCTTCCTTTTCATAAAATAAACAATATTTATTTCATAAAAATAATGAATCATTATAATTATTTAAAACTTCCGTGCTGAAAGGCCGTGGTCAAATGCTTGATGTTCTGCAGCTAGACGTTTCGGCCACACCACCGGTGGCCATCTTCAGTAGCAAAAAATTGTTCGAAATAGGGTGGTATGCCGAACAAGTCGCCCAATGAATTGGGAACAAGCAACAGTGAGAGAAGGCTACGTTGTTTCTATTTATAACTTTTTGGCCGCTTAAGGTGTATAACACGAACCAATCAGAAGCCAGCTCATCATTCTCCACTCTGATTGGCCATGGAAAATAAACCATGCCAGACACTATTTAAGGCGATGCTTTTACCTCGGCGGTTCATAGTCCCATAGTCTGTGCGTTGTCCGACTTCACTTCAGCTGCTCACTCTGGAAGGACCTGCTCTCTCTGGACGACATCGGAAGCTTGTCGCTGTTTACAGCTGCTGCACTGCTGCCTTCGCATTGAGGACAGACACTTCACATCTGCTGCCCTGCTTGCTGGACAACTTGCCTTTGAAGAAAGAAGACTGCAACTCAGCTGACTGGTGAACTGAGTAGCCAGCACAACAGCTGAGTTCGTCCGTCGGACCTTCTTAGGGCCATCAGCCAAGTGACCCTTTTCAGGACCACCTTCTCGCCGCAGAAGAGGAAGCGAATAGCCTGCCAGAGCTGTTGTAAGTTGCGCAGCGCATCTAGCCCGCTGACGCTCAGGCTCTTAGGTAGCGCTGCCTAGGACGATCCTTGCGAGCCCCCACCAGTGGTAAGCGAGCTTGGATATCGCCTAGGTAAAGAGGCCGGTGGACACCTCTCTTGGTAAGTAGAGGTATCTAACGAAGCCGGTCATTTGCCCAGCTCGTAGTAAGCCTGAGCGTTTCAGTCCCGCTTGCGATCCGGCTCGGGCAGGACCCTAGGTCCCTGGTTACCGCCGGAGGCAGCCTGGCTGCCTCTGGTCGGCAAACCTCCCGCTCGTTGGCGGAAATGCCCGCTCCGGGCGCGTCAACGAGCACGCAGTCGCTCGCCACGTCCATACCCCACACGAGCGACTCGCCGTGTTCTCCTGCTATGGATGCGGACCAAGTTGTCGATCCCCGGACGGTTCCGCTGCCCGGTGACGAGACCGACGCTTTCGTGGCGGTTGGGCCACGGGGGCGCCCGGTTAAGAAACCGAGGCGGAACCGGTCCTCCTCGACCTCTTCCTCGGCGTCCGCCATGGAAGTTGTCCCCGCCGATGGCGAATCCGGCTCGGGGCCGACTGTGCCCGGCGCTGCCCAAGCACCGCCGGTCATTCGTCGCATCCCGCCCGTGTTCGTTCACGGCGTGAACAACGTCACCGGTTTCTACCGGCGACTCATAGTGGCTCCCGGACTTTCCCCGGCCAGCGTTGACCTGAAGCTCCTTGGGGGTGACACTGTCAAGATCGCTGTCCGCGGAATGGACGAGTACCGCAGCGTCATGGCGTTCGTCGAATCAGCCAACCTGCAATACCACACCTTTACCCCGAAACACGTGAAGCCTCTGTCCCTCGTGCTCAGAGGCTTAGACGTGGACTCTCCTCTCGAGGAAATCCTCGATGAGCTGCGCGAGCTGGGTTATCCGGTTCGCGCGGTACATCGGGTATTTGCTCCCGCCGGACCAAGGCGTCCAATTCCCCTGGTACGCATCATGGTCGAGAACAGCGAGGCAGGCGCAAGCCTACTCTCTCTTACGCGGCTTTTTGGTTTCCGCGTAAAAGTGGAAAGAAGCCGCGCTCCCGGGGCTCTGCCTCAGTGCTACAAGTGCCAACGCTTCGGGCACCATTCAGAGACTTGTTCAAACGCTCCGGCGTGCGTGAGGTGCTCTCACGCTAGTAAACACTGCGATGCCCCTGCTTTTAAAAGGTGCATCAACTGCGGCGGAAGTCACCCCGCCAACTACCGGGCATGTCCGGTGTTTCAGCGGGAGCTCGAGCGGCGAAAGCCGAAAGGGCGCCTGCCACCACCAAGGCATCCGGAAGCTGGTTCTAGACCTGCTACCGAGCAGCCAGGCCCTTCGCCTCCTGCTACGGCTGCCGTGTCTTTCGCTGCAGTTGCTAACAGGCAACGGAAACGTAGTAAAGGCCCGAAGCAGACACCTGTAGTTCAGGCATCTCCATCTCAGGCTCCTTCCCAGGCCCCTGTCCCGCCTCAGGCGAAAAAGCGCCGTAACCTCGCGGCTTCTAAACAAAGTGAGACAGACCAGCCACTGCCAAACATCTCGGTTGTGGAGCCTGATAATTCTCAACCCTCCCCAGCACCGGAGAATCCTGCCCCTGCTTTAGAAGCAGCCTCGCCTGACCTCCCGCCCCCGCGGTTCCCTAATGCAGGCAAAAAGAAGCGGCAACGTAAGCCCCGTGGCGCTAGATCCCGCGCTCCTGCCAACCCAGCCGCACAGTCCAGACAGCCTGCTCAGCGCGTGAAGACCGACGCTATCGCATCTGTCCCTCTTCCTAGCTCCTCCGCTAGAGGAGCTACACCTGGCCCCAAGAAACCCCTGGCTTCCACCAATCCCCCGTTTGACAAGCCTCGGCGCTCTTATGCGCAAACAGTCTCCGGGCACTCTGCCTCAAAAACCGTTCCAGACGACTATCAGGTCGTCAAAGACTTCCTTGCGGAATTCGACCTCCGCAAAGTTGCCCAGACCTTCAGGTCCATCCGCTCCCGCTTGGAGACTGCCGAAACAACCGAGAGATTCATGCTCTTGGTGGAAGCCGCCACTTGTGTAGGTTTTCTATGAGTCGGGTCCTCAAACGTGATCTCTCAATTCTTTCCTGGAACGCCAACGGGTTGTCCAATAAGATCCAGGAACTCCAAGAATTACTGGCCCGACTCAAACCCGACGTAGTCCTTCTCAATGAGACCCACTTGACTCCTGCGAGTCGGTTACGACTGGCCAACTATGTGTGCTATCGAAACGACAGGCCGGGCACTGCTGGTGGCGGTACTGCCGTCGCGGTGAGGCTCACTCTCGAGCATCACCGAGTCGTCTTGCCTGCAGTGACTCACCTCGAAGGCACCGCTGTGGAGTTGTTAAACACTCTAGGCGGCGTACAGATGGTCGCGGCGTATAAACCGCCGCAAAAAGAGCTCCTTCACCCCGATCTAGCTGTCGCGTTCGATGCACACAGGAGGGTCATCATGGCCGGCGACCTGAACTGTAAACATCGCGATTGGAACAGTCGCTTGACTGCCTCAAACGGGAAACGTTTACGCAGGTTTGCCGATTCTCGCAGGATACAAGTGATTGGGCCTACCCAACCTACGTTCTACCCCTCACAACGCAACGCGGCTCCCGATGTCTTGGACATAGCGGTGATTCAAGGAATTGACTGTCCGGTCCATGTGTCCGCGCTAACGGAACTATCGTCCGATCATCTCCCCATCCTGATACACGTCGCTACCCAGCACGTCGTACGCAGAGATGTCAGGAAGGTGGTAGAATGGGACCGCTATGGCCCGGCGTTAAGTCGCCGATTGCCAGACGCGGGACCACTCGAAACCGTCCGCCAAGTCGACGAGGCAGTTGCCGCGTTTGACGAGGCTGTCGTATCTGCGATCGACGCGTCTTCCAGGATGAAGCCTGGTGTCACGCCCCACTGGCAGCGGATCCCAGAGGAGACGAGTGCTCTCGCTTGCGAGAGAAATAAGCCTCCGGAGACGCTGGCAGCGGACCCGTGATCCGGCCGACAAGGCAGCGTACAACCGGGCGACCGGCATTTTACGTCGTGAAATGCAGGCCTACCGGAGACGCTGTTGGGAACTCGCCGTGGCCCAGGCAGGGGACGGATCGGACGAAAGTAGCCCTTACCGGATACCTTCGGCGTTGGTAGGGAAGAGGCGCCGGCCTCGCATCCCGGCCATTGCTGGACCTTTCGGTCAAATCCTGGCTCGCCCGGAGGCGAAGGCCGAATACTTGGGCGCGTGTTTTGAGCGACAGTTCGCACCTAACCCGCCCATGGACTGGGACTTCGACGAAGAAGTCGAGAACGAAGTGGAAGACTTTCTGTCTCTTCCGATCACTACGGAGCCCGAACCCATTACTAGGGAAGAGGTCACAGATCGGCTCGTTGAACTCGTGCCGAGAAAAGCTCCTGGCCCGGACGGCGTCTCGAACGCCGCTCTTACTCGACTCCCGGAGCGAGGAGTACTTTTCTTGGTCGCGCTGTTCAACGCGTGTCTCAGACTGGCCTATTTTCCCCAGAAATGGCGTAAGGCGACGGTTATAGTGATCCCGAAGCAGGGAAAGGACGCTTCCCGTCCCGGCAACCTCCGGCCCATTAGTCTACTGTCAGCCACGTCAAAGGTCCTCGAACGTCTCGTACAACGGAGAGTACTAGATCATCTAAGAAATTTCGATGTACTGGTCCCCGAACAGTTCGGCTTCCGTGTGGGGCATTCCACCACTCATCAACTGATGAGACTGGTGGAATACATCACGGACGCCGGGTGTCGGAAAGAGCAGACTGTCGCCTGTTTCCTAGATGTGGAAAAGGCCTTTGATAGTGTCTGGCATGACGGGCTCTTGTTCAAGCTCCGGGAAATCCAGCTCCCAGATTGCTACCTTCGCTTGATTGCTAGCTTTCTGACGGAGAGGACTTTCTGCGTGCGAATAGACGACCACGTCTCTTCCGAGAGACGTATTACAGCCGGGGTACCTCAAGGTAGCGTGCTAGGGCCTCTCCTGTTCTCCGTGTATGTCAACGACGCACCCAGAGAGCCTGGAGTCCAGATGGCTTTGTTTGCCGACGACACGGCGGTCTATACCGCCGATCGGAACGCAGACTTTGCTATCCCACGACTTCAGCGCGCACTCGATGCGTATTCGACGTGGACGGAAAGCTGGAAAGTTGCCGTCAACGAAACCAAGAGCTCCGCGGTGCTATTCACCAAGCGCCGGAAAGAACCACGAGGCCGAGTGAGACTCGGTAGAACGTACTTGCCCTGGTCGAGAGAAGTAAAGTACCTCGGTGTCCACCTTGATCGTCGGCTCACCTGGCGTGACCACGCTGAGACGATGCGAAAGAAAGCGTCCGCTCGTCTCGCGCAACTGTTTCCGATACTTGCCAACAAGGCTATGACCCGCAAGCTGGGTAAGTTGATTGTCAACGCGTACCTGTTGCCGATCATTACCTACGCTCTTCCCGTCTGGGGTTACCTCGCAACCGTTCATAAAAGAAGGTTGCAAAGCGTTCTCGATAGAGGGCTTCGGCTAGCGGCCAAAGTCCCCTATCGGTTTTCTTCTCGTCTCCTGAGAAGAGGACTCGGTGTCCGCTCCTTGGATGACACCGCAAGGCGACTTGCACGTAAATTTTACGTCCGAGCTGCGAGGACCCAGACAAACCCACTCATAGCTGGCCTTGGCAAGTACCGAACACGTCCAGGTGATTCTTGGAAACGGCCTCGACAAATACTGTACTAGTCGACCTAGTACGAGCATGTCGTTGTAGCGACCACTAAAAATTAATTAAATATATTCCGTCTGGACAGGACCACTAGGCAGGAGCCCCTACCGGAGGCTCGGTACTAGGATACCATTGGGTCGTCTCACGACGCACAACCCAACAGCTCTGAACACTCGGCGGTTCATAGTCTACCTAGAGCTGTTGCCAGGGTAGGCTGCGTTTGTTTGTTCTTCATCGCAAGTGGAATTTTCCATTGTGCTACGCTGGCTCCAGCTTGATAGGAGCACAATAACTTCATTATTTACCAGTATATCATTTTGAAACTTGTACATAGTGTTTATCATAGTTAGTGCTGTGTATTACAATTGTGCGGGCAGTGGTGAACTCGTGTTTTTGGTGTTAGTGGTGTTTTGGTGTTCTCCGCTGCTGACTGTTGCCTGGTAAGTGTTGTAGCTTGTTAAGTAGCATACCACACTACCCAGCTAGCGATCCCTAAAATCTATCCAGCCTAGGCGTAGGTTAACCTCGCCGATGGCCGCACCCAACATTCCCGTCGGTCCTTCTCAGGGCCACGAAATCCCTCCTGGCGCTTTAGCGCAACCTTTGCCGTCCGAACCCGAGACAATGTCGGCTGGGACGAGTGCCATGGATACCGAGGAGTGGCAGACTGTGAGTAGCCGGAAACGGCGAAACAGTGGCGACTCCGCGGGATCCGGGCGGTCTTCCCAGCTGGGTCCTGCCACGGACAGACCCGCTACGGCCACCTCAATACCTACCCCGCCCCGGCGGTTGCCGCCTCTGATCTTTGACCGGCCTGTTGACTGGGATAAGGTCATGCGGCGACTTCACCGGGCCGCTCCTGCGAATACCCTGACTGCAGTTTGTCAGGGTGGCCGCTCCGTTCGAATCGAAACCACGACCATCGACAGTTTCCGGCTCGCCCAGAAACTGCTGACTGATCGTGGTATCCCTTACTACACCTACGCCCTGCCGGAGGAGAGGGAACTCAAGGTCGAGATCATCGGCATCCCCGCCGATGTTCCCGTGCCTACAATTTCTCACGCGCGTGAACTTTTGGGTTTCACCGTCAGCTCTGTGACACCTCTCTTCTCCCCCGGCAGACGTATTCCCAGAAATGCCTTCCTTGTGAAAATCCTCAAGGTAGGGAATTTCCAAACCATATATCAGGTAGATTCTCTCTTTTACCTCCGGGTAAAAGTTTCAGCTTTCGAGTCCCGACCCGGACCCAAGCAGTGCTACAACTACCAGCGGTACGGGCACAGCAGCGTCTATTGTCACTACCCGACACGCTGCGTTCGTTGTGGTGAAGGTCATCACAAGGGCGATTGTCCTCGTGAACGTACCGCCACCGCTACGTGCGCAAACTGTCGTGAACCACACCCGGCAAGCTCTCGCCAGTGTAAAAACTATCAAGACTCCCTAAAGCGCATCACCAAGGCCCAAAAGCCTATCCCACCTGCCCCCATGAAACCCTCAGCCCCTGCATCTGCCGCCCCGGCGGCCTCAGTTCCGGCTACCTCGTCTGCGCCTGCAGCCGCTGTAGTCCCCCCGACCTGCCCAGCGCCTGCCGGAGCGCTCAGTTACGCGGCAGCCGCCGCCTCCGATGCATCTTTCCCTCCTTTGGCCTCGTCGCGAAAGCAACCCGCGCCAAAGAAGAAAAAGTCATCGACCACCATCCTCACGCAGCACAAGCCCGCTGCAACCAGGTCAGCATCTGCCCCAGCTCCCAAAGAGCCTCGGCAGCCTACACCTAAACCTCGGCCCGATAATGGCATCATGTATCGTGTGCCCCCGCCCACGCCGCAGGCGCCATCGACGGAGGAAGGGTCCTCGGACCTGACCTTTGCCGATCGTTTGCGTGTCTGGGTTGAGACCCTCATCCCTCAAATCTTGGCTGCCAAGGACGTCCAGTCTCTGCTAGTCACCATTCTTACCTCCCTCATGACCCTCCTGCCTCCCAATGTCTAGGCCTCTTCGGCTGGTGGCACGGAACGCACATGGCGTTCCGTCGCGCCGAGCCGAATTGGCTAACTTTGCCACTGAGTATGACTTAGATGTCATACTACTCTCAGAAACTTTCCTTACCCCTGCTGTTTCCTTTCAGCTTTCGGCGTACACTACATATCGCACGGATAGGCCTCGGCTACCACCCTCCGCTCATCCCAGCGGGGGTACTGCCATTCTCGTCCACAGGCGCATTGCCCATCGTCTCTTACCCCCTCCAGATACCAGGTATTTGGAGACGACGACGGTGGCCCTCTGGATCGGGGATCGGGAGGTTCGCCTAATTTCGGCGTACCTCCCTCCCGGGCCCGGAAGGTCTCCGCCGCCTGAGGAGTGGGACGCCCTCCTCGACCACGAACTACCTACTATAGCTGCCGGAGACTTCAACTCCAAGCATCCCTCTTGGAACAGCCGTGTCACGAACCCGCGTGGCCGCTCGCTCTACAGCTACGTTCAGCGTCATCTGCAGGTCTCAGTTATTGGTCCTGACTCACCGACCCACGTGCCCACTAGGGGCCTTCCGGATGTCCTTGACATTGTCATTGTCAAGGACCTGGCCATTCCTATCACTGTAAATGCAGTGTCGGACCTCTCGTCCGACCATGACCCGGTACTTAACACTGTTCGTCCCCCGTTGGACATACCTCTCCAACCCCCTTCTCGGGCGCTCCTATCATGACGAACTCCAACGAACAGTGCCATCTGACCCACCGGCCTCCATCGCCTCTACGGCTGATGCGGACCGTATGGCCGACTATCTTCAAGAAGTCGTTACGTCCGCTATGGACAATCACACCTATCTTGTCCCAGAGACAAATCGCAGGTCTCAACTACCTGCAGAGGTGCTCCTCGCCATCCAAACTCGGCGCCAACTCCGCCGGAGATGGCAACAAACCCGGGATCCTGCTATCAAACGCAGGTTAAACGCCCAATCTGACCTTGTCAAGCAGCTTCTGCTTGATACCACTGCACATCGTTGGGATTCGTATCTCGAGTCTCTTGAAGTCCGGCCCGAGTCTGTCTGGCAGGCTGCGAGTCGACTTAATGGCGACAAAAGGACCCGCCATCCCCTCAGATCACCGGACGGCATTGTGTACTCCGCGGCCGGCAAAGCAGAAGTCTTTGCCGCAACCATGGAGGAGCAATTCACCGTCCACGGAGGCGTCTGCGACCCCGTCCACTCGGCCGAGGTCGCAGACTTCCTATCTGGTTATTTTTTCCCGCCCTCCAGCTGACATCCCTGACCCGTTCGACCGAGCCGATGTTGTCTCGGCTATTGGTCGACTTCGCCCCAAGCGGGAGCCCGGCGATGATCGTATCGGAGCGGCGGTGCTACAACACGCTCCTCCTAGCCTCATCAACATGGTTCACGAGCTGTTCAATGTATGTCTCCGGCTCCATTACTTCCCCAGCCTGTGGAAGCGTGCGAAAATCATTATGATCCCCAAGCCTCGCAAGCTGCGTATTGACCCCTCAAACCATCGACCCATCTCTCTGTTGCCAGTCATATCGAAGGTACTCGAGCGACTCCTGCACGGTCGTTACGCGCCTCTGCTGGATGGTTTCATTCGGCAGGAGCAGTTCGGCTTCCGCAGAGAGGACTCGACGACCCTTCAACTCGTCCGTGTTGTTACCCATTTGACGGACGCCTACAACAACCATCTGTCCTCCGTCGCTGTATTGCTTGACGTGAGTAAGGCCTTCGATCGAGTCTGGCACGAAGGCCTTGTCTACAAACTGGCCCACTCCCCACCCCCTGCCTCATTCGTTCAATTTCTCCTATCGTACTTGTGCGATCGCATCTTTAGGGTATGCGTCGATGGGTCGTACTCATCCGTCCGACCAGTCGCCGCAAGCGTACCTCAAGGATCTGTCCTTGGCCCCGTTCTGTACCTCGTGTACACGAACGACCTGCCTGTTCAGCCTGGAGTCACTCTCTCGCGCTATGCGGATGACGCTATGTACCACGCCAGCTCAGCGAGTCTTGATTTCGCGTCTGGCCTGGTGCAGCGTCAGCTCGCCGTACTTCCGGACTGGCTAAGGAAGTGGAGGATGGCGATCAATGCGGAGAAATCCGAGGCGATAGCCTTTTCTCATAAATTAACTTCCCGCTGCCAGTCCCTCTCCCTTGAAGGGAGCCCAATCGAGTGGAAACGGACTGTAAAGTACTTGGGCGTCACTCTTGACCGACGCCTAAGCTTTGCACCTCACGTCTCTCTGAGTCTCCAGCGCGCCAGAGGCGTCAGAGGCAAACTATTTCCCTTTCTCTCTCATCGGGGTTCAGTGCCTGTGCGCACTAAACTCACCATCTACTTGCTCTTTCTTAGGGTAATCCTGACTTACGCAGCCCCCGCCTTTTGGGTACTACTCAGCCCATCCGTTGTCGCCCGTTTGGAAGCTTTCCAATCCCGAACCCTCCGCTACATCTCCAACTCTCCCTGGTTTATCAGAAATGATGCCATCAGGCGAGGGTTGAAGGTTCCTTCACTCACCGAATTCGTTCGGTCCCTAGCCCTCAAACTCTTCACCCGAGCCTATGCCTCGTCCCACCCCCACATCCGTCGACAAAGCACAGATGTCGGCCCACCACCTAGACGACACAAACGCCCCCGAGCATTGCTCGACGACCCCCCATAAGCAGTTACAGAACATATGCCCCATCCCCCCGACTTTGAGTATTTTCACGCTCCTACTCCTTCCTTCTTTCTCTTGTCCGTGATGGCGCCCGGCGAAAGACTGGGGGGGGGTCTGCGCTTGCCCTAGGTGTGCTTAGTGCCACCTCTGGTGGACGCTGCCTCCTCCTACGCTCTCTCCCGTGCGCCGACATTGCCGCTTGGCAGCCCTCGGCGACTTTTCCTGAGCGGCTAGGGGCGCCCTACCCGTTGTGGGAGGGTAATTCCTGCTACTCAGGCGAAAAGTCTTCGAGGCCTCCCCCATTCTGCCGTCACGGGTCTCTTCGAGGTCCCAGGGTCCAAGAAAATAATAACATCCTATCCCTCCAAAATAAAATCGATGGAGGTTCCATTCCTTTGAAAGCGCGAGATCGCTAGCCAAGGTAACAAGCAGGCTATGCAGTCATCGGGTATCACCCGGACACTGCGACCACCAGAGCACGACTAGCTGCTGCTCCGTTCAACTCTGGACTCTGGACTCGGCGGTTCATAGCGACGGACGCATTCTTATGAATATGGATGGACTCCAAATGCAGGCGAGTGAAGTAACCCCGGACAGAAGACAACACCCGGGCTTCATCAAACATCACCCGGTGATCGTCGTGGGAAAGAGCGTGTTCAGCGACTGCGGACTTTTCCGACTGGCCCAGGCGGCAGTATCTCCGATGTTCAGAGAGGCGCGTCCGGACACTACGCTTCGTGGTGCCTATGTAGACCTGGCCACACGTACAAGGAATACTGTACACCCCGCACGACGAGAGCGGATCCCTGGCGTCTTTTACCGGTCGCAGGAACTGTTGGATCTTTTGGTTGGCTTAAAGATCGCCCTGACGCCCCGTTTACTCAGCAACTTGCCGATGCGGTCAGTCACGCCACGGATGTAGGGCAAGACAGCGGAGCCAACAACCTCGGGCAACACCGACTCGTCCGGCCTACCAGATCTTCTCGGCCGGACAGCTCTCCTAACCTCCGCAGCAGAGTAGCCGTTGGACTGCAGTGCTTCCTCGAGATGCCGAAACTCATCTTCAAGATACCGGGGCTCACAGATTCTTTTTGTCCGGTCAACCAGAGTCTTCAGCACCGCCCTCTTCTGCCTAGGATGATGATTGGAGGACTTGTGCAGATATCTGTCAGTGTGCGTTGGCTTCCTATAAACGTTATGCCCCAATCTGCCATCGGTCCTTTTCAGGACCAACACATCCAGAAATGCCAATTGATCACCGCTCTCGCGCTCCATCGTAAACTGTATGCGCGGGTGCACAGCGTTCAGATGTCCAAGGAAGCGTTCCAACTCTTCATCCCCATGGCTCCAGACCACGAAAGTGTCGTCAACATACCGCAGCCAACACTTCGGCTTCAGTGGCGCAGATGAAATTGCCAACTCTTCAAATTTTTCCATGTAGAAGTTTGCAACCACAGGGCTGAGAGGACTTCCCATCGCAACGCCATCCAACTGTTCATAAAAACCGCCGTTCCACTGGAAGTAGGTCGTTGTTAGGACCAGCCGGAACAAAGCAGTGATGTCCGCCGGGAACAGTTCACCTATATACCCCAAGACCTCCTGGACAGGGACCATCGTGAAAAGAGAGACCACATCAAAACTCACTAGCACGTCGCCAGGCTCCAGCACGAACTCCCCGATCCTCCGGAGGAAATGAGAAGAGTCCTGGACAAAAGAATCCGTCTGCCCGATGTGCGGCTTGAACAATCCAGTGAGGTGCTTCGCCAAGTTGTACGTAGGCGAGCCAATAGCACTAACGATGGGCCTCAGCGGAACGTCCTCCTTATGGATCTTTGGTAATCCATAGAGACGAGGGGGAAGGGCCTCCGAACACCGGACGGCCGTCTTCACATCAGACGCTAGAGAAGATTGCTTCACTAAAGAATCCGTTTTTCTTAAAACCGTAGAAGTCGGATCTTTGTTCAGCCTCCGATAAGTGACCGGATCTAACAAACCCTCAATCTTCCGCTGGTAGTCTTCGGTGTTCAAGACCACCGTAGCGCTCCTATTATCCGCCGGCACAATGACAATAGAGTCATCCCTTCTCAAATCCCTCAAGGCTCGAAGTTCCGCCGACAGAAGATTGCATTTTGGCGGAGCGGCCCTTTTAAGGGCCCTGGCAGCTTCCAACCGTATCTCATCTGCCTGGTGTCGGGGTAGTCCTCGGATACCTGCTTCCACGCTCGCAACTATTTCCTCCACCGGTACTGTCTTCGGGGTAACCGCAAACTTCTCACCTTTGGCTAACACCGAGGTCTCATGTGGTGTCAGCCGACGGTTCAAGAGATTAACGACCATCCTGTCCATCCTGTCGCGGTCTTGTTCTCTTTCCCTGATGTTCTGGGATCCATAGCGTTCGAATTTTTCACGCTGTCTCTGGCTGGTACTGGTATAACACGCCTCGAAAGCACTGTACGTGAGACCATCCAACACCTCCCAATCCTGTCGTTGGAGGGAACCGCTGAGTTGTAAGTGCAGCTTCAACAGGTTCTGATCATTTAACGCTAACTCCCTCCGCGTATGGTGTATGCGCTCACGCAGCATGGCATTTTCCGTCCTCCTATAGATCCTATTGGCCTGTGGTGTGTTAAAAATCTGTCTATGTCGTAGGAACCTAGGAACGGTTCCCGAGTCTCTGCAACGAAGTAAAAAGGTCAAGGAACACAGCAGACTGGCTTTCTTCTTCCGTAGCGCCTCCAGCTTTCTAATTTTATTGAAATAAAATAATGAATCATTATTTTCAACACTAATTCGTAATTTTTTTTGGCTGGACTACATAACGAATACAGATTCCGCTAGAAAATAACAAATAATAAAAAAATGCTTTTATCTTACAAACTATAATTTACAAAATACTTCATATTTATTATTTATTTTCGACCTCCACTTAGTAACCGTTGATAAAATAAGAAGTTACCGAATTTTATCATCGTTGAGCGGTCACATTGTTGACCGTAACTCAATTAATTTTAAAGGTAAAAAATAATAAAAAAAAGCATTTTGTAGAAAATTAAAAGGGCTACAACTTTTTTTAAATACACCATAGTGAAAAAAATCTACTGGTTCTAAGATGTTTTAGTTAGAAACATAAACATTTTATCATAAAATCTAGTAAACACACCTTGTAACAATTGTAACTTGTTGAAGAATACGTAAAAAACATGATAAAAGAATTAAAATATTTGCCTTTTTATGAGTTATAGTTTTGGTCATTATCAATATTTTGATAAAACGCTTTGTTTTCAAGACATTCTTTGAAAACGACAAATTTTCTCAGAATTCACAAAAATTAAAATTTACAAAAACGGTACGCATTTCTAATCAATACATATGCAAAAAAATGTTTGAGGACATTCCTAATATAATAGACAATCTAAATCTACAAAATATTTCGTATTACAGTATTTGGTTTAGTCCCGAAGATAAGAACTTAAATCAGTTACGTTATGTTATAGTTAAAATGTTATTTTAACTCACCTTAAAACAGCAGCAGATTTATTTTTCATGTGTCTCTGTCTGTGGTGTGAATCACTCTAAAAAAAAACAGTTGATTTTCATAATAGTAGGCCTATACACACAAGCATCAACGTGCTCACTCAACGCAAGTTTTGTTACCAACTGATAGTAATAACACTGAGTCGTTCAAAACACAAGACCTGCTGTTTATATAGCATCAAAATGGTGTTGTTTACATTACACACTCGAGCGCTACGAACGAACTGCGCGAATGGCTTTGCCGTTGCTGGTAGACAACATGCTGTAATTCGCACTGGGGTCTCCGGCGCCACAAGAGATGAATAAATGATAAATCACGTTAAACTATTTTAAATACATATTTCTTATACATAACTGTTTTTTATTTTAACAATATACGTTTCCTTGTCTGTGATTCGATTTGCTTTAGAGTTTGTTTAAAAATTTGTAAATTTTTAATTAATTCTATAATTTGGGGCCCCCTTCAAACTCGGGGCCCATCACAAATGTACCCTCAGTCCCCCCCCTGTGCACGGCCCTGTCATTATTTACTAGGTATCCATCAAAAAATTCCTTCAATTTGAGTAAAAGTTGAATTCACCAGGCACCAGGTCCAGACTGCACTGAAGATGATCCAATATCTCCCAATGAAACTTTTGCAACACTGCTTTCATCAATGTGAGGATCTGCATTTTGTGGAGCAGACACAACCCTTTAGTCAGCTGGCCATATAGATGCTCATGCATAACTATTGTTTAGTCTCAAGTGTGTAGTAGAGATCCGTGTCTCATCTCCTGTGCATATGTGATCCAAAAAATTATCGCATTGCTATGTTAGTGATTAAAAAAAAAAAATGCCCTAGCCCTAGAAGGAGCCACTTATTTTCTACTGTTTGTCTTCTGGTGTCAGTGTTTTTGACCCACCTCACACTAATTTTCTTGTTATGAAGCTATTCAATGACAGTTTTGTAAACAACAGAATGAGAAATGTTAAAGAAAGCTGCATGAAGCTCATCAACTGTGAGTCTCCCGTTTAGTCAATGTGTGTGTAAATAACTACAGTAAACTCCAGATTATCCGCGGAATTGGGTGGCGCTTCAACCGTGGATAAGCCAATTCCGTGGATAATCCGCAAAATGGCCGAAAAAGGACACAAATCAACATGAAAATGCTTTTGAACAATTTTTATTTACAGTAGGAGGTCTACAAATACAATTATGACTTAATAAACAGTAGTTTTATGTACTTACAAGGTTGTTGGTTTACTTTTTCACAAAAAATCGGTCAACTGTTTTTGTTTTTTTTTCGTGATAAAACACCTCTTCTTTATTTGTGATTGAAGTTTTTTTAACAACATTTTGTCACAAAGTGATGCATCGTCTTGTTCTTCCAGGTATTGAATGAGCCCGTCAATGTGTGCTAAAGCTGCGTCATGGCTCACTGACTTCTGCGTCTTATCCTCTTCTTCTTCCTCACTCTCCTCCAAAACCATACCTAATGCTCCACCTACGATTTGTTCATCAGTAAGATGTTCAAAGCCTGGATTATTGGCGTCACAAATAATCCACTCAACAATGTTATCTTCATCGATGTTACCTCCTCCAGTAACAGATTTAGCTAAATTAGCCAAATCACAAGCAGAAACTTCTTCTTCTTCCTCTGCAGACTCTACCAAAGTATTTTCCACATTTGGTAAAATCTTCCTCTAGGACTTTACTAACGTAAATTGCTTAACTGACTCCCAAGCAGTGTTTATGTCATAAATGCTGTCAAGAATTGTGTAATCTTTCCAGAAGCCCTGAAGATCATTCCCCTCTTCAATCCTTTTTTTTCAGTAAGTTTGTTCTGTATTTTTTTTTTTATTGAAGCAATTACGCCCTGGTCCATGGGCTGGATAAGAGCTGTGACATTGGAATGCAAAAAATTTCCATTTTCCGTTTTAAAAACACTTTCCCCTGGGTGGGACGTTGTCAATCAGCAATAAAGCTTTCTGGGGTATGTTTTGAGAGCATCTCTAACTTGAGGAATGAAGTATTTTTCAAACCACTCTTTAAATATTTGTTGGTTCATCCAGCCTTTTTTTTGGTTGAAGTAGTGTACTGGGAGGTTTTCAGCCCTTGTCCCTTTAAAAGACCTCGGTTTTTTGATTTTCCAATCACTACTAGTTTTAGTTTTTGAGATCCCATTGCATTGCTGCACATCATTATTGTTATGCGTTCTTTACTGGACTTATGTCCTGGAGCTTGCCGCTCGCTTTCAATGCCAGTGTTCATGTCAGCAAACATTTCCACAACAGCCCCGACTCATCAGCATTGTACACTTGTTCGTAAGAAATTCCCTCTGACTGAAGAAACTGTTCAAAATCAGTTTTGAAATTTTCTGCTGCCTGTTTGTCGCCACCTAATTTCTCGCCGTGAAGCCCAATTTCCCTTATCCCGTGGCGTTGTTTGAACCTTGTGACCCACCCTGATGATGCGTCAAATGTTCCCTCTAAACCTAGCATTTCAAAAACTGTTTTGCTTTTGCAGCAACAATAGGCCCTGAAATAGGAGTTCCCTCACTTCTCACTTGACTCACCCACTCTAAACGTCCCGCATTTAGTTCTTCATAAGTGCTAGTTTTCATGGTTTTTCTTTTTTTAATTGATGAGGAGTTGTCTGATATGGATGCAAATTGCATTAATTTATCCTTTTGTTTAAAAATGTCCCTAACAGTGCTTTCTCCTATTCCATACTGCAAGCTCATTTGCTTTTTCGACGCACCATTTTCAATTTTTTTAATCAATTCTAGTTTCTCTTGAATTGATAAGACCACTTTTTTCAGTCATTTTTCAATAGTACTGTAAACTAAAATCACGTACAACAATTTAAACACACGCGAACTTCTAGTCGACACGTGCACACAGGTTGACAGAAATGTACAAACTGATGTGTGGGTTATGAGAACTGGAAGTGACGAATGAAGGGTTAGGAGGGGAGGCAATTAGGTGCTGGTGACGAGCAGTGCCAATGACCTTGGCTGATTGACTTCCACTCACCCCAACTGATGGTTTTCGCTCTAAAAATAGCTTCTGCACCTGCTGATCGTGACTCATGCATTCTCTCTCAACACGCGTGCTTCCATTTCCCTACATTCTTTGTTTTCATTTACAGTATTCTATGTTTCACTGTAACGTTTAATTGTAGGCCTAATTTTATAATTTATTCTACTGTTGTAGGTTTTCTTTTAATACCGTAATTTATCGTCGCAAAAAAAAAGGAAAGGAAGACCGCGGATAATCGAGAGTTTACTGTATTTTAAATTACTTAGTGATGACCGAAAGGGTGCCCAAATTTTGCTTTATCATGCATGTTTGTTGTTCCAGCATTAAATAACTGGATACTGGACACCATTTATGGACTGGTTCTTTACACCTTCTCAATACGCTTCAACTAGTATGAAGCCGGTCTGGTGTGGGGGAACCTATGCGAAAATCGATGTTACAATTAATTATGTGGGTACGGTACCAGACAAGCTTTAAAACAATAACGCATATTTAAATAAGCAATACACAATTCAAATGAGCAAGGTGAAAGAGTGTCACGCGATATTAACCTTGAGTGTGTGCGTCTCACGGCATCACAACATGGCCGTCAATTTGGAGTGGAAAGTCACCTGTTTGCTGTGTGGAAAAATTAGTCTAGCTCAGGAACATGTATGCACAGGACGTTATTTAAAGTCCTGTTTTATAAAGCTCCTCAGGTACTATAAAATAAAACACTAATAATGATAATAGTGAAAGAACTTAATAAATAATACAGTGACAAAGTGTTGAACTATGACAAATTTTCCTTTCAAATGTCAAAATATTTTCACAACAAGAAGATAAATGTCTATCATAAATAATGCTTGCAAAGTAAAAGAAGAATGAATGAAGATTCCAAAAAGGCTTCTATGACAGCAGCAGAACGAATGCGGAGGATGAGGCAATGTTGATAAGTCTAACCGAGCAACAGGTGAGCAGACGCCACAATGCCTAACACCAGTTCACAAGCAACAAATGTCGATAGTGAGATAGAACTGTCAGAATGCTACGAAATACAAGCAGATGAGATGTTTGAGAATTGAGATTTAGCATTTATAACCCATTGGCATCTGGTGACGGAGCACTATGCTATGAAAAGTCGTTCTACGGCAACAAGTTGGGCTTTGAATGTGGAGTTTGTAATCGTATATAGGGTCCAAAATGATTTAAAACGACCAAATGCAGCTTTGTTGCAATTCTTACAACAAGAATTCACAGATGAAGACATTCAACAGTTTACGTTATCCTCAAACTGCTGGAAAGGTGCCAACATTGAGTAAGAGTAACTACATATCCACATATTGAGTTCATATATCCACCGAAGCCAACACACTTGCTGCCGTTAGATCCACTCAGCAAACGTCTAATATCTCCGCAACTACAATCTCCATTTATGCAAATCAGACGTCTTTGATATGCAAATCAGAGTAACTATGGTATTGTGGGCCAAGTGATAGACGTGCCCTGCGATATGAATGAAGTGGTCAAGCAACTTCCCAGACACTTGGACGACGACCAAGCAATAAATGTCAACTGGAAGAAAAGCATAACTGGCCCTGCGATCCCAATATACCACTCCTGCTCACCGGGGACTTTAATACTGAGGTGTTGAACAATCATCTGAAACAGTTTCAGGACAACAAGTTTAGATTGGTGTTGGCCACGGATCCAACTGATTCCACAACTTAAAAAAATACCACGATAGACTTAACGTTCTCTAGAGTATGTAAGTCTTGTACATGCTATACTACTCGTACCATTGTCCTGTCTTTAACAAAATTTCACAAATTAGTCAGCATTGAGAGAAACAAGTAAAATAAAAGACATGCAAGTTTGTTCATTTCTTTTTTACCAAACCTACAAACACCCCGTCCCATCAATACTGCCAAGGTAAGACCTTTTCCACCAAAAACCTCAGTGGTAGTGACCCTGACACTATCTACCCCTTTTTTGTGCTTACTTATTGTTTGTGTCGCACCTATAAGCTCTAAAAAAACATACAATGCAAACTTTAAAATCACCATTTAACTCTATTATGTATTTCAAAAATGTTAATTCTATGGAAAACAGGAGTTCACTGTTATAAATAAGTGGAGTTCACTGATGTACAAAATTTTAAGTCAAGAACAACATTAAATGTTTATTAAAATTATCTGTAAACTCCACATTTTTTTATTCTCAGTCCACTACTACATATTGCCTTTCATGAATTGACGTTTCAACAACTCTATCACAAAATAAATTTGTATTAAGGTTGTATTACCAGTTTTGCTATTTATGATGACAGTGCTGTATATGTTAATATATGATGGCAGTGCTTTTATTTGTTAATTTAAAATGATGAATGTTCTGTTTAGAATAATCATTTTTTGTGGTGAAGTTGTGACAATAGCTTTAAGAAATAGAGTCAGCAAGACATTACCATGGGTCCAGCAATTAAATCTATATAGTATTTCTGAGTGCAATGATGTTGCCTGTGCAGGTATGATAAAAAATAAAATAAAAATCTTTCAGTCAAAATTGAAGAATGTTTACATCTAGTTATTTTTAGTTTATTGAGTAAACGTACAAACAAAAGAAGCAAGTGTCAGATACAATATTTATTTATTTAATTCAAGGCTTTCAGCTTTCTTATTGTAAGTTGTAGTGCAAAAATATAAACATGATACTTTTTATATGATATTTCATGATATATTAAAATTTAAAGGCACTTTGTTTACAAGAATTTTTTCTTGAGTAATAAAAAATCAACATTTTTGTTAAGTAACTTATCATGCATAAGAACTATTAGATTTTGTTCTCTTATGAATTGCCATAATTTCCTATGTAAGTTTAAATTTTGATACTAAGTAATATGCAATGTGAGAAGCTTGATAGATTTATCTTTCTGAAATGTTATTCTGTCAAATTAAAATTTTCTTAGCTTTCCCTTTTTAGTTGTAGTTTGCATAAAGAATATGTAGATAAAGAACTGTGCCTAAAGGTAAAGAACTACAATTGTTTTTAACAACTTTTTCTCATGGAAGACATGATTATCTTGATATTTAGTATTTTTACCTTAATACCTAAATACCTTAATGTTTAAAATATTTTAAATATTTAGTGAATATAGTTTCAATTTTTTATGAAGTATGGTGTCTTAAAAATAGTAAAATATATGATAATTATGTTAATTAAGTTTTTAGTTGATAATTAAATAAACCTCTATTACATTGACGACTTGGAACACTAGGTTTTTTATAAGTAAAAGCATAAAGTTTTACCTTACAGCCTGAACCGGTTTTCTCCTTTAAAGGTTTCTTCAGAGGCTGCCGCTGGTAGCTGGTTCTAATACTATACAGGGGAAACAAAAGACAATGTGAACAGTTACTAACGCACATAAACAAAATACATAAAAAAATAACCTTTACTTCCGAATACGAACACAACAATACCATAAACTTCTTAGACCTCTCCATCACAAAACTAGAACACAGGCACAAATTCAGTATATACAGAAAACCAACTACAACTGACACACTAATATACAACTCCTCCAATCACCCAATACAACACAAACTAGCTACCTTCAGAACCATGATACATAGACTTAACAACATCCCCTTGGATGAAAAAGACTACAAAGACGAACTAAACACGATAAAATATCTAGCAGCATCTAACGGATATGACAGAACAATAGTCAGTAAACTCCTACACAAAACAAACAACAGACAAAGACAGAAAACAACAAATTCATAACACTAACATACATCAACAAACAAACTGAAAAAATTGCCCACATATTCAAAAAAGCAGGATACAGAATCGCTTACAAAACTACTAACAAAACAGAACACACACTATCAAAACACACACACAAAGCACAAAACAAATTCGATCTACCCGGTGTTTACAAGCTAAATTGCTCAAATTGCAATAAATTCTATATAGGCCAGACAGGACGTAGCTTCAAACAGAGATACATTGAACACACAAAGACACTCCACTCCACTACAGAATCCACCTTTGCAAACCACCTCATTGAAGCAAACCACACATATAAAAACATCGACAATAACATGAACGTTCTACACATACACACAAAAGGCCGAAAACTAGACACTCTAGAACAATTGGAAATATACAAACACACAAAAACAAATAAAAATGACATCCTAAACGAACAGACACAATTCAAATCCCACGCATTATTCGAACATATCTCACCCCACACACACAGCATCGATCTTTCAAAATTCGATTCCGTCACCCACAACAAGACGGACAGCGCTACCAGTGGCAGCCTCTGAAGAAGCCTTTAAAGGAGAAAACCAGTTCAGGCTGTAAGGTAAAACTTTATGCTTTTACTTATAAAAAACCTAGTGTTCCGAGTTGTCAATGTAATAGTGGTAGTTAGTTAAGTAACGGACACATCATGGACAACAAAATCCAAGAAATTAAATAAAGTTATGGTGGAACTATAGTTTTTAATTTTTAAGCTTAGACTGAATCCTAACAGTTTCTAGGAAAGTACAAAAGAAACTGTAAATAATAAAACATCAATTTGTACCTTGTTGCTGTCAGCTATTTTTTAAGAATTTTTAACAACCACACCATAGAAAAAAATAAATTTATAAGTTTACACAAATCTAGTAGATTCCAGTAAAAAAAAGAAACTGTTATAGCCACTTCCAACTGATGTTGTCATATAACAGTTCCACTATATTGTTTTCATGCCCAAAAAGTTTAATTGTTGGTTAGCTAGATCAACAATTTGTTTTCGTAACTCTAAACTATTGTAAACATTTGTAATACAAAATTTTAATTTTCTTCAAAGTATTGTTTTTGTTTAATTTGAACTAAGATTAAATTTATCTTTATGGTCGGTCAATTTTATTTTTTAAGTTTAATTGGATCTGTATTTTCATATTTCTACATTCTTTAAATGAATCATGGTAAAATATAAATGAATTATACAAATATGTTGTTATTCACACTTTATCATATTTGAACACCAGTCTTTCTTTTTCAGACATTTCGTGTACAAGTAATTGTATAGAACCACGACAGTTTTGTCCAGTTGGAAAATTATTTCCTGGTGTTCATATGATTGTGCTTGATGAAAATCTAAATACAAAAGCAACTGGTGAACCTGGGGAAGTATGTGTGTTTTATATTTTTTTGTAGTTCAGAAAATATATGTATTATTTAAACATTTGACTTAATTAACATTTAAGTTTATTTAAATCTCCATGTTTTTTACATTTCATTTACATGTCTTCATTGTTCAGGTCTTCAGGCCTTGTCATTTGTGTAAACTTCAAAACAGTTTTGGAGAAGGAGATACAAATCAAATATGAATTCTTAATTGGTGTGTGTGTGTGTGTGTGTGTGTGTGTGTGTGTGTGTGTGTGTGTGTGTGTGTGTGTGTGTGTGTGTGTGTGTGTGTGTGTGTGTGTGTGTGTGTGTGTGTGTGTGTGTGTGTGTGTGTGTGTGTGTGTGTGTGTGTGTGTGTGTGTGTGTGTGTGTGTGTGTGTGTGTGTGTGTGTGTGTGTGTGTGTGTGTGTGTGTGTGTGTTTGTGTGTGTGTGCATTTCTTATGTATGCATGCATGCATGCAGATATGCACATATGAGCAAACATGCTTACAAATCAATGGTATTATATCAATATTTCTAAAGAAATTTATAATATCTAAATTTCTAAGAAATTTAGATTCAAAATTAGTAGAGGGAGTCTTTATGTCATTGGTGTGTATGCTTCAGACAGTGGTAAGAATAAAGATAAATATTTATTTTAAATGAGTTGCAGAAGCAGTTAGATATGCCACAATAAAACAGATCATGTAGGAATATCTGGTGATCTCACAATAAAACAGAAGTAGGTTGTGAGAATTTGCTGTATGAAAATAGGATGTTAACAGATATACTTGGTCAGCTAGAGGACTTTATTTTAATTAATTACATAATTGTAGATCAACAGATAGCTTCACAAGTCAGGAATACATGTTTTCGAGGTGAAGAGATTAACACTTATCATTATATGGTTAGTTCTAAAACTGAGATTTGGACAAGATGGAGGAAAGTTAGGAATATTTCTGGGGCACATAGAAAGGAAACTTTAAAGTGTACCTGCTCCATAAAGAGAATATCAATGATCTGTATCAGAATAGGTTAACAGAGTATGGACAATTGGACCCTACTAATAAAAATATAAAAGAGAAATGTAGTAATATATGAAACCTTCTGGAGAAAGTGAAAAATGAAATGCTTGGAAAGAAACAAATAAATACTCAGAAAAGAGGTTTAAAATTATGGAATGAAGAAGTAAAGCAAGGACTACAAAAAAAAAAGAAAAAAAGAAAAATTTGACCTAACATAAATATCTTCAGACAAGAACTAGTAAAGATCTGAATATTTATACGCAGAA
The DNA here is from genome assembly GCA_034769895.1 of Magicicada septendecula. Lineage (NCBI taxonomy): Eukaryota > Metazoa > Arthropoda > Insecta > Hemiptera > Cicadidae > Magicicada > Magicicada septendecula. The sequence goes on along the minus strand of CM068368.1, from coordinate 266,284,546 downwards.
ACATAATACTGTGAAATACATTATCCAGGAACTGCATGACAAATCATGGAATAGCAATTAGTAATATAGATAACGACATAGATGAATACAAAATGGATACATAGATGGATTCATGCTGGCATGAATGCATACAAATGAATGAAGCATCTCAACCAAGAAGAGAGGAAGACAATGCACCTGCATAGAACATTTGTTTGATTCAGCATTACAGGGAACTATGGTATGATCCTAATGTTCTCCAGGAAGATGTAGAATACATAAGAAGGGACACAGGTGTAGGTTCAATAACATTTGAGAAACTAGAAACACTTTCATCATGAAGAATCAGAGAACAGCTGGGATAAACTCAGAATTGCTGATCTACTCTAGTGCATTATTGAAGTTTAGACTGGTACATTTGCTGAATATGTACTGGAAGAGATGTAGGATCCCATATGAATGGAGATTAGCCAAAGTTATTTCTGCTTTTAAGAAAAGTGTTAGAACTGTGCTATAAAATTATCAAGATATAACCATGATAAATACAACTTACAAGTTTTATAGAAAAATTATTCATGAAGGCCTTTGTTTTATCTCAGATGTCTTACTTCTTCATGAACAGGCAGGATTTTGTAAGGACCAGTCTTGCACTGATGACATATTTTCTTTGAAAATGTTGATTGAAAAAAGAAGGGAAATGAATTTGGAGATACATCTTGCCTTCAGTGACTATAAGAAAACATGAAAACAAGAAATTAACTGCTTCCTAATACAAATTTGAAAAGTGTAGTTTTAATTATAGTCTTATTTTGTGAATTTAAATAGGTATACTAAACGTACATAAATACGTTTAGGTTTAGGTGTACTAAACGTAGGTAGGTATACATTACAATATCTGTGCAAAATAATACCTAGTCTTGTTCTTTTTTCTTAATTTTGATTGCATGTTTGGTATTACTATACCGAATTTCACCAAACTCATCCAAATTCATTATATTTCATCCATAGTATGTTATATTCATGTATATTCATTATATATTCATCCATATATTCATTATATTTCATCATTATCATTCATCCATAACTACATACCATACCCATATATTTCACTATAATCCATTTTATGTCAAATTTAATTTCACAGTATATTTTGATTTAGTTGTTTCTATGGTAGATGATGGAGAAATTATCTGATCTTCATTGTTCTGGCATCCAGTAGAGTTTGAAGGTGTTCTTCAGCTTCTGTTGGTCTTTGTCAAAGTTTGGACAGCAGAGTACGTGTTCTTCATCCATAATGGAGTTTAGCCAATGCCATATCATGCATTCAAAGGTCTGATATATGCTAGATCTTCTTTAAGTGAGCTGATAGGCTATGGCAGACTTAAATCTTAAATTTGCTACTGCATCCTTCTGGTTTGCTCTTGTAGTTAATTCAGCTTATATATAACCAGTTCCTGGCAGCAGCTAATTTTCTTTGTATTTGTCTATTACTTTATGATTCTTAAGACTTCCTGTAGTGAGCTGACTTGTAGTGATGTATCTTTTCTATACATTATAGTGCCTACTTTTGCAAGTTCATCTGCCATCTTACTCATTCCCCTCTAGGCCAACATGAGATAGAACTCACTGAAATATAATACTTTTATTGAAAGCCTGTTTTAGGGCCTATTTTATGTCATTTGTTTTCTTTGATTTTGGCTGGATGCTGGCAGAAACTGATTTTAATGGCTGTTTTTGAAACTACCAGAAAGACAGCTTTGTCCGATGATTTGGGTCTATTAGTACAGTCAAATTAGGAAAAAATAGGGGAAACAATTTATGAAGTTTTGATACTTTGCCATAATACTCGTTGGGGGTCTAGTAGTTGGAAACAAAAAAGTTCCCTTCCCTAGGGGGTGCGCATCCCCCACAGCCCCCCAAAACAGCACTTTTTAGCGAGTTTTTTCAGGTGTTTCAATTTTTACGCAAAACCACTAGATTTTTTATAACAACCTCTATTACAAAAAATGTTCTTCATAAAATTCTACACAAAAAAGACCATATGCATGTTTTGTGTATGAAGTACAGTTTTCGTGTAACAGATGCCAGAAAAAGGACAAAAATACGTAAGGATCTGATTTTGTCACGTTTCTGGGTTTTTCAGCTAAATAAAAATAGCCCACACAAATATATCCATACTATATATATATATATATTTAAAATAGATGCATGCGTGTGTGCGTGCGTGCGTGCGTGCGTGCGTGCGTGCGTGCGTGCGTGCGTGCGTGCGTGCGTGCGTGCGTGCGTGCGTGCGTGCGTGCGTGTGTGTGTGTGTGTGTGTGTGTGTGTGTGTGTGTGTGTGTGTGTGTGTGTGTGTGTGTGTGTGTGTGTGTGTGTGTGTGTGTGTGTGTGTGTGTGTGTGTGTGTGTGTGTGTGTGTGTGTGTGTGTGTGTGTGTGTGTGTGTGTGTGTGTGTGTGTGTGTGTGTGTGTGTGTGTGTGTGTGTGTGTGTGTGTGTGTGTGTGTGTGTGTGTGTGTGTTAATTATATATATATTTTATAATTACTTTACCTCAAGATGTTTTCTCCCTATTTGGAACATGTTTCGGGAAGCCTTGTGTTCCCATCCTCAGCCTTCCTACACAAGGAACACAAGGCTTCCCGAAACATGTTCCAAATCAGGGAGAAAACATCTTGAGGTAAAGTAATTATAAAATATATATTATATACATCAAGAAACGGACTGTAGCAGAAAGTGTTTGAATTATATATAATATATTATATTATATGTATTATATTATATATAATTTATATATTATATATAATATAATTTTCCATATATATTCGTACTAGAACAGGCAATCTTTTTGGTTCCTCAGTTTTTAGAGTTTTGTAAGTTGAAAAACCCCGTTTTTGATCTGGTCTGTGTTGAGGGACCCGGCAGCAGGCACAAAAAACAACAGAATTGAATAGTTGCTCCTGAAGATGTAAACTGCTATCAAGCTGTGTCAGTTGAACTATCCCTTCAGACCATAGGAACTAATGACTTGAATGTTTTTGGCTCCCTAAATCTTAAGCAGTCCCTCAAACATGGCAAAAACAATGTCTACAGCACCTAACAGTATTATGGCAAAAAGTGTCAAAACTTCATAAATTATTTCCCCTATTTGCCCTTTTTTGGTCTAATTTGACTGGACTATATAAAGAAGTTGCTGAAGGACTAGCGAGATGCCTTTATTTCACCATCTAAGTTTGACTTATTTATTCCTACAGGAACATATTGTGAAAAAAGTATACAATATACTCCTGCCCCTGTTGTGTTTGTTTTGTGTAATTATTAGCCATAAAAATACAAGGTGTGTCTATTAAATAATGAGACTGATACAAAAACACACCTGTGTTTATACATATTAAAATTTTACAGTTCTAATACTTGTTCCCTTCAGTATATCCCCACTTACACTTACACACTAAAAGAGTCTTGTTTTCCAGTGATCATGGAGCATACATGATTCATGATACATGGAGCAGATCAATTCCCATCAGCTGTTTTAACACATCTGCTATTTTCTTTTTTACTGCATCAAGTGACTTAAAACATTTTCCTTTAAGCACATTTTCCTTGGGGTTTCACTTTAGGGACTTAAGTCATATAATTCCAAATCTGGCGAATATGGAGGATGCTCCAATACAGTAATGTTTTTGTCAGCCAAAAACTACTTCAGAGAAAGTGATGTCTGATCAGATGCATTGCCCTGATACAGAATGAAACAATTTTTACACAGTCATTGTCATTTTTGTCAGACTTACATCCTTATATCAAACTACATAAAACATCCATACAACAATGCTGATTCAACATGTGTCAGTGTTTTCAAGCGTGTTTGTCTCAGGATCATATTGGAAGATTCAGGTTTCAAAAATTTCCAGGCACAATTTCATTGTGGATTTCTTTTTGTTCTGGTGTGAGAACCCAAGGGACCATCTGGCACAAACGTTTTTCATGTTGAGATCTTCACACAAAATTTTCTAGCAGTGTTTTGAACAATGTGGTGGTGGTTTAATTGAACCATCTGGCTAATTTGTTTCTACACTCCTTTGGTTCTTGAAATGAAAGGTTGTCCAGGGGATTTATGGTCTTTCATGTTCTGACATCCATCACTGAATCTTTTGTACCACTCAAACCCATATGCATCAAACATGCAGTCTTCCCTGCAAACCTCAGTAAGCATATGAAAATATTCTTTTGGTGTTTTGTTCAATTTTATAAAAAATTTTGAACTGATACTTTGCTTGGCTTTTAAACTTATTATTCTGGCACACAACAGTAAACACAACTGCACTAAATGATGACTCACAATCAATTAAACAGTGTAGAGTGTTGATATTTGTCATACAGGTTCAGACACATCCCAAGAGTCAACTGAAAAGCTTACAATCACGTGTCAGTACTTTCTCTAAGAGGTAAAAACACAGTCTCATTATTTGTGTCTTAACAGGCCTGCCTCGTATACTCTTAGTCAGTCTTTTTCAGGATAATGAAGGTCTGTCATATCTAGTGCAAAGGATCTGAGAACTCTTGTAGTTGTTGTTTTTTTTTAAGTCTTCTGTTACGGACAAGTTTGTTGCAACAGATATACCATTTTGTGGGGTAGCAGCTGGTGTGAAAGGGTTCTATTTGAGTTTGACTATCCATTAGGTTTAGGGAGTTATGGATATTGCCTATGGGTTTTAAGAATTTTATGGGAGATTTGTTGTTTAGTCCAGCCTATTCATGAAAAAGCTTGTATTCTGACAAGAGAAGCAGCTACTTGTATTTGTATTTCAACATTCACAGCTTCCTGTGTATCTTTGAATGGCCATAACTGTTGTTGTATTCACAGCTCCACAAATTACCCTTAGGATTTTGTTGTGATCTATTCACATTGATTAGTTTTCTTGGCTGTGTTCAGTCTCTTGTTTGTTTTTCTGCTGTTTTGCATAATGGTCTGTGCAGTCCATGCAGTTGTGTGTTGTTGAGAAGTACTCCTAAGTATTTTACGTTGACATTTTTGTAGCTTCTGATATTGATTTTCAAACTGAAATCAAAATTATTGTGTTATAAAGGAAAAAACCAGCACACTGTTTTTGATTGCTGATGTTCATGATGTTTTCTGACGGCCATGAGTTAAGCACTTCTAGGGCAAGGTTCATAGTTTTCTCCAGATTTCTTTGTTGTTAGTTGTCATTTTATGCTGATGTCCAAATCATATATTGTAAGCAAACATGCTAACTTTTGTTCCATTTATTCTTGTTTAGATGTTCAGGGAGATCATTAAACAGAACTGTAACTCTTTCTGTTCTAACTTTACTCCATCCTATTTATACTTCACCCATCTCTGAGCTAGACATCTGTCAACCTGTAGAGCATGTTATCTCTCACACCTTTCAACTTGAGTTTACTTATCAATTTGTTTCTCCACATCATGTTGTAGTCACCTTTAGAATCTAAAACACTCCCAACATACTCTTTTTTTGGATTAATTCGTAGTTTCACATCCTGGACTAATTCATTAATGAGTATGATGTTTACATATTATTTCTGAAGCCACCCTGTTCTTTAACTAGTATGTTCTGACTTTCTAAGAACCATTTGAGTCTTGCAGCCAGTGGCGTACTTAGGGGGAGTGGGGGTGTGGTCCGCACCAAGTGCCATTTTTAAATATAAATTTTTTTCTATAGAAAAAAGTAATAACTTTTTTTTACTTTTAAATTTTCTTAGAGTACTAGATATTTATAAATATTATATGTATTATGTAGAAGCTGCAACTTGACAAAATAACCAAAAACAATAGCACCTACATTGAACTACACTGTGAACTAACACAACGATGACAGATGATTATCTTCTTTGTGATGTGACAGATGTGTGACAGCTTTAGAAATATACACATTTTCAAAAACAGTGAAAGTGTTACATACCTTTTACCATTAATAATTATGCATTATGAGCAAGTTTTCTTTAGCTTTTTTAAAATGAAATTTTTTTTTACTATTTCTTTTTTATTATTTAAAAACAATAAAACCTTTCTGGAAAAAATTTATCTAAAGCAAAACAAAGGCGTTTGCTTAGGGGTATCAAGAGTGCACACTCACCAAAAAATGAAGTTAGGAGAAATAAGAGAAAAGTGTAGACATGTTAGTCTTACAATAAAACAAGTATTGAAAAGAGCTATCTTTGAATGTGTTGAGCAATCCTTTTAGAAATTGATAATAGGACCAAATCAATGGAAAAAGTGTCAAAATTATTCTCTGTTTTGGAACCATATAACTTAGTCAGTGCTTCAAATGAATATCTCCTGGTTCTATCATCAAATCTTATTGAAACATTCTCCAAAGAAGACATCATAATTGAAATCGAGTGGCTGAGAAGACATTTGCGAGCAGTAGAAATCGACCAAGAATATTGCAGGAAGTGGTCATCATTGAAATTTATGGGATTAATAATTTGAAATTAAATTTTCTGACTCTGTCCTAACCTTCCCTTTAAAACTAAGACTCTATTTGACAATTTGCGTACAACTAAAAGTTATCTCCATTCTACTATGAGCCAGTTGAAGGTTTCAGATTTGGCTAATATTTCAATCAAGCACAAAACAGCTTTTAAAATTAATTTTGATGATGTAATTAGTAAATTTGCTGAAATCAAAGTATGAAGATAAAAAATGTAAGGTTTCTAAAGTCATAGAGAAATATTAATGAGATGTATGTATTTACAATAAATTATGAATTAACCAAATCTCGTATTACTGAAGATACTAAGGGGAGATCGACACTTTTTTTTTGTCCAATGCATTTTAAATGGGCGAACAGGGGTTTAGTTAGGTACCATTAATTAATGATCTATTGAATATATTGCAACAAATAAAAATTTATTATACTAATAAGGATATAGTGAGTGTGTAAAATTCACAAACAAGTCTATTATGGAGGAGATGAAAAATTATTTATTATACACACAAATATAGTTTTTAAAGATGTATAATGTATTTTAAATTGTCATGTATTGATAACAGAAATAATTGTTTGTATTGTTCGATAATATAAATCGATTTTACTTGGTTGCTGCAACGTCCTCCTCTCGTCTTGTCGCTCTCGTCCTGGCGTCCTCTTCTTCCGCGTCACTCCCTCCTTGTGTCCTCTTCGTCCTGGCGTCCTCTTCGTCTCATCGTCCTCTTCTACAGTGTCACTCCTTCCTGGTGTCCTCTTCGTCCTGGCGTCCTCTTCTACAGTGTCACTCCTTCCTGGTGTCCTCTTCGTTCTGGTGTCCTCTTTGTCTTGTCGTCCTCTTCTACGGCAGGCGGCTCCAGCGGCGATATTTCAATGAGTCTCGTTGTTATGTTTGACTGCTAACATTAATTAATTTCTTTATAAATTGTTCACTCACAATGATTATAAATTTCACTCGTACAGTTTATTATTAATTTATATTTTATATTTTCTTAATCTCAGGATTAATCTGGGTATTACTTAATGCGGTGCATTTAATGTACACCTTCCACGATATCTTGAAGTGTCTTTAAATTCCCTAAGCGGATATCTTAACTTACACGGAAACAGCACTATATTATAATTTAAATTTTATCTAAATATTTTACCCAGTCGGTTCTTAATGCAAAACTTTGTTAAGAATTACCATGGTTTATTTTATATATGATATTTCAACGTTCGTAAGAGAACAACTCTCTTCACTGGGCACAACTTCCCTTTGCAACTTCTACAGACAGACTGTGTCCATCCTAACTCTACAACATATAAATCTCACTGAATTTAGTCTATTCTGATAGGCTAAGCCCAAGTCACATGATTGATGGAACAAAGATATAAAAATTTCATGAAAAATTTTGTATAATTTAGCAAAGTCCTCCATGGAAATTATCTACGAATTTCATTACCCTATCTTTGATAAGAGTTACAATTGAGTTTTTCTTCACCCAAAAAACCATATTTCTAAAATAGTTATGCACCTCAGAGTATACAAAAATTGAAGCTATTTACCTAAATAATTCCTTGTCAAAGTTTCATGTCAATTGGTTTACTACCACTGAAGCTATAGCGATCGCACATTATCACACCCGCACACGCGAACAAATTCACACAAAAAATACATGACAATATAGGACACCTTTTTATGAAGAGTTTAGTATACCCTATATGCTTATCCATTTCTAAATACAAAACTTACGACTAAAAGACAAAATATTACATAAAACCATTTTAAACAAGAAAATGCTCGTCATGCATGTGCTCTGATATAAACAACATAGCTTATCATCCTTTGTTCCATTGCAGGATTAACCCCACCTCGTGTAAAAAAAAAATGTTTATATGGAATACAAAAAAATTTTTTTTTTTCTTCCAAACCTAAATTGACATAACTTCCTCCCAATAATCATAATCATTCAAATAATAACATAATAAGTTCAAAAATCGAAATAACTGAGTAGCTTCTATCAAACAACATTTCCCCAACTGTCACTTTGACAGCACAATTGTAAACAAACAACCGCATGTGGCTGGATACCACCAAACATTCCTGAACACTGATAAGGATGTCCCACTTCTGTCGTCATTTGTCTAAGTCTATGAATACTACAGTTCATCCATACATTTTTCCCACATGATCACAATTATTCTTACTTTACACATATTTTTATACAATTTCCTACCAGTCATTCCACCTATACCCTGGCATTCTAATTTCAATTTTTTTTTGCATAATATTTTCTTAAGGATTGTGCCGGTTCGGAGCCGGCGGTTACAAAATATAAATTCTAGAAAGTTTTCATGATTGTAATATACGTGAGTGAGGCAGCGGGCGAACTTCGGTCCGGGGTATGAGGGGAGCGGCGCGGTGTGCGGTTGCGCGCGCAGCTCGGCCTGTGCAGTGGAAATTGTGTGCTGCAGAAGTCAGTCAACGCTTGCCCTGCCAGAAAGATTGTCCTCCATCTCCTCTCTTCGATTCGTTTCTACGCAGTTTGAATCTCTCTACATGATGGAGTAGAGAATAAAACGACTCCTGGGTTCTCGCACTAAGTCGGTTTCCTGGTCTGCGGTGGGCTGAACATCTGCCCGAGCTGTGAACCATGTAAAGACCGCCTACGAAGAGGGAGATGGAGACGGAATCACTATGTTGCACTCGCCAGCACTTATGAGGTGACATTTATGCTTTTTCTTTTTTTGGGGGCCGAACCGGCAGTATGCCTGTTTTATGTGAATAACTTCGAAGCCAGGGGACCACGTGTCCAGACTGTCTATTGGGAAGTGAACTGTGATCATGACTCTGAACACTCTCGATAAAAATTTACTGAACTTTTATAACCCTTTTCTATGTGCACTTTTTTTTTGTGCTGCACTGCGGGAGCGCGCCAGCCATTTCACTCTTGTACCATTTTACAGTTGTATCTCTTTTCGCTTTTACTCATTACACAAATTTAGGTTACGGCCCTGTAGCCCTTTTCCGGCTGGAACAATGGTGTAAAAAAAAATTATATTGACTGTGGTTTCACATTTAAGGGTTGGGGGCTTTCCTGAAGTTTTTTGGGACGTTTTAAGGGTTTACAAAAGGGCACTTAGTTTCTTGGACACGCGCTGGGGCATTCTCAGACAGGCTGATGTCCTGTCAAGTTTTGTCAACTACATGTGGGCGCGCTCCCACAGATGCCAGAGCTCAACCACCTTATTGTATTCTTTTTCTAATTATTTTATACAGTTATCTGAGGCTAATCGAAACGATTTATTAATGTTCTTGAAATATTTTAGCCGATTTTGCCCCTTGCACAAGGGCTAAGCTGATTGTTTTCTTAACTGGCAAACACATATGGGTTGACTTCACACGTAGAGAAAACTGGTTTTCATCCTTTTCTTTTTGGGTAAATTAAATAGATATACATATTGTCAAAATCTTCTGAAATTGTAAAGCCTCAATCAATTAATTTCTGTTATTAATGTACATAAGGATTTAATTCCTTTTTGGGATTTTGTGAAGTCAATACTGTCTAGAATTTTATAAACACTGTCTGGAAGTAGGTGAGGAGTTTGTTAACATTACTTGGTGCTGTGAACGGAACAAAGGTTCACACACTCATTATGGGTCATTAATAAACGGAATGCTAGACAAATGGGTGGTCCAGTTTCATTTATGCGTCATGAATTATTCGTCTTTAAAGGGGTTTGGAGTTTATGTTATCCTACTGAACGGGTTGCCGACGGGCGTATATTTTATCACTGCCGGGGCATAAGATGATAGTTGCTTTACCCGGTGGGTGGGTGCGTTACAGGGGCATGCGTGTGGAAAGTAAATGATTGTGAGTTGTGTACCTTGTGTTCTGTGTGTGTGTGTTGTTATGTGTCTAGCTAGCCACACGACGGGGAGAATTTAACATGTGTTTGTGCATTTTATATTTTATTTATGTATGTACATTTAACTTATATACTATTATATACACTTGTTCTGATGCAATTCTATCCAATTATATACACTTGTTCTTAGGTATACTGGAATTATATATGCTAGTTGTGATTTAAATTTTTTATATTATATATATGTATATACATTTACTTTGTGCACCCTTATGCACACTTATGCTGATGTACACTTAATTTATACATGCTTGCCATGATGCACCTTTTGGTAGTTTTTATATAGATACATATATTTATCTTGTACACATGTATGAATTCCAGAGATATAATAAATCTGTTATTGTTATATTATGGCTGAGTTCATTGCAAGTCCCGTCATACTGGACCCAGCATAATTTTTGCTTCTCTAGGCTCCTGCCTAGTTCTAAATAACTTGTAACCTCTCTTTGAAAGCCAACAAGCAAGGAGATAGAAATTTAACAAGAAATAAGATAAATACTAAAAAGCATAGAGAGGTTACAGGATGATGCATTGAACTTCCCTATCACCCTGTTTGTATTTGGGTTAGTGACAATGTATGTATTTTTACCCGCTTGTTCCGATAAAATATATGGACCGTTGTATAATCTAAAGAATTTTGCTGCTGTATTATCTTCCTTGTGGCCAACATTTAAAGCACGCAAGAGTACCTTCTCACCAGTTTTGAACATTACGAGTTTGTGATCCGCATTAAATTTCTCCATCCGTTCTTCGGCACACCTTTTAATGCGTCTCCTGGCCTCTATCTTTTTAACCAAATTTGGAATAAGCAAATTCTGCGTTGCAATCCTCCTGATGCACCCATCCCAGACACGCTTTGGCATTTTCCCGGTTTGTAGTTCCTTAGGTGTAAATCCTGTCGTGTCATTGTAATTCCCCTTGATGGACGCTTCGAAAAACTCGAGATAATCCGGCCACCTACTCTGGTCGGTATTACAATAAGTGCGAAACAGACACCCTAACTCCCTGTTGACCCTTTCGGCGAGGTTACCTTGCGGTCTCAGGATTGCTGTCAACACTGCCTGTATATTGTGCTTCTCTAATTCGGACTGCCACTTCTTGTTGGTGAATTGCTTACCCTGGTCAGATATAATTTTCTTCACCGGACCATATTTTGGAATGTATTTATTTAATACAACATTTAATACTGCTATCGTGGTAGGTCGTCCAATTGCATATAAACTTACGTTCTTAGAAAATGCATCTGTGCAAACAACCAGGTTCTTCATACCCCTTGCAGCACATGGTAGCGGACCTAAAAAATCGATACACGGTAGATCATTCTTATTCTTGGTAATGATGTTACCCATCTCCACATAGGTGTGTTGATTTGGGTATTTAGCTGTCTAGCATATGTGACATGTTTGCAAAATAGACTTAACTTTCCTTGCCATGTTCAACCATACGAAGTCTTCTCTCATCGTCAAATAACATTTATAAGCTCCAGCATGAGCAAGACTTTCATGACAAGCCCACGTTAAATCTTCTACGAGATCATCAGGAACCATAATCTTCCATTGTCCGTCGATTATTTTATACAGTACATCCCTGTTGATTCTGTAACTTTGGGTTGTCTTGCCTTTGTATTTCTTCACTAATTTTTCTTAATTTTGCGTCCTTTTGTTGTTCAAGATTTACCACTTTCAACCTATTCTTTAAGTCATCTGGTAATGTATACTTGACTGCTAGAATTTTAAAAATCGATTTATGTTTACTTAAATTATTAATTAATTGTTTCTCTTGACAAATGGTCTGCTTATCACTAGTGCACAGCCCATTGCTCATTATCTTATCTATGCAATAAACAGCTGGCTTCAGTATGTCAACGGGCCTACACCGGTCAGCCCCATTGTTGTATCGACTTCCCTTACTGAGCGAATAACCCAAATTAATTTTAATGTTTAGTATTTTTAACTGTGCATTCTAGCATTTTATTATTAACATTAATTGTAGCGTGCATTTTCCTTAATGTGTCAGTGCCTACTATAACGTCGTACACTAGATTTTTGACTAAAAAAATGGGTATTTCCATTTCCATCCCTTGTGAATTTATTGTGATAAGTGCTTAAGCAAGCACTTAATAGTTTGTGAATCACCTGTGGCTGTCGTGACAATTGCATCGTTGACAGGTAAGATCGGTGTTTTTTTAAATTGGTGTCTATGTTCGTCGATAAATTCCTTACTGATTAGAGAAATTTGAGCCCCAGTATCGAATAATATATTACCGACACATCCATTAATTTTTGCGCCCACAACTGTATCATTAACACTCTTATTTCTAACATTTTCCACATCATCATCAACACAATTGTTATATATTAATTCATCTCTAACGTCTTCAGAATATAGGTCTGACGCAATGTATACACTCTTATCGCTATTCTTGTTAACATGAGATTTTTGATACTGCTGTTTGTTATGGTATGTTTTATTTGTATTTTTCAATTTATCGCATGGACTCACGCCGTGCAACCCTACTCGTTTTTTTGCTTGCTCTTCGCTGGTACTTGCTTCGGTAATTGCCGATACATTTCTTTGATTGAACTTTTGGAAATTAGGTTTATTTTTAAATTGTTGTGGTTGTTTTTGTTGTTGTTGTGGCTGAAATTGTTTACAAGCTGGTTCACTATTATTATTACTATTATTTTGACTGTCCACATTATCCCATTTGGTTAACAATAGGAGTAGTTCCTCCAATGACTTAATACCTTGTGTAATTACGGCGATTTGAATACCTCGTATGAAATGATAAGCTAATTTATTTACTATCTCTGACTCTGCCAATTCTAGTTCAAGATACTTTGCACGAGATATGAGTTGGATTAAATAATTTTCTTTACACCCTTTTAAACTGGAATACCTACCAAACTCCAGCTGTATGCGTATTTTTCGCTGTATTTCGCTGTTCCAGTATCTTGCCCTAAAATGTTGTACCAGATCTTGATATGTAACTATTTTATCTTGTACTACCGTGACCCACTCAGCTGCAGTACCCTTTAATCTCCTGACTACATAGTTTATTTTATTCATCTCACTCAGGGTGTCGCCTATTGTGTCCATTTCTCACTGGCAGTTATTCAGGAAGAGAAGCGGATTCTCGGAGTCCCTTCCAAAGAATTTTACTTGCGAATTGTTTTCTTCTAAAGTTCTATAGATGAACGTGGTCTGGTTCGCCGTTGTCGAGGTACTCTGGAGTCGGGTCAGCTGTTGTTCCAGCTCCTGTATTAGCTGATCTTGTTCAGCTGCGAGCTCACTCACGGTAGATGTGTGTTGAACTACTCTTTCCTCTATTCCAGTGATTTTAGCTTCACATTCACTGATGCGAGAACTGTTCGCTTCTAAAGCGGTCTCAATATTGCTGCGAATTATTTCTACCTTTTCACCTATACGTTTTTCGGTTGTCTCTAAAAGTTGTTTATTTTGTTTAGCCTGGTCATGAACGGCCGTATATATTTTTTTTTTTATTCTCATCATGAAGTGATTGTAGCGACTTATTTTGCTTTAACGCTACTTCTTCTGAGAGTTTTTGCATATTTGCTTTATTCTCTTCTGATAGCTTTTGCATATTGGCCTTACTGTCTTCGGACATCTTTTGTATATTGGCCTTACTAGATTTAATTTCTTCTTTAATTGTTTTATTGTCGTCAGACATTTTCTGCATATTGGCCAATAATGCCGCTAACGTATTCTGTAATTCTAGTGATTCGGCCATATTGATTATTATTTATTATTATAAATTTAATAAATATTATAATTTCTTTATTTATCGTAATCGCACTATTATTAATATTTATTATTATGAATAACGTCCAGTATCTCAATCAAATGTATACACACAGACACAAACACAAAACCCACACAAACACAAACAAACAATCTAACACAGATACAAATAATAATTCAATCTCCATATAGATAATTACTACTATTGTTCAACTATCTGATAAGAGAGAGTATTCAAACTTTTATCTACACTCCCTGATAACATAGACCGGCACACAAATAGTTTACTGAATTTAGTCTCTACACACTCAAATAAATATTTCTTTTTTCATTTTATTTAAGCTAATGTAAAAAATCGAGCTCAACGTTGGCCAGCGCCAAATATCCTTATGCAACAAATCAAAATTTATTATACTAATAAGGATATAGTGAGTGTGTAAAATTCACAAACAAGTCTATTATGGAGGAGATGAAAAATTATTTATTATACACATAAATATAGTTTTTAAAGATGTATAATGTATTTTAAATTGTCATGTATTGATAATAGAAATAATTGTTTGTATTGTTCGATAATATAAATCGATTTTACTTGGTTGCTGCAACATCCTCCTCTCGTCTTGTCACTCCCGTCCTGGCGTCCTCTTCTTCCGCATCACTCCCTCCTTGTGTCCTCTTCGTCCTGGCGTCCTCTTCGTCTCGTCGTCCTCTTCTACAGCGTCACTCCTTCCTGGTGTCCTCTTCATCCTGGCGTCCTCTTCTACAGTGTCACTCCTTCCTGGTGTCCTTTTCATCCTGGCGTCATCTTCGTCTTGTCATCCTCTTCTACGGCAGGCGGCTCCAGCGGCGATATTTCAATGAGTCTCGTTGTTATGTTTGACTGCTAACATTAATTAATTTCTTTATAAATTGTTCACTCACAATGATTATAAATTTCACTCATACAGTTTATTATTAATTTATATTTTATATTTTCTTAATCTCAGGATTAATCTGGGTATTACTTAATGCGGTGCGTTTAATGTACACCTTCCACGATATCTTGAAGTGTCTTTAAATTCCCTAAGCGGATATCATAACTTACACGGAAACAGCACTATATTATAATTTAAATTTTATCTAAATATTTTACCCAGTCGGTTCTTAATGCAAAACTTCATTAAGAAATACCATGGTTTATTTATGATATTTCGACATTCGTAAGAGAAAAACTCTCTTCACCGGGCACAACTTCCCCTTGCAACTTCTACAGACAGACTGTGTCCATCCTAACTCTACAACATATGAATCTCACTGAATTTAGTCTATTCTGATAGGCTAATCCCAAGTCACATGATTGATGGAACAAACAGATATACAAATTTCATGAAAAACTTTGTATAATTTAGCAAAGTCCTCCATGGAAATTACCTACGAATTTTATTACCCTATCTTTGATAAGAGTTACAATTGAGTTTTTCTTCACTCAAAAAACCATATTTCTAAAATAGTTATGCACCTCAGAGTATAAAAAAATTGAAGCTATTTACCTAAATAATTCCTTGTCAAAGTTTCACGTCAATCGGTTTACTACCACTGAAGCTATAGTGATCGCACATTATCACACCCGCACACGCACACAAATTCACACAAAAATACATGACAATATAGGACACCTTTTTATGAAGAGTTTGGTATACCCTACATGCTTATCCATTTCTAAATACAAAACTTACGACTAAAAGACAAAATATTACATAAAACCGTTTTAAACAAGAAAATGCTCGTCATGCATGTGCTCTGATATAAACAACATAGCTTATCATCCTGTGTTCCGTTGCAATATGTATTTGAAATTTCTGGCAAACCTTAACACATATATTTGAAACATAATGTACTTGTTTGAAGCAATTTACAAAAAAATACCAATATAAAAATAATTACTTTTCATAAATATTCAAAAACATTTTATTTAAAAGTTTTTACAAAATTAATGTTTTAAAGGAAGAGATTAATTCATTTTAATTGTTACATTATACTGTTCAGCCAAAAAAATTTGAACTCAGTAGCAGTTA
The DNA here is from genome assembly GCA_034769895.1 of Magicicada septendecula. NCBI lineage: Eukaryota > Metazoa > Arthropoda > Insecta > Hemiptera > Cicadidae > Magicicada > Magicicada septendecula. The sequence continues at coordinate 266,268,370 of CM068368.1, read as the reverse complement.
TAGTTTTTGAGAAAAGTGTAGCTAATTGTTGAAATTCATGGTTATGGAAAAATGCGGGTAAACCTAAACAATGGGAGCCAGAAAACAATGTGTAATGCATTTTAATTTTTTTTTTTTTTTTTTGTGGTCACATTAATGTAGATAAACACATAAGGTATATATTTTCTTAATCAGAATTAAATGAAGAATTTGGGGGAAAAAAAATTTGAATTTTGGCCAAAAAACTGTTGCTCTAAAACGCTTTTCCCTTAAAGTGTTTGTATACTTTTCCCTTAAAGTATTTTCAAATCGAAATGTGTATTTTGATTGATGAAGAGCCTATTTGTTCTTACAATTTTACTAATAGTCAGCAACAGAGCATTGATCCTGATAACAATTTTAGCGTAGATTGAAGTGTAGTTTCAGCATCTGTAAGTGGCATGTGCTAGTAAAGTTTAATATGTAATAAAATATGCATAAGCATAGGCTACCACAACTATAGTTGATATTGTGTTTGTGTAGTTACTGTATTATTAAATATTGCACTTGCATTATTGAAAGATAAGCTAAATTTATGTTGATAATAAAGACATTATATTGGGTTATTAGCTTACACAAGTTTGAGTACCATTTAAATGATAATGTTTGGACATTTGGAGGGGCGTATCATCATAGGGAGGTGACAAGTCTGAGCTCCGCACCAGGTACCAAATAGCCTAGGTACTCCCATTGCTTGCTGCCACCACTCTTTCAAAGACTCTTTCTAGGATCGAAATTAGGAAAATTGGTTGGTATGACTCCATTTCTTCTGCTGATTTCCCTGGCTGGTATTGGTATAACCACTGTTTTTCTCCAGTCTACTGGAAGGTTCACTTACCTTGTACAAAACTTATTATAAATATTAATAATGTGTCAAGACCTTTGAGAGCGATGTTTTTTACAAACTCTGAGAATATTCCATCATGTACCCGATTTAGTAATGTTTATAATATTACTACTTTTTGCTGATGATTGTTGTTGCTTCCCTGAGTTCTTCTATCAAGAATTCTTTTGAGAAGAGTTCTTCCAGGTGGCTCTCCTTTATAGTAACTTTCCGGGTAACTATCTGTTTTTAACTGTTCCAAGTAACATTGTGGTTATCTGTGCATAGGGTTGCCAGATTTCAGAGATGAGAAATAGGAACACATGTATCGACAACGAATTTCTTGATTTTATTTACAGCACATTTTATGGATAATATACTATACTCAACACAATTAACACGAGTACTTTTCACTTGAGCGTGCAATTCTCAACACTTTTTCATTAGAAAGTACATTCTTATAGAAATCACTGCAACTTTCATCATAATTGAAGTAAGTATACAACTCACTTTTTATTAGATCAACTGAACATCTCTTTCGCTCATCCCTCCATTTAATGTTCATAATGGAGAAAACTCTCTCTGTGAATGCATTTGATAGAAATATACTCAAAACAAATTTAACTAAAACATTGCACAGATTTGATGCACCAATCAGTTCAATAATGTACAACCATCTCTGTGGTATTGTCATAGTAGTTAATTTTGCTTTCAACTGTTCATTTCCTTCCCCACAAAACAAATCAGAAATCCTAGTGATCTCTGAATACATACTATCTATACTAAAGTGATCAACAATGCAAAGTGACTCTGGTAAATTTAAAATATTTTGAAACTCGGGTTTTTTTTTAAGTGATATGCAGTCCATTAAGGACAAAATGTTGCCATCACCAAAATCAAACCACTTATTTAAATATTTCAGACACACTTCATATACATATCTACATTCTCCCAATTCTCTTTGCTTTTCACCTGGGAAAAGGTCCTCCAATTTATTTAACAACTGTTGCACCTTACAATCAAAAACAGATCACATTTATCCTATGCTCTAACTCTATTTTTATTTTCTCCATCACACAATATACTTCACAAATTGTCAGTTCATTTTTTTCTAAGTTGAGTACACCCGTGGAAAAATTTTCAGTTAAATGCAGAGAAAACTGGAGATATAATTCCACTAATATAATTTGTTTTTCTGAATCAGAGACACCCATCAAGTTTTTTTTAATGAAGTTGGGGCAATCATCTATACTAGCAAAGTACGATATAATTGCAGGAAGATTTTTCAACAATCTTTCTATGGCAGGCTTTAGGCTTAACCACCTTGTAGGCACATGTCTTAACAAACTACTGTATTCCATATCAACAAATTGAAAGAAATCTTTCAATTGAGATACTCTTTTAGCTGAATTTGAGAAATAATTGAAAGTCTTAATTACTAACATTTCAATATCTATGGACATAGCATCATACCAGATTTACAGCAATTATGGACTCTATGTGCACAGCAGTTTGATTTTATTATACCAGGATTTTCCTTAGTAACATCGGTTACGCCACCGTGTGAAATGGAAAATCCCTCTCCAGTTTTTGCAACGCATAAAGTACACTTTGCTTTATATGCATTTCCTGGAACTGGCCGCAATTCTGGAAAATCTTTTTCCCAAACCGGGCGATACACTCGCAGTCTTCTCTTCTGGTTTGTGCTGGTTTCAATACCTAGTTTTCTTTTCGTGGGATTTGTCTCACTCCCATCCATTTTGAACACACTACTATTACAAAAAGAATCACTTTCAAAACGTAAAATACACTCTGAACCGTCAGGCTGAACGATGGCTTGCGATAAAGTGAAAGAGTTGAGTAATGAGTTGGTCACGCACGCGCTCCAAGCCTCCAACGAAATGAGCGAAGCCACGTGCCTCGCTCAGCGGCATGCAACGCAGTTCTGACGTCACATCCGTCTCACTTAACTGCCATCACATGCTCCGATGCTCGCCCTAGTGTGAACAACAGAAACTGCATCAATGTAAAATTTGCCGCTAGATTGAAAAATACAAGTCATTATGCTTCATGTTCAAAATCGGAACATTTGGCGTACGGTTAAAGATTCACACCATACGCGGAACAAAACGGGAAAATTCCGTAATGTTCCGGCTAAAACCGTACGTCTGGCAACCCTATCTGTGCATCTTATATTTTTTTATTTAGAATTTGTCCTAGTGTCTGCTGGGCAAGGTAAAAGATGTTAAACTTGGTTGCTATTTCTGTTTTGTCTGTTATTCCTTTGTATCTGGGCTTCAAAGGTGGACTCTGGTTTATGACATATTTTATATTCAAGCCACTGAGTACCTATGTGCTTTATGTTTTATAGTTTTTTCATTAATGCACATCCTTATTTCTGGTTAATTACATCTCTCTTCTTCTGTTCCTCATCTTTACCTTCCCTCTTCCCAGTTGTCTTACTTTTATCTCTTGCTTAAATATTTTGATTTATGGAATGGTATTTTCAGATATTTGTTGGTGGGCCAACTCTGGCAATTGGTTACTTAAATAGGCCAGAATTAAACCAGGAGAAGTTCATAACAAGGCCTAAAAATGTTGATACAAAAGTAGGAGACAGACTATATCGAACAGGAGACTGGGGTTATGTTTTGAGTGATGGAAGTTTTGAAATATGTGGAAGATGTGATTCAATGGTAAAAATTCGAGGTTATACAGTAGAATTACAGGTAAGTGTTTTCCTGTACGTTACTGAAAGAAGTTGTTTAATGAAAATATGAAAAACAAACATATTAGAACATAATCATATACCGGTAAATTCAACATCAATGTAAAAATTCAACTCACTAATTTAAGTGTGTGTGTGTGTGTGTGTGTGTGTGTGTGTGTGTGTGTGTGTGTGTGTGTGTGTGTGTGTGTGTGTGTGTGTGTGTGTGTGTGTGTGTGTGTGTGTGTGTGTGTGTGTGTGTGTGTGTGTGTGTGTGTGTGTGTGTGTGTGTGTGTGTGTGTGTGTGTGTGTGTGTGTGTGTGTGTGTGTGTGTGTGTGTGTGTGTGTGTGTGTGTGTGTGTGTAGTATAAAACACTATGGCAGTCTGAAGTATCCCCTGCTTATCATACAATCAAAAGTGATAGTTCATACACCTGCTCAGAGATTACTATCACAGTATGTTTCTTTTTTCAAGCAAAACTGCAATTCTGTTTTAAAGTCATCAGGTTTTTTAGTATAAGTGGCCCATGACACTGAGAATTTAACAAAAATCTGTAAAAATAAGAACTAAGACTAAATTAAAATTCGCGAGCCTTAAGTCATATTTTATATACATTATTGCACGTTTTCACATGTCATTTTATGATTTTAAAATATGAGAAAGTAATATAAACAAAACGCAAACATTTTATATATAATATTCAAATTTAAAATACCAATAGGCTTCTTATCATATCTTTCTGTCATGCCAGTCTTCTTCTGTACATATTCGTTTTTCTTAACCTGCTATACTTCTACATTCCCCAACAATTTGAGTTTTCTTCATTTTCTGCATGGCTGTGTCAGGACTTCAGTTTTAAGAGACATATTTCACTGTATATGACTATATAAATTTAATACCTTTGCTTTACTACTATTAATAATATTAATATCTATTCCCTTTCTTTCTCAAATATATTGGATAATTCTATTCCGTTTCTATCACATTTAACTAGTTACATGTTTGTAGCGTAACAAACATTTGCCCCATATGTTGTCATTAGTTTGATTATTATTTGATACACATTTTGTTTTAAGTTTTTTCAAGCCATTATTTTTCAATTTAAAATCAATAATTCAGTTGTCAAATGGAAAGAATCTTTCAGTAAATCTCTATTTAATAGGTATTTATGTTACCACCTCCTTGTAGTGCCACTGTACTAACAGTTCAGAAACTTTCTCATAATACATTATCAATGCGGTGAGTTGTATTTCAACATAAAAAATATCTCATGAAATTTTATTTGCAAAATATGTTATTATGAAAATATGTATCTTTTTTAAAGCCTAAGTCTTTTAGTAGATTTGTCTCCAGCACTTTTCTTCCTCCATTTTTTTTGTTTTTGTAAATTCTTTCAAGACGGAGTAAATGCTTATAATAGAACTTGCATTATGTTTGTTGTGCATTATGTTTGTTGTATTGGAGTTTTGATGTCCCCATTCTTTCTTTCCAGGATTTTTACTCTTTCTTACTTTCTTTGAAATCATATTTTTTTTGTAGGTAACTAACTCTTCAGTATTTCTTGCAGGTTTTTTTATTAATAAATATGTTGTTTCACGTAATAAATATGTCTGAAAGTATAGCTTATTAAATTATATATTTGTATTTTCACATTATGCATATTTTACAGAATTATTCTGCATCTTCAGAGGTTTTTTTATGAACTGTCTATTCAAAGCATCTATTCAAACGGTAAATCCATTGATACCTTCTATCCTTAATTGTTTCTTATCAAAACCTGTTCTCTCCCATAATAATAACGACCTGTTTACTTGTTCTTCTGTCTGCCTAAACAATTTAAGTGTACCATGCTTCCTTGAACTGTTGCTTATTTCACCTGTAGCATTTGAAGTACAAATAGAGTGCATAGAGAAATATTTTTGTGGCTTTTGACACAACTTGGGAGGTGTGTGATTCATTACAATTTTCCATTTTTCTATTCTTGAAAGAAAGTGTAAGTACGCCTTGTAGCTTGGTTTAAGAAGGTGTCATTCAAGAAGTAAACATGTGGTATATTCATTTTGAGTTTTACAAGAGTGTAGGGACTAAGTTGATGTTTTCAGGCTGACTACTATGAAGTCAGTGATTTAGACTAACCATGCTGATTCAATTAAGCTTGTTAGAAACAAATAGTTGAAGGGATTACAATGTTTAACAAAACACTGACGTACTTAAAACAAGAGTGTTGCATCATTATCTATCTGAAACACAGTGGACCAACTAACTTTAACAGTCACCATTGATATTGGTATAACAGTGATTAATCTGATCTTCAGTCAAGATACAGACTTCTTGAACAAAGTATACAAAAAAGCAATATTGTTTGCAGAACATTAGGTTTCATAATAAGCAAGTAAGGATAAATAAAAGTGTTCATTTATTATATAGAACTAGAATTACAACTTTGTCAAATTTTGTTGCTTCCCTGCTATATACACTTTTTGCTCGAACACCAGGGAAGCAACAAAATTTGACAAAGTTGTTATGAAGACTGCTAACATAGAGAAAATAACTGAGAACTAGAATTGTAATGCGAATGTAAAAAAATCTTTCATTACATAATTTTACAATAGTTTTATTCAATTGTTTTCATTCCTACAGAATTCTGATTGTAGACTGTGTTATATTAACTGAGAACTATTTAACTGTGTCCAAGATCTTTAGATGTTATTATTGATATTTTTTAATTTACCATTCAGTTTTCTATTATAGTTTTCTGCTTAATTTCATCATAGCCAAAAAGTAAATCCTAATTACTCTCTCTGATTTACCTCTCTCTGCTTTGTATCAGAATTTTTAATTAGTAATTAGCTGACTTAAAGTCCTGTTTAATTTATTGTTTCAATTGTATAAAAAATTTGTCAACATTTTCAACTTTTAAGTAAGCAATGTGAAAATATTCTTTTGGGGATTCTCATGTACCATAATACCCTGACTAACTAGTCTAATAGTTCTTACTCTGATCAGAAAATCATGTGTCACTAAAGAACTATTTTAAAAGAGTATATCTCAAATATAACAGATGAAGGTATGAAATGCTTTCTAAGCTGGATGGTCTTAATTTTTAGTTTCCTTCCAATAATTGAAAAAGTACTGTTTATTATGTGTCTTTTAGTATAAGTCTACATACATTTTACTTTCTTCCATTCAAATTTGTATTTATGTTTGGTGAATATTGTGTTTCAAATTCTAATAAACTAGTATTGTCATGATTAAATGCTATTGGATCCAATATATTAGAGGGCCTAACCTTCTCTTGATAAAGGTGAGGCTTGATATCTTTCTTCAAAAAGCAGTCACTGGTAAATTGCACAACTTCTGTTTATTGGCTAGACAAGAATCTTCTTTTGGTTATCTTTGCTTCATTTGCTGTGGTTGTGTTACACTTGAATAGAAGTATCAGTGGGGAACAATTGAAAAATTCAGTCACCAAAATACACAGATCTGAAATTAATTTGAAGCAAATCGGGTTCCACTATAGCGGTTCCTGGTGGAAGGTGCTTGGTGAGTCCAGCTCAAAAAGTGTTGAATATTGTGTCAATTCAAGTTGCATAAGATGCTGATAGTAGGCATAAGATTTTTCATTGTTGCATATCCACAGTGTAACTGAATGTGCTTCCCTTCTGCATGGAATAGCAGATAGGTGTAGAACTCCATATGTTTGTTAGTACTCCTCAAAGTGACAATCTTTTGTCATGCTTACGTTCCATTGTCTGGAAAGTTTTAATTGGTGCCAACATAAAGCATGAGGATGGCACACATTTTATTGGATAATGGTATACTGAATCTTGTAGTTGGTGATTTTTGTCTTGTTCTTTCACTTTCTGCATCATAAAGAAGGAGTGCACAAAAATGTTCCATAATCAAATAACACATTTTTTTGATTTTGTTGTCCATGATGTGTTTGAGTATCACTAATGATTTATATACCATACACTTTTCTCAGTGCTGACTTTACGTACTTTATGTGCCCTCGTGCGAAAATAACATTGCGCTCTATGTAAGGCAAGAAAATGCTAATGGTAATGAATTATTGTAATAATTACATAATACAAATATTTCATGAATTTGGCTATGAATAATATGTATTAATTTATCACTAACATATTATTTATTTAAATATGGTAAATTAAATATGAAATACTTAATAATTTAGTCAGCAATTTCACTTTTAATAGACAGCATTCCAAAACTGAATAGTCTTTCTTGAAGCATTGAAGATCTTTAAGTTAGTGTCGATTAATTTTAATAGAGGACAGCTTCTTTCTCCTCTGGCGACTGTTACAGGAATTGTTAATAAAATTCTCATGGATAACCACACATTTGAATATAATTCTTGTAAATGATCATGTTAAATGAAGTTTATGACTCACAAAGGTTTAATTTTTGTTTCATTAGCTAAAAACGCTTTGATACTAAGTAATTCATCACAAAGTTGTGTACTATCAACATCAGATTTCGACTCTACTGTGAGCTTTTCCTATAAATTTAAGCACAATTTCAAAAGTTCATTTTTTCTGGTAGCTTATGTAAGTCAAATAAAAATTCCATGTTTTAGGATTCAATTGTTTGAATCTTTCATTCAGCAACATCAAAGCTGTATCTAACAAAGGATTAAAATTTCTGTTTCTAACATAAGAGATGCTGGATCCGTATCTAATCTAAGATCCTTAAATATTAATAATGGATTTTGTATAAATGTAATAGGTAGTGTTCACAGCGTGCACATACATTAATACAATACAATAAATATATTTCCATTCAAACTTAATTTATACAAAACTGCCTTTCTACTCTACATTGGCGATATCATTAAGACAAGAAGTGGGTTTGTTGTGTGGTGGAGATGTTAAAAAATATCTTTAACATATTTTTATAACTTAACATTTATAAGTGTAATACTTATACACTGTAAATTGAAACTATGTTGGCGTCACACAGCGCCCCAAAACACTCGGCACCCTCATTCCTGCATGACCTTGCCCCCCCTCTAAAGCCGGCACTGACTTTTCTGACACAGAACACAAATATTTTAGATACAAATTTATTGTTTCACTTACAGAATAATACAATTTATCCACAAATTGTGCAAAGAGTGTACAGATCACTATAAATAATTCACTACAGGAATTCTACTACAGCTTTGTTGATTCTATGGTTTAAGAATGTTTGAGTTACTTGGCAATGGCTTCATTCAAATTCAAAGTACATGGCCACAATTTTTAAGCTACTTTTTTATATTCATATATAAGAGGGCACCATTGTTAATTGCTCAGTTTCAGTTTTAAGTATAATTAAGTTTTGCAATTAGACAATTAACAAGTAAGACAACATACTGTACATTCAAGTATGAGGGACAGTTTTCAGTTCTTACATGCAAATAAATATATAAATAAAAACATTCAGACAGTCAGGAAATTTACTTAAATTATAATCTATTTTAGTACTTTCTGAATCAATAATTAGAGTTTTAATAGTTTTCCCTGTATGAAAAAAGTTATTTTTCTTAAGTTGCGAGACCCTACCCTTAACATGGGGCAATACGTATATTTTCCATTTTGTCCCATCTTATCTTGGGTATATTTACTTAAGGTACCAAAAGGCTTTTTAAAAACTGTTTATTAAACAAATTAATACTGCTAACTTAAGATTCATAAAGTACATGAAAAAGTGAGCATTATAATTTACAATGAAAGCTGTGATATCGGAGATGCATAATCAGCTTAAACTATGCAGTACTGTACTGTAGCATTTAAAAATGAACAAATGCTAAAATAAAAAGTATCAAATAATAAATCATAATGAACATAAATCATAATACAAACACAAAAAACAAAAATTGGGATATCAGCCCTCCAGATATAATTAGCTTAAACTATAGTGTAGACCTACTGCACTGTACCACTTAAACTAATTCCAGTGAAATAAAAAGATAAAGCATGATGTACAGAAAATATATAAATTTACTGTACTGTATCAAATAATAAAATGTAAACATACATCATTTTGTAATACCAACATCAATAATTGAAAATTGTGATACTACAGGGACTATACTTACGGTATGCTGCACAGCATATCACAGGTCTTGGCTATAAAATACAAACATTACTACTGGTGATTCGATTTACAAAAAATAGACCTGAGTCTCTGTTTCAAAATAAATGTGTATGTCTGTCTAACTTCACTGACTGGTTTAACTACTTGTTTGATTTGATAAAGCTCTCACCCCCATCATCACTTGGGAAAACAAAGATTTTCTTTGATTACTGATAATTTCTCATGAAGATAATTTTATAGTTGGCATTTTTATTTTTGAAGATTTTACCTGTAGGCTAAACTCTTTTTCAGTTTCATTCTTCTTCCCATTGTTGAATGTCAACACAACCACAATCAAATTTTTTTCTTTCATAGAGGCTGTAGGCTGGGTTTCAGTATTGCTATCCACCACAGTTTCTTGAACATCTGAATAAACCAGTCTCTGTTCATGTTTCCCAATCAAGTTCTTCTTCAACATCTTCACTAAATAATACTGAAGAATCACTGTCATGTAAGGACATTGTGTCACTTTTTCTGAACTATCTTGTTTATTCTTCCTAACTCACATTTTCTTTACATTTCAATTCCTTTGTCATACTCAACATGCCTTTTCTTAATGGTAGCAGATCATGTGTCTTTTTTAATTCCTCTATAAGTTATTTGCAGACAAACATTTGATAGATGTTACCTATATCAATCTTCCTATTTCTTTATCTTACAGTACTGCCCTTTTTACAAACGCCTTCAAGAAATTCTTAGTATGAAGATACCTAGGTTCCAGCAAATGTTGTGGCATCATCTGATTGAGAACCTTTTGTTCTGGTAAACATTCAGCCAGTTGTTTGCTCTGGGTATTTACAAAAAGGTAAAAAATCAAAGTTCACAGGCTGATAGAGTTGTAATAAGATGACTCAAAATATTGTACTCAATATATGTCTCAATTATGTTAGCAGAAACTGACTTGCTAGGTTATAGTCAGTTTCTTTTCATCTTCCCTGATGGCCAGCTATACAGTTTTTGCTGTATATTTTTCACTTCCTCTCAATTGAGGATTTTGGGTCACCAAACCTTTTCTGCTTGCAAATCTTCTGTTTATTTCTTACATAATATAAATCTTGGAACAATTTTCTAATTGAGTGTTTGTATATATGTCATAGTAGGCCCAACTACAGATTAAGTCATTCCATAGCAATGAAGTCAATAGGTAAACAGTAACATTGCTGAATCATTAAAATATAATGACATGACAATGTGAAACTCTTTATTACCTGACACGATTAAATATACAGAGTATCCCATGAGGAATCTGTAATACTTCAGTAATGCATTCAACAGGCTGAAATAAAGAAGAAATTTTATATAAACATAGGTCTGAAAATGTTTTTGATTTATGGCTTGTGAAAAATTTCACCTCGATTTCTACTCCAAGGCTATAATTAAGCCCTTCTAAAATTCTTGGAACTTTAGAAGTTCTGGTAATGTACTGCAAAAGATTTATTATTTATTAATAATAACAATTTACTTAAAACAACAATTTATTTAGTTAATTAAAAACATTAATTTCAGTTAATATTTATACAACAATTTAAAAACAAAAAATAATTTCAACAACATTAACTAAATTGTTTTAATAAAGTTTATAAAAGAACTACAGTTTACCATACTGTACTGTTCAGACTCAAAATTGAATTCAAATCATCAAACAGCTGTTTAGCAATTAATTCATAACGTAGTAGCTTAATTATTTATCATAACTAACCTGTAAGCTGGGATTGGTTTTGTGTGTGTGTGTGTGTGTGTGTGTGTGTGTGTGTGTGTGTGTGTGTGTGTGTGTGTGTGTGTGTGTGTGTGTGTGTGTGTGTGTGTGTGTGTGTGTGTGTGTGTGTGTGTGTGTGTGTGTGTGTGTGTGTGTGTGTGTGTGTGTGTGTGTGTGTGTGTGTGTGTGTGTGTGTGTGTGTGTGTGTGTGTGTGTGTGTGTGTGTGTGTGTGTGAAACATAATTTCAAGATACCATTGCAATTTTCTAAGCATGAGTGTGCAGAAATTCTTTTCTTGTACAGTTTTAGTAACTGAAATTACCGTGCTGCAAAACATGAATACCAATGAAGGTTTCCAAACAGAAAAGTACCTTGTCACAAAACATTTTCCCTGATCTTTCATAATTTACAAACAAATGGGTCGTTTCCATTGGTTGCTTGTTCTTTTGAATGCCCTGTAGAATAGCCTGTAGCTGAATAAGAAATTTAAATAATACAATGCAGTCATCAATTCAGCACCAGAAGAATTTCGTGTTAAACAGGTATACTTCATACTAAAGTTTGGAGAAGACTAAAGTAAGAGAATTTTTAACCTTATCATTTGCATACTGTTCAACACATTCAACTGTGACTGTGAGTATAGATTAAATTTTTACCAATGGATACAAGAAAATTAAAATATTGTTAATTGTGTTTATATACTGATGAATATATTTTTGTGAGAAATGGAACACAAAATCTGAAAAATAGTCACAGGTGGACAACTGAAGTCCAAATGAAATAATAGAATTAAACTTTCAAAACTGGTTATTGTTAAATGTTTGTTGTGGTATAATTGGGGACCAGTTAATTGTCCCATTTATTATTCAAGATTGTCTTTTTACAAAATCAGTTGCCAATCCTATTAGAAGACATGTGGCATCTCATTACTCACATGAAGTCAGACAGCTCTTAAATCAAAGTTATCCAGACAGATGAATTGGTTCTGGACCATTACTTGTAGAGCCATTTAAGGAGCTAGTTTATGAAGTAAAGGTTAATTCAAGGGAAAAATAAATGAACACATTTTTTTTACGCATTTGTGAATCTTAAGAACAACTATGACACTGTTAGAAAAGCTTCCTTTGATCTTATACATCACACAACTTTTGCATAAACAATCAAAGAGAATATTTCGAACAGTATCTTTAAGGCATGAATAATTAAACTGATTTCTCTCAGAGATCAATATTTATGCTTCTTACATGTTATATTTTGTTTTGAATTATAATAATTTCTTACATTTTCTGGTTCTGTTTCTTCTTCAATAAAATTTGATTTTTGATAACATTCATTTGTTTTTTATTAACTTTACTTACATCAAATTTCTCACAATTAAATTCTTTATAAATTGTATTACAAATTTACATTTTTTTTACTGGCAATTTAAACAAGTAAATTTACATCAAACCTAAAAAGGGAGTTTTTTGACACCAATTTTTAAGATTAGTAAAACTTTTCTAAACAACTACCAAAGATACAGGTCAGGTAGCCTAGTTTTCAAATTTTCAGATCAAAGACCATATGAAACCATTAAATTTACCCTTTACTTTAAGTTCCAAGAATTTCAGTAGGGCTGAATTGTAGCCTTGGAGCAGAAATCAAGGTGAAATTTTTTGCAAGGGATAAATAGAAAACAAAGCATTTTCGGACCTATGTTTACATAGAATTTCTTCTTTATTTTAGCCTGTAGAATGCATTCCAGAAGTATGTCCCATTCCTCATGAACACTGTATATTTGAAAATGTGATATTCACTTTTGCCAATATCTCAAAAACCTATTTTCATATTATTAAATATAAGGTGACATGTTTTATTTTAAGATTACTTTAAGAAAACATCTTCAAATTCTAATGATAATTTGAATGCAATGCATGCTGTCAAGTTTTAAAGTACGGTATACAAAGACTTATACAAAGCCTTAGTTAAAGGTTGTTAAATAGACAGTGAATTACTTCACAGTTTGCTTCTTCACTGCTACAAATTTAATAATGTATAAAATGCCAAATGATATAAACTATTGGAAGAGAGTCATACCACTGAATATATTCAAGATTTTTAAGTTTTTTTATGCTGTTATATACTAAGTATTTTTTATTACAATAAATATTAGGCAGTATTTATGAAAATTCTAATGAAAATTATAATTCCATGACACTGTAATGAAGTACAATAACTTTTCCACAATGACATTTATAAAAAAAAAACATATAAATCTTTGTACAGGCAGTTGAAACACGGCTACTGGAAATACATAACATAAGTGCATGCTGTGTCCAAGCAATTGGAGAAGAGGGCACAGATAAAATTATTGTTGCATTTGTAGTACTTCAGCCCAATGTACAAATTAGCTACAGGGAATTACGTAATCAGCTAAAAAAGAAGCTGGCATTTTATATGATTCCATCCAGATTTATTTTTCTTGACAGGTGAGTGTGTGAGGTCTTATTTTCATTTGAGTGCGTGTGTGCATGTTTGTAATTTTTGTTATGTTGTTACTGTTGTTGTTATTATTATTATGGTTATTATTATTATTATTATTATTATTATTATTATTAGTAGTAGTAGTAGTAGTAGTAGTAGTAGTAGTAGTAGTAGTAGTAGTAGTAGTAGTAGTAGTAGTAGTAACGATGGTAATGGTATCGATGGTGGTGTTGGCTGTGGTAGAAGTAGTAGTTGCTATTGTTACACGATGTTACAAAAATCTGATATTCTGAATCTGATGTCTGCAGAATTCCAGTAGTTGAAGCTTCAGGAAAGTTAGACAAAAAAGCATTAGCATCACTTTTTACAGAAAGCAGAAAACAAATGGACACACTAGAAATATCTAACTGTGACAGCAATGGCCAAGAATTACCTATAAATAAAACTGAACTTCAGGTTGCCAAAATCTGGTGTCGTTTACTGAACATCAGCTCATTGGATATAAATGAAAATTTCTTTGAACTCGGCGGGTATGTTCAGCATTAATTTTGTATAATACGAGTATATCCTTGATTATTCCATATGTATGCATGTGCGAATATGTGAGTGTTTGTATTACAGTTTTGTAACATGTATTAAAACCACTAATTTTGTTGTGTTATATAATTAAATAGGAATACTAACCACTAAATCACCGAATTAAGTTATTATGTTATGTCATATTCTGAGAATGTATGTTACTTACATTTATAATAGTTTCAGCTTAAAAAATTTATATTTACCATATAACAGCATTTTATATTCTTATATTATTTTAAATACAATATTTTGTTCTACTGTATTATCATTAATAAAAATACAATCTTGTTATTGTCATATATCTACTGTAATGGCTAACTTAACAGATTATGGAGGTTAATTTTAATTTTAATTTGTATTCATAAGAATCTTGATTGAAAATTATCTGAAGGTTCATGTGTATTCCTGCTATTATATTGTTATGACGGTCTAGTGATCATCATATGGTACAGTGGAAATAAAATACAAGACACCAATTAAGTCACTAATCACCTGCTTTAATTATCACAATTAAACAGTTTGTAATCAACAAGATAGTCTCTTACAACACATCAAATAAAAATTGTTCACACGCAATAATAATGTCAACTAATATAAAACACAATTCTATTACAATTGTCCCGCACAATTATAACACACATAACACTTCACCACAAACGCCTGACAATAACTGAACTAAGCGCCGCTGGATGCTTACATTTATACCCCGCTAAAATTAAAGAATCATCCATACTACGCATCAGCGCTACACTAGAGCGAAGTTGATTGCGTCCTTATCACAGTGCACGTGGCCGGCAAAGTGTAGAAAAGTCTCGCTAGCGCATGTTGAGATCACGCACGACTCATTACAGCCAGATTCCACTGGAACATTCGAGAAACACGTAACGTTCTGTAATGGTGTAACTCTTTTTCCACATTACATAACACTGCCCTCTCCTTAAGCCTGTTCGTCGCAAACTGGCACCCGTCTCTGAAGAAATACTTACCCAGGCGATCTAGGTGGACGACCTTGAAATTCATATCCTTATCCTTCCTGTTAAATCCGATAGACAACATCATTGATTCTTTTGTTCACAGTGTAAGGTCCTTCCCAGTTACCCCCACTGGTGCTTTGGGTCAGTGACAACGATGGCGCTTTGGGTTGTACAACCAAACCTCCAAACCTGATCTCCTTCTTGGAAACCCACACTATTGCTGCGAACGTCATACCGAGTTTTCATTTTATTACTGGCAATCTTCAGCCATCCTCTTATCAAGCGATTCATTTCTTGCAGTTGCTTTTCTAATTGCGAGGAATAGTTCTGTGGCTCTTGGGACTGAGTCTCAGGTGATCCGAACATCAAGTACCCAGGAAGACAAATCTCCCGACCAAACACCAATTTTTCTGGAGTCATGCCGGTTGTGTCGTGTACTGATGACCCATAACCCTTGAGGAATAGTGGTATACGTTGGTCCCAGTCTGTTTGGTTCTCATCAAAAACCATCGAAAGATGCTGCTCAAGTGTCCTATTGAATCTCTCAACCATACCATCCGACTGAGGATGGAGAGGCGTTGTCCTGGTCTTTCGAATTCCGAGTAGACGGCATAATTTTTTGAATACTTCTGATTCGAAGATCTTTCTCCTTTGATCCATATGGAATTCAACAGGGGCTCCATAACGGCAACAGAAGTTGTGAAGTAACTTCTTTGCCACAGTGGTAATCTCCTGATTTGGAATTGTGTAGGCTTCCACCCACTTAGTAAAGTAGTCACCTATAACCATGATGTACCGGTTTCCATCGTCAGTAACTGGGAATGGTCCAGCAATGTATATGGCAATTCTCTCGAAAGGCAGTCCAACGTTATACTGTCTCATTTTCCCCCTGCTTCTGGTTTGTGGGCCCTTGCTTGCAGCACATATTTCACATCTCCGAACCCATTCCTCTATGTCATGGCAAAGACTAAGCCAATAGAATCGCTTCCTTATTTTGTCAAGGGTTTTGTTATCGCCAAGATGGCCTCCAGATATTCCATCATGTATCTCCTTCAAAACAGACTGCACTTTACATCGGGGAAGTATCAACTGCATGACCACATCTCGTCCATCTGCACTTTCCCAAGCCCTTTCAGCAATCCGTTCTGTAAGGTAAGAGATTTTCATTGTGCCCAGTAGCCTTTCAGCACTTCGGAACCATGGCAGATATCTTGTCAATCCGGGCGGCGACCTTCCTCTTTAGCTGTCAAGATCGTTCCAATGTCTTCATCAGTCATCTATTCTTTTCGACAATCTTGTGTTATCCAGCCATCTACCAGGAAATCTACAGTGATGGCTTGAACATGTTTTCTTGCGTTTTGTTCTTCCTTTCAGTGGCAATGTCGGCAGTCTTCCGGGCACGGTCTTCGTGACAAGCCATCTGCATTATCATGCTGGCGCCCCCGCCAATGTTGTACCTTGAAGTTGTACTCTTGCAGACGTTCGAGCCACCTTGCCAACTGCCCTTCCAGATTTTTAAAGCTCAAAAGCCATGCAAGCTTAGTGCGTGCCATGCAAGCCATGGTCGGTGCGTACTGAAAACTCCCTTCCATAGAGGTATTTATGGAAGTTCTCCAAAGCTTAAACGATTGCCAGCAACTCTTTCCTTCTAAAGCAATAATTTTTCTCTGGTTTAGAAAGCGTCTTGCTGTAATATGCTATTACTTGTTCTTCACTGTTTTCCACTTGAGACAAAACTGCCCCTAGACCAGTATTGCTTGCGTCTGTGTCTACAACGTACTTCCGTTCAGAAGCTGGGAAAGCGAGAATTGGCTGTGAACATAATATAATTTTTAAAGAACTAAATGCTTGGTCACACTCTTCCGACCACTAGAAGTTTCGTTTATTTTCCGTTAGCTCATGTAGTGGTTTAGCAATAGTAGCAAAGCCTTTCACAAAACGTCTGTAATATAAGCATAACCCCAGGAAACTCTGAACTTCATGTTTACTCTTCGGAACTGGCCAGACTTTTATGTCTACTTTATTAGGATCCATGCTAACACCCGCTGCCGAAACCAGATGCTCCAGATACTGTACTCCCTTCTGGAATAGAGAACACTTCTTCGGGCTCAGCTTCAGTTGGGCAACGTGAATTCTAATTAGAACCTCCTTAAGGTTTTCCAAATCGTCTTCGAAAGTCTTCCTGATGACTATGACATCGTCTAAATAAACAAGGCAAGTTTTCCATGTCAGGCCTTTGAGTACCAGGTCCATCAATTTTTTCAAATGGCATGATGTTAAATTGGAATAAGCTACTTGGGGTCGAGAAAGCGGTATTTTCCTTGTCTTCTTGATGAAGACCCACTTGCCAATATCTACTCTTCAGGTCGAATGTGGAAAACCACTGTGCTCCAGACAGCGTGTCAAGTGTATCATCAACGCGAGGTAATGGATAGCGGTCTTTCTTTGTAACGTCATTCAACCTCCATTAGTCATCATACACCATCCTTCTTCGCTACCAGCACTACTGGAGAAGACCAAGCACTTGACGAAGGTTCGATTATTTCCTCTGTCAATATGTCCAGTACTAACTGAGACGTTTCCTCTTGCTTAGATAATGGAGGCCTTCGAGGAGGTCGGCGTATCGGTGTTGTGTCCCCAGTATTGATGCGATGTTGTACAAGAGAGGTTCTTCCCAATGACTGGCCCCGAACTGCAAGTGAATCTTTAAATTCGTGTAAAAACTGTCCGAGTTTAGAAAACGGGCACTTGAGAGGTCGTTAGAAGATCTGTTCAATAATTCCTGCAGTTCCTCTGGTAATTTGGAAGTGCCCGTAGTACTGCATCTTTTTTGCGTCATTCCGGCTACCCAGGCCACAGGAGTAAATTTTCCTAGGAGCGTGTTGCTTCATAAAGTGACAGCTTGATCCAAAATATTCACCACTCTAATAGGTACATTTCCGGTTTCATCAGGATTTACTAAACTTCTGGCAATTAGTATGCCCGGAGTGCTGCTATCTGGGGATCGAATATAGAGCACTGGTTGCCCCTAGTATCTACCTCGGTTCTAACCATGATGATCTTTTCGGAGTTTGGGACAGTTACGGCCACTTGATTTGTCATGTCCATCGATTTTTCTTATGTATTCATTGTGGTGAGCATTACCTCTTCGCCTCCGATTCTCAAGACATTTTTTTTTGAAGTCGACTATAAATCCATATGCATTCATAACGTCCACACCAAGAATTGCTTCATCCACAATGTCTGCAACAAGTACTTGATGATCAAACTCAAGTCGACCGAGGCGTAGGTGTATCTCAACTTTTCCAAACACTTTTATAGGCCGTCCAGTAGCTGTTCACAAGCTGCAAGAGTACTAAATTGGCTTGAGATTTTTCACCACGTCGGGGTGCACAATTGAACTGTTGAGCCTATGTCAACTGTAATCGAGGTTGGCCTTTCTTGAACGAATCCGGTAACCACCAAGCTTCCGCTGTTTTTCTAAAGTGTAGAAATTGTGTATTGTCTGGGGGTTTCGTTCCTCCAGTTAGTCAGCACACGCCCCGTTGTAGCGACTACTGCTCGTTTTCCTGCTGCTGAACTCTAACCCGACAATCTCGTTGTAGATGTCCAGGTTTCCCACATCAATAACACTTTGGTCTTCCATCCTTTCTTACTTTACTCTGTGGCGCCTCTCGTTAGGTCTCTGTTCCTTGCTCTTCTTCTTCATCGTCTGTGCCGTCGGGGTCTTTCAGCGCGCGCACGTTATGACTTGTCCAACCAGACGCTGACTTGGCGGCCTCAAATTGCAAAGCATGAACCATGGCATCCGCGCTATTCTGGTGTTTTGCTATTCATAACACTTGCTGTAGTTCATTATCTCGGACACCGTCAGTTGAAGTTGTCTTTTTGTACAAACAGTTTATGCAGCAACTCTGGCTTTTCAAGCTTTGTTGGGATGAACTGATCTCCGGCCAATCACGTTTGGATTGGCATTCTTTGTGCGACAAATTGGGTCTGATTAGCAAAATTGTGGTCCCACGGTCTATTCGTTGTAAGCTTGAGGCAAGTACAGTTGAATTACATGGTTTTTCGGATGCCTCTGAAAGGGGGTTTGGGTGTTGTATTTATGTCAGAGTCATTTATCAAGATTCATCGGCCTCTTGTCATCTCGTGTGTTCTAAATCTCGCGTAGCTCCCTTACGACAGGTGTCATTACCTCGCATCGAACTCTGCGCTTGCTTGTTGTTATAGCGACTCGTATTTAAGGTCGTTCCTGCGCTTTATTCGTTCATTAATAGTGTTCATTTGTATTCTGACTCTATGGTGTCTCTTTACTTGATTCATGCCCAGTCAACGAGGTGGAAAACATACGTCGCTAATCGTGTTGCTGAAATTCAGCGTCTTACGCAAACCTATACTTGGCATCACATCAATTCTAGACACAATCCTGCTGATATTATCTCCAGGGGGTGTCTCCCTGACGTTTTGCGCGATTGTTCGCTTTGGTGGCACGGTCCCACTTGTTTGTCTCAATCTTCAGAGTCCAATCCTTTCCCACCCTTTTTACCTTCTAATCCGTCGTCTTCTGAAGTCATCGCGGAAGAGAAACATACCCATAATCTTTCTCTAATGTCTACCCTGGCTATCGACCTTTCTAAGGACTTTTCCTCGTTACATCGTCTAACGCGCGTATACGCTTACTGTTTTCGGTTCATCAAAAATATTAGACTCTCCAGTGCTGACAAATTTACGGGCGATCTTACCCCTGTCGAAATTCATCATGCTCTCAATTTCTTCATAAAACAATCTCAGTCGATCCACTTCGCAGCCGAAATTAATTGTCTTCGTAACGGATCTTCTGTTTCCATTAGGAGTAAGTTGGCTTCTCTTGACCCGTTTCTTGATGATTCTGGAGTGATACGTGTAGGCGGGCGATTACAGCAGTCGCAATTACCTTACGACGCTAAACATCCTATTGTCTTACATCCTTCGGCGCATATAACTCGCCTCATCATTGAACGCGAACACATTCGTCTACTTCACGCTGGTGCTCAACTCGTGCATCACTCACTTCGTCAACGTTTATGGATTGTTAATGCCAGGATAGTCATTCGCTCCATCATTCGTAAATGTGTCAAGTGTCTCAGGTTTAGTGCCAAACAGCAGGTTCAGAGGCTTGGTATTTTACCATCTCCAAGAGTCACTCCATCACGTCCGTTTCTATTCTGCGCGGTTGATTATGGTGGTCCCTTCATGATTCATCATGGCGGGCAGAAATCCAGAACTCTCTCTAAGGCATACGTGTCTTTGTTTATTTGCTTAACAACCAGGGCCATTCACTTGGAATTGGTTTCCGACCTTACAGCCAGTGCGTTCATAGCTTCCTTACGTCGTTTTATGGCCCGCAGGGGCATACCCAGTCAGTTATACTCTGATAATGGCACAAACTTCAGGAAGGCCCGCAATATTTTACATGATCTTTACAACCTTTGGCATAATAAGGATGCCATCTCATCACTCAAGTCATTCACGTCCTCTCAGAGGATCTCATGGTCATTTATTCCGCCCTCGTCACCTCATTTCGGTGACCTTTGGGAGAGCGGCATAAAGAGTTTGAAGTTTCATCTGCGTCGCGTGGTAGGCAAGTCTATACTCACCTTCGAGGAGTTTACGACAGTTTTGTCTCAGATAGAGGCATGTCTGAACTCTCGACCTTTATTTGCCATCTCTTCAGATGTAAATGATCCGGTGCCACTTACACCTGGCCATTTTTTGATTTGCGCACCACTAACGGCGATACCGGACCCAGACATATCTCATATTCCTATCTCTCGTCTTGGGCGTTGGCAACTTTTACAGAAGTTTGTCCAAGGCATTTGGAAGGCGTGGTCTCGCGACTATTTACACCAGTTACAACAGCGTCACAAATGGAAATTCGCTAAGGATAATGTTTCCATTGGGGACCTAGTTTTACTTATTGAGGATAATCTACCTCCATTAGCCTGGAAATTTGGTGTAATTACCGCCACATTTCCCGGCCCAGATAACTTAATTCGAGTCGTAGACATTCGCACACCTACTGGTGTTTTGCGGAGACCAGTACATAAGTTATGTCTGTTGCCAGCGCGGGACGAGATTTGACACAAGATTATTATGATCATTTAGCACAATGCTATTTTATTCAGCCATTGGCTTATTACTTATTATGACCATTTGGTCAACTTAATTGTGACGTATTATCACAACATTTTCATAACAATTTTCGCCATTGCGTGTTTCTATAATCATCATAGTTTTATGGTGGTGTATTACTATTTTGTATTTGTATGTTAATATTTTGTGTGGCATACTATGTCCTACACATTTACATGTTGATGTATTGGGTATGTATCATGTTTTCGGTGGTATTATTTTATAAAAATTTGTTACATAATATTCGCATGTTTTGCAGTTACGCAACCATGCATGCATTTCTTACACAGTTGTTAATATGTGTGATTTATTGTTATATGAATGTCTTTTCAATTGTTCAACTCATGTATTACATTTGTAATCGCAGTGTCGTATTTGTTACTTATGCCATTGCGATTATTCATATTATGATTAACTAAATTGTTGTTTATTATATTTATTATATAACTTGCGTTTATGTAAAACATATCGTTTTTGCGTCTACTGTATGTAACCATGCCACGCCTAGGTTTATTTTATATTGTATTTGTATTTTGTGATTATGCATTGCACAATTATTATTTCTGCTTAAATTATGACATACATGTCATCATATATGTGCTTGCATTCAATCAGCTATCTAGCTTGTTCTCACACAACATATTGTAATTTCCTGAAACTTCAGGAATAGCATGATTTGTTCAATACAAATCGCACGCATGACGCATGACGCTAAATTTACGTTCAAACATGTAATTTATGGCAATTTTGTTCATGTAAGCAATACTCTGTACAGGTCTACTGGCCTCAACTATTTCACGGTAACCATCTATGACATGCAAAGGGTTACAAACTATCGGGCCATCATGTGATGAGCTTCCGATCATACATTATTAAACATTGTCTAATTATGTATTTTTCATGTTTCATAACGTTCGATATTGTACACATACAATATATGACGGCAATACTTTGCCAACCCATACATTTTTATTCAAGCATGAAATTGGTTTGTTCGCCAACCTTGGCTTACAAACGCTTATCTTTAAGGCTTATCTTTATTCATGCTTATCGCTAAACCATTAACGTACAGCTGTTATCTAATATTATAACTCAAGGTTCAATTCAGCCTTGAAATCAACTTTTATTATTAAGAACACTGTATGTTATAAACTAATTTACCAAAATGTATAATAATTTATTAAAATGTAGTAAAAAATCTATCGATTTTGACGGGCAGCCTTATGTACAGTAGCGCGATAATTTTACTTTATAGGTTGGCTAATCTGCGCCTTAATTTTTACGGTAATCTGATCATTCATGTCGGTGCTCTACACAGTACGTCTCAAACGCTAGTAAGCGGCGGTCGCCACGCCCGCAGCCTCACTGTCATATTTTTTCTTTTCGCGACATTCAATGTAGGCCTTAGGCCAACACACTTTACTTATGGCCCGTTTATTAATGTAATTTAAAATTTGATACGAATTGTATCCACATCATGCTTATTAGCCAACCTGTCATTCAAAACAACTTCTAACTGCATATTTCTAATGTACTTTTGAATATCAAATAAATGAATTAAATACAGTCCACTCGCTTCATCATTTCTGCATCCTGGCGAATCAACTAAGTACAAAATTTCACACTCAATATTCTTCAACAAAACATTTTTTGGTCCACTCGGACCGGACACAACATTTTTTGGTCCTCACAGTACGGATCAATCTTCTTACTTAACAGAAGGGTTTTCTGTAAAATTTAACAAATGTAACCTCATTTTACATAAGCATCCATTTAATAATAGTTAATCTTGCCTTTGAGTGGAGCAGTGCAGGAATAGTTTTCATTCTATTTGTAAACACTGAGGAAGCTCACTAGTGGAGCAAAATACTTGTCTGTGGGGTTTGAATGGATAGTGTCGGCCAGTAGTTTTATGAAATTTGTTGTCCATGTGTGCATCCAGGTATTTTGTACATTCGATTTTTGGTAAGTTGTGACCATTGATTTTCAAGTCAAAGCTGTCATTTTTGTGGCACATTGAGAAGAACATAGCTCATGGTTTGTAAATTTTCTCTGTACTTCTTGCTGTAAAATATATTGTAAAATTTCTGTGTGTTTTTTTTGTTTAATTTTGAATATCATTTTTGAAAGGTAGAAAGCAGCTTATTTTATATAGATTGATGATAATAATAATAACAACAACAACATCAGTTAATAATGGCATTTTCTGGTGGTATGCAGTACTGGCACATTTTTAAGCCCAAGTTTCTCAAGTTTATAATTTCATTTATCTCTATAGAATTTTCCAAACTTTTACATCGATCTACCGCCCCCGGATTTGAACTCGCGAGTTCCTGGTGAGTACCGGTACCTTTTCATACAGATAAATAGCCCTAATAATAATTAAAGTTGGAAATACAGCCTTTTATTTCTAATTCTTCGTTGAGAAACTTTTGTTTTTAAATTTCATTTTACGTTCCCATAACACTATGATCCCACGGTGTTGGCTAATAAATTCTTTGATTACGAGTGGAAATAGCAAAAGATTTAACAGGTAAGTGAGAATTACCATTCGGGCTGATGGGTTTGACAAAAAATCGTATTATTCAGGACGTACCGTAGCATGTATTTATCATCAAAAAATAATTAATTGTCACGTAATTCCTTTTTGGAACACTTCAGACGTCTTCACCCGGTTAACCGCGAGATGTTTCCGACAATATTTAAAGAGTATCTCACTCCATTCGAGACATGTACATTTCCGATAAATAAAGTTTGGCCAGCAAATTAGCAGGTATCGTTGTATCCTATTGAAAAAAGCACTTTTTCAATGGCACAATTATGTACCAGTTGTATAGGTAGAACTGTGGGCTCGAGATCTCTTGCCCGGGTTAAAGATGGCGGCGTGATGTCACACTTGCTTCAGCTCTCGCAAGCATACAGGGTTGGCAGTCGGGCATCCAGTTAGTATATAAACATCCATGAGTTGTTCAGACGATGCACCACTCGTGCACACGTTGCTGTCATCGTCCGCCATTGTCGCGTTTGTGTTTGTTTAGCAGTACGGTGTTTATTAAATCCGAAGTTTTTGTAATTTTGTTTGTGATTGTTTGTTGCGTCAAAGATGGAGACTAATAAGTCCAGACTTGATGACATGACAAAATTACCAAAAAGAAAGTCAGCACTTTAGATTTCTTTCCAACAAAAACTAAATTAGCAAAGTGTGGTAGTGTAGCAGAAAGGCCTACATGTTCTTTGTCAACTTCTACATCGTCTCAGCAAGATACTTGTGTCAGTGAGGCTTGTGGCAATGACAACAATGTTTCAGGGCTTGTTTCTCAATTCTCTGACAATAGTGATACTATAAATCCTGGCTGTTCTGACACAAATGTTCTTTCACAAAATGAGTCTTCATTATTAGGTAAAGTAACAGACATTAGCAATTTTATTATTACAATATAAGTCTAAAATTGATGATAACCTGAAGTACGCCGTCCTTTGTAAAAATTACACTGAAAGTATGGCTGACCACAAATTTCCTGTAAAAAAAGAAGGTGCAATTATGCGATCATTCCAGTACCGGTACTCTTGGTTGGTGAAATATGATTGGTTAGTTTATTCTAAATGTGAAGATGGCGCGTATTGTAAATATTGTATTCTCTTTGGAAAAACCACTTCTCACAATGCTAATATTGGCACTCTTGTTAATCGCCCACTTAAAAAGTGGAAAAACAACTTAGAAATATTTAAAAATCATTGTTAATCTCAGTACCATGTAAACAGTTTACTGGATGCAGAATCATTTAAACAAATATACAAAAATATAACTTGCAATGTACAAGAACTTGCAAACAGTTCAGTAAAAAAGAAGGTGGCTGAAAATAGGAAGAATTGTGAGTACGGTATTGTGAAAACAATTATTTTGCATGGTAGGGAAAATATTCCTTTTCGAGGGCACAGAGAAGGCAGTTGCTCCTCTCTTCTGGAAGAAGATGAACAAAATCAAGGAATCTTCAATGCTCTCCTTAGATTCAGAGTAGATGCTGGTGACAGTATATTAAAAGAACATCTCGAAAAGGGTTCAAAAAATGCACTGTATGTAAGTCCCCGTGTTCAGAATGAGTTAATTGCAATATGTGGAGACCTAATCATTAAAAAAATAATAACTGATATTAAAAAGTCACCATATTTTTCTGTTTTGTGTGATGAGACCACAGACATCACCGGTACTGAACAAATGTCTATCTTGTCTATCACAAGAAAAAAATTATTGAAACATTTCTTACCTTTGTTGCATTGACCTCATTATCAGGAGAGGACTTGGCAGATGTCATATTAAAAGTTTTAAAAGACCATGATTTAGATATTAACAAGTTACATGGTCAAGGGTATGATGGGGCATCAAATATGGCAGGAAAATTGCAGGGCGTTCAAGCTAAATTTAAGGAAAAACAACCATACGCTGAATATACTCATTGCTGGAGCCATGTTTTAAACTTAACAGTTGTCTCAGCTACAAATAGTGAATCTGCCTCCCGACCAGTGGCGTATGCTGAGTTCGAGACCTGGGCTAGCTCACCTTAGAATTGAAGAAAATGCACTGGAGGGGGTCCCCCTCGTTCACATTTCAATCTTTGTGAAATGATGTGATTTTGTGACACCATGCCAATGCATTCTAACTTATATAATAATGACTGATACTTCAACAATAATTATGAAATGGCATCATTAGAAAGACAAAAGCAAGCAAAGAACTTCAATACTTAATTTGTTTATTTATAGCATACATTTGTTCCGCCGAAGCCACTAGGGCCGGACGGCGGTAGTGAAACAAATAAAAGATTACAAAAAGCAAGAACTATATCATTATAATTACATCATGAGGAAATAATAGATAATTATACTGAAGAAAGTTTGACTTACTTCGACGACGGCTCTGTGTAGACTTATTTGAACAAGAACTCCATTCTTCTCTCCTTTTGTGTGAATTTCAGGATTACACTTTCATAAAATGTTTCTTCTGACCACTTTTTCATATTAAGAAGAATGTTTTTCTCAATAGATATAACAACCAAGTTGCTTAACCGGACTTGTCCTTGTGTGGCTCTGAGGTAAGTCTTAATCCTCTTTAGAGCGGAGAAACTTCTTTCAACAGTTGCAGATGTAGATGGAAATGTCAATGTTAATTCTGCTAGTTTGTACACTTCACTAAAGACTATGTCCAAATTATTGAGTTTCATATAAATAGTAATCTCATTCACTGATTTTTTCTTATACTCATCTAGAGTATAAAGCACATTTAGTTCATTTTTGAGGCAAACAATGTCAAAGTATGAAGTATATGGTTCTTTAAGTTCTGTCATCAGATTTTGTGGGAAACTTTTACAAAATGTATCAAAATTGTTTGAATCCAATAAAGACACGAATTTAAGATCCTTTTGGGACTCAAACCTGAATTTTATCTGGGACATCACTGTGTCCTGAATTTCGTTAAAAATACTCTGCTATTTGGAACAGTCATCATTTCTCTGTCTTTTGTGTCTTGGTTCAATTCTTTATCTTCATATTCAGAATTACTTGTAGCTTCTGTCCATACAAGATCAAAATCCTCATCTCTAATTTTCTGCAGAGTATCATAGAATTCATTGACTTTGTTCATGCAGTAAGAAATGTCCAAACATTTTTTTTGCATTATGTCAAACAGAACATCAGAAATTGCAAATATTTTTGCTGAAACTAAGAAGAAGAAATCTAGTGTCGAATTTATGTAAAAAACAAACAAAGCCTAAAGCAGTATTCACTTCTTCACCTGTCCAGTCACCGGGTTCATTTTCTATTGATGAAAAGAACATGATAAGAGGCCTTCTATATTCTTTGATAGTATTTACAAGCCTTGATGAGAAATTCCACCTTGTTGGTGCCACTCTCGGTAGTTTCTTCTCCATAAAGTTTTTTAGAGCAGTTGTGCGGACTGTAGAATGTGAAAAAAAGCTAGGTTTTCCTGATAAAGTGATGAAAAACTGTTTACATTCTGCTACAAAATTTGTAGACTTTGACAAAACCAAATTTAGCCTGTGACTACAGCAATGAAGAAAAGTTGCTGATGGGTACTTATTTTTCACCAAGGTTTGAAGTCCAGACACATGACCGGCCACAACAGCTGCTCCATCGAAAGTTTGGGCTATAAGTTTTTTTGAACATTCTAAATCATCCACAACCTTGGTGACATGTTGGAACAATCCTTGTGCAGTTCGGTCTAAACTGACGTCAGTGAAGTACAAAAATCATTCCTGACAGTTTCCTTCATTATCGACAAATCATAAAACTGTTGATAATTGACTTTTATTGGTTACGTCAGTTGTCTCGTCAAGTAATATTGCAACGAATGTTGCATTAGATATTTCTGATTTGATTTTGTCTGTAATTACGCTACCTACTGCGTCAATTAAATCATTTTGTATTACCGGTGACGTTCCTCTAAAAATTGTTGCGGTTTTTAAATGGTTCGCTATTGTTTGCTCATACGTTGATAACAATTCCAAAAGTTCTATGTACATGCCTTTATTTGTTGAATCGCTAGACTCATTGTGGCCCCTAAATGGACATTCTTGCTTCCCTAGGAATGTTACTGCGTCAATCAGTCTTCTTAAAATAATTCTATTTTCCTTTACTTTTTCATTATGTAGACTGTCAGCAATCTTCTTCTGTAAATTAAGGGAATGATCGATTCTTTGAAAACCGAATCTCTGTAACGTATTGAATGCTCGTATATGACTAAGTGATTTTTGATGTTTATCACAAGCCGTTACCAAATAATTTAAATTATTAAATCCTGTCTTATTCCAAGGACTTGTATCGGTGCAAAAAAGCAAACACGCCCAGCAGTACAATTTATTAGTTGTACTCAATCCAGTTAACCAAGGGTATTTTTTGTAGTTGGCCTCACTAAAACATCTAGTATACACTCTGTTCTTTTCTTTATGTTCACTTTTAAGTTCTAGAAGGGATGGCTGAGGCCTACCTATCTTTACAATTTGAAGCTTATCCTCATACGGAAGCTGAGCAAATTGTGTCTTTGTCAATAGTTTATTAACTATATCACTCATCTTAATTTATTATTCAAACCGCACAGCACAAAATATCATTCACAAAATTATAACTAATTTTAAAATGAACCACTGCTTTGCGTGCCACATGGCCTACTGTCTCACACTGTTGGCTAGCTCTCCAAGGAGCGAAGCCTAGCCTATGATAAATGTCATTGCCCCCACCAAGTCCCTCACCGTTGTCATAGCAACACCATTGAATCGTGACGAGGAAAGGCTTTGCAAGTTACTTGCGAAGCCTGAGTAAAGCAAGTTGCAGCGATTCAGGTGCCGTTATATGCGAAGTTGTATTGTTTGTAATTAGTAATTACGCTACTATGAAACAGAATTAAACAGGTGAGGGAAACATGTCTGACTTCGATAAAATGAACAATTTTATGCAAATTCCTAATAGATTTTTTTGTGCATTAATCTTTAGGCTTCGCAGCTAGCCTAGAATATACGCCCCCCGACAGATAAAGAATATGCTAGGTACTGTTAACAATACTACTAACTTTATCAGAGATAGCTATATAAGACAAGAAATACTTAAGAAACATCTTTCTATGAAAGAAACCAACAAAACTGTTTTGACACAGCTGTGTGAGACAAGGTGGGTGGAGAGACAAACAGCATTTATCAATTTCTTGAAATTTTTTGGCACCATTGTCACAACTCTTGAGGAAATAAACGAGTTAGGCTCAAAACATTCTATGGCCTTCTCTCTTCAATCAGGGGTCTAATGCTGCCAGTAACAGGATACTTGCAGAAAAGAAATATTGATCCTTCCCAAGCCAAAAAGTCAGTAACTAATCTGCAAAATGCTTTGAAAGAAAGGTGGAGAAATGTAGATGAATCTTTCAACTCACTGCTTGAACAACTCAAAGAAATTGCAGATGAACATGAGGTTCAGTCTTAGGTGCCTAGAAAATGTAATAGGCAATCACATAGAGCAAATGCTGGACAGGAATTGGACGTGAAACAACACTACAAGCTAAATTTATATATTCCTTTTGTTGATCACTGCATTGTTGAGTTAGAAACCCGTTTCGGACCTGAGTTTGATAACATTTGTTATCTTCAAGTATTTATCCCTCATTTCATCATTAAGGCAAAGCAATGATCAAGGCAACTCAAGAGATCAAGCAGTCTGTTGCCTCTATCATGTACCCTGACATTTCCAAGATGGAACTTAAAACTTGAGGCAGAAATATGGAAGCAAAAGTGGGTGGATGAAGCAGATATGAATTTTCCAGACACAGCTCTGTATTCTCTGCAAGCTTGCAATCCAGACATATTTCCCAACATACGAAAACTTTTAGCAGTACTGTGTGTACTCCCAGTGACGTCAGCTGAGGCAGAATGCTCCTTCTCTACTCTGAGGCGGTTGAAGATGTGGTTGAGGTCTACAACATCAGAGACAAGGCTTAATGGACTAGCTTCGCTCTATATTCACAGGGAAATTGACATCTCTCCTGAAGATGTTGTTGAGTGGTTTGCCAATCAAGGAAATAGGAGAATGGACTTGGCTTTTTAAATTAAAAATTGCTTGATTGGACACAAATGCTTTACCTATTGTAAATTAATAGTTAATTTGATTCTTATTTACTGTATATTGTTTTTTTCATTTTTCAAATACTAATGTTAATTTTGTAAGAATTCAGCTAATATGCACTTGTGTAATTTTTAATTAATGAAGTATTAGTAAAGTATTAGTATAACAGTAAGAAGTATAATAGTTTAATGAAAAACTTTTTTCTGTATTGACACAATTAGTTATTAGCACGATATTTTGAAATATATAGTTGTTAAAATACCAATGTTGCAAAACTTTATTCTCAGTGCTACTGACATTAACATATAAAATATAATAGTCTAATTGTAGTCAAATGAATCTATTGTTAAATATTACAATTAACATAAAAAATCAATTAAAAAATGGAATGAGACATAAGTCCCCCAATCACGAATAATACAGTTTATTAAGAAAACGTGAAACCTACTGAAAATAATACGCCTATTAATAAATTTTAACCATTAACTGGCATATGTACTCTATCTTATACTATAAGTTGTAGAAGATTAGGCTAATATATGGACTGCTAATGTTCAAGCCCCCCCTCCCCAGATTGATTTCTGCGTATGCCACTGGTTACACATATAAGACCACATTAAAACTTACTCGATGGGGGAGGGTTGAAGCACCCACTTTCCACTACCTACTTGGCTATGCCTCTGAAGCAGATGTAGCAGTCTAAATTCTAATGTCAGTCCACTATATTTGATCAAGCCCATAGTTATCCAGTCATATGTGTGTGTGTGTGTGTGTGTGTGTGTGTGTGTGTGTGTGTGTGTGTGTGTGTGTGTGTGTGTGTGTGTGTGTGTGTGTGTGTGTGTGTGTGTGTGCAAGTAGTTTATTTATAATGTCTTTGAAATACATGAGGACTAATGGAGAATATAATGTTATATACATTCAAAATTGAACAAATTGCAAAGCCAATGTTTAGTTTTTCATAGTGTAACATGTTCAGAAATGATTTCAGGCATTCACTCCTAGCTGCTCACTTAGCAAGTGAAGTAAATGAACAGTTTAATACCAATCTGAATACAACAATCATATATAAGTTTCCAACTGTATCATCTTTAACAAGGGTTATAAATGATCCAAAAGCAATTCAACAAGACAACATTGATCTGAGCTCTGAAGTACACAAGCTTGTTTTACAGCCTTCAAAGTAAGTGACCACTTTAATTATAACTGTTTGTTGTATGTAGTGTTATTTACATGTAAATGAAAATGGATACTTTTTATTAATCTATTCTTTATGAAAAAATATAGTAATACTCTCAAATGACTTTGTCTTGCTAAACATTTTTATCAAAATTAAAAATTTTGTAACTGTTTTAATAATAGTATAAAGTTTTCTGATAACTCTTTTACTAACTTAGAACTAAATATTACTGGTAACTGTTTTAAAAACCTATACTATGAATGTCAGATATATTTGTTTATTGTTATTTTGTAAATACAAAATAAAATTTCTTGCTATGAGTAACTGCTCTGTTGTTAGTCCATTACCTTATGTGTCAATATTGTCTAGAAGTATAATATAACAATTAGAAATTATTACCTGGCCTGTCCAGGTATCACTAAGAATTTTGCAAACACTATTCTGATGCGGATCACTAATATTACAGATAAACATTGTTTTAAATGTTTCCTTGAACTAACTTTCCCTTATTGCGAGGCTCAATAGAGGCTAGGAGTGCTGTCCGTTCTGTTTTTTATGATGGCACTGATGTTTGAAAGATTTTTATAAAACTCTATTGTTTTAACATAAAAATCTATTGTTTATATATGCTTAATAATAATAATCATCATCATCATCGCCGTTGTTGTTGTTGTCGTCGTCATCACTGCTGTCATTATCATAATAATAAGAGCAGTTATTATTATCATTCATTGCTATCCTATGTGTAACTAGCATAAGTTGTAAGTGCATGTAACAAAATAACTTAACTTCAGCATCTTCTTTGATTGATTTATTTATTGTTTTAATTATGAAACATAAAGTAAGCAAATAATGCACAACTATTACTAGACACACAAGCCATAAATCTTTTATAAGTGTTTGATAAGTAAGTATACAAATGGAACAAAAATACCTATTTCTTGGTTCCACAGTTGGATGAGACAATGGATACATTGTGCTTACTATTATGCGACTTGAAAACCTCGATCGATAAAAATGAAGTACTAGATAAGTCTACTAAAAGTACACAGCAGTAACAGTATTTTAATTCTTCACATTTTGGTATATTTTAAATAAATTTAGTCCAAGAAATGAGTCAGTAAAAATAAAACATCTAATAAGACCATCCCACACTCAATTTATTACATATTAAAATATAAACTGTCCTTATGCAAGAAGTTTTTCCTCTTTAACAATAATTTTTTTTACGTGTAGTACATATCATGAACATGATATACATGTTATTTTAATTTAATAATATCCTTGTAATAACAAAATAAAAAATAAAATTTCATATCAAATTTTAATTTTTTTCAATCATGAGGTGTAAAAAGTAGCCTGCAAGACACTTTTTTCCTATTCAGGATAGACTAAAACATTAAGCAAGTCATTTGTACAGAAAGGTTCAAATTTAATTTTGATATAACCTCCAATGTATACATATTATAACCAGTATCTTTATTTCCAAATTATTGTGCGAATCGTCAAATATACTTCAATGGTCGTGCTGCATACTAATAGTAAGCTATGATTAGAAAAATACTAGAACTTTTACTACTTTGTAGAAGCAAAAAAAAACATTATTACAGGTGTTTATTAACTTTTTGGAATAAATAAATATAATTTATTTAGCAGATTATTTAGCAGAACTACATTTATATTGAATGTATCAGAACTTAAATTATATTTAGGAAAGCTAAACATTTATTGGAACAGGTTTTAGAATAGATTTTGAAGACTTGAAATATTTAAATACAACTCTATTGAGGAGAAACCAATAGTTTGTAGTAAAAAAAGCATTATATAAAAGTTTACTGAATTTATAACATTTGAAATAACATTGGTCTGGAAGTGATTTTTTTTTAAGGAAAACAATTTTTAATGTTCTCAGAAACTATTTGATAATTCAAAAATAAAGAATCCACTGGTTTGTATTTCTGGTATTATGTAAGGTTGTTTTTGCCATTAAAATTCATTGTTTAATTATAGAATGAGGTGTTTGAAGTATATTAAACATTTACAAAACATAACCAAAGAACAGAGATCCATGGTTGTATTTATTCAAGATTTATATTTACCATACAGAGCTTAAACTTAAATACCATTTTTTAACACTCAACTGAAGCACGTTTATGATGTTTCACATCATCTCTCTTTTTATATTTCTTTTATAGAATTGATGCACAGTTACGTAGTTTCTGGAAATCAGTAAAATATAACATAGGAAAGTTTACAAAAGGCAATGTACTACTGACTGGAGCTACAGGCTTTTTGGGGACTTATATACTACAGGAGTTGTTAGTAAATACACAGGTAATGGATTTATATTATAGTTGTCTTGTTTGTTCATCATCTTCTTTCACAGCACTACACTTTATATAATATTGAAACTTTCTCTTGTGAAAACTTACTTGTCTTTTTCGTTGAACGCATTTCGGCGTCGTATTCACCTTCGTCAGCTTAGAAACAGACTGCCAGTACTTGGTAACGGTTGTTGCTTGGAAGGTATAGTGGGGGTGGTGTGTAGAGGAAGGGGAGTGGCGCGGGGGTCCAAATTATTTTTTGTTTTTTGTATAATTGTGTCGAAAAGTGTATGGTTGAAGGCCGCATGTACATTATACACAACACATCAAACCACCCAACACAACATAAACATGCGGCCTTCAACCATATGCTCCATAGACTAACTAAAATACCCTTAAGTAAACAAGATTATATTGACGAACTCAACACAATCAAATACATAGCAATGAAAAACGGTTACAACCCCAATTTAATAAACAAACTACACAAATGCATCAAAAACAAAAATAACAAAACACAAAATACCAACAACACACAACACAATAAATACATCACACTCACATGCCACAACTCCAACACACACAAACTGGCCAACACATTCAGAAAACACAAGTACAAAATAGCATTCAGAACTAACAATACCATCAAAAAACACATCAACGATACAAACACGGACATAGACAAATACAATAGAACAGGTGTATACAAATTAAATTGTAATAACTGCAATAGTTTCTACATAGGCCAGACGGGAAGATATTTTTCATCCCGTTACTCTGAACACTTAAAGGCCCTCTCCAACAACAATATACATTCTGCGTTTGCCACACACATACACACACATAACCATAGCTACACCAACATAGATACTAATCTTGAAATATTACACCTCTTACCCAAAGGTCGAAAACTCAACACAGCTGAACAGTATGAAATATACAAACACCACACAACACAACCAAACAACATACTAAACGACCAATTACAATATAAATCACATACACTTTTCGACACAATTATACAAAAAACAAAA
This sequence comes from Magicicada septendecula, assembly GCA_034769895.1. Lineage (NCBI taxonomy): Eukaryota > Metazoa > Arthropoda > Insecta > Hemiptera > Cicadidae > Magicicada > Magicicada septendecula. The sequence continues at coordinate 266,233,643 of CM068368.1, read as the reverse complement.
AATAATTTGGACCCCCGCACCAATCCCCTTCCTCTACACACCACCCCCACTATACCTTCCAAGCAACAACCGTTACCAAGTACTGGCAGTCTGTTTCTAAGCTGACGAAGGCGAATACGACGCGGAAACGCGTTTAACGAAAAAGACAAGTAAGTTTTCACAAGAGAAAGTTTCAAAATTATATAAAGATTTATATTACATTGTTAATTAATTTAACCATGTGATATTCATTTTTCTAAATTCATTATGTGAATATTGTAAGGGTACATATCTTCAACATACATTTATGAAGCAACACGATAAGAATAAAATACTAAATGTTAACACTATGAATAAAAAGGGATGAGTCAGAGATAAAGGAATGGGTAATTAACATAATAAAGCGATCAAACAAATAAAGGTAATAATAAAAGTAACCTCTGATAAGAGAAATGTAGCAAGCAACACAACAAAACTTGAAAAAACGATAGTACAATGTGATTTAACCATAATAACCCAATAGGTGGTAAGTGAGAAGGTAGAACCAGCCCCAATACAAGTGATAGGAGATATAAAAACAAATAAAATAAGTGAGAAGGTAGAACAAGCCCCAACCCCAGTGATAGGACATATAAATGAAATAAAATGAGAAGAAATGAAAAGACACAAACGAATAATATAGAACAGAAAAGGAGAAATGTTACACTCAAATGAAGTAATGAAACCAATAAATGATAAATGTAACTGATAATTATTAGTACCAACTAATTAATCAATGTAAATGATAAGTATTAAAATCCAATAAAGTAATGACAAACTAAAAGTACACTAACCAAATAAATAGAGAGTAAATATTATAAATCACTCTATAATGATATGAACTTATCAACAGTATAACTAACCATTGTAAAGTGAGAGATAGTTAGATAGTGAACATGAGTAAGTGAGAACAAGAATTTAATGTTAGGGAATACCCACTAGTAACACTTAAATAATATAAAAAGTGCAAAGAGTAAGTGTAAACCCCACAAAATAAATAGAAACCCTATTGATAGGGATAGACGCCCAAAAACCAGTGATAAACACTAAAGGTTAATGGTGCACAGTGTTAGTAAAGAAGGATATTGTTATTAGAATTAAGATTAATTGTAGATGAGGAATACAAGGATATTCAGGGAAAAAATCCCAGGAAGAGTCAAATGTTAGTGTTACCATGGTTAGCTAGTAAAGATTAGAATAGAAAAATATGGTAAAGAATAGAAATGCAAAAACAATAAATATCCTATGTTCTAAGGGATAGTTAATTAACTAAAGTAAATGACGTGATGATGTTTATCACCAAAAAATAAATAGGAAGTAAAAAATTGTAAACAAAAGTAGCATAATAACTGTTAAAGAATTGTTTGATTAAGTTTATGAATAGGAATATGGCTGAAGGAGTTATACAGACCGTAAGCCTAAATGTTATGTTATATTTTATAGAGAATAGTAAATAATAGACCAATTATAAACAATGTCAATAAATAAGAAAAAAGATAAATTCATGCCGACATAATAATACTAGAAAGGCAGTTAGAAAATAATAGACAAACCATAATATGGAAACTAGTGAAAACATACAATTATTATAAAACGGACCCAAAACAATTTAACCAATAAACAAGTCATTTGTAATACAAAACAAAACATGTATGAGGGTAAAATAATATGTAATTTGTATGAAATAAGAAAATATAGCCAATTACTACCTAGGCCTATGGAATGCCTAACTGTAAAAAACCAATAACAACAAATTGTAAGAAATTAACTATTATATTAGCAAATCCAAGGCAAGTAACTAGTCAATGATAATTAGTGGATCATACTAAGAGATAAATGTTAAATTAAGGACATAAAATAAGAAAGAAATGTAATTAAATAATATCAACATAACTGTCAAAACATAATACATGAGCAAACCCAGCTATGTGGGATGTCAAAATGATCTTTGAAAGAAAATACGAACAGTTGTGATAATATCTCATACTTAAATAAGAAGACCAAAAAATAATAGCAATCAGAAGATATTTAATCATTTTGAATAAAAATTCAAATATTCTAACAATGGGCTTAAGTCATGAATAGCCAATCAGAATCAATCAGTTACCATGACAACTGAACGTTATTTATGAATATTCCGTTAGAAATTGTTAATTCCAAAGTGACGCTCAAGAGGAATAGACGGCATGCCGTAATGGCCCAATTTTTAATTTAAAACAATCAAAAGTAACCAAATTTATTAAAATGAAGAACCAAACTACCTGATGAGGAACTAATACATTCAACCTAGGCAACAGACCAGATTAATTAATTCCAAATTAATTAAATTCGATCAACTAATACGAAAAAGACGCAAGGTGTGATTGAATCCCAAGATGATTGAAGATTGAAGACCAAACGATGACCCAACCTAATTCAACTTAATGACACTACACCTTAAGTCAACTGATTGATAAGTATTGCTGAATTACCCGAATTCAAATTAAAAATTCTCTTTAATTTTTATCACTACACTTTGAACTCTCACTATAAACTGATGATCTTATTTCTTTCAAAGATTAATTGAAAAAACAAAACACTAAACTTATGTGAACGAGAAAAATAACCTTTACAAAAATTACGAACTTTTGAAAAACACTTTATAACACTTCAAGAACAAATTGTAATTACTCCTTATAGTATATAAGTACCAGTAATGTAAGGTAGTGTACTTTATTATAATCATAAGTGATCCTTTTTTCGTAAACCAAAAGAATCCAGATTTATTGAACGAAAATTGTAAAAGATAAACAATTCTGTAGACGCCATGTCTGACTAACTGAAATCGTTCAAAAATCGATTTCGCCAAGCCTTGAGAATAATTGTCTCACTGTCGAAGCAAATTTGTTTAATAACAAAATACAAATTTTATATAATACTAAATAATTATTAATCACAATTTAATAAACCAGTACAGAGTCGTAACCACTGTTCTTTATTCCATAGGAAATTGTGTTATATATGATTTGTGTATACTAGGGACGAGCGACAGTGGCGGTAAACGCTAGACATCCGAAACTCTGCGAACTACATGATCAATTCGCACGCGGCGGGAATAACTGAATTCACCATACCGTCATAGCCACGAACACTCAATCGTCCTATATTCCATTTTAATTGTTTTCAGTTAAAACAATTTGGCGCCACCCAGGAAATACAAACACTTATAGAAGAACAGGTAAGGATTCCACTAGTGTGTACCGGTAATTCGAAAGATCGCTGTGGACACCATCAGCTTAAACATTAAGTAACGACCACACGTGTGAGGCGAACGCACGAACTTTACACTTTTACAGATACGACAAGAACTCGTCGTTAAATATTCATTTTTCTCGTAGTATATGTGAAAAAATACAAATAATAAATGAAATAATGAAACGTTCTACATACGTTACAATTCGGGAACCTGGTTAATTGGCTCGGGTCAATTAAACAGGCTGCCATAATCTTAACAAAATCATGAATAACTATTAAGTACACAAATGTTAAATAGGGTCCCGTGAATTGAGGGACATTGACAAGGGATTTGGTAGATATATTCACTCACCTTTTGGATAACCATGACATCTCTTTATTACATAAATTTAGCAATGAGTATATTAAAGCTAAAACATTTGTACCTCTTGTACAAAGAGAATTAGAGTAATTTAGTACTGAGTTAACATAGTTTTTCTTTTGTTAATACCCTCGGATCCGAGTACTTCGTTTCAGCATATGATATTACATTTATAATATTTATTCTTGTGTTATCTTAAATACTGCTTTATTTAACCAAAAATTATTTAAATTAACGCATGTTATTGCTAAACATGAAATTACATTTAATTGTTTTACTTAACGTTCAGTTTTTATCTATTTAGTGTTTATCATACAATATTATACTTCAAGTTTTGAACCACTGAATTCAAAGTTCAGTGTCACCTGTGGGTATCATTCTCGGCGAATCGGCGACTCTCTCGGTTGTCCTGGTGTCTTGTAGTTTTCTTCTGAAGATCAGGTTTCTGTTGTTGGTGAAGTTTGGAAGTCATTTTAGTCATGGTGAGTCCGGGTTCTCTCCTTTTTTAATAAGTTGTAGTAATCGCTTGTTGTTTTGGACTTTTACACAAAAGTTTTATTCACTTGTAATCACGTCACATGTTGATTTAGTTATTGAGTTTCACATTATAATTTCACCATATTTCTAATTACATACACTTTATTGTTTAGATTCCCAGAGATGTCATAGACGCTCAATTCTCATTCACACTCACTTGTTCACTACATATTTACTTTAGTTATACTTGTAGATTATATTCGCGGTTCACATGTTGTTTAAATTTATATTTAGTGCCGCTACATCTCAACTGTGAGTTTATTTACTTTTGAAAATATAATTATTATACCGCATCTCGGCAGTATGCTGTTTACGCTTCGACCGCTCCATTGCAAGTGGTTTATTAGTTAAGGGGTGCGAGTAGTAATCTCGCTTCACTTACTATTCAGCATAAAATTAGTTCCATATTCGATTAATATTTACTCGTTTATCCTCTGACATATTTAACTATATTTAATTATACTACGGTATCTCTTACTTATTATTTTATTATTGTACATCATTATGTTTTTTATCAAGTTCCGATTTAATACAATTATTAGTCATATTCACGGGTAATTATGCGTGTTGATTCCGGTTTCGGCAGGTTAAAGCCGGGTTAATTATTAAGGGGTGTTATCGCAATTTTATTATAGAATTCTTTTTTGTTTTAAAACTATTTATTTTGGGTATTAAGGCGGGGTTACATTATCATTTTCATTAGGGGTTTATGTTCTGTTTTAATGTGAGATTTTAAATTATTTTAAATTTCTTTTATTTCATTTTTTCCTCTTTTAAAATCGTCACATACTCCTCCGCTTAAATATCGACACCGGGTGAGTATTTTACGGGTTTTTAGGTAAGCAGCGTACTGGGAGTATGCTCGGGGATTTCTGTGTTAAAATTTAATTTAGTACACGATTTGTTTTCTCTATATCTCTTTAAATAATTTTATTCATTTAAATGTTCTCCTCCGTGAAATTCCCTTTATCTCACTTCTTACAATGCTAACTTATATTTTTACTTCTTAATACTAATATCCGTAACTCACAATATCGTGGCCCGACTGACATCAGCTTACTCTAACTCTACAAGTTAGCTTTCAGCATTCATTAATGATCTCTTGGCACCTTTCTGCCTCATCATTACAACTTTTCAGTCGGCGCCGTTGTGACTTGTTACTTTACATGTATATAATTCTTTCTTGATTATATACCATAGACTTACTTCTAATATAATCTAAAGAGGATCCCATACTCCACTCTAGATTATGGTTACTTGAGAGAAGCGGAATTTCACAATGGTAATTCTTATTATCTCTTTAACAATAACTAAACAAACTATGCGGAAGGGAGACACTTTACACAACTCATTGTATTTCACGCGCGGTGGTATTCATTGTTTAGGGAGGCAACGGTTTATCACAATAGGGAGAGTGCGTGGCTGCTAACTACAATACTGAACACGCTTTATGGTTCTCTTACTTGCCACAACTGGTGCGTTCACTATTCAACTATACTTTTATTATTATTCTCCTTTGCTCTTATTTACTGCTACAAGTTACACAGATTTAGTTTAACTTAAGATTTACTTAGCCTTATTATTATTCACTTATTATTACCTTGGGGTTTTGAAAACTTACGTAGAATTATTTCCTATCGACTTTAGTACATGGTAAACATTTATTAACAGTTATTATTAAACATTAGCATTAGTTTTTATTTAAACGATCAGCTGTTTCGCTGGAAAGTAGGTCAAACTAGTTTTCTTCAAACAATGGCATCGTTTATGCGTACAAAGGGGGAAGTTAACTCGAGGGAGAATATATTGTTCCATTTAACAACAGCTAACGGACAGCTTATTAACTTGCACAGGCTTGCATCAAAGAGGTTTGGCGTGTGCGATGCGTACGCAATGTTACGGCCCGTTACCAAGCTAAGTTTTGTCTTCAATACTGGCAGCTGGGGAATTATTTTCAAGCAGGACCCAACCGGGTGTTTACATTATTCACACATATTTTTATTATTAATTTCTTTTTACTTATTCCACTAATACACTTTTATAATTATAAGTATACTAACGTGTTATAATAATTTACGATATTATTAAACCTTTTATTTTAAATGACTTATTATTTATTATTATTACTTTGGTCTGATTTAAGAGACGGTTTCTTTTTTGTTTCGAACTCGTTTATTTACTTAGGGAAGCATCATTCCATAAAATTAATCAGTACACTTGTTTTGTTTAGTCAGTAGTTTATATAACTCATCGTGTCAATAGAAACACGAATTACACATTTATGCAGGCTTGTACAGGAAAACTACAGGACTTATATTGTCGCAAAATAGACGTGTTAGAGACTGAATACTTTGACACGTACATACATGAATTGGTATAATACAATCTAATCTTTTCACGTATAATTATATACGAGTATGTGCGTAATCTCACACAAAATATACACTTATAAATATCGTCAATATTTTTCATATATGCTACTTAGCCTCTTTCTTTTTACATACAATTTCCTAACTGAGTGCATAGATATACAGAGTAGAGTATTTTATAATTGACACTAAGTACACTAAGCATTTACACAAAATGAAACCAAAAACAGTGGCGCATTTTAATAATAAAATTATTTACTTTTTTTTTTAAATTTTCAACAATGTCTGAAATATTTTGTTACTGGGCAAGGGGTCACACACTTTGTAATACAATAGAGGGAGGTGATGTATTGTCTAACTCGAGGTGGCAGAGCGTAACAAAGGGATAGTTTGGTACAAGCGGGAACAGGTCATTTTCTTGTCTGAGATTGTCGTTAAACAGACAAGTTGGGGAATGCATTTTTAAACAGGTTTTACCCTGGGCTTACAACGTTTAAATAATTATTATATTATATTTAAATATCCTTACCTTATATATTATGGTTATTATTACGCCACATAATGATTATAAAAACACACTATCCTAATTCTGATTTTACTTACTTCAATTCTTCCTTTTGCGTATTTTAAATTAACATTCATAGAGTGAATAATTCTACCACATATTAAATGACAAACACAGAGTATCTTATTTTGCTACTGTCATTTATTAATTAAGCAGAGTCGCGCATTTGAAACGTTCTACATACGTTACAATTCGGGAACCTGGTTAATTGGCTCGGGTCAATTAAACAGGCTGCCATAATCTTAACAAAATCATGAATAACTATTAAGTACACAAATGTTAAATAGGGTCCCGTGAATTGAGGGATATTGACAAGGGATTTGGTAGATATATTCACTCACCTTTTGGATAACCATGACATCTCTTTATTACATAAATTTAGCAATGAGTATATTAAAGCTAAAACATTTGTACCTCTTGTACAAAGAGAATTAGAGTAATTTAGTACTGAGTTAACATAGTTTTTCTTTTGTTAATACCCTCGGATCCGAGTACTTCGTTTCAGCATATGATATTACATTTATAATATTTATTCTTGTGTTATCTTAAATACTGCTTTATTTAACCAAAAATTATTTAAATTAACGCATGTTATTGCTAAACATGAAATTACATTTAATTGTTTTACTTAACGTTCAGTTTTTATCTATTTAGTGTTTATCATACAATATTATACTTCAAGTTTTGAACCACTGAATTCAAAGTTCAGTGTCACCTGTGGGTATCATCCTCGGCGAATCGGCGACTCTCTCGGTTGTCCTGGTGTCTTGTAGTTTTCTTCTGAAGATCAGGTTTCTGTTGTTGGTGAAGTTTGGAAGTCATTTTAGTCATGGTGAGTCCGGGTTCTCTCCTTTTTTAATAAGTTGTAGTAATCGCTTGTTGTTTTGGACTTTTACACAAAAGTTTTATTCACTTGTAATCACGTCACATGTTGATTTAGTTATTGAGTTTCACATTATAATTTCACCATATTTCTAATTACATACACTTTATTGTTTAGATTCCCAGAGATGTCATAGACGCTCAATTCTCATTCACACTCACTTGTTCACTACATATTTACTTTAATTATACTTGTAGATTATATTTGCGGTTCAAATGTTGTTTAAATTTATATTTAGTGCCGCTACATCTCAACTGTGAGTTTATTTACTTTTGAAAATATAATTATTATACCGCATCTCGGCAGTATGCTGTTTACGCTTCGACCGCTCCATTGCAAGTGGTTTATTAGTTAAGGGGTGCGAGTAGTAATCTCACTTCACTTACATTCAGCATAAAAGTAGTTCCATATTCGATTAATATTTACTCGTTTATCCTCTGACATATTTAACTATATTTAATTATACTACAGTATCTCTTACTTATTATTTTATTATTGTACATCATTATGTTTTTTATCAAGTTCCGATTTAATACAATTATTAGTCATATTCACGGGTAATTATGCGTGTTGATTCCGGTTTCGGCAGGTTAAAGCCGGGTTAATTATTAAGGGGTGTTATCGCAATTTTATTATAGAATTCTTTTTTGTTTTAAAACTATTTATTTTGGGTATTAAGGCGGGGTTACATTATCATTTTCATTAGGGGTTTATGTTCTGTTTTAATGTGAGATTTTAAATTATTTTAAATTTCTTTTATTTCATTTTTTCCTCTTTTAAAATCGTCACAATAATAAAGTGTTGCATAAATAGCTTATATAACATATACTTTTGGTAACATAGAAAAATTTTCATTTTGTAGGTAACAGTATTTTGCTTAGTAAGAACTAAACCTGATAAGGATGCGTTGCAAAGGATTTTAGAATCAAGACGTAAGTTTGGAATGAATGATCTGCTCACTGAAGATAGAGTCATCACTATCAGAGGTCAGCTTAATTTATTAATAAAATATAACTTTTTAAACTTCACAAACTGGAATATCATAAATATGTAATAAATGTTTTTAGGAGCTCTGAAGAAGCCCAGTATCACATGTTATTGTTAATGGGTTTAGGTTTCAGTCTATTTGCTACAAGTGACAATAAAATTATTAGGATACCACTATATTTAATTCCAACGGTTTAGCAGCAGTTGTTTATATACAGTACTTTCAACACAACTTACATGTTTTGTGAAAACACTGCACATGAGACAACTTTTTACTTTTTACAACTTTTCATAAGATAATAAAAAAGAATAGATCAAGTTAAACTTTCTTTGTATTTTAGTAATTGGTAATAAGGTATAGTGAATGTTTTGGAACTGTGCGGTTTTAACTATTAATAATTATGTGTAACAAATAATAAGGCACTTCTGTCAGGCTATTATACACTACACCTCACAGAGGAAAGGTTTGTTAAAACTCATTATTTTCCTGCAAGATATATGAACTGATGTAGCATACATTGTTTGATTAAAAAAAAATTCACTGGAACAATATATAACATGAGCTATTTGTACATTGTCAAAATATTTTTATTAATATTGTCGATTTTAATAATAAAATACAATTACCTTTATACAGATAAAGCCGAATAGAGTTTAATTAAGTTGTTTAGTTAGGTAGTACAAAAGTCACTCTAACTGTGTTCTTGGCCATTTTATTGTACTTCTTCCAACATAATTAAAATAATTAAGACATAATGTAATTACCTAATTAAGACCTTTAGCAAATTTACAGTTCTGCTGTCAGATGTTCTATTAATATGTTTAGTCTAATCTCTTTTCTTGTTATGTATGTGCTAATGTTTCAACTGGACATACATAAAATAATAAGAAAGAATTTCAAAGTTATATAAAAATTTTTAATAGAGATTCAGCTCCCTCAACCTTACACAAGCACAAAATAATAGTAGTTACCAGGCTGTACTTTTGAAACCAGATTTACTTCATTTTATTCTTCTTTAGAGGAAATTATAATTGAAACATGTAAATTAATTTTCTGACCTTCCAGTATTGCTGATTCAACTGGAAACCCAATATCAAAACTTATGTTTATAAATCTGCCATCACATATTAGCAGAGTACACAGTAGGTACTCAAGTACTTACCACCAGTGTGTCCAATAAGCCAGCCAAACCTGCCTTTATAAATGTGCAAACTGTGCATTTGTTCTTGGAAAGCCAGAGGATGGAGAGGATAATTAACTTATATTGTACAAGTACAAGAATGTACAAGAGAGGATGGCTTGGACTTATATTTAATTAATGAAAATTAAAATTTATTTAAAAACAACAATTAAATAAAATTATTATTTATTGTACTGTTACTAACACATACAAAACACCACTTAGGTATAAAATTAATTCCAAGGCATATGTATGTAATTTTGTAAGTGCTTAGTATATAGTATAGTGATTTGTAAGGGTTAACATTGATTGTTATCAAGCAAACAAGTTTTCCAGTTGATTCAGAACACTTTGTTAGAATTAGTACATGTTAGAATGTGCCATATTTATGTTAAAAAGTATAAATGCATTTTGTTTCAATTTTTAGGTGACATAGGTTTAGAGAATTTTGGCCTGTCAGAAGATGAATACTCATCATTAAGTTTTGACATTGACTGGATTATTCATGCTGCTGCACATGTTAACCTTATATTGCCATATTCAGGTCTCTATTCATCAAATGTACTTGGAACATACAACATAATTAACTTTGCTATAACCAACAAACTAAAATCTCTGAATTACATCAGGTAAACTAAACAGTAACAAAAATATAAGTTGATACTTTTTTTGTATAATGTTGACTTGTCCTTCTTCACTCTTCTCTTCATTTCCTTCTTTAACTACTAGTTCTTTAGTTATTGGTTAACTTTTCACCAAAATATACAAATTCTCATCTTTGAAGTCATATTTTAAGATCTTGGAAATCTTTATAGTTGTACTAAAAATATATTCTCTACCTCCTGTACAATTACTTGAATCTTGCTTGTATTATTTATCTGTAAGTGTGTTCGCACACAGTTCTCATATAACGCTTATTTATTTTTGCTAATTCTACATTTGCTAGGGCAATTAACAGTTCACAATAATCTTTTCAATTAGTATACTAGTAATTGTTCTTCAACAGCACAGATGCAGTTTTCCCATCTGGATTAAAAGATATCAGGGAAGATACAGATATGAGCCTTTATCCATCTGAATTAAGAACAGGATACTCACAGACAAAGTGGGTTGCAGAACAATTAGTAATCAAAGCTTCAGAATATGGGCTTCCTACAGTTATATTGAGGTATGTTTGCATTCTTTCTTTAGGCATTTCATTTACATACACGCACACGTACACGTACACGCACACACACACATATAGATATATCAGTACATTAATTAATTATACAAATGACAATTCTGCGCCTTTACACATGCTGTGAATTTATTCTATGGTTTGTTTTATATTCATGTATTTACACTATTCAGAAAGTTGTACTGTGTGGCATAAAAAAAAATCGGTATGGAGAACAATACATGACTTCCATTTTGTAAGATTTATGTTTAAAATAATTTACTTGAATTTGGTTCGGTAATTTCTAAAAAAATATTGCCCACCCTCAAACTAATTTCACTATTTATAGATATTTTTGTTATTATGGGGTAGTCGTTTAATATAATGTTATTTTTAGTCACTTTATCCATAAAAATTAGGTAGGCTTACTTTATTCTTATAAAGAAACCGAACTACGCAGACAATCATCCCTCCTTCGAAGTGCTCCAAAGTCACTCATGGACCCTGAGCATCTTGCAGAGGGTTCATTCTCTAAAGACGAAAAGTCTGTCTATTAACCGTTCCTCTGTAAACACGTGCACTTACACTGCCCAGTGATCCACAGGAAGCAAATTGCTATCCACGCTGGATACTTTTTCGGTTTGCACGCATTGTGTTGGTGTGGGTTTCGGCACTTTCCATTTAAAAAGCATGCAAATGTAAGAAAATAAACATGAGTGAGGCCAGAAATAACGCGAATTGTGTGTGTGTATGTATGTGTGTGTGTGTGTCTTGCCTGCCTTTTTATTGTGGTAATCATAATAATAAAATGGAAACATAAACATTACATAATTGAGATATGCTTGCCTGCCATGGACGATATATTTTCTCTCATACATGATTCAAATTAAAATGAAAAAATATAGAATTTTGTTAAAGTGAAATGAAATGTATCCATAAAAACTACGTCTTTGTTGTCAATAACGTATTACACATATAAAACTTATAAAATTTACTTCCTCCATCATCAATTACCATTTTAATTTATAAAAACATTACCCCCTCCCCCTTCAACTACCCTTTTCATTTATACTATTTTTTCAGTGGATTATTATGACCTTATTTTCAATATTCTTTATTTATCAAAACTAAGCACTTTACTCTTGTTAAAACGTAAAATGTTGCAGGTAAACTATCCCTTTCCCTTAACCGATCTTCACCAAAATCAATAGGCCTTGAGTGCTCTACAATTCAGGACTGTATGAAAAAAATTATTTGATTCTGTTTGAATTTGTGGCTGTTATCGTTTGCCATAGAAAAAAGTCTACACATAGACACACAGACACTTTTCGAAAAATGACTTTTTTCCTGTTTTGATGGTAGTACAATCAGAATCTGCCGTTATCTCGAACATGATTTTTTTCGCCATGACCATACTTCCACTTCCTTATGGAACATGAAAGTAATTAACATCTGTATGTGGCTGTATACTTGTATAGAAAGACACCTTAGCATACAAAATGATAAACATAAATTCAGAATCATCAGAATGATTTTCTTTTCAATATTAAGAAGAAGGTAAACATGTTGATGAAAATCATAAGCATTCAGGCTGCAAAAGGAAGATAAACACATGTTTAAAGTTTAACTAATCACATAGTTTCCACACGCTGAGCAGTGCTGCATAATAGTAGATGTGAACAAAGAACTTTTTAAGAATCTCATTAATTAGGTAAATTAGATTTATAAATCTAAAGTTGTTATATTATACTTAATATTATTTAAGGTATTCAGTACTTATTTCATTTTATAAAAAGTTATTAAGTTCCTTCTAATTTCTATAGATGTGGGAATATCAGTGGTGCTACAAATTATGATTCCTGGAACCCTGTTGACTTTACACTTTACATCATTAAAGGAGTTGTTTTAACAAAAACTGCACCAAACATTGATTGGCAGGTTTGAACTTTAAATCAATTTTATATTAAAAGTAATTAATTATTTTTTTAATATGAGGTGCCCAAGAAACTACTACTGGTTAACATTAAATTATTACAATGAAATATAGTTATGTTGTTTTTTGTGTGTGGTTTGAGAGCTTGGCAACTAAGTCTTTTAGCCCAATGATGTTGACCAGGAGTGCTGCTCAACTGTATATTTTGTTCTTACCTACATTCTAGTTACTCAACGAAAGTGGAAAGTCATTTACACAAAGACACAAAATAATATTTTCAGAGTATCTTGCGAAGGATCTTAATATCTTATGAAGGATATAATTCTGTCTGTCACTAACTTTTCATTTCTGAAGTCTTCTTTTGGGTTACCTTTTACTCCATGCTTTTGCCTGAGATCCAAAACACCAATACAGTCTTCAGTTACTGTAAGTGATTGGTTGTCCTTGTCCTTATAGGAGGTAAGAAGACATCAAGTTTGTGTGCTCCATTCTTAGCCTGGTAATGCAAACTTGTTCACAACTCTGTTTCAAGACAGATAATTTACTCTGCCAACCATTCCAAATCTGTGCCATGCATTAACAACAGTGGCAGTTACCTTTTGTCATCAGGTAGTGCAGCAATTACATCAACTTGAGGGCTGTCTACAGCGTGTCTTCCTGCAGCATCAGCTTCTTCATTACCTTTAATATCTACAAGACATAGACATTAAACAAAAGTAAAAGTAAACTAAGGTCACCTAAAGCATAGCATAATACCATTATCTGTTGCAATAATAGATCCACTGTGCCCAGATTGTCCAAGGCAGTTAGAAAACTAAAATAATCTCTACAGATAACAAATTTCTCACACCTCAGTGTTCACAGATTCAAAACCTTACCATGCCACATATAGTTCGGCAGTGTATACACTTGCTGCATTGGGCAGTGTCCAGGAGTGGAAGGCACCCTCGATGACATACACACTACCCACTCTGCTCTCCGTCCATCAGTGTATACAATGGTTAGTTTCTTTCAACATATTCCTCCAATGGTGATCCAAAGAGGGGTTTCAGTTCAGCTGGGAGGCACAATTTCTTGGTTCCACTGGCAACATCCAGCTGAAAATTTGGTTTATTAAGCAGCCTATCAGGAACCTTGTATAGAACGTCCGCTTAGATTTTTTTTAATTATAAAATAGCTTTATTATTAAATAAAATCTTGAAATATAAAAAAACTTCCAGTCAAGTATAGTATAAAACCCAGAATCAACTAAACTCACAGATCAACTAAAAGACATGCAAAGTAAACAAAGATACAAAATTATACTCTTTTAAATTTCACATATATACCCAAACATTTTTATTGATGATACTATAAATATTATAGAGAAAAATAAGTATCACTGATTGTAAATTGTTTTTATGAATTAAACAAATGGAAAGTTCTGTAAATATATTAGGCTAATAATTAACTAAGTACAAAAAAGGGATTTTAAAAGTATACATCTCGATCAGTCAGCATGTAAGTACATTTTCTTTTATCATAAATAAAATTATTTTTAATATTTATGTAGTAATATTTAAACATTTAGAATGTGTTCACATTCATTAAAATATAATTCTTTGCTTAATGCACAGGCATTTGTAGCAGTGGAAAAATTTTGGGTAGCTATGTGGGGAAAAGAGGTTTGACTGATCCAGCAAGATTGCTTTTTCATTTCATCTGTTTCATTACATGTTGAATCAGTTTACTGCCCCAGGAGAGCAAGGTGTATGGGAGTGAGCTGTTCACATGATGAATATGAAGTCCTCACTTCAAAAATATCTAGTCAAATGTTATAACAAGAAGAAATTACACATGGTCTGATGCACAAACATGAATCATACTGACTAAAATGCTGTGTATGATGTTATTTGTGTAATAATGCATTCATTACTGAAGTCCCTATAGTTCCTGAGATGATTACACTTACTGAGATGATCGAATGAATTTGTTTTCTTTGCTTTCTGGTTGTCAACGTTTTCAGTAGTTTAAGTGTGATTGAACCAACTTGAGAAGTATATAAGTTGTCTGTGTTCTCAGTAACAGTTCAGTTAGTCATGCAAGTTGGTCATAAAAACAAATTTTTTCTAGCCCACATACAGAGTTTAATCTAAAAGTGACTTTTGTATGTACTGGAAATTCTGATAATAGAAGTACTATTTATCTGATATCATCAGCTAATTTAATTTTTCTTTATTTTTCAGATTGAATTAACACCAGTTGATTTTGTGAGCAGTGTAATTGTAAGCATTGGGTTAAAAATATCTGATACCGCAGGCCAGAAATACCATCTTATCAATACAAACACTTTAGACTGCAGGTGAGTATTATGTTCACCACTACAAATATAAAATAAAACTGTGCCTCATATATTGAAAGAAAAAATACAATATATATTTAACACAAGATTTCAGAATAAGATTTGTTAGAAACAATTTTGTTTTCCCTAGGAATATGTTTTTCTTATATACCATATATGGTTTGTTTGACAGAGCACTTTGGGAACTTATGCAGGACACTGGATATAAAATTCAAATAGTTTCATACAATACTTGGGTAAAAAATATTTTGGATGAAAGCAAAAATAACACACAACTTGAACCTCTTTCACACCTACTCTTTCACCTTGTTGGGTAAGTTGCCATCATAAAAAATTATTTAGAAATAACATATTTACTCAATTAATGTTATAAATACTTATTTTTTACAATGACTGGTTCACCAGTTAACAATTTAGTTAATACTTAAACTTTTTACTAAACAGTCATTTACTAAAATGTTTGATCCTTCTTACATTTATTACAAAATATTTAACCCAATGACCAATGTATAATGTTGATCAATTTCAGTATTAACCAGGACCAGACGATATATTCCCTGAGGTTATTAAAAATTCTGGACAACAAACTCTAAAATTTCCACTGACCAACAAAAACAAATCTGCCTTCAGACTGGGTAAAAGCAATAGTTATACCTGCCAAACCAAAAGACCAATTGTCATCATATAAAACCATAGCACTCACATCCATCCTAGTTATTATCCAAAAATGCATGATTTTGAATAGCCTAAATTGGTACATTGAATCAAAATACCTCTTAGCAGAAGAGCAAGCTGGATTCAGACAGAAGAGATCCACATCACATCAAACACTGAGATTTACCCAGGCAGCCAAAGAAGTGTTTAACCAAAATGAAAGTGTAGCCTACTCACTGTCTGTATCGATTTTAAAGCATCCTATGACACAGTAGGGATAAACCTAATCAAATCTAGGTAAGGGGAAACATGCTGTGATGGCTTATAAAATTCATTTCTCAAAGATGGGACACAGTAGGGATGGAAATAAAAGCTCTGGATATAAGCAAACAAAATTGACTCCCTCAAGGAACTGTGTTCAGCACAACACTTTTCAATGATCTCCTACAGTCAATCAAGCATCTGAAAGGAATTAATATTGGTATGTTTGCTGGTAACATTATTATCTGGACTACAGATAAAACAACCCCAACCAGCAGAAGACATTAAAAAAAAGAATGAATTTAGCATTACAGATGCTACAAGAGTAGGCTGTAAACAATTATATTGAAATAAATACAACAAAAACAGTGTACCAGTTCTTCTCACCAAAACAACAAACCCCAACATTTAACCTCAAATACAACAATCAAGAATTACCAGAAAGCAAAAACACCAGATATCTTGGCATCATCATGGATAACAACTAAGCTGGAAAAACATATCAAGCATGTAAAGAAAAAAGTAAATAGCAGAATGAAAGTACTCAAACAACTAGCAGGAATAATTTGGAAGCATCCAAGACACACTTAACACAACATATAAAACATACATCAAACCTGTCATAACATAAGGAAGTGAGATATTGGTCAACACAAGTAAATCAACCCTTGAACAACTAGAAAGATGCCAAAAGCAGTGTGCTAAGTCTTATTTGTGGAGCTGTGAAGACCACCCCGGTGCTAGTTATGCAGCTGTACACTCACAACTAACCTACAGAGGGAAAAACAAACCACCTGGGACTTCAAAGTCTGCCTCAAACCTTGAAGGCAGAAAGGTAGGGAGGAAGGCAGAAAGACAGAACCTTGAATAGGTGGGAAGGTCGTCCAAAATCAACACTCTGAAACTCACACAAATCATCTCCCCCTAATATCAGAATACCTTAAAAAACCAATTGCAACTTTCTATAGAGCCATACATCCTACCAATTACTCTAATGGATTTCCTACAGATAAACTCAATTCTTTTATTGCTAGATACAGCTCCAGTAGGGTACTATCTAAACCTACTAACATCTATCTACCATCTAGTACTCAGACAACTTAATTATAAATTACCTGAATTTAAAGTTACTGTATTGCAGAGTGTGAAGTTGTATATTTTTTTCTAATCTACCAATGAAAATATATTAAGAACATACAGCTTGTGAAAATTTGCTTTACAAGACACAAATTTAATTTTACTGTGCTTTATTATATTTTATTTAAAAAACCAAATATATTATGTTATTAATTCTGACTACCCAAAGCCTCTAGTATTAATTCATATCACTAACTTTCTCAAGTAATCTGTTTACCTTAAATTTTTCTCACAACAGTTACATCCAAATGATTTCATTACATTCACTGTGATAATGGTCAAAAACCAATATAAATTACAAAAATTATGTATGAATGTGTGTATCATTTTGAGATTGCTAATCACAATTGGTTACTTTTCTTAATATGAATTTGGCATTCAGGTCCAAGGAATACTTTTCATCTGAAAATACATACAAGCAAGACAAACTAAGGCAATTTTTGCAAACAGAGGGTTTGACCTATCCAGATGTAAATGTAAAGTTATTCCAGTGTTATCTGACTTCATTGGTTAAAACTGAAGCCATCAGTTCACCACTCAAAAAAGGTAAATGTAAACTGTATTTAATGTAACAGTAACAGTAGTAGAAACTACTGTCATTATTGTTACAAAAAATTGAGTATAATAATGACAATAATGATAATAATATTTAGCATATGCTACCCTCCAGACTTCACTAAATTGAAACATGTGTTCATTTAGATGAAAGATGTGATCAGAAGTAGTACAGTGATTAAAATATGAATTTAAAAAATTAATAGATTTATTGTATATTATACAAATTCATATAGTGTAATAATTTTGGCCAAATAGGAAAAGAGTACTATCTGATAAATTAATTTAGATGAATAAGCTATATGCTTTAAAAGGAAGTATAGCTCAAAATGTTAATTAGTCAGATATTCTAAATGTTGTATTCACTGACTCATTTGTCTTGGCTCATGTGTCTGTTGATTATCTAATATAGATATATCAGCCTCTGACGAAGCATGTAATAAGCAAAAACAAGTTCAGGCTACAAGATAAAAGTTTAACATTTTTACCAATAAAAAATTAGTGTTCCGAGTCAGTAGTGATAGCTACATTAAACAAAAATTGCATTGCTTAAGATTGTCCAGTACATAGAATTTGCATAATGAAAAATCAATACATTAATCTTGATAATGACCCAGTGGTCAAAATTCGACCGTAATTCATTAAATTTTTAAGTTTGAACGTTATTGATGTTCTTTTGTCAAAGAGTATACCTCTATAATCATTGCATATATTTTTTTTGAATTTTGTTCTATTACGTCAGCTGCGAGCGTGTACAAATACGTCATTAGCATGTGTTGTTTGCCTTAATTCCCTGCAATACCTATGAAATTTAAAATTTAATGTTAGTAACAGTTGAAAAAAAACACAATTACAGCTTGTATTCGTATTTATTTTTTGATACAATTCATTGTCAGTTTTAATTTTTTCATGTTATTATTGAATCAAATAAACGCTAATAAAAATGAGACTTGACATTCATAGAAGTATAAGATACATTGTTTTCAATTCCAGTGGATTACATTTCATTTTTGGTAAGGTACAAAATTCGAAAACAGTTTGAAGATTATCTGCTACAAAGCTTATATACATTTTTTAATTTTTTTTTCTATGCATTAATTTTCGAGTTATTTGAAAAATATGAAAGATAGGAAAAATGAGGTTTAGCTTGGCTAGGCCATATTTAAAAAGCAATAACGCGTTTTTTGACATTTCCTTGGGTTTTTTTTTATTGCCATACTGACCAGGTTTCGCCAAGGCTACACAGTTATTTTGCCTATCTTTTTCGAATTATATAAAATTTAAATAAAAAATTAATACAAAATCAAAAATGAAATAAAAAATACGTGCCTCGTATTTTTTCATATATTTTTCATTAAATCAAAAAAACTGGGCGGTTAAAAAAATAAATGTTGTCCATTGAACTTAAAATAGTTTGAAAATGAATTTAATGATTCAGAACTTCTGTGTAAACGATGTTTTTTGTAAAAACTCTTTCATCATTTGCTAAATGCCCTTGGCCATTATATTCGGAAATATAAAATCTCAAACCATCGAATGATCGAACTCTACTTGCTGCGACGTACAATTGACCATGTGTAAAAACTGGCTGCCTCAATAAAATTCCAATTTTTTCGAATGTTTGTCCTTGAGACTTATTCATTGTCATTGCAAATGCAGGTATAATTGTGTAACCCCACTTTGACTTTAGCAGTTATAAAAAAAAGATTTTTTTTTTTTTTGAGACAAATTTTTGAGAATTTTTTTTTTTTTTTTTTTTGTAAAGAGGGGCCACAAGTTAATTATAACTAGGCTAAGGCCTAGAGAAGCCAAAAATGCACTGGATCCAGTGAGACGGGACTTGCAATGAAAACTCAAGAATTAAACAATTAACAAATCCTTTTATTATTCTATCTCAATAACAAATGATAATAAAATAAATAAACCCAACAGTAATCTATAATTCCCCTTAAATAATTAATTAAATAAAGTATACTTTCTCAACAAGGCCACCTGAAAATAATTATTGAAACCAAGAAAATAATTTGCTATGTCACTCTACCAATGAATTGAAATTTAAAACCATAACTAACCTTGAAATAAAGCTTCCATTAAAATATTAATAAAATATAAAATTTATTTTATGTGTTCCTTTTAGAATGTTTCATATAACTTAATGAAGATAAATGGTATTGATTCCTTGCTAATGTTAATTACCATAATAATTACTCAAACAAATTAAATAAATTTTAAAGGGTGACAATTCATATACTTGTTATAAGGTTAAATAAAATAATTTATTTCCTTAAAGAAATGATCAGCAATGATTATTTGAGATAGAATACCTGTTATAAAAAATGAAAAGGATATACCTACATGACTCCATGTATTAACTTTCTTTTATAAAAAGACATCGAACAAATAAAAACCTATATCCAAAGTCCCCACCAAAAATACACTAAATGCATAACACTTATAACCCCCAAAATGTACACACAAATATACATACATAACATGTTCCACGACACAAATACATTATACAATAGTATACAATAAGATATATATAAAGGTCTCTTGCCACGCCCTTCTTATATCACCCTGCTGGTGTATATAAATTCTTACTTTTTCTTTATAAGTATCCCAGTTAGGATTAGAAATTTACTTTTATTATATTACCCTCATGGTGTGGGTTGATTACACATCAGGTGTATAAGATAATGTTTAAGCATACAGTAGTCCCCAGGACATAATAAAATTCAAAACTAAGTGCCTAAGTGGCTAAGTGGCTAAGTGCCTAATTCCAGTGAGAAATTAAAAATATTTAAAATAATGAACGCCCCCCAGTTATCATAATTAATTTACAGAATTTATATATACCGAAACATTGCCAAATAATAAAATTAGAAATATTGCATAATATTATAACCCTATGAAAAAAATACACTTGGCTCAGAGACGGACATGTTATCTTGATGATTCAGCCTTCAACTTGTCTCAACAAACAAGTTGAAAGGTGTTTCGACTTGCATTCCTTCTGGTTGAAACATGTTGAAAAAGCACCTACCTCCCCAGTATTTTTTTTATACAAAGGAATTAAACTGATTTTTAATTTAAGAAAATATATATATATACTACTGAATTGAACATGATAAATTACTAATAGCAAAAATGACTTAAAAATCTGTAAAGAAACCCCTATAATGAAATAAGTGGAAAATCTATGTTGAATGTTGCATAATCATCATGCCAGTCTCTGAGGTGACAATTTTACCAGAAATATACAGAAATTTACAATTAATTCAGCACCCAGTCCACCCACTAAACTGTCCCATCAATAGGGATCCAAATGAATGTTTAAAACTTGAAATGTTGTAGTTGATAGATATGTATAACTGGTCACTGGGTATGATTGAGTGTTGACTCTATGTGTAATTATAATTGGTTATTTATCACCTGATTTCATCCATGAAGGGTTTTTCTTTTTATTAGTGAAGTGGTGATCTCGTGATTGACATTTTAGGTGTTGTGTGTGGTCGTCTAAATTCCTCCGGTAGCGAGTAGCTTCAGATGTTCATCGTTCAGCTATGTAGTAGGTCTTTTTTCTCGTCTACATCGGTGAACCCTGATTACACAGTATATTTTTTAGTCAGAGACCACAACACAATGCCCCCACTAAAGTTAGCACACCCTCCAAAATACATATATCAAGTCAACATAGTTATTGAGCTATTTTAATTAAACTTGATAACATTTATATGGCCAACATGCCTTATTTGAAAACCTTTATAACAATAATTCTTCCTAATATTAACATCACCTAATGTGAGTTACCTTGTTTGCAATTTGACAATTAATTATGGCTTTGTACCATCTCATAAACTTTATGCTTAGTGTGAATATGTAGCTACCACGTGGTTGAGGTTAATTCAAATACATAGTTTTTTATTACAGAAAATAATATGAACTGGACATCATATACTTTCAAAACGTGCCTGAGTTAAGTTGCCAGATATATATATAAAGCTTTACTGTTAATTGTAGCAAAACTTTATACCACTTAAACTAACTGCGCATTGCAATAACCTATTTTAGCATAACATGTATCTCGTTACATCGATGTTATATAAATTTTAAACATAGATATTTTGTATTCATTATACTTTACTTTTTAGTGCCGAAATTCTGACACTTAAATGAATATTTTATAAAGTTTTAAAAACTTTAGCAACACATTGCGTATTGCACAATGCACGATGCAACAGGTGGACAGATGCTTACTCAGGCTTACTAAAAAAACAGTTTTCTCCAACGAAATATTGTTGTTAATTAATATGAAAGTAAATGAGAGACTTACCGCAGTCGTTATAGAGTTATCTATACATAGTGTGAAGACGTGTAGTTGTTAAAATCTTCTTTTTTCTCTACCAGAGAAAAAATGGCGACCGTCACCCACGGGGTTATTTGATGAGACAAACTTGAAGAGAAGCATTCGCTCCTTTCTCGTTTGCATACCGTACTTCTCGCCAGGAAGCAGCACCTGTGTGTTTTCATACTGCAGACAGGCGGCAGGTGCCGACACCGATCAAGCTCCAACTACTTGCCGTGAATAGTCTCTTACTTCGGTACAAGAGCGCAGCACGAATTAAACAGCTATAATTCCGTACTGCCTATAGCTACAGGTCGTATATTATGTCCTTTCGCGCCGTCTTACCGCTAGATATCAGCCCACTCTCCGATTGTAAATTAACTGAAAACTCGCTGAGTCTTCGTGACTCAGCACAATTGGAAATTGAGTTCTTTGAAAGTTAAATGGTAAAACAGTACCGGAATGTTAAATTTATACGTGGAATCAAAATTCTCTTATTGCGTGCGGTTCCAGTTAAAACTTCGCAATCAATAGTATTACGATGCATACACTTGATGCGCATTCTTGTTCCATTGACTAATGCTTCCTTTGTATTTAAGTTTCTGATCAGTAAAACGATGCAGTTAACTTTCAATACTAACTTATGTGGTGGCAAACTACTAATAGTCAAAGAATTCAAAAACTCTACTGGATAGTTATTGATTTCATTGTCATCATCACAAATTATTTTATCGTAGCTATGATATGTTTTCTGTTCACCTGGTATTCGATTAAGTATATCAGTATTAATAAAAGTACAATCATCATTTTTAGGTGCTAAAATAACTGACTTCAATATGTTATCTGAGAGTATGTTTTCGGAAATATTTCCATACACCTCATTAATAATATTATTTTCACCTCCTGTTAATTGCTGAGGTATTTCAATAATATTTTCACCAAACTGAGGGAATTGTGGGGCTTCATCATTACCAATTTTTTTCAAGAATTCGACAAATTCTATTTCACTTGGTAAGGCTCTCATATTTTGAGTAAACGTTACTTTATGAAAATAAACAAATTTATGCCAACTCATGACACAATTTTCAATTAAAGTTGCACGTGATCCATGTGGGACAACTGGTAAGATTTGCCGAAAATCACCGCACAGAAGTATCATTTTCACTCCAAATGGTTTATGTTTATCATTTTCATCGCATAGATCCTGCAATAATCTATCTATGATTTTCAACACTTGCAGTGGGCACATAGAAATTTCATAAATAATTATCAATGATGATGAATTTATGTAACGTCCATAGCTACTATTTGCGGTAATATTGGCTACAGAATTTTCCAAAATGGGTATAGGCAATTTAAACACATTGTGTAAAGTTCTACCTCCAAGTAATAGAGTTGAAGCTATGCTACTGAATGCTGTTGCAATGCAACTAAGATTAAGCAAATTTAATTTGTGAATGATTGCTGTTTGTGTGAATGTTTTTCCACAACCTGCATGAGCGGTTAAACAAAAAACATTAGATCCAGTACCATGGTGCAAAACTTCACGAATCACACGATCAATTAGATTACACTGTTCAATATTTGCAGTTTCATAATGCTCACAAAACAGAAACTCTTGTTCTATTGAATCAATAGCATTTGCTTCGTCTGTTCTCTGCGAATACGTGGGAACTGGTAAACCAAGTTCTTGACATGACAAATTATGAACATTCAAAATATCTTCAATTTCTAATAGAGCTGTGTTAAAGGATAATTCTTCGTTGTAATCTCTCAAAAAATCTTCACTAAGATATACTTTAAATTCATTCCATAACGCCAATGCATTGGCTGGTACATTTAATGCACAAATGTAACCAAATAAATTTCGCATTTGTTTTGGTGAATGTAATTCTTTTGCTTCATTTAAACATTCGCGCCATTCATTATCATTTGAAGCAATGCCGCGAGCATGGCACGCTTCAACAAAAGAAGTGTGTATAATTCCATTGTATGTTCTAACATCCTCAAATGATTTTGGACCACAGACATGTAATAAAAGCAATCGTAAATGGAAAAGTTCGATGTCTTTTGGTGATACTACATATATGCGTGTAATGATTTTATCACCTCCACGGCTTCTCTTCTTCCATTTTTTTCGGGAATCTTCCCACACATAATGCAAAGGAATTTCAATATACTTATATTCATGCGCTGATGGATCTGATCGATTCAATTCAAAAAATGCTAATAATTTTGTTTGTCTTGCATTTTCAATTGCTTGACGTTCTTGCCCTTCTCGAAAGTAAACATTCTGTCTACGCAGTAAATGAATGTCAAGTCTAACGATGACATGTGATTGAAAATGCATTGGTAATTCATAGATGCGCCATACAGCTTCAGTTGATCCGACATAAAGGCCATTTAAAAAATTTTTAACTTCATCATTTGTATTTCTTGACCTGGTTCATTTCTCTCTGAACCTAATTCAACAGATGCACTGTCATAGCCTTTATACATGTATTTATAAATGTATTTAACACTTTTAACTGTAGTGCATACATCAACATTTATATGGCAATTAAATTTGGCAAGTAAATACGGATTGTATGGTACAACATAACGATTGTCGAGGCAACTACCGCAAACTTCAGCATTAATACCATTATCACGCCTTCTGTATAATGGATATCCATTTAATGATTCACATGTAAATTCATTAAATCGTTTTGGATAATCTTTTGTGCATTTTCCATCTCTCATACATACAGAATTTGGATTAAGTACACCGCATGGACCATGCATCATGTGTTTTACAACATATTCATGTAATGTAGGATGTGTTTGAATGTTAGGAATCTCCGCAGATACAACTTTATCAATATCGGTAGTGTTAACAATTTTATCTTGCTCATTTAAAGAGAGTAAAATGTGAGCATGAGGCAATCCTCTCTTTTGAAACTCAATTGTATAAATGAGTGCTTCGACTTTACCGAAAATTTTTTTTAGTGTAAGGCCCTCAATTAATGCTTTCAGTTTGGACTTGAATACACGCACAACAATATCAGGTCGAAAATTAGCTGACTCACCTACACCAATATTGCTAACTATTTCAGGCCAACTTTGATTGCAAGTCATTGTAATAAACAAAGAAGGCTTTCCAAAATGTTGTACAATTCACATTGCATCTAAATAATTCTGATACATATTTCTTGGAGATCCATTGAATGAAGATGGTAAAATTACTCTACGGCCAACATTATTGGCATTGGGGTTCAATTCTAAATAATCTGTTAAATTGTTGTAAACTTCAGACCTAAGACTTGTTTGATTTTGTCGAATGAAATGTAACCTTGTGCCCTCTATTCTCACATACATATCAACTATCCACTGCAGAAATAATTTTTGTGAATGGTGCAACATGCTAAAATCTTCTCTAATTGCAAGTCGATAGGCTGCATACTGAAGCATGGTTAATTTATTTCTGGGCGCTCTTGAATTAGATGTAGTTGGTACATTATGAGAAATATTGATATGCCACCCAGTATCACCATTTGGAAAAAGTAATGGATACGCTAAAGGGTCCAATGATGAATCCAAAACAGAGATATTCTTAATGGTACCATTAACTTTTGAAAACGAAACCATATTTCGTTCAAAGGGTGGCTCACCATCAACTGTACTAAATAATACTGCTACATCAGTTTGAACTGCATCATTATAACGGCGTAGATCTAAATCACGATTTACTTTAATGAGCATACAAATTTCTTTATTTTGATTTTCAACTCTCTGACAATGATCTTTCATTGCAATGAATGACCGAACGAAAGGATTAATGCGTTCCAATTCAAGAGAGATTTCGCGCATTATATTGTTATTACATGTTTGATTATAGGGTTCATGTAATCTATAATTGACAGCAGTGTCAACATCATAAAAATATAATTGCGCATAACATGGTGAGCGACCATATCCAGCAGTCATTGGACCTGATCTGTGATAAAAACATCATGTATTTTAAAATGATACACTCCACGCGCAACTGTATCCGAAATTTTAGCTTCTGAGCTAACCATAGCAAATGATGAATTGTATTTACGAATGTTTTAAAATAATTTTTTGACTTTCTTTTTATTGAAGGTTCATTTGAAGTAAGTCCATCATACAATGATTTAAAGTACTGTATTCATTTTGACTTAAGGCCGGTAATATTGCTTTACCCTTATGACAACATGAAGTGAATGCAGTCCTTTCACCTTAAGTGACCTCAGATTCGAAATGTTTTGCATTGCAAAACCTGCATTGTAATTGCATTAATCCACAATCAAAAGTATTAAAATTTCTTGAAATGACATTCAGTGCACATTTAAATGTATCCCTCAAAATAATTTCATCATTTTGTATACTATTTACACTATTTAAATTTGCATTTGGTCTATTATCATTTTGACTTTCACGCGAATATATATTCCTTCTTCTTTGTCCTCACTCTGACCCGTCAATGTTCTATGTCGAGGCATAATGGAAGTAGGTGCGAATATCTGAATGTAAAAAAAAAAAACATGTAATGAAATTACTGAAACTAAGATTAGACAGGGTTTAATTTAAAAATAATAAAATGTACTCACTTTTTTGAAACCACCAATAATAATTAGGCGAGAGTAAGTCAATTCAAATTGCTGCTACAAAATTTTCCTTTTGCAACAGGTGTATATTAAGCAAGCTGCATTTCACTTTCAACTGCACATTAATATATAAAACACAGATATCTAATATACAAAATATAAAATAAATGCTTTTTTGCCTTGACATACACTCCACAGACTATTGAAAAAGGAACATTTGAAATCACACAAAATTCACAGCTCATTCAGTCAATCTGTCAGTAATTATTTGTTGGCAACATTTTAAAATTCTTTGGCGACAATGTCTACTCTGTGCGACTGTTTGACCACAGACTATTATGTGTTTGACATTGGCAGTATGAACGTACACTAAACTGAAAAAATTATAATTTTATTGCCTGGCAACAAAATTATTTTATTTTTAACAATTACCATTGTTTGAAAAAGTTTAAATGAATTTTCAAGTGCAAAGAATGTTTTATTTTATTTTATTTAATGTATTTGTAACACATATTATATATATATATTTTAGCTTTCTGCACTCCTTCTACATATAAACTTTAACTATGCCAAATCTCACACTCCTCCGTGCGCGCAATATGCTTAAAAAGGGGTACAAAGTTTTCTCTTCACGTATTAATATATAGATACTTCTAATTTTTATTTAATATATTATAAAAAATATGGACATTATATTAATATTTTATGTATTTTGTATAATGACGACTCCAGTATTTCAAAGGGGGGCAAAGGGGGGCCAAACTGACAACTAAGTGGGCCACACTGTAAGAATTTTTTGCAAGAATAAGAGTTCAAAAATAGAATTAAAAGCAACATAATGTGTTTCTCCAACAAGAATGGGTGATGTTCACTCCTGCAACCACTCTACAGTATATCATTACAGAATATTTAGTATATTATTTCCATGCATTTATCTTTTTAGTCTTGTACTCTTCTGCTTCATGTATGGAGCTCAGCAGTGAACAGCAGTGAAGTTAAATGCATAACATAAAAACACATCAAAATATATACTATTTACACTATATCCAATAGAATCATTTTTAATAAAACAGCTTATTTCTCCTATTATTGTGGATGATACTTTACCTACTATACTAGCCGGTATTTTTTCTGGCTATTTTGATACTATTAGCTCAATTCAGTGTTTCATAAAAGGGAAATATATATTATTAAATGACTCAACAAATATTAAATTTAGCAAAATAAAAGCAGACATATGACAAAATAAAACTTATTTTATGACAAACTACTTATTTAATTTCTCTAGGCCTTCACAAGATATGACTGTATAAAGATGGTGTTTCAATCTTTTTACACTTGCCCCTCAAAAAAAAAAAAAAAAAAAAATAGTTTTTGAGTTTTTGGTTTTAAATAACTCAAAACTCATACCTGCAAATAGTAGGCCTACATGTAAATTAGATTAAAGATCTTTAATATGTCTTTGAAATAAATTCTGCATTATCCTAATACCAATAAAAATAACAAAGTTATGGTAAAAAAAAGAAACAGATGAAACATTTTGACAAGGAGTGAGTTTGTGATGCAGAAAATTCCATCAGCAAATATGAGTGAGAAGGTAAAAGACAAAGATTGTAAAAAGAAAAAAATTGGAGGAAGAATCTGAACAATTACCTTCCTATGACCCTGGAATGTATTAAAATTAAGTTCATTTTCACCGATTTTAATTTTTTTCAATTTGGTATAGTTTTTCAATATATAAGTAACATTTTCTCACCAACCACTAGACCAATCATTGTAAAATTTTCACACAATATTCACAGTATGTACACAATTCACACAATGTCATGACTTTTTTTGTCATGATAAATGCAAATTTAGACATTACAAAAATAATTTTCATAAAAATTTAGTAACTTCGAAAGGCTGAATAGGGAAAAAATTTTTTGTTTCCTACGCTACATTTTTTAACAAAAAACAGATGTTTTGGAAAGGCCTACTGAAATAACTGTAAAAATTTCAAGCAGATTGGTTCAGTAGTTTTTTTAGAAAATGTTCCTTATGTTAACATGGTAGGAGATACGGATTCCGTGCCATCTTAGCTGAATTTTTAACTACATAGGTGTGCACTGAAATGATATAAGAATATGTATTGTTTCTTGGGCCAGTTTTAAAAGAATTAAATTTTATGTAGGCATAAATGATGAAATTGAAATATTTTCTTAATTGATTCTTTTTTTCTCTTGCTTTTCATATTTGACTATCATAAGAAAAGTGTATTAAAAAAAAAGAAGCAGATATTGTGTGAATTGTAGTTTTTGTACATTTCACCTCTCTTTAAGTTGGCCATTTTTACTTCCTGTTTTTTATAATATTTTTTACCTTACATTCTCAAACAGCAATCCTGAAAACATGACTGTACAAATTTTTAACATCTAATTCCAAATAGTTTACTGTAAAAGAAATTTCCAGTGTTTAGGGGTGATTTCAACCAGTAGTTTGTAATGTAGCAATGAGATTTTGACCACCATGCTTTTTCTAATGTTTCCTCTTAAAATTAGTTTTTGAATATTGTAAGAAAATTAAAAATAAATTGCTATTTTATATATTTAACCTCCTTTAAACTGTCTCTTTTGACTCTCCTATATGGTGTACAATCAAGTTGGTTTAAGTTCATAATCATCAACCTCTAAATTGTATGCAGTTTCATAAATTTATTCCAAATAGTTTACTATAAAATAATTTTCTGGCGTTTAAAGGTTTTCAGTTTTTAGGGGTGAGAGCATTAAATTTTTTAACCTAGACACTATGTAGAAGACATTACAAAAAGTTTCATGTTGATTTGTTCTATTGCAGAAAATTCTGAGATTTGACACTTTTTCTGGCTTTATTGAATCAACTATTTGGGTTTCTGTTGTCCATGTTTCTACAATTTATTTTATGATAATCTTCTGGTCAACGTATTTCCTACATACCACTCCCAGTTTTATCTATACTCAGTGATTTTTACTGCAGAAGGAAAATAGATAGATGTTGCAGAACTGTAGTTTGGACTATATGATTCACTTGTAATAAATACCCACATTTTTTAAGCTCTAATCTTACATTTTAAATTCTATAAATGCCTAGAATCTTGTTTTGATTTCATCTTATGATATTTAATTTTTTATCCATTTAAAACTGATAGAATTTCAATTATCTGTAAAATGTCATTGTACTTCATTTAAGAACTTTCACTATGGGCATAAGCTGAAACCTCTCTTTCAGCTAAAAAAAACACATAACATCGTCTCTTTTTATTGCCTTTCTAGGATTGGTTTAAATATTATTTTAAAAACAAATAATGACTGACTCTGTGTTTCTACAGAAATGTTATTAGTAGTATAATATGCAATGGATGACTGACTATATTATTTAATGCCTTCCACTCATTATTAACCTCATCCCCCAAAATATAGGACATGTATGTATATGCTTATGCATATTTAAAAATTCTCAGACTATATGACCATGTCTTTCACCACAATTGTTTTCATACATCACCGTGACCACACACAGTCTGGATCTCAGAAATTTCCAAAAAATCTTGACCATCATAAACAAAAAACTTGTCTATATATTAGTTCTAATATTCCAAGATACAATCATCAATGATTTTGAATTGTGTTCATTATTTCTTTTTGAAAAAGGTCAATAGTTTTGTCAGTTATGCATCATCACTTTAACAGAAGTTACTGGTATATCATAATATCTCATGACCTTTGTGTTGTTTACAATGTTCTGTCCACTTATTTTTCACTGTTGTATTAGTAACAATCCAAAAATATAATTAAGTAACTGATCATTTTAATAATTGGTATCATTATGCGAAAATCAATTTTATGATTGTTACTAATAAATATGATTTATGAAAATAAATCATAAATACATGTATTTTTGTTTTTTACGTAGCATAAATAATAAAATACCATTATTTTTAAAAATGCATTCAAAAATTATTTAAAAAAATGTATTTTTTCAGCTGAAGTTATAAGAAACAAATTTATTGATAATCGTGTTATACTTGTAACCGGTGCATCTGCTGGCATTGGTAAAGGAATTGCTTACAAGCTGGCCATGAATGGTGCAAAAGTAGTGTTTGCAGCAAGACGTATGGACAGACTTTTAGCCATCACAGAAGAACTCAGAAGTATTGGAGCTACGGTCTCTGCTGTGGAAATGGATGTGTGCAATAAAAAAAGCGTAAGAAATAAAATATTTTTTACTTTTCTAGAATAAGAATCACATAGCCGTGTAAATGATATTCACCGATAATGAGTTATGTAAAGGAACAAATTATGTGCTAAAAGGGAGTGTGGAGATAGTAAACATCAGTTTGAAATTCATACAATATATAAACTAAACAAATATATGTAAAATGAATGTGCAATATAAGTAAACTATATAACTATAAACTATGTTAAAATTGTTGATATAAATCACTCACTTTTATTTGAAATATTACTATGTTAACCTGAATGAATGGTACCAAATGAATGGTACCATAATGAATGAATGAATGAATGATATTACTATGTACCAAATGAATGGTAGTGAGACTTATCCTTTGTGCTGCATACATGCTAGTGGTAATGATTTAAATGTCTGCATATCTGCATATGCTGATTACCAAATCTTCACATATCTCAAAAGTAACAAAACCTTATTATGATTAACTGTAAATGACTTAATTTTAATACATAACTTGAAATATAAGTGTCTAAATCCTAATAGCTAGTGGCATATAATATAATACTACTATTTATATACTTGTAAACATTACCGAGTTTATAACACTATATGCACAAAACAATCATCTAGTACAAATGGGCAACTAATGTGTCCTTGTACAGTATCAATACAATCCTGTTGTCTTCCATCCTCAGGCATGACTTACAGTCTCTTCATCCAGGTATAAGAGATAAGGCTAAGATCCTCATCAGTTGAATACGATTCATTGTTTTTTTTCTGTCACCACTTTTATAATTTTACATGTTGGTTATTGTAATCTTGCTGAGAATTTTCAATTTGTCCAGCAGATTTGGTGTCAATTTATTAGGAATCAGGTTTTGTTGCTATATGTTATGACTGGTTTGATTAGATTCTAAATTGCTTTACTTATTTCTTAGATTACTTAATTTTTTGTAGTAGCTCAATATCTTTCTTTTTATTTTATGTATAGTCTCCAGACCGCTGTTAGAACCAAATTTAAATAATTTACCTTATATTTAATCCGCTAAGCGATCTTCTGTTATATGTTTTTACAACATGTTTCGGGGATAAATCCCCATCCTCAGGTAAAATGTTTATTCACCCTAATGCATAGGGGTCGTCGAAAATGTTAACGCACTTTATAAGGTGAAGTGCGTAATTTGATGTGGTTTTGTTAGGGTTCTTCTTTGGTAGATGTTCTCTAAATCTATCGATGAATCTTCTGCCCGTCTGTCCGATGTAGAAACTATCACATTCACTACACCTAATTTTGTACACACCTGAACAATCTTCTGTTAAGGTTGGAACTTGTGGTTTAAGTATATTTTTTAATTTATTAGTGGTCCTGAATGAAACATTGATATTTAACTTTTTTAACTCATTTTTTATTATATTAGGGAGTATATTTGTGTATATTCCTGAAACATATTGAGTTTTACTTTTTGCAACATTTTTACTATTTAATTTTTTCAGGTGTTTATATATTATTTTATTAACCATTTCACTTTTAACCATGGTGAATTTAATGTTGTGATTAATGCTGTTCACAAATTTGAAAAACATATCTATTTGTCTGTGAGTGCCGTTAAATACTAAGAATGTGTCATCCACGTAACGTGTAAACGAAGTTATTTTATCATAAAAACAGTTATGATCAGATAATAAATATTTATTCATAATAGTTAAGATAAATTTCAGCTAAAAGTCCACTGAGAGGTGAGCCCATTGCTAATCCGTCTTCTTGGTTAAAAACTTATTATCATAAGTAAAATAATTCTGTTGTAATATGATCTGTAATAGAAATAGGAGTTCATCTATTTGTATCTGATTTAGAATGCCTGTCTTAATTAATGTATAACCAAATCTGTTGTGGTGGGTTTTCTGTATATTTTGAAAGTGAGAAGAGTATTTACAGAACTTACTCTTCTCACTTTCAAAATATACAGAAAACCCACCACAACAGATTTGGTTATACATGCTAATTCAAATCATCTGTATACACAAAAAATGGCAGCGTTTAATGCACTTGCACACAGATTAGTGAATATACCTATGAACACTGAGGATTATAATGACGAAGTCAACACAATAAAACACATAGCCATAAAAAATGGTTATAAAAGTGAAATGGTTGATAAAATAATATATAAACACCTGAAAAAATTAAATAGTAAAAATGTTGCAAAAAGTAAAACTCAATATGTTTCAGCAATATACACAAATATACTCCCTAATATAATAAAAAATAAGTTAAAAAAGTTAAATATCAATGTTTCATTCAGGACCACTAATAAATTAAAAAATATACTTAAACCACGAGTTCCAACCTTAACAGAAGATTGTTCAGGTGTGTACAAAATTGGATGTAGTGAATGTGATAGTTTCTACATCGGACAGATGGGCAGAAGATTCATCGATAGATTTAGAGAACATCTACCAAAGAAGAACCCTAACAAAACCACATCAAATTACGCACTTCACCTTATAAATAAAAACCATAATTACACCGGGTTTAAAGAAAACATGGAACCTATACACATCTGTAATAAAGGTCATCTTTTGAATGCCCTAGAAGAATTTGAAATTTACAGGGCCTCAAAAATACATAAAGAACAATTACTTAATGACCAGCTGATATTTAAGTCTAACGCGCTCTATGAGACGCATTGAAAATAAGAAGTGAAACACGCGTAAAAGATAGTTGACGATCGGAAGCCAACAAGTGCACTGGGTTACGTATCACGCGCTTGTGTGTTGTATGTGTTTTATGTGTTTTTATCTAGTTTTATGTGTTACATTTTATGTGCGTTAACATTTTTGACGACCCCTACGCATTAGGGTGAATAAACATTTTACCTGAGGATGGGGATTTATCCCCGAAACATGTTGTAAAAACATATAACAGAAGATCGCTTAGAGGATTAAATATAAGGTAAATTATTTAAATTTGGATCTTTCTTTTTACTTTTCAACATTTTATGTAAAGCAAAGTAGGCCTATGCCATTTACTGCCCGCTGCTCTTCTCCTTGCTTCTTCGATTTTGTAAAGGTCTTTGCTGAGTTACACTGAAAGCTAGTGTTGCCTAAACAGTCATCACCATCAAATATATAATATTCATAGCACTTGCATCTATCTCTTTCATTCATGACTCAGAATTGTGGCTCTATCCTCATTTATTTAGTCTTATTTTGCTTGCTCTTTTGACTAACATACAAAGCTTTTTTTACATATAGCACAGATCTTTAATTATAATCTGGGCTGGAGGAAATGTTCAAAACATTTTATTAAATTAGCTTTGTCTACCGTAGTAGTACTGATTGTAGTCAGAAGGGTGAGTAACAGAGGGATTTTAGATTATTTTAGTGATCTATTTTAGACCACACAATTTTGTTACATTAATTCATGTAAACTCATCAGTTGTTATAAAACTGAATAAGTTACAATTATCTTATACTCACTTATAATAAAAAATTGCTGCTTGGTGTATTCCTAAACACTCACAAATAGCATGTATCATATTTAACGCGTTCTCTGCCAGAGTATTTAGCCTATTCTGTCCCCCTAGGTCAAATGTTTTTTAATCATTTTTGTATATTAGGCTATTAAATTGAGGTCAGTTGGTATTATCATAGCCACAATGCAAGAATTGTGTACTTAAGAGCTTTTGGTCAATGTGATTGACATGGCATGGTGTGGTTATTTTTGTCATCCACACTGTGTCAATTATGCACTCGGTCATCACTATGCTGCCATGAGTTGATCAAAAGGGAAGGAAGAGCAGTGGATGTGAGGAAGAACTGTAAACGATGTTATGTAAAAGGTGTACAAGAAAGAAAAGTGCCTCGACAAAGAAGAAAAGTAAAAAAAGTTACTACGTTTTGCTCAGGGTGTTAAAAAGAGCCTTTCCTCTGGTTAACATGTTTTAATATCTTACACAGTATGATTTAAATATTTATAATTTTTTGAAAAATTTTGTATTATCATAACTATAATTTACAACTTTGTTTTATGTTTAACTTGTTTGCATTATTTGTAAAGTTTGTATATCCAACAAAAATATTGAAAAAATTAAAAAAAAACTAAAAAGTTCTTACTTGCATTCAACCATACACACCTTGTCAGTCATGCGTTATGACCATGACCAACAGCTTGATATACAGGACAAAACATAAGGCTGATTCTTTGGTCATAATGACCAACAAGGCATGATAGCACGGACCCATTTTAGGTCATTATGACTGACACGACAGAGAACGTGTTAATAATATACAGAGTATGTACTGGAAATATATTCATATGTATTATAAAAGTTATTTTTAACATAAATACTAAATTAATGTAAACTAAAATGGTTAATAAATTGTTCAATTAACTATAAAAATTGAAATAAAAACTTCTGAAGATACAAGCTGAAACTGTGAGCTGTGATCAGATAAAATATAGTGATAAAAAGTAAGAAAAATACACTTGCAGAAGTGGTTAATATTTTATAATATAATATATAACATACAAATAATAAAAGAAAGATCAAGAATTACTTACAAATTAACACACACACACACACACACACACACACACACACACACACACACACACACACACACACACACACACACACACACACACACACACACACACACACACACACACACACACACACACACACACACACACACACACACACACACACATTGTATTTATTAAAAGTAAACATTTTTGAGAAGTTAACATTTGCTTTCTCGAATATTCTTGAAAAACTTTTGTTCTTGTTCTGTCTGTCAGGTTGAAAGGGCTGTGAAATATATTGAATCTAATATAGGACCCATAGATATCCTTGTGAACAACGCAGGGATGTTGTATTATCAATTTATGGAAAACTGTGAACTTGATGATTGGCATCAAATGGTCAATGTTAACATTGGTGGTGTACTAAATTGTTTAGCAGCTGTACTTGGCAGCATGGTCACCAGAAAAACAGGACATATAATTAACATATCATCTGATGGAGGTCGAAAGGTAATTAACTCATCACACCAAGTATGTATTGGATAATCTACATGTTACCCTACTATGATTCAGGCTATTAACAGAATATAATGTTACTAATAACTGAAATTGTTGTGTACTGAGACCCCCCTCAGTACAACTCACAGGAATTTGTATTTTCTGTGCTGTATATTTATTTTTATTTATGAAAAATTGTTTGTGATAATTATAAAAAAACAAGGTGTAAACAGTGATGCATGTGTATTTTTTTATTTCTATCATGCCTAGAAGACAACATAATTTAAAATTGAAACCAAATGTTCAATATAGCTTTCTAAACACATGCTCTTACATGAATGGGGCGGTGCTATATAACATTGAGATTAGTTGAGAATGTGATTGCAAAACTTAAAATTTCAGCCTTCTTTTTTGGAAACAATACTATAATTAAATTTTAGTATAATAGTTAAAAAAACATAGTTAAAAAATAATTAAAGCTTGAACGTCATAATGATATAATTTACCTTATGATTTCCGTCAAGTGACTTCTAACGTAATTTGAGCTGGGTTACGCGTTTCAGGCCATATGACCCATCTTCAGACCTTCACTCCAAAGGAGCTCGTTATATATTAAAATCCATGGTAAAACAAACACACAATAAATAAATACGTAAAATACAATGAATGAACATATTATAAGCGTACTAGTAACCGACACGGTGCACCGCGTGTAGCATGTCAAGACTGTGTCGATGGGCACAGTTTTTATCTTTAAGCGAACGCAGTACGGTATCATACAGTTGGTTGGACCTGAAGTTGAGTTTATCATTAAGTATGTCGTCACATATATCGGGGTTATTATGACCTCTATATATCTCGAATTCTTCGAGTGCATCCATGTAACGGCCCTTACTACAATAATGTAGAGGTATAAGGTTAGCGTTGAAATTGGTATATGAATGATTGCTTGAAATTAGATGCCGTGTAAAATTAGGTTTAATATTTTCTAGGCAAAAATCACCCCTGTTAAAGTGGCTGTGTGGTGTGTGTTCACGGAATCGTTTGATAAAAGGTCTACCCGTTTGGCCGATATAAAAACGGTCACAATCGTCGCATATAAGCTTATAAACATCGGTTTTGGATTCAATGTTGGTCTGAACAACTGGACAAACCAAGTTCCGTAGACGGTTATTTGTTTTAAAGGTAACAGTGTAACCTATTTTACTTAAGGTGGATGTTAGGATCTTAGGCATCAACTCGGTGTATGTTGTTGAGATGAATTTGTTATTAGGTGTATTATCTTGTGTCTGTCTGGAACGACGGGCTTTGTGTTTTTTAAGGATGTTGTCAATCATTTGGCATTCATAGCCGTTGGCCATATCTATGTGTTTAATTATGTTGAGTTCACTCTCAAAATCATCATTATTTAGGGGGATCATCAAAAACCTGTGAATGAAACTGTTGTAGGCCGCTAATTTTTGAGAGAAAAGGTGGTGTGAGTCTGCATGTATGGTCACGTCTGTGGTGGTAGGCTTTCTGTAAATTTTAAAATTTAAGTTGTTAAGTCACCTAGTAACGATACGATCGAGAAAGTTGAGTTCATTGTTGGTTTCAGTTGCCATAGTAAACTGAATATTGTGAGTAACAGTACGGTATTCATATGGTTTTTAAGATTACTGATTTGGCGTAGAGTACCATTAAAAATCAGGAATGTGTCATCAACATAACAGCCATATAAGATAATATTATTGGCGAAGATGTTATTATTAAGGATGTAGTTGTTTTCATAAAAATCAAGATATATATCAGCCAATAGGCCGGATAACAGTGAACTAGAGGTGGGCCGATATACCTGTAACAGGTATTTTGAAACGATATTTTTGTGGAACGGATGTAACAGTGACTGAAAAGTTGAAATACCTGTTATTCGTGGAGATGCTGTCCGAGTTGAGTCACGCCGCCTTCGCTGTTCCGAGTCGAGGCACGCCCCCTACACTCCTATACAGACACACATACACAAAAGTATGCAAGTATCACGTAAACGAATACGCCAAGGCCAAATACTAGGTGTACAAAAATATCGCTGGTACACAAGGAACAACCAGTATTTCAAATACTAGGTATTTCAAATACTAGGGGTATCACCGATACACAAAATACTAAGCGTATCAGAAGAACAGTAGTATTTTTGGAACACCTAGTATTTTAGGAACAGGTAGTATCAAGGGTATTTCGATACTTCATTCTGCGCAAAGAGACGAAGCTGTTTTTAATAAAGGAAAAAATTCATCCTGATGTTACATTTATTCTCGAGTGATATGCAGATATATAATACAGATTATATGCTAATAAATTATATATTATACTAGTCACCAACTTGTAACTAAAACCGGTTCAGGTTGTAAGGTAAAACTTTATGTTTTTACTCATAAAAAACTTTGTGTTCCGAGTCGTTAGTGAAATAGTTGTATTTAATTATATTGCGTTATAACCTATAGAGTGGGTGATGTTGAAAAGCTATATTATACTTTTTATTAATGGGATTTTAACTTTACGGGATTTTAATTTAATGGGATTTCGTTCTTAAATATCTGAACGAAAAATACGAACACGATTATCATAAAATGCAACAGTTGATATTTTTGAATGCAAATTTAAAATAGTGTTTGAATAACTGAAATCCCAGTATTTTAAAAACAATTCAATTGTTAATTTTATTTATAATGTGTTAAGTGAAGCAGATTGTAATGTAAATAGGCGTGACATTTCATAACTTGTATATTCTGCGTACATTAGTGAATAAATCTGAAGATTATCCAGGTATGTAATGCATTTAATTTACTTTTGTTGTTGCTTATTATTTATAAGTTTTTATTTATTTATTTATATTTATTTTATTACAGTTGTTTTTATTATTTTTATTTGTAAAATTTTGTTTATTCTCATTCACTCTTGTGGCTTACTGTTATGTTTTTATTGTATGTTTCTGATGTTTTTATCACATTATTTGTTGTGGTATTACGTGTACTCTAAATTATTTCATTGCCCCGAGTTTCGCAACTGATTTGTCTAAAGTCTAACCAATGTTAGTTTTACTCCTAGTGAAAACTTAAATTGATATTCCCAAAGGGAGATAGGCCTATAAATTCTCTTGTTTCTTATTTTCTTTTAAATTGTAATAGTTTAACAAAGTCACAGTGTAAAGTAACACTGTTAATACTTTTAGTTTCAATTTATGTCTTATAACAAATTGGACAGTAATGTGGTAATTTTCGCATTAATATGTTGGCTAATCTGTGCTTCCTGATATTGCGCTATCATGTTTACACAACGTTCAATGTTACAGTTGTCCGAGCTACGGCAGGCGGCAGACGTTATTACGTTTGCTCACTTGTTCTGTCATACATCATTTTTCTTGTCGTCAGACAATCATTGTAGGCTTTAGGCCACAACATTTCGTGCATACTTGCACCAATTAGCGATACACTGCTAATTTCTCAATTTCATGTAATTTGAGTGCCGCGTACTCGCGCCTCAAGTCTGACGACAATCTACGACTTTCGTATAGGCCTTAGGCCTTAACATTTCTTGATGTAGTTTGAGTGCCGCACATTTGCGCCTCATCTACCATTTAGCTTTCTTAGCGACACGTTCATTTAAAACTTAAATCTCATCCAGACATAGCCAACCTCAGCGCTCAGAATTTAGTGTACAACAATCTTAATAAATGTATTATACAGTCCACTATCGTCATTATTCTGCATCCCGGCAATAGCACCACAAGCATCATTCTTCATAACATTAACATTTTTTGGTCCTATCGGGCCGCATCTTAACATTTTTTTTTGGTCGCTCCGTGCCTGGATTCGTCATTCACCTCTTGCAACATATTCTAGTGGTTTCATCATTTTTCTGCCCCAATTTCTGGCCATCACGGGCGATTCAGCACATTCGCTGATCCAACCGTCTCGGGACTTACTTCAGCATTTCTTTCATCGCCATTGAGCCTCGTGACGACATCATTGCAAGAACATCCATGTGCTAGCGTCTACACTCCAATTTGAGCAGTCATCTCTACGGTCTGTGTGTTTGCCATCTTCTCCACGACTTCGACGCTCCAGGACATCGCATAGCAGGTACCACATCATTAACAGGTGCGTACAATGGCTGAAGAAGGCCTCAAAGTGTTCGTCAGAAAGAGAGGCGGCATAAAGTCTGCCATAGTGCGTATTCATTCGGCTATCATCAGCTTTGATAAAAACACTAACACAAAACATTTTTTAACAGTTAGACTCGAAAGTCTAAAAAGTTTGGCAACAAAATACGATGAGGTACAGTCCGAAATTGAACTCATTGCTAAAGACATAAACGCTGCTCAAGAAGACCGAATTGAGGTTGAAGAGCTGTTATTATTCAACAGAAGCCAATATCTTGCAGTCGATAGAAAGCTTCAACGTTCAGACTGTATCTCCCGTATTAACAAGCAACATACAATTAAAACCGATAAGTTTGCTCTGCTTCACAGGTAATATCTTAGAATGGCAGCACTTCTATTCAATATTTCTGGACTTGGTGCACGCCAGATCTGATTTAACCTCAGTGCAGAAATTACACTATTTGTATTCGTCTCTGAAAAATGAGCCGCTAGATTTAATTAAGGCATTACCTATTTGTAACGAAAACTATTTGATAGCGTTGAGTTTGCTGTCCGCTAGATATGACAACAAATTCATACTACGGTAGCTAAGTATTATTTTCAAAATTTGCTTGAAGTAAGGTCAACAGTTAAGGACTCTGTCCAAAGTTTGGCAGAGTTCATAAATACAATAACGTCTTCCGTTAATTCACTGGCGGCCATGCAACTGTCAGTGGATTCATTCGAGCTTATCACTGTACAATTATTGTCAGCGAAACTCGACCATACTACTTTTAAATTATGGAAGGAGTCTATAGACCCTGATAATCTTCCTAACTTTCAAGGTTTCACTCAGTTTTTAAACGCACGTAGACAGTTGCTAGAAAATACACTGCCTATCGATGCCGGACAGCAGCTCAACAAGTCAACTTTAAGATTCAATAATAAATCTGACAAACATAAATCACGAAACTCTGCTGGCAGCACTGCATTTAAAAGTTATCACTCAGCTTCAAACAATTATTTATGTTTATGCTGTAAATCTAGTCATCCAATTTACATGTGTGACAAATTTCGTGCATTAAGCACATCAGAACGAGGGCAATTTATATTAAATCATAAACTCTGTACAAATTGTTTAAGACCAGATCATTTCTCATCTAATTGTAAGATTAAACAATCAAGTAAAATCTGCTCAAAACGACACCATACATTGTTGCACATAAACAATGTGTCAAAGCCAGTCTCTGCCAGCAGCAGTAACTACTGTTCACTTAAATTACAATCTACAAATAATATTCTTTTATCAACAGCAATTGTGTTTGTCATTGACCAGGCTGGCAACAGACAACCCGCAAGAGTTCTTTTGGATGCGGGTTCACAGATAAATTTTTGTACGGAATCATTTGCCAAGAAATTACGGCTTAACTTGACTAAATCTAACATACCGATAACAGGTATAAATAACACCGCCGTGTTGTGCCACTAATCTTGCGTCTATACGCATTATCTCTCGCTATCAAAGATTTAGCTTCGAGGCAAAGTGTGCTGTCTTATCTGCATTAACCCATAAATTGCCAGCACAATCTTTTGACATAAATCAGTTTAATGTCCCAGATAACGTTTATCTCGCCGATCCACAGTTCAACATATCTGCTGATATCGATATACTGTTAGGAGTGCAATTTTATTTGGATTTAATTTTACCTAACAAATATGTACGCGGTTCTCATTTTCCTATTATACAGGAAACAAAGTTAGGCTACATTCTTGCAGGCAATCTGCCCAAATCTGCCATTATAAGGGTCCTGCTGTTTCGTTCCTGGCTAGGAACAATGACAGTCAAATCCTAGCATCTCTCGAGAAATTTTGGGAGACCGAAACTATCCCTGATAATACACCCATTAATAACGAGTCAGCTTGTGAGGAGCATTTCTTTAAGTCTACTCATCGCAATCAAGAGGGTAGGTTCGTTGTTGCGCTACCATTTAAGTCAGACAATCCCCAGTTGGGTGAGTCCTATGCTACCGCTGAAGCAAGATTCTTGAGTTTAGAACGCCGGTTCATGCGTGATTCTAAGCTTGCGCGCGAATACGCAAACTTTATACAGGAGTATAAGGATCTTGGCCACATGACGCTTGTCGACGATTGCTCCATAAATACTTATTATCTGCCTCACCATGCCGTCTTTAAACATTCTAGTTCTACCACAAAACTT
This sequence comes from Magicicada septendecula, assembly GCA_034769895.1. Lineage (NCBI taxonomy): Eukaryota > Metazoa > Arthropoda > Insecta > Hemiptera > Cicadidae > Magicicada > Magicicada septendecula. Next base: position 266,190,946 of record CM068368.1, on the reverse strand, counting down.
CGCGTCGTTTTTGACGGCTCGTCCAAAACTACCAATGGCCTTTCTCTCAATGACATTTTGTTGGTAGGCCCAAACGTCCAACAAGACCTTTTTTCTATTCTTTTGCGATTTCGTATGCATAACTATGTTCTCATCGCCGACATCGAGAAGATGTATCGATAAATTCTGGTAGCTGAGAAGGATTGTCATTATCAACGTATTCTGTGGCGTGACTCTCCCCTCGAACAGTTTAAACATTTTGTACTGCGAACTGTAACATACGGCACTGCTAGTGCTTCGTTTTTGGCTACCCGCTGTCTTAATCAGATTGGTAAGGATCATCAAACTTCTTTTCCTGACGCTGCGTCAGCTATAACCAATGATTTCTATGTCGACGATTTGTTAACCGGTGCAGACACCATTTCTGATCTGACCAAGTTGAAATCTGACTTAGGTACGTTGTTGAGTCAATACGGTCTCACTCTACATAAATGGGCATCAAATGAACCCAATGTGGTCGCAGATCATGACAATTTATCACTCCCTTTAAACAAACAGGGAAATGTGCGTACCTTGGGCATTCTCTGGAATAACACTACCGATTCATTTTTGTTTGACATCAGATCATTCCCCGTTGAATCAAGCATCTCTAAGAGGAAAATCCTATCGATCATCGCAGGTATATACGACCCACTCGGAATCGTCGGTCCCGTTGTTTTCCTGTACAAACAGTTTATGCAGGAACTTTGGCTGTGCAATCTTGGTTGGGATGAGCCAATCTCCGGGCAATTACACTTGCATTGGCATTCATTATGCGATAAATTATGTCTGATCAGGAAAATCATTGTCCCACGTTCTATTCGCTGCAAGTCTAAAGCAAGGATAGTTGAATTACATGGGTTTTCGGATGCTTCTGAAAGGGGATATGGGTGTTGCGTTTACATTAGAGTCATTTATCAAGATTCATCGGCCTCTTGTCACCTTCTGTGTTCTAAATCTCGCGTAGCCCCCCTACGACAGGTGTCATTACCTCGCATTGAACTCTGCGCTTGCTTGTTGTTATCGCGACTCTTATTCAAGGTCGCCCCTGCTCTTCATTCCTTTATCAATAGTGTTCACCTCTATTCTGACTCTATGGTGTCCCTTTACTGGATTCATGCCCAGTCTTCTAGGTGGAAAACTTACGTCGCTAATCGTGTAGCCGAGATTCAGCGTCTTACGGAAGCCTACACATGGAATCAACATCAATTCTCGACATAATCCTGCTGATATTATTGCTATGGGATGTCACTCCGACGTTTTGCGCGATTGTTCGCTTTGGTGGCATGGTCCCGCTTGTTTGTCTCAATCTTCCGAGTCCAATCTTTTTCCACCCTTTTTACCTTCTAATCTGTCGTCTTCTGAATTCACTGCGGAGGAAAAACAAACCCCCAAACTTTCTCTAATGTCTACCCTGGCTATTGATCTTTCTAAGGACTTTTCTTCGTTGCACCGTCTGACTCGCGTATACGCTTACTGCTTTCGATTCATCAAAAACATTAGACTCTCCAGGGTTGAGAAAATATCGGGCGCTCTTACCTCCGTTGAAATTCATTCCACTCTCAATTTTTTCATAAAACAATCTCAGTCGATCCACTTCGCTGCCGAGATTAATTGTCTGCGTAATGGGTCTTCTGTCTCTATCAGGAGCAAGTTGTCTTCTCTGGACCCGTTCCTTGATGAGTCTGGCGTAATACGCGTCGGCGGACGATTACAGCAGTCGCAACTACCGTATGACAATAAGCATCCTATTGTCTTGCATCCATCGGCTCATATTACTCGCCTTATTATTGAACGCGAACACATTCGTCTACTCCACGCTGGTGCTCAACTCGTGCATCACTCACTTCGTCAACGTTGGTGGATCATTAACGCCAAGATAGTCATTCGCTCTATCATTCGTAGATGCGTCAAGTGCCTCAGATTTAGTGCCAGACCTGGTTTTACTGATTGAGGATAACTTACCTCCATTAGCGTGGAAATTTGGTGTAATTACCGCCACATTTCCCGGCCCAGACAACTTAATTAGAGTAGTTGGCGTTCGCACGCCTACTGTCACCTATCGCCAACCAATTCATAAATTATGTTTGGTCCCTACTAGGGACGAACAGTAAAAAAAGGAGAGTTTATTTTCCTTTGTATATATTTGTAATCTGTAATACATAAATCAGATGTTCAAAGAAGACTTTGTTAGTTATAAGCACCTTTGTTTTTAGCATAAGCTTTAATTTGTATATTTTTGATTCAGAAACTGTTTGTTTTATTCAAGCAAGTGTCAGTTTATTTAATATGCAAAGCTTTAATTATTATTTTGTATTTTCGTACATGCAACATTTGATTTATGCCTCATGTCTTTGCTTACTATTGTTTTTATGTAAAAATTTTGGTATAATATTCACATGGTCTGCAGCTGTACAAACCATGTATTACATTTGTATAACCACATTGTTGTACTTGTCACTTATGCTATTGTGCCTTGTATTCATATATTTGTAATTATCTAAACCAATTTCTATTGCATTTATTATGTATAACTTGTATCTATGTAAAACACATTGTTTTATCCGCATCTACTGTCTATAACCATACGCCACGCCTATATTTTTATATTGTATTTTGTATTGGTATTTGTGTTCATGTATTGCACAATTATTATTCATGCTTTAATTATGACATACATGTCATTACACTTTGTGCTTACAATCATTCAACTATGTATAGCTTGTCTTTACATGTATAATTTTATAACAATTTTGTTTGTTCATTGTATTCATACTATTGTATAGGTCTACTGGCCTTATCTGGTTCAAGATAACCATTGTGACTTACACAAATGTTACAATTTATCGAGCCCATCATGTGATGAGTCACCGATTACATACAATATATATTGGCAATACATTGCTAATCTTGCATTTATACTCAAATGTATAATCAGTGTATAATCAGGTTGCAAGCCGACTTTGGCCTGTTCAACTCTTATCATCATTCAAGCTTATCTCTAAACAGTTAATGTCATAACTGTTATCTAAGATTCAAACTCAAGGTTCAGTACAACTTATTGAGATTGACTTTATTATTAAGAACTCTGTATTTTTCTATAATAAGTTATTAAAATGTATTAAAAAATCCTTTGATTTTTGCGGGCAGTTATGGACAGTAATGTGGTAATTTTCGCATTAATATGTTGGCTAATCTGTGCTTTCTGATATTGCGCTATCATGTTTATACAACGTTCAACGTTACAGTTGTCCGAGCTACGGCAGGCTGCAGACGTTATTAAGTTTGCTCGCTTGTTCTGTCATACATCATTTTTCTTGTCGTCAGACAATCATTGTAGGCTTTAGGCCACAACATTTCGTGCATACTTGCACCAATTAGCGATACACTGCTAATTTCTCAATTTCATGTAATTTGAGTGCCGCGTACTCGCGCCTCAAGTCTGACGACAATCTACGACTTTCGTGTAGGCCTTAGGCCTTAACATTTCTTGACGTAGTTTGAGTGCCGCACATTTGCGCCTCATCTACCATTTAGCTTTCTTAGCGACACGTTCATTTAAAACTTAAATCTCATCCAGACATAGCCAACCTCAGCGCTCAGAATTTAGTGTACAACAATCTTAATAAATGTATTATACAGTCCACTATCGTCATTATTCTGCATCCCGGCAATAGCACCACAAGCATCATTCTTCCTAACATTAACATTTTTTGGTCCTATCGGGCCGCATCTTAACATTTTTTTGGTCCTATCGGGCCGCATCTTAACACAAATTATATAGTATAGGTTATATAATATCTTCAAATAAATACACTGCAAGTATTTTTATTAATATATTAATGGGTTTATCTAGGTGAAAATAAACCTAGTTGCAGTGTATTTATTTGAAGATATTACATAGGAGACCTGCAGGAAACTCAAAACGGGTTACTTACAAAGGATAATATAGGTTATGTATATATAGTATATAATAACAGGTATTTGTACCTGTTATTTTTTTGGAACGGTATTTTCATACCTAGTATTTTAAAATAACAGTTTAGCCCACCTCTACGGTGAACCCACGGTGAACCCATAACCAAGCCATCTGTTTGAATATAGTAATTCCCGTTGAAAGTAAAATAGTTTTGTTGAAGGATGAGCCTTAGTATGGTAATTAGTTCTTTAATGAGTTGTGTGTCCAGTTTGTTAGTATCGTGGAGATTGTCGTTCAAAATATTCAAAGTTTGGTTCACGGGTATATTCGTGTATAAATTGACGATGTCAAAAGAGGCTAGTTTGTAACTGGGTTGTAATTTTATGTCGTTGACCTTGTTTATGAAATCAATATTGTTAACGATATTATGGTTGTTTTTCAGAAAGATGTTGTCGTTAATTAGCGTGACAAGTTTCTTGGCTGTTTTGAAACCCGGCGCTGTGGTAAAATTAACTAATGGCCTGATAGGAATGTCATTTTTGTGGATCTTGGGTAAGCCGGTAAGTTTTGGGGCGCGCGCGTTAATAGGTTTTAAGAAACGGGGAGTGCGATCATCAAATAAATTGGTAAAATTGTTAATAGTAGTGTTTAATGATTTTACATATGAGTCAGTGGGATCGAATTTTATTAGCTCGATATTGTTATCGGAAATGAATTTGTGTACTTTCTGTGTGTATGTGTCGTTGATTATCACCAAAGTATGATCTTTGTCTGTTTTAGTAATAAGTGCGTTATTATCAAGTACCTTAGTATTTATCTTTTTGAGTGTCTTGCGTTCAGCCTGCGCTCATATCTGTTTCTGTATGTACGACTTTAAAATTTTAATAAATTTATGATTAATTATGTGACGTGATTCATTTTGGAGTTTCGAGTCATTAATTGCTTTGACACCGGTCTCGGCATTAATGACTTCATCAACGATATTATGTTTATTATCAGGCGGAAAGTTGTAGTCTAAACCTTTATTAAGTAGATTCTTTTCATCGCTATCAAATGTAATATCAGTAAGGTTGACTGTGCGTGGGTAAAATGAATGTTTACATTCGGGAATACGATGTGAGCGTTGTGTTGAGATCAAATGTTTAAGTTTCAAAGTCTGTTTTTGTCGTATCGTACGCATGGTGTCTGAAATGTATGTGTTTACTTTGTTCATTATAATATCTATATAATGGCAGGATGAATCTGGTTATATATTAATAAATGCAGCTTGAACAAAGTTTTGTTAAGAATGGCTTTTTTGACGTATAATGATTTAATTTCTTGTTTAACACAATAGATTTCAGCGTGTTTCTTAGTATTTATTGCTGCCTTAGTATTGGAATTGATGTGTATGATGGCATATTTAGGAATGATTTTATATTACATGCAGACTCACACCACCCTTTCTCTCAAAAATTAGCGGCCTACAACAGTTTCGTTCACAGGCTTTTGATGGTCCCCCTAAATAATGATGATTTCGAGAGTGAACTCAACATAATTAAACATATAACTATGGCCAACGGCTATGAGTGCCAAATGATTGACAACATCCTTAAAAAACACAAAGCCGTCGTTCCAGACAGACACAAGATAATACACCTAATAACAAATTCATCTCAACAACATACACCGAATAAATGAATATTTAATATTTTACCTTATTATCCATCTTGTGACTTCCTTTTTTAAAACAACACTATGCGTTTCGGAACGTATGTTCCATCATCAGGTGTAATTACTCTTGCGAGGTCGTCGAAACATTAAGAGATATCATAAACACATAAAACACAAAACATAAGTTCGTATTCAGTACCTAACGCGTGCGATACATTTTCGGTGCGCACCTTGACGACACCTTTTTACATACACCGAGTTGATGCCTAAGATCCTAATATCCACCTTAAGTTAAATAGGTTACACCGTTACCTTTAAAACAAATAACCGTCTACGGAACTTGGTTCGTCCAGTCGTTCAGACCAACATTGAATCAAAAACCGGTGTTTATAAGCTTATATGCGACGATTGCGACCGTTTTTATATCAGCCAAATGGGTAGACCTTTCATCAAACGATTCTGTGAACACACACCACACAGCCACTCCCTAGAAAATATTAAATCTAATTTTACATGGCATCTAATTTCAAGCAATCATTCATATACCAATTTCAACGCTAACCTTATACCTCTACATTATTGTAGTAAGGGCCGTTACATGGATGCACTCGAAGAATTCGAGATACATAGAGGTCATAATAACCCTGATATATGTGACGACATACTTAATGATAAACTCAACTTCAGATCTAACCCACTGTATGATACCACGCTATGTTCGCTTAAAGATAAAACTAAATAATAGTGCTCATCAACACAGTCTTGACACGCTACACGCGGTGCACCGTGTCTGTTACTAGTACGCTTATAATATGTTCATTCATTGTATTTTACGTATTTATTTATTGTGTGTTTGTTTTACCATGGATTTTAATATATAACGAGCTCCTTTGGAGAGAAGGTCTGAAGATGTGTCATATGGCCTGAAACGCGTAACCCAGCTCAAATTACGTTAGAAGTCACTTGACGGAAATCATAAGGTAAATTATATCATTATCATACAGTGACTTGGACCGCATTATTTATGTTTAATCTTGAACATCAATTCATGTCAAAATGGGAAGTCATTAACAATGCTGTAAGTTAAAACAAAACAAATAATTAAAATAATGTGAGTAGTAATAAATTATATGTATTGGTAATAATTAATTATATTATAATACATTTAATTGGATACAATTACAAATTTATTATAAATTCTGTTAATTACAACTAACACATACAAGTTGTAACATTACAGCTGTAACATAGAAGTTGACTATATTATCAAGTACTGTAATAATTCTTCATTTGTATTGATTCATTATGTACCAGTACTATGTGTGAAATGTCACAAATTCTGGTCTCCCTTGTCATCGTTTGGGCTAATATCCTGTTCCTAGAAAACATAGTTTTACAAAACCACTAAGTAAGTTTTGAAAGGATGACAGAATTACCATGTGTCTTTTGGTATGTGGAATGTTAGGACTTTACACAGGGCATGAGCACAAAAAGAATTAATTAACTGAAGACCAAGAAGATACTAAATCAGAGTAGGAATAATACAAGAGACAAAATGCCTGGAAAGTTGAATAAGGACATACAAACATACAATACTGTATCACAGGAAGGAAAAAGAGAAAAGAAAACTAGAAGTAGCATTGATAGTTGATAAAAGTTTAAAACATCTTACAGCGGAATTCTGCATCACCAATAAACAATTGTGTAGAATAAAATTGGCAACAAATTTTAAAATTAACAATTATAAAAATGTACTGCCCAACAGAAGGAAAAAATCGGTGTAGAGAACCATACATGACTTCCATGTTCTAAGATTTATATTTAAAATCATATTCTGTAACGGGGCAAAAGGGGTAAAACAAATTTTAAGAAAAGGGGTAAATAGTTTTGAGAAAAGAAAAGAATGGAATAAAAGTAAATTCAAAAGCATATAAAGAAAATTAAATAAAGAATTTTGGGTTTATTAACAAAAAACAATGAGAGTTGAGTTTATTAATAACACTTAACCCTAAATAACTTATAGGTACGAGTTCACATGAAGACCCATGGACCCGATAAAGGTAAGGGATTTGTGTATGTTTATTGAATATTATGTTGTCATAAATAAGAAACTTCTCAATTCAAAATGAAATATTTCCATAGAAACTACTTCTTTCTACTTATTGCTTCAGCCTTAACAACAGTAGTACTGTGGTAACAAACATATACCACCTCACATTATCGCACTCGATTTTCACTGGTGATGGCAGTCGATGGTACTGCCAAAACATCTGGTTTCGCAGAAAACATTGGACTACGGCCAAACAGCCCGGGAAAGAATTTTAACAACAAACTACTTCTGTGTTGCCGATAACGTAGTACACATATAAAAAATTATCCCCTCCCTCTTCAACTATAATTTTCATTTATAGAAAATTACCCCCACTCCATTCAACTAGCCTCTTCATTTATAGATATTTCATCTACATTTCTACAGTGGAATATTATGATCTTCTTATCAGGATACTTTATTTATCAAAATTAAGTACCTTACTCTTGTTAAAATATTAAACATTGCAGGTAAACTACCCTTTCCCCATAACCAATCTTCACCAAAATCAATAGGCTTTGAGTCCTCTACAACTCAGGCAGTCACATATATAAAAAATTATTTGATTCTGTTTGAATTTACGGCAGTTATCGTTCATCATAAAAAAATTACTTTTATTAAAAAACAATAAAATGTTGTAGGTAAACTACCCCTTCTCCTTAACCAATCTTCACCAAAATCAACAGGCCTTGAGTCCTTTACAATTCAATGGAGAACCATACATGACTTCCATGTTCTAAGATTTATATTTAAAATCATTTACGAAAAGAAATGTTTCCATAGAAACTACTTTTTTCCACTTATTGCTTCAGCCTTAACCACAGTACTGTGGTCACTAACGTATACCACCACACGTTACCGCACTCGATTTTCACTGATGATGGAAATCGATGGCACTGCCAAAACATCTGGTTTTGCAGAAAACATTGGACTACTGCCAAACAGCCCGGGAAGGAATTTTAACAACAAACTACTACTTTGTTGCCGATAACGTAGTACACATATAAAAATTATCCCCTCCTCCTTCAACTATAATTTTCATTTATAGTAAATTACCCCCACCCCATTCAACTAGGCTCTTCATTTATAGATATTTCATCTACGTTTCTACAGTGGATTATTAAAATCTTTTTATCAGGATACTTTATTTATCAAAATTAAGTACTTCACTCTTGTTACAACATAAAATGTTGTAGGTAAACTACCTCTTTCCCTTAACCGATCTTCAACAAAATCAACAGACCTTGAGTTATCTACAATTGAGGAAGGTATGCACAAAATTATTTGATTCTGTTTAAATGTGCGGCAGTTATCGTTTGTCATAGAAAAAATTACCGTTGTTGAAACATACAATGTTGCAGGTAAACTACCCCTTTCCGTTAACAACCCCTTCACCAAAATCAACAGACAATGAGATCTCTATAGCTCAGGAAAGTATGCAAAATATTATTTGATTCTGATTGAATTTACGGCAGTTATCATTTGTCATAGAAAAAATTACCCATGTTAAAACATAAAATGTTGCAGGTAAACTACCCCTTTCCCGAAACCGATCTTCAACAAAAACAGTAGGTCTTCAAAAATCTACAATTTAGGGCTGTATGCAAAAAATTATTTGATTATGTTTGAATTTGCGGCTGTTATCGTTTGCCATAGAAAATACCCTTGTTAAAACATAAAATGTTGCAGGTAAACTACTCCTTTCCCTTAACCGATCTTCACCAAAAACAATAGGCCTTGAGAACTCTATAATTCAGGTCTGGATGCGAAACATTATTTGATTCTGTTTGAATTTGCGGCTGTTATCGTTTGCCATAAAAAAAATATTGGTATGGAGAACCATACATGACTTCCATGTTCTAAGATTTATATTTAAAATCATTTTCGAAATTAAATATTACCATAGAAACTACTTCCTTCTACTTACTGCTTCAGCCTTAACCACAATACTGTGGTCACTAATGTATACCACCTCACGTTATCGCACTCGATTTTCACTGATGATGGAAGTCGATGGCATTGCCGAAACGTCTGGTTTTGTAGAAAACATTGGACTACGGCCAAACATCCCGGGAAGGAATTTTAACAAAAACTACTTCTTTGTTGCCGATAACCTTGTACACATTTATATAAAAAATATGCATAAAATTAATGGCTTGTATAAGTTAATGTTTGATCTCCATTAAGTAGTGCTCAAGTTTCCAAAGTTTTAATATAATGATGTCCGTAATTAAAACATCAGAGCAGGTTTAGTGTGTATGAGGGTACACCGTGGACAAAAATTTTCAACATTTCCTATTGAGCGTTGTTTATAGTAAAGCTGCGAATCTACAGTGTACGTTTCACAGAACAAACACACGGAAAAGAAGGAGCGCTCCGAAGTCACTCATGGACCCTCAGCATCTTGCAGAGGGTTCATTCCCTAAAGACGAAAAGTCTGTCTATGAATCGTTCCTCTGTAAACACATGCAGTTACATTGCCCAGCAATCCACAGGAAGCAAATCGCTATCCACGCTGGACACTTTTTCGGCTTGCACGCGTTATGTTGGTGTGGGTTTCGGCACTTTCCATTTAAAAAGCGTGCAAATGTAAGAAAATAAACATGAGTGAGGCCAGAAATAACGCGAATTTTGTGTGTGTGTGTGTGTGTGTGTGTGTGTGTGTGTGTGTGTGTGTGTGTTCCGTGCCTTTTTATTGCAGTAATCATAATAATAAAATGGAAACATGAACATTACATAATTGAGATATGTTTGCCTGCCACAAACGATATATTTTCTCTCATACATGATTTACATTAAAATGAAAAAATTATAATTTTATTGCCTGGCAACAAAATTATTTTATTTTTAACAATTACCATTGTTTGAAAGAGTTTAAATGAATTTTCAAGTACTTTACTGTTGTTAAAACGTAAAAGGTTGCAGGTAAACTACCCCTTCCTCTTAACCGATCTTCACAAAAAACAATAGGTCGTGAGTACTCTACAAATCAGGACTGTATGCAAAAAATTATTTGATTCTGTTTGAATTTGCGGCTCTTATCGTTTGCCATAGAAAAAAATCTACAGATAGACACACAGACACTTTTCGAAAAACGACTTTTTTTCATGTTTTGAGTGTAGTACAATCAGAATCTGCAATAATCTCGAACACGATTTTTTTTGCCATCACCATACTTCCATTTCCTTAAGGAACATGGAAGTAAAAAATTACCCTTGATAAAAAACCGTTAGTAGGAATATGTTTATTAGTTCAACACGATTTCCACATCATGATACATGTAAAAGAACTTGGATAGTTCCACATGGAAAAGCAATTTACCAGAGGCGGTTTCTATTGGAGGTACCTAGTTAGCACTACCTCCATAAATTCTGAGATATAAAAATATATATAAATATTTTTGTTATATGATTGGAAATGTACTCAATTAATGTTATTAAATGTCAGTACTGAGTTCGTTTTTAAACTGATGTCTGCTCTGAATGTCATAGTTTTACATTCAGAGTGAGGTTGCTTGAATCTGTAGGTATAGTTTCTGTGCTACCTCGTGCAAAGTATTAGGGAGTCACGTGACTAGTCTGAGAGAGTTGAGGGTATGCTGTAGCTAAGCATAAGAGTGAGTGAGAACAGACGAACAAGTGAGACATTCTTAGGTAATTACACAATGCCAACATTGCAGTATGTTTTCGTTTGTCAGTGGTCAGTTGAAGATTATTTGAATATGTCTTGTGCGTGCAGTGTTATATAAAGTCAGTTGCCAGTGACTTAAATGTTTACCCGAATGTCTATCTTGTGTGTTACATTGTGAAAAGCATTGTTTTCTCATTTTCAGTTTCATCATGAATAGCGTTATAGTTTGATTTTGAAACATTTCCATTACTAATTGATAAAGATAAATTAATTATTAAGATATACAATTGATTAGGTTTAATAATATTTTAATAAAAACTTAAAGCTGTTCTTGCTTGATGATTAATTTTTGTATGCGCCACTAGATTTCCTGGTCATGAGGTGGCACTGCAATTTACTACCCATTAATCATTAACCAATCATGTGATCATAGGCATAAAGCAACAAGAAGCACTATAACATCTCTGACGTTAAAATTCAGAGATGGGCATTGATTGCTTCTGATCAGCAGGCAGTACATTAAAAGTGAAAGTAAAGTAGCAGTATTTAGAATAGCCAAATGCAGGATATAATTAATACAGTAAAATTAGAATACCTAGTAATTCAGAAGTATATGAAAAATGAAAAAATAAACTGAACAAATCAATTGTAGTAACAGTGGAAGAGAGCTTCAAAGTTCACATGCTTAAATGCTGCAAGAGATTTGAGAATTCAGGGTAGCTGTTATGAAATGAAATGATGATCACAAAAGAAACAAGAATATGAAGGAAGTTGAAGACTTGCTAATAAAAGATACAGAAAGAGTCAAGGCATTTGAAATTGGATTAGTCATTAAATATACAAGGGCTATCCAGAAAGTAAGTTCTGATAAAACTAAGTTCTCATTAAAGAAACTAAGAATATGTTTACAAAACATTTGTATTGCTATTTCAAGTACACACGTTAAACTATTTTTCTGTATAGTTTTAATCATTTTTGAAACACTTTTCATAGCAAGGCACCAGGCATTGTATACATTCACATAGACGATTTGAATCATATATTAACATCTTGTTTGACATCGTTGGCCACCAAGGAAGGATTTCTCATGCTTGAAAAGGTGATATTAACTTGATGTGAAGTCTGGGTTGTAGGGCGGATGATCAAATTGTTGGCAGCTCAACTTTGTGAGATGTTGCGTTGCAGTGGCAGTGTGTGTTTAGTGCCATGATTCATTGCAATGTCCCAGGTAAGCATCCTGTGCGTTGCTTACTCTGGATCAGACTAAGCAAAACAAGTCATATCCATCTTGGTGCCATTGAATCGCTCACTGCTTCTTCTCCATAAATATAGAAAATCCAGTAGTGAATTTCAAATTTTTTAAAGCCTTTTACATTCAAGAACCGAATCACATACCTACTTTCACACACGGCGGGCTTCTCGAATTTCTTCGACATTATAAACACATCCAAATAAGCTTACTTAGTGCACAGTTGTTTACAAATGGTGTTGTTGGCTTGCCAGCAAATCAACAACTGACCGTGCATGCACAACAGTTTGACGGCATTGATACCACAGCAATATTAAAAAAACAGAACTTACTTTTTGGATAACCCTTGTAGATTTCATACATGTAGATATAAGGAACACTTACAAGTTATTAACTCAGGAAACATACAGACCATATGGTTTGAACACAGATTTAAACCATTTGCAACATTATGAAGGGAAAAGCATAGTAAGCAATGACTCCGAGACTGTTTTATTAGTGACCTATAGAAAGCTGAAAACATTTTGAAAGGATATTTTGCCCAAGAACTCCTTGAGGGAATGACAGACAAATGTGAAAACATCACAAATATGTAGAAGTTATAAAACCTAATGAGAATCTAATGTGGTTTTATATATATAGTGCTGCTACTTTAAAAATAACAACAAAATATACTCGATGCAGTTAGGTTTTTTTTTACAGCATGAACAAAATAGATTTGCAGTCTCAGGGCAAGCAGTACAGAAAATCAAAATAAAAGTACAGAAATAAAATAATCATATTATCTTATGATTATAATAAAATGTTAACAATTTTTAAATATGAATAATTTAAATGAATTATTTTAGTTCTTCCTTGTAAACTTGAATTATTCTTATTATAAACTTGCGTCACTAGTTTCTTCTATATTTCCAATATTATATTAGTATCTTGTCTTAAAGTTATTATTATTTCTTTCTTAGTGATACTTTCTAGTTAATGGTTTAAGAAAGAATTAATTTTAGTTCTTTATTTGAAGAATTATAACAGATTTCTTCTTATTTGGCTTGGGTTTTCATTATCTTCTTCTTCTTAGTCATCCTCTTGAGGATTTAGTTGGATATTGAGGTTTTCGAGAGAGCTCTCCATCTTGTCCTGTCCAGTGCCAAAACACTGGCCCAGGCCCAAACTGTTTCTCTGCCATCTACATTCTTCTTGATGTTATCCTCCCATATTGTTCTGGACCATCTTCTGGTTTTGGCTCCTGTGCTCATCTCGGGTACCTTTCCTCATTCATCCTACAGACATTGCCAAATCAGCACAGTTGTGAGCTTTCAATTTTATAATTTAAAGAGAATATCTTCAAATTCTTCCGGATGTTAACATTTCTCAACCTATCTCCACAAGTTTTCTTCTCAATTCTCCTCAGGGATATCATCTCCATTGCTTTTATTCTCTTTTTATGTATGTCATTCAGAGTTCATGACTTGCAACTGTACATCAATGTTGCAGCATATACAGATTTGTATACTGCCAGTTTGGTTTTCTGTAACACTTGATTTTTTCCCAGAAACTTCCTGTTGATAGCACCTTAAAGCTTGCATGGAGCTGAGATCCTCATGTCTAACTCTGGCTCAATTCTGCCATCTTCACTGAAAACGGCACCTAAATATTTGAATGCCGCCACTTGTTCAGTTTCCTTATTGTTGATTACTATTCTGTGTTGTCTTGCTTGCCTACTAAATATTTCCTTGCCTTTGTTAATTTTATTTCCTCTTCTGTTGTGCCTTGTTTACTCAGTGTAAATCCTAGGTACTTGAATTTGCCTGTTCCTCTAATTTTAACATTTTTAACATTGTTGTTTCTTCATCTCTAATTGCCAAGTATTCAGTCTTTTTTATGTTTATTTCCAATCCCATCTTTGTGTATTCTTCATTCAGCTTTCTGACCATGTAGCTTAGATCTTCTTCATCCTGGGCTATAACTACCTGGTCATCGGCGAAGCATAGTGTGTACAGGTGTTCATTTCGTATTGGTATTCCCATTCCATGGCATTTCTGTTTCCACATGGTTAATGCATATTCTAAAAATATCTAAAACAGCGTGGGTGATGTTGGGCAGCCTTGCAATAACCCTTTGGATGTTTTAAACCTACAGACAATTTTGTTACCTACTTTAATTTGTACGTTGTTGTTTTTATATAGATTTTTTACTGCTTGCATCAGGACTTTCGGTATTTCCAATTGTGATAGAGCTTTAAACATTTCTTGTCTGGGTACTGTATCATATGCTTTTCTAAGGTCGATAAACGCTACATGTACTTCCCTGTTCTTCACTTTTTTCTTTCCTATGATCTGTTGGATTGTATATATCTGGTCTACGCATGATCTCCCGGCTGTAAAACCTGCTTGTTCTTCTCCAATCTTTCCCTCTATCTTTTCCTCAATTTTATTTCTTAGCATCCTACCATACAGCCTTCCCATTGTTGCTATGACACTTATGCCTTATATGACACTTATAGTTTTTGCAGTCTTTTCTATTAACCTTTTTAAATATCGATGTAATTTGTGCCTCTTTCCATTCCACCAGTAAATCTTCTCCATTTATAACCTTCTCAAACATTCTTCCTATCATTCTCATAAGTTTTTCGGTTCCGTACTTTATTAGTTCCGCTACTAACCCTCCTGGGCCTGATGCTTTGTTGTTTTTAATTTAGTTTACTGTTTTCCTTATTTCTGCTGCCATTATAGTAATTCTATTTTCTGTTTCTGTCTCCATTTCTTCTCCATCGTTATTCAGGAATTCTTGTAGTAAGTAGGTTTTTATAGTGTTAAAAGTACTAATTACTTTAACATTTAATAAATTATACTTTACAGAATTAGTAGTTAACAATTTTGCACAGTAGTTTGAAGCTATTAATCTAGTTTTTATATGCATGCATTACTTTTAAACATTACCAAAACTGTTATTTCAAATAGTTTCACTAAATTTTGAATTCCAGTTTGACACCTTTTAAAATCAAATATGGTTGACAGTCATATTGCATTCTTAAAAAATAAACAATTATAATAATAATGGCTCCCATATGTACCATCGAAGTAGCTTAGGAAATCTGAGCTATATTGTTATAAAATAACAATTATAAATTTTAAAAATTTACTTATTTTGTCAGGGTTTATGTACTATTGAAATTGCACCAGTATAATGAGAGAGAGAGAGAGAGAGAGAGAGAGAGAGAGAGAGAGAGAGAGAGAGAGAGAGAGAGAGAGAGAGAGAGAGAGAGAGAGAGAGAGAGAGAGAGTAAATAATAATAATGGTGGTGGTTTGTTTATAGTAATGCGTAGAGCAGTTAAACAGGTTAACCTATGAGTTTAAATTGTAAGACAATTTATATATGTATTTAAGAATGTACTAAATTTGTTACATACCTAGATTAGAAGAAAGAAATGTAAGTTGCATAAGAGTTCTAGTAATTTCTCTTAATATGTTACAGACAATTCTATGATTCTCTTGCTCAGATATTGGTTATAAATAAGGCTTGCCATGAGCAGTTAGTTTGTGAGTGTAATTCAAAATGACTGGTTCAGCAGGACAGTGCTGTACAAAATTTGAAATTCATAGGTCTACGGTCAACTGATTATATTTTGTGTTTTATTTTAGGTGTCTGATAGGTTGTTAACAGTAGAGTATACTGTTTCAATAATTATAAAGTGTAACAGTCTATTTTGATGTACAATTAAATTATACATTGTATCATTAAAAAAATTAAAATGTATGTTCTGGATTATATCAGCTTCTTTCCGAATGAATAACCTAACATATTATACATAGCACAAAACAGGAATATCAGAGAAACAGAAATAGAACCACCATCTATTCATGAAGATACAGAAGCTATAAGTGGTGGCTTCAAGAACAACAAGGATGTAGCAGAGACTCAATCCTGATCAATTACTTAACACATTGAGCCCTAGCCAAATATAATACAAGAATACTGCGCTGTGTTTTGCTATTTAAATTAACAGATTAATTGGATTAAAAATTGATTGACTCTTTTTGACAAGATAAATTCCTCCACATTCCTGCCATTCTGACAGGAGTGGAAACACAGAAGTAATATATTTATGCCCTTCTATCAATCACATGCATATTAATAGGAACAAATTCTATGCAGTACAGAGTGAATATGGCATGTCAGATAAACTGATCACGATGAAACAAAATACATGTCACTAAGAAACAAAATTAAACTCAACTACGTGTGAAGAACCAACTAGGTAACCTCTTTTTTGTTTTGTTACGGGAGTGGATGTATTTACTGACAAATTTCCTGATTATGTATTTGAGTGATATGCTAAACAATGTTGGGGATCATCCATCACCTTGCTTCAATCTTCGTGTGATGTATATAGAACAATAAAATGTATATATACATATATTGCAATAAGACAAACATTCACACTATGTGTGGATTAATGGGGACATATTTACAATAAGACTTAGTTGGTGTCCTGTACTGGATGTTAACATAATCTAAGACAATAATAAACAATAAAACAAAAACTGCAGTGCAGTGAAGCGCAGTGTGAAAGTGAATAAGTGTTGTGCACGTAATGACTTTTGTGAAGAAAATTAACAGTAACCCAATTAACAAACACACTATAAATCATTTATATTAGTGTTCGACTTTGATTAACTAAAATAATTTATTTATTTTAATATTAAACAAATTTTAAAAGCATTTATTCAACTTACAAAGTAATTAGCTATGCAAGCACATGAAATTAAAAACATGTGGCTTGGAAAGGTCTAAAAACTGAAAGTTCATATCCAACAACACATGGTTACTGTAATTTTCTAGTAAAATCTAGAACATTTTATCATGTAAAAATAATGTCATGTGCGTAAATCTATAAAAGCATGGGTGAGCTGTGAGTTAGTCAGTCTTTCACAGTTTTTCATTTCATAGTCAGTCTCTCATAGCCTCTGGAAGATCGTAGTGTTCTGTCAAGGGAGTGGGCTGAATCGGGTTCCACGAAGTCAGGCATGGTGTTTGAGGTTTTCAATTACTGATGGCTGTCAGTGAGGGCTGAATCAGGAGCAACTTAGACAGACATAACACCCATGAGGAAGGCCTGAAATCAACATCCCACCTTAAGAGGACAATGCCTGGTGTAAAAGCAGAAGCAGGACCACAAGATCGTCCGGACCAATCCAGTGTAACCCAGCAAATCCAGGAAAGTGGAGTAATGAAAGCTCTTTATAATTATAAAACAATTAAAGACTCTTTTTAATTTTAATAATTGTCAAATAATTCAAAATGTATAACTTTCAAACTTAGAATTTTCAGATAGACTGTATTTGGTTATATAAAAAAATATATAACCAATAAATTTGTTAAATCACCCAATCAAATTTTTGTTCTACAAGCACGGTCAGCTTCAAACCTATTACCTTGCAACAGACAATATTACCTATACATACACAGACAGCTCCATATGCAGACAGCATCAGAATAAAATCAAGACAAATTGCAATTGCAAAAGAAGTTTTTCAGAGGTACAAAATAAAGCTAAAAAAACAGGGTTATCAAAACCTTAACAAAAAAAAAAATTCAGTCAGACAAGAAGAAACCAGGTAGAATGAACATCACTACAGAAGATGACATTATTGTAACACTATACAGTTTCATTTATCTGACAGTTAATATATCAGAAACTATATCAGAGGAACTAGCATAATCCTAATTGTACTTAAATGATGTACAGCAACACTGTAGCAATGTTTGGTAATATGATTTCAGGGATATAATACGATACCAGAAATATATGCAGGTATCACTACAAGTATTTATTACAGTTATGGTAACAATTCTAGAGGTAAGAAGTATCAACATTTTCTATATAACCCATAATGTTCATAAAGCATAAAACATATTTTGACATAAACCTCCGTTTTTGAGGCAAATCATGAATACTGTCACAGGAAACATATGCTGAGTACTTATTTTCATGCACCTATGAATAATGTTTTAGTATATTTTTTATAGTTAACCATTCATTTATATATTGTAGGCATTTCCTGGACTAGCAGTTTATTGTGCAACAAAGTATTTCATTGAATGTCTAAGTAGAACTATGAGAGCTGAAATAGCAGCTTCTGGTGTCAAAGTAACTAGTATTCAGCCTGGAGATGTGCTGTCAGAATTATACAACCATAGAATGGATCGCAAGGTAAATCATAGAATAATTTTAATGAATGAATGAATAAAATTCCCTGTTGAATGTGTAATAGCATGAATATAAAATCAATGATAATTGACGTAGTCTTAAGTAGAAAGTTTAAAAAGAAACATTAAAAATTAAATCCACATAAAGCAAGTACAATGGAGCCTCAAAACTTCAGACCTCAAAAATCAGGAACCTCAAAAATCCGGATCCAAAAAAAAAAAAAATATATAAATTTTTTACCAAGTCCAGACTAAGTGTAGTTTCAATCATATATATTATATTATAACTGTTATCTCCCGAATCACTATCTTCTGAAGCCCCTCTGTTGGGTTCGTCAATTTATAACTTACACTGTGTGCCCGTATCAATCCTTTCTAGACCCCACTGTTGTGAGTGCCAATTTATATTGTATCTTATCTCAATATGGGAAGGTTTAATAATGTTTAAATATACTCCAGTTTCTCCCTATTTAATATATTTGTGTTGTTGTGGTTAAATTTATGTATTGAGTGTTATAGTATTTATATTAATTCTAATTTTTCGTTCAAGCCTATCCCGCGTTGAAGAGAAGAGAAGGAATTTTTATTGGTTTCTCATTCTCTTTAATACCAAAGCAGTCCGCGAATAGCGCTGTGGTTCCCAGACGGCTGAAAATTGTAGGTTAGTCCACCGCGTACAATAATTCTCAGTTACACTCTCTACTTATACTATATCTTGTTTACACTACACTAAATATTATATAAATGAGAAGATATCGTTAAATTCTGAAAGGATTCTTTATTAACATTTTAATATTTCTTGCCAACAAAGTTTTTTCTTTACGGAGATACAAAAGTCTATATATTAGAAGTAATAGATTATCGATCGGATTCAGGGTTTTATATTATTTTAGTTATGATTTTATTTTTCTTTAAACACAGGGAGTGAAGGTTTTTTCAACTATTGGTAAGGTCAGAAAATGCATAAATAGGATTACAAGGTATTACAATATAGTATTAAGTTCTTATTAAATATTATTTAAAATAAGTGTATTTTTACCATCCGCTGGACATCGTTGCTTGGTAAGGCCGTGGACAGCTAACCTCGTAGAAGTGTTTGGTCAGTAATGGAATACAGATGAATTAATCATCGCCAGTTTTCACTCCAAGTTTGAAATAAAAGTTGAATTCTTGGTCCTGGGATGATGCAGAAATACCGCTCCTTTTGTTCACCAATGTCCAAGTTTTGTGGTTACGTGCTTCAACGAATTTCGTGTTCAACTACGTTTTTTCTATTGAATTGTGGAAACTGAAGTTCAAATATAATTTTGTGTTTTATTTTCCTTTTTATGTTATTGGATTATATCACTTTATTCAGGTAGTTATTTCTCTGTTTTGGTTGATTGATTAAGTTAATATTTGTTCATTATATCGAGTTTTACTATTAGAGTTCTTCCTTTATATTTTTCGTTAATTTTCATGTACAGGTTTATGATTGTTCAGTTATATAAGACGGTAGAATGTCAGTGAACCATACTATGGTGATTTAATACTCAATTTGCTTCCCAATTGTATTGTTTTTATTTAAATTAATCAAATCTTTTCTGAGTGTCTTCAAACTAAACTAAAATAATCGAATCAACAAATTCTACCTCTCGTCGTCCCTGACAACCATTTTTTTCTACTCTTATTGGATATTATATTATACTATAACCATTATCATATAATGTTCTTCCACTCATCAAAATAATCCTTTACTAAATTTCCATTCTATCCTATTATAAATTTACCTATTGTTTGTTACTAAATTTTATATATTTTGCTGTCGTTTCCTCTTAATCTACTTACTTTAACAAGTATTATTTTTCTGTTACAAAACATTATCTATCGGTATCATTGCACTATTGCATTATGAGAATTTATTCATTTGTTATTAGCAATTATTATTAACTTCTCCTAACTCATTAGATTTTATTTAGTATTTGTTACAAATTTCTTTAACTAACCTTGCTGACCTGACTTACTATACAATGTTACTGGTTTTTAGGCCTATCGTTACACTTTTATCTACTTCTGATTTTAATTTGTTACTACCTGCATTATAATAGAATCCTTCATTTGTTTATGATATGATTATACTAAACCCTTTTGTATCTCGTTAACAATTATAATCCTTCTGGCCTGTTTACAATTATAATCAGCCTACTATCTAAGTACATGTATACAAACATTTAACTATATAAAGTCTAACAAAAGCTTTATAATGACATATGGATAACACACAAAATGAAATTAATTGGTAATTCATTAATGAGTTTAACAACAGCTCTCTAATGTTATATTGACAATACATACTAATTAGTTAATTGGTATTCTTTTAAAAGAATAACTCCACTTGTTACACACAAAAAATAACATAACTATCATGATAATAATACAACATGATACAACGTAATAACGGGTACATTTTTATGAAATAAGTCATGTAAGAACTACTCATTCTCCTCTCATTTAAAACATCAAATATTATAAAATAATTCAAGCTAGTTTTTTACATCATTTGTCAATGTCTGTTGTTTACACCTTTCGCTGAACCTTGAGGTTTGTATTTATTAACATTATCAATTTTTTTTTTCTTTATACCTTGTATTCGTATTGGGGATAATTCATTTATTCAATTATGGGTTGGGTTACGACCTTTTACGAGTGTGGATAATTAGTATTTTTATTTTATTTTAAAACTTATAAATTGATTTATGTAATGTAGGGGACCATATTTTTGTTACATTACATATGCTTCCCCTCCGAAAGAAGTTTAGTTTACCTGAATATAATTTGGGTCAAAATAAACTTATATCTTTTCATGCCTTGGAATATCCTCCTTTTATTCATTGTTAAGTTTTAATTGATGGGAATTCTTAATGTAACATTTTGGACTAGTATTCACCTTTCTCTATTGGATGAAAATTCATTAATGATATTAATTCTCTTGCCTTGTTTCTTTTAAACATTACTTGTTAATGATTGGTCACAATAATTAGTAAAATTAGTTTTAACACTCTCCTATTTCTAGTTACTTCTAAAAATGCGTTTCTCCATTGATCTTCTGTCAGCTATCTTCCTTCTGGTTTCTTCCTTCGTACTCTTGGAATCTGATGTCAATCTTCACAGCGGTTTTATTATCCCTTAAATATTCAATTTCCCTAACATTCCCTAACATGTGAGCTGGGACAGTTCAGAGAGGCACTTTTTGGCTTCATACTCTGCTGGCCATACTACACTTCAATATAATACTGCTGGAATTCATCTACAGACAGTTATAAAAAAATACAATAATATCATAATAGCCTCTTAATTTGACTAATAATAAACATCTTGGGGATTCGTTACGCTGTTGCGTTTTACATTTAATTATATATATATTTCCTTTTCTTCTTGATTCCTTCTTATTTTCAGTAGCTATTTTCAGATAACATTTTTGACAGTCATTATTTGTAAACACCTTTGATCTTCTTTCTTGTGACAGATGTTCTCCGTACTATTTCTTCCTTTATCATTTTCATTTCCAAGAAATTCTAAATTGTATTTGCATTAATTATTATCACTCTTTATTTTCATCGTAACTATAGTCATTAAATTATCCATTGTTCTTCTTATTTTACCTTCTTGTCTGATCACATTACCACTAATTGTTTTGATATATATTTTTTCTTATTCCATTTTAAATCATATTGTTTATAAATAATTATGTAATCTGTTCTTCAATTCTCTTGGCATTTTGTCATGTATCTTAAATCACATTGTTTCTAAGTATTTTGAGTAAGTTTTTCTTATATAGTTTTTTAATTTTGGGGGGTTTTATTCTTATATATTTAAAATAATTTCTTCTTAATACATATAATAAGACGTTCTTACTTATTTTAGAATTTTGTGGTTACGTTCTTGATATATTCTCGTCCGTCTTGTCAGTCATTGATAATTGGTGATGGTGTTTCGTCATGATATTTTTTTATAGATTCTTGATTGTATCTGATTATTATTTGGGTGGTTATTCTGAGTTCTGTTCGGGTTACTATTCTGGTTTGTTTGATTGTTATCAACATGGTTCGAATTTTGTTGATGGTCATTGCCATTGTATCTATTGTATTTAGTGTTTAATATTCAGTTCCGTTGATACTGGGTCTCATGTTCATAATTTTCTAAAAATTTTGCCATGGCTTGGATAGTTTTAATCTGGCTGCATATACGAACGTTCTTTATCTCTTCATCATAATGGTATGAGAGTTGTATCACCAAACACTCCTCAGGAATTCTGGGCTCTAGATTACGGGCCATGCACACCTTGCCTAGGAAGTATGATGTGGGAGATTGTCCTACGTTTGCCTCATACCGACCATTGCTTAAATTATTTCTTACCATATTTTGGATCGACTCCGACCAATACTTTTCCCTGAACTGTTTTTTGAACTCTGTTATATCTTGAATATCAGGACGCACTGCTGACCAATTGTCGTAGGTATCCTTAAACATTTCGTCGATCATTCCTCGGATAATATTCCAACGGTTCTCTCTATTCCGTGTTATCATTTCTTCTAACCTTTTCAAAAACTCCATAGGGTTACGCTTGTAACTCCGAAAATTGATTGACTCCCGGTTATCGTTGTTGATGATATGATTATGCTGGCATGTTTTATCCCGCCATGAATCCATTTCTTCTTGTATCTGTATTTCGCATCGACGGATTTCCTCGATCTTCCCTTTATTCGTACTTACTTGGCTTTCGACATTGTTTAAATTATCATATACTCTCTCCAGTCGTTCACCCATGTCAGTCTGTACTTGTGTTATTCCTTCCTTATTCTCCTCCCGTATTTGATGTACCTCTTGTTAAATTTTCTCGCATCTTTCTACAGTCTCCTGTTGGAGTCCTTCAACCATCGTTCTATTTTCATTTTTTATGTCATTGATTTTATTTTGTACTTCCCCACGGACTTGTATTACTGTTTCGTTGGTTTTTTCTAACTTCTCATTTGTTTCGGCTATTTCTTGTTTCCTTTCCTCGTTATTTTTGTCCACCTTTTGGTTAATTGTCATATGGATATTCTCAATTCTTTCATTAATTTGCCTTAAATTATCTTCATTTATTTGTCGGATCTCTTCCTTCATTTGTCTTAAACCCTCATCATTCCTGTCAAACCTTTCGTTAATTAGGATTAAGCTTTCACTGTTCTTATCGAACTTCTCATTCATTAGTTTTGTTGTTTCCTCCTGTTTCCTAAAATTCTCCTTGTTTTCCTCATTTATTTTCTTTAAATTTTCCTTATTTTCTTCATTTATTTTCTTTAAATTTTCCTTATTTTCTTCATTTATTTTCTTTAAAATTTCCTTATTTTCCTCATTTATTTTCTTTGAGTTTTCCATTATAATTCTCAGCAGCTCCTGCATGCTCATGTCTTCTTTCTGGGCTGATTTATTTGGTTGATCCCCTTGGGCATCCTCTTCAACTAATTCCTTTTCCGTGTCCCTAATTACTTCAGTTTCTTCTTTATCGCCTGTCTGTTGTTCCATTTCGCTATCTGTGACTACTTCTATTTCTTCTTCCGTTTCTCGTTCCTTCGTCATCCTTTTCGAAAACCCTCTGGTATGCATTTTTTGTCTCCAACAGTTGCCTGCTCAAGTTAAGTAATATTTATAAAACCAACGTTTCACTTAACTTAAGCCCTACACAAGTTGAGCGCCAATTTATATTGTAACTGTTATCTCCCGAATCACTATCTTCTGAAGCCCCTCTGTTGGGTTCGTCAATTTATAACTTACACTGTGTGCCCGTATCAATCCTTTCTAGACCCCACTGTTGTGAGTGCCAATTTATATTGTATCTTATCTCAATAGGGAAGGTTTAATAATGTTTAAATATACTCCAGTTTCTCCCTATTTAATATATTTGTGTTGTTGTGGTTAAATTTATGTATTGAGTGTGTAATTCTAATTTTTCGTTCAAGCCTATCCCGCGTTGAAGAGAAGAGAAGGAATTTTTATTGGTTTCTCATTCTCTTTAATACCAAAGCAGTCCGCGAATAGCGCTGTGGTTCCCAGACGCCTGAAAATTGTAGGTTATTCCACCGCGTACAATAATTCTCAGTTACACTCTCTACTTATACTATATCTTGTTCACACTACACTAAATATTATATAAATGAGAAGATATTGTTAAATTCTGAAAGGATTCTTTATTAACATTTTAATATTTCTTGCCAACAAAGTTTTTTCTTTACGGAGATACAAAAGTCTATATATTAGAAGTAATAGATTATCGATCGGATTCAGGGTTTTATATTATTTTAGTTATGATTTTATTTTTCTTTAAACACAGGGAGTGAAGGTTCTTTCAACTATTGGTAAGGTCAGAAAATGCATAAATAGGATTACAAGGTATTACAATATAGTAGTAAGTTCTTATTAAATATTATTTAAATTAAGTGTATTTTTACCATCCGCTGGACATCGTTGCTTGGTAAGGCCGTGGACAGCTAACCTCGTAGAAGTGTTTGGTCAGTAATGGAATACAGATGAATTAATCATCGCTAGTTTTCACTCCAAGTTTGAAATAAAAGTTGAATTCTTGGTCCTGGGATGATGCAGAAATACCGCTCCTTTTGTTCACCAATGTCCGAGTTTTGTGGTTACGTGCTTCAACGAATTTCGTGTTCAACTACGTTTTTTCTATTGAATTGTGGAAACTGAAGTTCAAATATAATTTTGTGTTTTATTTTCCTTTTTATGTTATTGGATTATATCACTTTATTCAGGTAGTTATTTCTCTGTTTTGGTTGATTGATTAAGTTAATATTTGTTCATTATATTGAGTTTTACTATTAGAGTTCTTCCTTTATATTTTTCGTTAATTTTCATGTACAGGTTTATGATTGTTCAGTTATATAAGACGGTAGAATGTCAGTGAACCATACTATGGTGATTTAATACTCAATTTGCTTCCCAATTGTATTGTTTTTATTTAAATTAATCAAATCTTTTCTGAGTGTCTTCAAACTAAACTAAAATAATCGAATCAACAAATTCTACCTCTCGTCGTCCCTGACAACCATTTTTTTCTACTCTTATTGGATATTATATTATACTATAACCATTATCATACAATGTTCTTCCACTCATCAAAATAATCCTTTACTAAATTTCCATTCTATCCTATTATAAATTTACCTATTGTTTGTTACTAAATTTTATATATTTTGCTGTCGTTTCCTCTTAATCTACTTACTTTAACAAGTATTATTTTTCTGTTACAAAACATTATCTATCGGTATCATTGCACTATTGCATTATGAGAATTTATTCATTTGTTATTAGCAATTATTATTAACTTCTCCTAACTCATTAGATTTTATTTAGTATTTGTTACAAATTTCTTTAACTAACCTTGCTGACCTGACTTACTATACAATGTTACTGGTTTTTAGGCCTATCGTTACACTTTTATCTACTTCTGATTTTAATTTGTTACTACCTGCATTATAATAGAATCCTTCATTTGTTTATGATATGATTATACTAAACCCTTTTGTATCTCGTTAACAATTATAACCCTTCTGGCCTGTTTACAATTATAATCAGCCTACTATCTAAGTACATGTATACAAACATTTAACTATATAAAGTCTAACAAAAGCTTTATAATGACATATGGATAACACACAAAATGAAATTAATTGGTAATTCATTAATGAGTTTAACAACAGCTCTCTAATGTTATATTGACAATACATACTAATTAGTTAATTGGTATTCTTTTAAAAGAATAACTCCACTTGTTACACACAAAAAATAACATAACTATCATGATAATAATACAACATGATACAATGTAATAACGGGTACATTTTTATGAAATAAGTCATGTAAGAACTACTCATTCTCCTCTCATTTAAAACATCAAATATTATAAAATAATTCAAGCTAGTTTTTTACATCATTTGTCAATGTCTGTTGTTTACACCTTTCACTGAACCTTGAGGTTTGTATTTATTAACATTATCAATTTTTTTTTCTTTATACCTTGTATTCTTATTGGGGATAATTCATTTATTCAATTATGGGTTGGGTTTCTGACCTTTTACGAGTGTGGATAATTAGTATTTTTATTTTATTTTAAAACTTATAAATTGATTTATGTAACGTAGGGGACCATATTTTCGTTACGTTACAATATTCGTACTGTGTGATTTCAGCACTCGGCGGTACTGTACGTGCAGCATTGTGGTTAGGCACGAGATTATTATTTATGAAATGTATAATAAATATTAAATAAATTTAATAATAAATACAATTATTAGTGAGTATTATAAGGAATATTTAAAAAAGCCTCTGACTGGCTTGTAAGAAAATGCAAAAAGTGATAATATTACTCAGGCTTTCACGGCCGGTGTCAGATGTATGATTCATGTTATCCATGTTGGTTTTGTAATAAGCCATGGACCATGGCCAAACAGCCCGGATAACATGAATCATACAGTGATAATGTTACTGTTGCTTATAGTTGTCGCTATGTTTAGGTTTGTGGTGACAACTTGCTACATTCCTAAACTGGGCATGTTGTCACTGCTAAGTTTAGGTTCAGGCAGTTATTGTATTTTGGCACCAGCATTTGCCTCATCGAAAAATCATACCCTTATAGTTGATGCCATCACTGAGGTTTCAAAGCCCTGGGTTATCAGCCATACCTTAATCCTGATAACAAAATACCATCCTTGCCCAGATTAGCTCCGTGGTGTTCCAGGCTTGCTTTGATCACCAACAACCATGCAAAAGATTAGCTGTAAGTTCCTAAGTGTGAACTTTCTTGAAGGAGGAGCTTTTTGAATACGTGGATATTGCCCTTTGCAATTGTCAGGCCTGTAGTGGCAAGTTAACTGCAGTGCAGGGGTCGACCCTCTAATGAAGACACAGGTCGATGACTCAGAATTATGTTTTGTTGTGTTGTTTACATCTGTATGGCTGTGTCAACACGCCAGCAAACTGTCATAACCCATGTTCTAGCTGTAAACACTACTTCCAGGAATATCATCTTTACATAATAATGCAAAGAAAATAAATCATTGGACCTCAAATTGAACCATCAGTGGCAGTGAAGTCAATATTTTTATTCAACTAAAAATATGAGTAAAAAATTGAAAAATTAATTTGAATAAAAAATTGAAAAATAAAAAATAAAATAAAAAAGCAGTATTTTAGCTTTTGGGAAAATATTGGAGGGAACTGGTTTTGACACCCGTGGTTGTTTGTATAAATTATGATTGTGTGAATAATCGATATCACACTTGTGAATTAAAATTTATATTTTCTGTGTTATATTATTTATGATAATGATAAATAACAGGATGTTGACACTGATACAAGTCTGTTTTTATTTTGATTGCTCCTTAGAAGATGATACAATACATTATTTGTAGGAGGATGTTCTGAAAGCAAAAGCACAAATGAGTATTGGAACTGATTACCTTGTGTTTCATGACTTGTAAAAGTATGATACATGTATGTTAGTCTCCGCAAATTATATATTGTTGATAGAGTTCAACATCTAAACACTTTTGTTGTGCTTCACTTATTAATAAGCACTGTGTTAATAATGAGTGTCTAGTACAAACTATAGTCCCAGCAACATTCTCCAAAGTTGAAGCTCATGAAATCCAATATTTTTGGGGCAACTAAATGCTCAAATTGTAATTGTTCATACAAAGAAATGCATTTATGACCTAAGAAACTAGTGTTGCTTTGATGTACTTTGTCATCAATTAATCATGTGTGAATTCAAAGCAAAATATATATGCAATTTATTATGCCAATCAGAAGCAACATCGAGACTTAAACAAGTGTTTACAAACAGGGTCCTAACGGGGGTTAGTGAAATGATCATTAAGGTAGCATTTAGAAAATGTAATGCTAGTTAAAAAAAAAAAAAAAACAGTCTATTTGTAATAAACGTAACATATATTCCGGAAACAGGGTATTTTTTGATCTATTGAAATTCCTTGCAGAAAATTGTTAAAGTAGCCATTTTGCATTTTGGATGCAATACAATATGTTGGATACAAAATTTGAATACCAAACTTACATTTATGTTTTCAGAATTATATAAATTATAATTTACATAAATATACATATATATATATATATAATATGATTTACATATTATAATTTATTGGTATAATATTTACATTCATATATTCCTATAAATGTAATACAATATAATTACAATTATCATGATAATAAATTTATTATACTTTATATAATTATTTATAATTTATATAAGTAATTTATATACAAATATATTTATTTTATATGGCACAATGAGAGATGATATAAATAGTTGAATAGTTCTTCTATCAGGTAATCTTTAACACCAAATAAAGGTTACATATGTTTTTTTGTAAAAATGTGAACTTACTTAATTCATCCCTCTTTCTGTAACTTTTAAATCCTCTTTATAATGAATATATAAATACACAAATTTACACACCAAGTATGCACACGAGTTTCCAATTTTATGTAAAGGAAATGTTACACATAGATGGGTTTTGTAAATTTATTGAATCCATCCCGCTTTTGTAACTATATGTCCTCTTTAGACACAAAAGTGTTCTTTATTCCATCATTTTCTAAAACGAAGAGTATCGTAAAACATTAACAAAATATTTTAATTGATGAATAATATGAATGAATGACAATATGAAAGTAATTTTTCTTTCTTTCTCATGACTGCAAACACATCTATTCACAATTAAATGTAGCACATGGTTATTTGTTTCTAATCCATTCTAATCGATTGTTTACTGCAATAATATCAATATGAAATACACACTTAAAAGTTTGTTGACTCTCAAGTGGCAGAATCAGCAGCCTCCAATTTAGCGTGCAGCAGTGCTGCTTCTGCAATATCTAGTTTATAATAGGCCTACATATACTACATCTGTGGTTAGCAGTTGGCTTAATTATGGAAGCTTATTTTCAAATATTTTAAAATAATTTAAAATCTACACATATTTAACTAATTGGTATATTTGATTAATTAAAGTTTGATACATAAAGTTAAAGTCTCGTAGTCCTTATTTAATTTATTATTTTTCACTTGTCACACGTATCTCGACTCTGAGTTTAAATTAACACTGGTTCGTTAAATATTTTTGTTAATTGTTCTATAATTATGATATCTTGTTTGAAGAAAGGTTGTTTATTCCTTTCGAGTAATTATTTGGTTGTAATCCCCGTATGTTCTGAATGTAAGCAGTTTTGTAGACCTCTTGAAGTTCGTTCGCACTTCCGTTGAATTATGTCATCTGTGTAAGTTAGTGTATAGTTTAGACTAAGTTATTTATATAATTCAAACCTTCACGTACCTTTGATGTTGTACTAGAAGTTCAGTCGGTCTCAGTTGATTAATAAACTGTCAAGTTTTTCTGTAAAACAGTATAATAGTGCTGTTAGTGTTTAAGTGAGCACTTATGAATTTTACCTGGGCGCCATATGGAATTTCGTGAGAAATATTCTATAAAAAGAATTCTTTTGAATAATCGAATGATTAATTTTGATTGATTATAAGTTAGTAATTGATTGAGTGGTTGAATCACTATCAGGAATTAATTTCCATTTTATCTGTTTATTAGATTTTAACTGTTGGTGGTTAACTTGCCTGAATTGTAGCCAACCTTCCTGGTTGCTTGCCTTGAAATCGCAACTCATTAACTATAGTACGGGACACAGCATTGTAAGCTTCGAGGTGATGCAATAGTAACTGCGGTATTGCCATGTCGCTTCACTCACACTCACGGGCGCGTTTCACTACGAAGCCAAACAAACAACGTCAGCGCATTCACATACAATAGAGATAACACACACACACACACACACACACACACACACACACACACACACACACACACACACACACACACACACCTCACGCTTCTACATCGGTGAGCTACTACGATCAAAGAGAATACGTCAGCGCATTATCGTACAATAAAGATAACACACACACACACACACACACACACACACACACACACACACACACACACACACACACACACACACACACACACACACACACACACACACACACACACACACACCACAAGTCCTCTTCTTTCCACTGTTTTTTTCTTTCTTTATATAATTTTTGTGTTGTTTTCAATTTTGTAAGTAATTATTTTCTTTATTCTTTAGTAATATGACAATTCTCTTTACATTTTAGTTGTTTTTAAAACAGTCGTTACATTATATGTTATTTAATGAAAAACTTCATTTTTAAAAATTTAGTAAAGAAAAATTATACACATTATAATAAAAAATATACACAAAAATTTAAGCATTATAATTATTTTTAAATTCTTTCAATCAGAACTGGATTCGCTATCTTCTGAACTTTCTTCTGTCACTGCAATCACCATACGTTCTATAGCCAAATCTCTAGGGCATTCTTTCTGGTAATCGTCCTTTTGAAGCTCTTCGGAATGTTGGACGCATTTTCTCCAGTCTTCAACCGTTACTTTAGCTATCGCTTCGTCCATCAGTCTTTCAAGGTCGACCATTTTAAAAGTATTATTTCGATCGGCCACATATCCTTTCACCTGTGCCCACACCAACTCAATTGGGTTGTAATGTGCATGATAAGGTGGAAGGCGTACAACCTCATGACCCATTTCGTAGGCTATTTGATCAATTTCATATATTTTCAGCGCATTTTTTATTTCGTTTTTGTTTAGCAATTGAGCCCTCGTATCTTGCATAGAAAATTCAATTTTATGATTTCTCAACCATTCTTGAATTTCCAATTTTCTCCAGTTTGATTTAGGAGCTTTCTCAGCAAGTGCGGAATGATAACTCGCGTTATCCATTACTATGACAGAGCTTTCTTCCAGTAAATAGAGGAAGTTGACGAACCACTCTTTAAAA
The DNA here is from genome assembly GCA_034769895.1 of Magicicada septendecula. NCBI lineage: Eukaryota > Metazoa > Arthropoda > Insecta > Hemiptera > Cicadidae > Magicicada > Magicicada septendecula. Next base: position 266,159,232 of record CM068368.1, on the reverse strand, counting down.
AGTTTCGAATTCATTTCGTTGTGGTAATCTGTATTTAATGAAGATTTTTGTGCGTGGAAAATTAATTTGCATTCCTTCACGAACCCTGTTTCAGCTGACCCCGCATGAAGTACAATTAATCTCCCACCTTTTCCGACTGGCACTTTTAAACCACCCCTTTCCTCTGGGTCCTGCCAAATCATTGATTTGCTGTGATTTTGGTTCACCCATGTCTCGTCCAAATAAAATATGGGCCTTTTTAAAATGCCATTCCGAATTTGATGCATTTTTCTCAGAAAAGTAGCGCGAGCACAAGCAATATTTACTCTTTCCATTAAAAATTTTCGGCCGTCATTACACTTTTTATATTTAAATCCAATCTGTTTCAAAATTCGCTGCACTGATTTCTTGGAGCCCCTAAAATTTATTTGTTCAGCCAACTGCTGTTGGATTTTTCCAGATGTTGGGTATTCTCCACGTTCATAAAAACTAAAAACACATCTTCGCACAACATCTTTGTCGAAGTTGTCCAAATTTGTTATTGTCGGCTTCTTTTTAAAATGCTTCCGCGGCGTACCAAACTTTGGTTCATTTCCTTCACACTTATCTGCGTCTCGCTTTACGCCTTGAACTGTCGATCGACTTACTCCACAAGCTTCGGCAGTCAACTCTTGAACCCTTTTAAAAGTCAACGTTTCAACCTTTTCTGGATCGTCCGCGAGACTCTGTAAAAAGTTGTAAACATTGGCAATGATGTGTTTTCCTTGCTTCCCTAAGTCCTTTTTACCAGATCTTCCTCTGTTTGATGACATTGTAGGAGTTTGAGGAGCCTCAACAATTTGTAAATTATTATCATTCATCGTGAATAAGCCTTATATAATTATTAAATAACGGCAATAATACAACATAACAAAAATAATTAATAAAAAGTTTAAACGCGTAATCCTAGAGCTACTGAATGTAATATGTACGTGGGTAATGTTGAGAAGATGGAGATGTTTATCATGTAGCAAGTGGAATGACATGTCAATGGACTGTGAAGTGTTTGCAACAGACCTCCTCTCCCCACCGTTACCTACGCATACCATGTGTAACGCGCGACAACGCTGTAGGGCGAGGGGCGAGGAAGAGCTGTTACTATTGCGTCACCTCGAAGCTTACAATGATGTGTCCCGTACTATAGTAAAAAAGAAGTAATCACTTATTTAAATAATTGCTGACACTATTTGTTAATTCACAATTCATTGGTTTATTATTCACTCTATGCTTGGTTTAATTAAATACATTCAGTTTAATACAACACACGGATTACAAATCATCTGGCTTTCAATTTTCTTAACTCAGTCTGTTTGCTGTGACAACTCTAACCATAATCGAATGATTATTTATAAATATTAGCTATCTCAAGGGTGACTTCTTTTAATTTACAGAATAAAACGCCACTGCTCCACTTTACAATGCTATTACAAAACACTAGATTATTAGGTTAGACACCTTTAGTTATTGAAATTAATTAACGAAAAGTTCGTTTAATCTGGACAAATTTTAGGTTAGTTAGGATAACGTTATTACATGAAATCTTATGTCGGAATATTATAATTCCTCTAAATAAAGTTGATACAGTGCTTAGTACTTATTGTATTATTGTTTCTTGTGTCAGTATACAGGTGTATTATATTATACTGCTAACAGCTTACTCGTAAACAATGTAAATATATACACGGTACTACCTGATTAATAATCTCAATGATTATTTATTAACACTCCTCATGATCTGGTACACTGATCGTGGTTACACTTCACTTACTTCGCACATGAATGATATTATTTTCTTCTTGAATGACTATTTAATTGGTTATGTACGATACTTAACCTCGTTTTCTAACACACACTTCTAGTAAAAGTATCACTACTGATATCGATGCACTGTTATTTAATTACACTTCTTACTTCTGGTTGATTATAAAATTTTGATGAGAATTCGGCCTGGATTAGTTGTTGTTGATTGAGTGGAAAGAGACAAAATGCTTCTTTGTTTACAATTACGTTCGTATATATACTTTTCTCCGACAGCCGCTAGGTAGTGTTCCCTCGTCTCTAAAGTCGTTAGTGATTGATAGAAAATGATGTCATGATGACGTAATTCTATTTATAACCATTACATAATTGTATTGGGAGCGTCTGATTTCAATGTTACTAGTATTTGTTGTATTTATTCGAAATTCACCAAATTTATGAGGCTAACGTTAATATCTCAGTTATTACAATTACAATTCAGGTTCTACTATTAGCATTGTAAAGCTTGTTTATTTCTCTTTATTTTGACATGTCTTGGTGACAGTTTGGTCATAGTTTTCTTTAACAATTCTTTATTCTAAACTAAATAATGCATGGTTTACAGGCGTCGTCTGCTATTAACTTTTCTCTTATTCTTCGTTTAATCATTCTTAATTTCTAATTTGAACATGATTATTTCAATGAAAAGAAAACAATATTATACTTAAATGCTGTATCCAGCTGAACAATATTAATTATTAGTATACATTTGTTGATTTTTTATCATAAACTTCCATATTTAACTATTCTTACTTCAATATGACTTTCTTATTTCTTATTCTTATAACATCACTCAAGTAGTGGTGCTTTACATTCTTTTTGTCATTATCATTATTTTACTTCCCTATGCTTATTAGGGTCTCTACCTGATTCTTACTTTTATGACTTAATTGTGTCATTTTTGGTTTGTTATCATTCCTTTACTATGTTTTGTTCCTTGACTAATATTACTTTTCTTTACATATTTTATCTACTTATAATGTTACCTGAATACATTCAGTGGTTACATTGATTGTTATCTTTAATTCATTATAACATGTATTATTGGTTTTCTTATTATCTTTTATTGTTTATGACTAATCATAGTATCGTTCTTTATATTTGTCCTTTTAAATCAGTACTTTGATATGGATCAGCTAATGTGCTGTTTCTATTTACAATACATGATACAAATATCATTCATGTCATCTCTTATCTTACTTATTTTATTTGACTTTATTCTTTAAAGGTTTTATTAAGCTCACTTAACAGTTTATGTGGGAAACTTGTCTTGTCAATTCGTCTTTGTCATTCTGTTTGTTTATGTTGTAGTGTCATATTATGCAGATAGTGGATTTACCACTGTTCACTTGAATTTCTTCTCGCCTTTCATTCTTTATTGGTTTATTATGTTTACTGTTACATTCTTCCTGGTTACTCATTTATAGTTATTTTAGTATCATTCACCCTTCTGGTGTTCATTATTATTATGGAACGTTTTGTGACGTTACAATATATGTTAACAAATTCACTTACTCATGTTTATTTTTATTTATAAAAGTATTAACAAACAAACATATATCTGGTTTTGTTTACATTTACTAACTTTAGACACGTGTGTCCAACACACCATAATTATGGTACTTACCATAATCTGAAAGGCCTGTTGTTTCTATCTTATTATTGGTTAAGGGTCCAGGGTTTTGACTCAGCGTGAATGCTGACTGAGATAGGCATTGAAATAAAGATACGGTCATGTGAAAACATCAAATATCAATATCAGTTTATTTTCTTTTCATGTGTACACCGGACTGTTTCTTTAATGACAATGGCCAATTGTACAACCAAGAAATCAAAATGGCGGCCTTTACTTACATTACAATTCTTTTATTACAAAATTATTTTATCGATTCTTACTCGTCATGTTACCAAATTTTCTGTTACCTATGCAGCTGCTTTATTATCAAAATGACTCTAATTATATTCGCTTAAGCGAAACGCAAACCAACGCCCCGCTTGGCTGTCGACAATTACCATTCACTCCCTACTTCCACACTCTCACTCATTCTTATTACATTATTTTATTTAGGTTATACATATATCTGATATTTGGGTAAAAGAGCTCTTTAAATTGAATTTGGTTTTGCACTTTCCTGTTTTGTAAACTAGAAGTTCTTGACGATGGCTCACATGTTGCCTTCACAGAAGTGGCGTGGTTACATTTTGGTTATTAGTCACTGACTCTAAGTTTTAATTTTGAAAACAAACTATTGTGCACTGTCTTACTTTCTCTTCTGACTGGTTTGTAACTACATATATAGATTACATTTTGAATTGTTAAAACAACTAGGCCGGTATAAACTGCCGGCTGCCTTTAGCAAGGTGTTACCGCTGATGCGGAGTTGTGTAGACTGGGACAAACACTACGCAACTTTACGTATGTGTGTGTGTGCATACGTCATTGTTCTTTGTCTTTCGTTAAATAAACGCCCTGTTTATTACGTATTTTATGCACATCATTCTTTTGTTAATGACGTTTGGCGTTGTTGGCCAATGAAACAGACGTATCTAGAGCTGGTATTTGTTTGTGTAACCATTTTAAGTGTTCTTATTCGCACGTACACTGTTGACCTTGGAATTATTTTGTTGTCTCGAAACTGCGTCGTTGCAGGCAAAACCAGGGAAATTGTATTACCCATACAAATGAATGTAAAAAACATCGAAATACAATAATTTGCTACCTTGTATACCATAAATTTGACATCAGGTTTTTCGTACTGTCACAAAACCCCCTCAATGAAAGGTTTTGTGTCGAGACACAAAAACTTTCATTGACTCATTCACACTTTTCTAAAAGGATCAGCCCAGATATGGAGCCACAACCCCCTGTAGTGTTACCATAAAAGAAATTCAATCACTTACCCTTGGTCCAATGAGGATGTTCGCACCTTCTGACCTTACTGGACTTCTCCGGAGAGATCCCTACACCATAAGCCAATGAGGCACTTTACGCTCCTGTTCTGACGCACTGGCCAGCTCAGGACTGCGGTCACAACACCACCAAACTCTGAAACATGCAATATAAAATTTTAAAATAGTGGCCTTCTCTATATCCATATCCACAACTGACATGTTTCCTCTTAGTGCGTTGGTTTGCGTCTTGGGGCATTGGTTTGCTTAATTCTACAATTTTCAAACAATGTATAACAAGAGTTAGGATAGACCATTCCTTCTCTTTTTAATAACCCGGTATTTAGTACAACTTTCTGACTCCAGTCAATTATATTTACTCTCTTTACCACATGGAAACATTTATTCTTAACCTAAACAGAAAACACATTTTACTTTTCTAGCAACAACCATTAACTCTACTATTTTACTTCATATAACCTTATAATATCTATATATCATGGCAAACAACTTTAAAGCTCTCTAAATTCTTTACGACCTTTTCTTTACGTCTAATTCCTCTATAACAGAATCATTATCATAGATTTGCTAACCAACATAAAATTTATCATTATTACCGTCACTACCTCGTAGTAACCTCCTGACCTATTGTACCATCAACATAATACAACATAATAGAACATTGTACATTAAACATTAAACACTAACATTGAACAATTCACATTACTTAATTCATATTTACATAACTTGTAGCAAAACTTTAATAAGACATTACTATTTTTATCAACTCCCTATTCAACTTTTAGTATTCAACATTTGTTATATCCTTAGATTCTATACAAAAAATTTTCAAATTTATCATTACCTTTCTGTTACCTCACCTTTCTACCATGAATTCTCCCTTTTCTAACCTTTTTATCCTTATTAGTTTGGGTGACTCTCTATTATTCATTTTTCTCTATATCTTATTTTGGCATTTGTCAATCTAACCTTACTCACCTCTTTTTTCTACTAACAACCGCTTCTAACCATTAACATAATATGACACCAATATCTCTATAATAACCCCCTTCACTAATCCCATTTAAAACCTCTGGCACCGCTCATTTTTTGTAAAAGGATGTATGTTACCTACCTGGCCGTATCCATTCCTAACCATTTGCCCTCCTCCAAATATCGGCAAACACTCTAACCCCAAATTGCTCCGCCTGCCACAACGCTGCACGCTGGTCCTTTGCCACGTCGCTTGTTGATCACTCCTTACACCGGATCCTTACTACAAAATATCATCATCATCAAATATAATTATACCATTCACATTACTCACCTTTACATACAATCACTAACCACTGTGTCCCTAAAATATCTAATACCTCTTTATATATTATCAGTATCTCAACATTCTTATTTTCACTAACTCCCATTAACTCTATTTAACTAACTCCAATGCCCTTATTTATCACTATTCCCAAACCTCTTTACAACATTTCACCTTAATATACCACTAGAAAATTCATCACTTACCTACTAACAACAATACATCTCCAGATCCAAATATATTATATGCATAATCATTTACTAACCCTTTAGAATCTAAATTCCATAATATCATTTCAAAATCATTATTAAACTTCCTTCAATTATTTAAAATTCTACAATACATGTTTACATAAAAAATACATAAAATACACAACAGCAAAATTACACAAATACATTGACATTAATATACACAAAAATATACAATCCACATTATCATCTTATCATTTACCAAAATCAGTTTATAGGCAGTCCATCTTAAAAAACACTGTTCACATAATTAAATGTTTATAAACACAATAAAATGTTTACCCTCCATCGTCAAATAACAATTGAATCTTAAAACTATATACATCGTTTATTATTGAATCTCTTATATTCATATCATCAATGTACATACTATTCAAATTTTTATAATTTTCCACAATCTCATATAACTCATGATCGGGTATGTTTCTGTCACCTTCAGTAAAATCAGTCATAATTCGGTATTTTGTAAAGTCATCATTGTTATCAACATCATCTCCTACTACCTCAGTTTCAATACAAAGTAAGTTTTTATTATATTTATCACTTCTCTCTCCACCTAACCTTCCCATAAACTCTTCATAATCTCTATTTACTCTGTATAACTCCATCTCCCAATTATCACACAACTCTCTTTCACAATATCTCCCATCATAACCCCAAATCACATTCTCTCTCTCAATGTATGCAGGGGACACTACAACTTTTTTCTCGCACCACCTATCAGGTGCACAAAAAATCCAGGGACAACTATTCACAGACCTTTTGTCTCCCAAATCTACATCGAAGGCACTCTTGTCCTTCCTAAAAACATATACATCACCCCCTACTTCATCATTAAGGGAAAAATCTAACCCCTGCAATTCCCTTACAATTATACCTTCTCTACACACTCTCTTTAACCCTTCAAAACACACTTTCATTCCATTCTTATCATATTCTATTCCCCATAAAACCTCATTCTTACTACCAACATCCCCACTATTATCTCCTATTACTATATTTTTATTTATTTTATCGTCATTTCCACTACTACTTACCTTGTCATCTTTGTTCAATTCAAATTTGTTTATTACTTTCTCATTTTCTAATTCTATTTTGTCTAACCGTGTCTCTATTGAACTTAATCTTTCGTCCCAATTGCAACCTTGTTTCTTAATTTCTTTTTTAATATTGCTAAATTGTACATCAAACTGATTTAATTTCTCATTAAAATTATCTAATTTAGTATCAAATCTGATGCTCTGCTCATTGAAAAGCAGTTTCATCATTTTTATTATGTCATTTTCTTCCATTCTGTTATTTACTATAGGCATTGACTGTTCGCCTTCTCGCATAATTTGTGATTCCGTCATGCTCGTTTCGTTATCATTTGCCATTATAAAAAATGTTAATGATTTGTTGCTTTATATTTGCGTTACCACCTAACCTACAATCGCATCCTTAGTTTCAATGCCCACTCTGGCATCATTCAGGCTTATTATATAAAATACAACAGGATATATTTTTATATAGTCCCTGTTCGGGCGCCATTTGTTATCAAATTCACTTACTCATGTTTATTTTTATTTGTAAAAGTATTAACAAACAAACATATATCTGGTTTTGTTTACATTTACTAACTTTAGACACGTGTGTCCAACACACCATAATTATGGTACTTACCATAATCTGAAAGGCCTGTTGTTTCTATCTTATTATTGGTTAAGGGTCCAGGGTTTTGACTCAGCGTGAATGCTGACTGAGATAGGCATTGAAATAGAAGATACGGTCATGTGAAAACATCAAATATCAATATCAGTTTATTTTCTTTTCATGTGTACACCGGACTGTTTCTTTAATGACAATGGCCAATTGTACAACCAAGAAATCAAAATGGCGGCCTTTACTTACATTACAATTCTTTTATTACAAAATTATTTTATCGATTCTTACTCGTCATGTTACCAAATTTTCTGTTACCTATGCAGCTGCTTTATTATCAAAATGACTCTAATTATATTCGCTTAAGCGAAACGCAAACCAACGCCCCGCTTGGCTGTCGACAGTTACCATTCACTCCCTACTTCCACACTCTCACTCATTCTTATTACATTATTTTATTTAGGTTATACATATATGTGATATTTGGGTAAAAGAGCTCTTTAAATTGAATTTGGTTTTGCACTTTCCTGTTTTGTAAACTAGAAGTTCTTGACGATGGCTCACATGTTGCCTTCACAGAAGTGGCGTGGTTACATTTTGGCTATTAGTCACTGACTCTAAGTTTTAATTTTGAAAACAAACTATTGTGCACTGTCTTACTTTCTCTTCTGACTGGTTTGTAACTACATATATAGATTACATTTTGAATTGTTAAAACAACTAGGCCGGTATAAACTGCCGGCTGCCTTTAGCAAGGTGTTACCGCTGATGCGGAGTTGTGTAGACTGGGACAAACACTACGCAAATTTTACGTATGTGTGTGTGTGCATACGTCATTGTTCTTTGTCTTTCGTTAAATAAACGCCCTGTTTATTACATATTTTATGCACATCATTCTTTTGTTAATGACGTTTGGCGTTGTTGGCCAATGAAACAGACGTATCTAGAGCTGGTATTTGTTTGTGTAACCATTTTAAGTGTTCTTATTCGCACGTACACTGTTGACCTTGGAATTATTTTGTTGTCTCGAAACTGCGTCGTTGCAGGCAAAACCAGGGAAATTGTATTACCCATACAAATGAATGTAAAAAACATCGAAATACAATAATTTGCTACCTTGTATACCATAAATTTGACATCAGGGTTTTCGTACTGTCACAAAACCCCCTCAATGAAAGGTTTTGTGTCGAGACACAAAAACTTTCATTGACTCATTCACACTTTTCTAAAAGGATCAGCCCAGATATGGAGCCACAACCCCCTGTAGTGTTACCATAAAAGAAATTCAATCACTTACCCTTGGTCCAATGAGGATGTTCGCACCTTCTGACCTTACTGGACTTCTCCAGAGAGATCCCTACACCATAAGGCCATGAGGCACTTTACGCTCCTGTTCTGACGCACTGGCCAGCTCAGGACTGCGGTCACAACACCACCAAACTCTGAAACATGCAATATAAAATTTTAAAATAGTGGCCTTCTCTATATCCATATCCACAACTGACATGTTTCCTCTTAGTGCGTTGGTTTGCGTCTTGGGGCATTGGTTTGCTTAATTCTACAATTTTCAAACAATGTATAACAAGAGTTAGGATAGACCATTCCTTCTCTTTTTAATAACCTGGTATTTAGTACAACTTTCTGACTCCAGTCAATTATATTTACTCTCTTTACCACATGGAAACATTTATTCTTAACCTAAACAGAAAACACATTTTACTTTTCTAGCAACAACCATTAACTCTACTATTTTACTTCATATAACCTTATAATATCTATATATCATGGCAAACAACTTTAAAGCTCTCTAAATTCTTTACGACCTTTTCTTTACGTCTAATTCCTCTATAACAGAATCATTATCATAGATTTGCTAACCAACATAAAATTTATCATTATTACCGTCACTACCTCGTAGTAACCTCCTGACCTATTGTACCATCAACATAATACAACATAATAGATCATTGTACCTTAAACATTAAATACTAACATTGAACAATTCACATTACTTAATTCATATTTACATAACTTGTAGCAAAACTTTAATAAGACATTACTATTTTTATCAACTACCTATTCAACTTTTAGTATTCAACATTTGTTATATCCTTAGATTCTATACAAAAAATTTTCAAATTTATCATTACCTTTCTGTTACCTCACCTTTCTACCATGAATTCTCCCTTTTCTAACCTTTTTATCCTTATTAGTTTGGGTGACTCTCTATTATTCATTTTTCTCTATATCTTATTTTGGCATTTGTCAATCTAACCTTACTCACCTCTTTTTTCTACTAACAACCGCTTCTAACCATTAACATAATATGACACCAATATCTCTATAATAACCCCCTTCACTAATCCCATTTAAAACCTCTGGCACCGCTCATTTTTTGTACAAGGATGTATGTTACCTACCTGGCCGTATCCATTCCTAACCATTTGCCCTCCTCCAAATATCGGCAAACACTCTAACCCCAAATTGCTCCGCCTGCCACAACGCTGCACGCTGGTCCTTTGCCACGTCGCTCGTTGATCACTCCTTACACCGGATCCTTACTACAAAATATCATCATCATTAAATATAATTATACCATTCACATTACTCACCTTTACATATAATCACTAACCACTGTGTCCCTAAAATATCTAATACCTCTTTATATATTATCAGTATCTCAACATTCTTATTTTCACTAACTCCCATTAACTCTATTTAACTAACTCCAATGCCCTTATTTATCACTATTCCCAAACCTCTTTACAACATTTCACCTTAATATACCACTAGAAAATTCATCACTTACCTACTAACAACAATACATCTCCAGATCCAAATATATTATATGCGTAATCATTTACTAACCCTTTAGAATCTAAATTCCATAATATCATTTCAAAATCATTATTAAACTTCCTTCAATTATTTAAAATTCTACAATACATGTTTACATAAAAAATACATAAAATACACAACAGCAAAATTACACAAATACATTGACATTAATATACACAAAAATATACAATCCACATTATCATCTTATCATTTACCAAAGTCAGTTTATAGGCAGTCCATCTTAAAAAACACTGTTCACATAATTAAATGTTTATAAACACAATAAAATGTTTACCCTCCATCGTCAAATAACAATTGAATCTTAAAACTATATACATCGTTTATTATTGAATCTCTTATATTCATATCATCAATGTACATACTATTCAAATTTTTATAATTTTCCACAATCTCATATAACTCATGATCGGGTATGTTTCTGTCACCTTCAGTAAAATCAGTCATAATTCGGTATTTTGTAAAGTCATCATTGTTATCAACATCATCTCCTACTACCTCAGTTTCAATACAAAGTAAGTTTTTATTATATTTATCACTTCTCTCTCCACCTAACCTTCCCATAAACTCTTCATAATCTCTATTTACTCTGTATAACTCCATCTCCCAATTATCACACAACTCTCTTTCACAATATCTCCCATCATAACCCCAAATCACATTCTCTCTCTCAATGTATGCAGGGGACACTACAACTTTCTTCTCGCACCACCTATCAGGTGCACAAAAAATCCAGGGACAACTATTCACAGACCTTTTGTCTCCCAAATCTACATCGAAGGCACTCTTGTCCTTCCTAAAAACATATACATCACCCCCTACTTCATCATTAAGGGAAAAATCTAACCCCTGCAATTCCCTTACAATTATACCTTCTCTACACACTCTCTTTAACCCTTCAAAACACACTTTCATTCCATTCTTATCATATTCTATTCCCCATAAAACCTCATTCTTACTACCAACATCCCCACTATTATCTCCTATTACTATATTTTTATTTATTTTATCGTCATTTCCACTACTACTTACCTTGTCATCTTTGTTCAATTCAAATTTGTTTATTACTTTCTCATTTTCTAATTCTATTTTGTCTAACCGTGTCTCTATTCAACTTAATCTTTCGTCCCAATTGCAACCTTGTTTCTTAATTTCTTTTTTAATATCGCTAAATTGTACATCAAACTGATTTAATTTCTCATTAAAATTATCTAATTTAGTATCAAATCTGATGCTCTGCTCATTGAAAAGCAGTTTCATCATTTTTATTATGTCATTTTCTTCCATTCTGTTATTTACTATAGGCGTTGACTGATCGCCTTCTCGCATAATTTGTGATTCTGTCATGCTCGTTTCGTTATCATTTGCCATTATAAAAAATGTTAATGATTTGTTGCTTTATATTTGCGTTACCACCTAACCTACAATCGCATCCTTAGTTTCAATGCCCACTCTGCCATCATTCAGGCTTATTATATAAAATACAACAGGATATATTTTTATATAGTCCCTGTTCGGGCGCCATTTGTTAACAAATTCACTTACTCATGTTTATTTTTATTTGTAAAAGTATTAACAAACAAACATATATCTGGTTTTGTTTACATTTACTAACTTTAGACACGTGTGTCCAACACACCATAATTATGGTACTTACCATAATCTGAAAGGCCTGTTGTTTCTATCTTATTATTGGTTAAGGGTCCAGGGTTTTGACTCAGCGTGAATGCTGACTGAGATAGGCATTGAAATAAAGATACGGTCATGTGAAAACATCAAATATCAATATCAGTTTATTTTCTTTTCATGTGTACACCGGACTGTTTCTTTAATGACAATGGCCAATTGTACAACCAAGAAATCAAAATGGCGGCCTTTACTTACATTACAATTCTTTTATTACAAAATTATTTTATAGATTCTTACTCGTCATGTTACCAAATTTTCTGTTACCTATGCAGCTGCTTTATTATCAAAATGACTCTAATTATATTCGCTTAAGCGAAACGCAAACCAACGCCCCGCTTGGCTGTCGACAATTACCATTCACTCCCTACTTCCACACTCTCACTCATTCTTATTACATTATTTTATTTAGGTTATACATATATCTGATATTTGGGTAAAAGAGCTCTTTAAATTGAATTTGGTTTTGCACTTTCCTGTTTTGTAAACTAGAAGTTCTTGACGATGGCTCACATGTTGCCTTCATAGAAGTGGCGTGGTTACATTTTGGCTATTAGTCACTGACTCTAAGTTTTAATTTTGAAAACAAACTATTGTGCACTGTCTTACTTTCTCTTCTGACTGGTTTGTAACTACATATATAGATTACATTTTGAATTGTTAAAACAACTAGGCCGGTATAAACTGCCGGCTGCCTTTAGCAAGGTGTTACCGCTGATGCGGAGTTGTGTAGACTGGGACAAACACTACGCAAATTTTACGTATGTGTGTGTGTGCATACGTCATTGTTCTTTGTCTTTCGTTAAATAAACGCCCTGTTTATTACGTATTTTATGCAGATCATTCTTTTGTTAATGACGTTTGGCGTTGTTGGCCAATGAAACAGACGTATCTAGAGCTGGTATTTGTTTGTGTAACCATTTTAAGTGTTCTTATTCGCACGTACACTGTTGACCTTGGAATTATTTTGTTGTCTCGAAACTGCGTCGTTGCAGGCAAAACCAGGGAAATTGTATTACCCATACAAATGAATGTAAAAAACATCGAAATACAATAATTTGCTACCTTGTATACCATAAATTTGACATCAGGTTTTTCGTACTGTCACATATATTATGATTATATGTTATATACTTTTATATCATAGTATGACAGTGCATAAGGTACAGTATGTTCCTTCTTAATAGTAGAGCAGCTTTTTAAAATTCAAGATAAATTATTCTTTGTAATGTATACTCTTCCTTCAATGGATGCTATAGAATTCATAATTGCTGCATTGTCACTATTGATGACTAGCCATACTGCTAGTCATCCTATCAAATAAGTCTTTTCAGTATCTCCATCATTTTCAAGTCCTAATCAATTACCCACTAAATTGCATACTAACATTTAAAAAAAATGCATTTAACTTTTTTAATATTGCAGGCCCTCAAGACATTTGCCTATTATGACAGATATCCTCTGCTGAAACCAGAAGACATTGGAGAGGCAGTATTGTATGCATTAAGCCAACCGCCATACTGCGCCATCAATGAGATACTTCTTGAACCTCAGTTAGCTCCAATTTGAGGACAATAATAAATACATAAATCATTGTACTTTTGTGAACATAAGGGACTTTTATAAGTTTATAAGAAACTATGTATAAAATGTTGCCTTTTATCAGGAACTACTTAGTTATATTTTATATACAGTACTTAGTGTGACTTTTCTTAGCCTACTCCAGAATTAGTTTTTCATATCTCACAGTCCATGATGTGTCCAAGTATCACTGAGGATCTGTATACACTATATAAAAATTAAAAACTTTGTCGAATTTTGTTGCTTCTCTGCTATATACACTTTTCCCTCGAACGAGGCCTTTCGGTTTCACAGCCATTATCAAGTTAATAATTTGATATAATATAATAATTAAGAAAAGTGTATATAGCAGAGAAGCAACAAAATTCGACAAAGTTGTTATGAAGACTGCTAACATAGAGAAAATAACTGATAAAAATTAAAAGATTTAAATTTTGTACACTTTGAAAAAATGTTTATCTAAAATATTGAGTGTTCCGTGTCGGAATAGTATATACAAATCATTAAAATATTTTTTGTGTTTCATACATTCTGCCTATGGAATTTGAATGTGTATGCATGGAATAGGACATGTGAATAAAATAAATTTGAATTATTGTGTCTGTAAATACTAATAATTTAGTTGTTGTAGTTTAAGTGAATGTAAAGTTTACATTAAACTGAAAATTATTTCTGATCACATTTTTCTATGCCCCATACACATCATGCTTTCTCGTTATAGGAGTGTAACATGTATTGGAAATTCTGCACTCTCTAATATCATGTCACACTGTAACTGCTACAACAGATATCTTGATTCAGGGATACTTTCCAACAATACATAAGAAATAAACTTTGTCACATGGAAAGAAACTGGCCATTTTTTTTTTTTTTGAAAAACTGGCAACTGATTGGAAAAAGACAAAATCAGTTGTGTAGCTTCGAATTGTGTAGTAAAGCAGTGCTGGTTGGTAGGAAGGAGGAGCTGTGAATTCAGTTAGAGTGAATGTAAGTTCAGTTGTTCATGCCTGCCACCTCTTTTATTCAATTTCCTGTAAAACTCCTCTTGGCCAACTGACATAATAGGTCTCACCTATTGAGTTGTACAGAGTTACAAATTGCAAAATCTAACAGCTCTTATGCTTGAATAAAATTAATTTACAAACATCATACATTAAATTCTTGGATTTCGTTTTCCATGATCTGTCTGTTACTTAACTAAATATAATTACTTCACTACCGACTCGGAACACAAAGTTTTTTATGGGTAAAAAGTAAAAGTTTTACCTTATAACCTGAACCGGTTTTTGCTTTTAAAAAGCTCTGAAGATAATTACAATCAGCCTCTGAAGAAGCTTTTTAAAAGCGAAAACCAGTTCAGGTTATAAGGTAAAACATTTACGTTTTTACCCATACAAAACTTTGTGTTCCGAGTTGGTAGTGAAATAATTATATTTTGATCATATATTAATAAACAACATTAATGATCTAATTCGTTAATTAATTGGGTAGTCTATTTAATTAGTCTGTAACTGTGGTGCACTCAGCAGTCAGAAATTGTGTTTTTAATTTCTTAATAATGATTACCAAATGGGCAAGTTTACAGTGTGCTTCATTATTATAGCTTCAAATCTGGCAAAATTATTTTAGAAATTTTCTGGATTAATGCATTAATACACAAGCACACTGGTGTAGTGGAAAGGAAGAAAGTTGGTAGCCACATGAAAGTATTGGATAGGTTTACAATGAGCTAAACAATGATAATCTACTTTAAAGTAATTTTTGATAATTTTGTTCTTTATTCTGAATTAATTTAATGCGCATTTTATATAAGTAGTCTAACGGGCTAGAAATCTAAAATGAAATAAAAATTAACAATACTTTTCAAACAACTTATTTACACATAGGAAAAAATAACAATTCCAAAACAAATATTATAGAAATAAAAAACAAATACATCTGCATAAATTATTTGTAATAATAATTTTCCTACATATATAATATTCACAACTACAGTAAACCATATAATTTATGAAATCTGTATGGCTTTTAAACTCACTTCAACATACAGTAGTTAATGTTATTTACCATTTGGAGTGCAGTAATGCTCTCTTATACATTTATAATATTCAGTTCATTCACTTTTCTTTACAACTGTCTCCTATTGGATATTATTGTTCACAAATTTTTTTAACTGAATGATTTAACCTATAAATTAACAAAAATTATAGGTATTAGATACTACCCAGAATTATGCACTACTACATTTAATACAGTTACCTTTGACTATTTGTTCTGAAGTTTAAACAATATATGCTGTTTTCTATATGCTTTGTCATGCAAGTCAGATTCATTGAGATAATATATTTTTAATCCGATAATTACACTCAGCCCATATCTGTGGGTTGCAAAACCCTGCAGTATAGGATGTGGCAAACTTTGCTTTAGGATGGGGTAAAAGGGTTCGCTACTATTGCTAAACCACTACATGAGCTAACAGAAAATAAACAAAACTTCCAGTGATTGAGAGAGTGTGATCAAGAATTCAGAACTTTGAAAATTGCATTATGTTCTCAGCCAATTTTTGTTTTCCCAGCTTCTGCAGGGAAGTACATCATAGACACAGATGCAAGAAAGTCTAGGGGCAGTTTTGTCTCAAGTGCAAAATGGTGAAGAATGAGTAATAGCGTATTACAGCAAGAGGCTTTCTAAATCAGAGAGAAATTATTGTGTTACAAGGAAAGAGTTGCTGGCAATTGTCCAAGTTTTGGAGCACTTCTATAAATATATGGGAGAGAGTTTTCACTATCCACTGACTATGCTGCACTTGCATGACCCCATGAGATTTAAAAGTCCGGAAGGGCAGTACAACTTTAAAAAGTGCAACATCAGTGGGAGTGCCTGCATAGTAACGAAGATGGGTCATCTCGAAGACTGTGCTTGGAAGACTACCGACATTCCCGCAAAAAAGAAGAGAACACAAGCGAACATGTTTGTGCCATCACTAGATTTCCTGGTAGACGGCTGGATGACACAAGATTTTCAACAAGAACAGATGACTGGTGAAGACATTGGACCAATCTTGACAGCAAAACAGGAAGGTCATCGCCCAGATTGGCAAGATGTCTGCCATGGTTCCGAAGTGCTGAAGGGCTACTGGGCACAATGGGAATCTCTTATCCTGGAGAACAGATTGCTGAAGAGGGCTTGAGAAAGTGCAGATGGACAAGACATAGTGGTCATGGAACTGATAGTTCCCCAAAATAAAGTGCAGTCTGTATTGAGGAGATGCATGATGGAATGTCTGGAGGTCATCTTGGTGTCAATAAAACCCTTGACAAAATACGGAAGCGATTCTATTGGCTTCATCTTTGCCACAACATAGGGGAATGATGTTGGACATGTGAAATATGTGCTGCAAGCAAGAGCCCACAAAACTAGAAGCAGGGGTAAAATGAGACAGTATAAAATTTGACTGCCATTCAAAAGAATTACCAAAGACATTGCTGGACCTTTCCCAGTTACTAACAATGGAAACCGGTACATCATGGCTATAGGTGACTATTATACTAAGTGGATGGAAGCTTATGCAATTCCAAATCAGGAGGTTACCACTGTGGCAAAGGCGTTAGTTCACAACTTCTGTTGCCATTATGGACTCCCTATAGAAATCCATAAGGATCAAGGGAGGAATTTTGAGTCAGGAGTGTTTAAAGAATTATGCTGTCTACTCAGAATTCAAAAGACCAGGACAACACCTCTCTCTCCTCAGTCAGACGGAATGGTTGAGAGGTTCAATACAACACTTAAACAGCATCTGTTGTAGGTTGTTGATGAGAACCAAACAGACTGGGACCAGCTTATACCACTATTCCAAATGGCGTATAGGTTATCAGTACATGACACAACTGGTATGACTCCAGCAAAATTGGCGTTTGGGTGGGAAATTCATCTTCCTTGGGACTTGATATTCAGATCACCTGAGACTCAGTCCTACGAGCCACAGAACCATTCCTCACAATTAGAAAAACAACTGCGAGAAATGAATCGTTTGATAAGAGGACGGCTGAAGATTGCCAGTGACAAAATGAAAACTCGGTATGACATTCACAGCAATAGTGTGGGCTTCAAAGAAAGAGATCAGGTTTAGTTGTACAACCCACCTAAACTTCAAACTAACTGGGAAGAACCTTACGCTGTGAAGAAGAGACTCAACGATGTTGTCTCTCTGATTCAAAAGGAAGGACAGCAGAAATTCAAGGTCGTCCACCTAAATCATCTGGCTAAGTATTATTTTAGAGATAGTTTGCCAGTTAGGGATGAACAGGCGGGGGCAGTGTAATGACAGAACTCTCTCGAAGAGTCGAGAGCATCCCTCCACCCGTTTCTCCACTAGCTGAGCAGGTATAGTGTCTCAGGCAAGGCCGCATTTCAACTGTTCTGGAGAGCACTTGAAATATGCATTACTCTGGCATGCCACAGTAAGGATGGAAAGTTATTCTGGAACACCTGCACTACCTATATAAGCAACAGTGTCTGGCTTTATCAGACAGATACAGTGAGTGATTTCTTTAGTGTAGATTGAGTGGTTGTCAAAGTGTGGAAGTGATTACTGTGTTATAATTAACGCAGAACTCTTAATAGTGAACATTATTATTGCATGTGGACAAATTTAACTTGAATTACTGTATGAGAGTATCTTGTTGATTTCAAATTATTATTTGTGACTCATTAAAGCTGGTAATTAGTGATTTCATTGGTGTCTGTATTTTGTTTTCCAGTGTACCATATGACGATTGTGAGACCGTCATAACAGTGTTTTTATTGTAACACCACTCTAAATAGGAATACAACTGCAAATACATAACAAAATGATATAGTTGATCATCTGTACTGGTACTGAATATACTGTATTGTTACTGTCCCCACCAACCCTTTATTAAATGGCCATCCTTCTAAGCAGCCATATTTTATGGAGATCCAAGGCCGCTTAAGACAGGTTTTACTGTATAAGGTTTTTATTTAATTGTTCCACAAAGATATTCTTTAACTATCAAATGACAAAATTTTGGGAAAAAGACAAAGAAAATGTGAAAGACATCAATCCATATCTACACTGGAACTTGTATTACTTCACTCAAGGAGAATTTACAGTAATTACATCGAAGAGGTTATTTTCATTAAAGTATTTCTAATATCAATCTTTTCTATAATGTTGATTGAACTCTTGCTAATCTCTGTATAAAGTTGTCTTAATATTTGAACTACAATACTACTGACATTATTGCAGGTGAAAGTTATTATTAGTGATCATGCTTTTTCCACATTTCACATTACAAAGTGTTTAATACTTTGTAATTAAAATAAACAGACACACATTATACATACACATACATTCTTTTTATTAAAAAGGCTATTGTTGGTTTTTTGCAGGGGCCAAGAGCTATAAACTTTCTAGATTTGAACTGGACTACAATAATCTAATCATCAAATTTTTATATATTTTAACTTAAAGTATCAAGTATCAAAAATTCTCTGACTTTTTTTGGTGTTACAGTGAAGTGATAATGCCCAATTCTTTTGCTAATCCCATTGTCTTACAATACTGGTACAATTATCTCTGTTTAATGCTGGATTCATGACATGCTAGAACATATATTTATGTAATAGTAAGTGATTACCTTGTATGCGGTCCGCCATGTGACTTCTCAAACTTGGTTAACGTTACGCGTTTCAAGGCGTATGCCTCATCATCAGACGTTTAAAAAACCAAAAACACACATATCACACAAAACTGCATTTGTCAAGAAATAAAATTGCAGAAACAAGCATATTATGTGCACATGATGTAGGGTGCGCACCCGTTCAGGTATTGTCTGCTACTGATTGGAACTCGTTGAGCAGTCTCAAAGCAGTATCATACAGGCGGTTAGATACAAAGACCGCATACAAGGTAATCACTTACTATTATATAAAAGTGACTTGGATACCATTACAAAACATGAATATATTTATGTGTTAGTTAAATAAGAAATCCTATCAGATAACATCTTATCTGTTTAGTTCCTGTGTTTGCCATTGTGTTAGATTTATAAGTAACACATCACTGTTTGTTCAAGCTAAACATAAGAAAAATATTAAAGTGCATATTCCCTGACTGTTAGGTTCTTCTTCAAAAACTTAAAAAAAAAACACATGATATAGTTCATATACTGACTATTAATCATCCATAAATTATAAAATACTATATATTTTTATTATGTAATGGGTTTTATAATGTTTTTAGACACACAAGTTTGTTATAAACATTTTTATTTTTACTAAAACAAGTGTAAAAGAGAAAACATAAGGAAAGTACTATAATCAAACTGTTAAAATTAACAAGTCAAAGACAGATTTAAATTTTTTAAGAAAACAAGTAAAATTCTTCTATTTTATGTATTCCATAAAATCAGTTGAAAAAATTAAAATGTCTACTATGGTTAACATTTCAGGAAACTACTGAGTTTGAAGAACAACTTTAAATACATTAACATTATTTGAGAAAGTACAGATTAAATTTAATGTCTTTTAAAAATATTTTCGACAATGGTGAACTGACAAAACAAAATCAAGTTGTATGTTTGAATAAAAAGAAGCAGTAAACATTTTTATATCAATAACTACAAGATACCATTGGTATAAATTTATTTAATTGTATGGCGTACAATCAAACAGTGCATTACATTATCTCGGATGTGGTAACTTTAGAGTTTATTGTTCTTGAGTGTTCATTATTAATCCACAAATTAATCTTAATCTTAACAACATTTAATACACTCATATTTTTAATAGCAACAACTTTTAAGTGAGAGCTTTATCTACAAAAAGCATTTGTTTTAACAAATCGTTTGTAACATCACAGTAAAAAAATACATTTAGTGTTATATTAATGCTCAGTGCTCTAAAATATACTATGCATTACAAAATACTATTTATCTATAAAACAATCCTAGACATTGCTTTACAACATTCTACATGAGATATCAGTTCATAAAATATGGATAAAGAGAATATACTCAGAGCCCATTATCCCATCAGTCTATAAATATCAACAACGTAAACTTAATTGCTACAATTACTTTTATCTCTTTTTATGAATAGTGCCTATCATCTATATAATATTTTACTGTTATAATGACATATTATGACAACATAAAATTTTAATAACAAAATCTGCAAGTAACATGTTTATATATATACTATGTATTGCGTTTCACTTGCTCAGGTTGTAATTTTCATATGTTTTTTCCTTTCATTTGTCCATTGAAGTACAGGATATGTGCAATGTATAGCATATATTTTTAAATGAAGCCAACAAGAAGGTGTGTTACAATATTAAAATATGATACGTACATATTATGCAGTTGTTGACTCTGTTTTTAAACACTGCCTTGTGGTTTAGCACTTAAGCACTTAATGGTTTACTCGTTACAGTATTTTATCTACATTGGATTCTTATGGTTGCTAATGTGAGAGATATATACAATAGCATGAATAGATTTTAACCAGTTTTTTAACCAGCATTTAACGTGTTGCTGCTATATGAATCAGTTCTCAATAGAACTAGTTTCTAATCAATTCAATTCTCTGAAACAAAATTCCACAAATGGTCAAAGATGTAATAGTTATGATAGTCTTTGAATAAAGGGCTGTGAGACGAGAACACCTGTGTGCACTGCAGTATTGCATTTCATGAATGCTTGAGTCACTGTAAGAGACAGTGGAAATAGCATGTTGACTGAAAGTTCAGCAGGCAACTATGAGGATGTAACAGTAAATGAGCCAATAGAATAAAAAGAAACTGAAGACCAAAGCTTGCATGTAGCAATCATTTCTCTAAAAGGCTAGACTAGACTAAAACCAGAGAGAAAAAGCACCTTAACACTTTGATGTTTCTAAACTATATGGTCGAAATAGGCCTATATGCTACCTATATTTTTATGAAGATGTAAGTGCCTTCTTTAAAATAGTGTATACTGTATGTCATTGTGTTGGTTATTTTCCCTGAAATTGCTTTTCAAAAAAGTGATGTTTTGGAAGAAAACAAATTGGCCAAAACTCAGGTTGTTACTAGAAACTCACAATTTGTTAGAAACAGATTATTACATTGCTGAGATAAATAGGGCACTTAAGTTTATTTATTTTTGTGCAAAAAGCTACACAATATTGAAATTAATGTGCATTGTTATTTGGACTATAGTAGTTTGTGAATCACTCAAAACAGGCAATAAGGAAAGTGAAAGTGATTGAGTACTGCACTCACATACAAGAAATAGTTACAGATAAGTGCACTTACATTATTGTTAGTGTTTATTAGTTTATGTATGTTTAATATGTTTTATGGAGTTTATACCATTAAGTTTAATTGTGTTACATTAACTGACTGTTTATATGTTTTCTTCTAGTATTTCATTGACATACTGTTTTCTTTGTAAATTTTATTCATTCAATTTTTTATTTTTATTAATTTATTGATTCTTAGGTTTAAATATGATTGGATTGTATTCAATTCAATTTGTTTTGATTCAATTTACAGGCTTTTAATATTCAACCAGAAATTGGTTTTGAGTTCATTTGTACATAACAGTTGTTAATTAGTAACAGTAATAACTGTTTATTATATATAGCCTATATACATTTGTGATGTTATTCAATTTGTTTCTTCTGGAAGTAGTATAATTTCATATATTCTTTTTAACACCTGACGCACATTTCACTGAAAAATATCAGTATCGTCAGAGGTTTCTAAGTAAATTAATAACATCAATTTAATAATAAGTAAATTGTTATTAATTTACTTAGAAACCTCTGATGATGCTGATATTTTTCAGTGAAACGTGCGTCAGGTGTTAAAAAGAATATACGAAATTATACTACTTCCAGAAGAAACAAATTGAATAACATCACAAATTTATATAATTACTGCAAGAAACGTAGAGTTACTTATATAGAAAATGATATACATATATATATATATATATATATATATATATATATATATATATATATTGTAACGAGTGGATCTTTGCGTTCCTTAGAGCCACACGTTGTGGTCATTAATTTGTAACGAGTAGCTCTGTATGTGCTCTATAAATGTGTATTTCGTGTGTTCGCCTCACACGTTGTAGTCATTACTTTATGTTTATGCTGACGATGTCCGTCGCAATCTCACGAATTACCAGTACTCACGAGTGGGAACCTTACCTGTCCTTTAATATGTGGTTGTATTTCCCGGGTGGCGTCAAATTGTTTAATTTGAAAACAATTAAAAAATAGGACTATCGAGCGTTTGTTCTATGACGGTATGGTGAATTCAAATTACTCCCACCACGTGCGGGTTTATTAATATCGCTGGTAGTTCGCAGAGTTTCCGCTGTCTAGTGCTTACCGTCATTGTCGCTCATCGCTAATGTACACAAATCATATAATACAATTTATTATGAAATAAAGAACAGTGGTTACAACTCTGTACTAGTTTATTAACTTGTGATTAGTTGTTATTCATGTTTATACAAAATTATATATTGTTATTAAACAAAGTTGCTCCGGCAATCATGAGACAATTAATTCCCAAGGTTTGGCGAATGCTTCAGAATGATTTAGTCAGACATGGCGTCTACAACAGTTATTTTAATTTCGTTCAATTATTTTGGGTTCTTGTGGTTACAAAAAAATATAGATATTATACAATAAAGTACACTACCTTACATTACTGGTACTTTGTAACGGTCCAATTTTGTGGGTATTTGTATTTTTAAATTTATTTAATTTTCGGGGATTGACAAAGGTATTGTGTAAATTTTATTCCAATAAACCAGAACACGTGGCAAAGAGAACAGTTTATAACCAAGGCAGCAACGCAATATCGCATTGTGTAATCAGTTGAGGTATGTAGCCACTTCAGATTTCCAAAAACTTTGTTGAATGTGGTCATGTGTCTATACGCATGACACAGGTATACGCGCGGGTGGGGACGCGAAGCAGATCAACCGACGCTGTCGAAAATGGCGCAGAGACGACGTTTTGGTGAGACCTACAACCCGAGCTGAAGGATATGCAAATTAAGGACCGCCTCTTTAGTGACATCAAACCGGAAGCGACTAAATATCGTCGGCGTACACTACAGAAAAAACCACTATGTAGCATGCATATAGCGATTAAACTGCAACAACTCCAGTATGAGCGTCGACGAAATTCGTCCGGCAAGGCATGAAGATCCACCCGCCACAAAGAGACTCTTTGCGCAGTTCGTCCCAAGTAGTACCGGCCGGTGCAACTCGAAGGGGTTACCTCTTCCCAAAATTTTAAAATGTGTCAGTAAAAGTGAACTAGCCGTTTTAAAACCAGTGGCAGTGATGCGAGACTAACAACAGAACACCAACACACCAGTTTTTTTTTTGTTTCGGGACGACTACAAACTTACAACGTGGCGGCCACGAGGTCAACGGATGAACGCGCTGCCGGCTGGGGTTTTATATAATGTACTAAATTAATAAATCAGGGTAACAGGGGTTTTTTTTTTTAAGAATGTGAGAGTGAATGAAAGGCAGGCTGGGCTACCTACAATAGACGTAAGTAATTTAATTTAAGTGTACCATGGTAAGATGTATGAAACAGAGTAACAAAATTTGGAAAACCATGTGAGAAAATTTATTGGAAAAAATGAACCTTTAACGTTGCAATATTTTGATAATTAAAAATCATAATTTCTCTTCATAAAATGTGTAGAGTAAGTCATTTCAACAACCTATGAAACACATGTTTGCGTCTGATGTACGTGCGATCGCATTCTGGACCCAGATAAAGAAAGAACCTTTGCAGGTAGGTGAAAATAATTTGTATTTTGTATTTTATATATTTAAACTGTATTTAAACGTAACAATGGCGCCCGTGACAGGAACGAATTTAATAAATTAAATTCCGCACCTACAAAGAGGCAAACGTGTGTTTTAGGGTTAGCATAACAAAATAAAAATGCGTCATTTACGCAAAGTTAATATGAGATAGAAAGTACATTACAAAAAATTAGATTAATTAAAATATTTTAAATACCAATTATAAAAAATGGCAGATAATAATGAAGTCAGTTTCTCTGACAATCAGATAGAAAGTCAAATAAGTAGCGACTCCGGAATTCAAACAAATGACAGTAGTCTTGAGGAGTCAAAAATAATACAGACAGTTGAGATTCATTCAACACCTATTTTAGGAAATCAAAATAAGAAATCTGATGATGATAATATGTTAACAAGATTGTATAATATGATGTACAATAGTTTAGAAAAACAAGATAGTAATTTTAGAGAATTGAAAGACGAAATGAATGAGAAATTTGAGGTTCAAAAGAACAGTTTGGATGAGCTAAAAAACCAAATTAACGAAATTAATAGATGTTGTAAAAATACCCACTAGTTGAAACAATAAGAACTAGTTTGAATAAATTAGAACAGAGTGTGGAGAGAATGGGAGTAGTTGTAATAAATCCAAATAAGCATAATACAAATGAGAATTATAATGACAAGTGTAACAACGTGATACCAGATAAAGAGTTAACAAATGATAACAATAATGTCGATAATAATGAATGTAATATTGAGAATAGTAATGTGTTTAAAGAGTTAGTATCAGAAAGTGATACGGTGAAAATAAAGAGTGAGAGTACTGATGAAATTGCAGAATGTAGTGATAATGAAATGTTAATGTATGCTTATGAATTAGAGAGAGAGAGAGAAAAAATAGTATAGTGGTAGAATGGGGGCAGAGGGTAAATTTTCCCCTTATTATTTATGATGATGATTTACTGTGTTCACAGGTACTGTTGAAGAAGGGCAAGAGTCCCGTGTTGGTAGAAGATTTGAAGTGTTTATTTTTGTTGTATAATTTTGTACCCTCTGTCTGGAGTAATTTTGAGAGTGTGATATGGTATTATGATGAGAGATATTTAAATAGAGAATTGTATGTTAATGAAGAAACAGAATTGTATGAATTGAATAGAGAGTATGATGAATGGAGAGAAAGGTTAGGAATATATTTAATTGATAATACAAAAGTGAATAACCCGATAATGAATATAATTACTGATGGAGACTTAACAGATGTACCTAACGTTGACTTGTTTTATGATTATTGTGGTAAAATGAATGAATTTGGTTTTTGTGGTTACGACATACAAGACAGTAATTTGTGTGGTAATAAAATTGAAAATTGCTATACAAAGCAAAGATTAATCTATGACGATGGAGGGTAGGCTATAAAACGATAAAGGACAGTTATAAATATTTTGTTTTATGGTTTTGACCCAGCAGATTTGGACAATGAAGTGCGAAAAAACGGAACAGTTAATAACAAAAGTTTGTAAATAATTGTAGTGAATTCATTTGTGTGCATTGTAGCAGGTCAGATAAATAATGTGTGTACGTAAGATAATTGTTGTAATAAATAATATTAAAATATTTGCAATTTAAATAAATAACCAAATTAATTTTGATAACAGTAATTGGCTAATTGTAATTGTGGTGATGGCAATGGAAGTGGTATTTTCAGTAATTAATTTAATTAAAATAATCTGAAA
Organism: Magicicada septendecula; assembly: GCA_034769895.1. Taxonomy (NCBI): domain Eukaryota; kingdom Metazoa; phylum Arthropoda; class Insecta; order Hemiptera; family Cicadidae; genus Magicicada; species Magicicada septendecula. Next base: position 266,132,606 of record CM068368.1, on the reverse strand, counting down.
TGTTTTAAATATTCTGATTGATTTAAATGTTGTATAATTAAACTTTCTAAGGAATTTAAATTATTTTACGAGATTGGTGAATTTGGTAATGAAATGATAAATTGTTTGATTTAAACTAACATTTGTGTTGAATTTTTCAGAGGTGAGGGGAAAGTATGGTGAATATGTTTTGTGTATATCAATTTAAATGGACTGTAAGTATGAAAATTTTATAGTATGAATCAAGCATAATAAAATGTTTACAGGTGTAACTCAGATGAAAAAATTTTAATTCAATATTGAGATGATTTGAAATAATTGTGTTAAATAAAAATGATAATTAAAAGTTTTAATAATAACTGAAAGATGATATATAATAATTATTAATATTAAATTTGGAAATTTTTGTGTGTGGATCAGGGGGTGGCTCATAGGAGCCACGAATTTAAATTTCTAACATAAAAAATTGATAACTCTAATTTTGATCTAATAAAAATGCTTGTGTTCTGTTTAAATAACTAGATGCTCATACGTTCACTATAAGGTGTTCATTCTATGTTTTAAATGTAATATTTTATTGTAGTAGGATAGATATAAGAGTTGATAGAAAGTATATGTTTTATATAATTTGTGTATTTTTTAAACTAAGCAAATAACTAAACCGACTGGCAGGCGGTTAACATAAATTATCAGAATCAGAAAAAGGGGAAACAAGGAGGTTAGAAGTAAGGATTGATAAATATATATATATATTTCATGTAATTTGCTCAATTTCGAGATGTGTTTTCATTGTGTTAGGGAATGTCAGCTGATCAGCAATAAAATGTCACTGTTATATTGGTTATAAATGTTCCAGGTAATTAATGTTTAATGTAATGTTTCAATGTATTACAGATGCTATTTTAAATAATGAGAAAAGTAAGTTAATAAAGTTGAGATGTTAAAATGAATTGTGAGAGCTAATAAAAGATAGTTTTGGGGTGATGAATATTTTGTGGGACATATAGACCAGTCCAAGTTGAAATTAAAGTTGAAATGTAATGTTGTTGTGAGATAATGTAATAGAATTTGAGAAGTATTGATGTTGACACAGTAGTTAGGGGTAATATATGTAGAGTATTGAGTGATATATTGATGTTTATAATTGATGATGTTATTTTGTTGTAGTGGAAGTGAGGTAATAAGATTGAGATTTTGGGGATGGTAATTTTGTAATAGGGGGTAGTGTAATGTGGGAGTCCGCAACATAAGGGTTGGGACGGGAAAGGACCGATTTAGTGGGAAGGGGTTGCCTTAGGTAGAATCCAGGAACCAACATAATGGGAAATGAGCTTTTGGGGGGGGAACACGTATCCTAAGTACAAAGGGTTAGAGAGTATTTTTTTTATATATATAGAGAGAAGGTGGCGATTTGAGTTTAATGATAAGTTGGGCTTAGAGAGTGTTTTGATAGATATTTTGATAGAGATGGGTGTCATGTTAGTTAAAGTTGATGAGTATTAGAGTCAGAAGGGGGGGGTAGAGATTATAAATGTAGGCCTACCAAATGGTAAATTAAATTGTTATAAGTATTTAAATCACCCAAAGTAATGTAGAATGAGGTTAATAAAGAAAGAGATTTATAACAAGAATATAAGATTTTTAATTAAAACCAGTGACAAATTTTGATAGAATTTGGAAATGTAAAGTTAGAAAGTGTTTATTTTGAATAATTTAAATGTCAATTTGATTGTTATTTATCATAATATTTTGTTATTTTAAATGTTTTCTTTTATTATGTGTTTGTGTTTTAAGAGAGAATTTTACAGATGTTAAATGTAATTTCAGAGAACTGGTACATAACGTATGTAGGTCAAGGTTCTGGACTTGACCTAGTTTTGATCAGCTGATAGTGAGGTCATATACATACTAGGCATGTTTAGTATGGAAGTTAATTCAACTTTGGTTTTAATTAATTTGAACAAACTGCAAATAATTTCTATATGGGAAAAAGAAAATATTTTAAGAAAGTTAAAATTTTTGGAATTTAAGATTTTTTTTGGAAATTTTGGAATTTAACATTTTCATTGAAAAAAAAAAATTTGTTTGATTTTGCGCCTGCCAGATAATGGATAATTTTAAGCTTTGATTATTTTATTGTTTGTGTACTAACCATGTTTATTATTATTGAATTATTTTGTTGAATTGTATTGTTAGACTCTAGGTAATCCATGTTAGGTTAAGGATGTTCTTAATTGTAAGAAATGCTTAAATTGATTTATTTTAAATAACAGAAGAAACCAATGAAGAGAATAATTCAAAATAGATACAAAATTTGTGATTTGATTTTAAATGAAAACAACCAGTGAGTTGTAATCTAAGTAGATTTTCAAAGAATTTTTCAATTTTCAGTATGTAATGTGAGTGTGTGTGAGCCCAGTATCTGCTAAAGGCAGCCCAGCTTGCATATGAGGGGAAACATATCGGTGGAGGATCTGGCATAATCTAAGCCAGGTATTGAGGAATGTTGGGGTAGCATGATAGAAGGCGAGGTGCGCCGTGGTGCGTGTCTGTTCGATTTTTCGGTGTTGGGATCTCTTACAGAGAAGTCCAGTGATCTCGTTCAGATGCGTCCATAGTCGCCGAGCCAAGGGGGTCGTGGACCCATGAGGTATAAGAACAAAAGGGGGTTGTTGGCACCAGTTCCTCACCGGTCCTCTTAGGGGTTTTATCAATGAGATTTCTTCTGGTTTGGACAGAAGACTTCTCATTGAGGGGGTGTTGTAACGGTCCAATTTTGTGGGTATTTGTATTTTTAAATTTATTTCATTTTCGGGGATTGACAAAGGTATTGTGTAAATTTTATTCCAATAAACCAGAACACGTGGCAAAGAGAACAGTTTATAACCAAGGCAGCAACGCAATATCGCATTGTGTAATCAGTTGAGGTATGTAGCCACTTCAGATTTCCAAGAACTTTGTTGAATGTGGTCATGTGTCTATACGCATGACACAGGTATACACGCGGGTGGGGACGTGAAGCAGATCAACCGACGCTGTCGAAAATGGCGCAGAGACGACATTTTGGTGAGACCTACAACCCGAGCTGAAGGATATGCAAATTAAGGACCGCCTCTTTAGTGACATCAAACCGGAAGCGACTAAATATCGTCGGCGTACACTACAGAAAAAACCACTATGTAGCATGCATATAGCGATTAAACTGCAACAACTCCAGTATGAGCGTCGACGAAATTCGTCCGGCAAGGCATGAAGATCCGCCCGCCATAAAGAGACTCTTTGCGCAGTTCGTCCCAAGTAGTACCGGCCGGTGCAACTCGAAGGGGTTACCTCTTCCCAAAATTTTAAAATGTGTCAGTAAAAGTGAACTAGCCGTTTTAAAACCAGTGGCAGTGATGCGAGACTAACAACAGAACACCAACACACCAGTTTTTTTTTTGTTTCGGGACGACTACAAACTTACAACGGGGCGGCCACGAGGTCAACGGATGAACGCGTTGCCGGCTGGGGTTTTATATAATGTACTAAATTAATAAATCAGGGTAACGGGGTTTTTTTTTTTAAGAATGTGAGAGTGAATGAAAGGCAGGCTGGGCTACCTACAATAGACGTAAGTAATTTAATTTAAGTGTACCATGGTAAGATGTATGAAACAGAGTAACAAAATTTGGAAAACCATGTGAGAAAATTTATTGGAAAAAATGAACCTTTAATGTTGCAATATTTTGATAATTAAAAATCATAATTTCTCTTCATAAAATGTGTAGAGTAAGTCATTTCAACAACCTATGAAACACATGTTTGCGTCTGATGTACGTGCGATTGCATTCTGGACCCAGATAAAGAAAGAACCTTTGCAGGTAGGTGAAAATAATTTGTATTTTGTATTTTATATATTTAAACTGTATTTAAACGTAACAACTTATATACTATAAGGTGTAATTACAATTTGTTCCTGAAGTGTTAAAAAGTGTTTGTCAAAAGTTCGTAATTTTTATCCAGGTTATATTCTGGCTTCATACAAGTTTAGTGTTTTATTTTTTATTAATCCTTGAAAGAAATTGGATTATCAGTTCATAGTGAGAGTTAATAGTGTTGTGAGAAAAAGTTAGTAAGAATCTATTCCGTAAATTCGGGTAATTCAGCAATACTTATCAAATCTGTCGAATTATGGTGAAGAGTTCTTCTGTTGAAATAGGTTGGTTCCTTTTTTGTCATCAATCTTCCATCATTTTGGAATGTAATTACGCCTGGCTTCTTTTTCAGATAAGTTGGTCTAAATTATTAATTTTGAAATTATTAATCTGGTCTCTGGCCTCAGTTGGATGGACTAATTACTCATCATCAGGTTTCGGATAATTATGCAATTGCATATTTGGAGCAGTTTTATCTTAACAGTGCATATTTTGTGTTTTCCTCCTGTTAGGGCATATTTCAAAAGTATTTTTCGTCTTGAGTGTAGACATCAGCTTCTGCAGGACACTATTGGAAAATTTGACATATATTTGAGATAACTGAAGTGTTAAGCTGTGCTGGTTATCCTCAGGTAGGCTGTTTGACAGGTCAGCAGCGTGTTTAAATTTAGCAACACCAGCCCTACATCCGGCCATGGCTTTGTCTACCTGCAATGCAATTAGGTGGGTACTGATTCTTGGAATTTCCCTTACAGCAGGGCTGTCTTTTCCTCATTTCGTAAATAGTTACCTTTCACGCAAAAATTAGTTCTTGTCAGAAGAATAACCAAAACTAAAGAAGAAAGAAGAATAACCAAAACTAAAGAAGAAAGAAGAAGAACCAAAACTACTGAAGAAAGAAGAATAACTAAAACTACTGAAGAAAGAAGAATAACCAAAACTAAAGAAGAAAGAAGAATCACCAAAACTACTGAAGAAAGAAGAAAGAAGTGAGACGACCCATATAAGATAAAAACCCCATAGGGAGAGAACCCCAAAATAAATTAATGTCCAAAGAGAAAGTATAACACCCCAAAAAATCATATCACAATGTAAAACTGACAAAAAACTAAAAGTGTTAGTAGTATTAAATAACAGTGCATCCAAAAAGTTATTGTTTAGTTTGTATGAACAAATCTTCACAGTCCCCCCATGGTTGAATATTTCATGTTAAAAACTAGGAAAGGACTAGTAATAATATTGATAAATCACCATGGACAAGTGTAAGTTATCAAATTATAACTGATAAACTTTAAAAAGGGTGCATGAGTTGCAGTACAAAGTAACAAACTTTAAGTGTTTTGTGAACAGTATCTATTTTGATAATGAATTAGTAATATTACTAATAAAAGGCTACTGAAGCTATATGAACATTCCATAGAATGGAATATGAAACAGATAGCCAGTGTTATACTTTAAGAGGGGGAATAAATCCTGTAAAATGGGGAATTACAGAACAGACTGTTAATGATTCATTCTATAAAGTGTTAACCATTATATGGAACCAGGATGTTATGTTCCTATTCCATATAATGATTAGATAAATAAGAGTTATTCATAAGAAATATTATTATTATAATTTGTTATTTTATTGTTATTTTGAATTTGGAATACCCTATCTAAAAATGAATATCATACCCAATGTTATAGAATATTTTTAATTATGTTATTAGGTAATCAAAGCCCCTAAAAAGTGTTATTCAGGGTACCAGTTTTAATATAGATAGGTGTTATATTTTAATTGTATAATCAATAATTACTGTTATACCAGTCAAAAAACTAGTTCTCAATAAAGTATATAAGTATAAGAAGTCAGAGAAGGATATAAAATAAATACATTGGTAAAAATTTTGCAAATAGCAACACATCAAATCTAGGCCATATAATGAATTTAAACTGCAAAATAATTAATAAATCTAGTCTTATAAGCCAGTTAAACTGACAATATTTATGCAAAATAAACTCAACAGATAGTATACTATGTAAATGAGGCTTTCTAAAGATATGGTCACTATATAAGTAAAAGTATTTATGTACCTAATAAAAATACCATTAAAACTGAAATAATCTAGCTGACATTATCATAGGAGGAGTCATATACAAGTGAATTGTATTTAAAAACCATCAATTATAAACTAAATTGCAATAAAATAAGTGAGAATAGACAATTTTATCAATTTCAGATTTAATAGAATAATAATTATATTAGGGAAAATGGCTATTATTTACTTAGAAGACAGGAAGTATAATTTTAGGCCTACCTCCCAAAAAATGTAAGAAATACAATTTTCTGATGAAACTTTGTAACACTAACTTAATTACTATCAAAATAAGTAGAATGGAATAGTGAAACTGAATATGTATTTAATATTTCGAACAGTTAACTAATAACGAAATTACTTTCTGAGCATAATGTACAAAATTAAAGTGTGTCGGAAGTTAAGATAATTTGAAACAATGTATGAGATATATTATATAGGCTAAGATTTTCATGAGACGGAGGAAATCCAGACAGTTCATTATTATACGTTGAAGAGTGCACTTAATGTGAATATTTGATAGAATTAACCAGTAATGGCGGTTACGTTATAACCGAGTTCGGAATAATTTTGTATGAAATTATTTTTTAACTATTTTATTTATTGTGAAGTGATGAAGTTGACCTATGAACTACATAACATCCATAAACTGAACCACATATAACTAAATAAACTGAATAACACTGATGTTACACCATATACAGACTGAAATTTCGAGGTTAAACCTACACACATAAACACCAGGAGATATATCCAAGAACGACATTTTACACAAAGTGAACTATTCCATCATACACCAGTGACACTAAACTATACCCAAGACGATCATATACAATTGCGAAGAACATTTACACGAAGAAAGGACATCTTTATTCCAACAAGTACTTCATCAACGTTAGAGGCTATCAACGCGCATGCGTCAGGCGGCCATTTTGAACGTCACTACACACATACACACTTTTAAATATTTCGTGTTTTATTACAAAATTGTCTAGCCCGAACAGTGGGACTTACAGGAGAGCACAATCCATTAGCATACATCTACATTTATTTGTTTAATTTGAAATATTGTTATATTACACTTTCAATCTGCAACCCAAGAAACATATTTGCCTGATCATCAATAACCTCAAATTCCTTTTTTAACCCATGGATGAGATTGTTGATATTGTCTTGTTTTTTAGCCACAATTAGTCCATCATCAATATAGATGGGTAAAATCAGCCTTCGATCTTTATTCGTGCAAGTGAAGATACATGGATCTGCCTTGGTAGATTCAAGTCCATACTTCTTTAGAAATTTGGTAAACCTCTGGAGGATTGTTTGAGTCCGTATATGCTCTGAAGCAGCTTGCAGACTTGATTTGTTCCATTTGAAAAACCTTCTGGTTGCTTCAATCTCACAATTTAGAAAAGCAGTTTTGATATCAAACTGCTTCAGTTTGAGTTTTTCAATGATAGATAAAATCATTCAAATTGAATCAAATCTTACTATGGGACTGAAAGTTTCCTTGAAATCCATTCCAGCCTTTTGATCAAAGCCGTTGGCAACTAGTCTTGCCTTGTACCTTTGAATATTTCCATTTGGATCCTTTTTAATCTTGAAGACCCAGCGATTTCCCATGACATTGGCCCAGGTGGTGGTTTAATTAGATCCCATACTTGATTTTTAAGAAGAGATTCCATTTCTTCATTCATAGCAATACTTCAGTTTTCAGCATCATCACTGTTTACAGCTTCTTGGTAATTGAGAGGTTCAGTACCTTCTGCAATAAAACAGTCCTTGATGTTAACTAATCAGCATATCTCGCTGGAGGTTTGATTGTCGATGATTGGCGCAGTCTGCTTCTGTAGTTTGTAGTCTGGTCATTCTCAGTACCAGCTATTTCAGATTCTTCAGATTGCACTTGATCCTCAGAAGTTATATCATTTTGAACGATATCATGATCTTCAACAAAAAAGTTGTTTTGAACAACTTCAGGAACTTTATCTTTCTTTTCATCGGGTAAGTATAATGATGTGTATTCTTCACTGTTTTCATCATTTTCTTGTTCACTTTCAAATGTATTCGTGAAAATGACGTCACGTACTACATTTACTTGTTTTTTAAACTACAAATTTTATTAGTGGTTAAATAAATTTATGCTACACTCACTTATTGCACACACCACTAGTCACTGTGACACCGATTAGCACTTTCGAACGTACCCGTTCATCATCAGATCGTAACTGCCACACCCGTCCCTAGCTCCACCCCCTTATATACCTGCCTCTACCGAGGGCGTCAACGTCACGCAGGTAACCCCTTGTCAACACTACTTCCTAGACGTGGGCGGAACCATCAACCCATGTCTATGTTTTCTTTCCTTACTGAACTTACCTTTTCACGTTTTATTATATTATAAAATATTTCTTCATTTTCAAAATTTATCTTAATATTCATTAAATTATTCATACCTTTTTCCCTTTCTTTTATAATTTCTAATTCTTCTATTAGCTTTCTTTCCGTCGTATTATTAACTACCTTTATAATATCAAAATTTTCCAACGGATTATTAAATTTGTGATTTTCCTCTATAAAATGCCTAGCATAAAGAGAATTCATTGTCCTATTTCCCTCGCCTCTCTTGTGTTCACCCAATCTACATTCAAAACAGCGGCCCGTCTCACCCATGTACACTTTTTTACATTCTTCACAACTTAATTTATATACCCCATTCTTCTGCAAAATAGGTATTGTTTCTATATTATTATTTTTTTATTTTATCAAATACTGTTTTACACCTTTTTATTGCTACGTCCACTCCATACTTCTGAAAGCACTGTACAATTTTCTTCGTCTGTGTTCCTATATACGTTACTGAGCCCAAATACTTCTTCTCTTCTTTTTGTTCTACGTCTTCTTTTTTCTTCTCAATACTTTCCATCACTTTGTCTACTATGCCCATGTTATAATTATTATTCTTCACTATTCTCTTTATCATTTTTAATTCTCTCCCTTTTCTTTCTTTATCTTTCAAACATTTCTGTGCTCTATAACAAAACGCATTTATTGCCGCTAACTCATATCTGTATGGGTGATATGATTCTTTCGGAATAATTATATCCGAATATGTCTCCTTTCTAAATATGTCAAATTCTAGTTTTTTGTTATCTTTTATATATATTCCTATATCCAAATAATTCAAATTCTTATCACCAATTTCTTCCTTAAACTGTATATTTTTTTCTATAGTATTCACTTCTTTTATGAATGATTCTATTTCTTCAATACTACCTTCCCAAATAACTAAAATATCATCAACATACCTTACCGGTACCCATAGTTTTATATTTCCTTTGTACCTTGTACAATTTAGTAACCTTTTTTCAAAATCATTCATATATATTGTTACAACACAAATAAGCCACCCCAGTACCAGGGATAAAAAAGATAATTTTTAATATAAATATACTTCATATTAAATAAAATGATTAAATATAAATAAAATATAAAGACAGTGACACGACAAACGACATTACCTAACCCAAGTGATTGACCAAACAAATAGGAAACAAACGAAGAAGGGAAAAAACCAAAACCAAAGAAGAATAAAGACAATTGAAGGAAGGGAACGAATTCCTACAACTAAATAAAATCAAACCAGACGAGAAGGGGAGAACCGAATTAAAATGAAGCCAATCGAAAATGAAGAAGATGAAGGAGAAGAAGCAGAAAAATGAAGAGGAAACGAAGTGAAACCAAGAGATAAGAAACACCACATGTAAAAGGGAGAAATGGTACACTCAAATATAGAATATTGTGAATAAAACCAATAAGTACCCAATACCGGAAATAAATATTATTGTAAATGAAATAATTAATATAACTGTTTTAAACGAAAACAGTAAAGTAATTTAATAAAAAGAAAAAGTACACTAACCCAAAAGTTAGAGTTAGATATAGTAAAATCTATAGAAAAATATCATTAATACTGTGTATAATTTGTAATGAAAGAAATAGTGAGAAAGTGAGAAGGTGAGAAGGAGAAATAATTATAGGGATTACCCATTAAAAAACACTTAATGTAAACAGTTAAAAAGTGCAATAGTGAAGGTGTAAATACCCCAAAATAGTGAGTGTATCAGTGATAAACACCAATTAATTAAAGGTGAAAGTGATAAGTGAAAAAGATATTGTAAATGATAAAAAGATAGTAATAGATAAGAAAACACTTAGTAAATCAGTGATGAACCAATAAATGATTTAAGAGTGAGCTTATAATAAAATTATATAATTAAGGATAATTAGAAATAGTATTTAAATTAGAGACAGATAAAGAATATGATGTTATTCAGGGGAGAAAGCCCATGTAAGATGAACAGTTGTGTTAACATGGAATGGAGAAAGGAATTAGTAAAGAATTAAGAAATTAAGAATATAATTAATAAACACCCTATGTTATAAGGGAAAATAAATTAAATAAGTTTGAAGGAAGTGATGATATTTCTCACTCAAGATAATAGCAAAAGAATGAAATGTATGTTAAACCAACAGTAACTAATAACTTGTAAAGAATTGTTCATTTTAATTTTATGAATAGGATATGGCTGAAGGAAGCTTACAGTCCATAGGCCTAATTGTTATATTTTAGGTATTAAGATATAGAAAATAATCTTGACATGTAATCAGAACACAAACAAATTCCAGACACAACAACCACTAAACAAATCAATTGTAACAACAGGACAAACGCTTTGTAATAAAATGAAATATAATTAGAATATAATAAGTAAAAATAATCAATGGCTACTTAGGCCTAGGAAATGCCTGACTGTCAAAACCAATAATAACAAATTGTATAAAATCCACCAGGAAATTAACAAATCCAAGGCAAGTAACTAGCCAAAAATTATGTATAAATCATTTTAAAAGAAAAATGTTACAATAAGAGTTTAAATTAAAAGAAATATGTAATTATCAAACGTCAGCATAATTAGACAAAAAATTAATATCTAATAGAACATGACCTTATGAGGTATTGTTTTAATCTTTGAAAGGAAATAAATACGATAGTAATAATATTTAATACCCAGAAGGGAAGACAGAAGAATAAAATCAGTCGGAAAATATATAATAAATTTGAATAAAAATTTCAAATATGATAACAATGCTTTTAATCGAGGCCTTAACCAATCAAAGGGTTTCAGTTACCATAGAAAGTAAAGTTGGTTACTAATTTTCCATTAAATTTACTTACTTGGAAAATGACGCTTGGGTAGTAGGGACGCAAGATTTTGTATGACCGAAATTTTATTTTAAAAAGTTTAAAAAACATTCAAAAGTCAACAACATGAACCAGTGAGAAGGAGATGAGGAGGTTCAACGAATAACTGATGTCCAGGAACCAAATAAATGAAAATTAATAGCAGAAATTCCCAAGACAATTTAGAAGAAGATGCCAGCAGCCTAAGTCACTCCAAAATTGACGAAATTCCCATTACCAAAGAAAACGATCTATCACAACCTACTGAACTGATAAGTATCATTTAAATACCCTAATCCCAGGAGTAAAAGCACTTTATATATTTCTCACATCAATACAAAACTCTCACTATAAAGTAAAAATAATTTTCTTTCAAGGATTGAATAATATAAACTTACGTAGCAAAATTGTTAAATATAAAATAACCTCGCAATAATTTGCGAACTTTGTAACAACTATTACTACACTGCCGAACAATTTGTAACCACACTTTATACTATTTAAGTACGGATAAGGTACAGTAGTGTACTTTTTTAATGTAACCATATTTTACGTTTTCTTTATAATCTCAAGAACTCCAGATTTTGGACGAGCTGACAATTCATGTATAAACAGCAGCCAAAGATGGCGTCAGAATAACTCGTTTCAAAATTAATTTCGTCAGCCTTGAGAATTTGTGTTTCATGTTTTATGCCGGAGCAAGTTTATTGAAAACTAACTTATAATATTATTGTCACATTGATGAATAACCAAACCATAATTAAAGATACAGTACATAGTGTTACCATTGTTTTATTTCATAGGAAATTGTATAATATATGTGTGTGTTCGCGATTTCACTGAGCAGACAACTAGCGCTCTTGCCATATGTGCAATACAGTAAGCTGAACAGAGGCGGGAACCATTTGAATGCTCCAGCCGTCACCGCTGAAAACACCAATCTAACTTATTAATTCACAAATTTAATTGTTTTCATTAAACAATTTGGCGCCACCCGGGATTCACAACCCCTATGAAATTACAGGTAGGTTGTACTGATAATTGTGACAACGCTACGGACTTCGGTAGCAACAACCATTAATGTAACGACAGGTGTGAGACGAACACACCACACTAACACTTTCTACACATAAAAAACAGGTGTACACATTTTACAGATACGACCGAGTCAACTAGATCGTTACAATATATATCAGCCAAAATTAGTGATAATGAAGAACCCATAGGTAACCCTTCTTCTTGTACTATAAAATCTGTCAGTGAACCTAAAATAATTCTGTTGAACACATTCTTTTATTACTTTAACTAGTTGTTTCTTATATTCGTAATTCCCCATCCTATTATCTTCTACCAACTTCAATGCTTTATCTACTGCAATATTAGTAAACATATCTTTAATATCGAGCAATACCAACTTCATATTCTCATTTATGTTTATTCCTTCTAACATCTTTATAAGCTTCACATTATTTTCTACGTATACTTTACATCAAATTCATATTTATCTTTTAATATTCTACTCACTTCTTTAGACAACTTATACGCAGGAGCATTAATAAACGAAACAATCGGCCTAACTGGCCTTTCTCTTTTATGTAATTTTATCTGGCATTTAAAATTTGGAGCCACTGGATTACTTTCTACTAAATATCTCTTTCTTCTGTCGTCTATAAACGTTATTTCCTTCATTAATCGTTTGACTTTCGCTTGATACTTACTCGTATAATCGTATTTTATTTCTTTATATGGACCTTCTCTTATAAATGCTTCTGCTTTATTAATATATTCATCTTTTTTCATTAGGAACATCGTATTCCCTTATCCGCCTTCGTAATTATGATATCCTTCATGGTAATTTTGTTTTTTAACTTTTTTACTGACGCCTTAATTTCTCGTTCTTTCCTTCTATCTTTTCCTTCTGTTCTACGTATTTTGTTTACCATATTACTTATTTCCATTCTTATATGTTTTTTGTCATTTTCATTTCCCAATTTTTGTATAATGCTTTCACATTCAATAATTGTTTTCTCCTGGTTTATTTCCGGTGGCGGCGCAGATTTCAGTCCTTTCGCTAATATTTCTTTCTCTTCCGTATTAAACTCTACATCCGTTAAATTCAACACTCTTTTCTCATATTCATATTTATAAATACTTTCCTTGTTTGTATTCTTCGAACCTACTAACCTATTTAATTTTTCCACTAATTTACTATTTTTCTTTTCTAAATTCCTTTCAACATAACTAATGCCAAATTTATATAATATTTCTTCTACCTCCAAGAATGAGTATATTTCTAACAATTCCTTATGTCTATAATATAATTTCTTATTGTATCTATTAACTAACCCATAAAGCCAACGTATTTCTAATTTCGTCCATAATTTTTCACTCTGATCTTTTACTTTCCTAGCCACCGCGTTCTTATTCTTAATATTAACACTCACGTATTGCGGTATAACATTATTACTTAAACATTGTTTATTGAACCTTACACCTTTTTATTGCTATGTCCACTCCATACTTCTGAAAGCACTTATGTTTAAGCACTTCTTATAATATAATAAAACGTGAAATGGTAGGTTCGGTAAGGAAAGAAAACATAGACATGGGTTGATGGTTCCGCCCACGTGTAGGAAGTAGTGTTGACAAGGGGTTACCTGCATGACGTTGACGCCCTCGGTAGAGGCAGGTATATAAGGGGGTGGAACTAGGGACGGGTGTGGCAGTTACGATCTGATGATGAACGGGTACGTTCGAAAGCGCTAATCGGTGTCACAGTGACTAGTGGTGTGTGCAACAAGTGAGTGTAGCACATACTTGTTTTTTGTGAGGAAACCAAACTCGAAATCCTTTGATATGGTCTTCATATCCAATAAAATATCCCTTTTCAGATTTAGCGTCCCACTTCTTCCTTTTGATCTTGGGAATGTGTGAGTACACTTTTTCTCCAAATATATGTCGATCTTTTAAATTTTGCTTATGACCATGCCAAAGTTCATAAGGAGTGAAATCCTTTACTGAACTTGTACTTGTGCGATTTAATACATACACCACTGTTTTGACCGCTTCAACCCAAAAAGTCTGTTTGAACTTTCTTGCGTGCAGAATAGTACGTGCTGCTTCAACTACTGGTCTGTTCTCCCTCTCGGCTGATCCATTTTGTTCTGGTGTATATGCCACTGAACGCTGGTGCGTGATTCCATGGTTACTGAGCAACTTGGAAACATTTTCACAGTAAAATTCCAATCCGTTGTCAGTTCTCATGATTTTTATCCCATTAGAACCGTGTTTTTCTGTTTTTTTTTTTAACAAAGTCAGTCATGCAAGTAAGAGCTTCAGACTTTGCATTAATAAAATACACATGTCTATAATGAGAAAAATCATCTTTTAGGAGGAGAAAGTATCTTGATCCACCTAAAGAATTTTGTGACATTGGACCACACAAATCTGCATGAATGATCTCACCAATAGCACTGGTTTCGGAAGTACTCACTGGAAAGGGTAGGCGATGAGCTTTTCCAATTGCACATGCATTACAAAAACATACGTCGTTGTTTTTAACTTTAACACCAAAATGTTCAAGTACCTTTTTAACTCTAGGATAATTTTGATGCACTAGTTTTTGATGCCATGTTTCCAAAGTATCTGCAATATTATCACAGTTAGTGTTCAATTCTTCATGTTTTTTGCTCAGAGGCTCAATTTCAAATTGCATCTCGAATAAACTATGTCTTTTGCATAACCCCATAGCTACGACTTGACCATTTTTCAAAAATTTGCACACTTTATTATGTGCAATTTGTTTTAGACCTTTGTCTAAAGTAACACAACTTGAGAAAAGATTGTAACTAAGATCTGGAATGTATACTACATCTGCTAAATGATTTTTATTCCATTTTCACCATCAAATATATTCACGTTTATATTGCCTTTTCCATAGGCTTTTAGAAAATCACCATTTCCAATACACACCAAGATTTCTTGATTTAATGGTTTATAATCTACAAACCAATCTCGATGATGTATCATGTGGTCAGTTGCACCTGAATCTTACACCGAGCAGCGCAGAGGTCACGCGTGCAGTATGCGTGCAGTTGGAAATGCGATGTTTTGGATCACCCGCCGCATAGCCCGGACCTCGCGCCCAGTAATTTTCACTTGTTCCTTCACCTGAAACAATATCTGGCCGGAAAAAAGTTCGATAACGATGACGAGGTAAAAGAAGAGGTCATGACATAGTTCAAATGGTTGGCGGCAGACTTCTATGACACGGGGATACAAAAGCTGGTTCCCAGACTTAATAGGTGCTTGGATAATGACGGTAATTATGTAGGGAAATAAAGATATATGTATTTACGTAACTGTCAGTTAATGATTTGTAAATAAATATTTTTAGACCAATTACGACCTTTGTATCTTTACTTTCCGGACACGCCTCGTATTAATGACAATTATTATAATAAAATTAAATAAACATTAAAATAAAACCAAATGGTAATAATGTTATAATATAATAGAGACAAATTAGAATGAGTACAGTAATGTAAAAAGTCAGAGAAATGTTAAAATAATAATTTGTTACATTATATATGTGATTAAGAGGAATATTGTGAAAGTATGTGACAAATTTAATGATGTATCACTAAGGCCAATGTAAATTGTTATAATTGGATTGTTTTTAAATGTAAGAAAATTTTTATTTTGTCTGGTTTTTATATTAATAGAATACACATCTCAGTGAGAGTGAAAGTAATTAAATTTGTAATAAAAGAAAAAAGTCTGATTTTTATGTTAATAGAATACACATCTCAATGAGAGTTAAAGTAACTAAATTTGTATAAATAATAAAAGAAGAAAGTTTAATTTTATATTTAATCATAGACACGAGAGAGAGAGAGAGAGAGAGAGAGAGAGAGAGAGAGAGAGAGAGAGAGAGAGAGAGAGAGAGAGAGAGAGAGATCTTGTAATATTAAAAATAAGTCTAATTGCAGAATTAATAGAATACACATCTCAGTGAGAGTTAAAGTAACATATTGAAAATTTGTTAAGAACTGTAAAAGTAAATTAAAAGGAAAAGAATTAATCTTGTAAAGAGTCTTGGTACAATAGGCCAAAAAAATATAACCTATTCTGAATTTGTAACGAAGTTTGTAAAATATTATAATTAAAAGACGTTTAATAAGGAATGCTATTAAAGGTTTAATGTAAATTATTCACAGTACCATCATCAAAAAGGAATCTACTACTGATCGATGTTGTAATCCCAAATTGGAATAAAAATGCTTGAAGCCTAGTCGTCCAATTCACACACACGAAGTAAAATTATTAACATAATTAAGATACGTAACACACGAAATTCTACGAAAACACAAATAATAATAACAAGAATTAATTAACACTTAAATACACAAAAAAGGGGATAAAAATAATATATTTTACTAGCAAACAGTGGAACGAATTATATGAACAAGATAATACTGTTCTGAGCAACATCTATGCTGGTGAGAAATTGTAAGTGAACTACAAGAGTACTAGAATTGAAACCGTTGCAGTTTGGAAGAGTGGGGATTCAAACGATTAACATTCACACAGTATATTATCTCAATATTATTTCTTAAATTTTGTTAACTATAGTTATTTGGCACTGACTAAAGAAAATAATTAATTACTTCCAATATTAAATAACCTAAACAGAAATATTAGTTGTCTACCCTGAGATAGAGTTTTCATGATCACATGTTTAATACAAACAACACTTTAAATATTATACAAATATTAAAATAATTAGACAATGCGTACTGATCGCCCAAATAAAGGGGCAATTACCATAGCAGACGGAAATAAAACAGTACAATGTGTGTGTGTGTAATAATGTTTCATTAGTAATAATAACGTGTATAAAATAAAAGCTGCATAATGGATCTGGAAAGGTAAGTCTCTTGGGAATTTGATATGGGTGCTATGTCCTGTCTTTACAAATGTAGCTAGTAACTCTGTTCAGTTGGCATTCTTCCATTATATATGCATAGGTCGCAATAACTGAGAATGTACTATACTAGACAGGTGATAAAAACAGAGTCAACTTGGCATTATCAGTGCCCATTATAAACGTAGAAATATGAACTTCTGTTTTCAATTTTTTTTTTTCTTAGACATTCTTAATTTTTACCTACAAATTCTTACAGTGGTATAGATCTATACATAATGAGGAGTTAATTTTAACACAGACACGCATTCTCTCTCTCTCTCTCTCTCTCTCTCTCTCTCTCTCTCTCTCTCTCATATTTAGACACATAATATATAACTATTAAATTTTCTTGAATATGGCAGAAATGTTGAAATTCAGTCTTTCTGGAATCATGTAAAATTTCTTAAATGAGTGTGTCTTCATCTTGAGCTTCATATACCATAAGTAGTGAATGTTGTGAGTGAGTGATATCATGATCACCAGAACTTGAATCTGGAGACTGTGGGACAATAGTGCTACTACTTGTAGATGGTAGATGTTGTTCTGGTGGAGATTCCATCGTCATCATGAGAAGGCTACATGATTCACGATAACCTGAAGTGCTAGAAGTTTGGGATAGAGCACTGTCTTCTTCCCATGAATGATCAGTTTTTAGTTGAGTACGATGACTGCCTGTGCGAGTAATGGTCAATATAGATGAAGCACTTGTAGGACTCTGAACTGGTGGTTGTTCTATAGGAGTAACGTTTGTCATTGGAGTACTTGTGTCTTCACTTTTTGCTTGTGGAGCCTGAAAATTTAATATGTGAAATGTGATATTAAAGTTTGGATAGTAAATACTATTTTGATGGTCACACAGATCATCATGTTTGATCAAGGGAAACAGAAAAATTTACAGCAGATGAAACTAATATTTAGAACTTTAGTGACAGTTTATTAAATGAAGGCTACACTAATCTGTCATATACACAACACTTCAAGTTTATATTTATACAACACACACTAACATAACAAACCATAATTAACACTGACACACTAAATAATACAAGTCTCCAATTACAGATGTCTACACATACTTCACCATAATCACTTTAGACTAAACACACTCTGAATCATAGTCCTAAATTAACTCCACTTCTATATCCTGTATTTATACTCAAACTCTATAGCATAGTATGTGACAAAAGTGACTTGGTTGCTGGTAGAATAATCACCCATGACATGGAAAGCATGTTTGGAAAGGGTGAGAAGGTGTGTAAGAATTGCATAATATAGCATTGCATTTTATCTGTGTCTCAGCATAACACTCTACCTATGCCTGTTTGTCCCAACTGGTAATGTCTGCAATGAGCATGGTTGCTAAACATGAAGAGAACCATGTGTAAGTGTATGTCAACTTTTCCCAACACTTCAACAAAGCTTCCAGTTCCAACCAAAAATGTAAAGGAACACAACTGGGTCTGAAGATGTCTGACTGCATCAGGGTGTACAATGAACACTGTAGCACCCATGTCAACTGTAAGTGTGACTGATTTACCTTTAACAAAATCATTAACAATCAAATTTCCACTAATCTCATGAAGCATAGAAACTGTGTGCTGTTCTGGGCTTTAGTCTGCCAACTGGTGCATTCACACCCTTCTCTCTGTACTTTATTCCCACAATAATATAGTTGAAGATGGCCATATCTGTAGCACTTGGGCCTCCTGTCTCTTTCCTGAAGTTCAAATCATTGTTGTTCTCTTGATTCTTTGAACTGTTTATCTTTCTTTTCTCCCTCCACTGTAACAGCAATATGATACTGGGATCTTCTGACTACAGCGTGATGACATAAAGGAGATAATGAGATGATGAGAATAATTGACACCATATGAGATCGCTGTTTACTACTTATGGTCAAGAAAGTACCATAAGTAGCATACATAATACTGCTGCTCACACAATGCATCCAAACAATCATATACCCAGACATGTTATTTCTTATCTCGGCATAGCAATATAATGCAATAATGTCCTTACTTCAAAAACCTTATATGATTATTAAATATTATTTTCATCAGTAGGATGTGTTTAGGCCAAAAAAGTTTTTTTAATTTTGTATAGTGAATTTACTTTGACAACATTGCACAGAAATGCTATAGTGCTTTTATGAAACAATCACTTTGAATCTCACAGCTGTTACCTGAAACAGTTAAGATTAAAAAACACAAATTTGGTTTTACAATTATGCCTTATGCCTTTAATTGACAATGAGACTTACTTCTATTCTGCTCTTCCTTAATCGAAAAGTTTTTCTGCTTGGAGCTTTAGACCTCTGCAACCGAGGCTTGTTTGGCTTAGATCCTCCAAGCTCACTAGAACTGTCTTCTCCTGGGCTCATTGTGTCTCCTTAAAATAAAAACATTGAATGTTTAAAACTTGAATATTTTATATGCTGATTTAGAAAAAGTGTTCCTATTAAACTGGATAATTATCAAATCTCATGTTTAAAATAATACTGATAAGTGCAGAACATAAAATATAATTATTGGAAAAATAATTGGAACATAAAGTAAGAGAAAATATAATTGGAATGTTCAAAATGTCACAGTTTCTTAAATACCATTAATTAAATACTATTTCATAAAGAGCAACATTTAAGATGTGCTACTTCATACATCTGTGAAGCAAGTGATGGACAGTATAGGCCTACTATATTATGTATCGAGGGTAGGGTGAAAAGTCCCATGCCTGACTCGGAAAACAACACTTTTTTGCATTAATTTGTATTTATTTCTCAACATATACTCTATTTATCTCTATACACTATTTACAATGATGTTCTAAAGTAGTTATGCCTATTATGTTCTATTAATAAGCCTATTTGTCGAGGTACTCAAAGTACACAGGTATATTTACAGCATCGCTGACTTGATTGTTGTCAAGAAATCTTTTCCAGTCACTTTTTGAGGTTAGGAAAGAGGTAGAAGTCACTCAAGGCTAAATAGAGTGAGTATAGTGGGCGAGGAAGCAAATTAAACTTGTATTCTTTGATTTTAGCCATTGCTACAATTGGCATATGAGATAGTGCATTTTTTTTTGGTAAATGTTACTGTTTTTTCTGGATTTTGTCGTTAAAAGGTGCAGTATGTTTGCATATTTATGCAACTCCATGGTCGTCCCAAAAAACAGTCGCCGTAACCTTTACCTATAGAAAGAATTTCCTTTCCCTTCTTTGGAGTTGTTTGGAGTTTGTGGTCCATTTTTTTTACTGTTGTCTGGTTCAGGAGTAGTATGGTGGACCCAAGTCACATGAATGGTTATGAATCAATGCAAAAATTTGGTTGGTTGAGGCAGGGCCGGATCCACGGGGGGGGCACGCGCCCCGGGCGCCAGGTTTTGGGGGGCGCCAAAAAATAATTTATTTATAAAAATTAGTAACTGCTTCATAACCAAAAATATAAGTTTTAGTGTCAAGTTTAAATTACTCAATATTGTTCCAGAAACAATAAATTATAAATTTTTAGTGCAAATTCCCAATAAGCTACATTTGTCCATAGCCACATCTACCTAAATATAGTAAGAAATACTTAAACAGGGTGGGGATATTCTCGCAGTATGAGTTGCTGTTGGCAACTCTGTGTGTTTTGATTGACTGTCAGTCGCCAGTCTCGCCTCAGTCAGCAATGAGTCTGCTGAGGTTGGGTTACCTTCAGTGACTGACTGAATATTCTAACAGTGACTATCTTGTTTGTTTGTATTTATAAAAAATAAAACTATATCAATATGTCAAAAAAGGCGTCAGGAGCTTTCAACAGAAAGAAAGCTAAAGCAAGACAACAAGAGGCAGAGAAGTCGTCAAGTTTGATGTCATCATGGTTGCAAAATATCCAAGAACAAGAAAAAGGTAAATAAAAATTTGTTATTATTTGCTGAGAACAATATTTATATTAAAGAGAGACATAATAGCTGCTTAAAAACTAAACTGTTTTGTTTTTACTTTCTAATAGGCTATCAGTTGTTCTTAATGTTTTATTTTTCTTTGTCTCGATACAAACACTGAACGGAAGGAAAGCAGACGCGAATTGAGCGATAGCCGATGCGTGCAGCGGGCGGCAGGTCCGCGGGCAGCAGTCGGCGACATACTCCTCACTCCCTGTACACGTGACTTACTGACTCACCCTGCCCCTCGCCCCCTCCTAAGCCAACACCCATACACTCCGCGGCAGTAACCTTCCTCGCCCATCATTGCGTAATTTATGGAGCCTATTATTATCAATTCAATGATAACTCAGTTCCAAAAAGAATAAATTTTGATGGAAAAGTAATTAAAAATTTTGTAGAGGCGAAGTATCGCAAAATAGAGTTTAAATCTAGGCCTGTTAACTTTCCATGTTGCTATTAATTTATTAGCTATGCAATGTTGGCTTGACAATACCTTTGTAAATAAAATAATGTTTTAAATTCACAACTATTTATTTCGCCTAATTATTTATTTCATGATGGAACACTTTATAAGTAGGCTACTGATGCTGGTTGTCTTACTAATTAAAGTAAAAATTTTAAAAAATCTTATATGCTTATTAAGCATTAACTTTTTTCTCCTTATAAACCTTTCATAAAACTTATGAAAGCTTTATTAACTTAGTGTTTATTTATAGTTACATACTTGAATTTTAAAAATAAGTCTGGACTAATACTTAACATTGTAATGATTCAGTCATGTATACAATTATGTTTGTTGCTTGCAGACGAAGCCACGAGCGATCAGCCATCCATTCAAGAGGAATCTTTGGAAGAGGATGAGAGCAGTGTTAGAGAAGAAGACTTCATGGAATTTTGTGCAGAGGAAAAGAATAAAAATGACTAACTTTGTGAAAAACCAAGTACGTCCCATGCTACTGACACTTCAATGTCACTTCAAGAAACATTACCTGGTGTAAAGTGGAAAAGGCCTAATAATGAGGAAACTGAATGTGAGTATAATTTCAATTTTAATGATCCTGGAACTTGGCCAGCTAGACTTAGTGATAATCAAAGATGTTACATAACACAAAATAGGTATGAAAAAGAATATCATGATCCTGATTTGAGTAAAAGTTGTAGGGAGGGCCAAAATCTTACAAAGGATTGGTTCTTTAAAATTTTGAAAAATGGTTCAAAGGTTAAAAGATCTTATTTGGCTTACAGCGAGACAATGAATGCCTTGTATTGTGTTCCATGTAGGCTTTTTTCCCACTTGATCACAGACCATGAATCTAAACGGTCTTACTTAGCAAGAAAGGAGGGCTTCATAAATTGGAGAAAACTTAATGAAAAGTTACCAGAACATGAAAACTCACAGAGTCATAAGATGTCGTTTGTTTCATGGAAGGCCTTAGAAGCTTCCCTTGGTAAAGGAGGGATCGACAGGGAATTGCAAGATCAAATTAAAAAAGAGGAATCCCATTGGAGGGAAGTGCTACGCTGTATAGTAGATGCTATCTTATTTTTGGCAAAACAGGGTAGTTTGTTTAGGGGGACGAATGAAACGTGTAACTTTGCAGATCCAGATATTGGCAAGTTTCTCAACACGATAGATTTAATAAATTATTTACCTTAAATTATCCGCTGTGTGATTTCTTGTGCTTCGTCTATGACACGTTTCAGAGCTTATGCTCCATCATCAGATATTATTAAAACTATCACTCTTGCGAGATCGTTAAGAAGTTAAAATGTCAAAATTTGCATATGAACCGTACGCGGATTTGGGTGCGCACCCGTTCAAGTTCATTCTGACTTGTCAGTGGCAGAATGAACTTGAACGGGTGCGCACCCAAATCCGCGTATGGTTCATATGCAAATTTTGACATTTTAACTTCTTAACGATCTCGCAAGAGTGATAGTTTTAATAATATCTGATGATGGAGCATAAGCTCTGAAACGCGTCATAGACGAAGCACAAGAAATCACACGGCAGATAATTTAAGGTAAATAATTTATTAATTCGTACAAGTGATTTGGTTACCATATTAAACATGAATATTATACTATAGATTTAATTTCCCACTACAACGAAAACTTGCGCCAACATATTGATCGCCACAAGAAAGGGCAGCTCAGTTATTTTTCCCACAAAGTACAAGACGAGTTTCTTGATCTCATTGCACATCAAATTAGGGAAGACATTATTAAAGACATTAAAGCAGCTAAATATTTTTCTTTGATTTTCGACTGTACTCCTGATGTGAGTAAAAATGAACAGATGACTGAAGTTATTCGATACATTAAATTTAATGAGGAAGGGCCTGAGATTTGTGAAAGTTTTTTGGATTTTTTCACTGTGAGTGAAAAGACAGGTGAGGGTCTTTTTGAAAGTATCGCTGAAAAGCTCAAACAAGATGGTCTAGATCTGAAATATTGCAGAGGCCAGTCATATGACAACGGAGCAGACATGGCTGGGAAATACAAGGGAGTACAATCAAGGATAGTCCAAGAGAACAAACTGACCTATTTTGTTCCATGCTCAGCCCACTCCTTAAATTTAGTTGGAGTCCATTCAGCAGAGGCATGTGTTGAAGCCCAATCATATTTTGGTATTGTAAACAGTCTTTACAACTACTTTTATGGTTCAACATCAAGGTGGGAAGTATTAAAACAACATGTACCTCTTAGTTTAAAATCAGAAAGCAAAACAAGATGGTCAGCAAGGCTTGAATCTGTGGAGGTTATATATAAACAAATGGACAAAGTGCTCTATGCTCTTGAAGAACTGAACACTCATGAATTCTCATCTCCAGAAACAAGATCTCCAGATCCAAGAAAAAATTTCGAATGCGTTGTCATGACATGTTTTTGGTATACAATTCTCAAGAAAATTGATCGAGTTAACAAGTTTTTACAAACAGAAGATGCAACAGTAGACAACGCTGCAAAAATCATACATGGTCTTCTAAATTTATTATCTTCGACTAGGGAGTTAACTGTTTCAGAGGCAATTGATGAGGCAAAATTCTTATCAAGTAATATTGGCATAACAACAGAATACAAAGAAACAAGGAAGAGGAAAAAAAGAAAATGCCAGGGGAAACATGTGAAGATGATGCATCAAAACTCACGGCAGAAGAACTGTTCAAAAAATTACTTTTTCAAATTTGAACAGGTATGATGCACTGAAAATGATTGCTGACAAGTTTAGTTTCTTGTGTGGGGATCAAATTAAAAAACTAGATGTTGATACTTTAAAAAGTAAGGCTAGAGAGTTAGCTAGAACCTATGCAAATGATTTAAATGAAGAAGAACTTTTAAATGAAATAGAGAGTTTTTAAGTTTCACACTCTAACCACGGAAGATGGATTGGAAGATGCAACAGCAGCAACTATGCTCAAAATATTGTATGAAAGCAAGCTGGAAGAGTATCTAAATATACATGTTGCTCTAAAAATCTTTGTAACACTTCCAGTGTCTGTAGCAACTGGAGAAAGAAGTTTCAGCAAATTGAAGCTTATAAAAACCTATTTGAGAAATGCTATGAAACAGCAAAGACTTACTAACTTGAGCATTATTTCCATTGAGCATCAAAGGGCTTCTTCAATTTCTTTTGATCATATAATTAACACATTTGCAGCAAAGAAGGCTCGAAAGATAAGAGTTTAATTAATATATTGAATAGTATGTTTTTACTTTATTGTTCTTTTCCATTAAACTTTAAAAACTGTATATGCGTTATAATTATAAAAATACTCAAACCTTTCTTTATAATTATTTCTTATTCATTTATAGTACTTTTTGAATACTAGTGTAATATGTGTTATGAAAAAGAATTACTATTTAATTAAAATAATACTGTAATCTCTAATCTGTTTTTTTTTTTCAACCTCATGTAGCATTAGACCTTTTGGTAAATGGGGTACCCTCAGGGAGGGTGCCAACAGCAAAGCTTGCCCCCCCTAATAATAATTGTAGGTCCGGCCCTGGGTTGAGGCATATAGAGTGCCAAATAATTGTTTGAAACATCCTTTCAACACTGTTTTTGGTCAAGTATCAGCAAATCCGGCTATATAGGACACACACAGCTATGTCATACACAGATGTTCATGTAAGATATTGCGCACATATTCTGTTGGTATACCAACAGTCTCAGCTTCCCTTGTACAGTCTACCAAAACGATTCTGTGGATTTTTTTCTGACGTAGTCACTTCACTGGGACATCCAACATGTGATGTGGGTCATCAGTTATAATTGTCTGACTCATTTTAAATTCAGCAACCCAGAGCTTAACTGTTGTATTCGATGGAGAAGAGTCCCCAAGGTTAAATCAAGCTCCTTTTTTTATCGGTTGGAGTTAAGCCTTCAAAAAAAAAATTAATTAAAGCATGAATTTTCAGTCTATTCAACGATGCCTGAGGTGCTTATAACAATGGACTGTGCCACTAATAATAAACAACTCATTAACTTGTAATCATTGAATCTAAACGTTCAAAGGATGAAATCATACAACACAGTCAAAACAATGAGCATTAGTACTATCTCTGTGTCGTGCCCGGAACTTTTCACCCTACTTTGGACACGTGTGTGTGTGTGTGTGCACTATATAATCACTGACACAGTTATAATGGTTATAACCAAGTAAATGGATGATCTGTAAGATTAGAGTGTCATTGTATTTACAGAGAAAATACATTGGACATGCAACTACACTGTTACAATAATTTTGTAGAAGTGAGATTCAAAGAAAGAAATATTTTTAATATATTTTTTATTAGGTCAGCAATTCTTCAGAATGTATCTGTCTTATATATTGTGACGGTAGCGGTATGCGAACATCTGCTCTCCGTTACCAGCGGCCGAGACGTGACCAACTACGTGCTCAGAGCGAGCCAATCCGGCATCAGCAGCCGCCGAGACGTGACCAACTGCGTGTTAGGAGCTAGCGAATCAGCGATCCCGGTTGGTTAATAAAACCCGGGCCGGCAGAAAATTTTGCGCACTCTTCATCGCCACGCCATCGGATGCACTTCATCTCCTCTCCTCTCTCGGACGACATCGAGGCGGAGTCAGCCGGAAGGAACCGCCGAAGATTCGATCCGGCGTTCTTGCATGGATTTCGCTGGGCCGGCAGCCGGCTCTACAACCAGTGCCGGAAGAGGAGGAGGACTGCAGTACGCCACGAACAGCGGGCGCAGCCGCCGAATATCTTAGCGCGGCACGACCAACATCAGCCTTCTCGCCACAAGGTCCTTTTTAGGGCCACCAAAAACACTAGAGTGTACGATTGGCGCCATTTGTCATGTGGCAAGCCTTTTGTCCGGTGACAATATGTTAACCCAGAATGTTATGTGAACTACAAAAAAAATTTTAATAAAATATATATTTACATTATGCTGTTCGTCATTGTGATAGAGACAGAATCTACAGCAATCTCTGCTTGTTATTTGTGTTATTTGCATACAGTAACAACAGCTTCTTCTAAACAAATTTTAATCTTGTAGATATAAATTAATTTGCTTAATTTTTACTTAGAGAATGCAACATTTTAAAAGCAAAAAAGCTGAAAACAGGATATTATATCAACAGTGTAGTACATAGATGGAGTTTACTGTTTGAAGTTTATAGTATATATAAAATAGTCTATTATATACTACAAAACATACAGAAATATAGTAGTATGAATATACTACACTAATCAGTAACACAACAATGTACATTTTTATTTATATACATGCAATATACTGTAGTAAACAATAATATCTAACATGACAGTTTTACACTTGATAATATGATGAAAAATAAATTCTTGGTCTTCTACAATAATAACTTTAATACAATTCAAAAGCCCTCTGTCTCACTACTAATAATTGAAAAGCAGTGAATAGTCGCATGAGACAATGAAAGGCTTGAAAATTCAGTAGTGACTTATGGATACTGAAAATGAAATATCTATCAATTTTCTGAAATTACTATAAGAATGATTAAAACGTTGTTTAATTTTTCTGTAGTTACCCTATAGAAATTGGGGGATGAAATAAATATGAGGGTAATACATTTATCAAATTGGATTTAAGGATTGAGTACATTTATAGATTTAGTTGGTGCAGATATTTATGTTGTAAATAATCTATTATAAGAGAGAGGTCTTAAAAGTTCTCAGACTAACAATGAAAAGCAAATTTATAATTATTATTTAATGGTACTTTCACTTGTGAAACTTACTTGTTGATATTGCCTCAAACGCCGTTTCGGAGTTGTATTCTCCTTCTTCAGTGAGGTTTGAATCTGAATCATTCAACAACAATGAAATGTGTTGAATAAAACACACGCAAAACTGACACAATATTGACAAACTCAAAACGAGAGTAAAAGATGGACATAACAAAAAATTAACAAACATTATAACACGCAAGATAGAAACAATCCCCATGCCAACACACAAATTCCACACACGCACGGTAAACACAACAACCATCAGATTCAATGATGACGAAATAACTTTATTAAACAAAGGACTCAAACGTAATTTAAAACACAATAAACCTAACAACAACAGTAAACATATAATTGACGTAATCATAGACACTGAAACAGCCGTACAAAGCACACACAACAATGACCAAGAACCCATACGCCATGACATAAAATGAAGAATAAAACACATACTAAAACAACAAAAGATTCAAACCTCACAGAAGAAGGAGAATACAACTCCGAAATGGCATTCGAGGGAATATCAACAAGTACGTTTCACAAGTGAAAGTACCATTAAATAATAATTATTAAGTGCTGTGAAAAAAGTAGTGATGAACATTCAAAATAATATTAACACTGCAAATTTATAATTTTAAAATAATTTGTTTTTTAACATAATCTCCTTTAAGCATAACACATTTATTCCAGCGATGTTCCAATACCACTATCCAATACCTGAAGTGTTTTCTGTAAGGTCTGCAAAATACCCCTCTATAGATCAAATCACCACTTGATCCAATGAAAAATGCTGACCAGTGAGAAAGAGTTTGAGTTTTGGGAAAAGATGGAAGTCTGAGAGAGCCAAATCTGGGGAATAGGGAGAATGTTCCAACAATTCATAGCGGAGATCTCTTAATTTTCTCATTGCCAAAACACTTTTGTGGGCAGGTGCATTGTCTTGTTTAAAAATTGATTTATTTCTTCTGAAAACCCGGTCTTTTTTCATGAATTTTATTGTCTAATGTCGATGACAGTGTGGAATAATATTCCCCAGTTATTGTTGCACCCTTTTCAAGGTAACTGATGTACACAACATCTTTAGCATCCCAAAACACTGATGCCATGAATTTTCCTGCCGATGGAATTGACTTTGCCTTCTTTGGCACTGAACAACCAGCTTCTGTTCACTGCTTTGAATGTTGTTTCAACTCTGGTGTGTAGTAATTGATCTAAGTTTCATCCATCATAATAAACCGATATGCAAAATCTGCTTTGTTTTTATTAAATGCTCCAAGCACTGTTCATATAATTTCATGCCCATCCGTTTTGATCTGCTTTAAGCAAGTGTGGCACCCACCTTGCACAAAGCTTTGTCATTTGCAATTCCTCATGTAAAATATGGCCGATACATTCTTTCAAAATGCTTATAGTATCAGCAATTTTGTGCACTTTAATTCAGCAATTGTCCAAAATCATAACATGCACTTTTTTGACAGTTTCCAACGTTGTTGCTGTTTTTGGACATCCTTCATATGGTTCGTCTTCCAGGCTGGTACAGCTACGTTTAAACTTGGCAGCTTATTTTTTAATGGTTGAAAATGAAGGAGAAGAGTCCCCATATACTTTAACAACCTCAAATAAATTTCACTTGGTGTTAAACCTTCTTTGACAAAGAACATTTTGACTGCACAACACTCATTTTTTTCCATTTTAAGGGATACAGGCAACAAACGTTCAACCACTGTTTAGGTTGAAACAATGTTGACAGAAACCATTCAGGGATTCTGTTTCAAACGGTTGAATAATAATGTGGTAGAATGACCAGAAACTGCACATGCATGTTAAGTATGGATGTAGTACCAACATAAGAAAAACAATTCGCAATGGTGCTGCCGCCTATGGTTGAGGCTGAGAACTTTTCAGACTGCCCTCGTAATGTAACCAATAACCTATGATACAAATACAATATGTGCCTAATATAGAGTGGCAAACATTTTAAGTAATTATACTTTTTTACATACCAAAATGTTAATATAAATTTTATGTCAAATCTTTGAATATACACCAGTGAATAAAATGTTCTAGTTTTTGCTAATAGTATTGGACCTATCTGCCAAAAATGTTGCATTTTCTATCATAACTATCAATGATTGGAGAATAACTATAATAAAATCATTTTGCTAAACATTATGCCACTGATTTGTTATAATATTATTATATACATCCACCAAAATCAGTAAAATTTCAATTTTTTTAAATTATTGAATAAGCCCTTTTCGAAATTATTATAATTTCATCATCAGTTCACACTAAAGAATGTTGTTATTTGTGTCCATTATATCTCACTGCACTTCATATTGAATCTTCCACTGCCATCATTATTTGGTGTAACCAAGAAAGTCATATATTGAAATAGTTTATCATTTTCGAATATTGTCTGCTGATTCATTAATTTGTTATATTTTTTATGTAGGTATATATACAGGGTGATTCACGAAGAAATGGAAATACTTCGGGAGATGAATCTACATCGAAAAATAAGAAAAAAGTTCATATAAACATAGGTCCGGAAATGCTTCGTTAGCGAGTTACAGCTAGCGAAAGATTTCGCCCGGGTTTCGGTTCCCCCGGGTAAATGAAGACTTTCTGAAATTCTGGGAAGGGGCAACTTCTGCTGTTTCTTATGGTTTTTGACCTGAAAAATCGAATAAAACAGGTCGCAGAACTGTATCTCCCATAAGTTTCATGATATCTGACGTAAAACAGAAAAATCTTTGCCTAAAAACAAATTTTGGAAAATTGGAAACAATTGGAATTTTTTGTTGAGTTTTATTGACTTTATTTACACCATTTTTCTCAGAATTAAATTCTTTACAAGTTTTGTTTTTAATTTTTATGCATTTATTAGTCATTTAACAAAGTTATTGTACTTCTAACCTAACCTTAGGTTTTTATTTTATTGTTGTCATATATAATATTGTTCCTTATTTCCGTATATGTATTTATTGTTATTTATTGGCCTTATTCAATAATTTAAAAAAATTGAAACTTTACTGATTTTGGTGGATGTATATAGTAATACAATAAAATCATTCAACTTTTTGTAATGATTATAAAATGAGAGAAACATACCAACAGTAGTTGTAAATTTGGTGAATATAGCTGTGGAAGCAGTATCTAGCCCTGCAATACCACTCCCAGGCATGCTAGACACAGACTCTAAAAACAATTAAAAATAATATGATTCATAAACACGAAAAATAATATAAAAATATAAAATGAATGTTAAAGTATTATAAAAATGTTGATATTCATAAAAGCTGAATGAAAAAGCATGAAAACAAGAGTTACAACATGCTTACATGTTGATCGGAAAACATCACTTTATAGTATTGTCTTCAGTGGCATGCTCAACATTTTAAATTTAATGGTACACTGATGTAAACAGCAACTAATTTTATACTAATTTTTGTAGTTAATTTTTTCCTTGGGTTTCATATGTAACCCTAACTGTTTTTTATAGTGTTAGTGTAGTGGCTAACAGAATTTTGCAAAAATGTCTTGCCACATTAACCAAGCTAGTTCTTGTATCCAACTGATTACCACTGATCATATAACATTCCACAATAATGAAATCCACTCAGCATTTACTCCATCACCTGACAGTAACCACCATTCACAAACACTTCAGGAACATTATTGACACTGAAGATTCTGTATTAATATGATGAAGAGTATAATTTTGTAAACAAATTTACTGTATCTTTTTTCATATACTCACATGATTGGATCTACGGTACCATCAGTTATTACAAGAAATATGAATTCAAGTCAAAATTATAGATGCTTCTGGAAACACAGCCAGGAGCAGGCCAAACTGTATTCAAAAAGCTCATTTGATCCCAGTTCCCAAGATGGGAGTTCTAAGTGAAACTGAGGATATTGTTCAATTACAGACAACAGATATGCCTGTCTCCACATGCTTCACTCATTTTTTAGAGAAATAAACTCTATTTAAAAAATAGTTATAGTCTATTGAATGAAAAATCACATCAGAACATTCCTCACATTCTCATTTTAAATGACTTATAAACTGTTATTACTATTGAACTTGTTGTAACCATACCAAACACACATGCACACTTGTGCACAACACACACACACACACACACACACACACACACACACACACACACACACACACACACACACACACACACACACACACACACACAACATATGTGGTATGTGACAAGAGTATGAGTTAAGTAGAGTAAGCCATTTACAAAGAACATTACTCTCCATTTTTTCTTTTGTTTATATAAAACAAACTTCTTCCTGTATGTGTTCCATTTCTGGATCTACTAAAATTATATTTCAGTAATTTATGTTGTTTATATAGAAATATGAGATAATAACATTCTATTTTCAAAAACCATAAGACTGTGAAATACAGATGGAAAGTATTACTAACTTTTATGAAGTATTATAAATTAAGCTTGTTGACACCATTATAATAGGAAAGACAGAACAATGAAACTACAATACTGTTTTAAGGGTAGCTTAATAAAAACTAATTAAATAATGCATTCCGTACAAAAGAAATTGATCATTTACAGACATTTAACACTTGCAATAAAATTATACTCTGATCATGTTAAAACAATTAATTAGCACAACTAACTGAACTGCAGCTGCCCTGTATTTATAAAAGGTGGGATAAGTGTAAACAGTGGTATCAGAGAAATCACTAGACTTATTTACTTTTTCTTTCTAGGCCATTGTTGAGCTTATATAATGGTTCTTTAGTTTAACATGGCAGGCTGAATGTACACATGTTAATTACAGCATGTTACCGTAACACAAACATAACACATCACGTTGTATGATGTGTATTTTAAAATACTATTCAGCACAAACAAAAATAAAACACATAGCAATAAACTTATACCAGTATTTTGCAATCTAACATTAACTCAAATGATTTTATTAACAGAAATACACTGTACTAGATGTTCCAACTGTACCTCTATGTCCAGGAGTAACATTGCCGCTTGTCTGATTAGCACCTGTTAACAGGTCGATAAGAGAGGGTCTGTGATGCCTTGGCTGTGGTATTTCACATGAGCTCTGTGGTCCCTCACGTTTCAAATTTGCTTGTTCATCTGATAAAGAATCTTAAAAGGTTAGTTGCACATTATACTTAATATGCAGTTACATATGAGTCACTTTTGAGAACTATACTAGCAAGCTAAACTGCTAGTTATTTACTATGATGTAAAATTTCATATAATAAAAATTAGTCTGCTTTTATGTTAAAAGAAAAAAAAACAGTATAGGCTACAATGTAAGAGTTCTGTGGCAAATTCACCACAGATGTATATAATTTATTCTAAGTTTGTTTAAGTATTTTGGTTTGGTTTATATATGTACAAAATGTTTTAGAATGTACCGTATGTATACATTGGGTTTCAGAATATTAGTAAACAAGTATTAACATTCCACTGTACACCAAAAAAAAAACTGATAAATTATAAAGTCATATCATCATCATATTATCATATCATCATAATCAGTTCCATAGGTTAAACCATGCTGATTTGTTCTGGTCCCATGTAAAGAAAGAGCAGAACTAGTCACTCCAGTGCTTCTTCAGAGCCCCTCACTTCTCTGTCCTTTCAGCTTATAATTTACTAGTTGCTTTGTAATGTGGCAGCTATCTTTTTGGTTGAGATGCTCCAACTAATTTAGCCAGAACCGGGTAATCTGTCTATGTGTCTAGTATATTTGTAATATGCAGCTGTTGGCACATACCAGTATTCCTTCTGTGATAATCAAGAGTATATCATGCAACAAATAGAATTCTTATTTCATCTGCCGGAATATGACTGACAGCCTTTTGTCACAGGCAAATTCTCAGACTCATATAGAAGTGTGAGAAGGGAATCTACATCTTCCAGAACTGTAGATTTATTTCTTTACTTCTGAATTTGGAGTTCTCCTGACAATCTTACAGAACGCATATGATTGAATTGACAAAGCTCATTAGCCACACCATCATTATAATATAGGAAACATTATAGCCCAGACATTCAAAGTTATTGACTTGGTCCAGAACAATGTTATCAAAAACAAATTTTTTTTATATAATGTAAAAAATGTGAACAGGATGTGAAAATAGTATTACTTATGAAGATGTTATTAAAGACAGTTCTTCTTTTTCATTTTCTTTGTTGGCACTACATCCCAATGTGAACCCTAGCCTCCAGCACCAACCTTCTCCAACATAACTTACCTGTTGCCATCTAAGTGTAACACCCCATGTCCATTATCTTGAGATCGTCCAGCAGATCATCGAACCATCTTATCCTAAACCAATCTAGGTTTCTGATTTTATTCACCTGTGCTCTTACAATTTTCTTTGTATACACTGATCATCCATCTTTGAATTCATTGAGCTTTTATGAATCTTATAATGTCCTAATGCTTCAATAACTCATCTACCTCCTGGTTATTTCTTACTCTCCATCATCTTTCTTACACACATCTGGACCATAAACACATTATACAATTTTTCTTTCAACCTTCTCAAAGTTTTTTGTTCCCTTTTTGCTAATGTCCATGCTCACCTCCATAAGCAACAATTGGTTTAATGAGTGTCTTATATATTATCATTTTTGTTTTGTGACTAATGAGCTTGTTTCTAAATAGTTTACTGTCAGCAAGTATGCCCTATTCCTCTTTGTATCCTGTCATGTATTGTGTTTACGCACCCTTCATTAACTATTGTGTTACCTAAATATGTAAAATTATTAACTGCATTGAAAAATTACCGTCTATGAATAGATTATACAGATTCCTTTTCCTTTCTGATGAAGGAATTAGCATGTATTTAGTTTTGGTCATATTTTCATTCAATCCCATTCCAGAGGATTTTTATTTAGCTCCTTTTAAATTTCAATCAGCTGTTGTCTTGATCTAGCTATCATCAGCATAAACACATATCTGGATCATTTTATGTAATGGCTTGTTCCTCATTGATCTATATTAAAGACAGTTATTAAAAACAATTTGTTTCTCATTTTATTGAAATGTCAGCACATTCACTACATTTATGATTTTATTTTTAACATATTTAATGATAATCACCATGCTAAGAAACAAATTTACAATCATACCATATTTACGATCATCAAGTTCTTCTTTCAATTCCTTCATTTCATGCATCAGTTCAGTCAACAATGCACCACGACACTTTGGTGTCATGAGTCCGTATCCTGTGATTTTCTCTCGAATTACAAAATGCATATGACGTTCATGTTCAGAAACTGGTGGCTGACTAAGCTAGTAAAATATAAAAGTCTAATGTAAAAAAGTATTCAAATAGAAACCACACACACACACACACACACACACACACACACACACACACACACACACACACACACACACACACACACACACACACACACACACACACACACACACACACACACACACACACACACACACACACACACACACACACACACACACACTAAAACTTCTCTTTGCCACTAACCTTTAATCTAATAAAAGGTAGTAGCAATATGTAAAGGGCACACCGTTGACTCACAATAAAATCAATGAAATTCCAATACATAACTCGAGCTTCATGAACTTTGGTTAGTTCTCGGATCGTTCTTGCAACTCTTGGCCAGTCAGTTACTAACTCACTTTCAAAGCAGACTATCATTATTTTCAGTGCTGTAAACAGAAAATCAAAATTATATTATATGATTAGATTATTGATACCATTTGAAATGAGCTTAGATCTATTATAACACTCTTGGGAACAGCCAAGCTTTCACATTTCCCACTTTCAAGCATTGTTTCAGAAACAGTCCACTGTTGAAATCATAAATTTCAATGCTATGCCATGATACCTTGATTTCCTTACTTCCTTACTTTTCCTCTCTTTTCATGTTACTGATTTAACATTATCTTTTTTTTTTTTTTTTTTTTTTTTTAATATATCAAAAATTCGACTTGTATGTATGCCCTATTCAGATGAGCACTTCTATCTTTCTTTGTTTTCCACAGTGCAATGTTAGATATTCAAAATTTTCAACATTTTGTATATGTCTTCACTGTAGAGTCTATCTCTTTGTGTGCAGCATTTAACACAAGGATCACAAAAATCTCCTATGCCTGTCGTATCGCAAAAGATCCTGTGCCTGTATCCTACTTAGAAGTTTCTTTATCAGAACCCAAGCTTCAGAATCATACAGTAACACTTTTTTCCCTTGTTTTCCTCGATACACTTGACGAAATGCCACATATTGACTGAAATTGGCCAACTTATGATTAACATTAGACCCATGTTGTAAGTGATGTCACAACCAAGGTTGGCGAGATTTCACACTTGCTCTATACTTGTCTTATCTAATACAATATTAGTACATAAGAAGTATTTGCCCTTTGTTTTTGTCTTATGCACAGATAATTTTATTTGTTATTTAGACAGGATTGTTATAACCAAAACATTGATCTCTGGAGCTTGAATTCATTGGTTTGGATTATTACTTGATCATTTGCATCAGCGTTGTATTAAAGTATGTTCTATTATTTATTTTTATTCCTGAATCCATTCATAATTTTCACTCTTTAACTGTGTCATCAATATAGAATTAACCAATGTTGGAGATTTGTTACGGCCTTGGCCCACTTACTGATTAATGTAAAATTCTTCTCTGTCAAATCCTCTCCTATAGACAATGCTATACTTGCACAATAATATAAGCTCTTTATAATATCTAGAAGATGTTTAGGATAATCCGTCTTATACATAGTGTCCTACAGAATGAATCTGTTAACTCTGTCACTCTTTCTCATAGTCAATGAAGGCAAGATGTGTCTCCAAATTACATTCCCTTCTTTTCTCAATCAATGTTTTCAAAGTGAATACGTCATCAATGCAAGATCAGCCCTTGTGAAATCCTGCCTGTTCATCAAAAAGAAAAATATCCAAAATAGGGGGAAATCTTTCATTAATAATTTTCCCATATAACTTGTGAGTTGTATTTACCAAGCTTATATGTCCAGATTATCCTTTTCCTCTGCTGGGGTGTAATAAGTTCCCCTTTGTCCTAACTTTACTCAGTCCTTCATTCATTGACTGAAAATCCATTATCAGTGACTTATTTCTGCTGCTGGTTGTACAGGTTGTGTTAGCTAAATCCAGACAAAATTCAATTTAAATTTCCCGGTACATTTGACTTTAGCAGTAGTTGTCTGTTGGTGTTTAGGTAAGCCAGCTGTATGTGTAAGATGTGTATAACTTCAAAATGGGTAATTTTGTGAGATCGAGTGCAGAATATAATCGACAATCAGTGGTAATTAAAGCGCTTCACGTCGGGTGTTCACCAACTAAAATTCTTCGCTTCTTCAGGTACCCGAGATCGACTGTTTATGACATTGTGTAAAAGTATGCACACACGAAGAAGTGCTCAAGAGCTCATTTTGGAAGACCCAGGGGTCTTATGTGCCCAAAACGACAAATGCTGTCTGAGGCTGCAAAGGTCAAGCGAGTTGCCCGCTGGAATTTGTTTCTTTGTTCATTGAAGCACAAAGCTGTGGATCACCTTAGGTTCTTTCTGATGAGAAGATTTTTACTGTTGATGCAAAAGTGAACTGGAGGACTGAATGTTGGCTTGCCCATGATCCCAAGAATGTCCCTGTGATAGCCAGGACAAAGTTTCCAGCCAGTGTTCACGTCTTAAGTGTCGTCTCCAGTGAGGGTGACGTCATTCTGCCACATTTCTTTAAAAAGGAAGAAACCATCACAATGGAGGTTTACATTCAGATTATGAGAACTGTAGTGAAGCCATGGATAGAAACTGTGGCCTCCAGGAGACCATACATCTTTCAACTGGATGGTGCACCAGCTCATACAGCCATTTAGTGCAGAACTGGTTTCCGATAATGTAGAAGCATTCTGGTCTAAGGAAATCTGGCATCCCAACAGTCCTAATTTAAACCCCCTTGATTATTACACTTGGGGTATTACTGAGGATTACTGAAAGGGCGTCTAACAAATCCAGCCACCCCAACATGGCAACCCTTTAGGCCAGTATTGAGGAAGCATTCACGGATTTGGACAAGGAGCAGTTGAAGAGAGCATGCTCATATTGCTCATGCTTCAGAAAAAGGATTGAGGCAGTGATCACAGAAAACGGGGGTTATATTGAATAAATATTATTGTTTTATATAAATAATAAATTATTAAATATTATTGTTTTATATAAATAATAAATTATTAAATATTATTGTTTTGTCCGGATTTAGCTGACGCACCCTGTATATGTGTTCCCAAATATGTTCTGGGTAGCAACTGTAACATATTGTGTATCTTTGCCTCTCCCATATTCTTCTACCTGTCCAGCTAGTTTCCTGCAGCACTGTTAAGACTAAAATAGCCACCATATTTTCAGTGCACCAGGATAAAGTAAACTTATATTCCATGAAAACAAACTCAAGACATTATACTTTTTCTTGCTATATCCTTTTTCAAGAAGTTATGGTTTTTCTTTTCTTTGAACTCTCATAACCACACTTTTTTCACATAATCTGATAATTAGTTATATACACAATTCCTAACCTGAAGGACCAGGAATTTTGAATTTGGGCCATCCTTCTCTTGAAGAAACTGCTTTCTTTTCGACGTATGAGCCCTCTTTGCCTGGTCTTCTTATATAGTCTATGTGCATGGCTGATTGGCTTACTAGAGGCTACTCCACCTTCACACTGGTTGCCAATGAACACCACCCTACCAATGTACACCATCCTGCCAGGCCAAGGACTCAGGTTATCCCTAGGCTTCCATGATAGGGCCCCCTACTCTTGTTAGGGTCTGCTGACCCACTCTACTCAAGTGGTTAATTACAACAACAAACGTTTAGTTGACATGCTAAGTATTGCTAACTTATCAATAGTTGCTATTTGTCACACAATTTTTATAACTTACCTAGGAAAGAAATCTGGTAAACAGACTTAGATACAGTAGGGCTAAGTTTTGAAGTGAATGATCCAGATCTTGTCTCTGAAGCAGATTTAAGTGTCTGTGC
Source organism: Magicicada septendecula (assembly GCA_034769895.1). NCBI lineage: Eukaryota > Metazoa > Arthropoda > Insecta > Hemiptera > Cicadidae > Magicicada > Magicicada septendecula. Next base: position 266,094,173 of record CM068368.1, on the reverse strand, counting down.
TGCCATATAAGAAGACTTACTAGAAGGTGGATACATTGCATTTAAAACCACAGTTAGCGTGTAGCTGATGTCCACTTGTCTCATACAGTGCACATCTAGAACAGAAAAAATCAGTGCAATATTCATGTTAAAGCCAGTTTTGTAACCAGAGGTTTAGGATCCCCCAGCAGTGTTTCAAGGCCTTCTTTGATGTCTATAATTCATCATCTTTATATGTTTATATTTAATGATTTTCACACCACTGAATCTAATCTGTACCTACTAATCCAGCCGAAGGCTAATACAGGGAAAGATCCCAACCTAGCACCAAGGTAATGAAATATTTTTCCTTGTTAAGTCAGTATTCTTAAAATGGTTTGTAATTGAATTGGTGAATTTGAAAAAAAGAAACTATTTTGCAAATGAAACAGGTCATTATGCTATATTCTGTGGAAGTCTTTAAAGTTCCTAGTACATTAGAAATATCTACTGTAATGTCCTTTATGCCGCACCTGCTAATCATAGACAAATCAATTACTTATCTTCTTCAATTCACTTATTTAACTGAAGTTACATCCACTACATGGTTTTAAATATGCATAACATCTTTAACAATGAATTTCTGGTAGAACTTAATCAATTTAATAAGTTTTATTATTTAAACAACTGTGTAATTGGCTAACTGGAATTTAGTATAGAATTCATACAGCACTGGATCTTCATCTTAAGCCCAATTTTTTAATAGTCTGATTCAATTCTCATACTACAATTATAAAGATGCAACTAAAAAACTGAAAACTGAAAACTTTGGCAATGTGCTTTATTCATCTTTATATAATCTGATTTTAAACTCATGTTCTCTGGTATCCAAGTCACGTTTCAATACAGATTAAAATTTATTTACCTTTTTATCTGTCATGTGACTTTAAATAAAAAACAATAAGAAGTCACACGACGGATAAAAAGGTAAATAAATTTTAATCTGTATAATCTGATTGCTCCAGTGTTCCATTTCTTCATCATTTTTCCTTACCGTCTGATTTATAAAATCTATGTATTCATCAGATACTGAGTGTAATTGGCAACTCCTCAACAATAATACTTATACTTTCTTTTACTGAGGCAAATAAGATTATTAATTTTTGATAACTGTTAGAAATGTACTACCCTAGCCAAAATGTCTGGTGACATATATCAGGCTCCTTTTACTAAATTTGTTGCTTAGGAAATACTAAATATACATGAATTTTTGCACACACACACACACACACACACACACACACACACACACACACACACACACACACACACACACACACACACACACACACACACACACACACACACACACACACACACACACACACACACACACACACACACACACACACACACACACACACACACACACACACACACACACACTGACATATCAATACAATGCTAGAAGCAAACATCAGGAGAGAAGAAGAAACAGATTTTTTTTCAATATATTATAGTTCCCAAGTCACATGTATAAGTATTTAATTGTAGTATTTGTAAACACTTTGTTATTCACCGTCTTGTGAATTCTCTAAACTTCCAATAACAACATGCTTCAAGGATAAATCCTCATCATCAGGTTATAAAAACATCAATCCTTCTGGAGAAGTTGTCAAAAAATCAAAATATTACCAAACATCACAAAGCACTTCACGCCACGTCGCGATGTGGCGTAAAGTGCTTTGTGATGTTGGGTAATAATTTTTGATTTTTTGACGACTTCTCCGAAAGGACTGACGTTTTTATAACCTGATGATGAGGATTTATCCTTGAAATGTCTTGTTATTGGAAGTTTAAAGAAGTCACAAGACGGTGAGTAACCAAGTGTTTACAAATACTACAATTACAGATATTTTTTTAATCTACTGCTTCACTGTATCTTATATACTTTTGATATACTGCATATGTTGTCAACACGATTTACCTTTTCTGCCACTTCCAACACGCAGGCAAAGTGGCATAAGTAGATTCATTAGCATACTTTCTGTTCTTTCTTGGCTGGGAAATACTGATGTCCCTCCGCATACATGTTCCAACGTATATGATTCCTGAACAAAACCCAAGCAATAAAATTCAAAATAGGTTTTGAAAATGTAAAGGTGAGATTGAGGTATTTTAAATAAAACAGAGGGTACACAGAACTATATCATATTTTGTAATTATTTTTTCAATTCTTGTAAACTGTTATAACATTTTACTATCCAAAATTTATTAAAAATATGAAGAACACAATAACTGTACTATCGTGGTAATTTTCTATTGTTATAAATTTAAAATCCACTACTACTATCTTGCCAAATATATTACGACTTCATGGATCCTAGGGTTTTTCAGAAGTATAGGAAAATTGAAAGTTAAAGGCATGAGCATATGCGAAACACTTATGCTTAGAGGGGAATGGCTCTATGGAGGGGGTCACTCTGAGATGTGAGAAGAAAACTGTTATCAGCATCAGTGCAACCAACTTATGAGTATTATTTCTAATAGTAACAAAAACTCAAAACTTATATACAGTAAGGTTTGTTTGTAAAATGTATCACCATAAATCTCTCTCTCTCTCTCTCTCTCTCTCTCTCTCTCTCTCTCTCTCTCTCTCTCTCTCTCTCTCTCTCTCTCTCTCTCTCTCTCTCTCTCTCTCTCTCTCCCCCTCTCTCTCTCTCTCGCAGTAAATTGTCAAATTTCATCTATAAAACAACAGTAGTTCACTTTGAAAACATAAAAATTTAAGAAAATATTACGCATATAATATATTTTTAAATTTTAAACAATGCATTCGCTATAAAAAATAAATGTAAGCAGTAAACTTATTTATTTATGTTTATGAACAAGAGTTAAATAAATCAATCAATAGATATAATTAAACAAGTACACATATCAGAATTTGTTGCTGTTACATATAAGAATGTTTTATAAACATATCTCCATGTTTTTTCCTGTCATTGTTGAAACATAAAAAAAATAGTTTTCCTACCAGCTCTTATCACAATGGAATGTGAAAACTGTTCACTTCCATTCTATCTCTCCAGTTTATAATTACATAAAGGAATGAGTTCTTCATATTAGCTTACTTGTAAAAATCTTTTAATCTTAGACAAAGACAACAAAAATCTGTTTCAAGATAAGGAAAAATCAAGTTATTTTTATGCAGCATTTTAGGAAAATAAAATCTTTTAATTAGATCTTTTAACCCCAAAAGTGTTACAAATTGTAAAATAATGATACAACAGATGAATGATAGATGAGATAATTTATGTTTTACCAGCTAGCAAACAACCTTTTACTGTAAAGATAAGCAAAACCTTCAGACTCACTCAAGAATATGCAAAAGCTAACATGAATAGTTTCATTTTTAAAAAGCTTAATTCTGATACAGGTGCAGTTAGTGTATTTTGATCTCAGGCCTACCTGTATCTAATTTTTCTTAGAAGAACAAGAAGAAAACTAATTTTGTCCTTGAAGTGAGTTTCTTTCTCTACTAATGGGTAATTATTTGCTTACCACTAATTTTGTCCTTGAAGTGAGTTTCTTTCTCTACTAATGGGTAATTATTTGCTTACCACTGAATGCATCTTTTGCATGATGTGGAACTGATTAACAGTCCACCATGTAATGTGGTTTTCAAAGTTGTCTATATTTGTCTTTGAACTAACCTGGGGTTTGGTCTTTTATGGGGTCTTAAACTGACCTAATTTTTCTCCCTTCTTTGTGATACACGAGAACATGTGAGTTGATACTCCAGTTGCAGTTGTAATTAACAACATTAACTAAAATGTGACATGGATGTTAGCAACACCTTCACATGGTCAACTTCATAACAGCTGATTCTCTGTTACTCTCCCAACATTCACAATTTCAAAGTGGACTTGGCCATGCGTAAACTGGTTTCTCCGTATAATCCTTTAGTGTTCAGTTTTGATCATGGGCACCAGGGTAGGCCCAGCCAACCCTCCAGTCCCCCCCAGATTGGAGCAGCTATAGTACATAATGTGATAAATGTCAGTGTAGACAGTAGGAAATATTTTACTGACAGAAATTTTATACTGTTAAGAATTTAATGTAATTAATAAAAACCATATTTACTAAAATACTGGATGATGCTAAGCAGTTTTATAACTACAAATCAAGCACAAAAATGAATGTAATTGACACTGCAGAAAAACCAATATGATTTAAACATTTTTCTTGCCTCCAGAAACGATTAAGACTATAAAATAGGTTAATTACCTTCTGTCAACGTTTCTTAAAATCCTTTTAGTATGACTCGAGTTTCGACACCATTTGGTGTCATCATCAGATCGGAATATGAATTAAGTTGAAACATTTTGATGCATATACATCTCGTCAGATATTAAAAGATTTAAAAAATTAAAGATTTAAAGATTTAAAAAAAAAGATTTAATGTTGTGTGTTGTTTTTAAATCTTTTAATATCTGACGAGATGTATATGCATCAAAATGTTTTAACTTAATTCATATTCCGATCTGATGATGACACCAAATGGTGTCGAAACTCGAGTCATCCTAAAAGGATTTTAAGAAACGTTGACAGAAGGTAATTAACCTATTTTATAAACCAATATGCTTATTGATAAGAATATAAAATGCATATTTTTGAAAGCTGAAGTAAAGTGTATCCATGCGTTTGTTTGATTTGTGATTGTGGTCATAATAAGATTAAATAACATGCTCTGTTTTCAAAAATTGGTACTAAATTGGTACTCAATTTAGTGATGTACAACGGAAGAATTACACTTTATAAGCAGGCCTGTAGCCAGCAGGGCCATGACAGGCCCTGCCCACCCTAAAATAAATTTTTCCAACCCAATGTATTTTTAAAAAAATTCTCCAATAATTTGAACTCAACAATATTTAATTTAAAAATATAACTGAAATAACCCAGAAAATATCGGTATGGAGAACCATACATGACTTCCATGATCTAAGATTATATTTAAAATCATATTCGAAATGAAATATTACCATAGAAACTACTTCTTTCTACTTATTGCTTCAGCCTTAACCACGGTACTGTGGTCACTAACGTATACCACCTCACTTTTCGCACCTGATTTTCACTAATGATGGCAGTCGATGGACTGCCGAAAAGTCTGTTTTTGCAGAAAACATTGGACTACGGCTAAACAGCCCGGGAAGGAATTTTAACAAAGAACTACTTCTTTGGTGCCGATAACGTAGTACATATATAAAAAATTCTCCCCTCCCCAATCAACTATAATTTTCATTAATAGAAAATTACCCCCACCCCGTTCACTTAACCTCTTCATTTATAGATATTTCATCTACGTTTCTACAGTGGATTATTATGAGCTTCTTATTAGGATACATTATTTATCAAAATTAAGTACTTTACTCTTGTTAAAACATAAAACGGTGCAGGTAAACTACCCCTTTCTCTTAACCGATCTTCACCAACAACAGACCTTCAGTCCTCTACAATTAAGGGAAGCATGCAAAAAAATATTTGATTCTGTTTGAATGTGCGGCAGTTATCGTTCGTCAAGAAAACATTTCTCTTGTTACAATATAAAATGTTGCAGGTAAACTACCCCTTTCCTTTAACCGATCTTCACGAAAAATTGCGTTCTCTATAATTCAGGAACTTATGCAAAAAATTATTTGATTCTCTTTGAATTTACGGCACTTATCTTTCGTCAAAAAAAATTACCCTTCTTAAAACATAAAATGTTGCTGGTAAACTACCCCTTTCCCTTAACCGATCTTCAACAAAATCAACAGACCTTGAGTTCTCTTTAATTCAGAAAGGAATGCAAAAACGTAGTCGATTCTGTTTGAATTTGCGGCAGTTATTGTTCGTCATATAAAAAATTACCCTTGTTCAAACATAAAATGTTGCAGGTAAACACCCCTTTCACCTAACCAATCTTCACCAAAAACAATAGGTCTTGAGAACTCTACAATTTAGGGCTGTATGCATAACATTATTTGATTCTGTTTGAATTTGCGGCTCTTATCGTTTGCCATAAACAAAAATTACCCTTATTAAAAAAAATGTTGCCAGCAAACTACCCCTTTCCCTTAACCGATCTTCACCAAAAACAATAAGTCTTGAGTACTCTACAAATCAGGGCTCTATGCAAAACATTATTTGATTCTGTTTGAATTTGCGGCTGTTATAGTTTGCCATAGAAAAAAAAATCTACAGACACACACACTGACAGACAGACACTTTTCGAAAAATGACTTTTTTTCATGTTTTGAGTGTAGTACAATCAGAATCTGCAATAATCTCGAACACGATTTTTTTTGCCATCACCATACTTCCATTTCCTTAAGGAACATGGAAGTAAAAACAAGTGCTTAAAAATAAAATTTAATAATTATGGCTCCTTTTTGTACCAGACAATAGATTGGCCAAATGTTCTGCCACTGGTTTACATACTAAAAGATCGGTAAATACTTTTTATGCCAATAATTATCCCAGAATATAATACCAAATGTTGCAAATATCTTCTGCTATGGCTAGCCCAATCAGGATGATCAGTACAGAAGAAAGGACAGGCCAAAATCAACATCGTTCCAAAAAGTTGAGTACGGCTTTCTTGCTATGTAGTTTTTTATACACTTGTAAGAACTAATTGTGTTTATAGCTCACATTAGCAATGCATCCTGTGTTTAGCAAAGTGAAAAACAAGATGTGTTAAGGTGTGTGTGCATATATTGTGACTGTGGTGGTCTATGTGCCAGTATGGGCAAATGGCTCAAGTGTCCCATACTTCTCTAAAATTCGGTTAGTTGTATGAGGGCCATAGTGGAAGAGATTTAGTGAGCATAATACTCATGTTCACAAACCAAGGACTAAAAATAATGCATATTCACTTTATGGTGGTACCTGAGTGTTGAACCTGGGACCTCTAGGTTAGTAATCTAGTGCCATAGCCATTGGTTTGTTCAGCACTTAAAATAAAAAGTCATAATTACCATTTTTGCTGTTTTCATTTTTTAAGTAATTTAACTTACAAAACTGTTGTGAGAAACATTATTCTCCTCATGCATATTCAGTGCTATGCTGCTTGTAACTTAGCGAGCAGCGAATCCTTATTTAACATTTTTATCTATTATTAAATTTGTTATTTACCAATTATGGCTTGTGATTTCAAATACTATTGAAGCAGAATCGGAGGTATATCTCTTTCCTCAATAAAAGTTGTATAACAATGCAAATAATATGAGACAAAAAGAAAGTATTTAGTAATATTGTTACCTATACAGTCACATTGTATTTATTATGTAAGGTTTAATGTGTTTAGTTAAATAATCTCGCCTTCAATCAATGTTTTTGATAACTTAGTCTGTCTGGCTTATGTCAATGTACACAGTCAGGTTTTTATTGAAAATGGTGTTTCTAGTAAAACTTCATTAATAGATTCTTACCTTACTTATGCTGAAGTCTCTTCAGTTTTGAGTGAATAAGTTGTTAATTATGCAAATAAGTTTATATCATTTTATGAATGGAATAGTATATTTAATAGGCAAAAAACTGATGAAAATTTGAATCGACTACTTTGAAAGTTTGATGGCACTGTATCATCTATGTGAGTAATTTATTATGCTACTAAATTATTAGGTTAACAAATGTTTCCTATTTACTTAAAAATTTCTCTTGAATAAACATTTCGAATGGCTACTTTGTAACCAGGGTCTTATAATTAAAAATTAAAACTATACTTACACCAACAGCTAGTATTTGAAGAGCGATAATTCGCACCACCATTGAACAGAAATGAGGTGGAGGCACTTGTGACATTAGAGCTGTTGTTGCTGAAGACGGGTTCTCACCTATCACTGAATTGCCCTCACCAACTACTAAGGCCTGTAGAATATGCCATACAAAGTTTATTTGTGTGGATTATGGTAGAATAATTGCACCATAATAAATATATTGTGTAGGTACCTGACAAGTAGTAATAAGCTGTTTCAGGTTTTGCATATGTACAATGTATGGATAAATCGACAGAGTTTCATAAATCCCACGCAATAGCCCACTGGCAGCTTCCCAGTCAGTATGTCTCTGCAATCATAAATAAGTATAAATGCATGTATTATCATAGAGTGAATTTATAGAAATCATATATATTTACAATACACTAATATACTTAATTCTCAATTAAATATGAAACAAGAATGATGTGATGAAACTAATATGACTATTAAAAAATAGTCTATTTATTGTCCAAGATTTCTTTAATTTGGAATGTATTCTACACCTTTCATAGGAAATTAATTATTCTTTCCCATATTAATCCTCAAAACTTTTTAACCGTATTGTGGAATTGATGGTTTTAGAAGAGATTGTCTTAACATCAAAATGTATTTCAACCATGATATCTCTTATGAGTCTACTTTATCTGCTACTGAAAGTGGGATTGCAAAGTGATTTTATAAATAATATCAGAATGATTGCAGCAATTAAATGTAAACAGGAATAAGATAAGTCTATAATAAGGGAAATCCTAGAATAGAAGTGCCCTTTTAACATCTTTGAGGAGTATACTTCATATGTAATTACACCAACACTTCAAACATAGCACTACAATGAGGGAAGACTGGCAACATTCACTAATAATTGTACTCCCTCATAAAAGGGAGAGTTGTGTAAATAATCATTCAGTTGTTGTAAAGTAAATACAGTAAAATCAATATTAACGAGACAGGATCTCATGACCAAAACGAGCTCAGAGTCATAAGGAAGAGAGAATTTTAGGTGATAGTTTCCATGTCCTTTATATTGAGTTGCTGGCCTAATAGACACTAAAATTTATGATGTCTATCACTTCTTTTGGAATGTGGTTACTTAAGTTTCCCACTATTCCTCAAGTGTAATTATTGAAAGGTACATATTACTGGTGGGAAAGATATATTAAGTATCTGTTTCATAAATGAGATGGAAGGCACAAAGGCAATCCACTTGAAGAGCAGCTGCCAACCACCCTATAGACTGAGGTTTAAAGATGAAGGAGGAAAAGATATGAAAGATTGTCATAAACTCTGGTAATCAAGCAACAGCTGTCAGCCCTCTGCAGCTCAGTAATGCATTCTTTGTTTATCTGAAATGTTATTATTACTATTAGCAATATTCTTCAGTTGAGATAAATGATAGAAATATTTCTAATAATGAATGCACAAATCCCCAGATGTAGATGTGCAGACAAAGAAAAGGGGACCCAAACTAGAATTAGAAGCTAATTTATTTAAAACCACAGTCACACTCTTTTAAACCAACAGCCTATATATGTAATTTATAAATTAAAATAAAATATGCTATTAACAGTATTTAATGGACTTCAGTACAATACTTTAGAATCTTCATTCATCAATACTCCATTCAGTTGTCCACTGTGTGTGTGTGTGTGTGTGTGTGTGTGTGTGTGTGTGTGTGTGTGTGCAGCTGTAAATCTTTGAATTTCTCTCCTTATGTTTAAATATTATTAGAAATATTTACTTACTTAAAATGCTTCAAATTGTTAATTAATTTATGTCATCAATTTTGTATCGCAGCCATTCTTAGTTAATAAATCTTTTAGATTCTGTATAAAAGTGCACAAAACTAAAGTAGAAGTTGAATTTTAATAATAATTTCCTGTGATATAAGTATACACCTTTATGTCACACAACTTCATATTTGTAATTACATGTTTTCAATTAAAGTTTTCATAATCACTACAATTTTTAGCAGAACTTTATGACTGTTGGCACACTCAATACAATCTGTACATCATAATTAGAATTCTTCAACATATATCACACATAATGAACGTATAGTGAATGTGTATAGAGCTACCTACTAACCCTAATAAATGGTTTTTTATAAATCTTTGTAAATGTTTTATCTAATCTTTTAAGTATCATAATCAGTGAAGGTCGCAAAGCCTCATTAGACCAGTCAGTAGCTGGTAACAGCTGAGTCATATAATGCTGCAGTCCTTTACAAGACATTGTGTCAGGGTCATATGGAGAAACCTTGAGCAAGCTATGTGCCACATCTGCAAGTCGCTGTAAATAAGAAAAATTAGTTACACAAACTAATACATATTAATTATTCAAAACTAATACATAATATGATTATGAATCTAATAGTAATAACAGTGACACCATTATCACTACCACCAGTACTACTACTAAACTATTACTACTACTAATGATGATAATCATAAATATCATAAGAACTATTATTATATATTGATATTATTATTATCTTTTGTATTATTAATATGTTAACATATTACTAACTTACACATAACACAGCTTAATCTGCATTAAATTCATGGACTACTTCTCTGTATTTGTCTCAGACACCTTGATTATTAAAAAGCCATATGGACTTCCTACTTGAAAATGTGCAAGTAACATATTAAATGCAGAACTTAACAGCCTCATGTCTATATTTAAGTCAATGCTTTGATGTCAGTATCTTTGTATATAAATTAAATTATTGAAGATAATTTGTTATATAATACTTCCAAATCTAATTTTCATGTTTTAATCACATCAGATATAAAATGAAGACAAATTGTACTTTAGCAACTTACAATATGTGAACGTAGGTCTAGCAATTCAACAGTTTTTCCTTCCTGAGGGTACTTTTTGTTTAGCTCTGCTATACGAGCTGAACATTTTGTTACAAAATCAGATACCAAGGACAGTAGAACATCACGTGGTCTACGAAATTCATTTCTTAAAACCTAAAAGAAAATTTCTTTTTACCTTTGTAAACACTGGTATAAAAAAATAAAATATATAAAAAATATTTTTATGATTAAATAAAAATATGTAAACATAAAAGCTACATAGTCATAAACATAAAGGTTATAGTTTAAGTCAAAATTCCTTCATTATATTTATTATTATTACAATTATTATTATTATTATAAATGGCCAAAACTATATGGTATGAAGTGTTTAAGTATTGAAGTGGGATGCAAACCATATACATAAAACTTTCTTTGCTTTCAGTGTCTGAAAATAGTCAACAAAATTGAGATAATAAAGTAAGGCAAGATGTACAGATATTTTTTGTAAGTAGTTCTAATAAACAATATAAAAAAGAAAATGAACTGCCTCGAACTAGATGGCCAGATACATTAGAACTGGCCAGAATTATAGCGATGTCAATCCATAAAATGATTATGACAATTAGTTACAAGTAATGTGGCGGATTATCCATAACGCTAGGGTATGCTGCAGCACCGGGCTTCAGCTGTCAAAGTGGGTACAATTCACCTTAACTGATATGCAATTATTTGGTTTTCTTACATATTTATTAACCATGGAGAGTGTCAAGTTGGAAAATCAAGCAATAGCTCTTATAGAAGATTTGAGTAACGATCTTCTAATAGAATTGAAGCACTTTGTGCCACGAGTAAAATTGCAAGAAATAGTTTTTTTTTTTCAAATCGTTCAAATGAAGATGATAGATTCCATGATACTACAGTTTGTCCGCTCAAAGAATTAAACTGTGTTAGTGATTGTAAAATGTTTGATGTATTTCTGAATGTATATGTTGCTTATCGTCTGCTTTTTATGAATCCAACAATTAACTGCAAATCTGAAAAATCATTTTCTGTATTAAAACACATTAAAGATATGTTGAGTTCAACTATGGGAGATAAGAGATTATCTTTGTTAGTAAGGTTGAATATTCAAAACGTGATACTTGAATCGCTCGATTTAGAAGAAATTATGCTTAGACTTCATAAAGGCAAAATCAAGAAGAAAATGTACAATTAGTATTTGCTAAGCTTAAGTACTACAATGCTCACTGTAATCACAATTTAGCTAAATGTTTGTTATAATTTGAGAGTTTAATAAAATAATTGTTAACTTTTGAAATTGTGTATGCCATTTATCAGTGTAAATAATGGATAAAAGTTTGAATTTTGAATCGGGGGAGGGAGCACCAGTCTAATGGCAGCTTCTAATCCAACCCTGGCATGTAAGTAGTTATAAGTATGCCTATTTGAAAGGAAAGAGTTAATGTACCATTAATGCACCATACAATTCTAAAATCAGTTTAGGAATTCTTTCTAACCTCAGAATCCTCCATTTCTCTTTCATATAGCACCTTGGTGCGGCTGCGGTCACTAAGATACTTGGAATGTGAATCGTCTTCGTATTCGAATCCTGGAGAATATGGGCCACGGCTGTAGTTTCTTTGGCTAGAACCTTTATGTTCAGGACTTGCTCTCTGTGGCCCATTATAATTTCTGTAATATATGAAGATAACAATTGATTGATTTAATTAGCGACAAGCCCAACGTTATGTTAACTGTTTTGTAAATGTGCATTATATACTTTGTTCAGACAGCAAATGTCTTGTCTTACTTAACTCACAAATTAACCTTATCAAATCTCTTTACAGTTTTTTAAGATTTCAGTTTCTATCAGCAGACATGCACGTGCGCACACACGCACAATGTATATTTTTATTTTTACCTGGTTACAAAAATGTCTACATTTAAAATTTTCTCTAACAAAAGACTGGGAAAGTACCATACACGAAACATTACTGTTACGACGGTCTAACTGATTGTGGTATGGTACAGTGGAAAGCAAAATGCAAGACACTATTGAAGTAACTAAAAACCAGCTTTAATTATCACAATTAACAGTTTGTAATCAACAAGTTATTAAACAAGATTATACTTGGTCAATAATTCAAGTTAATCTGTCCACACAAAATCACTTTTCACTAATACACCACTTGAAATGCACCATGTAAATCGCCCAACAATAACTCGAACCTCACTTGAATAAATCGCCACTTAAACTGAAACTGAGCGTCACTGAATGCTTATATTTATACCCCGCTGAGATTCCAGATAATCCATATTATGTGTCAACACTACTAGAAAACACTATAGCGTAATTGCTTGCAACCTTGAACACAGTGCACACGGACCAGTGAAGTCTGGAACAGTCTCGGTCAGGGTGACACATATTAAGAGTCATGTACACACACAACATTACAGCTGGTTCTGCTGGGATAGCCGAGAAACATGTAGAACATTCTGTAATGGCATAACACTGCCCCCTCCTTAAGCCTGTTTATCCCGAATTGGCAAACCATCTCTGAAGTAATACTTGGCCAGGCAATCTAGGTGGACGACCTCGTGAAGGATAATTCTCCGGTTCTTCGAATTCAGTTTCGTGTGATCTGAACATCAAATTCCCAAGAATATGAGTCTTCTGCTCAACCACTAGTTTTGCTAGAATCACTCCTATTGCATCATGTACTGATGGCCTATACACCATTACCTGGTCCAAGTCTGTTTGGTTCTCATCAACAACCTCTTGCATCAACAACTTCATCTTCACCAACTTTTCCCCTGGGTGCTTTTATTAACTCAGGAACAAACAAGGTTTTTCCTTGACATCCATAGTGGGCTTCCCAATCGCTTCTTTTGCCATAGTTGTACTTCACACATATTTGTACTTCCTCTGCTAGTTCTTCTTCCATTTCCACCTGCAATAGGAAGGGTTCCTCTTAACCAGAGGAACTTCTTCTTCAGCGCCCCAAAGCAGTATGTTTTTCATCTTTCTGCAACGGATTTTAAGAAAACCAAATATTTTCTGCAAGCATTTCAGTAGTAACGTAGTTAAAATTGTTTGATGCAACGGCTCTCTCCGTTCTATATAAGTATTAAAATAATAATCCTTAAAGTTTCAGGAGACAAAAATTGAGATATTTTTAGATTTAGGTTTTCAGAAATATAAGGTCTATCAGGATTTATTTGAATAAATTTGTAAATTACATTGAAATATATTGATATTATAGGATATTGATTTTAGGTTGATATAAAAAATCAGTCCACAAATACACAACTTTTTTTAATAGGTACTGAAAACATGTAAATACACACTTCATTTGAAATACTTCATTTGAAGTTTTCTTATATTTTAAAACATGGCAAGGATTTATTTAAGTCCTCTTGGATCCTTCTGATAACTTTGGATGTTACCAATTCAGACATTAATTTGCTTTTTGAAACTGGCTTGAAATGGTTGTAGTACTGAGTCCCATACTTCTTACAAAGACCCAATTTTAAAAAATTCCTATGTCTTTGTAACCAGCAGGAGGACCATTTATCATTATGAAAGCCAACATATCAGTAGTGCCAATTTGGTCATATGTGAGATCACTTATAGGGCAGAGCACTTCATCATTATGTTGGTAATAACGGAACCCCAGCTTTCACATATGGCTTCTGAAACTGGAGTACTAAGCAAAAATTTCAACAACTTTATACCCAAAGGATATTCTTGTTGAAGATCTGTTACTGTCATTTTGAACAAATACTTGAAATCAAGAATATTTTCAGTAACTATTGCAGTATTCAATTTCTTGGTCATCCAGAGCAACACTTGTTTATATTCAAAAAAAGTTTCCTTTTATCAATGGAAAAAAGAAATGGATATGAGCAAACACTGATCTTATCATAAAACTCTTCAAAAGAATGAAAATTTTTCTTTGCTTTCTCGTTACTTACATTATTTCTTGGAAATATCAGAAAGTCCAAGTTGAACAAAAAATCTGCTATCTTAATATTTTGATAAAGTGATTACTGTTCATCTACATTCAGGTAAGTTTAGCATTGTTCCTTGAATGACCCTAAAAACTTTAAAAACTCTTTAGCACATTTTACAATTTCACTGACTACTTCATTGCCAACTGAAGAGACAAAGATCTTAAAATTTTGCTGCTCACAGGAACATCGGGCAAAGGGACACCTTTAAAGGTGCTACTATCCATAATAAATTCACTAGAGAGTTTTGTGTGTTTAAAGAAGCCCTCAGGCAATTTGTTGATTGTTTGACATAAACTGTCTCTGGAGAGTCTGGAGTCAGCAGAAGCAATATTTTCTACATGCCGAATCATAACTTCTAAATGTACTTGGATATTTTCCATAAACTAAACATACTGCCATGGTAAATGGTAACTGGATTGAACTTCTTTTGATAAAGAAGACAAAATGGAGTAAGTGTCAGCAAGTAAAAGAATAACAAACATATTTGTTTTTGATAGCAGCTTATCTCTTAGGGCAAAAGATTCTGGGCACTTTTCTACAGCACACACAAGACTTCTGTAATCTCCAAGAAAAGAATTAAACACAGATTCAGAGTAGCTTGCGAATTTCATGGTTTTAAATGCTTTTGGTTTGTAAAAATAGTCTTCGAATTCTTTTGATGACTGTAAAAGTAATTCATACTTCTTTCCTATAGAAAACTCTTTCATAGCTTCATCAATGAGTGTGTGCCCCTTCTGAATTAGCTCAGGTACAGAAGAATGTTTTTCAGCTAGTTCAATTCTGTGCATCAAGTCCCAGGAAACAGATATATTTTCTAAAGCAAGCTCATCTCTTATGTGTTTTTCAACAGCTAGTCGAATATACTGTCCATCAAATGCCATACCAACTAAATTATTTCTTAAAAATGATAAATCAAAGCCAAATTTTTTACATGTATTTAAAATACTTTAGAATCATAACCGGCAATAGAGCCTACTATGCAAACCAATCATTACTGAAATCAAAGCTTCTAACTCCAAGAACCAAATTGATGTTATATAAAACACTGATCAGACCTGTTGTTACTTATGCATCCGAGACATGGACTCTCGTAAATAAGGATATAAGTGCACTAAGAATTTTTGAAAGAAGAATTTTGAGACAGATATTTGGACCGGTGAAGGAAGGGAATACGTATAGGATCAGAAATAACGGTGAAATAAATGAGTTGATTGGTGGACAAGACCTGGTGAGACACATAAAATCAGCTAGAATTAGATGGCTGGGACACGTATTCCGTATGAATGTTACGAGGATGCCCAAAACTATATTAAGTGGAACGATACTGGGCAAAAGAAGAAGAGGAAGGCCTCGAAGAAGATGGCAGCAGGATGTGGAAGAAGATCTAAGAAAGATGGGCATTAGGAACTGGAGACTGAAGGCAGTGGACAGAGATGAGTGGAGACGGGTCGTAGCGGAGGCCAAGGCTCACCATGGGCTGTAGTGCTGGAGAGTAGTAGTAGTATTTAAAATACTTTGTGTCAAACCTTTTCCAGTAAAATCATGAACAAAGTTGTGCTCAAGATAAATACAGTTATACAAGTGTTCTGATGAAATGTCGAAAATCGGGACTCTCAAACCAACGATATGCCTAGATCTGTGGTTAATTGTTATTTTGTCTGCAAAAATACCAACAGGAAGATCATAATCTACGATGTAGGCTGCAATGTCCTTCATCAAAACAGAATGTACATGTGGTAGAAACAACCTGCAAAATTCTTTTGAATGATTGGAGACTCCTACAGAACTCCCACTGTTATGCAGTTCAGTAATTATAGATTTGTATGACTTGTATGATGTATTTAATTTGTAAGTTAGGTAAGCAGCACTTGCACAATTAAGTGCATTTTCTTTCCCTTCTCAGTATGATAATTCATCACTCAACTTTTTATTCTCAAGTACCCTAACACTTTCTTTGTGTTTATCAGAAATAAGACGGCGCTTTTTTATGTAAAAAGTGTGTAGTAAACAAAAGAACAAACTAAATGTAGGTGCGAAATATGGCCACATGTTGTGTCTGAACAGACAGAAGAATGCACTGGACAATACACCACCATTAAGTGAAGAGGTAAGTAACAAAAGTGGGGGAATATTGCCCCGAAAAATATGAAATAAGCAATATTCAGGACATCAGAGAGTATGTGAGAAAGTGCGACAGTAAAAAAGGGGTGAGAGAGAGAGAGAGAGAGAGAGAGAGAGAGAGAGAGAGAGAGAGAGAGAGAGATACTAATTATAAATAATGTTACAACATCACAGAACAATCTACATGTTTGTTGAAAGTGCCAGAAGAATCTTGCTTTAATATGCGTGGCATACGTGACTCTAGACGCATTCGCGAGAGTTTTCTTGAAGCCGCCAGCTGCACAGACTGTGTCAAGGCCGCAAATAATTATATAGTTAACACTGGCGCTAAGATGCAATTTGGAATATTCTGGTCTTGATCGGAGGTATAAATACATGGCGGCAGAGGCCTTAAGTTTTAGTATAGTAGCAATATATTTTCAGTGTGGTTCGAGTTATTGTTGGGCGATATTACTGTGTACGTTCAAGTGGTTATTAGTGAAGTGTTGCGTTTTATAATCGGGTGGTATAATTGTAATACAATTGTGTTTAATATTAGTGACATTTTATTACGTGTGAACAATTTTTATTTGATTTGTTGTAGGAGACTGTGTTGTTAATTACGAACTGTTTAACTGTAAAAATTAAAGCTGGCGATAGTGACTTAATTGGTGTCTTGTATTTATTTTGTTTTTCCACTGTACCTACGATGATCAAGTAGACCATCGTAATAGTGGGGTCAGAAGTGGGATAGAACGGTTACCAGTGGAAACAGTGGACACTTTGTACAAGACAAGTGTAATTCATAATTAATCGGAAAAATGGATGCCAGTCAGATGATGGAAAATTTCCAGGTGGTGCTGTTGCAGACAGAGCAATGACGCCGACAGGAGATGGAAGAAGCAGAAAAACGACAGGATGAAAAACATAGGCAAGAAGCAGAAAAAACAGAAGCCCTCTTTGTAACTATGCAGAAACAGTTGCAAGAACACAGTACCGCAGAATTGGGTCTCCTACGAGGTGAGCTTAATAAACAAGTTACTAAAATATCAGGGGTACAAGAATCAATGACATTAAAAATAGCTGAAGTAGAAAAATCTGTGTCGAGTGTTGAAGAATCGATGTCTAATAAGATAGCTGAAGTAGAAAAGTCAGTCACAAGTGTGGAAAAAGCTATGTCAACAAAAATAGAAGACTCGATTAGAAATATAAAAGAGCAGATTAAAAATGAAGTCGAGCAGTGGCTGAAGTTTGTGAACAGACTATACCAATGATAAAGACAGAAAAAGATGCAGAAAATAAGTTAATAGAGAAAGTCACTATGCCTGCAGTAGGGACAGTTCATGTCAAAGCTTCAACCTTTGACGGAAGCAGTCACTGGGCAACGTACCTCCGCCAAGTTGAAGCTGCAGCACACGCAAATAATTGGACAGAGAAAGACAAGGCAGTCTCACTCATTCCCGCATTAAAAAGACCCGCGGCAGAATTACTACAGAAAGTGCCACCTGACAGCCAGAACATCTATGCCGAGTTGATAAATGCTCTAGAATTACACTACGGTGAAAAACATTTGCGAGATATGTACTACGCTCAGTTGAGAACAAGACAACAACGTTCCAGGGAGAGTCTTCAAGAGTTCGACAGATTGATTAGACTGGCCTATCCTGAAGCACCAGAAGATTTTCGAATAAGGTTTGCGGTGCAGACATTTATTGATGGCATTGGAGATTGTGAACTTCAGCAAATGTGAACAAACGGCAAGGCACCGAAATAGCTCAGAAGCTCTTGTTCACGCCCTAGAGTTTGAAGCTGCCAAGTCAGCATCCCGCTACATTAATGGGTTTGTGCTATCACATTGCAGTCAGAAGATCCCTGTATCACATTGCCGTTACGATGCGTGCAGAAAAACAATGTTGTCGGACAAACAATTCAGAAATTCAAGAGAGTCGCAACAAATTGAATGATGGGATAAAGACAGAAGACCAAAATGTTACAACTGTGGAAAACGTGGTCATCTACAGGTAGACTGTTGGGAGAAGAAGATACCGAGAGAAGAGAGTGATCGCACCAATTGGAGAAGTAAAGCCTCAGAACAGAATACAGTTT
This sequence comes from Magicicada septendecula, assembly GCA_034769895.1. Taxonomy (NCBI): domain Eukaryota; kingdom Metazoa; phylum Arthropoda; class Insecta; order Hemiptera; family Cicadidae; genus Magicicada; species Magicicada septendecula. Next base: position 266,075,383 of record CM068368.1, on the reverse strand, counting down.
CCACGCTACATAAGACCAGTGGAAACTTGATTGTTAATGGGTTTGCAGAAGGTAAACCAACATCATTTACAGTTGACACGGGCACAACTGTATTGGCTTAATCAGCAACCGACGGCCTCAAATTAGCTCTTGTACAATACAGACTGCGACTGGAAGCCCTGTCAAGGTGCTGGGAAAAGTAGATGAACATGTACGCCTGGGTCTTCACGAGTTTAGCCACCAAATGCTCATTGCAGACATCGTCGATGAAGTGATTCTTGGCACGGACATTATGAATGCCTGCGGATTCATTGTGGACTCAAGAGAGAATGTCCTGAAGGTTGGCCAAGAGAAGATAAAGCTTTGCATGGCTAAAATGACAGGGTCTACCAACTATTCGATTATGCGAGTGGCATTAGTGGAAGAAAAAGTCAACAGGTCTGGTCAAGAGGAACCCTCCCTATTGCAAGCAGAAATGGAGGAAGAACTAGCAAAGGAAATACAAATACGTGTAACAACAAAAGAAGTGATTGGAAAGCTAACTATGGGTGTCGAGGCAAAACTCTTGTTTGTTCCTGAGCTGATAGAAGCGCCCGAGGGAAAAGTGGCTGAAGATGAGGTTACAAAAGAGGTTGTTCACGAGAACCAAACAAACTTGGATCAGCCAGTGGTGTTTAGGTCATCAGTACATGATGCAACGGGAGTGATTCCAGCAAAACTAGTGGTTGAGCGGAAGACTAGCATTCCTGGGAATGTGATGTTCGGATCACATGAGACTGAATTCGAAGAACCGGAGAATTATCTTTCACAAGGACGTCCACCTAGATCACGTGGTCGAGTATTACTTCAGAGACGGTTTGCCAGTTCGGGACGAACAGGCTTAAGGAGGCGGCAGTGTTACGACATCACAGAACAATCTACATGTTTGTCGAATATGCCAGAAGAATCTCGCTCTAATATGCATTGCATACGTGACTCTAGACGCATTCGTGAGAGTTTTCTTGAAGCCGCCAGCTGTGCGGACTGTGTCAAGGCCGCAATGAATTATGTAGTTAACACTGGTGCTAAGATGCAATTTGGAACGTTCTGGTCTTGATCGGAGGTATAAATACATGGCGGCAGCGGCCTTATGTTTTAGTATAGTAGCGATATATTTTCAGTGCGGTTTGAGTTATTATCGGGCGATATTACTGTGTACGTTCAAGTGGTTATTAGTGAAGTGTTGTGTTTTATAATCGGATGGTATAATTGTAATACAATTGTGTTTAATATTAGTGAAATTTTATTGCATGTGAACAATTTTTATTTGATTTGTTGTAGGAGACTGTGTTGTTAATTACGAACTGTTTAACTGTAAAAATTAAAGCTGGTGATATTGACTTAATTGGTGTCTTGTACTTATTTTGTTTTCCACTGTACCTACGACGATCAAGTAGACCGTCGTAACAATAACAAAGTACTGATTGACATTGATTGTTCATCTAGTACTAAGTAATCTAGTACAAAATGCAATAGACTTTTGTTTCAAATAAGGTTATGTATTAATCTTTATAAACGGGTGTATTATTTCATATATAACAATATGTAAAATGAGCTTGTTAAGGATTGGTAGTAAATTTCAATTACAGAAGGGGGGCAACTGAATTAAGTACCAACAATAGTTAGCAAATGTAATTCAAGTAATATTAATAAATGAGTTTATTTTGATAACAATGTATATGAGTTGAGATATTGTGATGGTACAATCATGGTACATTTTATAATTACCTAAAATATGGTAACGAGATCATAAATATTGTATTTTTCTATTTTTTGACATACCCAACCCAACCTCAAACACCCGATATCGAATCTACAGTGAGTGGACTATATCACAATATTTGCCAGGATTTGAACTAATTCGTAGCAGAATCTGTAAAATGTCATAAAAACAGTGTGCAGTTATTGCGATAAGCAAGCCAAGCCTTAATTACGTCAGAGTCTGAGAATGTGTTGACCACGACAAAACGGCGATGTCAACAAGTTAAACAAAGAAAATGTGACGTCAGTACACCCCACTTCCGCAGAATTCAACAAGGAATTATCGTCATTTCGCTGCAGCAACTGATCAGCACCGGCCGGCTGCTCATTCACTTACGGGTAAATTTTAACTTTTTAGACCACTATAGGTGGTTAATAAACAGTATCATATCTATATACAAAATGTATTAAGGAAAGTTATAGTTCGGCTTTGTGTAGGCGTCCTCGGCAGATGAATCGTCCGTAAAAAAGATCGACGTATAGAATCGGTCCCACGACGGTGGGTTACGTGGGTTGACACGAAAGTGCCCCGTCAAGCGCCGTAAAAATATACCGATTGTGCCGATGTACGAACAATACTAGCAGTGCGAGGAGGCCAACACGAAATGGGTGAGAGTGTTCCTTATACACTTTAAATCCTCGAAATCAATCATCATGAAATCCTTTTATTATTTCCCAAATATAAAATTTTATTTAAAAAATTACTTAAATTTTCAATCTATAAAGGAGCTCCTACATAAATAATCAAATAATTGTACCACGAGTATGGGAGAGTGAGTGGTTGTGTGCGTGCGTAATAATTTCTAAGTGCTGGGTTGAGCAACACATATAACTATATATATATATAATTTTGTCATATACTTATTATACTTACAGAAGGTAATATTACACTATGTTTTTATTTTGGAAGGGTTAAAGATATGTAAAACGAATACTTAATAAAAGGGATATTTCATTGGTAACAATTAGAACAGCTGTTTTGTTATTTCAAGCAATTTCCGTTTCCTAATAACTTCGCGTAACGAAATTCTGGCCCTTGACTTAGGTAATTGTATAGATGGCGTCCTAGTTTATGTATACATTTGTGAGATATAATCTATCGTATCTATAAATCAAAAATAACGTAAGTATACAGGTGGCGCCCGAACAGGGACATTAGGTGATAATATGTTTAAACATATTATTACCTAATGTACGCCTAGAAAGAACGGAACAAATTGCTTGAGGTAACGGACACAAAATTTTATAATTCGTAAACATAACCCCACAATTAGGTTATACAATTGTATGCATGCAGGTATTGCAAAATTGCCAATATGAGTACTAATGACAATATTACGTTAGAAATAGGTACAACTAATGTAAATTTGACTGGCGAGATGGATGTACAAACACCTCAAACTAGTCAGATTGACGAGGCGCATACGCCTGTATCTGTAGAAATAACGAAAGTCAATACATCCATTTCAACTAGTTTAGATAGTAAGCAGGATGAAACTAATGCAATGATGCAACTTTTATTAAATAAATTTGCCAGTTTTGATAAAAAGCTAGATGAACAGAAAATAGATTCTGATATTAAATTCAATGAGATAAAAAATGAAATAAAAGTGAGTCACGACAAACTTATTAAGAAATGTGACCAGCTTATTACAAAACTCGATAATTTAAATGTGGTAGAAAATCAAGTAGAAACCCAGAAAGTCAATAGCGGTACCCAGCAAAATAATAATTCCAATAATGAATGTAGTATAGATAATCCAAATAATACAGGTAGTAAGATAGTGGTGTTAGAAGAGGATAAACATGATAAAGAAATTATAATGAATGATAATGAAATATTTGAATTTATGAAGTCAGAAAGAAAGTTGAGAGAAAGTATTTTAGTACAAGGAATGCAGGGGGTAGAATTTTCTTTTAATGTTGTATTAGGGGGTGAAGACAAGTCTTCATGTAATTGTTATAAGGATAAGAATGCCTTTAATTTATATTTGATAGACGATAGTTCTACAAATAAAGTTTCTTTATGTTTTTGTGTACCTAAGAAGAGGTGCAACAATTTTATGATAGGGACCCCTGCATATCTGGAGAGAGAGAGTGTGACTTGGTGTTATGATGAGGCATATTTTGAGAGAGATAGGTATGGTGATAGTAAGTTAGAGTTGTTTGAAGTTGGGAGAAATTATACAGAATTAAGAGAGAGAGTGAGTAGAGAGAGAATTAATAATTATTGTAAGTACTTACCCTATGTTGAAGCTGATATAGCAGCAGGAGGAGAGGATGTTATTAATGATGACTTTATAATTTACCTGGTTGTGACAGATAATACTAAAGGTGACAGGACCATAATCGATCGTGACAAATTATATGAGATAATGATATGGAGTGATCATATTGATTATAATAGTATTATGGAAAATTATAAAAAATTGAATAACCTTTACATTTATAATAATAAGATAAGGTATTTAATCATAAATGATTTATATAGACCTAAGATTCGTTTGTTGTTTAATGATGGTGGATAGACTGTTATATTGTGAAATGAACATTAAATAATAATGTGAAAAGTGGTATTGAATTGGACTGCTATGGACTGATTTCGATTAATGACACAATAATGAAGTTGGAGTGTATATTTTTCATTGTATTCATATATCCATGTATTTTGATGTGTATTATGTATTACAGGTACCCCAGTGTGTATTATTATATATTTTATATATATAACATGTTATATAATAATATTTTAATTAATTACTAATGAATAATAATGAATGTTTAAATAAATAACTATATTTGAATTTTGAAAAGAGGTATTGTTATAAGTAGGTAAGAGAGGAATTTTATAAGAGAATTGTCAATGATTACAGTAAGTGTTTAAACAGGGATAGAGCCTGGGTATAGATAAATCCAGGTGAGTTGTGCAATTAATGTAAATGGAGTTAGAAAGATAAGAATTTTTAAGAAAATACAAAGAGAATTATTAGATATTTAGGGACACAGTAGTTAGTGATTATTTGTAGAGAAGGTGTTTAAGTAAAGGTATAAACATATAATTATTGTTGATGAATTCTGTAGTGGGGGTGAGGTGATAAAGAGTAGCCAACCAATAGTGTTGTGGCAGGTATTAGCATAATTTTAAGGGAGTGTTTGCCGAATTATTTTGGAAGGGCAAAATATTAGAGATGTATATAGCCAGTTAGGGAACACCCAACCCAGTGCAAAGACGAGCGGTGCCATAGGATTTAAATGGAATTAGTAATGGAGTATATAATTGAGATATTGGTGTCATTGATAGGTAAATTTGATGGTCAGTTAGAAGAAGGTGAGTAAAATTATAATGAAAAATAGAAGCATAGTGAATATAGGAGTTATCCAGACTAAACAATGATAGAAGGTGAGAGGTTAGGTAGTTAGGGAGGTAGAAAGTTCAGAGGAGAGAGGTAGTAGAAAATGAATAATGAAATAATAATGTAATATGAATAGTAAAAATAAGTTCAAAATGTATTTTATTATTATAAATAAATAAATTTGATGTTTAATTAATAACTGCAATGGTAAATTTTAATTTAAATACAACTTTTAAGTAAATTATACAAATGTTAATGCATATCTTAGATATGATTAAATATGATTGAGTATTTAAAATGTATTAACTGTATTATTAATATATCAGTGTTAATTATTAATGTATTATGTATTTATTTGAAAACTTTTTAACATGATTTTATAATATGTGTAGGAAGAGAAAAAATTTTAAATGGCGCTGTTAATAATATTTATCAGCCAAATAATTACCTGTTAATAATAATAATAATAATAACAATAATAATAAATTTTTTTTGTTTTATCATGCACTAAGAGTATTCAATAAATAAATATATAGAGTTATTAATTCTTTTATAATTTGTTTTTCTCCAAATTTGGGAGATTTATAATGTGTAATTTTCCTATTATATTTTCAAGTATATTTTATTCAATTTTGGTAACTATATTATATTAATGTGCTTATGTCACAATTCTAGTAATTGTAAAAGAATGAGGATAAATATTATCGATAGGAATCGAAACCATTTTTCAAATCAGGGTTGTAATATGAAGAAGAGATATTCTTTTTAATTCTTGAAGATTATATATTATAATATTATAATACTTATACTATTTTACCTCAAGATGTATTTTTTCTTTAGGGACATGTTTCGGGAGATCCTGTTCTCCCATCTTCAACCTTCGCCATCTTGCTTCTGGTGCAGTATTTGTGTGTTGGCTTCTGGATGTTATTATGGTGGTTTGTTGGTCTTTGGTCCTTCAATGTTGCATTATTGTGTGTGGTTGTGGTATCTGTTTTTGTATTTTGTGTATTTTCGATGTTGAGTGCTTTGAATATTGTGTCATGTTTTGTATTGATTTGTATTTGTTCTGGTATTAATTTGTTTTGTGTTTTATGTTTGTAAATCTGTAAATTTTCCCAAATGTTCATTATGGTGCCTTTGTGTGGTATATGTTTTATTAGTGTTACATTGGTTATGTCTGGGAATTCATGTCCTGTGTTTATTGCATGTGTGGCTAAATTGGATTTATATATGTTTGGTTTTTTGTATGCATTTAGGTGTTCAAAATAACGTTTTTTCAGCTGTTTTTTTGTTTGTCCTATATAACATTTATTGCAATCTTGGCATTCAATTTTGTATATACCGTTGGTTGTTGTATTATCTTTGTTGTGTGAGTTATTTAGATTTTGTAATTTATTTTTATTAGTTTTGTATGCTATTTTTATATCTGTGTTTTTAAATAGTTTTGTTAGTTTTGACATTTTATTATTTATATATGTGAATGTGGCCCATTTTTTGTTGTTGTTATTATTTATGTGTTGTTCAGTTTGATTAATTCTTAATTGTTCAGTTTTTATTTTGTATTTGATTTTATTTTCTATTTTGATCATAGTATTTTTATTGTATCCATTTGCATAACCAATTTGGTGTATTATATTTCTTTCTTTGTCAGTTTCTTGTTTGTTTAGGGGTATTTTGTACATTCTGTTAAATAACGAATAAAATGCTGCCATTTTATGTTGTGGTGGGTGGTCAGAATGGTTAGGTATAATGATGTTAGTGGAAGTTGGTTTTCTATATATTGCATATTGTATGTGTTTGTTGTATCTTGTGATGGTTATGTCTAAATAGTTGATTTTGTTATGTTTTTCTTTTTCTTCTGTGAATTGTATTTTGGGATGTATGTTATTGATTTGTTTCAGTATGTTCTCTGCATTTGTGTTTTTGTTATTTGATACATATAGTCCATCATCTACATATCTTATCCATATGCCATCTGGGTCATGTGTTTTTATGATATTTTGTATTTTGGTGTCTATATGTTGTAGGAATATTTCTGCTATTATGCTTGATAATGGTGATCCCATTGCTAAACCTTCTTTCTGTTGATAAATTTTGCTATTAAATTCAAAGTAATTTTGTTTTAGTATTAGTTGGAGACTATTTTTTATTTCGGTTATATATTGTTTGTTTTCATTTTGTTCTATAAGTTTGTTTATTATTATGTCAATTGTTTCTTCTACTGGGATATTAGTGTACATGTTTGTTATGTCATATGATGTGAAAAATGTATTTTCATTTATATTTATTATTTTTAGTTTGTCTATTAATTCGTATGTATTTTTTATGTTATGATGGTTATTTGTTAGTTGGTTATTTTTTAGTTTTTGTGCTATTATTCTTGCTATTTTGTATGTAGGAGCTTTTTTGAAATTGATTAATGGACGTATTGGGTTGTTTAATTTGTGTATTTTTATTAGGCTGTTCATTTTAGGTGGTTCTGGATTATTGTTTATATATATGTCTATGTTTTTATTGTTGAAAATGTTTTTATTTGTTTTTATTAGTTTTATTGTTTGTTTAAGATAGTTTTCTGTTGGGTTTTTATCTAGTTGTACGCATTTATTATTGTTGATGAAGTCTTCGGTTTTTTTGATGTAGTCTGTTTTATCAATGATTACTGTTGCTTGACTTTTGTCTGCTTTAGTTATTATTAAATTATTGTTCTTTACTTTATTTTTAATTTCTTTTATTGTTTTATTGTTTTTCTTTTGTTTATCTTTGTTTTTCATTTCGCTAGTGATTATTTTTTTAATTATATGTGCTGCTTCTGTTCTTTTTTCTTCTTGTATATTGTCTTTTATTAGGTTAATGGCAAATTCTGTTTCTACTATTAAATTTTCTAGATTTTTGTTTGCATTTTGGGTTATGTTAGTTTTTGACATATTGTTTAAATATTCTGTTTCTTTTTTGTTAAATTCTGTATTGCTAAGGTTAATGGTTCGAGGGTAAAATGTGTGTTTATTTTTGTTTTTTTGTTCTTGATTTTTGTTTTGTTGTTTTAATGTGTTAAGTTTTTTGTTGATTGTATAAGTCTTTTTGTTTTTCTCAAATCTTATTTTATTTTCTATGTTATTGTATTTATTGTTCCAAGTGATTGGATGTAATAAATTTGTTAGCTCTAAGTGCAGTTTGTATATGTCTAGTGTTATGCTATTTTTCTTACTGTATAATTGATTAATTTCGTTTTGTATCCATAGCCTTTGTGCTTGTTTTATAGTTTTTTGTGCAGTCATATTTTTGTTGTTTGTGTTTATATTGATGTATTTAGGTGTTAATTTATGTTTTTGGCATTGTCTATTGAAGTATATGTTTATGTTTGTGTTCATTAGTTGTTTTTTTCGTGTTTGGAATTTGTTTAACAATTTGGTAATGTGGTTATATGGAATTGTGGTTATGTTTTTTGTGTACATGTTAATGTATATTTATGTGAGAGATGATTTGTTATCTGTTATTTGGTAGTTGATTTCACTTATTTGCTATTCACTTCACTATTTTTTCTTCACTATGCACTTTTCTTTTGCTTTGTTTTATAACCTCACTTTTCGTTTTTTCACTGTAGGCTTATTTACCTTGTATGGTTATATTATTTCAATCACTTTCTGCTACAGTCCGTTTCTTGATGTATGTAATACTATAATACTTATACTATTTTACCTCAAGATGTATTTTTTCTTTAGGGACATGTTTCGGGAGATCCTGTTCTCCCATCTTCAACCTTCGCCATCTTGCTTCTGGTGCAGTATTTGTGTGTTGGCTTCTGGATGTTATTATGGTGGTTTGTTGGTCTTTGGTCCTTCAATGTTGCATTATTGTGTGTGGTTGTGGTATCTGTTTTTGTATTTTGTGTATTTTCGATGTTGAGTGCTTTGAATATTGTGTCATGTTTTGTATTGATTTGTATTTGTTCTGGTATTAATTTGTTTTGTGTTTTATGTTTGTAAATCTGTAAATTTTCCCAAATGTTCATTATGGTGCCTTTGTGTGGTATATGTTTTATTAGTGTTACATTGGTTATTTCTTTAGGGACATGTTTCGGGAGATCCTGTTCTCCCATCTTCAACCTTCGCCATCTTGCTTCTGGTGCAGTATTTGTGTGTTGGCTTCTGGATGTTATTATGGTGGTTTGTTGGTCTTTGGTCCTTCAATGTTTCAATTTAGCCACACATGCAATAAACACAGGACATGAATTCCCAGACATAACCAATGTAACACTAATAAAACATATACCACACAAAGGCACCATAATGAACATTTGGGAAAATTTACAGATTTACAAACATAAAACACAAAACAAATTAATACCAGAACAAATACAAATCAATACAAAACATGACACAATATTCAAAGCACTCAACATCGAAAATACACAAAATACAAAAACAGATACCACAACCACACACAATAATGCAACATTGAAGGACCAAAGACCAACAAACCACCATAATAACATCCAGAAGCCAACACACAAATACTGCACCAGAAGCAAGATGGCGAAGGTTGAAGATGGGAGAACAGGATCTCCCGAAACATGTCCCTAAAGAAAAAATACATCTTGAGGTAAAATAGTATAAGTATTATAGTATTACATACATCAAGAAACGGACTGTAGCAGAAAGTGATTGAAATATTATAATATATAATCTTATAATTTTATTAAGCGTATTAAAATATATTAAGCCAACCCAGTGCTTATTGGCACAAACCAGCACTTAGCTAAGGGGAACCAGATCACTTGAGGATGGAGTGATTTACTAAGCCACTATTTTAATATTTATTATATATTGTTTCAGTGTTTGGTGGTGTGACAGCGGTCCTGAGCTGGCCAACGTGTCAGAGCAGGGGCGTTAAGAGCCTAAGTGGCCTTATGGTGTTGGGATCTCGCAGGAGAAGTCCAGTAAGGTCATCTAGGTACGGTCATCATCACCAGACCAAGGGTGAGTTGTTGTTATTTTTATGTAAAATTGTAAGGGGGTTGTGGCGACTTGTCCTGGCTGATCCCTTTAGGAAGTATGAAAGGGTCAATGAAAGTTTGTGTGCTTCATCACACCATCTTTCATTGAGGGGGTTTTGTGATTGTACAATCATGGTACATTTTATAATTACCTAAAATATGGTAACGAGATCATAAATATTGTATTTTTTTATTTTTTGACATACCCAACCCAACCTCAAACACCCGATATCGAATCTACAGTGAGTGGACTATATCACAATATTTGCCAGGATTTGAACTAATTCGTAGCAGAATCTGTAAAATGTCATAAAAACAGTGTGCAGTTATTGCGATAAGCAAGCCAAGCCTTAATTACGTCAGAGTCTGAGAATGTGTTGACCACGACAAAACGGCGATGTCAACAAGTTAAACAAAGAAAATGTGACGTCAGTACACCCCACTTCCGCAGAATTCAACAAGGAATTATCGTCATTTCGCTGGAGCAACTGATCAGCGCCGGCCGGCTGCTCATTCACTTACGGGTGAATTTTAACTTTTTAGACCACTATAGGTGGTTAATAAACAGTATCATATCTATATACAAAATGTATTAAGGAAAGTTATAGTTCGGCTTTGTGTAGGCGTCCTCGGCAGATGAATCGTCCGTAAAAAAGATCGACGTATAGAATCGGTCCCACGACGGTGGGTTACGTGGGTTGACACGAAAGTGCCCCGTCAAGCGCCGTAAAAATATACCGATTGTGCCGATGTACGAACAATACTAGCAGTGCGAGGAGGCCAACACGAAATGGGTGAGAGCGTTCCTTATACACTTTAAATCCTCGAAATCAATCATCATGAAATCCTTTTATTATTTCCCAAATATAAAATTTTATTTATAAAATTACTTAAATTTTCAATCTATAAAGGAGCTCCTACATAAATAATCAAATAATTGTACCATGAGTATGGGAGAGTGAGTGGTTGTGTGCGTGCGTAATAATTTCTAAGTGCTGGGTTGAGCAACACATATAACTATATATATATATATAATTTTGTCATATACTTATTATACTTACAGAAGGTAATATTACACTATGTTTTTATTTTGGAAGGGTTAAAGATATGTAAAACGAATACTTAATAAAAGGGATATTTCATTGGTAACAATTAGAACAGCTGTTTTGTTATTTCAAGCAATTTCCGTTTCCTAATAACTTCGCGTAACAAAATTCTGGCCCTTGACTTAGGTAATTGTATAGATGGCGTCCTAGTTTATGTATACATTTGTGAGATATAATCTATCGTATCTATAAATCAAAAATAACGTAAGTATACAATATTTTTAACATCACCTCACCTTAACCTAACCTGTGCTCAATGAGTTTGTCTCATGAATCTGGAAAATTCTGTTAAGTGAAAAATTTGTGATTTTTAAGTTGTTTTCACGGGGAATGTGTTGCAGTTTCCATATTCTGCCTGTCAAAATGGGGCGGTGTCAGGGCTTTTGGGATTTTTCGGGATCTTCTGAAGATATATGATAAGTTTTGAGTATCAAGGTCTTCACCTTCTTACCATTTAAAATTGCTACAATATTTTTTCACTTTATACTTTGATACCAACAAAAGTTTGCTTTCTGATCAAAATGTGCACACAGAAATTAAAAACAATTATTCTTGAAACAGAGTTGGAGGAGGTGAAAAAGCATGAATATAATATACAAAAGTAATATAAAATACCAGAGGTACAGCCAACACCTGGGCCTGGTAAAGTATACAGCATATATGATAACTAAAAATAAAAATTATTTCATTTAAAAAAATCCTTTTTAATCTTCACACATTTACAGTCTTACTTAGAGCAATACTTTAATCACTGTTGAACATCATCAGATATACTATATCCAATTTATATTATTTACAGCAAGAAGACAGGACTAAAATAATGTTTTCAGATTCTTTTTCTTTTAAAAATGGTACCAACTAACATTTAATACAGTGTACTTTTATAGAAAAACAAACTGGATTTGTGTGGTTTGGTTTACTGTAAATTATTGTCAACAGATTAAGTGCTTAAATTACAGGATGCTTATATAAAGTTTTACCCAATCAAGTCTCACTAAAATGTTCATCAGAATAAAATTATTCCATACTTTGATAATGCTTCACAATTGTTGACTAGTGTTTTAATAGCCACTGCAAGCTGGCTGATTATCTCCCTTTCTGTTTTACCCTCCTGTAGTTTTCTGTAACTGGGCAGCTGTATTTGATCCAAGTAGCAAGGAAGAATTGCTTCCAGTATAATCTGTAACAAATGTTACTGTGATGTTTGCTTTAAAAGTAAAAATCCATCAGAAAGAAAAATGTATAACAATATTTGTTATAGAAATGCTGGTAAGAGAATTATATAAATGTAAACATTAGATTTTCCACATTATTCAAGCCATATGAGATAAACTCTACTCTAAACAATAATATAGAAAACTTATTAAGCACAAGGAAACATTTCCATTATGGTACATCAATTCAAAAGTGCATATTTAATTTAACATTTAGTTTAACAATGATAATCATTTTAATTTATTTTTATATTCCATTAACAAATCTCTCTTTCACACACACACACACACACACACACACACACACACACACACACACACACACACACACACACACACACACACACACACACACACACACACACACACACACACACACACACACACACACACACGCACGCACGCACGCACGCACGCACGCACGCGCACGCACGCACGCGCACGCACGCACGCACGCACGCACGCACGCACACTCGCGCACACACTTTTATATAAATAACATTTTTGTATTCCAATACCTAAAATATCGGTATGGAGAACCATACATGACTTCCATATTCTAAGATTTATATTTAAAATCATTTTCGAAATGAAATATTACCATAGAAACTACTTCTTTCTACTTACTGCTTCAGCCTTAACCACAGTACTGTGGTCACTAACGTATACCACCTCACGTTATCGCACTCGATTTTCACTGATGATGGAAGTCGATGGCATTGCCGAAATGTCTGGTTTTGTAGAAAACATTGGACTACGGCCAAATATCCCGGGAAGGAATTTTAACAAAAACTACTTCTTTGTTGCCGATAACGTTGTACACATATACATCAGTGGCGAAGTTACATGGAGGCAATTGAGGCAATGCCTACCCTAACAAATTCTGTAGAATAAAAATTATAAATATGTATGAACTACATAACGTAAAGATTATACATTGTTACTGTGACTGTCAAATTTATTAAACCGAAACGTGCTTTATTGAGCGACCGCTAGATGGTGACAGGTGAGATTCGGCATAGTTCGTTTAAAGCGAATGAGGCAACCTGAACTTGCCTCAGCGTTTTTTGTATACATCGTATGTAAGCAATGTAGTGGTGTGATAGGGAAGTGTAGGGAGGGGGGATTGTCCCGCGCTGTACACATAGAGCGTTGAGGCATGCCTCACTTCTGTGGTCCAAACAGTTAAGTTAAAGCGCTTGTGTTGTTTCTAAGTGTTTATTTTATGCGGTTATTAAAAGTGTCACTGTTATTCCGCTGAACTAACAGATGATCAAGATTGTTATTTGAATTATTTGTAACATTAAACATATATCTAGAAACTAACCAAGTTTAAAAATTTGAAGTTTAATCAGTTGTATTATTGTGTATGACTAATACAAGGATTGTTCAATAGACACACGTATAGAGCTGTAAAGCATTTTTTATTCAACGATTTTAAAAGAAGTCTCCAATAACATTAAGACATGAGTTCCACTGTTGCGCTAACCTGTAGATTCCCTGCTAGTAAAATTCTTACGGCTGTTTGTGGAACCATTCGGTTACAGCAAACTCTACCTCAGCGTCCGATTTGACCCACCGTCCTTTTAGTGATTCCTTAAAAAAAATTTAAGATAAGATTTTTGCCTACCCATTCATTAACTACTAGCTTCGCCAGTAAGCAAATTGATGTCCATTTTTTCGGCTTGCACGCGTTATGTTGGTGTGGGTTTCGGCACTTTCCATTTAAAAAGCGTGCAAACGTAAGAAAATAAACATGAGTGAGGCCAGAAATAACGTGAATTGTGTGTTTGTGTCTTACCTGCCTTTTTATTGCCGTATTAAATGAAAAATATTATATTAAATTAAAATTAACAATTTTAATTTTATTGCCTGGCAACAAAATTATTTTATTTTTAACAATTACCATTGTTTCAAAAAGTTTAAATAAATTTGCAAGTACTTTACTCTTGTTAAAACGTAAAAGGTTGCAGGTAAACTACCCCTTCCCCTTAACCGATCTTCACCAAAATCGAACGTCCTTGAGACCTCTACAATTCAGGGATGTATGCAAAAAATTATTTGATTCTGTTCGAATTTGCGGCTGTTATCGTTTGCCATAGAAAATACGCTTGATAAAAAAATGGTGCAGGTAAACTACCCCTTCCCCTTAACCGATCTTCACCAAAAACAACAGGTCTTGAGTACTCTACAAATCAGGGCTGTATGCAAAACATTATTTGATTCTGTTTGAATTTGCGGCAGTTATCGTTTGCCAAAAAATACGCTTGATAAAAAACGTTGCTGGTAAACTACCCCTTCCCCTCAACTGATCTTCACCAAAAACAATAGGTCTTGAGTACTCTACAAATCAGGGCTGTATGCAGAAAATTATTTGATTCTGTTTGCATTTGCGGCTGTTATCGTTTGCCATAGAAAATACCCTTGTTAAAAAAACGTTGTAGGTAAACTACCCCTTTCCCTTAACCGATCTTCACCAAAAACAATAAGTCTTGAGAACTCTACAATTTAGGGCTGTATGCAAATAATCTTTTGATTCTGTTTGAATTTGCGGCTGTTATCGTTTGCCATAAGAAATACCCTTGTTAAAACATAAAACGTTACAAGTAAACTACCCCTTTCCCTTAACCGATCTTCACCAAAAACAAAAGGTCTTGAGAACTCTACAATTCAGGGCTGTATACGAAACATTATTTGATTCTGTTTGAATTTGCGGCTGTTATCGTTTGCCAAAAAAAAATTTCCCTTGATAAAAAAAACCGTGCAGGTAAACTACCCCTTCCCCTCAACCGATCTTTACCAAAAACAATAGGTCGCGAGTACTCTACAAATCAGGGCTGTATGCAAAAAATTATTTGATTCTGTTTGAATTTGCGGCAGTTATCGTTTGCCAAAAAATACGCTTGATAAAAAACGTTGCTGGTAAACTACCCCTTCCCCTCAACTGATCTTCACCAAAAACAATAGGTCTTGAGTACTCTACAAATCAGGGCTGTATGCAGAAAATTATTTGATTCTGTTTGCATTTGCGGCTGTTATCGTTTGCCATAGAAAATACCCTTGTTAAAAAAACGTTGTAGGTAAACTACCCCTTTCCCTTAACCGATCTTCACCAAAAACAATAGGTCTTGAGAACTCTACAATTTAGGGCTGTATGCAAATAATCTTTTGATTCTGTTTGAATTTGCGGCTGTTATCGTTTGCCATAAGAAATACCCTTGTTAAAACATAAAACGTTACAAGTAAACTACCCCTTTCCCTTAACCGATCTTCACCAAAAACAAAAGGTCTTGAGAACTCTACAATTCAGGGCTGTATACGAAACATTATTTGATTCTGTTTGAATTTGCGGCTGTTATCGTTTGCCAAAAAAAAAAAATTTCCCTTGATAAAAAAAAACCGTTGCAGGTAAACTACCCCTTTCCCTCAACCGATCTTCACCAAAAACAATAGGTCGCGAGTCCTCTACAAATCAGGGCTGTATGCAAAAAATTATTTGATTCTGTTTGAATTTGCGGCAGTTATCGTTTGCCATAGAAAAAAATCTACAGACACACAGACACACACACACACAGACACTTTTCGGAAAACGACTTTTTTTCATGTTTTGAGTGTAGTAGAATCAGAATCTGCAATAATCTCGAACACGATTTTTTTTGCCATCACCATACTTCCATTCCTTAAGGAAATATGGAAGTAAAAAAAATAATGTAAAACAAGATAATAGTACTTGTTATTCTACATTGGTAAATGTAAAATGCATTCTGTGTGTAATACATATGTTCAAACACCATACAAAACATACAATATGAGGGGGGACCCAAAAGTAACGAGAATTTTTTTCTCTGGTAGTTGGTAGAATGCTAGTTCCGACTTCTCCCGCTAGGTGCCTTCACTAGACACCATTTTGTGTCAGTTGCCCTAGCGGCATTGTTGTGGAAACATTAGCGCGGTCAGTGTGACTATTTTTTGTAAGCGCTGTTTCACGTTTTCAGCAATTTGTCAATGGCAGACATTAAATACCAACGTGCTAACATCAGGTTCTGTTTCCTGTTAGGGAAATCAGCAGCATAAACTATCGCAATGCTTCGGACGGATTATGGGGAGGAAGCTTTGAGCCAGGCAAGAATTTTGAGCCGACAAGAAAGCACACGTGGAACGAATTTTGCTGCAACACGTTTCATCTTCAGAAATCAGTCAAAATTCGTTGGCATGAACTCCAGGATATTCCAGTCATTTCCTCCAATTCATCGATTGTTCTACGATGATCAAACATGATCGCAACACGGATTTTTTCAATGTTTTCGTCCGTTTTGGAAGTCGAGGGACGTCCCGGTCGTGGTTCGTCTTCAATTGACATTTGACCACTTTTAAAACGAGAAAACCACTCATAAATCCTTGGCTGGCTCAAAGCTTCCTCCCCATAAGCCGTCCAAAGCATTGCGATAGTTTCTGCTGCTGATTTCCCTAACAGGAAACAGAACCTGATGTTAGCACGTTGGTATTTAATGTCTGCCATTGACAAATCGCCGAAAACGTGAAACAGCGCTTACAAAAAATAGTCACACTGACCGCGCTAATGTTTCCACAACAATGCCGCTAGGGCAACTGACACAAAATGGTGTCTAGTGAAGGCACCTAGCGGGAGAAGTCGGAACTAGCGTTCTACCAACTGCCAGAGAAAAATTCTCGTTACTCTTGGGTCCCCCTCGTATATAATATAGATAGTTAACAACAATTTACCCAATACCTAAAACAGAAAAATTCACAAGCTGTAAACTACAGTCAGATATTTAAAACTACTGTTGTGCACACATAAGTATGTGAGCATACATGATGAATCTGGCAACTTTGCTGGGCCATTAATTAAATGCAGTGAATGAGGGATACACAGATTAACATATTACTAACAAAAGTATAACAACTTAACCAGATTCAATGACACTGGAGAATACAGTAGAAGCAATTGAAAAAAACATCGAATGTGGCTGAAAAAGTGATTTTTAAAAAGAGCCAGCCAAGATATCAAATCATATGAACAGTTGGTGGAATGGAGATATCCAGTGAAACATTAAATAAAAACATGGAAACATTAAAAGAAGATAACTGACAATTAAGAAAGGAGATAGAAGATAACCACAAGAGAACAGAAACTAATAATCAACAGTTGAAGGAAGAATTAAGTAAGAAGATGGAAATATTGAAAGAGGATAATAAGCAATTGCAAGAAACACTAAGTAAGAAAATAGAAGATAACAATGAAAAAATGAGTAAGAAGATAGAAGAACAAATGACAGAAATCAGAAGGGAAATGAAAAACCAAATGGAGGAGAATAATAAGAACTTAAGACAACAAATTTCAGAGACTAATGAGAAGTGGAACCAGACAAATCAGGAACTACAGCAAGTTAAGGAAGACGTCCACATACGAATAAATAATGTAGAAGAAGATAATATAATTAGAATAGAATCATTGCAGTAGGAAACCCAAGAAGACATAGAAAGAGTACAAGCAAGGATAGGAGAAAGAATTGAAGATATTAATGCCAACATGAATAGTGTAAAAGGTCAAATAATTAATAACAAAGAGAAAATAGAAGAGATTTATCAACGGGAATTAGTAAACATCAGAGAAGAGCTAGAGATGATTAGGAATAGGCCGTTTAGTGTCTCTAATGTACAACCTACCGATAATAGAGAAGTAATTAACTTCAACAACTATAAGAAAACCCCAATGGAGTTCATGGAAAGAATAGAAGAAAATATCGCCAGGCACTGAGAAACAAGGTGGACATCTATTAGGAGCATGTTAGATGAGCACTTCAAGGACATGACTGATAACTGGTGGACTGCAACCAGACACGACATTTATAATTACCAGGAATTTAAAACACTATTCAAAGCCAAATACTGGTCGGAATCTACCCAGAATATAGTTACAGATAACATCTGTAATGGCAAATATGATCCGCAAAGAGGACTATCACCGACAGCATATTTCCTAGGTAAGGTATGTTTAGTCAGGAATTTGGAGCCTAAAATACCTGAAGAATGTTTGGTTACTAAATTATTTGACCACTACAAAGAAGGAATTGCAAGAGCAAGACTTTGCAGGCAAATCAAGACCATACAAACCACGGCCGCCTTATTGGAAAACTATGAACATGAGAACTATTACTGCCGAAGCCGGCAAAGAAATGATAACTATATGGAAGTAGTAACAATAATATTAGTAATAATAATAATAATAATAATAATAATTGTAATAGTAATATTAATAACAATAACAACCGGCAGAATCATGGTGATAATAATAATAGTAATGGAACTTACCGACCTAGAGTAAACCATATACGAACCAATATTAGAGAAACTAACAGAGATCCTAGAAGACAGTACTATCAACAATAGTAGACGCTTCGACAATAATTATGGAGATCAAAATTACAACAGAGACAACAATAATGAGAATAATTATTATCACAGAAACGGTATGAGAAGAAGCAGGAGTATCAAAAACAGTAGAAGGATGAATGACTATGAAGCATTAAATAACAATCAAGAAGAGAGACAGGAGTCACATGTCAATAACCAACCCAATCAGCAGGAACATAGCACCAATGAAGAAAGCCACAATTTAAACGAGAGGCAGCAGTGAAAACTCATAATGGCCCATCACTGAACAATCTTTTGCGTACCGACTGAGACAAAACTATAATACATCAGACAAGACGATAACGATAATAAAAAACAATTATTTAAAAAATATCAGAGATGACTTACTGGAGGAGGAGTCTGCCAACACCACAAATCACAGTAATGAAATTACTTACTTAACAGCTGAGATAAATGGAATTCCAAGTAAGATAATGATTGATACTGGTGCAAATGTATCGCTGACAGATAGCACAGAATTAGACAGAATTCAGAAGGAATGTAGAAAAATCTTACCAACTTTCCCTGTGAACAATGTCATATTGGTTGGAGCTACAGGACGCCAAAATAAGTCAGTGAGAAAACAAGTTTTGTTAGACCTAAGAAGCAATGGTGTAATCATTCCCATGGTATTCTTGGTAGCACACGCACACGGTCTACCTTTTAATGTACTAATAGGATGTGATATGTTGAGACAATATTCAGCAATAATTGACCTGAGCAGAGAGAAGGTGTCTCTGACCTCAGATGGTATAGTATGGATGGCTGAGTTAATTGGAAACCAATGTGCCCCTCAGAACCGAGCCAGCTATCATGTTAGGGAAGATGATTATTGCAGGGATTATACACCAGAAGAGGGATTCAAATATCAGGATGACAATAATGAATTATGGTGTTGTAAATTGGAAGAGATCAAAAAATTTCAACAAGAAAAGATGGGAGAAAATTGAGTGAAGAACAGGTAGAAAAACTAATATCAATCTGTAATAAATATCGGCATATTTTTTCAGAATTCGCCCGGTAAAGTCAAAGGTTGTCAATGTAAGTTAAAATTCAGAGAACCCGTTGAATTCCATAAGAAATCTTACCCCATCGCTTAAAAATTTCATGGAACTAAATTCATTAGCACTTGGGATATAGTCTGCGGACATTGTAGAACTACACCCTGATAGTCGTAAATATATGGCATTTATTTTTGGCAGGAGAAACTATCAATTCAAAAGGCTACCATTTGGACTTATCAATTCCGTAGCCATATTTGTTAAATGCATGGACCAAATACAGGTCAAGAAGCATTACAATTCACAACCGTATATGTCGATGACCTACTAATTACTTCATCAAATTGGGACGAACATTGCAATAGAGTCATGCATGTGCTACAAAAGCTAGCTGACAATAATATCAATCTGAAACTTGACAAATCTAAATTTATCACAGATGAAGTCCAATTTTTAGGCTTTATTTTATCAGAATCCGGTATCTCTCCATCCCCAGACAAAGTAAATGCAATTCAGCAGTTTCCTACACCCAAGAATAGAAGACAATTGCAATAATTTCTTGGAATATGCAATTACTACCGTAAATTTCAACGGGATTATTCAGAATTAACAGCGAAATTCCAACATAAGTTATCATCAAAAGACAAATGGGCATGGGGACATGAACAGGATATAATATTGCAATTAATTAAAAACAAATTTTTAAAGTCCGTTATGTTACACCATCCTGATTTTAGTAAACCTTTCTATTTAAACTATGATGCTAGTAATATAAGTCTTGGAGCAGAATTATATAGTTGGAGGATGCAGAAGGAAACCACATGGTTATTAGTTTTCCAGTAGGGTACTGAACAGCTGGGAACGAAACTACAATGTCACCGAAAAGGAGTTACTGAGTGTGGTATTTGCATGCAATAAGTTCAGAACTTACATCTTAAGATACCCAATAACGGTCAGGTCTGACCATAAATCAATATCATTTCTAAAAAAGTGTAAATTAAGCCATGGTAGGTTAACCAGATGGGTACTAGCATTACAGGAGTACAATATAAATTGGGAATATATACCAGGAAAGAAAAATATCGCAGCCGACGGACTATCTCGAATTAACTTAGAAAACCAGACTTTTGAAGGAGAAAAAGAAGAAGTAGCAAAGATATACCATATAATAAAGAATAGATCTGATTTGGAGAACATTGTTAAAGAAATTAAACAACAACAAAAGACGGATGCAAAATTAATTAAAATCAGACAAAGATTAACTGAGCAAGATGACAATATAATACAATTTTACTGTATACATGACGACATATTATTTGTAAAAACTAAATTCAACCAGAATAATTGGAAATTAATAATACCCAGAACCATTGAAAAAGAGTTAATCTTGGACTACCACATTCAATATGGACACGTGGGAGCACTAAAGGTAATCAAAGCGTTGGAAGAACATGTGTACATTAAAGATATCAATAAAAGAGTCCGAAGCTATATCCAAACTTGTCATATTTGCCAATTAGTAAAATGTAACAATGAGAAAAAAGAAGGAGTAATGATACCCATAACATCAAAACGAATTAGAAAAGGTATTCCTGGATATATGCGGATCATTTCCTCGCAATGGAGGACGACACAGATATAAATTTATCATAATAATGTTCGATCATTTTACAAAATTTACAAAATTATATCCCATTACTCGCGCAACCACCAATAAGATAATTGATGTAATCATTAATCAGTACATTCCAGAACTAGGAACACCGAAATCCATTATTACTGACCACGGTACGCAATTCAAAGGGAGAAAGTAGAAAAATACCCTATTAAACCACAGAATAAAAACATATAAAACCTCAGTTTACCATCCAAGTAGCAATCCAGCTGAGAGAGTACTAAGGGAGGTTGGAAGAATACTTAGAACGTACTGCTTTGACCAAAAAAGAAAGTGGAGTGAGTACCTGTCAGCAGCAGAAAGTTTTCTAAATTTGGCATTATCACCAGTCAATAGAAACTACCCCATACACAGTCATGTCTGAAAAACAACCACCCCAAGAAATTAAAGAAATTATCAATTTTCATGAAAACCCTGAATACAAGTTTGATACTGCAAGATTTTATAACAAAATAATCAAAAAGACAAAAAAGAAAAAGAATAAATACAAAAAAAAACAACAGAACGTCATAAAATATCAAGTAGGAGAGAAGGTGTTACTTAGAAATAGAGAATTACCCAGTACCATGGAAGGAATTACAAAGAAACTGTTACTACTTTATACTGGACCATACATCATTATCAAAGGTAGATCAAATATTCTTGGATTTCATTGTCCATGACACACAACTAGACAACAACATTGCAGTAAAAAACAACACAGACCTTGTAACAAAAATAAAAGACATACACATCCCTCATAATGCCACATTAGCCTCCTTTGACATTAAAAACCTGTACATAAACATCCCCATCTCTGAAACAATCACCATCCTACAAAACAAACTCAAACAGAACAACACACCAGACGAACTTATCAAAAAAATAACAGAAACTCTGAACATTATCACAAAACAAACTACTTTACATATAACAATAAATTTTACACACAGAATGATGGTCTACCCATGGGCTCACCCATAGCCAGCATTCTAGCAGAAGTCTTTCTCCAACACTTAGAAAAAACAAAAATCCTCACAAACAATGACAGATTGTCACATAAAATACTATATTGGCACAGATACGTTGATGACATTCTAATACTATACAGGGGAAACAAAAGACAATGTGAACAGTTACAAAATACATAAAAACATAACCTTTACTGCCGAATACGAACACAACGATAGCATAAACTTCTTAGACCTCTCCATCACAAAACTTGAACACAGGCACAAATTCAGTATACGTATACAGAAAATCGACTACAACTGACACACTAATACACAACTCCTCCAATCACCCAATACAACACAAACTAGCTGCCTTCAGAACCATGATACATAGACTTAACAACATCCCCCTAGATGAAAAAGACTACAAAGACGAATAAACACGATAAAATATTTAGCAGAATCCAGTGGATATGACAGAACAATAATCAATAAAATCCTACACAAAACAAACAACAGACAAAGACAGAAAACGACAAATTCATAAGACTAACTTCGAACATACATCAACAAACAAACTGAAAAAATAGCCCACAAATTCAAAAAAGCAGGATACAGAATCGCTTACAAAACTACTAACAAAACAGAACACACACTATCAAAACACACACACAAAGCACAAAACAAATTTGATCTACCTGGTGTTTACAAACTAAATTGCTCAGATTGCAACAAATTCTACATAGGCCAGTCAGGATGTAGCTTCAAACAAAGATACATTGAACACACAAAGGCACTCCACTCCACTACAGAATCCACCTTTGCAAACCACCTCATTGAAGCAAACCACACATACAAAAACATCGACAATAACATGAACATTCTACACGTACACACAAAAGGCCAAAAACTAGACACTCTAGAACAATTTGGAATATACACACACATGAAAGAAAATAAAAACGACATCCTAAACGAACAGACACAATTCAAATCACACGCATTATTCGAACATATCACACCCCACACACACAACATCGATCTTTCGAAAATCGATTCTGTCGCCAACAACATGACGGACTGTGCTACCAGCGGCAACCTCTGAAGAAGCTTTTTAAAAGTGGAAACCGGTTCAGGTTATAAGGTAAAACTTTTACGTTTTTACCCATAAAAACTTTTGTGTTCCGAGTCGTAGTGAAATAATTGTATTTAATCAAATAATACTTATGAGATAATGGATCCCATTACTAAGAAGCCTAAAGGAACATATAACCAGGCTTCATTGAAGAAATATTATGAAGAAATTAAGTCAATGTAAATGATCATTTCCTCAACCATATAAATTTGCTTTCAGAAATAATCATTTTTGGCAGGGAGGAAATATAGATAATACTGTATCACGTGATAATACAAAAAAAGGAAACTCAATTTAATCATCAAAATTTATAGTAAAACGAATCAAATAGATAAATACTATGTAACTGAATGAGGAATGCAATAAAGAATGAGTAATCAAATGAGAACAACCAAAAATAATTATATAAGGAAGAATTATAATAACTAAGACAATAAACCATGAAAAAAAAGTATTTTACAGATGCATGAATAAATTAAAACCAGGAATTAGCTTTGTAAGCAAACATAGTAAATAACTTTACAAACAGACATAATAAAGTACTAGACTGGACTGTGACTTTGACATACTAATTACCCAATAGATTAGGGAAGTGATTTTGTATATTTTATTATAATATTGTAAATAATGTTGTAGTATGTAAGTAAAAAATGTATTTAGAGTTAAGCAAAATCATTTGTATAACACAAGGCTAAGAGTCAAGTTAGGTCTTTAACCTAAGACTGGATTTGTAATTAGCTCATATACGAGTATATTGTTATGGTAAAGACAAGATAATTATTGTAATTATTTTCATAATTGTGTTTATTCGAAAAACATACAAGGTGATATAAGTGAATAGAAAAGTGATAAATAATAATAATGAAACAGTGCAAATGACACAGTGTAAACAATGATAAAAATATAAAGTGTTATGAACCTAGTATGGCCAAAAGGTGAGAATGGCATGTATTTTATATAAAGTGACTATATAACAATAAATCAACTTCATTAGTGTGAGTGACAATATAAAACTAAGTGAAATAAAAACATAAACAGGATTATGTAAAAATAATCAGGAAAAGTAAGGTTATATTAAAACTTATATTTACTGGATGCGTATAAAACAGCCCTGAGACCGAAAAATACACCAAACAAACCAAGACCTCTTATAAATGAATCTACAGCTGGTTTTACAAGGAAGAAAGGTTTTTTTTCTAGGGTGGGCGTTCAATGCAAAAAGAACAAACTAAATCAGTTGCAAATCCAAACAATATTAGAGACGAAAATTATAGTAAAAAGACAAGTAAAGTTATAGGAGATATCAGTAAACTAACGAACAATATAAATTCGACCAACCTGAAGAAGGAAAGCTGAAAATAATATCCTAAAATGGAGTACTACATCTTTGAATTTGGTGAGACCATTTTAATACTAAAGCCATCTTGACAACTATCAACGTTTTACACAACACTTTAATACAAACTAAATAACGAACACATTTAGTGCGACTACATTTATAAACATAATCTATGATATACAAAGTGAGTGACACAAACTTATTTTTACCAAACAAAAGTGTAGAACTCATATAATTTTTATTAAACATTCAGTAGTGTGTATACAACTCAATGAACATGGCATCCCCTGCTTTATTTAACTGTTACTGAAAGGGGACAGCAGCGTGCCATGTTGAGAATTCATGAACTATGGGCTATATAATACACAATTATTTTTTTCTCTTGCCAGTTGTATTACTAATGTCTAATTTTATTATTTTAATTGTTTTATTAGTTTTATATTTGTAATGTGTAATATTAAGTTTGTAAAATTATCTGAATTGATTTCTTTTTGTAAATCACAAGAACTCACATCCAAACAACCATACACAAACAACAATTAATTACTACACATTACAATTTTTTTCATGTATATTATTAACGTAAAACTTGTTGTATGAATTTATAATTTTACTGAAGATGATTGTTAATTTGGTTATAACCCTGAGATAAAAAATGTTTTCATGCATTCGAGAGCTAGATGGAGCAGGAAACTTAAAAAAGGAAAATTTGTTATTAATTAATAGAAGAAAAGAAAATTATTATAATAAGAGAATTAAGGAATAAATATTGAATGATTCAGAGCAGCAAAAGAAGTGTGTTCTAATTTATAAATAAATATTATTAAACATACAACTCAGAATATTGCTGAGACTAATTGAGCATTTATACTCATTTACAATAAGTACAAATCTAACTATATATATATTGTAACGAAGAGTTTCTTGCGTACTCTGTGAAAATGTAGGTATTTCGTGTGTTCGCCTCACATTGGTATAGTTACTTCTATGTTTTGCGCTAACGATGTCCGTAGCGATCCTTCAATTACCAGTACAACGCGAGTGGAAACCTTACCTGTTGTTTCATAGGTGTTTATTAATCACGGGTGGCACCAAATTGTTTACTTAAAACAATTAAATTAATAAATAACATGGTTTAGCGATCTTAGCTATGACGGCCTGGAGCATTCAAATTTATTCCCGCCTTTGTTCGACCTTCTTAATCAAGCAGGTAGTTCGCCGAGTTTGCGACGTGAGCGCTTACCGTCAATCCTACTTGTTCGCTAAAATGCACCAATTATACAATACACTTCCCTATGAAATAAAAACAATGGTTACACTCTGTACTAGTTTCTTTAATTTGTGATTGGTAATTATTCAGTTTGACATTTAAATTATATTTGGTTATTCAACAAATTTGCACCGACAATTAATATGAGTCTAATATCTCTAGGGTTTGGCGAATCAATTTTGAACGGATTATACAGTCAAAGATGGCGACTGTGTTGTTTGTTTACGGTTATTTTCGTTCAAAGTCTTGGGTTCTTGTGATTACAAGAAAAATATTTATTATGATTACAATACAAAGTACACTACCTTACATTATTTGTACTTAAATAATATAATGTGTAACTATAATTTGTTCTTGCAGTGTAGTAAAGTGTGTTTCAAAAGTTCGTAATCTAACAACAGGTTATTTTATTAGTTAACAAATTTTCAGTGTTTTATTATTTTACTTAATCTTTGAAAGAAATAATATTCAGTTTATAGTGAGAGTTCAGATTATTGTGAGAAATATTTAAAGTGAGTTTATTTCTGAAATTCGGGTAATTTAATAATACTTATCAAATCAGTAGACTTGATGTAAACAGTCGTTCAGTTGAAATGGAATGGGGCTTCAATAGTGGTCAATTTTCAATTATCTGGGGCTTCTGGCATCTTTTTCATGTTAGTTGTAGCAATTTATTAATTTAAAATTTATTTAAATTGGTCCTTGGCATCAGTTAAATATTCTCGTTCCTCGTCTGCTTCTTATGTTTCCATCTTTTTGAATTTTGATTACTTTTTATACATTTTAGATTAAAATTTTGGTCATTCACGGCCTGGCGTCTATTCTGGAAGAGCGTCACTTATTGAATACCAAGATTTAAAGGAAAAATCGTAACCAACGTCATGGTTACTAATTGATTCCGATTGGTTGATCATTACTTATAACAATTGTAATCAATTTTGAATTTTTATTCAAAATTACTGTATATCTTCTGATTGCTTTTATTCTTCCGTCTTCCTTCCTATGTATTAAATATTATCACTACTGTTTGTATTTCCTTTCAAAGATTATTTTGACATCCCATAAGGTTGGGTTTCCTTATGTATTAAAATTTGACAGTTATGTTGATATTTGTTAATTACATTTCTTTCTTATTTTAAGTCCTTATTCTAACATTTTTCTTTTAATATGATCCACAAATTATCCTTGGCTAGTTACCTGCCTTGGATTTGCTAATTTCCTTGTTAATTTTTTACAATTTGTAGTTATTTGTTTCTGACAGTTAGGCATTTCATAGGCCTAAGTAGTAAATGATTATATTTACTTATTTTATACAAATTACATCTTATTTTACCCTAATGTGTTTTGTTTGTTATTATAATTGATTTGTTTATTTGTTGATGTGTTTTGGATCTGTTTTTTTACTAATTGTATGTTATCATTATTTTCTACATCATGGCTTGTTAATTATTTCCTAACTGATTTTCCAGTATTATTAGATTTGTATTATTTTACCTTTTTATTTATTTATTTTGCCATTGTTAACAATATGGCTATTACTTACTATTCTTTATTACATAAAACATAACATCTAGGCCTATGGTCTGTATAATTCCTTCAGCCATATCCTATTCATAAATTTCATTGAACAATTTTTTAACAGCTATTAAGCAACGTTTGTTAACAATTGGTTTCATTCTTATTTATTTTTAGGTGATAACACATCATCACACCATTTAAACTTACTTAATTGGTTATCTCTTATAACATGGGGTGTTTATTGATTTTGTTTTTAATTTCTTTACTATATTTTTTCCTTTTACTATCTTTACTTTCTATCCATGGTAACACTAACTGTTGACATTCTATGGGCTTCCTCCCCTGAATAACATCGTATCCTTCATTTATATTTAATCTTAATACTATCTTTAATTACTATCATTAACAAAATTCTTACTTGTTCACCATTAAATCGTTTAGTGTTTATCACTGATTTATTAAGCGTTTTTTATCTATCACTAGATTTTCTAATCCTATCATTCACAATATTCTTATTTATTAATAATATTCACTTTTAAACCATTTAGTGTTTATCACTGATTTACTAAACGTTTTTTATCTATCACTAGACTTTCCAATTATTTTGGGGGTTTTACACTTTCACTTTTGCACTTCTTAAATTTTTATTTTAAGTGTTTATTAGTGGGTAATCCCTACCATTACTTTCTCTTTGTCACTTAGTTATTTTTATTTTCTCACCATCTCACTATCTCTCTCTTTACAAATATTATTTATACTATTAATAAGTTCATGTCTTTAAAGAGTTCTTTATTACATGTAAACTCTACCTCTTTGGTTAGTGTACTTCTATTTTTCTTATTGGGTCTTATGAAATCATTTAATCGATAATAATAATTATTTTTTACATTGGTTAGTTATTGGTTTCGTTTCCAATATTATATTTGAGTGTATCATTTCTCCTTTTCACATTCTATGTTATTTGTCTGTGTTTTCTCATTCGGTTTCACTTTATTTCCTCTATACTTGGTTTGTTTCATTTCTATTTTCCTTCTTCATCTCCTTCATTTTTATTATTTGGTTTCATTTTATTTTGGTTTCCCCTTCTCCTTTTGTTTCCTTTTATTTGGTCAGTCACTTGGGTTAGGTCATGTCGTCATTTGTCGCGTCATTGTCATTTTATTTTCGTTAAACATTTTATATTATACGAATTACTTTTTATATTGTTGAGTCATCTTTTTTATCCCTGGTATTGGGGTGGCTTATTTGTGTTGTAACGATATATATATTTCTCCAGTGGCCTCCAGCTCACTATGGAATACAAGACAACAGTGGCGTATCTACGCCAACTGGTGCCCGGGGCGAACTTCAAGATTGCCGCCCCCCGTCCTTTCACAATTTGTGACTGTAGAATCAACTTACCTACTTCCAACTCCCATTCCTCACCCACATTTGTTCTTCTGTTGTTTACTGTCGGCTGTTGCTGTGCTACATCTCTGATCACACTACACTGACCATTATCTATGTCAGCACATAATAATTGTCATAAATTAAATATTTATAAGTTTCATTAGGACTTGGTTATTTTCAATAAAGATTCAGTTTATTTGTAACAAACGATTATAATTGGCTAATAAGTACTTAACAAATCTGGTATAATATGATACAACTTATATTTAAAAATTAAACTCTAACTATAAGAAGAACTGAAAAACCTTACATATCTAAAATATTGCAATGTAAATATAGTGCACAAAATGAAAGTAGCATTGCATTTTTTGAAAATACATGAAAAATATAAAATTTCTCAAATAAAATATCTTAGATTCAAGATTCTTACAGTGTTGGAAAAGCACTTTTATAACAATTTATTGAATTATTAATAATTGTATATATACTGATTTATGCAGGCATTTAAACTAGAAAATAACTTTAGCTTTAACTATAACTTTGTTCAATCAACATGCAGTTTTATAAGTGTACTTTCCTAGCCTTCAGTGATGCAAACTCATTTATTAATAGAGTATAATCTAAAGCAGATGCCACGTCACTTTCAATTGACAGAATTGCTAAATTAGTTAGTCTCTCTTGCGTCATTGTGGATCTTAAGTACCTTTGTATTAGTTTTAGTTTACTAAATGATCTCTCACATGATGCCACAGATACTGGTATAGTTAGAAGAAGTTTAAGTGCTATGACTAAAGTGCTATATGTTTCTAATCCCATAGCAGATATGTACAGTATAATAAGATATCTTTAGGATTATTTAAATCAATCTTCACCATTTGATTTTGATCTTCTTAATAGAGTTATGATATCTTTTATGTCTTCAAATAATTCATCTCCATTTAGGTTATTAGGGTACTTTTCTGCAAGTCCTAAACACTTTTTTCTCAGCTCTTCCATCTCTTTTTTTGTGTATTTTATATCCATGTAATCTTCAAAATTACAAAGGAATCCAAAGCGTGAGTCCAGTTGCTTAACATTTAAGAATCGTTGACCTAATTCCAATAGAAGCTTATCCAGTATCTCTACTATGCTTCGTTTTACTTCATCTTTCCAGGAAAGTCCAACGTCCTCAGCTATTTCCCTGGGCATTTTTCGTTTTTTTCTTTCTCTTCGTTCTGTAGGTACTCCCCATTCTTCACACTTAGCAGCAGCTTTTGTCACCACGTCATCAGGAAGGTTTTCTCTCCATTCGCTAAGTTTATCTTGGAGAGACTGTAGACAGATTAGGACACAGGTAAACAAAATACCTTTGATTTGCAGGGTTTTTTGAATTCTGTCAATCTTGGGGACGACTTCAGACCAGAAAAAGAGTAGACTCACAAAATCGAATCTTTCAATGGCATTTATCAACAGTGATGCAGACTGTCTAGTATCAATGGTTTCAGATAGAGTATCTCTCAATTTCTCTAAAGCGCTTAATACTCCATCTAACTGGGATGATAAGGCTTTCACAGCTTCTGCCTTTGAACTCCATCTCGTGTCAGAGTGCCCCTTCACCATTAATTTCACATGTTCCTTAAGAACACTCCACCGGTGAGTTGAACTAGAGAAAAAGGCATATACGCGTTCAACAGTCCCGAAAAAAGTAACTGCATTTACGTTAACATGTGCAGCATGAACACCAACCAAATTAAGTGAATGATTGTCATAGGGAACAAACACGGATTGTTGATTTAGATCCAATAACCTTGTTTGGACGCCAGAATGAATTCCAGCCATCGTTGCTTGGTTGTCGTAAGATTGACCCCTACAATCTGCAAAATTTAAACCATCTTTTTCCAATTTCTTCGTTATCACTTCAGCAATGCCCTCAGCCATTTTGTCTTCAATTGGAACAAAATCTATGAAACATTCCCTTCCCTGACTTCAACTGAACCTTGTTTTACTTCGACAAATCTTACAATCTGCGACATTTGTTCTTCATGTGATGTGTCTGGTGTACTATCAAACATAATACCGAAATACTTGGCATGCTTGCAGGAAGCAATAATTGTCTTTCGAACATGTTCACCTAGGAGGTTTATAACCTCATTTTGCCCTCGAGGAGAAAGATATGATACACTTCCTGGATTTTCGGACACTGATTGCAAATGAGCCCTCATAACGGGATCAAATTTAGCTAGGTATTTCAAGAAAGCGAGCGAGAAAGTATTTAGCTAGGAGAGCGAGAAAGTTCCCAGGTCTACAATTGTCATCATCTACAATCGACTCTCTGTGGCCTCTTAAAGCTAAATTCTGTTGAGCCAATGTTTGAACAGTAGCAATTACATGTTCAAGAACTACTCTCCAAATTCTACTTTGCTCTAGAACCTGTTGTTGAAGGCGGTCATCAATAACTGTCCCTTTTTGTAAGGCACGTTCTAAGTCCTTCCATTCCAAAAACACAACCCTGTGAGCGGGGCTGTTCTCATGATCTTGAACGCGTGGATTTAACTTTCGCCATGTTGAAAATCCTGTTTCATTATTAAAGCTAGATTTATGATTTCTCTGCGGAAATAGCGTGCAACAAAAACAAAACAGGGATTTCTTAGATGGGGAAAAACACATCCATGACCGATTAACCTTTTCTCCATTTTTCAAAGATTTTTAAACCAATGCCTATGCAGAGATCGTCCAGATTCATCCTCAGGAAAAACAGAGTCTTTGTTTTGCAGTTAGTATGTACCTTTCATTACAAATGAGTCACGAAATTGTTTTGAAATATTCGTCGGCCACACTCCAATGTCGTGCAACATCAATTTTTCACAGTTATCATTGTCAAGTGGATTAGCCTTATTTTCAATCATTTCATTCAAGCTGGAAGGCCTATTTTCAATTTTGTCAAAACTTTCATTTTCAGGTGCTGAGTTTTCACGTGAAGGTCCTACTTTACTTGATTCTAAGTTTTGATTTGAGTCATCTTCTTCAAAGTCACTGGTTGATGTTGTAATTTGAGAATAGTCCTTCAGCCAGGAAGTACTAGAACCATCATCTTTTTGACTATCAATGTTCGATGCTTCAAATTCAAGATTCAATTCGTCGCTGTCAAGTTCAGGTTCATTTCGAGTTGTAGAGGTCGATGACGATGATCCTTCTATAAAAGCTTTCATAAATGACTTGCAACTCTCGATTGATTTAGTACGTTGTTGTTTCAGTTTTCGATACTGAGCCCCACTTGGCTTCTGTCGTTTCATTTTTGGGATCTGGAATAGAACAAAGTTAATTGGTTAAACTTGGTTTCAGCTTTAGGGATTTTTTGCGAATTTCGTCACGAGTAATAATCGCCCTTAAATTATAAAGATCCAACCATTATTAGCAGATTGTTAAATCTAGCTATTGTTTTCGCGTATCCGCCTTTTTTTCTCTGTCGCGCTCAAGTATGAATATATTTAGGAGGCTGTTGGTTGTTTTTAAAACATATGGTTTTTATTTAAACGAGAAACAACTAAAAGCATTAGAAAAGCAGAAAATCCTAATGAATTATGCTGTTGGTAAATATAAAAATGAAATTTATTAATATACAAAGTATAATAACAAAACACATTGGAAATATGGTCATATACGAATGTTAGGTTGAAGAAAGAAGAAGTAAAAAAAAATAATTGTATACATCAGTTTAAATAAAGTATTAGGATACTTCACATTCGATTAATGCATACCAGTCATTTATCACGTAAATAAATTAGGGCTATAATTAATGTTACTATGCGTTTAAAAAAGAAGTATTGGTTTCTCCGTATGCCTCACCTAATGAAGTAACATATGGTTTAGCATTTTGCGGCGACTTTTCGATAAATGAATGAATAAGAACTATAAGTTAGCCTATATGAAAACAAAATTATAGGCATATACCTAAATACCGGTATAACAAAACTAGCGAAACTATTATGTAGTTGTTCTTAATGTAATATCTTACATTTTAATCTCGTATTTATACTTTACGCTGTGGGAAACAAAAGGTACCGGTAATCTTCAAACTTCCGTTTATACATACAAACACGTATGCGCAAATTTGTGTGAGCGTGTAAACGCCTGACGCATACCGACTGCTTCGCGTATGTTCGTTTCATTCCGTGTGTGTTCGTTGAGGCTGGTATGCGTCTAGGCTAACAAAAATATAACTTTGACGCATACAGAGAGACTGTGACTGAGATCTCTATAAATGTGACGCATACAGAAAAACTGCAATCTCTATAATTACTAACACGGTTAATTAACAAATGCACGAATAATATCTTAAGTATCTTAAAAGTTATATTTTCAAACGGACACAGTTTTATTGGACAGACATGCTGGTTTTAGATTACTGTAATTACTAACATGGTTAATTAACAAACGCACGAATATTTGACACGCAGTTTTATTTGACAGGCACGCTGGTTTTAGATTACTATAATTACCGGTACCATATAAATTACCGACATTCTGTTAGTTAACAAGCGCAAAGTACACTAAAACACGTGTTGTGTACTAATACATTTCCCGCGTAATTCAGCGTCAGTGGGTATCGTAATTACTCGTAGCATTAAAATCACCTCCAAGCTGAAAATGATAGACGAGTCTTACCTGGATGAAGTAAGTAATGTGATAAACAATTAGCACTTAAAATTATTTAAAACACTGCCACTATCACGATCTGACACTCTCGAAGTCTACAGCAACACTGAATATCCACCCGTTTGCTTCAGTTGACTGACCCGACGAGCTAAAAATAGCTAACAATGCATGGGACCACATGAAATTTCATTATAACTTTATTCTAAAACACATTCTGTAACATGTACATTATATTGCATGTTTCCTCCTAACCCTATATTGTTGTCCTAAAGTACAAATAAAAACTATGTTTTGGCATTTTGGCGCCCCCCTTCAAGCGGCGCCCGGGGCGGCCGCCCCCTTGCCCCCCCCTAGGTACACTACTGCAAGACAATGAAGGAGCTGGTGCTACTGCTAAAAGTGCCACTGAACTCCTCCCAACACAATTATCTTAGTTTTCACTATCAAAGCAGCATCCATGATGAGTGGATCAAAAGGTGGATAAGTCTTGGATCTATAGGCATACATTTATTTCAAGTACAGCCATGTTCTGTTGCAATTTGTACAAAAATCTGCCAGAATAACTGCAACCTTGGCAGCAAGAGCTAGAACCAGGCCACTCAAGAATACTTACATCACTTTCATCTCAGTGATTCAGTGAAATGTCCAGTTAGCCAGAACCAAAAAGAGGAAACTCTGAACATATCATACTAAAATGTTCTGAGAATGTTTCTGAAAAATAAATTATTGTGGAGAATAGTGGCAGTGGCTTACACTAGACATTAGGACTTGTCATTACTTGATGCTGGATGCCTGGCTTAAGAAGTAAGACTAAGTAGGAATATAATATTAGTATAATATACTGTAATAATATTATGGTATTCCCAATATTTATCAATACATTATTCATAATACAATTTTGGTCTAAGAAATGAATTTCAATTTGTTTAACATTTGAAAAAGCAACATAACAAAAATTTTAAAAACATAGTGTTATTACCAACATCTGATGTCCTCTTACAGTGTCAGCAGCATAAGCAACAACCATTACACAAAGTGAAATGCAGTCGAGAACAGTTACCATTTCATTTTCATCATGATAACAGAAATCTATAGCCTGCAATGGTTTCTCTTCTTTGACAAGTTCACCTATATTTAGTGGATCAGGAGATGGTGTCTCTAGGCTCAAAAGTAGTGTAAACAAGCAGTGAGACTGAACCTGAAACATGTAGTGTGCAAACTGTAATTACATATAACAATCAAAGCAAGTAGTCTGAATCAGTATTGAAACTAATTATGTTCTAATCATATTTAACTAGAAACTATAAAGTCTTATGCAAGATTAAAAAATGTAGCTATTATGTACCAAAAGACGTGGTTTTGAAAAACATATTTTTATTTGACTACAACAAATCAGTGGTAGACCAAGGGGGAGCTAAAGTTAGATCTAATTCAGACTCAGGCTTTTCTATCATATATTAGGTATAAGAAGACCATGAAAAATAAACTGTAAATGCATATAGGCCACTAAAAGACAATTAGTTATGTATGGTCTGAACTAAAAATATTCAAAGAAATGATAAACTCAGTGAGAACAGAGGATAATAGTTCCATGTGGAAACATACTAAAGATTAGATAAGATTATCTCATGCCATTAAATGACAAGCTCATGCCAAAACAAATATGGGATATGTCCTACAATTCTAAGGCTACATAAGACACTGTGTTGTTTGTGAAAACTGGTTCCAGTATTGTTATTGCAAGTTGATAATGGAGAGCAATCAGTAAAGTGTAGTTTATGAATTGTTACTTCTTTAAAAATTACAGAGCTAACATATGTTAAAGGCCAGGGCAGTAGCATCCAAGCAGCTGAAATGAGATTGTCTCAGGCACATGACAAGGTATACTCTCCATGATTATAGAAGAAACACAGATATATGGCAGGAGCTGAATATTAGGAGCATACTCGACAGGACTGCCCGGTATCAGCTGAATTGGTGGGAACATCTTTGCCAAATGGATGACTGCCGCATCTCCAAATAACTACAGAACTATAACCCAAGGGACAGAGTGGAGTGGGACGTCCTAGGAAGCACTGGAATGACCAGCTCTAATCTTTGCCTGTTTGAGACCAGAACAAACCATCCTTGGTTTAATCCTTGCAGATGATGATGATGATGGACATATGTTAAAAATTCATGTTGCAAGGATTATTGTAGCACTAGCAGTTACAACTTACTATCTCTATGAAGATGGTTTCAGGTTTGCAATTAAAAGATTTTTGTATTGATTAAATGTCTTACTATATGCTGTTGATGTTACTTCGAGTTAACCAATTAACTGATAAGATTATTTAGACAACGTATTAGATTTAGATTTGTGGGATTTGGGTAGGAATACAAAAATAACTATGTGACCTCGGTTTCAATCTGTGTCCCATGTAGTTCAAATAAAAATAGATGGCACACAAATTTATCAAGCAGGAGTGAACTACTGGCTGGATTAATTGGACAGGGAAATAAAATTATTAAGATATCTATTTTAGTATCATAATGTTGAAAAACACACTTATAAATATTATAAATTTTTTTACTTTATGAGCATCTCCAAATTGGGCAGTGCCATCAATATCCAGAATAGCAGAAACACTCCCAAACATTTGTAGGATGAAAGGTTTTCTGTTCATCAAGTAGAACTGTTTAACTACATACTCAACAGTACGTGTAACTAACTTGTTAGTCTGGTGACTTGCATAAAGCTGCAGTAGAGTTGGAATGATTAAAAAGTACCTGCAAACAAATATTTTTATTTTTATTACAATATTGACCTGTGACAATTTGTTTTAAAAATATTAACTTGAATGATAAAACAAACATTAATGCCATACTGGAGTCACTTCATATTTAAAAGGAATAATAAATCCGAAATTAGTACCAAGCCACGTGTTGTTCAATCAAATATATTGCAACTTACCGTCTGTGACTTTATGCAACGATGTCTTCAATCTAAAGTTGACATGTTTCGGGACACTTGTCCCATCCTCAGAACTTAAAAGTATGTTCGTATATCATCATACGATGATATAGTTATCAAATAATTAAAACATTAAAATCCAATCAAACAAAAACCACAATACTTAATGTATAAAGTATTGTGGTTTTTGTTTGATTGGATTTTAATGTTTTAATTATTTGACAATTATATCATCGTATGATGATATACGAACATACTTTTAAGTTCTGAGGATGGGACAAGTGTCCCGAAACATGTCAACTTTAGATTGAAGACATCGTTGCATAAAGTCACAGACGGTAAGTTGCAATATATTTGATTGGAGTCACTTCGCATACATGTTAAAGATTTAAGAAGTCAAAAACATTTAAAAAATATTTTAAATTAATGTGACTGTTACTTATCCTTACAAAAGTAACCAACATATTCAGGATGATCAGATTTAACATTCCTTTAGCAGCTAACAGTTACAAATGGCAGTTTAAAAATGATAACTAATTACTGGTAAGTGATTGGTTTTATTCTTACCATAAAATGTTTTTTTGTATCAGCAGAGTTTTATTAATTCATCATTTTTCTCCTTAAGTAACAGGTTTCAATTCCCATTTGTTCTTTCTAGTATACTGGGCCATCCGTATTCATTCATGAAAGGAATATATCCTAGACTTCCTAAGTTTATCTACCTACCTCAGTGGAGTACCACCCATCACTTGTATTATCTGTTTTATATTGTGCAACAAGGTTTTTCAATTATCTATTTAAAAGACCTCTATTTTATCTGCAGTTCATATAATGTGAAAGTATTTATTGTGTGCTGCTCAATAATGAAACTCTGAATGCTTCAATCCTTTCACAATCTGCTTGAGTCAATATCGAGACTTCAGATGTTGGGAATATCAAAATATTATAGCCTTATTACTTTTACTGCCTTAAAAATTATTTTATCTTTCCACATTTTCCTAATTTTTCATTGCTATTTTGGTTATAGCTAATCTTCTATTAATTTTCTCTCTAACTCATGATTTTTATTTTCATTATGGTTCTACAGTCCACACTGGGACTTTGCATAATCATAAATTTATAAGTATCCTTGTGTAGGTTAACTCAACAACACAATCATTGATACATATAAGTAACTAAGTATATAAATTTGTTCAGTACATGTACATAAAATTTTTCTACTCCATGATGTTGACAGAATTGTTACTGCAGGGGCACAGCCAAGATTTTACTTTGGGAGGAGTAGATTTTTGTAATTAAAAGTACAAAAATAGAAAAAGAACCCATTATTTGTTATTTATTTTGTTGTAATCAAGAAGTTTAAGCATGAAAAAATAAGGAGTACGCTGTTCAGTTATTCTGTCATGGCTTCATGATCCCACCATGTCTCACCAAGCTTATCTTACAATAAGGACTACATTAATAGGTGTATAAAATTCAGCAAAGTTATGAAACACTGTGAATAGCATCTTACAATTCAATATAAACAAAATAAGTCATGATTTTATAGATGGGGACATGACCAGGGGTGCAAAAGGCTGGGGGTACAATGTCCGTGCAAGGGAAAAATGAGGGAAAATGAGAAAACACCCTTAACCTAAAAAAATAACTAATCTTACAAAAAATGTGATAAATACAAAAGATGAGAGTGAATCATACTTGTCTGTATTATTAAAATACAGTGACAATATAGCAATGGAATGGGCATGATACTAGGTCTGCTCCAAGTTGGATGCTGATTCTAAAACAGAAGAACCTCTTGGTTAAGTCTTGCTATGGATGGGGTAAACCATTCCAGTCACAGGTGTATTTATGTTATGCTGTCTAAGGACTATACATGTTTTGTCCCTTTCTGGTCCAATTTTACCCAACCACCCGTACCCCTCTCATCACCCCCCCCCCCCCAAAGAGGGTAAAATCTGAAAAGAGGATCTACAATGGATGAGAAAAACCTAAACAGTTTGATATTGTTGTGTCCAAAAAGTGACATTATATTGAAAATGAATTTTCTTTTAATCAATTATTTTGTTAGAGCCAAGATCAGAATAAAGCCAATTTTATAAGATATTAAGTTAAAAATATCAAGTGATGTGGTGATAAAGATATGTAAAAAATTGCATATAGTGTTAAGTTAGAACTGCAAGTTTTTAGAAAAAGTCCACAAGCACATGTTTTAGAAGTTGTTTGAAATGTGTTAGAAAAGTTTTGGAAGGGAAGTCCATATAAAAAATTAAGTCTATATATTCTTGCTATCATTATATATGTACAATGTGGGTTTATTTTTTATGGTTGCCAGTTGCCAGTTGGGGACACAACGGTCCATAGGTGGTGGATAATGGCAAGGCTTTCCAATGGAGAGTTAAGGGAAAATGCCCTCCCTAACTAAAACTGGCATGTCATTGTTGTTATTGTATGGGCTGAAAGATTCTGTTGGGGGAGGGGGGCTTACTCACAGTGTGGCCAGGGTGCAGTTGATGTCAATTGTGGGGCTGACCAGTAAACTGGCACAAATTTTCTACCAACTTCTGTAGATGCTAATAATGTTAAATGTTTTGTATAAATTTTTTAAAACCCCACCTTATTGAATTAATGTCTGTAAGTAGTTGCAGAAAATGGAATTAAGTC
The DNA here is from genome assembly GCA_034769895.1 of Magicicada septendecula. Classification (NCBI taxonomy): domain Eukaryota; kingdom Metazoa; phylum Arthropoda; class Insecta; order Hemiptera; family Cicadidae; genus Magicicada; species Magicicada septendecula. The sequence continues at coordinate 266,035,989 of CM068368.1, read as the reverse complement.
AGTGTACTCATTTTGTCATGAAGTGAATCAAAGATTTTTATAAAACGGTCACTACAGAATGTCAAAAAATAAACACTTAAAAATCTCAGTATGGTGTATGCAAATACATGGTTAGCCACGCACTTTTGCAGGCATACAAACAAACACACAAAAACAAATAAAAACGACATCCTAAACGAACAGACACAATTCAAATCGCACGCATTATTCGAACACATCTCACCACACACACACAGCTTCAATCTTTCGAAACACTTTCTCGTCGCCAACAACAAGACGAGCAGCGCTACTAACGACAGCCTCTGATGAAGCCTTCTATAGGTGAAAGCCGGTTTAGGCTGTAAGGTAAAACTTTACGTTTTTACTTATAAAAAACTTTGTGTTCCGAGTCGTCAATATTATAGTGATATTTAGTTAAGTAACGGACACGTCATGGACAACGAAATCCAAGAATTAAACAGGAACTATTACTAATAATAATTATAGTGAACAAATAAAATTCATAATTATAATGTTTATATTGTTTTTGTTATAGTGTTTCACTGTTCTTGCTCTTTAAGTGGATTAATGTTGGTTCAAGTGTTTGTCTTAACATGATGGAACAATCTCACCAAATTTGTAGTTTCATTTACAGCTTATTGCTTGATATTTATCTTCTGGCCTTCAAAGTTTCAGTGTATTCCATTAAAATATTAGTCTCCTCGTTATTTCTACAGTTTTTCTTCATTAATTCCTTTTATATCATCAATTATTTTGTAAAATGTCCAGCATTAAATTAATGTGTTCTGGCTTCTTTTAGAATATTCTTCAACAATTAAATTTCTTTTTATAAAATACCAATTCATTCAGCACAGCTCTTGGATGAATTATTTATGGGTCACAGGTTCAGTTTCATATTTTATAATTCACATGATTCAGTTGAATCTTATTTTTTATTCATAACTAATGTATATTACTAGTTTGTAACATAAGATTTCACTATTATTAATCATTATACACCTTTTTACATTTACTATAGTTGGTTTATATAATTTATATGTTTTATTCACAGTGTATATTATAACTAGGTCCATTTCCTATTCACTTTTATTCTACACTGTTTTATAATGTTTATCACTGTTTCTTTCACTATTTTATATTATTAAACCGCTTAACTTTTATAATTATAGCTTAATATTATTCTATTAGTAATTTTAATGTCACTCACATTTTGTAGTTCTGACACAAAATAACTGTTTGATGTTCGCAGACCTCCCTCTAGTTTAATAGTCTAATGCTATAACCACTGTCTTTTTACTTATTTACTAGATTTAATATTTATACACTATACTTATGTTTACTAATAACTATTTACATTTTTATTATTCTTTGATCTTCTCTTCTGGGTATAATGGTCATAGTCAGTTATTGTCTTGTCACTGTAATTAAATTATTTAATTCTTAAGTTTTCATTCCCTATTTCCCAAGTATTTGTTTATTATAATAATTCTCTTTTGTTTTTTTATTACCTTTCACTTCTTGATATTATTATCTATCTTTAAATATTATATTTTGTTTTCATTTCTTTCTTTGTTAAGTTTATTTTGTACTTCTTTGTATTTTATTTCTAAAAAGATTGCGTTTAGGCATAATTCACTACGAATTTGGATGACTTAGTTGTCTTTATTCTGGGGTGTAATCTTGTTATGTTACATAATGTCCCCCTTTAAGAATGATTATTTCTGATGGCATATTTATAACACTGATGAAATCATCATTCATTCTTGTGTAGGGTTTTCATAATATTTTTTCAGAGCAGATTTGTTGTATGTTCCTTTAATTTGTTTACTAGTTGGGTCCGTTAATTCGTATGTGTTATTCATCTTGTCTTTGGTAATTATGTAAGGTCCAGTGTACAAGAGTAGTAGTTTCTTAGCTATTCCCTCCATGGTACTAGGTAACTATCGATTTTTTAGCAGTACCTTTTCTCCTACTGAATATTTAATAATCCTTTGTTGCTGATTTTGATACTTATCCCTTTGTTTGTTTGTTTTTTCCACAATTTTATTATAAAATTTAATTTTATCAAATTTATATTCCTGAGTATCTGGGAAATCAATCAATTCAGTAACTTCCCTGGGTGGTTGTTTTTCATGCATTACCACATACGGTGTAGTTTCTGTGGTCTGATGATATGTTAAATTTTAAAAGTTTTCTGTAGGTGGTAGGTATTCACTCCATTTCCTTTGCTGATCGAAAGAGTATGTCCTCAGGATTCTTCCGACATCTCGCAACACTCTCTCTGCTGGATTGCTGCTCGGATGATAGACAGATGTCTTGTAAGTCTTTATTCCCTTCCTTAACAACGTTTCCTTCCATATCTGTCCCTTAAACTGTATGCCGTGGTCGGTAATAATAGTCCTTGGAGTTCCTAACTCAGGTATATAGTTGTGAATGATAATATCTAGGATCTTTTTAGTGGTAGCTCTATTGAGAGGATATAACTTCGTATATTTCGAGAAATGTTCCCATATGATGATAATGAATTTGTACTGATGTCGTCCTCCACTATGAGGAAATGGTCCACAAATGTCGAAGAATACCTTTTCTAATTTATGTGTAGAGGTAATGGGTATCGTAGTTCCTTCCTTCCTCTCATTATTGTATTTAACTAGTTAACATACATGGCAAGTTTGTACATACATACGGACACTTCTATTTATATTTTTGATATATACCTGTTCCTCTAATGCTTTAATTACTTTCAGAGGACCCATATGGCCATACTGAATATGGTAATCAACTATTAACTCCTTTTCTATAGTCTTAGGTATAAACATCTTCCAATTGTTTTGATCTACTTTATTTCTTATAAACAATATATCTTCATGCATGCAATAAAATTGTAATATTTTGTTGTCCTTGTTATCTAGTCTTTGCCTTATCTGTAATAATTTTGGATCAGTTTTTTGTTGTTGTTTATTTTGCTAATGATAACTTCTAAGTCGGTTCTTCTTTTGATAATATAATATACCTTTGCGATTTCCTCATTCTCTGCCTCGAAGGTATTCTTTTCCACGTTAATCCGGGATAGTACGTCTGCGACTACATTTTTTCTTCCAGGTATGTATTCCCAGTTGATGTGGTACTCTTGTAGTGCTAATACCCATCTTTTCAATCGACCATGACTTAATTTACATCTCCTTAAAAATGAGATTGACTTATGATCGGATCTAACGGTTACCGGGTATCCAAGGATATAGGTTCGAAACTTATTGCAGGCAAATACAATACTAAGCAATTCCTTTTCCGTAACATTATAATTCTTTTCACAGTTATTTAGCACTCTACTTGCAAAACTAACGACTAAGTGGTTCCCTTCTACATCTTCCTGGTACAGTTCTGCTCCCAGACTTATATTGCTCGCGTCACAGTTTAAATAAAAGGGTTTGTTAAAATCAGGGTGATGTAATATAACTGTCTCTAAAGATTTGTCCTTAATTAAATGTAATACCGTGTCTTGTTCAGGTCCCCATCTCCATTTTTCCTTAGAAGTTAATTGTTGTTGAAACTTTGCTGTTAATTCGGAGTAATTTTGTTGGAATTTTTGGTAATAATTGCATAGTCCTAGGAACGATTGCAATTGTCTTCGGTTTTTTGAGTAGGAAAATTCTGGATAGTAATTATTTTGTCGGGTGATGGAGAGATGCCTGTCTCGGACAAAACAAAACATAAAAATTGGACTTCGTCAGCAATAAGTCGTGACTTGTCGAGTTTCAGTGTAATATTATTTTCTGACAATTTCCTTAACACATGTTCTATTCTGTCACAGTGTTCGTCCCAGTCTGATGAAGTAATTAACAAATCGTCTACGTATACCGTGGTGAACTGTAGTGCTTCCTGTCTCAATATCTGATCCATCATTAAACAAAAATAGCCACTGAGTTAATGAGACCAAATGGGAGTTTCCTGATTGGTAATTTCTTCCATTGAATATGAAAGCCATGTACTTCCAACTCTCTGGATGCAATTCCACTTGCCAGTACCCGCATACAGTGTCCCAAGTACTGATGAATTTGGTACCATGAAATTCCTTTAATATTTCCTCTATTTCCCCAGGAGATGTTCTATCATTTACAATCATCTTGTTGATTTCTTGGGCATCAGGACAAAGCCTAACTTTTCCATTTTTCTTTGGAATTGCAACGATAGGGTTTGTGTATGGAGAGTGACTATATTCAATAATATCATCTGCCATCATTTTATTTATTTCATTTCTGACCGCTTCCTTCAAAGAATGAGCGATGGGATAGGACTTCCTTTTGAATTCTACTGGCTCTTTGAACTTTAATTTACATTGATAGTTTTTCACTTTACTGGGCATGTCGGAGAAAATGTGTTTATATTTATTATATCTCGATATTAGTTTATTCGTTTGTTCTGCATTTAGATTTAACCCCGTTTTTTCTCTCTGGGATCTCTGGATCTCTTTTATTTTATTCTGCCACATTTCTTCATTATTGTCTTGATAATCTATGTTATTTTGTAATGATCTAAACCCATCAATTTTATCTTCCCTAACATAATAGCTGGTACGGTTCTGAGGGGCACTTTGGCTTCCATTTAACTCAGCCGTCCATACTAAATCATCTGAGATCGAGACACCTTCTCTCTGCTCAGGTCAATTATAGTCAAATACTGCCTTAGCATATCGCACCCGACTAACAAATTAAATGGTAGGTCCCTTGCTACCAAAAATATCATGGGAATTGTAGATCCATTACTTTTCACTTCTAGTAATACCTTTTTCTTTCTAGACTTGTTTTGGCGTCCAGTAGCTCTGATTAGTGTTATGTTATTAACTGGTAATGTAGGTATAATCTTCTTGCACTCTCCTTGTATCCTATCTAACTCTGTGCTGTCAATCAACGAAATGTTCGCCCCGGTATCTATCATTAGTTCGGTTGGTACCACATTTACTTCAGCTCGAACGTATGTGATTTCATTATTATTATTACTTTCCCCATGGGCAGATTCTTAAGTTAATAAGTCCTGCCTTATGTTTTTTAAATAATTACTTTTAATTACTGTAATTGTTTTGTTAGGTATGTGTTGTTGTGGTCTAAGTTGGTACCCAGAAGATTGGATCAGTAATGGGCCAATATGATTTCTCACTGCCGCCTCTCGTTTAAAGTCTGGTCATGGTCATTGTCCCTAACGTCATTGTTATGGTGAGCCTCACTGCTAGTTATATTATGTCTTTCCTCGCTGGTGTTCCCCATTGGATTATAATTATTAGTTATCCTATTATCTTCACTGCTTCTGCTCCTTCTTGAATAGTTTCGGTTGTAATTATTGTTGTTATAGCCATTGTCTCTATTACCATTTGGAAATGGGTGGTTAACTTCTAGGCTCCTGTGTCCTTGATAATGTGGTCTTCTATAACCGCAGTTACCTTCTTGATTATTTGATAGTACATAGTTCACTCGTGATCGATTATCATGGTTACTATTATTGCTTTGATTATTATTATTATTGGCCATATTATTTCTGTTTCTCAGCTGGTAGTCATTTCTCTGTCTACTTCTGCGGTAGTAATTTTCATGCTCATAATTTTCTAATAATGCTGCCATGGACTGTACTGTTTTAATCTGTCTGCAGAGTCTTCCTCTGGCAATCCCTTCCTCATAGTGGTAAGAGAATTTCATTACCAGGCACTCCTCTGGTATCTTGGGTTCCAAATTCCTAGCTAGGCACACCTTTCCAAAGAAGTATGCCGTTGGTGACTGGCCTCTCTGTGAATCGTATTTACCATTATATAGATTGTCGTGTACTATGCTATGAGTGGACTCGGACCAATACTTGGCTTTAAACAATGCCCTAAAATCTGGATAGTCGTTTACATCATGTCGGGTGGCTGTCCACCAGTTATCTGTCATGTCTTTAAAGTGTTCGTCTAATATGCTTCTGATTACCGTCCATCTGGTTTCTCTATTTTTGGTAATATTCTCTTCAATCCTTTCTAAGAATTCCATAGGATTCCGTCTATAGTTTTTGAAATTAATTATTTCTCTGTTGTCAGTAAATTGGAAGTTAGGTACATGAAATGGCCTGTTCCTAATCATCTCCAATTGTTCCCGTATATTCACCAGTTCTCTTTGATTTATCTCTTCAATTTTTTCTGTATTATTGGTCACTCTGTTCTGTATACTATTAACGTTGACTTCTATGTGCCCTATTTTCTCTTCTACCTTATCATGCACCTTTTCTATTTTTTCTTGTGTCTCTTTCTGCATTGATTCCATTCCTATTATATTATTATTTTCTATATGGTCAATCTGTATGAATAAATCTTCCTTAAATTGTAAGCTGTAGTTCCAGACTTGTTTGCTTCAGCTGTTCATTGGTTTCAGAAATTTGCCGTTTGATTGTTTTGTTGTACTGTTCCATTTTCTGATTAATCTCAACCATTTCCTCTATGATCTGCTGTTTCAAATTCTCATTACTTACTTCCATTTTCTGACTTAATTATTCCTTCAACTGATTTAATTGTTCGTTCGACTGTTTACTGTCATTTCTTAATTCTTCCATTTTCTCTTCCATCTGTAACGGGGCATTTTGGGCCTATTTTGAGGTAATATAGAGAAGTTTGTATTTTTTTTAATAAAACAAATAACATTTTTTTTACTATGATAGGGACAAACGTAAACAAAGGTAAATTCAGTGGTAGCGATGGTAGCGACAGTGGCAGCACTGCTGGTGACATTATAAAGTGAAAATTATTCAGTAATATTTTATAAAACGAGTAAACAACCAACGGAACTGTGCCAAGGTCAGACAATGACACACAAAAGCGTAAACAAGTTATATAACTGAGCGTCAGGCGATGTTACGTCAGCGCCTTACATAACGAGGAATGTGGGTGCAGTGTGCCACTAGTTTCGTCAGACACACAGAGAACAAAGTTAGTCGGAAAATAACAACTACCAGTGTCGGACGCAAATAACTTTCGCGTCCGCCGGCTCGCCGGTTTTAGGTGAAGTTTTAGTCGCCCGCAGTACAGAAAAATGTGATATAAAATCGAAATTATGAATAAATAATGTAAATGAACAGTTTTCTTAATACAATGACAGTTTCGGAGGTGTAAAACAAATTATTCATCAACGTAAAATGTGTGTGTGGAGAAATGTGACGTCGTCTGGACTCAAACTCAGCTAAGTTGTCTACAAGAATGAAATCAAAATTTTCAATTATGATATTTTTAAATAATATTCACATAAATAATATAATTGTAATATTCACTTTTAACGATTTTCACAATTAATAGAGCGCTCTTAGAATCCTGGGGTAGATATGTATGTGTGTGTGAGTGAAAGCGCTGGTTTCCGTTGTGTTAGTTAAGTTAAGTATTAAGCGAATTATTTTGTATGTATATTTACTGTTTTATTTTGACTATTGCGGAACAAATTATATTCAACTTAATAATGATCCATTTTATGTCTATATTTTACTTGTTGGGAACAAAATGTAAGAGAGGGAGAAAAGAATAATTTGTTTGATGAAATTGAAATACCAATAAATTTTAGATCATGGGAAACAAAATAAAGCTTTCGTTATTTTGAACAACCAATTCTGATCTCCTGTTCGCCAAAAAGAACCCGAAAAAATGGTAAGTACACATATTTTTTCATGCGTAGTTGGCAAACTTTAAAGATGACGTCTGAGAGAAATAGACGTTAACCAGTGTTTATGTAAAATTAAAAAATTAAAGTGATAAAATTATATTACAATTGGCTTCCGAACTTAGGGACATTTATATAAAAAATATTTTTTTTATATAAATATAGGCCTACTTGGGAGAGCAGAATGGTTGTTTGAGGTAACTAAAAAATCTGTAAACATAAGTAGTAAGGTTATGTTATGATTATGTGTAGTATGGGTGAGTAGAATATTTTTTGTAATAAGTATGTGTTACATATAAAAATATTTTGCAAAGAAATATATCTAAAAGATTTTAAGAAAAATGGCAGATAATAATGACGTCAGCTTATCTGACAGTCAGATAGATATGTTAACAAGATTGTATGATATGATGTACAATAGTTTAGAAAAACAAGACAGTAATTTTAGAGAATTGAATGACAAATTTGACAAACAAAGTAGGGAGTTCAGTGAGAAATTAGATATACAGAGCAATTTTAATAAAAAAGTAGAAGAACAGAATATTCAGTTTCAACAGAGTATTAGCATGAAATTTGATGAACTTAAAACAGAAATTAATAAAGTACAAATCAATTGTGAGAGTAACTATAACAAATTGAAATATGAATTAAATGAGACGTTGAGTCATTCATTAAATAGTATTACAAATATTAAAAATGACGAAATAGTGAAAGATGTAGTGTTAAATAGTGAAGATAATGATATTAATTACAATTCTGAGAGTATAGTGGGGGTAAAGAATAATGGAGAGACAAATGACGAGAATATAATCAAAAATAGTACTGATGAAGTTCTAGTATGCAATAATGGAATGTTAATGTGTTTTTATGAGTCAGAGAGAAAGTGGAAAGAGAGAGTAGATGAGTATGTGGGGCAGAGGGTAAATTTTCCCATTAATTTTTCTGAACCAGAGTGTTCACAAATGTTGTTTTTGAAGGGCAAGAGACCCGTATTGGTGGATGAATTGAAGTGTATATTGATGTTGTATAATGTTGTACCCTCTGTCTGTAATAATTGTGAGAGTGTAATGTGGGGTTATGAAGAGAGAGAGTTGTGTATTGAGAGAGAGATAGAATTGTATAAGTTAAAAAGAAATTATGATGAATTGAGAAAAATATTAGAAGGGGTGAAGATGAACCATATAAAATACTTACCTGTCGAAAGAGAGATAGAGAATTATTTTGATAATATTTTTATAAACGATAATGACTTACCTGACGTAATAGTAGAGGAATATAAAAATGATAAAATAACTTACCTGACGTTGACCAATAATACTGATGGAGACTGGACAATAAAAACTTATGTTGACAAGGTTTATGAAATATTAATAGGGAATAACACTATAAATTATAATGCCATAATGAATGAAATAGAGTTAATGGATAATAATAATAATAATAATAACAAATTGTGTGTGGATAACAATGATGCATGTTATAAATATATTCGATATATATACGATGATGGAGGTTGAAATAAAAAATCAGTGAATGGACAATTTAAATATTGCAAATTATGGTAATGACCTTGCAGATTTGGACATATGAAGTGTGAAACAATTGAACAGTTATTGACAAATAATTTGTAAATAATGTAGGGTATTCAATTGTGTGTATTATGAAATGTTAGGTAAATAATGTGTATCTGTAGTAGAAAAATGTTGTGATAATAATAGTAATATTTTAATAGTTTGCAGTCTAAATAAATAATAAAAATAATTATGAAGACAATAATTGATGATTTGTAAATTTTGATAATATTTGAAATATGTTGTGTTTTAATAATCAATTGAAGTAAATAATTTGAGATGTTTAAATATTGTGATTGAGTGTTATATGTTTGAATTTTTATAATGAATTTAAATTATTTGATGAGATTTCAATTTAATGACAATTAATGAATAAATGAATGTTAAATGGTTTATTTTGTGGAATAACATAATGGTTGAAAAATATATATGTTAATAATAAATTTGAAAATTTTGAGTAATCTAATTCCAGACAATGATAAATAATGAAATGATGATATATAAAAGAGTTAATGAAAAATTTTAAGTAATAATGTTTATAAGTTTTTATATAAATTATTTAAAGGAGAATTGTTTGTTTAATGTATGCTAATAATCCAGGTTAATTTCTATTTGTTTGTTGTGTTATGATACAAGATGTGGGGATAATTTTGGGGGGTAGATTGGTGCTCAATGAAGTGATAGAACAGTGGAGTGTGGAACTGCAACGGTAGAAAGTTTAGTTTTCAATTTGAAATTAGTTAGTTATTAAGTTGCTGTTGCTGGGGTGGCATGTGCCCCAGTAGATAGCGGAAAGTGTTGGGGATAACAGAGAGGGTTACCTCCATCGGAGGCCAACATGGCGAAAATGCACGGCACACCCTTTTGTACAATTTTAAATTGTAACTTGATAAATTGCCGTGCCGTGCAAATTAATGATGATGTGTACATGCCTGAAGGAAGAGATGATTTCCCCGACTTTTCAGGCGATTACTGCCTTACCAGCACTAATCGTGGTTTTGGCTAGCGGTCAGCTATGGTCATATCAAGTCCCTTGACCATAGCTGGCTTGAAATTGGTCTATATTAGAAATTAATGGGGGGCAAACTAGGGGAAATCCCGGCACTATGGAACAGCGGCTGCCACTCTGTTCGAGGAGGAACAGCAAAGCCAGGTGGTAGACCCGCATTAAGGGCGCATAACTATAGAACAGAGATATATTGATATCTAAACCTTTAAAATGTAACGCAGAAGCAAGGACACGGAGATGTCAAATTCCTCCAAAACCTCAGTCCTTGTGGACGCAACTGGACGCCACAGTCCAGGGGGGTCATAGTGTGTGTGGCAGGAAGGTTATCCAGGGGGGTAACGTATTAGAAATTTGTTGTATTTTAATAATGATGACTCGCTACTAAATAATTTTGTTTTGATTTGAAAAATAGATGCAATACATACTTCCTATATTGTGTTTATTATGTCTTATTGTGTTAATTGCATGTAGTATGTTAGGAATAAGGATTATAAAAATATAATAATATGTTTTCAATGTGTTTATAGATTTTAAAATAAAATGAAATAAAGTTGTGATAGTTAAAATTTTCAATGGGTTGCAAAAGATAGAAGTTGGGTGATAGTAATTGTTAAATAAAACGTTTGAGTCAGTCCAAGTTGAATATATTGGGGTATTAAAGAGAATGAGAGATGAAATACACGTAATAGAGAATTTGAGTATAAGTGGAGACACAGTAGTAATGGAGAATATATGTAGAGTTTTGAGTGATATATTGATGTTTATAATTAATGATGTTATTTTGTTGTAGTTGTAGTAAGGTAATGAGATTGAGATTTTGGGGATGGCAATTTTGTAGTGGGGGGTAGTGTAATGTGGGAGTCCGCAACATAATGATAAGTTGGGACGGGATAGGGATCGATTTTAGTCAGGAGGGGTTGCCTTAGGTAGAATCCAGGAACCAGATAAGGGAATTGAGTTTTTTTGGGGGGGGAAACACTTATCCTATGTACAAAGGGTTAGAGAGTATTTTTTTTTATATATTGAGAGAAGGTGGCGAATTGAGTTAAAGTAGTAAGTAGTTAGAGGTAGAGAGGGGTTAGTAGATTTTTTGATAGAGGGGTGTCATACTAGTTAAAGATTTTGTAAGGGAGCGTTAGAGTAAAAAAAGGGGTAAGATTATGAGTAAATGCCAAGTGGATAAAGTGAATTATAATGAATAACGTAGAATCACCCAAATTAATGAAAGGGAATAATAAATGAAATGATGTGTAAAACAAAGATTGAAAAAAAAAAATTTTGAGAAACGAATTAATAAAAGTAAAGTGAGTTTAAAAGGTAATTTTATGATTTTATATGCAAATTTAATGATGTAACGTGTGTAAGTTTATTTTAAGATAATAATAATAATAATGTGAATTATGAATGTACTATGTTTTCTTATGTTATATTGTGTTGTTAGGTATTCTGATCTATGTTAGAAGTAAGTGAAAAAACAAAACCAGTGCTTCTTAGCGCAAACCAGCACCGCTAGGGGGAAACAGATCAGTTGGGGATATGATGTTGTATAAGGCCACTAGTTGATATTTGATTTGTTGTTTCAGTGTTTGGTGATGCTGTGGCGGCGGACCTGAGCTGGCCAGCGCGTCAGAACAGGGGCGTTAAGTATCTGTCTGACTCTACGGTGTTGGGATCTCGAGAGAGAAGTCCAGTATTGTCATTCAGGTGCGGTCACAGTCACCGGACCAAGGGTGAGTTGATTATATTTTTGTAAACCATACAGGGGGTCGTGGCGACTTATCCTGGCTGATCCCTTTAGCAAGTATGAATGTGTCAATGAGATTTTTTATGCTTCGGCATAAAATATCTCATTGAGCGGGTATTGTAACGGGGCATTTTGGGCCTATTTTGAGGTAATATAGAGAAGTTTGTATTTTTTTTAATAAAACAAATAACATTTTTTTTACTATGATAGGGACAAACGTAAACAAAGGTAAATTCAGTGGTAGCGACGGTAGCGACAGTGGCAGCACTGCTGGTGACATTATAAAGTGAAAATTATTCAGTAATATTTTATAAAACGAGTAAACAACCGACGGAACTGTGCCAAGGTCAGACAATGACACACAAAAGCGTAAACAAGTTATATAACTGAGCGTCAGGCGATGTTACGTCAGCGCCTTACATAACGAGGAATGTGGGAGCAGTGTGCTACTAGTTTCGTCAGACACACAGAGAACAAAGTTAGTCGGAAAATAACAACTACCAGTGTCGGACGCAAATAACTTTCGCGTCCGCCGGCTCGCCGGTTTTAGGCGAAGTTTTAGTCGCCCGCAGTACAGAAAAATGTGATATAAAATCGAAATTATGAATAAATAATGTAAATGAACAGTTTTCTTAATACAATGACAGTTTCGGAGGTGTAAAACAAATTATTCATCAACGTAAAATGTGTGTGTGGAGAAATGCGGCGTCGTCTGGACTCAAACTCAGCTAAGCTGTCTACAAGAATGAAATCAAAATTTTCAATTATGATTTAAATAATATTCACATAAATAATATAATTGTAATATTCACTTTTAACGATTTTCACGATTAATAGAGCGCTCTTAGAATCCTGGGGTAGATATGTATGTGTGTGTGAGTGAAAGCGCTGGTTTCCGTTGTGTTAGTTAAGTTAAGTATTAAGCGAATTATTTTGTATGTATATTTCCTGTTTTATTTTGACTATTGCGGAACAAATTATATTCAACTTAATAATGATCCATTTTATGTCTATATTTTACTTGTTGGGAACAAAATGTAAGAGAGGGAGAAAAGAATAATTTGTTTGATGAAATTGAAATACCAATAAATTTTAGATCATGGGAAACAAAATAAAGCTTTCGTTATTTTGAACAACCAATTCTGATCTCCTGTTCGCCGAAAAGAACCCGAAAAAATGGTAAGTACACATATTTTTTCATGCGTAGTTGGCAAACTTTAAAGATGACGTCTGAGAGAAATAGACGTTAACCAGTGTTTATGTAAAATTAAAAAATTAAAGTAATAAAATTATATTACACATCTTCTTACTATTATCTTTTATTTCTTCCTTCAACTGTTTGTTATTATCTTCCATTGTCTTACTTAATTGTTCGTCCATAAGCCTGATCATTTCCTGTATGCTCATGTTCTCCGTATATGTTGGTTTATCAGGCTGATTTTCTTCTGTATTGCTGGCTTCTACCTCCACTTCTATTGCAGGTTGAGCCTCCTTCTCTTCCATATTCATATCAGTATTAGCTGTCCTATTTCTGCTACATGAGGTTCCTCTTTTGGCCATTTTGTTTACTTTTGTATGATCGCCGGCTAGAAATGACAACTATAATTCTGTTCAACCTTTATTTATTTCCTTTTTCTAGCCCTCAAGTTGGGTGCCAATTTATCTCTATATATATAAGTGGCTTTGTCCTGACTGACAGAGAATCAACGTAGAGCAAAAACTACTGAAGGTAATGATCTCAAAATTTGAAGGTATATTCTTATGGGGTCGTAGATGCTCACTAAGAAACGGTTTTAAAAACTTTCACTCCTAAGGGGAAACCCCCCCCATTTTATGTATGTTCCACATCTCCTCCTAAACCACAAGACCGATTTCAACCAAACTTGGCACAAATATTTTACGCGACAGGAGAACCAACATAGGATAGGTGTTTTTTTGATGGGGTCCTTTGGGGGGTTCTTTGGGGTCTTCCACATCTCCTCCTAAACCACTGGACCGATTTCAACCAAACTTGGCACAAATATTTTACGCAACGGGAGAACCAACATAGGATAGGTGTTTTTTTCGATGGGGGTCCTTTGGGGGGTTCTTTGGGGTCTTCCACATCTCCTCCTAAACCACTGGACCGATTTCAACCAAACTTGGCACAAATATTTTACGCAACGGGAGAACCAACATAGGATAGGTGTATTTTCGATACGATCATTTGGGGGGTCCTTTGGGTCTTAAAAAACTATTAGATCTGGTTACTATGGCAACCCAATAGAATAGATTCTGGTTACCATGGCATCGGTGGAAGTCTCCCGCGTAGGAAATAGCGCGGGAGTCGTCCGACGGGCCTTCCCCGGAGTTCATCCACGGAACCCGGGGAGTCTTAGGTCGGATCCCGCAAAAGACGGCGGGGCCAGAGTTGACGGTTTTTATAAATAAAGATATAGGTTATGCCATCAAAGGTGGTGTATGCATCTTAAGAAACTTCTTAATAGTGTGTGAATTCAGAGTTGTTTCAGTTTGAATTTAAAAGTGGATAAATTAAGATCGAAGTAAGTTATAAGCGAGTATAAAAAACAAAGTTTTGATAGCGAATGTATTCAGATCATAGTGTTCAGACAATATAAATGCACTTGCTTCAGTTTGAATTTAAAAATTGATAAGCTGAAATCTATAGAGGTATTGTATTGTCAGAATAAGTTTAGGAGACACTAATTTAACAAATGCCTTATTTCAACATTAACACAATGAATTATAAAAAGACAGTTAAATACGCAGCGCGTGCAAGTACTGTAGACATTTTATTGAAAACTAATTTAGCTGTTCGCCCTCTCCCAGAGTTAGAAATCGAGCAGGAGCATCACGTGCAACAGAATTCTTCTCCAGATATAAGAATACAGTTTATGACATGTTCTTAAACAGGTGCGCTACAGAGTATTCCTCCAGTGAGAATGCGAACGTAACAATATAAGGAAGATTATACAATATACAAGTAATATAACGTTAGAACAAGAATAGGTGCCTATGAGCCTATGAATAAATTATGAACCCGAGGAACGCTGGGTAAATTGGCTATATATAGTATAGATATCTATATAACCCAAATACCACTGACTGACTCACTGATCATGATATCTCTGAAACCACTGAATGGATATCAATGAAACTTTGAACATAGCTTCATCATAGGTCTTAGGTGCTCACTAAGAAACGGTTTTAAAAACTTTCACTCCTAAGGGGCAAAAAACCAAATACTGAAATTTATCGCGGGAATTGCATACTTTGTAAATGAAGTGGTTGACATCTTAGTTTACTGGAAACCCCGAATACATTTAGTCCTGAGTTTTTAATCATTGTTTTAAATTGAAAAAAACTTCGTTGTTTGCAGGTTCTTATAGTCGAGAAAATTTCGAAGTTCAATTAATTAATAAATGTATGTCCTTTTTTTCTCGGAAACGGCTCTAACGATTTTCTCGAAATAAATAATAAATAGCTGTTGCTATGAATGTAAATAAACAAACTAAGAGTTGAGAATTTGTACAATCTATCTAATCTTATACTATTAAGCGAGCAATAATTGTACAATTACGTACAACGTGAAACTCCGTAGCGAAGCACGGGTATTTTGCTAGTAATATATATAACTCTAATGTATTTTATGAATTACTAATTGCTGCTTCTCTGGTTGTTGGATGTCAATTTCTTAATGTAACGTATTTATGTTTCTGTTAGCCCCAAGTTGTTGGTGCCAATTATATAATATATAATAACTAACTTTCGTTGTACTATTGGTTGTGTGTTGCACCTCACGTTGTATGCGCCAATTTTATAATATACTTCTATCTATATAACTAATGAAATAAACAATTATCTGCTCTTGTCTCTAATTCCATAAAACGTATTGATACTTTCTCTTTGACATATATTTAATTGTATTAACATTCAATGTCCCTTTCTTGGGTCGTAGCTCTCTTGGGTTTGATAACATGAAAACTCTTTTTCTCAGAGTTAATATAAAATTTAAAGTCTATGTACCGTCCAAGTCATACATATAAAATAAAACATAATACTTATAAATAAGGTTTAGTAATTTGGTGTTGTGTATGTATGCTGATTCATAGGTCCTTTGGATCATACAAAAAAAATGACTTAAACAGGAACTATTACTAATAATAATTATAGTGAACAAATAAAATTCATAATTATAATGTTTATATTGTTTTTGTTATAGTGTTTCACTGTTCTTGCTCTTTAAATGGATTAATGTTGGTTCAAGTGTTTGTCTTAACATGATGAACAATCTCACCAAATTTGTAGTTTCATTTACAGATTATTGCTTGATATTTATCTTCTGGCCTTCAAAGTTTCAGTGTATTCCATTAAAATATTAGTCTCCTCGTTATTTCTACAGTTTTTCTTCATTAATTCCTTTTATATCATCAATTATTTTGTAAAATGTCCAGCATTAAATTAATGTGTTCTGGCTTCTTTTAGAATATTCTTCAACAATTAAATTTCTTTTTATAAAATACCAATTCATTCAGCACAGCTCTTGGATGAATTATTTATGGGTCACAGGTTCAGTTTCATATTTTATAATTCACATGATTCAGTTGAATCATATTTTTTATTCGGCACTAATGTATATTATTAGTTTGTAACATAAGATTTCACTGTTATTAATCATTACACACCTTTTTATATTAACTATAGTTGGCTTATATAATTTATATGTTTTATTCACAGTGTATATTATAACTAGGTCCATTTCTTATTCACTTTTATTCTACACTGTTTTATAATGTTTATCACTGTTCCTTTCACTATTTTATATTATTAAACCACTTAACTTTTATAATTATAGCTTAATATTATTCTATTAGTAATTTTAATGTCACTCACATTTTGTAGTTCTGACACAAAATAACTGTTTGATGTTCGCAGACCTCCCTCTAGTTTAATAGTCTAATGCTATAACCAATGTCTTTTTACTTATTTACTAGGTTTAATATTGTAACGATTAAATGTAGACGTCCGTCTCTTTTAAGCCCCGCAATGGAAGCCAATCTGTAACGATTAGACTCGGTCGTCTCTGTCAAACATGTTTATATTGTGTGTTCGCCTCACACTGGTGTCGTTACTTCAATATTTAACGCTAATGAAGTCCGTAGCGATGGTTTAATTACCAGTACAACGCATTAGTAACCTTACCTGTTATTAAATAGGGTTTTGTGAATCCCGGGTGGTGCCAAATTGTTTATTGAAAACAATTAAACTTATTAAATAATGTGTTAAAAAGGTGTTCTCAGCAATGACGCCCGGGGCATTCAAATTTATTCCCGCCTGTTCGACCTCCTGAATCGAGCAGGTAGTTTGTCGAATTGCAGCATGAGCGCTGGCCGTCAAACCTAGTTGTTCGCTATCAAGCACAAATTATACAATACACTCCCTATGAAATAAAAACAATGGTTACACTCTGTACTAGTTACTTTAATTATTGATTTGTAATGTTTCAGTCTGACAAGAAAATTATACTGGTTTATTAATAAATTTGCACCGACATTAGTTATGAAACAATTTCTCTCAGGTTGACGAAATCGATTTTGTAACGAGATATTCAGTCCAGTATGGCTACTGTTTTGTTAGTTTACAATTGTACTCGTTCAAAATCTGGAGTTCTTTTGATTACAACACAAATATTCATTATGATTACAATAAAAAGTACATTACCTTACATTATTTGTACTTAAATAATAATGTGTTTGGTTATAAATTGTTCTGTAGTGTAGTTAAGTGTGTTTCTAAAGTTCGTATTCGATCAACAGGTTATATTCTAAGTTAACAAATTTTCAGTGTTTTATTTTTCTTAATTAATCTTTGAAAGAGAATATACGGTTTATAGTGAGAGTTCAATTTACTGTGAGAAATATTTAAAGTGAGTTTATTCCTGGAATTTGAGTAATTCAATTATACTTATCAAATCAGACGACTTGGTATTAACAGTCGTCAGTCAAAAAGGTAATTAATTGGGCTGCATTAGTCATCAATTTTCAATAATCTTGGGGCTTAAGTATGTCTTGCATCCTTTTCATGTTAGATGTAGACGATTTTTCATTTAATTCTCGTGTAAAATGGTCCTTGGCATCAGTTAAACATTATTGTCCCTCGTCTTCTTCATATTGGTACTTATTTTTGAATTTAGATTACTTTTATACGTTTACAAATGAAAATTTAGGTCATCTAATATTTGGCGTCTAATCTTGACGAGCGTCACTTTGAGAGTATCATAAATTAACGGAAAATTCGTAACCAATGTGTTGTCATGGTTACATGTTAAATTTGATTGGTTAATCTTGGCTTATTACCATTGTTATCAAATTTGAATTATTATTCAAAATAGCTGTATATCTTCTGATTGCTTATATTCTTCTATCTTCCTCCCTACATATTAAATATTATCACTACTGTTATTATTTCCTTTCAAAGATTGTTTTGATACCCCTTAAGGTTGGGTTCTATAAGATATTGACTCTTGTACAATTATGTTAACATTTGTTAATTACATTTCTTTTTTAATTTAAGTTCTTATACTAACATTTTTTTTTAACAAGATTTACAAATTATCCTTGGTTGGTTATTCGCCTTGGATTTGTTAATTTCTTTGTTGATTTCATACAATTTGTAGTTGTTTGTTTCTGACAGTTAGGCATTTCATAGGCCTAAGTAGCCATTGATTATATTTACTTATTTCCTACAAATTACATTTCATTTTAACCTAATGAGTTTTGTTTTATTATTATAATTGGTTGTGTTATTTGTTGATGTGTTTTGGATCTGTTTTTGTGTTATTTGTATGTTTTACGTATATTATTTTACACATCATGGATTGCTAATTATTTACCAACTGATTTTCTCGTTTTCTAAGTTCTGCATGTTTATTTAACTTGCCATTGCTAACAATATGGCTATTACTTATTATTTTTTATCACATAAAATATAACATCTGGGCCTATGGTCTGTACAATTCCTCCAGCCATATCCTATTCATAAATTGGATTAAACAATTATTTAACAATTATTATGTAGTGTTAGTTTACAATTCATTTGCTTTTATACTATTTTTTGGGTGTTAAACAACATCACACCTTTTGAACTGACTTAAATAATTATCCCTTATAACATGGGGTGTTTATTGATTTTGTTTTTAACTTCTTATTTTTTTACATAATCTTTACTTTCACTCCATGGTAACACTATCTGTTTCCTCTTTCATGGGATTCTCCCTTTTAACTACAATTGTATTCAATTAAACTTAACAATAAGATTCTTTTTAATTAATACTGTTATCATCACTCTTCACTGTTCATTACTTCTTAATTAATTGTTTACATCTAATACTATTCTTATCAATATTCTTAATTACTAATATAATTCACCATTAATCATTTAGTGTTTCTTATTGATTTACTAAGTGTTTTTTCTATCCTTCACTATTTTTCATAATACTATAATTTACACTATTCTTATTTATTCATTACCTTCACTTTTAAATTATCTATTGTTTATTATAATTTATTTAGTGTTTTTTCTTTATCACTTTACTTTGGGGTTTTTACACTTCCACTTTTGCACTCCTTAAATGTTTTTATTGTGTTTCTAAATGGGTAATCCCTGTAATTACTTTCTCTTTCGTATTTACTAAAGTTTATTTTCTCACTACCTTACTATCTCTTTCATTACAAATATCATTAATAATATTAACATGTTTATGTCTCTATCGATTTCATCATTACATCTAACTCTAATTTGTGGGTTAGTGTATTTCTATTTCTAATAGTATTTAATTGGGTTTCCTCACATATCAGTTACCTTTATCAATTAATTGATAATAATATTTATTATTTACTTAGGTTAGTTATTGGTTTCGTTTCCAATATTACATTTGAGTGTATCATTTCTCCTGCTTGTATTCTATATTACTGGTTTGTGCCTTATCACTTGATTTCATTTTATTTCCCTTTATCGTTGGTTTGTTTCTTTTTCCTTTTTTCTCCTTCTTCACTTCCAGCGTATTTCATTTATATCTTGGTTTTCCACCTTCTCCTTTGGGTTTATTTTATTATGTTGCATTGAGTCATTTCATTTCCTTCAATTTGTTTCATTTTTGTTTGGTTTTGGTTTTTTCCCTTTTTCTTTTGGTTCTTCTTATTTTGTTCAATCACTTTCTTATTTGTTTTCGTCTTTTCCCTTCTCCTTTGGGTTCTTTTTATTTGGTCAATCACTTTCTTATTTGTTTTCGTCTTTTCCCTTCTCCTTTGGGTTCTTTTTATTTGGTCAATCACTTGGGTTAGGTCATGTCATCGTTTGTCGTGTAATTGTCATTTTATTTTCTTTATATTAAACATTTTATTTTATACGAATTACTTTTTTATATTCAGATTCATCTTCTTTATCCCTGGTATTGGGGGTGGCTTATTTGTGTTGTAACAATATTTATACACTATACTTATGTTTACTAATAACTATTTACATTTTTATTATTCTTTGATCTTCTCTTCTGGGTATAATGGTCATAGTTAGTTATTGTCTTGTCATTGTAATTAAATTATTTAATTCTTAAGTTTTCATTCCCTATTTCCCAAGTATTTATTTATTATAATAATTCTCTTTTGTTTTTTTATTACCTTTCACTCCTTGATATTATTATTTATCTTTAAATATTATATTTTGTTTTCATTTCTTTCTTTGTTAAGTTTATTTTGTACTTCTTTGTATTTTATTTCTAAAACGATTGCATTTAGGCATAATTCACTATGAATTTGGATGGTTTAATTGTCTTTATTCTGGGGTGTAATCTTGTTATGTTACAATATTGGATACAGTTTTAGGTTTTATTTGATTAAAAACTATACTATCTCTATTACAAGATATTTTTAATTTGTATTTAAAAAAATCTTATTTAGTTTTTGAGTTATATTTCCATAATATGTAAAGGTTGTATATTTTATATTATTATTAATAGGTGGATTTTTAGATGTAGTGTTATTGAGAAATTGATTAGTGAGTTTATGTTTTATTTCATTTTCTAATTTATTGATAATTTTTATTTTGTATCCATTTCTAATTGTTATTTGTTGGATAATATTTCTTTATTTGTTTCTTTCATTATCATGTAGTGGGATCCTAAGCATTCGGTAAATCATGGAATTAAATGCTGCCATTTTATGTTGGGGAGGATGGTTAGAATTATTTGGTATTACTAAATCAGTTTGAGAAGGTTTCCTGTATATTGAGTATTCAAAATCTGTTTCATTTTTCTGTATTGTTATATCTAAATAACTTAATCTATTATTAGATTCTTCTTCTAATGTGAATTTTATTTTCAAATGTAAATTATTTATCGAGTTGAATATTTTATTACTGTTCATACCATTGATTTGGGAAATGTATAGAGTATCATCAATGTACATAATGTAATATCCTAATGGGTCATTTAATTTTATTATATTTATTATTTGTTCATCGAGTTTTTGTAGAAATATTTCTGATATGATAGCAGAGGTTGGAGCTCCCATAGCAAGGCCATCTGTTCGATAGTATAGTTTGTTGTTGTATTGAAAATAATTTGATTTAAAATGATTTAAAGCATTAGTTAATCGTTTAATGTATGTGTCATTTTCGTTATTTGTTTCAGTTTATTTATTACAATATTTATAGTTTCTTCAATGGGAATGCTTGTATACATGTTTGATATGTCGAAGGAATATAATTTTGTATTTCTGTTTACTTTTACATTTTTTAGTTGTTCCATGACAGAATATTAATATATATTTTTATATATATGACAGAATTGAATGAATCTATTTAAAGAGGAAAAGTGGATTAGATATTACAGAGAACTACAGTGGAAGTAGGTGAGGGTAGAGAGTAATGATCTAGGAATGGATAAAACAACAAATTAATGGATATAAATAAAAAGCAATTAATAAACTGCAGAATTCAAGAAATAATATTAAATGTAGGAAGGCAGCAGGTGTGTATGGAATAAACGTAAAGTTCATCAAATATGCAGGATAATAATTATATAATTACCTTATTATCCACTCTAGTGATACAAAGTTTCGTCAGTTATGACGCGTTTCGGACTAAGTCCCATCCTCAGATAACACTTAATTCAATAAACTAATATATTAAAAATCGCAACCATGATACTGGTCAAGTCAATAAAATAAAATAAAATAAAACTACAAATCGCATGTGATATGTTTTACTAACCACGGCCGGAGCTCCCGCATGCGTTCACCCACAACCGCGATCGTCACGCGACTGGTCAAAGATTAATCCAAACCGATGGCAGTGTCGAACAAGTAGTTTGATGCAAAATTTATCTGGTCATTTAGTAAACTGTTTTTAGTGGTACTATTTTTTATAGCTTTATAAATTTCAAATTCCTCCAGACTATCCATCCGTTTACCTTTTTTACAAAAATGCAATGCTGTTAAATTTTCTTCAAAGCTCGTATATTTATGTCCGCTTGATATTAAATGTTGTGCAAAATTGGACTTAGTATTACTTGGATTGGGAATATGTTCTAAAAATCTGGTATAAAAACATCTGCCTGATTGACCGATATAGAACGCATCACAATCATCACATTTTATTTTATATACACCACATTTCTTTTTTAATTTTTAAAGGTACTTTGTTTTTGTTTTTGAAATAATTTCCCAAATTATTTGTTTTAAATGATAAGATATAGTTATTATCTTTGAGAACGGGTCTTAAAATATTTGGCATAATACCTGTGAAATTAGCAGAAAGATATTTATAATTTTTATTACTTGCTTTTATACAGTTTGAATTTATTTTCTAAACGTTTTCTATGTCTATTTATTATTTTGTCAACTATTGTAGATTTATACCCGTTATTTATAGCTATTTGTTTGATAGTGCTAACCTCATTCAAGTAGTCCCTCCTTTTCGAGGGGAACATTTAAAAGTCTGTTGACAAGACTGTTAAATACTGCCATTTTTTGTGTAACGGGATGATGTGAATCATAGATTACTGTGTCAGTATTAGTGTGTTTTCTAAAGATTTTGTATTTAAATTATTCCCGTTATGTAATACAGTTAGGCCTAAAAAATTTATACTTTTGTTGTTTTCGATCTCCATAGTAACATTTTAATTGTTATGAATTTTGTTTAAGAATTTTTAAATAATTCTATTTGTCTGGCATTCCCGTTAAAAATAATAAAGGTATCATCAACATATCTGGAATAATGGATGATTTTATTGGCGAAATAATTATCTTTTAAAATTTTTGTTTTCTAAATGGTTTAAATATAGTGTCCGCCAGGATGCCAGAAAGTGGAGATCCCATGGCAAGTCCTTCATTCTGTTTATAATATGTATCTTCAAATGAAAAATAGTTTTGATTAAGAATGGTTTTTATATCATCATCAGTTGGTCAACTTTCTGTATTTCCAAAGAACCTTTATTCATTAAATTATGTCTGAGTAAAGTTAATGTTTCATCAATAGGCACATTAGTGTATAAATCTACTATGTCGAATGAATACTAGTTTGTGGTTTGGTTGAATTGTAACGTGGTTTATATTTTTGATAAAATCTTTATAGCTTTTTACACTCCGATTATTTTCTAAGTTGGTGTGCTCTCTGATGATTTTTACTAAGGTTTTTGCTATTTTATAACCGGGGGGCAGTTGTAAAATTAACTAATGGTCTAATTGGAGTGCTCTGTTTATGTACTTTTGGAAGACCCCTTAAACAAGGCGCATTAGCATTTATTGGTTTTAGTGAGGATTGTGTGCGTTTATCAAATAATTGCGTGCATTTATTTATTGTTTTATTCAGTTCTAAAGTGTACTTCTTAGTGGGGTCGGACGTCAACTTAGTAATATTGTTGTCATTTATAAAGTCGTATACTTTTTGTGTGTATTCATCAAGTTTCAGCATGGCTATAGAATTTCCCTTATCTAGCTTGGTTATGTAAATATTATTATTAGAAAGTTTTTTATTTAGTTGTATAGCTATACGTTGTTCATGCTGTGCTTTAGTGTAATTAACTTTATTTTGTATATGATTATTGTTCTTGTTTTTAATGATTTTATTAAACTTATTATTTACTAATACTCTTATTTCATTTTGTTTATCTGGGTCAGGAATGTTTTTTATCACTGACTCGGCTTCAATTATTTCTTTAATTAAGTTATGTTTATTTTTGAGGTTGGGGGGAAAAATTGTAATTTAGACCTTTTCTGATAACTTTTGTTTCTGCGTCAGTTAAAGTGACGTCTGTTGTATTTATTACTCTAGTGTAGAAATTGTGCGTGCTTTCGATGTTATCTTTATATTCACTGTTACTTAAATGTCTGATTTTAATTGCCTGTTTATGTTTGTGAAGTCTAATCTTATTTGTAACGTATCTGTCAATTTGCTCTACGATACTATCGATCAATGCAGGATGTATCATGTTATATAATTCCAATTGAGATTTATATATAGCCAAATTCAATGAACCGAACAATATGCTAGCACCTTTAGAATCAAAGAAGAAATTAAATTTCTATATAGCAAAAAAATATCATTGAATTTGGCTATGTATAAATCTCAATTGGAATTATATAACATGATACATCCTGCATTGATCGATAGTATCATAGAGCAAATTAACAGATACGTTACAAATAAGATTAGACTTCACAAACATAAACAGGCAATTAAATCAGGCATTTAAGTAACAGTAAATATAAAGATAACATCGAAAGCACGCACAATTTATACCCTAGAGTAATAAATACAACAGACGTCACTTTAACTGACGCAGAAACAAAACTTATCAGCAAAGGTCAACCTCAAAAATAAACATAACTTAATTAAAGAAATAATTGAAGCCAAGTCAGTGATAAAAAACATTCCTGACCCAGATAAACAAAATGAAATAAGAGTATTAGTAAATAATAAGTTTAATAAAATCATTAAAAACAAGAACAATAATCATATACAAAATAAAGTTAATTACACTAAAGCACAACATGAACAACGTATAGCTATACAACTAAATAAAAAACTTTCTAATAATAATATTTACATAACCAAGCTAGATAAGGGAAATTCTATAGCCATGCTGAAACTTGATGAATACACACAAAAAGTATACAACTTTATAAATGACAACAATATTACTAAGTTGACGTCCGACCCCACTAAGAAGTACACTTTAGAACTGAATAAAACAATAAATAAATGCACGCAATTATTTGATAAACGCACACAATCCTCACTAAAACCAATAAATGCTAATGCGCCTTGTTTAAGGGGTCTTCCAAAAGTACATAAACAGAACACTCCAATTAGACCATTAGTTAATTTTACAACTGCCCCCGGTTATAAAATAGCAAAAACCTTAGTAAAAATCATCAGAGAGCACACCAACTTAGAAAATAATCGGAGTGTAAAAAGCTATAAAGATTTTATCAAAAATATAAACCACGTTACAATTCAACCAAACCACAAACTAGTATCATTCGACATAGTAGATTTATACACTAATGTGCCTATTGATGAAACATTAACTTTACTCAGACATAATTTAATGAATAAAGGTTCTTTGGAAATACAGAAAGTTGACCAACTGATGATGATACTAAAAACCATTCTTAATCAAAACTATTTTTCATTTGAAGATACATATTATAAACAGAATGAAGGACTTGCCATGGGATCTCCACTTTCTGGCATCCTGGCGGACCTATATTTAAACCATTTAGAAAATACAAAAATTTTAAAAGATAATTATTTCGCCAATAAAATCAGCCATTATTCCAGATATGTTGATGATACCTTTATTATTTTTAACGGGAATGCCAGACAAATAGAATTATTTAAAAATTACTTAAACAAAATTCATAACAATTAAAATTTACTATGGAGATCGAAAACAACAAAAGTATAAATTTTTTAGGCCTAACTGTATTACATAACGGAAATAATTTAAAATACAAAATCTTTAGAAAACACACTAATACTGACACAGTAATACACTATGATTCACATCATCCCGTTACACAAAAAATGGCAGTATTTAACAGTCTTGTCAACAGACTTTTAAATGTTCCCCTCGAAAAGGAGGACTACTTGAATGAGGTTAGCACTATCAAACAAATAGCTATAAATAACGGGTATAAATCTACAATAGTTGACAAAATAATAAATAGACATAGAAAACGTTTAGAAAATAAAAATTCAAACTGTATAAAAGCAAGTAATAAAAATTATAAATATCTTTCTGCTAATTTCACAGGTATTATGCCAAATATTTTAAGACCCGTTCTCAAAGATAATAACTATATCTTATCATTTAAAACAAATAATAATTTGGGAAATTATTTCAAAAACAAAAACAAAGTACCTTTAAAAAAGAAATGTGGTGTATATAAAATAAAATGTGATGATTGTGATGCGTTCTATATCGGTCAATCAGGCAGATGTTTTTATACCAGATTTTTAGAACATATTCTCAAGCCAAGTAATACTAAGTCCAATTTTGCACAACATTTAATATCAAGCGGACATAAATATATGAGCTTCGAAGAAAATTTAACAGCGTTGCATTTTTGTAAAAAAGGTAAACGGATGGATAGTCTGGAGGAATTTGAAATTTATAAAGCTATAAAAAATAGTACCACTAAAAACAGTTTACTAAATGACCAGATAAATTTTGCATCAAACTACTTGTTTGACACTGCCATCGGTTTGGATTAATCTTTGACCAGTCGCGTGACGATCGCGGTTGTGGGTGAACGCATGCGGGAGCTCTGGCCGTGGTTAGTAAAACATATCACATGCGATTTGTAGTTTTATTTTATTTTATTTTATTGACTTGACCAGTATCATGGTTGCGATTTTTAATATATTAGTTTATTGAATTAAGTGTTATCTGAGGATGGGACTTAGTCCCGAAACGCGTCATAACTGACGAAACTTTGTATCACTAGAGTGGATAATAAGGTAATTATATAATTATATAATAAGTGATACGGTACGCAAAAAATAAGTAATTGATATGCAGGATAATGTTTGTCATCTTCAGCTCCTGCAACTCATTAACATGAGTTGGTAAAGTGACACAATTCCAAATTTCAGGAAAATGGCAGATTCATCTTTCTTTTCAAAAAAAGTGATAAAAATGTTTGTATGAATTATAGGACAGTTAACCTACTGAGTTCTGCTTAAAAGTATATTAAAAAATTCTCAGTAATCAACTAAAAATATTGGCAAACATGCTACTTCAAGAAGAACTGACAATCATATAGTCACAACATCTTTGCAATGAAGCAACTTATGGAAAAATGAAGAGATTTTAATCTTGCAATTTATATTTCTTTCATAGATTTTGAGAAAGTTTGTGATCGAGTTGATAACAATAAAATCTGGACAATAATGACCAACAATGATAATTAAACATTTATAAATTAAAAGTTTTTATGACAAGACTCAATTAGAAATAAACACGGTTTAAAAGTAAAAAGTTACAACAGTGTGTGACAGAGGTTTAGCCTTTCTCCTTAGTTTTAAATACATGCATTGACAATGTCCTTACAAGTTGGAAGTTGCATGAATATACTGGACTCCAGCTGTGTGAACTGGACTTACTTCTGTTTATTGCTATTTTGTGATGATATACTAATAATACTAGAGAATAAAGATAATTTTTATCTTGTGTTTTGTTGACTACACCAAATTTATATACAATATAATCTTAAAGTTTTACTACAAAAAAAAAAAACAAAGTTTTTTTCAAGGAACGTGCCCAGTAATGGTATTAATGAGTAATTTCAGTAAGTTTATTTCTCATATGTGGAACAATCAACAGAACTTTGAGTAATAAAATAAAAATTACTCAACTTTGAGAAGGATACAAAAATTACATTTTATAAAATGTGGCTTGCCCGTATTTAGGTATAGCAGCATAAGTTAAATATTTCTCAGAAAATTTACAAGAAAATACAGATGTAGAAATGATGTTTGTAAATAGTGTGAACATTGTTTTTGAAGGGCTGAACACATAGAGATCTGAGAAGGAATGAAGACATGCAAAGTGACTTAGATGCACATACCATTATTGACAGGATTGTTGAGTACTTGCACTCAACCACTGTACTTCCACTTGAATTTATATATAGACATATGTAAATCAAATGGAAAGAGAAAGAATTCCTAAGCAATCCTCAGCCATGAACAGTGAAGAAAAAAGAGATATATGTCAACCAAGGAAGCAGTAGTCATGAATACTTTATGATGTTGGAACAGGCATAATCTCTTAAAAGAAGGTGATGAAAATGTCTAAATCTGCATTATAGGTATGAAAAACCATTTTACAAATAACATGAGTCCAAAACATTTACCCATTTGTAGAGAATATGTTCTTAAAATTGTGAGCAGCATTGATGTAGGTAGCCATGACATAACGCAGAATGCAAGCATCTTCACTATGTAGTATTACAGCTCCATTGAGCACATTGAGGAAGAGATGGATATCTCCTGAGTATGCAAAGTTGCCAGCCATAGCTTCGAACATACGTGCTATAAGTCGGACCCACATAAATTTATGTAGTACATCCAATCCAAGTAATTCCTGTAAATAAAAAAATTGCAGTTATTATAATTTTTTAAATGTTAAGCAAAGCTACAGAGTGTAATTACTGACTTGGGAGGTATTTTATTACTTCAAATGCCATTCATTTATGTTACTAGCACTTTAGCTAGATCAGGACATAATCAGCATGGGGTTTCTCAATACGTTACTATATTACACCCTAAAAAATTCTGTGCTGTGGTTAAAATATGTATGTATAATCTTTCCACTCTTAAGAAATGCTGCTTCAATCTATTCACAGAAAGGAGAGCAATGAATTTAAACTATATTTTTCACACTAAGACAAAAATTAAATAAATACATCACTAAATCTTTGTTTATTTCCCTATCCTACTTGATCTTGAAATTTCATATTTCTTGCCTTTTCCATTGATTTACAGTTGAAAGAAATGTGTCAGAAATCACTGTTTTTTTATCTTCTGCTTGGAGGAACAACTTTGTCTAACTGTTGTGAATAAAGTAGACATAAGAAACAATTTTCCAGTCAAAACATTGTTTATCATTGTGTTCTACAGTTTATATCAAACTTTATTCTTCTGTATTTAATCTATTAGAAGTTGCTAATTTTTTTTTTTGGACATCTAGTTTCATAATAGCTATACTTTAAGAAGTACTTTTTGCAGTATATTTGGTAAAAATTGTATTTATGTCTACTAGTACATTACATATATGTAATTTATACAAATTAATATTTAAATTGTTACTTAACAGAATTTCAATTTCACTGTTTGTGTCTACTTGTACAGTCAGTACATTATAGAGGAATATTTTTTTCTTTGTTTAAACATGTCCCACAACACTGACTAGTTGGGAAAATAACATCCTCGCCATATGACTATAACTTTACTTTGTTATAATGTAACAAATAAATTAAATCCCATGTGCACTGCATACAGGCCCCCTCCACACACACACACACACACACACACACACACACACACACACACACACACACACACACACACACACACACACACACACACACACACACACACACACACACACACACACACACACACACACACACAGGTTAGATTAAATTTTCATTAGATACAAAATGTAAAATGTTTATTAAATTTGTATTATTGAATTTTTATTTTGAATTTAAAATATTTTATTTTTTTTAATCAGAAAATTAGGTGGCTATAAATGTGTTTGTGTTTACAACTGAAGTCAGCATTGTCATCAATTGATACTAAAACTCAAGATCAGATGGAAGATAACTTCTTGAAGTAAGTTACTGTGATATGCCTCATGCCAAAAATTAAATGATATAACTAACCTTTCCCATTTCTCCTCCTTTATATAAATCTAAGTCTGCTTCAAGTGCTTTCCTTGGAAATGATGGCAATTTCATTAACTCTTCGTGCAGAAACACTACTCGTTGCACAACCTGAAGTGCAACATAATACAGGTTTTATTTATTGAAGATAGGAACACACCATTTAATTTACTGAGAAATATAAAAGGAGACATACCATGTCAACATTTTTCAAAATTGCCCAAGTAAGTAACACCTTTCCAATTTCAACAAACTTATGCATTAGTTCTTGCCTTTGTAATGCGTTGAATGCTTCATCAGCTTTCATATGAACTAACTTCAGTTGTGGATATTGTGATCTTTTGAAGAAATAGAAGTCTCTTACATACGAAGTTGGGTTATGAATCTGATCTGCAAGCAGTTTTTTGTAATAAAAAAGTCAGCTTGTTTATAATTTTGAAAACACACACACACCTGCTTATGCATGCAAATGACATTCAATTAAATTGTGCTTCAATTTTTTAGAATACTTGTAAAAGATAGATTAAATTCTTAATACCTCAACTTTACATATAACGATCATTATTACTCACAACTGAAATATACATACAACACTGACAAGGTGATAACTGGTGAAGGCATATACAAATTCCTATTCATTTTATCCACATTACTTTTTATATGTAGACCTATGAGGGAAAGTCAAAAGGGATTTTTTCCTTTCCGTCCTGATCAGGTAGATGACCGTAGTTGTTGTTTTTTTATGAATCATAACCTTATACTGCTTCTCTGTTGGAAGTATTGATATTATATGAGCAGTGTATTTAACACTATTAGTATTTTTAAATTATAGAAGCATCTTTTATAGCTGTAAATGATAACTGTATCAGTCAGGCTAGTAAAGATGTATCTAGGATCTGGATTAAGAACGTATACTATTTCTGTTCTTAGTTCAATCCTGATGTAAACAAACCCACATGGCACACCTGAAATGCTATCGGTCAGGGGTATTGACACTGTTCAGACAGTAATGTGTTATGCCTAAGTCCAGAACATCTATACAGTCATGCGAGAATTGTCTCAACCACTTAGTTTTACTGTAACAAATGGGTTTTTTTATTACAATGTTTAATAGTCTATGTTTACAAATATATAGTAGAACTTTTTTGCTGTTGATTGAAAATATCAATAACGAGCTGGTATTTCACGGTATGATGTAAGAGTGGTGAAAAATTAATAGTACTTAATGATTTAAATAAGTTAAATGAAAAATACCCGAGTCTTGCTAGAGAAACTAAGTAAGCTTAGAGAAACTTACTTCTAAATTTACTGGTGTTTCAAAAAGTAGTGTTCAAAGCATCAGAAGTGTTATTAAAAACACAGGAAAACTTATTACACCAGGAAAGAAAATACAATGGGAAAATACTGTTTTGGAAAATGTGATGATTGGTTAAAATGTCCATAACTTTTTTGCATAATGAAGCTCCAACCCTAAAAAAAACTAATATTGGAAGTTAATAATGACCCTAATTTACCTCATATGGGATGTATCAGCCTCCATGGGCTTTTGAAATCTATCAGCTTTGAATTTATTAAAAAAAAAAATCTCTGTAATTTTAGATCTCTGAAATAAAGCCTCCACATAAAAAAGGCAAGATCTGATATTACTTCATATCGGTAAGGAACATGAGTTTTCAGATGGGTGCTTATTACTGTTCGAGTATAAGAAAAGTGGGGTTATCACACTGAAATAAATGGTGGTATGTTCTAAAAATGGTTTGAAAATATTGTTGCACTATTACCAAACAATAGTGTAGTAATTGTAGATAATGCCCCATATTATTCTGTTTTGTGACTGAACATATTGCAAATAGTGAGTGGCGGAAAATTGTATTGTTGCATTGCTCAACTCAAAAACTATATGTTTTGAAGAAAGTTGTGTGAAAACTGAACTTTTAGAGTTAGTAAAATAAAATGAACACAAGTTTAAAAAGTTTGTAGTAAATTATATTACTGAAAAATCGAGGCACAGCGTTTTAAGACTTCCTCCTTATCGATAAGGAGGAAGTTGTGCAACCTATTGTAACTTAATTAGCAATCCTTACAATACTCGGACTCCTTGCTGCGCATGCCGACAGATGGATCAAGGGTTGCTTTAGGCCTGCCAAGTGCCACCTTTTTTGGGCAACTTCTTTCCCACTCTCTTGCATGCCCTGGCATCCTCTCGGGACTCTTACTTACTTGGTTGAAGTGTAACAACCTGTTGCAGGTATGCAAATCCTGCCTACCCATGCAAAGGATCCCTAGAGACTCCCCCCTTCATCCGTTGCAAATTGCTTTGTGATTCAGCCAACCCCAATTCTGCATCCTGTTCCACTGCCAAATAAATAAAAAAGAAGGTTCTCATCTTTCATAAAAGTACCAAGACCCAGCTATTAAGAACTACACAAACACCAGGCAGTCATCGAGCTTGCCTCGACATGCGACCAAGGGGGCACATCTGTATTGTGCCCCCTGCACCTGGACCTGGACTTGTATGTTATATAAAATTATGTCAGTGTGGCAGTGCTTTCCGGTTCTGTCCAGCGGACTTAAAAGGTAAGTAATGGTTCTTTTTTTATATAGTTTTTCTACAATTGTGTTTAATTTTGTAGATGGTGATGGTTTGTCAATTTTTTTTATGGTTCATGCTTGTTAGTGAACGGATCTCGGGTAGAATTAAGTTGTACTTAACTTACTAGCTTAATTTATACCTGAAAAGAACCACAGGTTGTTTAGTGGTCAAAATATTGTGTGATAAATAATAACAATGGTAAATGTTCAACCTAACCTTTCTGTTAATATTCACATAGCATTGAAAGTAAGGTTTAAACTTCAATCTTGTCATATAGGTCAAATAGAGAATTTGCTTTTTCTGCTTTGTTCAATCTTTATGGCAATGTTTATCATCTTGTAGGCTACTAATTATCTGAACCTAATTATATTTTTATAGAAATCAATCCTGCATACATATGAGATGTCCATATTAGGTTGTTCATAAAATGTATGAACCTTTTGAATACAAAATGTTCCACTTACCTTAGAAGCTAATCAGCCTTGTCACCTTTAATTCAAATACACCGTTTCCAACATTTCTTCCATCCTTTAAAACATTTCTGGAATTCTTCGTTCAGGACATTGCGCAGTTCAGCTAGCAAGTTTTCTCTATAGAGTTAATCAACTGAACACACTGACTTTTCAACTTCATTTTTAATTTTGGAATGAAAAAGACTGCTGGTGCTAAATCTGGTGAATAAGGAGGATGTGGAATGACTGTTGTCTTATTTTTCACCAAGAACTGATGGATTAATATTAATGTGTGCATGAGCGCACTATCAGCATGGAACATCCATTCATTTGACTTCCAAGCTTTAGGCTTAAATTTTGCATAATAATTTCATGGCACACAGATTTTGAAATGATTACTCCTTCAGCTATCTCATGAACAGTTAAAAAATGGTTAGAACAAATGACTTCCCTAACTTTTATAACAATTTATTCAATATTGGATGTTGATGGTATACCTGAACGAGGATCATCATCAGTTGAAGGTTGGCCATCTTTGAAACATTTCCACCACTTTCAGTTTGGATTAAAGCCTATTCTGATATGCTGTTTGTAACATTTCAAATGTTTAAAGGATTTTCCCAGTTTAACACAAAACTTCATGTTAATCTGTTGCTCATTAAAATCACTCATTTTAAAATTCAGTGCACATTCCGTAACACTTGTTGACACAACAAGCATAGGGCGATGACAAAACAGAATATTATATTGCAGTTTTCTACTACCCAATGCTGCCACTAGGTCACAGCATATTACACATTTCATTACTAGTGCTGTCTGTCACCAGTTGAATATGAAGTTTGGAAATTTTATAGATGTGGCTGATACGTGTTGACACTTTTAGGGCAAAACTGCCATGATTTCCCTGAGTAGTTTTACACACACACACACACACACACACACACACACACACACACACACACACACACACACACACACACACACACACACACACACACACACACACACACACAACTATGTAAAAATAAAGTACAATATGGAAGCAAGTAGTACATTTGTGTGAACAATTTTCATAAGAAATACTTATTTTCTTATTGAAATGTTTTGTACTTAAGAAATAATGTCCTCATTAATTTTGCTTTTACAATGTGCCTTGTACAGGAGGTATCAAAACACTGCCTGAATTAATCATATTGTGTGTTTTGTTTTATACCATCATATTTTCATAATTAAACCTATCAACTGTATTAATCTTCAGTCTTGCTATAACTTAATTAAAAGTAAATAATTTCTTGGATTTCGTTGTCCATGATGTGTCTGTTACTTAACTAAATATAATTAATTCACTACCGACTCGGAACACAAAATTTTTTATGGGTAAAAATGTAAAAGTTTTACCTTATAGCCTGAACTGGTTTTCGGTTTTAAAAAGCTTCATCAGAGGCTGCCGTTGAGAGCACTATCCATCTTGTCCGTCTTAACTACATTCCACTAGATGAAAAAGACTACAAAGATGAACTAAACACGACAAAATATCTAGCAGAATCCAATGGATACGGCAGAACAATAGTCAATAAACTCCTACACAAAACACAAAACAAACAGCAGACAAAGACAGAAAACAACAAATTCATAACACTAACATACATCAACAACCAAACTGAAAAAATAGCCCACAAGTTCAAAAAAGCAGGATACAGAATCGCATACAAAACTACTAACAAAACAGAACACACACACAAAGCACAAAACAAATTCGATCTACCTGGTGTTTACAAACTAAATTGCTCAAATTGCAACAAATTCTACATAGGCCAGACAGGGCGTAGCTTGAAACAGAGATACATTGAACACACAAAGGCACTCCACTCCACTACAGAACCACCTTTGCAAACCACCTCATTGAAGCAAACCACACATACAAAAACATCGACAATAACATGAACATTCTACACGTACACACAAAAGGCCGAAAACTAGACACTCTAGAACAATTGGAAATATACAAACACATGAAAACACATAAAAAGACATCCTAAATGAACAGACACAATTCACACGCATTATTTGAACATATCACACCCCACACACTCAATATCGATCTTTCAAAAGTCGATACCCTCACCAACAAGACGGATGGTACTCCCAACAGCAGCCTCTGACGGAGCTTTTTAAAAGCGAAAACCGGTTCTGGCTATAAGATAAAACTTTTATGTTTTTACCCATAAAAAACTTTGTGTTCGGGTCGGTAGTGAATTAATTATATTTAAAATAATTTATACTTTCTTTTATATTCTTTTCTTCTGATTAAAATATACTGGAAACTTATTTTCATTATAGAAAGTGCACTTTTGACTGAGAGAAGCCCACTACTGTTACTAAAATAATATATGTTAATCATTTTTAATATTAAATGCTCTTAATACAGTTGTATTACTTTGTTTGAATTGTTGATATTAGTGTTTTATTATTGAAAGAAAAGGTGTGTGTTTAGAGTTAACACAAGCAAGGTATTGCTTGAATAAGTGGAAGAAAGGCTTGACAGGGTACAACAAACAATAAAAGGCTATTATTATGCTACCTACTCTGAATGACATTACTTACAATAAAAGTAAATGTTTATGTTTAATAAAAACATAGGTGGCAAGTAGGACTTGAAACTGGAAGAGTTACTGTACAAGGTAACTAGTGACTGGGCAACTAATACTGACAATGTCAGGGTCGAAACTGCTAATGTAAAGTACCTAAAACAAAAATGATAAACACTTCTGTGTGTTGTATTGTGCACACACACACACACACACACACACACACACACACACACACACACACACACACACACACACACACACACACACACTGAATGATATTGTATAGTACTCATAGAAAAAAATACTGCTATTGTATTGTTTACCTCTTAACATTTCAACATTTTGTCGTTTTTTTAAAGTAATGTTATTATTTTAATCTATATCTATATAAGCCAAATACCACTGACTGACTCACTGATCACGATATCTCTGAAACCACTGAATGGATATCAATGAAACTATGAACATAGCTTCATCATAGGTCTTAGGTGCTCACTAAGAAACGGTTTTAAAAACTTTCACTCCTAAGGGGCAAAAAACCAAATACTGAAATTTATTGCGGGAATTGCATACTTGGTAAATGAAGTGGTTGACATCTCAGTTTACTGGAAACCCTGAATACATTTAGTCCTGAGTTTTTAATCATTGTTTTAAATTGAAAAAAACTTCGTTGTTTGCAGGTTCTTATAGTCGAGAAAATTTCGAAGTTCAATTAATTAATAAATGTATGTCCTTTTTTTTCTCGGAAACGGCTCTAACGATTTTCTCGAAATAAATAATAAATAGCTGCTGCTATGAATGTAAATAAACAAACTAAGAGTTGAGAATTTGTACAATCTATCTAATCCTATACTATTAAGCGAGCAATAATTGTATTGAATGATTTTCTCGAAAGTTGGTACTTAAGGGTATTTTGATACCAGAAATCGATTGGACTCGGTCACATTTTCCGCAAAACTCGTTTAACCCTTTAATGGGCTATGGGAAGTATACTTCCCAGTGTATTTTTTTTCTACAGGCAGTTATATTCACACCAAGGTGAGTGTTAATATTTTTACTTGTTAATTATGCAATTAACGTTGCATAAATATGCAATTATTCAGTTATTCTTTTTCTTAAGGTACAATGGAACACATCCATCGATGGTGTAGTGGTGCCTCATCGAATAGTTCCCATGACAGGTGATGGATCATGTTTTTTTACTCATTATCATGCCTCATGTACGATACTGACTCACAAGCTAATGATTTGCGGGCCACTGTCGTGCAACACATTTCCAACAACTGGCGACGGTTCAAGCCCTTTACTATGATGCCGTGTGGGACCATAAATTACAGAACTAAGACACAATACCAATCTCATATGTCTCTTCACACCACATACGCTACTTGCAGTGAAATCATGGCTGCTGGTGAACTTTACCCATATGATATTCAAGTATATCGAGATGGCGCGTTGATCATGAGATTTGGGGGGCCTGACAAAGGGAAGCCAGTTATAAGAATGAAGTGTTCAGGCCCCATGATGTCGGCACACTTTGAGTTAATCATTCCAGTAGATGAAATGCCAACACCTTATGACCAACAATCGTCCCTAATGCAGACGCCGCCTACATTACTTCCGGTACACATACTGTTACCAACAACTGCTTCTCACAGCCCTCCTCCAGTGCCTGACGAAGTAACAGAACCAGAAACCCAGGACCACTCTCATGAAAGTGAAGTAGCTCCTCCCTGTACGAAGCGACGAGGAAGGAAACGTCGTGCCAGGTTCAGTGACTCCAGCAAAAGAAAAAGGCACAGAGAAGCTGTCAAAAAGTATTCAGAGAATAATCCTGAAGTAAATAGAAAGGCAGTTAAAAAGTACAATGAAAAAAACCCTGAAGTTCATATCACAGCAGTTAAAAACTATAATAAAAGAAATCCTGAAGTACACCGAGCATCTGTTTCCAAATACACAGAAAAACATCCACAAGAAAACAGAGAAGCAGTGAGAAAATACAATGAAAAGAGGTCACTTATTCCCTGGAAGATAAAATCTTTGTCGGGCTTTAAATATGACTGTAATACTGACTACAACAATGACAAGATTTTATCTATTGGTGATTTTATACAGTGTAAATGGTGTAATGCTAAAAAGTGGAAAGAGGAAAGTCCTGGGTTATGTTGTAGCAACGGAAGTCCACCTTTCTCTCATTAAAGAACTACCAGAACCTCTCCACAGCCTTCTCACAAGTGAACATCCAGAGTCTGAACACTTTTTGGTAAACATAAGAAAATATAATGGTTATTTCCAAATGACATCTTTCGGAGCCAAAGAAATAAAAGAAGGGAACTTCACGCCAACTTTTAAAGTACAAGGTCAAGTCTACCACAGGATAGGGAGTTTGTTGTCTTCACCTCCAAATAATCCCTCATTTTTACAAATATATTTCCTTGGAGACGACGAAAAGAGACAAACACTAGATGTGACAATTTTCCAAATGTAAAGCCTTGGTTAGTTGCCAAACTTCAAAAAGTGCTTCAAAATCACAATTCTTACATAAACGATTTCAAAACAGCATTGGAAAGTGTTCCAGAAGCCCAAGAGTTCAAAGTAGTAATCCATGCAGACAGAAAGCCCGTAGATGGACATAGGGGTCAGTTCAATGCACCCCCAACAAGCGAGGTGGCTTTAGTGATCGTAGGCCAGGAGTTTGCAAAGAAGGACATCATTCTCCACAGCAGAGACTCTAAGTTACAGCACATAAGTGAAACTCATCGATCTTATGATGCCATTGCCATTCCACATTTCGACCCAAACACTAAAGCCTCTCTAAAAAAAAACTGTTTCAGCTTCTGAATTTTACTCATTCCGCATAATGGAGAGATATGGCCAGCAAAATTATTTGTTACTTTATCGCAGTCTCCTGAATCAATTTTTGGTTGACATGTACGCCAAAATTGAGACAGAAAGACTCAACTTCGTAAGGAACAAT
The DNA here is from genome assembly GCA_034769895.1 of Magicicada septendecula. Taxonomy (NCBI): domain Eukaryota; kingdom Metazoa; phylum Arthropoda; class Insecta; order Hemiptera; family Cicadidae; genus Magicicada; species Magicicada septendecula. The sequence continues at coordinate 265,997,440 of CM068368.1, read as the reverse complement.
CAGAGTAAGCTGCGGACCGAAAACTATGTGCATCTGCGGGACTCCATGTGCAAAAATGATGGGCAAGCCAATAATATAGGCGAAATGGTTGTTTTACCTTCCAGCTTTACAGGTGGAGCCCATTACATGCACGAGCGGACTCAGGACGCCATGACATATGTACGCAAGTACGGCCGTCCTGATCTGTTCATCACATTTACATGTAACCCTAAATGGACCAAAATACAAGAAGCATTAAGTGCACGACAAAAGCCTCAAGACAGACACGATATTATTGCCAGAATATTTCACCTCAAAGTAAAGAAAATGATGCATGTCTTGACAAAAGGCAATGTTTTCGGTCCAACAAGGTGTTACATGTTAACTGTGGAATGGCAAAAAAGAGGTTTACCGCACGTGCACATACTGCTCTGGCTGCAGGATAGTATCATGCCCCATCAAATCGACAGTGTGATAAGTGCAGAGATCCCTGATCCTGAAGTCGATCCTGCCCTTCATGACATTGTGAGTCCACAATGATTCATGGCCCTTGTGGAAATGTTAACAGAAACTCGCCCTGCATGGTAAACGGCCAATGCACTAAGAGATATCCGCGGCCTTTAGCAACACAAACTCAAACTGCGGATGACGGTTACCCCCAGTATCGCCGACGGTCTCCTGCCGATGGTGGTTTCTTGGTCAACATTAAAGGAGTTGATCTTGACAACCAATGGGTGGTACCGTATAATCCTGTTCTTTCCCGCTCTTTCTTAGCCCACATAAATATTGAACTGTGCAACTCCGTCAAGTCGATAAAGTATATTTGTAAATATGTGAACAAAGGCAGTGATCAGGCAGCGTTTAGGTTGGAGAATGAGTGGGATGAAGTTTCTAAGTACGAATCAGGTTGCTACAACAGCACTTCCAAAGCGGCTTGGCGTATTTTCTGTTTTCCTATTCATGAAAGGTTTCCACCAGTAGTGCAGTTAGCAGTCCACCTTGAGAACGGCCAGAGGGTATTTTTCACTTCTGACAACCTTCTGAACAAAAACCACATTAACAGCATTTTTCGAACTCTGCAAAACTGATTCCTTTGCCAGAGGCCTTCTTTACTGTGAGGTCCCAACATACTATGTCTGGAAAAATAACCAGTTTTGCAAAAGAAAGCAAGGAAAAGGCGTTCCAGGACATCCAGGAGTAAAAAAAGATCATGTACTTGGGAGGGTATATACTGTACATCCTAACAATGTCGAGTGTTTCTATCTACGTCTCCTGCTACACGAGATTCGAGGACCAACGTGTTTCAATGATCTTAAAAAGGTATCTGGTATAGTTCATCCTACGTACCAGTCTGCCTGTAGAGCATTAGGGTTGTTGGAAGACGACATGCAATGGGACCTAACCCTGCAAGAAGCTTCCATTTCAGATTCGCCTCACAAGATCCGAGAGCTGTTTGCTGTAATATTGGTGTTTTGCCAAGTTGCAGATCCCTTAGCACTTTGGGAAAAACACAAAGAAAGTCTATCAGAGGACACAAGAAGGCAGATTGAGATTGAAAGTCATGGTTTAGAGATTGAACTTTGCAAGGACACAGTTTATAATAAATGCTTACTATGTCTTGAAAATATGATCTTTTCTACGTCAAACCAATCTCTCCAAGACTTCGGTTTACCTCCACCAACTCAAGACACAAACACTGTTACAGTCAATCGCGAGTACCTGAAAGAGCTCTCCTACAATACAGTTCAGCTTTCTGATATGGTTGCTGAGAACTTTCCTAAACTTAATGCGGATCAGAAGAACGCTTACAATGAGCTCATTGCCAACATTGATGGACTCGGTCAGCTGTTTTTTCTCGACGCACCTGGTGGCACTGGAAAAACGTTCCTACTAAACCTACTTCTTGCCAGCGTTAGGAAAGACAGAAAGATTGCCATATCTGTGGCTTCTTCAGGTATAGCGGCTACATTGCTGGATGGAGGTAAAACAGCTCACTCTGCCTTTAAACTGCCTCTGAATTTAAACATCTCCCAGACTCCACTCTGCAACATTTCAAAACAAAGTGACACAGCCAACTTCTTGAAAGAGTGCAAGTTGATAGTTTGGGATGAATGCACCATGGCTCACAAACGAGGGATAGAAGCCCTAGACAGAACTTTACAGGACATTTGTAGCAGTAAAAACCTGATGGGTGGAATAACAGTACTACTGGCCGGAGACTTTAGACAGACTTTACCTGTTGTGCCTCGGGGAACACGAGCAGATGAAGTTAAAGCCTGCCTGAAGTCGTCTTACCTCTGGCCCAAAGTTCAAGTTCGTTCCTTAAGAGTAAACATGCGGGTGCATCTTAAAGGTGATTTTAAAGCGGAAGAGTTTTCAAGCTTACTGTTACAGATTGGCGATGGAAAGTTAAAAGAGGAAGATGGAAAAGTTAACATTCCAAACAACCTATGTGAAGTTGTAAAAGACCTTAAGACTTTGACAGATAAAATATACCCAGACTTAATGAATATAAGTGACTCATCTTGGCTCAAAGAAAGGGCTATTCTAACCCCAAGAAATGAGACAGCAGCAATCATTAACAACTTATTGTTAGAAAAACTTCCAGCCGATGTTGTAAAATATCAGTCGGTAGATTCCGTAGTAGAGGTAGAAGACGCTGTGCATTATCCGGTAGAGTTCCTCCACACGCTCAACCCTCCAGGAATACCCCCACATAACCTTCACATAAAAGTTGGGGCTCCCATTATGCTGCTGCGGAACTTAATACCACCGAAACTTTGCAACGGTACCAGACTGCAGGTAAAATCTTTACATAAGAACGTTGTTGAGGCAACTGTATTCACTGGCTGTGGTTCTGGAGAAACAGTTTTCATACCTCGCATTCCTTTGATCCCGTCAGACTACCATTTTCAGTTTAAAAGACTACAATTTCCCATCAAAGTCTGTTTTGCAATGACAATCAACAAAGCTCAAGGACAGTCTTTGAAAATGGCTGGCATAGATCTGAGGGAAGACTGTTTCTCTCATGGCCAGTTGTACGTTGCCTGTTCAAGAGTTAGTACTCCTGACAGTCTGGTTATTCTTCAGCCAGAAGGAAAAACTAAAAACTTTGTGTACAAAGAAGTTCTTTAATGATCCGATGATTAGTTCATTACAATTTCATATATTGAAGAAAAATCTGAAATGTTTTCATACTCAACACAACTTCATATAACAAAAATGTTTAATGTTTATTTTAAATAAAATACGTAAGAGGTTTTAATTTGTTATTTATAAGAAACCTACTTTAATTGAACTTTATTAATTAAATAAGATTTTCATTATGTACAACGTGAAACTCCGTAGCGAAGCACGGCCATTTTACTAGTTTCTAAATAATTTTAATAATGGTCCATAACCAAGTAAATAAATTCTTGGAATTTTTTTTAATCACAATACTCACGAGTTTTATGATCAACTAAGAAGAACTCTTTGTGCCGAGCTTCATCTATACCAAAGAAATCAAGTGACTCTTTCAAAATCTGATAAAACTGTGTGTCTTCTTGTACTGGAAATTGAGAAGGAATTCCTCCAGCATCTTGTTCTATACCAAAGACATGAATTATTATAGATTAAAAAATATATTTAAAGGAATTTACTTTTGATAAAACATTAAGCATTATTTCTAATTATGCTTTTAAAATACAATCTTCAACTTCATTAAATGGTTGAATGAATATTTAAATTTTTTTGTTTATAAAGCCATAATATGTTCACATATTAACTTATTTCATAATTAATTAATAAATGTGATATTAATATAACCACTTACTACTTTATGCAATATAGTGTAAATAAAGTTGGCCTATACATTGTAAGTCTGACTTACAGTAAGCTATAGTCTAACAATCTTATTTGTGTAATGATGAAATATTATATGGATACAAGAAAACCAATTATTCAAAAAAAAAAAAAAACAAAATGAGTTATGAAAATTCAACCCCCCCTCCTACTCTCTCTCACCCCCTCTCTCTCTCTCTCTCTCTCGCTCTCTCTGAATCTCATTGGCTTGATGATGAATCTTTCAAAGCAGCCTTACTAATTGCATATATTTCTTGGAACCAGATCATCAAGACTTTCAAGGTGTTTCAATAATTATGACAGTTAGCGACACAAAAATCTGTACCAATAGTGGATTTTAAAACTATTAATGACAAATAGCCCAGTGATTTAAGGAAAAAACTGCCCAAAATATCCTACTGATATCGATTTTTGTATACAGCTTTATTTCGACATCCTGAATAACATCTGAAAAGTCACAATGACAATCATCTACGCGTCTTGAGTTATTCAAGGTCAAAGGTTACCAAAAATGTTTTTTTGCAAATATCTCGCTTTCTATTGGTCGGACGACAATAGAGGTGGGTACCAAAATTATAGTACTCAATATTCTCTATAAAAGAGGACCTATACAATTTTCATGTAAAACTAGCCGTTTCCACGAAATGATGCAGAGAAAATATCAAAGCCGGTCAATACATTCATTTCCGCACCACCTTCGAGGTAGAATGCAAGGCGCGTTTTTTTTACATGGTTTTCCCAGTGGGGCTAATTAATGTTATAGTCCAGCGAAATTGTCAAAAAAACAACGATTCTGTGCCAAAAATACTATCCAAGAGGTGAAATATGGAAAAAATAGAAAAAATTCCGTAGAATTCAATAAAAATAAAAGTAACAGCTGAATTCCACGGCAAGTTTTTCAAAATGACGTCCAAAGTTGGCCAAAAACAGTTTTTCGCGTTTAAAAAAAAAACTACGCTCTGTACGAAAAAAAGTTAAATGTAAAAGTTGTAGATATTGTAAAAACCTACAAAATTAATTTTGTTGCATGTAAATCGATGCAAAAATGAAGTAGTTATTGCAAACAAACAGTTTTAAATCACGATTTTTTTCAATTGCTTGTATCTTTAAAAAAAAAACGAAATCTAGTTGAAACTTTGGAGAAATATAGTCCTCAATAAGTAGAAAAAGTACGTTTTTGGTTTGTGCAAAAATATTGCATAGTTTTTGCACAAATCGATTTTTTCGAAAAAAAAAAAGCGTTTTCGTAGAATCCGAATAGCTCAGCTTCTGGAGCACTTACAGACACATTCTGGAGCTTAAAATTTTCTTTAAGAGTTGTACTATTATGTGCAATAAAAGCGCGAATTTTTTGGCAATCGCAAATATGCGAAAAATCAACCTAAACGTCAGTAAAAATGTTTGTGCCCAAAAAAGTTTATTATCTTTTTCAATTTGTTTTTTATCAAAATGGCATTACTGTCAATCGATAGCTGCTATTTTTCTACGAATTTACAAAAAAAATTTTTTCCTACGACCCCTGCAAATCGAGATAAGTTTTTTTTTCGAAAAATTCCAGAGGACGTAATTTACATCGTACGGCGTACGCCTTCCGGAATATTATTCTTGATTATCTATATTTTCAATAAAAAAATGTGTGGGCTCGTCCAATTGACTATAAGTATATTAAATCGTGCGTCAAAGTAAAGAGCGGAGCGCGCCAGCCGAAGTCGAGCGGTGGAGTGGGGGAACGCCAACGGCCGACTTGAAATTAGGAGTTGAATTATAAATAATTTTGAGGCCATGGATTCGAAATAGCTTAGCGAGTTTATGTACAACGGGATTTATATATGTGAATTTTATATGTTTGCAATAAAGTGAAGATTGAGAAATGTTTAAATTATTATTCAGATTAGTATTTAGGGAGTTACTGGTATTAAAATTATGAACAGGATTGTTGGTAGAATTATGTTTGACATTTATGTTAGTTAGTGTGGTGTCATAGAAGTTAAAGGTTGAGTATTTTAGGTTATTTTTAGTGTTGTGTAAAATTTTTATTTCTAATTTATTTATAGTATTATTACTATAAAATAATAGTATTTATTATTAATTTATTTATAGTATAATTCCGTTTGAATTTGCAATTTGTAAAATTATGTTTTTCTCATTTATTTTATTGTAAGAATTAAGTGGGATTGTATGTAATCTATATAATAATGAATTATATGCCGCATTATATCCCATTTTACGCACTTATATATATATACACACACATGTGTGTGTGTGTGTGTGTGTGTGTTCATTGATATTGATAGTAGCGTAAAACACTTTTTTACAGGTTTCTCACCGGAACGATGGATGATTCGTTAGGTAACTGCATTTTATGCGAACAACCACTTTCCGCAGACACATCATGCACCGTTGCACAAAAAGGGATTGAAAAACTTATCGATTCAAGTAAAAAACGAAAGGACAAGAAATTTTACCGTTTGCGGGAACGTACGTCGATCGTCATTCATACGAAATATAAGGTACTGTACAATCGTGAAAGTGCTATACAAGCAGCTTCAAAGGCTGCAGCAGCTGCTGAAGAGACAGACAGAAGAGAGAGCGATGCAGCTGCATCGTTTGATTTTTCAATATATTGTTTATTCTGCGGAAAAAGTGCCGATCTTCGCCATCCGGACGCCCGTGTCAAACGCGTTTTGAAACATGATACAAAAATTAATATTTTAGAAAAACTGAAGACGCGACCGAAAAATAACTTCCATAATAATTTGCTCAAACGATTGCAGATGGTTGAAAACTTGCATGAAAAAGATGCTCGTTATCATTCTCGTTGTCTAAGCTTATTTTACACTAGCAAAATACCCGTGCTTCGCTACGGAGTTTCACGTTGTACGTAATTGTACAATTATTGCTCGCTTAATAGTATAGGATTAGATATATTGTACAAATTCTCAACTCTTAGTTTGTTTATTTACATTCATAGCAACAGCTATTTATTATTTATGTCGAGAAAATCGTTAGAGCCGTTTCCAAGAAAAAAAAGGACATACATTTATTAATTAATTGAATTTTGAAATTTTCTCGACTATAAGAACCTGCAAACGACGAAGTTTTTTTCAATTTAAAACAATGATTAAAAACTCAGGACTAAATGTATTCGGGGTTTCCAGTAAACTGAGATATCAACCACTTCATTTACAAAGTATGCAATTCCCACGATAAATTTCAGTATTTGGTTTTTTGCCCCTTAGGAGTGAAAGTTTATAAAACCGTTTCTTAGTGAGCACCTAAGACCTATGATGAAGCTATGTTCAAAGTTTCATTGATATCCATTCAGTGGTTTCAGAGATATCGTGATCAGTGAGTCAGTCGTTGGTATTTGGCTTATATAGATATCTATATATCTAGCCGATTTACCCAGCGTTGCTCGGGTTCATAATTTATTCATAGGCTCATAGGCACCTATTCTTGTTCTAACGTTATATTACTTGTATATTGTATAATCTTCCTTATATTGTTACGTTCGCATTCTCACTGGAGGAATACTCTGTAGCGCACCTGTTTAAGAACATGTCATAAACTGTATTCTTATATCTGGAGAAGAATTCTGTTGCACGTGATGCTCCTGCTCGATTTCTAACTCTGGGAGAGGGCGAACAGCTAAATTAGTTTTCAATAAAATGTCTACAGTACTTGCACGCGCTGCGTATTTAACTGTCGTTTTATAATTCATTGTGTTAATGTTGAAATAAGGCATTTGTTAAATTAGTGTCTCCTAAACTTATTCTAACAATACAATACCTCTATAGATTTCAGCTTATCAATTTTTAAATTCAAACTGAAGCAAGTGCATTTATATTGTCTGAACACTATGATCTGAATACATTCGCTATCAAAACTTTGTTTTTTATACTCGCTTATAACTTACTTCGATCTTAACTTATCCACTTTTAAATTCAAACTGAAACAACTCTGAATTCACACACTATTAAGAAGTTTCTTAAGATGCATACACCACCTTTGATATCATAACCTATATCTTTATTTATAAGAACCGTGGACTCTGGCCCCACCGTCTTTCGCGGGATCCGACCTAAGACTCCCCGGGTTCCATGGATGAACTCCGGGGAAGGCCCGTCGGACGACTCCTGCGCTATTTCCTACGCGGGAGACTTCCACCGATGCTATGGTAACCAGAATCTATTCTATTGGGTTGCCATAGTAACCAGATCTAATAGTTTTTAAGACCCCAAAGGACCCCTCAGAGGATCGTATCGAAAAAAAACACCTGTCCTATGTTGGTTCTCCCGTTGCGTAAAATATTTGTGCCAAGTTTGGTTGAAATCGGTCCAGTGGTTTAGAAGGAGATGTGGAAGACCCCAAAGGACCCCCCATAGGATCGTATCGAAAAAACACTTGTCCTATGTTGGTTCTCCCGTTGCGTAAAATATTTGTGCCAAGTTTGGTTGAAATAGGTCCAGTGGTTTAGGAGGAGATGTGGAAGACCCCAAAGGACCCCCCGAAGGATCGTATCGAAAAAACACCTATCTTATGTTGGTTCTCCTGTTGCGTAAAATATTTGCGCCAAGTTTGGTTGAAGTCGGTCCAGAGGTTTAGGAGGAGATGTGGAAGACCCCAAAGAACCCCCAAAGGACCCCATTGAAGAAAACACATATCCTATGTTGGTTCTCCCATCGCGTAAAATATTTGTGCCAAGTTTGGTTGAAATCGGTCCAGTGGTTTAGGAGGAGATGTGGAACATACATACATAGATACATACATATAATGGGGGGGGGGTTGCCCCTTAGGAGTGAAAGTTTTTAAAACCGTTTCTTAGTGAGCACCTAAGACCTACGATGAAGCTATGTTCAATGTTTCATTGATATCCATTCAGTAGTTTTTGCTCTACGTTGATTCTATGTCAGTCAGTCAGGTAAACTCCCCCCCCTTTTTCCGCCTTTAAAGGTCAAATTTCCAAAAATCCCTTCTTAGCGGATACCTACATCACATAAGGAACCTACATGCCAAATTTCAAGTTATTAGGTGTTATAGTTTCGGAGATTTCGTGATGAGTCAGTGAGTGAGTCAGTGGTATTTCTCTTTTATATATATAGATGTACAAACCTGTAAATTATCAGGGTCGTCCGATATCTGAAGATATGTCTTCATGTGCTGCATATGTTATAAATAACATATTAAACAATGCAGATGATTCACAGCTATCGTTAAATGATATACTAGATATACTAGAAAATTATCCAGGAGAAATCCCGCGCCTTTCAAGAATTACAGAAAAATTAAAGGAGCATTTCGGCGATGATCTGATAATTTATCCTGTACAAAATGAGAGTGTTATGTGTTTTCGTGACTCCTGCGATCAAGTATTACAGGAAAATTGGCACAAAACTAAATAGTAAAAGTAAAGAAGAAGAGCGTATGCAAATTGTGAAAGAGGTGGCACAAATTATTTTGCAAGATGTACGATCTCGAAAGTATGATACAACCGTATACAAAGCACCCAGTAGTTTTTTTAAGGATCTAGAGAACGAAGTACCCGACACGCTCAAAACATTTTTTATATTGTAATTAAAAGTCATAAACGTGGCAATGAGGAACAAACAAAATGGACAAACCGCGTCGCAACACTCGCTCACATTCTCATTTCTTGCATGAGACGTCGAACTTTTTTGTCTTCAATACTATTGGGCTTGTCTTCCATGATTCATAAGAAGCATGCATCTAAAAATTTAATTGATTCATTGTCATATCTCGGCCTTATTGCATCATACAAAGAAACATTGCTTTTTCAATCGTCTGTTGTCAATGACCCAGAACAATTTCATATCGCTCAAAACTCTTTTGTCCAATTTATTTTCGACAATGCGGATCATAACTTATTAACGCTTGACGGCAAAAATACTTTTCATGCCATGGGCGGTATCATGACCATAACACCTTCGCATGCTTTCTCCTCAGATAAAACAGTTAAACGACTAAAGAATATTCCATCAGCTATAGACATTGGTAAATTCGGATTTATAGATGTAAAACAGTTTGAAAAAAAAGTTGTGCTGGATTGAACACTGTTATCATTGAAGATATAGATAATGCTGGCTATCGCCCTGTAGATCTCGCGCATACTGAAATTTTATGGCTATTTGGAAAAAACAAACATCCTGATGAAACTCCGGGCTGGAATGGATACATGTAAAAAATTAAAAATTCACAGGACTATGCAACATGGAAAATTATTACTGTACCGTTCGTCAATGCACCTCCCAGCGATTTCAACACTATTTTTACTGTTCTAATTGAAGCAAGTCAAAGATCGATTGCACAAGGTCAGAAAGCGTGTGTAGTAACGTTCGATCAGCCATTATATTACAAGGCAATGGAAATTGTTTCATCTATTGATCCGAATAACGACCCTTACCAAATACATCGTACTTTCGTGAGACTTGAAGGTTTTCACATGCTAATGAGTTTTTTGGGATCGATTGGATCAATAATGGAATGTAGCGGCCTCAAAGAGGCTCTTGCAACTATATACGCAGAAAACTCTACAGATAAGGTGCTTACCGGACATGCGTTTTCGAGAGCTGTTCGCGGTCATATTTTAGTACAAGCTGCTCTTGCAAATAATATTTTTTCATACATACGTTTCGATGACAATGACATTGTTGAAATGAATAATATTTTGCAAGATATAGAAAATTTAAACTTTGAAAATGAAATAATGCAAAACCAAGTAAATGTTCATTTAGGAATTAAATTTTTACGTGCAATAGAAAATTTGGAGACCTTTGGCCCTACTGCTCGCTTGTGGATCCAATATTTCACATTAGTAAATATTGTTAAGCGTTTTATCGAGGCCGAGCTATGTGGTAATTGGGAGTTGCATTTACGGTGTGTTCGTGATATGATTCCATATTTTCATGCCTCTGGGCACTATCTTTATGCAAAATCAAGTCAACTATATTTGCAAGAGGCTTTAAAATTAAAGCAAAAGATGACTATTACTGAATTTGATAATTTCGTGAACTGCGGGTATTTTACAATTCGACGTTCGAATAGATATTGGTCGGGTATTTGGACAGATATGACAATTGAGCAGGTTTTAATGAGATCGATGAAAAGTAGCGGCGGACTTACTCATGGCCGGGGCATAACAGATAGCGTTGTATCGAAGTGGATACTTTCCAGTATAATTGTATCAGAAGTCTCCAATGAAATGGAGAAGTTTTGTAATGTTTCGTACTCAACGTCAGAACAGCATGTAGACACATCTGCCTCGCGAATTAATCGAGATTTATCTGATTTAAGCAAACTTGTAAATTTTTTTCCAAACTACGATCCCTTTCCTAATTCAAATGTAATTTCGTCCATATATTCAGGTATTGTCAGAAATGAGTCTATAAATTGTTACGAAGCTCTAGAAGTTGGAACAAAATTGCTCAAGAACACCATAGGCAAATCGTTTGCTTCGCTAAAAGCTGTAAAAAAAAATCAAGTGCAAACACTGCGTTCTGTTCATTCGTATGTAAAAGTAAACGATGAAAAAGTTTCCATTAATCCTTTGCTTATATTTCAAAGAATTTCTTTAAATATTAAAGCAAAAGATGATATGAAATATGAATTAGCTCCCATACCTGTCTCGATCTTTGATGATTCCGGAATGCGAAAAACACAGAAATCAGTTTTCTATGATAATTTCGAAAACATAGTGCCTCCGCCGATTTTTCAAAACTGTATCAATGTCATAGATGGTGGGTTTTTCATTCACAGAGTTGTTTGGCCGTCTAATAAAACCATTTTAGCAATTTTACAATATTATATACAGTATGCGCAACAGCATTTTACGACAAATTCGTATGTAGTTTTCGATGGTTACCCAGAATGTACAACATCAAGTACAAAATCTGTCGAACGTATGCGTAGACAAATGAAAAACGTATGTAGAGAAATAAATTTTGATTATAACACTAAAATTTGCTGCCCCAAAGAAAAGTTTTTATGTAATGAAAAAAATAAACAAAAATTTATTTCATTATTATCTGTAGAGTTAGAAAAAATTGGCTGTAATGTTGTTACTGCTAGTGAAGATGCCGATAGACTTATAATATCCACTGCCATTGATTTGCAGAGGCAAAATAATATTGTCAGAATAATTGGTGAAGATACAGATCTACTAGTATTATTAACGCAGTTAGCACCAACGAATAACAATATACTAAGCATGTATAACACGTCAGGTTTTACAAAAATTCTGGCAATTAGTATGCATGGTGTGCTGACTACCTGGGGTTTGAATATAGAGCACTGGTTGCCCCTAGTATCTACCTCAGTTCTAACCATGATGATCTTTTTGGAGTTTGGCGGAACAGTTACGGTCACTTGGTTTATGACGTCCATCGATTTTTCTGCTGTCATCATTGTTGATAGCATTACCTCTTCACCTCCGATTCTCAAGACATTATTTTCGAAGTCGACTATAAATCCATATGTGTTCATAATGTCCACACCAAGAATTGCTTCATCCACAATATCTGCAACAAGTACTTGACGACTTCAAGTCGACCGAGGCATAGATGTATCTCCACTTTTCCATACACTTTTAGAGGCCGTCCAGTAGCTGTTCGCAAGCTGTAAGAGCACCAGGTTGGCTTGAGATCTTTCACCACAATAGAAACTGTTGCGCATGTGTCAACTGTAATCGAGGTTGGCCTTTCTTGAACAAATCTGGTAACTACCAAGCTCCCGCTGTTTTTCTGAAGTGTAGAAATTGCGTATTGTCTAGGGGCTTCATTCCTCCAGTTAGTCAGCACACACCCGATTGTACCGACTATTGCTCATTTTCCTGCTGCTGAATTCTAACCCGACAATCTCGTTGTAGATGTCCAGGTTTCACACATCTATAACACTTCGGTCTTCCATCCTTTCTTATTTTATTTTGTGGCGCCGACCGTCGAGTCTCTGTTCCTTGTTTTTCTTCCTCATTGTCGTGCTGTCGCGACCTTTTAACACAAACACTTTATGACTTGTCCAACCAGATGCTGATTTGGCGACCTCAAATTGCAAAGCATGTACCAGGACGTCCGCACTGTTCTGGTGTCTTACCATTCGTAACACTTGCTGTAGTTCATTATCTCGGACACCGGCAGCAAACGTCTGCATCGCAAAACTCGTTCGAAAATCTTCTGGTGCTTCAGGATAGGCCAGTCTAATTAGTCTGTAGATGCTTGCTTCAAACTCTTGAAGGCTGTCCCCGGCATGCTGTCGCCTTGCTCTCAACTGGGTGCAGTACACATCTCGCAATGTTTATCACCATACATACCACCATTCCAGAGCTTTTATCAATTCAGCATAGGTGTTTTGGCTGTTAGGTGGCACTTTCTGTAGTAGTTCTGCCGCAGGTCCTTTTAATGAGAGAATGAGTGAAACTGCTTTGATTTCTCCGTCCAATTATTTGCACATGCAGCAGCTTCGAATTGGCGTAAATACGTCGCCAAGTGTGTGCTTCCATCAAAGGTTGGGGCCTTGACATGATCTGTCCCAACCACAGGCAAGGTGACCTTCTCTATTGACTTATTTTCTGTGTCTTTCTCCATCTTTATCATTGGTACAGTCTGTTCACAAAGTTGTTTTGGTTGTAACTTCAGGAACTGCTCTCTTATGTTTGCCATTGAGATTTCTACTGCAGATATTTTATTTGACATGGTTTCTTCTAAGTCAGATATTTTTGTGGACATCGATTTTTCAACACTCAAAACAGATTTTTTTACTTCAGCTATTTTTAATGTCATTGATTCTTGTACCTCCAATATTTTAGTAACTTGTTTATTAAGCTCACCTCGTAGGAGACCCAATTCTGTGGTACTATGTTCTTGCATCTGTTTCTGCTCCTGTATTAATGCTTTGATGTCTGTTTCACGCTTCCATTCCTCTGCCTCCTGTCATCGTCGTTCCTCTGTCTCTAGCAGGAGAGTTTTCTGTCTCGCTTTTGCTTTCTCGTCTTGTCATTTTTCTGCCTCTTCTCTTTCTTGTCTTCGTTCTTCTTTTTGTCATCTTTCTGCTTCTACTTGTGTCTGCCGCAGCAGCATTTGGAAAGCTTCCACCATCTGACTGGCATCCATGTTTACCGATTAATTACGAATTACACTCATCTTGTAAAAAGTGTCCACTGTTAACCGTTCTATCCCACTTCTGACACCACTTTTACGACGTTCTACTCGATCGTTGTAGGTACAGTGGAAAACAACAAAATTCAAGACACCAATTAAGTCACTAATTACCAGCTTTAATTTCCATAGTTAACAGTTCGTAATTAACAACATAGTCTCTACAACAAATCAAATAAAAATTGTTCACACGCAATAAAATGTCCACTAAAATTAAACACAATTGTATTACAATTACCATCCGATTATAAAACACAACACTTAACTAATAACCACTTGAATGCGCACAATAATTTCGCCCCACAATAACTCTTGAACCGCGCTGTCAATATATTGCACTAATACTAAAACTTAAGCCCCAGGCCGCCATGTATTAATACCTGCGCTCACAGACCAGAATGTTCCTAATAGCGTCTTATCGCTCGTGTGAACTACATAACTAACTGCCGCCTTGACACAGTCCGCACGGCTGGCGCCTTCGAGAAAACTCTCGAAAATGCGTCGACAAGCACGTACGCCACAGATGTTACATCGAGATTCTTCTGGCACATTCGATAAACACGTAGATTGTTCTGTGATGTCGTAACAATAGTATTAGATAAAATCCACAAATATTTGTAACTATTGCTACATCAAGTGTATCATAAGAATAGATATTTTCTTGGCTTACTAGATCAATAATAGCCTGTCTGTAATTAAAACTGTAAGGAGAGATCTGTATGTAAACCTACATTTATTATTATTACAAGATAATAATAAAAAACATATTAAATTAAATAACTTACATTAAAATGGAAATTCTGAGATGAGACATACCTACCACAATATGCGTAATAAAAAGACCTATCAAATGTCAGTATTTGTTAGTAAATTATTATAAATAAATCACCTTGTATCCGTCGTGTGACTTCATTACGTCGATTAAAATGACGTGTTTCGGAACATCTGTTCCATCATCAGATAAAATCGCTCTATTGAGGTCATTAATGTTAAAAACACATGTTACACATAATTGTCCACTATGTAATTCACTTGCTTCCTAAATGGTGCGCACCACGACGAAGCCGATCGGACACTGAACTATTATCTGAGTGATTACGCCTAAGCAGGTTCAAAGCTGTATCGTATAGCGGGTTGTATTTAAAATTTAAATGGTCATTCAATATGAAGTCTCGGCTGTTTATGTTATTATATGCTTTGTATATTTTGAACTCCTCTATTGCGTCCATGTAACGGCCTTTGTTGCACACATGTAGGGGTATTAAATTAGATTTAAAATCAGTATAATTATGATTGTGTAAGATTAAGTGGCGGGCAAAGTTGGACTTGATATTATTTAACAAAGTGAGATTATTTAGGTGACGTTTTGGTGTGTGTTCTTTAAATCGTTTGAGGAAACCTCTCCCCGTTTGACCAATGTAAAAACTGTTGCAGTCGTTACATGATAATTTATATATGCCGGATTTCTTTTCTAAAGGTATGGGTTTTCTATGACGTAGTATTTTTAATAGACTATTGTTTGTTTTGAAGGTAGCAGTAATATTCAATTTATTAAATGTGGAGGTTAGAATCTTTGGCATTATATTTGTGTATGCGGTAGAAATAAATGTTATTTTTGTATCCTTATCTATTGGGGGCTTGGATTTTCGAATTTTATGTTTCTTGATGAGATTATCAATCAACGTGTTTTGGTAACCATTAGCTAAAGCTATATGTTTAATGGTATTCACCTCCTCACGGTAATCAGATGATGACCTCCTCATCATTTTATCTGATGATGGAACAGATGTTCCGAAACTCGTCATTTTAATCGACGTAACAAAGTCACACAACGGATATAAGGTGATTTATTTATAATAATTTACTGTTCATACGTGACTTGGATACCAAGAACTAATATGCATTTTAAATTTGTTAGTAATTTAAAAACTGGATATGTGAGTTTATAACAAAGAAAGTATTATGAGCCTTTAGATAAGTCATAAAATCATACTGGATTTTCAGACAAGCTGCAAATTGCTTTCGAACAGTTTAATACAATATGTATGTAAATCCAGGAACATAAGGAGAGCTTGGTCAAGCAAGTTAACCTGAATAATCAAGTAGATGACTTTGATGTTATCCATTATAATAGGAAAATTGTTCTATTTTTAATAAAAACTGACCCCATTACCCCATTAAACGGCTTTTAATTCTATTATGAATCCCTATCCAGGCTTCTTAAATGCTGAAGCCACTATTGCTGTCTATGGGCAAGAAACAGACAAAATTTGCATAGGGTAAATGTTTTTCTGAAAGGAAAGAAAGAAAATACTTCAGCTACTGTAAACCCTGGAAAGAGAAAATGAAAACCTTCTGCTTAAAATAACACAACTAAAACAAAATTTATGTTCGCTGATAGGCAAAACAAGATGCCAGAAATCAGTCAAAACTGATTCTTCTGTGGGTGATAAACCAATATATGAGATACATACACATAAGATTGCTGATATATAACACAACACCTGATGACAAGTTTACTCTTTGGGTAAAACAGCTAGTCACATTCAAAGTAATATTACTAATATTTTATGTATGTATATATATTGCAATAAGTAGAATATGGGTATAAATTTGTACTGGGACTCTAAGCATATGATAGCTTGTTGAAATGAAAATTTGTATAAGTAAAGACTGTAGGTTTGGACATTGTATGTTAGTCAATAAGAGACAAGTTCAAATGTTAGTTTTAAGTAATTTTTAGACAGTAAAATAACAGTTAGTGTTGTGAAATGGTGTGAAAAGATATGTAGGCATGTAGTGAGGGCACATGTGCAAGAGTATGTAATTATTTTCCAAGTTAATAATTAAAGAAACATGTTAAATTAAATAACTTTTGTTAAAATGGAAATTTTGAGATGAGACTTGTACCAGAATACGCCTAATAAAAAGACCTATATTTGTTAGTAATTTAAAGACCTGGATATATGAGTTTCTTAACAAAGAAAGTCTTATGACCCTTTAGGTAAGTCGTAAAATCATACTGGTTTTTTTTGACAAGCCACAAATTGCTTTTGAACAGTTTAATACAAGAATAATTTTACCTTGGCTTCATATACAGAGAAGTTTATGAATTAGCCATAAAGAGTCAAAAGAACTTATAAAAAAAAGATTTGATGTTTTAGATTATAATAGAGAAAATTATTTTAATTTGTAGTGACTTCAACAGAGACAGAATAATTAGTTTGTTTTTTCATTAACTGTATTAAATCAAAAGAGTACAATTTTATCGATTGATGATTAATAAATCCGATATCATTCTAATACACGATTTACCAAGTACTTATTCTATGTGACACCTGTACATCGCAATATACCAGTATGTATTGTGATTGGTATTATTAAAACTATTTGTAATTACAATATGCAGGTTATGTTACTCATGTACATTTACATTCTCCACTATTTATGTATAACTTATGTATATGTTGATGCCATTATTTATAGAATATACTAGAATGTTCTGTATCAATGTAGAATGTATTTGTGAATGGAGGTAACTTATTTTACAATGTTCTAGTTAACAGGTCTTGAAAAACCTAGACTAATCTAGTAAATGAGTAGCATGCGGTGAATGACATGATTACCAATATATCTAGAACTGTGAACGACACTGTTAATCAATCTTTATTGATATTTTGGCTAAGTGAGTTACAGAATTAGTACATGTATTTGATACATTTGTGGATCAATATTATATTATATTTGTGTGTTATCTTTTTGTTTGTATAAATTATGGTTGTGTCAATAATCGATATCACAGTTGTAAATTGAAATTTGTATTTTTTGTGTGTACATATCTTTATTTTTTATAACAATAAATAAACAAGGTGTGGACAGTGACATGAGTGTTTCTATTTCGATCACTGCCTAGAAGACGACAAAGTATAAATTGTAGAGAAGAGCTACCTATAGTACACCCAACTGGGCCACTTCATTTTCTAGAGGGAATGAAGTTTCAAAAGATAGAGAGATTGAGAGAGAGCGAGAGAGAGAGAGAGAGAGAGAGAGAGGGGGGAAGCATTTAAAAATTATTTTCTTAAATGTTTACATGTGTGTATTTAATTTTACATGTACAATTAAATTACCCTGAGGGCCATGGACAATAATTTTTTTTGTTGATGGCACATTGGCTGTGAGAAGAATTGATGCATCACATTGTTCTTTTCGCAGAATCTGTTTTAAGTCTTTAAACATTATCCCATGCACACTGTGCACAACCTATAACAAATGATAATAAAAGTGATAATTGGCACTTTTTAAAAATTTGGTTGCACACGAAATTCTGTTATTTCTAATTTTAAATAATACGGTAATAATTATACAATACTATTTATACTGTAAATTAATACTACAATGATTCACCTGACTCATGTATATCATTTTAAGCTTTATTGAATATTTTCTGTGACTAATTTTTGAATAACAGCCAATACTAATTATTGTACTCTTTTAAATAATTACACATTGTTGGCCACATCAAATATCTTCTTCAAGAAACGCAAACTTTCTACTATTTTGTGTTCTATTTTCATGCATTTTTCTCATTTATTGTGAAAGTCATAGCACTTCTGGAGAAGTGATTTATTTTTAAAATATTTCCTCCTTATTAGGAGACTGAGAACTAAATCCCCTGTTTTCAAACAATTTAACAACAAAAAATAAATACCAGCATGCATTTTGTAATCTTCTCAATTTTAGAATGTCATTTAAATAGAGGAAATAGTTTAAGGTGTCCATAAAATTTGAAAACTAATGAAATAATTAAATAAATTAAAATAGTAAATTACCATCCACAAGATAGATAAAGCAGCACCAATAAGTTTCTGTCCTTCCTCGTGAGGAGATCGTACATAAAACATTACATACCCTATAATGTAATTGTACAGAGTGAATGCTGCTTGTTGAGGCAACTTTGGAACAAATCTAATAAGATGCCGTAAAATTTTAAACATTAGCTCCTGTTTATCTCGTGTTAGTCTTTCCAGCACATAACGAAGAAAGAGTGCACTGTCTTCAACCAAGCAGTTCCAGATAACCTGCAGAGTGATGAAACAACTAATTATGAGTTTTCAAAGGGATCACTAAAAATATGAATTTACTAACAAAGTAAATTATACATTATGCTATATATGTGTATATATTATAACATCGCCAAATTCAGATCATATATGATGACTATAAGTATGTAAAAAATGCTAAAAAATAATATATTTTAATAAATAAATAATGAAGAGAATAAAAAATATAAAATGTAATTAAGAAAGAAGGAGGAAGAATTATAAACTAAAAGTGATTATTAAAGAAAATCACAGACTAGACTGACAGACAAACGACTTTGACCCAACCCCAGAGATTGGCCAGATAACGAACCAAAATAAAAGTAAACAAGATGAGAAGAGAAGGAGAAGAAAAATGAGAACAAATAGGAAACAAACCAACGATGAAGAAAATAAAATGAAACAAATCGAGAAAACACAGACAAGGAATAGAGAATAGAGAAGGGAGAAATAATATAATCAAATATAATAAAGGAAACCAAACCGGTAAAGAACCAATATAAAAAATAAATGTTAGTATTGATTGAGTGACAATTGTAATTAGTCATTAATAAAACACGATAGCTAAAAATACACTAGCCAAAGAATTAGAAGTACATGTAAGTTAGTAATAGAGAAAGACATGATATTAATAAGTATATATAATATGTGTAGAGAAAGAGAAAGGTATTGAAATAGTGAGAAGTAAACAGAATTTAACATAGTGAAAGTAAATTTACCCTAAAGTGAAATGATAGAAAAAGAAACACTAAGTAAATTATAATAAACACAAGATAATTTCAAAGTGCAGGTGAAGAGTAAATAGAAATATTGTCAATGATAGAAATAGTAAAAATAGTGAAAGCTAAGATAACCACTTAGTAAAAATAACAAAGAAACACTAAATAAATTGTAATAAACACAAGATAATTTAAAAGTGCAGGTGAAGTGTAGATAAAAATATTGTCAACGATAGCAATAGGGAAAATAGTGAAAGCTAAGATAAACACTTAGTAAAAATAACAAACACTAAAGGTTTAATAGTGAACAATAACATTTAAGAAAGTTGTTAAGAATAATATTTAAAATAAACCATTAATTAAGTAATAATGAACACTGAAGAGTGATATTAACTATAGTGTTTAGAAAAGAATATTATTGTAGAATTTAAAAGTATATAGTAGAATTTAAAGGTGAGAACCACATGACAATGTAATAAGATAGTGTTAACATGGAAAGAAGGCAAAGAGTTTTTATAAAATAAGAAGTTTAAAAACATCAATAAACACCCATGTTATAAGGGATGATTATTGAAGCTAGTTTAATAGAGGTGAGGTTGTTTATCACCCTAAAAATAAATCAGGTAATGAATAGTACACCAATATTAGATATTAAGTGTTAAATGATTCTTTATATAATAATGTAACTTTCTCTTGTGAACTTACTTGACTTTTTCCGTTGAACGTGTTTCTAAGCTGACAAAGGCGAACACGACGCCGAAACGCGTTCAACAGAAAAAGTCAAGTAAGTTCACAAGAGAAAGTTACATTATTATATAAAGTGTAGTGCTGTGAAAAAAGATGATGAACAAACAAGACAACGTTAAATGATTGTTTAAACAAACTTATGAATAGGATATGGCTGGGATAATTATACCAACCATAGACATAAATGTTGTATTTTAGATGATAAAAAAATAGTAATTAATAGCCATATTGTTGACGTTGGCGGAGTAAATAAGTAAGAAAGGAAAACAATGTTTGATTTACAAAACGAGAAAACCAGTTAGTTAATAGTTAGCAATACATGGTGTATAAAATAACAGCAACATACAAATCACATAAAAACCAAACCAAAACACATCAATAGATAATAAACATAGTTATAAGAACAAAATAAAGCTCTAGGCTAAAATGAGATATAATGTATATGAAATAATCAAGAATCAGTAATGGCTACTTAGACTTGAGACATGCCTAACTGTCAAACACCAACAAATACAAATTGTATGAAAATAACCAAGTAATTAACAAATCCAAGGTGACTAATCAACCAAGGATAAATTGTAAATCTTATTAAAAGCCAAATATTAAAATAAGGAGTTAAATAAACAGAGAAATGTAATACGTAAATATTAAATTAATTGTAAACTTATAAAACATGAAATAACCCAATCTTGTGGGATACCAAAATAATCTTATAAAAATATTACAAATAAAATATAATTAAAATAAAATAAAATTGATATTTGGTGTGTTGATATGTATAATTGTAGACGTATCGTTGTTGTATTGTTCTTTATCACTGGATCAGTCTGACTCCTTAAAGCCCCACTGTTAGGCTAGTCAAATTGTAATATAATTTAAAATGTAATAATAAATAAAATATAGAAATATTGATGATAAGAATATGTTATAACTAGGTGTGTTTGATTGATAACTAACAAATACATCAAACTTTAAAAATTTTGCAAATATTTTTTCTTGTTCTTGTATCGAATTTGATTGAATGATTTAATTTAATTAATTAATAATTAATTAATTAGTTGAATTTGTAATTTCCTTCTATATCTATTCTCTCAATGTGAATTATGTTTTTGCTTAATAAAAAATAATAATAACATTAATGGTAGAAATAAAAACAATGCTGGTAACTGAATAATGATTTACGTTTATTCATTCAAAATTGTGCGCCAGTCAAACTGCGCATGTCCCAGGCACTGGCGAACATTCGCCACAGTCGGCAGTGAGAAAAATCAACAAATATATTTTTTACAAGTTTAAATTTATGGTTCTTTTAACGAGTCGAAATGGTCAGAGGGCAAGGAACAAGATACATTTAACAGGTATTCTTAAACTAAATGTTAATATCTGAAATAGAACAGAATTATTATTACAATTGTCAATTAGAAAGAAATTATTTAAATTTCGAACCAAGTCGAAGAAATGACGTCACTCCTCTCCAGGAAGCACTGGCTGATCGTCTTTATAGGAAATTCAGCAATGGCCGCCGTCTGCTCGATTTTGACTGCTACAATGCTGTTGGAATTGAAGATCTTCTCCCACAGAAATAAAACGATGTTCCCTTTTTCTGCGAAGTGGTGTTGGTCCAAAATATAGTGTTGAATGTCCCCTCGTCGTCTGCGATGTCGAATTCTGGATGGATCTCTTGTGTAGTGTGGTGTTCAACTATGTGTGTTGGTTTTCTGTGAATTCGTTCCAAAAATTGTTCAAAATGGCTGTCGATTTCTGGTGTTGAGTTTTATGGTGTTATACTGTGTTTTTGGAAACTTGTGAAGTGTTAGACATTGATAGATAAGGTTATTTCACTTGTTAGTCATCTCCGTTACACGCCGCATAACCACACTTGGTTTTAATACAAATTATTTGGTTTTCAGTACTCCACTAACACATTTTTCAACTGTTCAGCTTTGCGATTAACAATAGACTAATAGACGCAACATCGTCGTTTTAGGGCAATTTGTGGTATGTCTTTTTCCTCTTCATATTGTTTAATTATAAAATATCTGTCTAAGACTTGTTTCACTATCTAACTATACATAACAAGTTTTCTTATTTTTTACTGTATTTCAAATATTTCTTAATTTTACATGAATCTAACTATTCAGTAATATTGATTATTTAATTTTACATCTTTTGATATATAGCTGGGTTTGTTTCAAACTCATTTAAGCCCAAAAATTACAATTTTACCTAATGATTGTATGCCCCATATTTTGTACAAATTCAGTGTTTTAAAGGTTTTTATTTGTTTTTTCGGTATAATATTTCCCTGGAATACACCTAATAACTCCGTAATTACTTTGTTGTTAATAATTTGGTTATTAAAACATTTCAATATTGATTAATTTGCTGTTTAGTCTGATTTGATTACTATCAAGCCTATTTTTGACTGTTTCCAAAAGAAGTTAATTTTCTTTCTTTTGTCATTCTATTTGCTATTAACTGTATCTGTATTAATTATATTTTCAATTTCTGTATTGTATGTATTGAATTCTATTCCTATTACATAGATTAATTCTTTGATAGATAATTTTTTGTTTATAGGCCATTCTGTGTTTACAAAAATGGTGTCTTGGCTGGTCTGTTTGTACAATTATACATGGTTTACTGATTTGAATAAAATTATTACATTTTTATGCCCTACTTGCCTCTCTGACTTACACAATGGAAAATTAAATGACATGATTTTAAATACAATAGAATATCTTGTATCTACTAAACTTTCTTTATACTAATAACATCATTGAACCATAACATGAACATCTTATGCCTAATTTTAACAAAAACATCTTATTATCAACTATTTTCCATATATCACCTAATTTTAACAAAAACATCTTATTCCTATTATTTTTTACTGTATCATCAAATGATAACAAAATAGCTTATCCTAGACATAATTTAATTTAAAAAAAAATAAAAAAACTCCTATTACTAGTAACACTGTCAGTCACTAACTGTCTTGTGTATTTATGATTCTTTTGAAAACACTTTAACTGTGATTAAAAAACATCGTGTATCTATTTACACCTTACATCTAAAATATTATCTAATTAATAATAAATAACAAACATCTTAATATTAGTCATACCTTCAGTTATGAACTGTCCTTTGGTATTTTTGTCCTTCTCACCATTTACTTAGCTATAATTAAAGAAAACATTTTATATGTAATAGTTTTTCTTATATCTAATTTAAAAACTCTTATTACTGGTAATGTTGTCAGTCCTTAGACTGTCTTTCATTCCAATGGTTTTATTATTATTATTCTACACTCATGGTAGTCTTTTTATAATACTTAAACTTCATTGAAGATTTTTTCATAGATTTTTTAACTATGTTTCTCACTATACACTCTGTAGTTTCTTAATTTTGTTATCTCACTTCACTTTATTGGATTCTACACTCTGGTAGTCTTTTTAGTGAGTTCTACACTATGGTAGTCTCTTTTGACATATTTTTTAACATATTACACTTACAACTAATATACAATTTGTGTTTTATAGTATTGTATCTTGTAACTTGTTTGGGGTTTACTTTTTGGGGTTAACTAATCGGTTTCAATTTTGTCTCATGGTATTTATTATATGACTAACATTTTGTTTTGGCATATCTCTTCCTGTTTCTGGTCTCTTTGTTGGAATCTTGATATGTTTTGTCCCTTCTTCAAATATCACATTAGTAGTTTCCTTATTAAAATGGTTTCATGACAGATTATTTCCTTTTTTATGGTCCTTCCCTTTTTGTACTGCTTCCCCAATCTACTGGGTATACTGCTGGTTTAACTGGTTTTTACATAGTAGGTTATTTTAATTAATGGTTTTCTGTATTATTTTCCATTTTTATTCACATTTTATAGACTTAATTATACAGTTTCTAGTGTAATCCTTAAACAATTTATTCTTCTCACTCACTATGGAACTTTTTCTTTTATTTATGTAACATTAATTCAAATGTTTAGTGTGATAATTTTGTTATGTTACATATGCTCTCCTGTAAAAGTGATTAGTTCAGATCATACTCTGTATGGATGAAATAATTACTACTAATTCTTTTGTATTTACATTTTCTCCGTGATTACATGTTTTCACTTTATATACCTTCTTTTTCCACCATTGCTTCCTCTCAGCTGATGTGTATCTCCTTCATTAGTTTTTTTTTTTTTTTCATTGATAAGTGGTCTTCAATCTTGTGTATAACATTATCATTTTATATTCCTTCTTATTTGGTGCTTCCTCACCAGTATGTTTACTCCCTAACATTCCCTAACAAATTAATTGGAACAGTTCAGAGTGGCACTTTTGGCTTCAATCCCTGCTGTCCAATACTTCAATTGAGTCCAGAGGTATTATCATCTCTGCTCAACACATAAGACTGATGGCATTTTCTACATCCAGTCATAAAAATAAATAAACAGTAAAAGTAGTCATTTTTGACTAAAATAAACATCTTTAGATTCTTCACTTCATAATACGTTATATTAATTAATACTTTTATACACTTGACTCTTCTTCTCTCTTAAAGCTTATTCCATATTAGGTGGTTTAGGTATGTGGTATCATATACATTTCATCATGTTTACATAGTAAGTAGTATTTATATTTACTCTTTCTACCATCTGGTATCCATTGAGTTACTTTTATTGCTCATGGTATAACATGAATTAATTCCTTATCACTTTCACTATAACAGTGGTTGTTGTAACAGCATTATCATTATTAGTATCAGGTTTTTTTTTTTTTTTTTTTTTTTTTTTTTTTTTTTTTTTTGGTCTCACTATTTGGTCTTTAGTGAGCTGGTCCTTCTTCATTGTTCCATTTTTATTAAATTATTTTCTGTGTGAGTTTGGTTAATTTGTTCGATTAAGTCATATGACATTCTGGTTTCCTTTCTCCTTTAGAATTTTGTATCTCTTTCTTACAAAATCTTTTTTCATATTTCAGAGTTATTTCTCATCATTTGTATGAGTAATGATGTGAGTTTAATGTTTTTTAATTTTAGACATTTTTATTCAACTACATTCTTTCTTATTCATAGTTGTTTTTCAAATATTTTGGTATAAGTTGTACTTATTATTGTTTTGAATTTTGAAATTATTATTCCTCAAAATTCTTTTTTCATTCATAATAGTCTTTGAATGTTTGTGTAAGTGGTACTTACTAATTATTTTGAATTTGGACAATTATTATCTCCCTCCAAATTCTTTTTACTTGCATAATAGTCTTTGAATATTTGTGTAGCTTGTACCTACTATTGCTTTTGAATTTTGAAGCTTATTATGTTCAATATTCTTTTTATTTATTCACAATAATCCTTCAAATGTTTTGTTGTAAGTTGTACTTACTCATTTTTGAATTTTGTAATTATATTCTTATCAAAATTCTTATTTTGTTCACAATATTCTTTCTGATATTTGGTGTAAGTTGTACTTACTAATTTTTGGAATTTGGTAATTTTATTTTTATCAAAATTCTTATTTTTCTCGTTCATGAGAGTCTTTGAATATTTGTGTAAGTTGTACTTATGGACTTTTTGAATTTTGTAATGTATTATTTCTCAAAAAATTTTTTTTTTTTTTGTTCACAATATTCTTTCTGATATTTGGTGTAAGTTGTGCTTACTGATTTTTGGAATTTTGTAGTTATTGTTCTTATCAAAATTCTTATTTCATTCACTATATTCTTTCTGATATTTGGTGTAAGTTGTACTTACTAACTTTTTGAATTTTGTAATTATTTTTATTTCTCAAAATTCTTATTTCGTTCACAATATTCTTTCAGATATTTGGTGTAAGTTGTTCTTACTAATTTTTTGAATTTTGTAATTATATTCTTATCAAAATTCTTATTTTGTTCACAATATTCTTTCAGATATTTGGTGTAAGTTGTTCTTACTAATTTTTGAATTTTGTAATTTTTTATTCTTCCATCAAAATTCTTATTTTTCTCGTTCATGAGAGTCTTTGAATATTTGTGTAAGTTGTACTTACGGACTTTTTGAATTTTGTAATTATTGTTTTTCAAAATTCACAATTTCTTCATAATAGTTTTAACTCACAACTATGAGTCCTCCAAATATTTTTTAATGGATAACTGATTATAGGTTCCTTTTACTTTATTCGAAATGATATCCTTTAGTACATATGTATTATTATTATTGTTTTTAATAATCAGGTATGGGCCGGTATACAGCAGTAATAACTTTTTGGTAATGCCTTCCAAAGTACTGGGTAATTCCCTGTTTTTTAGCAGTACCTTTTCTCCGACTTCATAGCTTATTATTTTCTTAACAGCCTTTTGATATTTGTTCTTGCGCCTTTCCTGGTCTTCAGCCAATTTATTGTAGAATCTGATTCGATTGAATTTGTATTCTTGACTCCTGGGGAACTCTATTATGTCTTGTATTTCTCTCGGAGGTGGTCTTTCATACATTGCCGTGTATGGCGTGGTACCAATAGCGGTGTGATACGACAAATTAAGGAATTCTTCAGTCGCTAATAAATATTCTTGCCACTTCTTTTGTTGATTATAGCAATAAGTCCGTAATATTCTTCCGACCTCTCGCAGTACCCTCTCCGCTGGATTGCTGCTGGGGTGGTAGACAGACGTCTTGTATGTCTTAATGCCCAATGTATTCAGAGTGTTTCTCCACCGCCAACCCTTAAATTGCGTTCCATGGTCGGTGATTATGGATGTCGGGCTTCCTACCTCTGGAATGTAATGATTTGTTATTATTCCTAGAGTCTTCAGGGTGGTGGCTCTGTTCACAGGGTATAGTTTTGTAAATTTTGTAAAATGATCCATCATAATAACAATATATTTGTATCGATGGCGTCCGCCACTGCGGGGAAATGGACCACATATGTCCAGAAAGACCTTTTCCAGTTTGGCTTGTGAGGTAATTGGTATCATCATACCTTCCTTTCTCTCATTGTTGGTTTTCACCAATTGACATATCATACAGGTTTTAAGGTAGTTTCTCGTTTTTCTATTGATACTTTTTATGTGACAATTCTCTTCTATTGCCTTGATCACCTTCATGGCTCCCATGTGACCGTATCGTAGGTGATAGTCCAGGATGATATCCTTTTCGATTGTAGTAGGGATCATGACCTTCCATATTTCTTCATCAAGGGATGTCTTGATGAATAAAATCCCATTATGTATACAATAAAATTTGTTTATTGTGTCATCTTGGTTGGAGAGACGAAGTTTAATAGAGTTTAACTTCGGATCGGACTGCTGGTGTTTGCTGATGTCCTGCACTATCTTCTCTAAATCAGATCTGTCCTTAATAATGTTATAGATTTTCAAAATGCTCTCCTTTTCGCCTTCGAATGTTTGTTCTTCCAGATTCACTCTTGACAATACGTCGGCTACTACATTTTTACTTCCAGGAACATACTCCCACTGTATATCGTATTCCTGCAGGGCGAGTACCCATCTGGTCAATCTACCATGGCTTAATTTGCATCTTCTTAGAAATGATATTGACTTGTGATCTGTTCGGACGGTCACTGGATATCCGAGGATATACGTCCGAAACTTCCCGCAGGCAAAGACTACACTTAGCAGTTCTTTTTCCGTCACATTATAGTTCTTCTCACACTGGTTAAGGGTTCTGCTAGCAAAGCTCACTACTAGATGGTTTCCACCTTCATCTTCTTGGTACAGTGTTGATCCCAAGCTAATGTTACTAGCGTCACAGTTTAGAAAGAAGGGTCGGTTAAAATCTAGATGGTTGAGCATTACTGCATCTAAAAATTTCTCTTTAATTGATTTGAAGGTTTCGTCTTGTTCTTGACCCCATAGCCATTTATTCTTGGACGATAACTGGTACTGAAACTGGGCTGTTAGTTCGGAATAATTATTCTGGAACTTCCTATAATAGTTACATAGGCCCAAAAATGATTGTAGTTGCCTTCTGTTTTTTGGTGTAGGGAATCGTTGTATGGCGTCTACCTTTTCTGTTGATGGTGTTATTCCTTGACTGTTTAGCTGGAAACCCAGGAATTGAACTTCTTTAGCTATAAGCTTGGACTTGTCCAGTTTAAGGGTGATATTATTTTCAGCGAGCTTCTTCAAAACATACTCCACACGATAACAGTGTTCCTCCCAGTTGGTTGATGTTATTAGGAGATCATCAACATAGACAGTCGTGAATTGGAGCGCTTCTGGTCCTAGTATATGATCCATACAGGCGACAAAAACAGCTACTGAATTCACCAACCCGAAGGGCAACCTCTTAAACTGATAATTGCGCCCTTCGAAGATGAACGCCATATATTGCCGGCTTGCTGGGTGCAACTCCACTTGCCAATAGCCGCATACCGTATCCCAGGTGGTAATGAATCGTGTTCCATGGAACCTCTTCAGAATTTCATCAATTTCGCCAGGTGAGGTACGATCGTTTATTATCATCTTATTTATCTCACGAGCGTCAAGGCAAAGTCTTACCTTCCCATTTTTCTTTTGTATGGCCACAATTGGGCTAGTGTATGGCGATTGACTGCTCTCGATGATATCTCTACGGATCATATTCTGGATCTCTGTGCGTACGGCTTCTTTCAAGGATTGTGCTATTGGGTACGACTTTCGGTTAAATTCTACCGGTTCTCTGAATCGTATGGAACATTGGTAGTTCCGGAACTTTCCAGGTTCGTCAGAAAATACAGCTCGATATTTCTCATATATTTCTACCAATTGATTCAGCTGGTTTTCCGTTAATTGCTCGTTAGTATTGTGGCACTGGAAGTTACGTATCTCTTGAATCTTTTGTTGCCATAGGTCTTCCTCCGAATCTTGATGTACTGGCTTGTTGTTTGTTGAGTGGTTGGACAAGTAATTCACCTTATTTTGGTGGTCGAGAAGTTGTCTGGAGTCTAAGGTCTTGTTATCAGTTAAATTGGCTATCCAGGTTGAACCTTCAGCAAAGAGTGATACCTTTCCTCGGCACAAGTCGATAATTGCTGAGTTTCGGCGCAATATGTCACATCCTATCATGATGTTGAAAGGTAATCCGGCTGCAACAAGAAATATCATGTCCACACTAATGCCCTGACTTTTGACATTGAGGGATACCTGCTTTCTTATGGTCTTGTTCTGTCAGCCGGTTGCTCCTACAAGTACAATATTATTAATAGGTAGTACCAGTAAGTTTTTGTGGCATTCCTGCTGTATCCGGTCCAACTCATTTCAATTTATTATGGAGACATTGGCTCCAGTGTCTATCATTATAGGAACAGAAATACCTTCAATTTCTGCGATTATGTATATTATTTCATTATCATTATTGTTAATATTAAGCTCACTTTCTTCTAATAGGTCCCTACGGATATCCTTTAAATAATTGCTGTATATTATGGTAAAATTTTTTCTGTTTTTCTTCAAATTCATACCTACTTGGTTAAACCCAGCAGATTGGAGCAGTAAAGGGTTATTGGATTTTATTACTGCCTCCGTTCGTTTAAATGTTCCGCTTCATTACGGATTAGGCCGTTGGAAGCGTCAGCTTGATGTCCTGAGGCTGTTTCGTTTGGTTCTGCTCGATCGTCTGGTTGGGCTTCTGTTACAGGTAGTCTTCGCTGATTATCCAAGCTGGAATTACGTCTGGGCTCGTACTCTCTGTACCTATTACTTCCCTGACTTCCTTGGAAGGTCTCGTACTCGTAGTATCGGCTCCTTCGTTGAGGCTGGTACCTCCTGTGTCCACTGCCTTCTGCTCGGATGTAGTTAACATTAGGTCGATATGCCCTGTAATTGTGGTTATTACCTCCATTTGGGTAATTTCGGTTATAATTACCATGATAATTATTATTATTAGAAAGGTTGGGGTTCCTCTGACCATTTGGAACATAGTTACTATTATGATTATAATAACCGTTGTTATTTTGTGGACGGCTATTATTATTATGATTATTATTGTTGTGGTTGTTGTTATTATTATTTATTCGAGGAATATTACTATTATTATTATTATTGTTGTTAAAACGGGGCAAATTATTGTTATTTCTGGGGTTATAATTGTATTCGGCATTATTCCGATTTGCGGAATTATAATTATTATTATTACCCACATTCTGCCGATTATTATTATTATTATTCAAATTATTGTTGTTATTCCTTGGTTCCTGCTTTTCATATCTCCTGCGACTTTGACGGTAATAGTCTTCGTGCTCGTACATTTCTAAAAGCTCGGTCATGGCTTGCACCGTCTTTATTTGACTGTTTCGTCTGGCTCTGATAATATCCTCCTCATAGTGGTATGAGAGTTTGCTGACCAGGCATTCTTCCGGTATTCGGGGCTCTAGATGTTTGGCCACGCACACCTTTCCCAAAAAGTACGCCGTTAAAGTTTGGTTTCCATACGGGTTGTACTTCCCATGACATATCCCGTCTCTGGCGATATTTTGCGTTGATTCAGACCAATATTTGGCTTTGAATTGTTGATAGTCGGTCACCTCGTCTCTTATCGCCATCCACCAAATTGTCTGCTATTTCCTTGAACGATTCGTCAAGCACCTCTTTATTCTCCCTCCAGCGATTACCTCTGTGTTTGGCAAAGTATTCCTCGATTCTTGCTAGGAATTCCATGGGTTTATTTTTATAAAACCTGAAGTTAATCCCTTCACGATTCTCACTGTTGGGACAACTGGTAATGGTTGTCGGTCGACTATGGAATAGGTCTATATCTGTCTGGTTCTGTCGCACCTGACTGTTGATACTGGTCACAGCAGCTTCAATGCCGTCGCATTTTTCTGTGAATCGGTCCTGCACTCGCTCCCAGTCTTCCCGTGTTTCCTTTAGTTTTTCCTCCAACGTCTTCCTAGTCGTTTCTTCAATGGTGTTATCCTTCGTATTTATTTCTGTCCTGATACTCCGTACTTCTTGTTCGGTTTGACTCCATTTTTCGTCAGCTCTGGTAACCCTTTGTTCGATTACCGTTATTTCCTCTTCTACTTTCTTGCTGATTGTCTCATTGTTTTCAGCTATCTTCTGGCTCAATTCTTCCTTCAATATTTCCATCCTTCCGTCTAACCGGTTCATGTTTTCTTGGTTCGTCTCCTTCAATTCTTCTCTCAATTGCTGACTATTACTTTCCATTTTCTGATTTGTTTCTTCCATCCTCTTGTTAGTTTCTTCCAGTTTTTGGCTTATCTGGGTTAATTCCTCTTTCGACTGTTTATTGTCAGTCTTTATTTCCTCCATTTTCTCCTCAATTTTCTGAATATTTTCTTCCATCTTCTCTTCTATCTTCTTGCTAGTATCTCCAATTTTATTGCCCAACTCTTCCTTCAATCGTTGGTTATCATTCTTCATTTCCTCCTCCATCTTCCTACTATTCTCCTCCATCTTCTTACTATTCTCCTCCATCTTCTCCTCCATCTTCTTACTATTCTCCTCCATCTTCTTGCTGCTTTCTCTTAATTCCTCCTTCAATCGTTGGTTATCGTTCTTCATTTCCTTACTATTTTCTTCGATTTTCTTGTTGGTATCTCCGATTTTATTACCCAACTCTTCTTTTGTCGTTTTAAATTCTCTGAGTAACATCTCCATCATTCTATCCAATTTTGTATCTTCCTTTGTAGTGGATTTCTCCGGCTGTTCCTCCGGTGGTGCAGGTTTGTTTGGTTCTGCTGGCGGTAACATCGACTCCACATCTTCCACTGGTGTCGCCTCGTTATCTTCCATGTCTATCTCCTGCTCGGCCTCCATAGCCCTTTTCCTTGATGTAGCTCTCCTGTGCATCTCGCTCCCTCTTCCGACCTGTTGACCGTTGCCAAGCTAAAAATAGGAAATTGGACAATCGTCCTTATTTTATAACACTATTACCTCCTATTTAAAGCCCCTTAAGTTGGACGCCAATTTGTAATATAAAAATATTACAAATAAAATATAATTAAAATAAAATAAAATTGATATTTGGTGTGTTGATATGTATAATTGTAGACGTATCGTTGTTGTATTGTTCTTTATCACTGGATCAGTCTGACTCCTTAAAGCCCCACTGTTAGGCTAGTCAAATTGTAATATAATTTAAAATGTAATAATAAATAAAATATAGAAATATTGATGATAAGAATATGTTATAACTAGGTGTGTTTGATTGATAACTAACAAATACATCAAACTTTAAAAATTTTGCAAATATTTTTTCTTGTTCTTGTATCGAATTTGATTGAATGATTTAATTTAATTAATTAATAATTAATTAATTAGTTGAATTTGTAATTTCCTTCTATATCTATTCTCTCAATGTGAATTATGTTTTTGCTTAATAAAAAATAATAATAACATTAATGGTAGAAATAAAAACAATGCTGGTAACTGAATAATGATTTACGTTTATTCATTCAAAATTGTGCGCCAGTCAAACTGCGCATGTCCCAGGCACTGGCGAATATTCGCCACAGTCGGCAGTGAGAAAAATCAACAAATATATTTTTTACAAGTTTAAATTTATGGTTCTTTTAACGAGTCGAAATGGTCAGAGGGCAAGGAACAAGATACATTTAACAGGTATTCTTAAACTAAATGTTAATATCTGAAATAGAACAGAATTATTATTACAATTGTCAATTAGAAAGAAATTATTTAAATTTCGAACCAAGTCGAAGAAATGACGTCACTCCTCTCCAGGAAGCACTGGCTGATCGTCTTTATAGGAAATTCAGCAATGGCCGCCGTCTGCTCGATTTTGACTGCTACAATGCTGTTGGAATTGAAGATCTTCTCCCACAGAAATAAAACGATGTTCCCTTTTTCTGCGAAGTGGTGTTGGTCCAAAATATAGTGTTGAATGTCCCCTCGTCGTCTGCGATGTCGAATTCTGAATGGATCTCTTGTGTAGTGTGGTGTTCAACTATGTGTGTTGGTTTTCTGTGAATTCGTTCCAAAAATTGTTCAAAATGGCTGTCGATTTCTGGTGTTGAGTTTTATGGTGTTATACTGTGTTTTTGGAAACTTGTGAAGTGTTAGACATTGATAGATAAGGTTATTTCACTTGTTAGTCATCTCCGTTACACGCCGCATAACCACACTTGGTTTTAATACAAATTATTTGGTTTTCAGTACTCCACTAACACATTTTTCAACTGTTCAGCTTTGCGATTAACAATAGACTAATAGACGCAACGTCGTCGTTTTAGGGCAATTTGTGGTATGTCTTTTTCCTCTTCATATTGTTTAATTATAAAATATCTGTCTAAGACTTGTTTCACTATCTAACTATACATAACAAGTTTTCTTATTTTTTACTGTATTTCAAATATTTCTTAATTTTACATGAATCTAACTATTCAGTAATATTGATTATTTAATTTTACATCTTTTGATATATAGCTGGGTTTGTTTCAAACTCATTTAAGCCCAAAAATTACAATTTTACCTAATGATTGTATGCCCCATATTTTGTACAAATTCAGTGTTTTAAAGGTTTTTATTTGTTTTTTCGGTATAATATTTCCCTGGAATACACCTAATAACTCCGTAATTACTTTGTTGTTAATAATTTGGTTATTAAAACATTTCAATATTGATTAATTTGCTGTTTAGTCTGATTTGATTACTATCAAGCCTATTTTTGACTGTTTCCAAAAGAAGTTAATTTTCTTTCTTTTGTCATTCTATTTGCTATTAACTGTATCTGTATTAATTATATTTTCAATTTCTGTATTGTATGTATTGAATTCTATTCCTATTACATAGATTAATTCTTTGATAGATAATTTTTTGTTTATAGGCCATTCTGTGTTTACAAAAATGGTGTCTTGGCTGGTCTGTTTGTACAATTATACATGGTTTACTGATTTGAATAAAATTATTACATTTTTATGCCCTACTTGCCTCTCTGACTTACACAATGGAAAATTAAATGACATGATTTTAAATACAACAGAATATCTTGTATCTACTAAACTTTCTTTATACTAATAACATCATTGAACCATAACATGAACATCTTATGCCTAATTTTAACAAAAACATCTTATTATCAACTATTTTCCATATATCACCTAATTTTAACAAAAACATCTTATTCCTATTATTTTTTACTGTATCATCAAATGATAACAAAATAGCTTATCCTAGACATAATTTAATTAAAAAAAAAATAAAAAAACTCCTATTACTAGTAACACTGTCAGTCACTAACTGTCTTGTGTATTTATGATTCTTTTGAAAACACTTTAACTGTGATTAAAAAACATCGTGTATCTATTTACACCTTACATCTAAAATATTATCTAATTAATAATAAATAACAAACATCTTAATATTAGTCATACCTTCAGTTATGAACTGTCCTTTGGTATTTTTGTCCTTCTCACCATTTACTTAGCTATAATTAAAGAAAACATTTTATATGTAATAGTTTTTCTTATATCTAATTTAAAAACTCTTATTACTGGTAATGTTGTCAGTCCTTAGACTGTCTTTCATTCCAATGGTTTTATTATTATTATTCTACACTCATGGTA
Organism: Magicicada septendecula; assembly: GCA_034769895.1. NCBI lineage: Eukaryota > Metazoa > Arthropoda > Insecta > Hemiptera > Cicadidae > Magicicada > Magicicada septendecula. Next base: position 265,962,372 of record CM068368.1, on the reverse strand, counting down.
GTCTTTTTATAATACTTAAACTTCATTGAAGATTTTTTCATAGATTTTTTAACTATGTTTCTCACTATACACTCTGTAGTTTCTTAATTTTGTTATCTCACTTCACTTTATTGGATTCTACACTCTGGTAGTCTTTTTAGTGAGTTCTACACTATGGTAGTCTCTTTTGACATATTTTTTAACATATTACACTTACAACTAATATACAATTTGTGTTTTATAGTATTGTATCTTGTAACTTGTTTGGGGTTTACCTATATCGGTTTCAATTTTGTCTCATGGTATTTATTATATGCCTAACATTTTGTTTTGGCATATCTCTTCCTGTTTCTGGTCTCTTTGTTGGAATCTTGATATGTTTTGTCCCTTCTTCAAATATCACATTAGTAGTTTCCTTATTAAAATGGTTTCATGACAGATTATTTCCTTTTTTATGGTCCTTCCCTTTTTGTACTGCTTCCCCAATCTACTGGGTATACTGCTGGTTTAACTGGTTTTTACATAGTAGGTTATTTTAATTAATGGTTTTCTGTATTATTTTCCATTTTTATTCACATTTTATAGACTTAATTATACAGTTTCTAGTGTAATCCTTAAACAATTTATTCTTCTCACTCACTATGGAACTTTTTCTTTTATTTATGTAACATTAATTCAAATGTTTAGTGTGATAATTTTGTTATGTTACACTTTGGAAGAAAATACAAAGAACAGTGCTAATAATTAATACTTAGGGAGGAAGATAATGGAATGAAGAAAGTCAGAAGATATATGAGGATTTTGAAAAGAATTCAAATTTTGATAACAATGGATTTATATCAAGCTAGGCCAATCAGAATTCTTTGGTAACCATAGAAACCGCCGTTGAAGACGGAATTACCGTTGAATATCATTACTCGTAAAGCATCACTCTAACAGAACAGAAGCCACAATTTTGAACAACCAATTTTTTATTTAAAATGTTATAAAAGTTAAACAAATTGTCAAAATTGAACGAGAAGGAGGCTGACTATGACTGAACTCAATTAACTGACGGCGAAGACCTTTTAATGCAAAACGAAGTGAATAAATTCATCCAAGTAAATTGAAAAAGATGCCAGAAGCCCGAATAATTGAAAATTGAACACTATTGCAGCTACAGTCCTTTGTTCCAGACTAACTGACTAACCCCAGGCTACAAAGTTGTTAAGTATCCTATAAATTATCCAAACTTCTGAAATAATGCACTTTAAATATTTCTCACTATATTATGAAATATCACTAAACTGATTTTATTCTCTTTCAAAGATTAAATAAAAATACTAAGACACTGAAAATTTGTCAAATTATAAAGTTAACCTAGTGTTAGTTTACGAACCTTTAAAACACTTTTACTACACTCCATCAAACCAATTATAGCTACACATCATAATATTTAAGTAGAAACATTGTAAGGTTGTGTATTTTTATTATTGTAATTGCATCTAATCCTTTTATCGTGATCAAAATAATCCAAACGATTGAACGCAAATATTTTTTTTTACCACTCCGGTAGAACGCCATTACATTGTATTTGTTACGTTCAAAACCGATTTGTTAAACCCAGAGAGAGATTGTCTCATAGATAAATAACCGGTGCAAAATAATATATCAAACCAAATCTAACTTGTGTCAAAGAAAAAGTAATAACCCTTCATTAATAAATCAATACTGTGTATAACAAATGTGTTTTATTTTCAGTAGGAAAGTTTATTATTAATATTGTACAGTATAGCGGACGTCTATGAATTGGCGACTAGCGCTCAAGCAGTGAATACAGCAAACTGCTGGCTTGATTGAAAAAGTCGACAAGCGGTGGGACAAATTGAATTCTCCACACCACCTGAGCGGAACCGCTGATAATAATAAATTTTTTAATTGTTTTAAATAAACAATTTGGCGCCACCCGGGATTTATAAACTCCTAGGAACCTCAGGTAAGGCTACGATACCTGGTTATTCGTACGTTTGCGACGGAGTCAAGCAACGTAAGTTACGTTACCGAGCGAGGACGAATTGGTAAGACACATTACACAAGGTACACTCTGACACTTCTACATTTTACAGGATTCGTTAAGAACGACGGCATGCATGAGGTACGTTATAAATTGACGCATCCAACGTGTGGCTAAATAACACGGCAGCCACAAGATACGTTATAATATTGCAACAATACAAATTATAAGCTTGATTCATGAAATCCACAGCTTTGAAATTATTCTTTGAAATTATTACAACAGAGTCTATATCTGGAGGTAGGAAAATTTTATTCATTAACACATGTCTTATAGCTTTATAATATAAAATTATTTAATAAAGAATTGTCTTTCAACAAATGAGTCTATTGGCTTGTTTTACATATAAGTTACTTGTGCGTGGAATTCCAACTGTTTGTGTTTCCAGACGTGCTCCGCTTGCTGCTTGTCTGCACATCGACCGACCGAAGATCACAAATGCTGAATATCCATGTCTCGGCATACACACGCACTGCGATATAGGATTGATATTGTTTATAACTTGAATACTCTTAATCTCAGGGATCAAAACTGGGTAAAAATAGATTGTGTATTAGGCTTACACAATTCTGGCCTCTTGAAGGGTTCTCATGGTAGATATTTTGCCCCTAACAGAAATCTTCCACTGTTCATGAAAAAGCACTAGAAATTGATCTATTTAAATATTATTGGAGTTCTATAATGGCAATGGTTACGAAGAACTCGTACCGTGAACCAACTTCTAAGTCTTATGGAAATCGACTTATCTTGTCACAAAAATCTCGTGACAGCAAGTACATCTTTCTATGGCAAGACTTCGGAAAGAACTGAACGTCCGCTGACAGCGACCATCTCAAATAAATTTTATATCTTCTGATTGGTGGAAAATCTAGCAATGTCATAGATTTTCTTAGTGATAGCCAGACATCAGGCTGAAACTCTGTCCGATTCTGCAAAGGCCTGTCTAGATTTAATCTACAAATTTTATTACTTTCTAAGAGATAACAAAAATAAAAGAAGACTGATTTCATAAAAAAAAAAAAAAATTATAGTTGTGGAGAACTGAATATATGGAAAATGTTGCTTATAACCATGAGAATACCCTGTCCAAGTTTCTGAACGAAATGTTAATTTTCAACTAAGTTATTAAATAAAATGTAAATCACACATGCACCCATGCACTTACACACAAATATTTCACATGACATAAAACAGTATAAAATTATGAACATTTTGGACATAACATACTTTTTTAAACATAGATTGGTTCAAAACTTATGACTACTTTAAAAAAAGAAAAGAACAAAATCAATTTTTAACATGTCTATGGCCGTCAGAAAATGTGTTATAGCATTAGTACCCCTATTATATGAACTTCCATCCTGTGTTCTGTTGCAATATATTGCAATGTTACAAGTATTTCAAAAATTCACACAAATACATTACCATGTACTCAACGCAACTACGAAGTGTATTACACCAGCCAGGTCGCAGGATTTTTTTATTCTCGTTGCGTCAAGTATATGTAGTTGCACAATAATTAAATAATTTTCAAAGAGGAGTGAGATGTTGTTGACATGAAATAATTAATTAAAACCGTTTCAAAATAATCATCCTATGATTTATTAATATTAATAGAAAATATGCAAATATTAAAAAATTTCGAATCTTAGATAAATAAAAATATATTTTTTTTATAAGTTTACACAAATAGAATGTAACCTTGTATGCTGTTCATGACATATAAACTGAACAACCCTATAATCTTACTAGCTAAACAGACATGTTAAACAAATTATGTAAACCTTTTTATTTCAGTGTGTCTGACTTTGACTCAAATTTTAAATAATAGCAACTCATTTACAAACCAAAAATAATATTAAAACTCAAGAATAAAACTAATTGTTGCTATAAACCAAATTGAAAATAACATTTACTTCCAACCCATTATTTATTTCTACTGACACACCCAAATTTTAATATACAACAAAAGATTAGTAGTTTTAAATTTTCTTGTTAAATTAAATTATTTTCTTTAACTACTATTTAAATTTAAAACCTAAAGTCTTTACTGTTTATATATATATATATATATATATTGTCACGGAGTGTTTGAGCGACTTGTTAGAGGTTGTCAAAACTGGAAAAACGCATGATTTATACAAAAAAACACGCCAGCTAAAAGCGAGGGGTAGAATCACTCTTCGTTCGGTACTTAAACACACTAGACGTGTATAATTCGCATACAGAAATTTTTAAATTACACAACAGTGCAAATTTAAGTTCTAAGTCGAGAAGTAGTCTGCAGTGTAGATGAATTAACAACATTCAATAACACTAGCTGCGTAAAACAACCGTTAATTAATTAATTAGTTAATTAATTAATCAATCAGCTGTGAAGGACCTATGCTACAGAAGGCTACAGCATCTGTAATTGCCAGGGCATCTTCAACCGCATTGATCAATCCATTCTTCTGTGCAACACCATCAAAAGGAGGACCTCTACAGATTCCTATCTTCGGCCAACGCATCAAACAGTAAGAAATAGATTCATTGATCAATGATATAAGCGCTAAACAAATAATAAAACAATAAACAATTTTAAACAGACACTAAGAAAAGCACACATTGTATTTTAACTATAAGATTAGCTTTAATATAGGATAGGAGTGTTGAATGGAAAGTGGTGTGTAGTATTGGACGTGCAAATTATTGCAGACCTGTTCTTTAGCACTGGTTTGGGAGATAGAAATCTCTTAATCAAACCAGATAAGAGCTATAGGTCGTTTGAGCGTCTTAATCATTACTTTTCACACTCACTCAATAATTATAAGGTTAGGGTAGAATTAAGTCCTACCATTAAAATTTTAAAGTTTAAAATTAATTAAATAAAAGTTAATTAAATAATCAACCAAATCTTAAAGTGTTATTTGTAACGATTCCCCTTGAAAACCACAATCACTGAATGAATCCTGAGAAAGAGTGTCTCCATGCGCTGAGCTAAGCTGAAACCGTGTCATTTGTATCTGGGATTTGTTCTGGCGCCCAGGTAAAGTAATATCACGGGTAAGTAACTTTTTATCTAATGTCACAAATATTAGATAATTGTGTTAGACGAAAGGGAGCGTTGTAATATATATATATATAAATATGTGTGTAATTTTCTTTTTGAGAGTTCTTTTCACAAACAAAAAAAATAATTGTTTTTTCATCACCTACATACTGCTAACGTTACCGTTGTGTGTGTGTGTCCTGAATCCTGAGAATTTGATGATTATGCTGATGCTGTGTTCTCTGTCTCTAAGGGTTGTTGTTTGTAATGGTCCAGAGTTCCTCCATAAGTCTTGGTGTGTGTGGTAAAGATGTCCTGATCGATCGGCAGACCAGCAGCGTGACGTTGTGTGAAGATATCTTGAGTCTCTGAGACCGCCACAAAATTGCCGGTGGTATTTATACTGGACGGCAATCTGACAAGTCCACGACTGTTTTCGACCTGTTAGATATTGTCACTTTGCGCAAAGCATCCTTTAAATTACAAATCACTTTATGGCTCATTTTCGCGATTTCGTAAACATACTCGTAGCACAAGCGATATCATCATTTGCGTAATTTTTTCCTGGTCACTCACATATAACACACTTATTAATTACTGTCTAATTATTCTAGTAATTAACATTAACCCTGGAATGGTATGATGTCATGATTTTCACAAAACGAAACACAATACGAAACGAAACACAAATATGATTGTATAGAACAGGTTTCTGCGTGGACTGTACCGGCCCTCCCAATGTCTTCCCCCACTCAACTCACAAGGTCAGTGCATGTGCAACCGTCGTGCTGGCAATACTTGTTTTTGAGCTATTGACGTCAGTTCGTGAATGTTACGATATCATACCGATGGTGCAACTATTTTACGTAGTGTTGTGTTTCAGTTTTAGTTTTATTCTTATATCAAATTTTCGTTGTTGTTGACTTAGTGTGTTGAAAATTATTGCCATATATTAAGTGCATCTTTTTACTTGGTTTTGTCAAGTTTTACGCTGTTTTTGCTATACTACTGGTTTTTTTAAATGGGTTTGTCACCATCGGAGATTGACAAAATTTTAAATGATGATACAGACGAAGATGAAGGAGCTAGCGGAAGTGAGTCAGAAAATAACATTTTAGCATACTCTGGGAGTGACGACTATAAACCTTCATCCTCAGATGAATCCTCAGATGATGAATTTCGTGAACAATTGAAGAGAATACGTCGTGGTCGTTCAGCAAATGAAAAGGATTCAGTGTACACATCAGGAGTGGTTGGCCCACACAGCGCTATTACACAAGTTCTTCACACCCCTGGTCCCTCTGGTAGTTGTGGGACAAAATCTGTTACAACTCTATCTGCTGAATCAAGACCTGATAGTAGTAATACATATACTACTCTTGCTACTACTACTGGTTCTTCAGGATCTGCAAGCTCGACTCCATAACGAACAACAACAATAATCAAAGGAAAAAACGGTTATTCCTGGACTGAAAATCCTCCAACCATAAGTACAAGAAATGCCCCTAAAAATATTGTAAATATCCGACAACGGCCTAAAGGTAGAGGTAAAGATGTTCTAACCCCTTTGGATGCGTTTCAGTTGTTCTTTACTGACACTATGGTAAACTTAATCGTTACTCATACAAATGAAGAAATAGTGAGAAAACAAGCCAATTACAAAACAATTCAGTTTTCAAACAGTCAAACCTCTCCCACAGAGATAAAGGCACTCTTGGGCATTATGATATTCTCTGCTCTCCACAAGGACAATAGCCTAAATACAGCAATAGTGTTTGATCCTTCTGTAAGTGGTAATGTTTACAGAGCTTGCTTTAGTGAAAAGCGATTCCAATTTTTATTAGATTGTCTTAGATTCGATGACAAAACTACCCGAGCTGAGAGAGTAGCGACAGATCGCTTCACACCTATAAGGGACCTTTGGGAAGCTTTCATGAAATCATGCATAGACAACTACGAGGCTGGCCCATATCTCACCATTGATGAGCAGCTGCTTGCATTTAGAGGCAGATCTGCATTCAAAATGTATATGCCTAAAAAGCCAGCTAAGTATGGTTTAAAAATTGTTATGGTTTGTGATGCTGGTTCTAAGTACATGTTAGTTGCTGAGCCATACTTAGGGAAACAAAACACAACTGTCCAAGGCCCTCTTTCCCAATACTATGTGAAAAAGTTAACGGCTCCATTTCACGGATCGAACCGCAACTTAACAATGGATAACTGGTTCACAACCGTTCCGTTGGCTGATGAATTGCTCAAGGATCCTTATAAGCTGACACTTTTAGGAATGATCCACTTAAACAAACCAGAGATACCTTTGAGTATGAGATCGACAAAGAACAGGGACATTGGTGATTCAAAATACCTTTTCAGCAACACGACAACACTTCTATCGCACAAGGCTAAGAAGAACAAGGTAGTTTGCCTTATTTCCACAATGCACCAAGACAAGGGAGTGAATCAAGATGGCAAACCAGTTATGATTGACCATTACAACCAGACCAAAGGAGGAGTAGATATTCTTGACCAAATGGTTTCAGTCAGATCGTGCTCAAGGAAAACAAAAAGATGGCCACTCTGCATTTTTTATAACTTGATCGACATCGGAGGAGTTAACTCGCTTATCATTTTGAACAGGGTCTTGAGTTCTAGAAAAGAACAAACCATGACAAGAACATCTTTTTTGAATCAGTTGTATCAGCAGTTGGTTTCTCCATGGCTAGAACAGCTTGACAATCAAAAATCTTCCGAGGGAGCTAAGAAGTATGGTCTTCAGTGTTCTTGGCCGAAAAGAAGCAGCAGATCCAGTTCTTCCTAGGGTGGATAAAAAGAGAACAACTTGTAAGATATGCCCAGCTGAAAAGTGAAGAATGACAGTCAACTACTGCAGCAAGTGCGACACTGTATTCTGTGCGGAGCACCGCGGGGAAGTCTGCAAAAACTGCAGCGCCTGAATCAACTGCAGCATCATCAAGACATCACATCATTGCAAGTAAGATTTTTTTTGAGCTAATACCAAAACTTTTTTTATCATTAGCCCTCTGTTTTAACATACAACTCGTTTTTTTAAATAAATATAGTAATTTCAATTTTTTTTAATTTTTCAGACGGACCTAACTGCTAGGTGACGTCGACGACTAAACAATGTTTGATATTTTACCTCAATAAACGTTTCTTTTATATTAAATGTATTTTCACCTCTTAAAAGTATGTAAATTTAAATTATGTTCTATAAGTTTTGATTTTTCATTTCCATCTTACAAAAAATTTTTTTTCTCTCAAGATCGTAAAAAATACGACATCATACCAATTATGTAAGTTTTAAGTATCATACCATTCCAGGGTTAAATTACCTGGCGTCTTTATTATTGCAAATTTCTGCAATACTTTTACATCACTATATTTGTTAAAAATTCCTTAATTTAATGGTGTTTTTATAATTGGGGTAAGTCTTTGTTCACAGGTTTAAAATGTATTAATTAGTTTATTTTTATCCGGTTAAAACCTGATTATAGAGAATTCGTACGCATCACCCCATTGTAGATTCTTGCCTGTTGTAGCTTGCATTCACACACACACACAAACACACAAACGCTGTATTCACTCGCGGGAGCAGGTGTACGCTTTCTGACAATTCTTATCCTGCATAATATTGTTAAAAACTGTTCATCATATATTTTTCTATGCTAAATGTTTACAAACATACCGTCCTGGGCAAATATGCAAATATATGTATTGTTGCAATATATAGGTATATATAAATTAATCAATTTGTCCGAAGTAGACCCACGGGATGGAGATAAAGTTTTCATCAAGAAAATACATAAGTTCCTTTAATAATACAAACATTATTTTTAAAAAAGTGATATTTAAATACTTGATTTTTATAATCTATGAAGTATTTTGGCATGGAACAATGAGCAAACCAAGATATCAAAACCATAAACAGCTTTTCTTGAATCATTTTCACAATTTTTTAACATAAAATCTGGATATACCATGGTTTGAAATCTAATTATACCATTTGTACATATTCTGAGTTACCTCAGATACTCAATTGTGAGAAGCATTCAAATTTACATGATAACTTGGTTTGAGCTTCAAACAAAAGAGACAAATCATAAAGTTAGTAGTCCTGGCTAATATGTGGGAACAAATACTAATCTTGCTCAGTTCTTCAGCATGCATTGTTGTTCATTTTGCAATAATGAGTCATTCAAGTATGGAACATCACGTTATTATTAAATTTCTGTTGAAAGAAAAGGTGAAACCAGCAGAAATGTGTGAAAAACTTAGAAGACAGTTTTGTAATTAAACATTGTCACATTTAAGTATCTATAATGGAGTAAAGATTTCAAAAATGGGCTAAGAATGTATTGAGAATGAACTGCACCTATGATGCCAAAGACACTGACAACAGTAGAGATGGCTAAAAGGATTAGCACACTTGTTCAAGATGACCATCGAATCACAGTGCGGATATTGCTTCTATATTAAATACCGTATCAGTGTTGATAGGTAACTGTATCAGGCAGGTAACTGTATTGCAAATCAACTTTACTGATGGAACTATGCACACATTGCATCCCCCCAATGCAAACACAAACCAAACATAGATTTATGTGCAGGTAGCTTATTTACTATTGGCACAATAGTGAATGTAAGATAAGAAAACGGGCTTTCACAGCCCTTTTTCACTACAGATAAAACCTGGGTACACCATTTTACCCCAGAAACCCAAATAGCATTGATGCAATCTTTCATCTCCAAAACAAAATAAAAAATAAACCCCTCTTTTTCAGCAAGAAAAATTTTGGTTTAAATCTTTTCCAATATGAGAGGCAACATACCCATTAATTTACTAACAGAAAAGCTGACTACAAACACTGAGTATTACTTCAAACAGCTATTTGAAATAAGCATAAAAACACCAGTATTGATGAATGTCCTCATGTTGACACTCATATGATGGCTGAAATTGAAAATTGAAGTTGACCGTTCTCCCCCATCAACCCCATAACCTGGACCTCACAACCTCTGACTTCAATTTGTTTTGAACCTCAAGAGAGTTCTAAGAGGAAAAATGTTTAATTACAATGAAGATGTCATTGAAGCTGTTCAAGTGTTCAAGAGCAGGTGTGTCATCTTCCAGAAGAATTTTTTTTCTCAAGGAATATGCAAGCTACTTGAAATGTGTAGCCAGTGCTTTAAAAAGGAGGAAGACTGTTGAACAATGGCTATATGTAAATTACTACTTTTATATTACTTTCTGAATAAATTATAATTTAAATTTGAAGGCTCCTCGTAGTACAATATTTAAAATAAGTTTAATCATTTTCTATATATTTAAATTTATTTGAATATATTTTGATTAGAATAATTTGGTTAAGAGCTTCTAGAGTAGGATCAAAAATCACTTGCAATCTCTCCCATCCATGTACAGGAACCAATTTTGGGTATAGACCACACGCTCAGAAGGTTTACATGCAAACTGTTTTGATATGATAATGTATTCTAAGAACAGTGATAATATATATCTGTGTATGCCAATCAGCAGACTTGGGAACATTAAAAAAAATTTGTAACTGATTAAAGTTAAAATGTTTTTGTTTTTCTTTTTTTTGTTATATTATTGTTATTGCGCAAACAACTTAGGTTGTTGAAATAAAATCAGACTGAAATAAGTAATTAATGAATTTATACATCACTTTAATTATTCATAGCATTATATTTGTTACTGCAAAAACTTATTCAATTTAACGTAAGCTGTATTTCAAAATGTTTGTCGTTTTCCTAGCCTGTCCCCTAAAATGAGTCCAGCAGCACTGCACAGCCTTTCACAGTGGGTATACTTTACAAATAATACTTCAACAGAGGGATGTCTCTAACTTCTTTTTCTTCATAAAAGTACGGTACCTGACAAGCTCAGCCTCTGCCAGCTGCTCTTCAATCAGATTCCTTCCATAACTACAACCTTCACATTTGATAAATCTATTCAAAAATCTATCAGTTTTACTAGGCTTTTCGAATTTATTTGTAGACAATCTTACCATGTGTGTCAGAAGGTGTATTTAATCTACAAATAAATATTTCATAGTCAGAAATAGTGAATTACCTATCACTGATACTTGAATATATGAACAACAAAATCCAAGAGGTAGAATTTTATATAACGTCATTAGACAAGAATCCCTGTCCTTTCAGTCCACTGGTCAACCAACCTATTGGCCTTCTGATACAAATAAAATACCTGACCTCATTGATTTCTGTTTAATACGAGGCTTGTCTCATAAATACTACAAAGTTGAATCTTGCCTTGATTTGTTCTCTGACCACACTCCAATTATTGCCACTATTAGCAATACTATAATTGAGCCTGAAATTAAAATTTACCACACCATTTAAAATACACCACAAATTAAAATTTACACTGGAAATTGAACAAAACAATAGTATAAATTTTCTAGACCTAACAATTAACAAAACTAACAATACACACACGTACAAAATATACAGGAAACCAACCACAACTGACATGGTTATACACAACACATCAAACCACCCAACACAACATAAACATGCGGCCTTCAACCATATGCTCCATAGACTAACTAAAATACCCTTAAATAAACAAGATTACACCGACGAACTCAACACAATAAAATACATAGCAATCAAAAACGGTTACAACCCTAATTTAATAAATACACTACACAAACGCATCAAAAACAAAAACAACAAAACACAAAATACCATCAACACACAACACAATAAATACATCACACTCACATACCACAACTCCTACACACACAAAATCGCCAACACATTCAGAAAACACAAATACAAAATAGCATACAGAACAACCAATACCATAAAAAAACACATCAATTATACAAACACAGACATAGACAAATATAACAAAACAGGTGTTTACAAATTAAATTGTAATGACTGCAATAGTTTCTACATAGGCCAGACGGGAAGATCTTTTTCATCCCGTTATTCTGAACACTTAAAAGCTCTAACCAACAACAATATACACTCCGCATTCGCCACACACATACACACAGAAAACCACAGTTACACCAACATAGACACTAATCTTGAAATTTTACATTACTTACCTAAAGGTCAAAAACTCAACACAACTGAACAATACGAAATATATAAACACCACACAACACAACCAAGCAACATACTTAACGATCAATTACAATATAAATCACATACACTTTTTGACACAATTTTACAAAAAACAAACATCAAGTTGAATCCCCGCGCCAATCCCCTTCCTCCACACACCATCCCCACTACACCTTCCACACAACAACCGTTACGAAATGATGGCAGTCTGAATCAAAGCTGAAGAAGGCGGATACGTACGCAGAAACGCGTCCAACGAAAAACAGTAAGTTTCACAAGAAAAAGTTCATTTTTAGATAAGTGAGTCTGAAAGTCTACCAACACTCACAAATTGTCATACTGACTGGGATTACTTTAGAGAGCTTGTAAATGATAATATCTCGCTAGAACTTCCACTCCACATGCCTGCTGAATTGGATGCGGCTGTAAATTATCTCACCAGTACTTTTCAAAACTCAGCCTGGGAAGAACAGCGAAGAATAAGCACTTAAACCTTCCTCTGGTTGTCCGAAAGAAATTAGCTGAGAAGCGTAGATTGAGACGAATTTGGCAGCATACTCATCATCCGGATGATAAAAGAAACTGGAGTTCCGCGGCCAGACAACTAAAACAATTGTTAGAAAATTTAAAGAATGAAGGGATTCAGGATTATCTAGAAAATCTGTCACCTAATGAAAGTACTGATTATTCTCTGTGGAAGGCTACTAAATGATTAAAAAGGCCACTATTACAAATCCACCAATATATAAACCAGATGGTAGCTGGACGCGAAGCAATACAGAGAAATCCCAGACTTTTGCCGAACATTTGGTCAACGTTTTTCAACCTGAAGGTTCAACTTCTTTTAAATCAATTCATCCAGCAAGTACGTCTCTTTCAATGAAGAGGTACAAAGATATTTACACTCCCCGCTCCAACTGACTCTACCTATTAAGCCTTTTAAAGTTAAGGAAATCAAAGAAATAACCCTGTATAATTTGAAAAGTAAAAAGGCTCCCGGCATTGATTTGCTATTGGGGAAAGTTCTAAAGGAGCTGCCTCACAAAGGCGTTGTACTAATAACATACATTTTCAATGCCATACTCAGACTTGAATACTTTCCACTTCTCTGGAAATCGGCTCAAGTTATCATGGTCTTAAAACCTGGTAAAAACCCTCAAGCGCCCTCTTCTTATGAACCCATAAGCCTTCTACCGATACTTGGTAAGATCTTTGAGAAGCTGTTTGTAAAACGACTTATGCCAACAATTATAGAAAACAACCTAATTTCGGATCACCAATTTGGCTTTCGAGAAAAGCACTCTACGGTAGATCAAATACACAGACTAAGAAATGTTATCAATAAATCGCTGGAATCGAAGATGTTCTGCTCAGGTGTGTTTCTCGACGTTTCCCAGGCATTTGACAAAGTCTGGCATCTTGGACTCTTATACAAAATAAAGAAAAATCTGCCACATAATTGTTACCGTATTCTACATTCCTACTTAGTGGGCAGAGTGTTTGAAGTCAAGTACTCGGATGCTACTGTTCCTCTATTACCAGTGGGGTCAGGTGTTCTGCAGAGTAGTGTTCTGGGTCCTCTGCTCTACCTCCTGTTGCTACCTACGCCGATGACACCCAATCCTAGCGACACACTCCGACCCCTCAATAGCATCTCTTATACTACAAGAATCATTAAACAGCGTTCAGCTATGGCTTGATAAATGGCGCATAAAAATCAATTCATCCAAGTCAGTCCACGTTACCTTCACCACATGTAAGGCAAACTGCCCTCCAGTAATAATTAACGGTCAACCAGTACTGCAAGCTGAAAGTGCTAAGTACCTTGGGATGCATCTGGACAGGAGACTAACATAGAAAAAAACATATAACATCTAAGAAGATTGAACTTAATCACAAGGTCAGAAACATCTATTGGTTTATAGGCAATTCACGGTTAAGTCTCATCAACAAACTCTTGATCTATAAAGCAGTTCTTAAACCGGTATGGACTTATGGTATTCAACTTTGGGGTACTGCAAGTACAAGTAATATTGAGATTATCCAACGCTTTCAGTCCAAAACTTTAAGATCAATAGTTGACGCCCCATGGTTTGTCTCCAACAACTCTATACACCGCGACCTCAAAGTTCCAACTGTGAGAGAAAAAATCATGCGCCTCTGCAGGACTCACATCTCCATACTAGAACAGCATCCTAACCACCTGGCAATTAACTTGTTAGACAACAGTGAAGATATTTATAGACTAGAAAGACACAAACTATTAGACTTACCATTCAGGTTTAACTAATAATGTATTCTCTGTATTTTCTGTATTGTACTGTCTGTGATATCTGTTCTGTATGTTTTTGTATTTGTGTCATTCATAAGTGTTAATGTCAACCGGTATATGTGCCTTATGGGCCCAGTGTTTAATATTTGAACTTACTGTATCATGCCAGCAGGAAGTGGAAGTGATTTTTGTTCATTTGTTTACATGTTTTATCATTTAGTTTTGTATTTTGTATACCTCTTTAATCTATTATCAAAAACAAGAAGAGCTGTCAATGGTCAGCTCTTCATAATCCTGTGTGTGTTGTCAGCCAATTTGTTAAATGTTCGCTTAGTCGAACAGATTACAGATCTCCAATAAATTAAAGGAAAAAAAAATTGTCAGCTCTGAGTATTTGACAAACTGTACGTGGGAAGTAGAAAAAATTTCAACAATAAAAACGTAGACTCTAATTAAAAATTTTTAACAATAGTTGTTTTTGTTCACTATTGTTATCTGCACACAATGCAAATATAGAGCTATATTTTCATGAAATCCACAGCTTTGATCAGAGGAAATCAATAAATTTGATACTTTATGGTTTTATTTCCCCAAACGTTTCAACGTGGTATACGTCTTCTTCAGTGGGAGTAAATACTGAATGTCTTTACAGAGTAAGGGTTATGGACTGTAGGTATGTATGGTGGGGGTTGATGGTGGGAGGGAATTGGCGCTGGGGTTCAAATTGTGTGTTTGAATCAGTGTATCGAAAAGTATGTGTGATCTATAATGTAATTGTTCATTTAATATGTTGTTTGGTTGTAGTGCGTGATATCTGTATATTTCAAATTGTTCTGCTGTGTTTAGTTTTCTACTTTTAGGTAAGTAGTGTAGTATTTCCATGTTGTGTTCTATGTTTGTGTAACTGTGGTTTTCATTTTGTAAATGTGTGGCAAATGTGGAATGTATGTAGTTTGTGGTGAGGGCTTTTAAATGTTCTGAGAATCTAGAGGAAAAAGATCTTCCCGTCTGGCCACTGTAGAATTGGTAAAAATCATTGCATTTTAATTTATAAACCCCTGTTTTGCTGTATGTGTCTGTGTTTTTGTTAGTATTATTTATATGTTTCCTAATGGTGTTGTTAGTTCTGTAGGCTACTTTATAATTGTGTTTCCTAAATGTGTTTTCAATTTTGTGTGTATTGGAATTGTAGTATGTAAGTGTGATATATTTACTGGGTTGTGTGTTGTTGGTTTGATGTGTTTTACTTTTTGTGTTTAGGAAGCGTTTGTGTAGTTTGTTTATTAAATCGGGAGTATATCCATTTTTGACTGCTATATATTTGATTGTGTTTAATTATTCTTGGTAGTCATGTGTGTTTAGGAGTATTGAAGTGAGCCTGTGGAGCATGTAGTTGAAAGCTGCATGTTTGTGTTGAGTTGGGTGGTTGGATGAGTTATGTATGACCATGTCTGATGTGGTGGGTTGTATACTTACGTTTATTTTGATTTTATAGATACGATATATTATATCTCACAAATGTGGTTATGTATACAAAAACTAAGACGCCATCTTTTACTACCTAAGTCATGGGCCAAAAGTTCGTTACGCGAAGTCATAGGAAACGGAAATTGCTTGAAATAACAAAACAGCTGTTCTAATTGTTACCAATGAAATACCCCTTTTTATTCTTTACTTTGTTACATAACATTTTTTAAAACCAACTGTAACCCTTCCAAAAACATAATGTGTAATAATAACTTTGATTAAGTTTAATGATTATACAATAATAACATGTATATATTTATATTATATAGTGGTGCTCAACCCAGCACTTAGAATAATTACGCACGCACACAACCACTCACCCTTTCATTATCATGGTACAACTTATTTAAATTTTGGAGCTCCTTAAATTTAGATTGAAATTTTGAATAATTTGTTAAATGATTGATTTCTACAATAACATATATTGGGAAATAAAGGATTCAAAATATATAAGGAACGCTCTCACCAATTTCCGTGTTGGCTTCCTCGCACTGCCAGTCTCGTTCGTAATATCGGCACAATCGGTTTATTTTACTGCGCTTGACGGGACTTTATGTCAACCCACGTAACCCACCGTCGTGGGACCGATTCTATACGTCGATCTTGTTTACGAACGATTTAATCGGTCGAGGACGCCTACACCAAACCGAACTATTACTTTCCTTAATACATTTTGATAGTAGATATTATACTGTTTATTAACCACCTACAGTGGTCTAAAAAGTTAAAATTCACTCGTAAGTGAATGGGCGGCCGGCCGGCTCAAATCAGAGCTGCAGATGAAATGACGGCAATTTCTGGTTGAAATCTGCGGAAGTGGGGCGTACTGACGTCACAGTCCTTTGTCTATAGTGTTGACATCGCAGTTTGGTTGCTGTCAACACATTCTCCGCCTCTGACGTAACGAAGGCTTGGCTCTGCTTATCTCAATAACTGCACACTGTTTTTGTGATGTGACACCGTTTTTTGTCATGAATTAGTTCAAATCCTGGCAAATACTGTAATATAGTCCACTCACTGTAAATTCGATATCGGGTGTTTGAGATTGGGTTGGGTATGTCAAAAAATAGGAAAATACAATATTTATGATCTCTTTACCATATTTTAGGTAATTATGAAATGTACCATGATTGTACCATCACAAAACCCCCTCAATGAAAGATGGTGTGACGAAGCACACAAACTTTCATTGACCCTTTCATACTTCCTAAAGGGATCAGTCAGGACAAGTCGCCACAACCCCCTTACAATTTTATATAAAAAATAACAATAACTCACCCTTGGTCTGGTGATAATGACTGTACCTTCATGACCTTACTGGACTTCTCCTGCGAGATCCCAACACCATAAGGCCACTTAGGCTCTTAACGCCCCTGCTCTGACGCGTTGGCCAGCTCAGGACCGCTGTCACACCCCAAACACTGAAACAATTTATAAAAAATATTAATATAGTGGCTTATTGAATCACTCCATCCTCAACTGATCTGGTTCCCCTTAGCTAAGTGCTGGTTTGTGCCAATAAGCACTGGGTTGGCTTACTATTTATAAAATTATAAATTATATTAAATAAAATTAGAAAGTATAAAAATTATAAAAATAATAAATCTCAAGGATTAAAAAGAATACCTTGCCTGCATATTACAAACCCTAGCTTGAATAATAGTTTCGATTCCTATCGATAATAATTATCATCGTTCTATAATTACTATAATTGTAACATAAGCACAAAATTATAAAAAATTGAATAAAATATATTTGAAAATATAAAATATATATAATATAAAATATAATTATCTATCTCCCAAACTTGGAGAAAAACAAATCAAGAAATTTAATGAATCGATTTATTTACTTATAACTTTTAAAATAAACTTTTATTATGATTATTAGTATTATTATTATTATTATTAACAGTTAATCATCTGGCTGATAAATATTATTAACAGCGCCATTTAAAATTTTTTCTCTTCCTACACATATTATAAAATCATGTTAAAAAGTTTTCAAATAAATACATAATACATTAATAATTAACACTGATATATTAATAATACAGTTAATACATTTTAAATACTCAATCATATTTAATCATATCTTAATAAATAATTAAGATATATCAAAATTGAAATATCATTTAAAAAAAATGTTAATTTTTTCATTAGTTACATTAATAAATTTGTAGACACTTTCCAAGTCCAAAACATCACTTTTCTAACACTCCAGGAAAACAATGGATCTTCTGATATACTTAGTTACATAAAAAAATATACAACTCCTTAATGAGTTAACCTCTTAAGTTACACAAATTTCAACTTTTCTATTCTATAAAATTTTAGAATAAAACAAGATTCAAGGGATCAATGCCAAAATATAGATTTTTTTTTTTTTTTTTTTATATATCCCAAGAATTAGGGGTCCCCCTCCCCGTTCAATAATAAGATTAAATTTTCAAATTTCTACCAATTTTGTGTGGAGGAAGACCATCGTTGCTTTCACTTCCTTACGTCAGTTCCGCCAACCATGGTCCACCTCCCAAACTCCAAAATCCACGATCAGAGGTGGTGAGTCTGTGATCGCCCGAAAATGGGGGAGAGTCCCTTCTGTAAACCAACAGCTAAGTTAATACTCATACACTCAAAATATAAAACATCAATATAAAATAACTAAGTCGACCAGTAAAACTTTAAATTTGTAGCATTGTGTGTTCCTACTATCTCTCCAGTTACGTTGTTCTGTAATACATAAGAATTTTGCATCTTAACTTCTATGACCTCATATGGCCCTTCGTATAAGAGAAAGAATTTCTTAATTTCTTTGTCTTGTGCACTCGATAAGTCATGTCTTTTAACTAATACCATTTGTCCTACATTATACTTAATCCACTTACCTCTTGCGTCGTGTCTACGTTTTCTCTGTTCACCCTTACTAATTAAGTGTTCATTCGCCAACCGGATTTTAATGTTTATATCAGTTGTTCTACCTTCAGGTGGATAGTCGAATAATTGTTCTAAGATTCTTGGGGGGCGTGTTCCCCTAACTAATTCATAAGGTGTATAGCCAGTGGACTCGTGGGTGGTACTGTTCAGCCAAGTTTCCACCTTTCGTACGTACAATGGCCACTCGCTGTGTTTAGCGTGACAATAGGCTCTGAAGATCCTGCCTATTTCTCTCATTACACGCTCAGCCTGGTTGGACTGGGGATGATACACAGCCGTATGCTTCGTGAGGATGCCTTCCCATCCTAAGGTTTGACGCCATCTCCCGCTGATGAACTGCGGCCCATGGTCTGATAAAATCACTTTTGGCTTACCCACGTTAATCATATAGTCTTTGGTTATTTTTTCACTCAATACCTTACTGGTAGCTCTTTTTACGCTATACAATTTTACGTATTTTGAGAAAGTGTCAAGCAATACAAATATATAAACTACTCCGCCTCTACCCTTCGGCAATGGTCCAAACAAATCCACAGCAACTAAATCAAAAGGTCGATCTACCTTAATATAATTTAACTCACCTTCTACTCTGTAGTTAACCACCTTCGACTTTTGACACAAATCACAACTCCTCAGCAACTGCCTCACTCGCCTCTCCATATTTCTGAAAATACATGATTCTTTTAAAACATTTACACACTTTTTAGCCCCAAAATGACCATATCGTATATGACAATCCCAAATAATTTTCTCTTCCAACACTGCTGGTATCACTAATTTCCAGTCACGCTCACCCCCTACTACCTTCTTAAACAATAACCCTTTGTAGATTTTAAAATATTGATTGTACTCAGAATCATCCAACTCCGTCTCTAAACTGTGTATTATTTTTCCAGACTTACCATCTGCTCTCTGCATGGTGTTAATATCCTTCAGCTCCTCTCCAAAGATTCTGTCTTCTCTACTAATCTGAAAAATTTCAATTTCTTTTAAGTCCCTACCTGTTTTGTTATTTTCACAATCTACTCTGGATAGAGTGTCGGGTACCTTATTTTCTGTTCCTTTAATGTACTCCCACTCGAAGTTGTACTCCTGTAAAACAAGTACCCACCTGGTTAATCGACTATGAGCAAGTTTACAAGTGTTGAGGAATGACAATGCTTTATGATCAGTTCTAATGATCGTTTTGTTTCCTAAGATGTACGTTCGAAATTTACCAACTGCAAACACAATACTGAGTAATTCCTTCTCGGTGGTCGTATAATTCTTTTCAGCTGGCAGTAAGGATCGACTAGCGAATGCAATTATCTTATGTTCCTTCTCCTCATCTTCCTGATACAGCTCTGCTCCCACAGCGACATTGCTGGCGTCCGTCTGTAAATAAAACATCTTATCAAAATCCGGGTGGTTCATCATAATCATGTCACTAAATCTGCGTTTTATTTCTTCAAAGGCTCCACGCTCCACTTCTCCCCATTTCCATTGTCGGTTCTTCTGCAATACCGCACTTAACTTAGCGGTTAGGTAGGCGTAGTTCCTCTGAAATTTCCTATAAAAGTTGCACAGCCCAAGAAAACTCTGAAGTTGTTTGATGTTTCGCGGTTCAGGGAAACGCATAATAGATTCGACCTTGTCCGGGTTTGCGGAAATTCCTTCCGATGTAATAATGAATCCTAAAAAATTAATCTTCGTTTGTAGAAATTTGGACTTATCCCAATTTACGGTTAATCCTCCCGCTTCTAATTTTCCTAAAACATATTTTAAATGTTCTAAATGGTCTTCAAATGTACGTGAAGCTATTAAAATATCATCTACATAAACTGTGAGAAAATCTAAATCTTTTGGTCTCAAAATTCTATCCAAACATTTAATGAAACTAGCTACGCTGGTATTTAGCCCAAAT
The DNA here is from genome assembly GCA_034769895.1 of Magicicada septendecula. Taxonomy (NCBI): domain Eukaryota; kingdom Metazoa; phylum Arthropoda; class Insecta; order Hemiptera; family Cicadidae; genus Magicicada; species Magicicada septendecula. Next base: position 265,941,528 of record CM068368.1, on the reverse strand, counting down.
GGTAGTCGCTTAAACTGATAATTTTTTCCGTTAAACAAAAATGCTGTGTATTGCCTACTTACCTCTGCTAAAGGTACCTGCCAATATCCAGCAGTCAGATCTAAGGACGTCATAAATCTTACGCCACTAAACTTTTGAAAGATCTCATTTATAGATTCTGGTGATTCTCGGTCTGGTATAATAATTTGGTTAATTTTCCTTGCGTCTAGGCATAATCTTACTCCTCCTTCCTTCTTGATTACCACCACTAACGGATTTGAGTAGTGAGACACTGACCTCTCTATGATACCATTATCTAACATCTTGTCCAACTCTTCTTGCACCGCTCGTCTTTTAGAGTAAGGCACTGGATAGCTCCGCTGCATGAATGGTGTGTGTTCCTTTATCTGTAACATACATTCATAATTTTTTGCCCTTCCTGGAATATCGGCAAACACTCCCTTAAACTGCTCTATTACCTGCCAATAACGCTCTACGTTGGCCACTCCTTATCACCTCACCCCCACTACAGAATTCATCCGCCCTTATCTCCCATACTTCATTATTAATATTACTCATTTCATTATCAACATCTTCTAAATACTCACCCTCTATACAAAAATTTACTTTAGTATCTAAGTGATTCTCAACTACTTGTTTCTGTAACAATTTCACACCAGTTGTTCTAACTTTATTTATCACGTTTTCAAAATTAATCTTCACAGACCGCTCACCCCCATCTAACTCCAAAATTTTTTCTTTAAAATTTATTACAGCTTTATTTCTTTGTAAAAAATCATTTCCCAAAATGATATCCAAACTTAACCCCTTGACTACCAAAAATGTATTATCAAAATTCATATCTCCAATTGAGAAACTTAAATGTATCTGTTTTGTCACCCTTTTACTACGTACCCCCGTGACTCCTATTACTGTAACCCCTGCTACGGGTAAAACTGGAATATTCTTATTCAATTCTTTCAATTCACTTAAAATGTTCTCGGCTATTACTGAAATTTCGCTCCCTGTATCGACAAGTGTTTTAAAGTTTCTATTATCTATTGTTACCTGTATTTCCGTGAGTCCAGCTCTCACCTCCAATGTCGTGTTACACTCCTCCTCCAATAAATCTGCAACGATGTCTGCTTTTATAACGTTGGATTTTAAGTTCTCGATGGGTCGGACCTCATGAGTTTCCCTGAACAGTGGTCGGGTCCTACTTACCACTGTTGACTTCAGTTTTCCGGCTGTGTCCTATTATGACTTGTTGATGGCACAGGGTGTCCGCGTGTTGGTCCCTGATGGTGGTACGGTGCTCCTCTGTTACTCGGGGCTCCTCTGTTCGCAGGTATGAATTGCTTTACTTGGTTATTTCTTGGTGCTTTACAGAAATAACAATGCTGCATGTGACCCCGATTCTCCTTCCTGCAACTAGAACAACTCCAACCGCCTGGTGTCTGTAAATCATTTCTAACATTATATTTATTGCCAGTATGATTAAAATAAGGCCTTGGTCGATTAAACTCATTGTTATTATTGTTATGGTTATACATATTTGGTTGTATAGGGCGTCTACCCATTTCACGATCATTTATACTTTGTAGTATATCTAATACCCTTTCCAGTTCATCAAGATTTTCTATCTCTTTAGTCATCAAAGTGACTTGCACTTCTCTAGGTAAGTGCTTACTAACATACCTAACAAATGACTTAAATGGTATAGGAGGCTCTAAATATTTAGCTTCGTTGTACAATTTTGTTACATAAATAGTAATGTTATTATTACTAACGTTACGTCCCATGAAATTACCCGTTCCCATAATACGGCTTCTTAAAGTCTCCTGCTCTTCTTCTGTCCAATATTTACCCTTAAAAGCTTTTTCAAAAGTATTATAGCAATCCCATTCTAACCTATGAGCTTCAGCCCATATGACTGAGTTACCCTTGAAACATTTAATAATTTTATTTAATTTCACTTCCCAGCTACTACTACTAAAATGATTATAATCCCTAGTTTGATTAAGGAATCGCATGGGATGTATTACTCTGTTTTCATGGCTAAAATTCTCTAGTTCTATTTCATTATAGAAATCTCTAGTTACTACTACTCTATCAGTTATGCTTGAAACATTTTTATTTATTTCTCCCCGTAATTCGTTTTTTACACTGGTCAAATTATTTGCAATCATATCATATTTATCATGCACATCCATACTATTTTGTACAGTTAAGTCATCGATTTCTTTAATCTTACTTTGTAACAAATTAAATCTACTCTTGGTATTTTTCTCATGTTCAGTCATAGTACTATCTATAGCTTCTAAATTTTTAGTAATATCTATCACGTTTATTTCAATGTTTTCTAAATGATTTTGCAACACATTGGTTTTAACTTCTACTTGACTTTCTACAAAATGTAAACATTTCTGTTGTATTTCTGTACTTGTTGACTGTAATTTACTTTTAATCGTGTTATTTACTGTGTCTTGTACTAGATCAATTTTAGTGTCTAAATCACTAATGGTACTATTGAACTTGTCATCAACAATGGCTAGTGTCTTTTTCTGAATGTTATCACAACGTGTTTCTACTATATTAATTCGTTCTTCTAAGTGAAAATTGTGACCTTTTAACTCTCTGAATTTAATATCAAAATTATCGAATTTGTCATTCAAATGTGTGAATTTAATATCCGTATCGCTTTTCTGTTCGTCTAGTTTTTTATCTAGTTTTAATAACAATTGTATCATTGCATTACTTTCATCTGATTTACTGTCTAAATTAGTTGAAATGGATGTATTGACTTTCGTTATTTCTACAGATACAGGCGTATGCACCTCGTCAATCTGACTAGTTTGAGGTGTTTGTACATCCATCTCGCCAGTCAAATTTACATTAGTTGTACCTATTTCTAACGTAATATTGTCATTAGTACTCATTTTGGCAATTGTGTAATGCACGCATGCATACAATTGTATTACCTAATTGTGGGGTTATGTTTACTAGTTATAAAATTTTGTCTGTTACCTCAAGCAATTTTTTCCCGTGTTCTTTCTAGGCGTATCCCATGTAATAATATACATACATAATATTACATAAGGTCCCTGTTCGTATAGGCGACACCTGTATACTTACGTTTATTTTGATTTTATAGATACGATATATTATATCTCACAAATGTGGTTATGTATACAAAAACTAAGACGCCATCTTTTACTACCTAAGTCATGGGCCAAAAGTTCGTTACGCGAAGTCATAGGAAACGGAAATTGCTTGAAATAACAAAACAGCTGTTCTAATTGTTACCAATGAAATACCCCTTTTTATTCTTTACTTTGTTACATAACATTTTTTAAAACCAACTGTAACCCTTCCAAAAACATAATGTGTAATAATAACTTTGATTAAGTTTAATGATTATACAATAATAACATGTATATATTTATATTATATAGTGGTGCTCAACCCAGCACTTAGAATAATTACGCACGCACACAACCACTCACCCTTTCATTATCATGGTACAACTTATTTAAATTTTGGAGCTCCTTAAATTTAGATTGAAATTTTGAATAATTTGTTAAATGATTGATTTCTACAATAACATATATTGGGAAATAAAGGATTCAAAATATATAAGGAACGCTCTCACCAATTTCCGTGTTGGCTTCCTCGCACTGCCAGTCTCGTTCGTAATATCGGCACAATCGGTTTATTTTACTGCGCTTGACGGGACTTTATGTCAACCCACGTAACCCACCGTCGTGGGACCGATTCTATACGTCGATCTTGTTTACGAACGATTTAATCGGTCGAGGACGCCTACACCAAACCGAACTATTACTTTCCTTAATACATTTTGATAGTAGATATTATACTGTTTATTAACCACCTACAGTGGTCTAAAAAGTTAAAATTCACTCGTAAGTGAATGGGCGGCCGGCCGGCTCAAATCAGAGCTGCAGATGAAATGACGGCAATTTCTGGTTGAAATCTGCGGAAGTGGGGCGTACTGACGTCACAGTCCTTTGTCTATAGTGTTGACATCGCAGTTTGGTTGCTGTCAACACATTCTCCGCCTCTGACGTAACGAAGGCTTGGCTCTGCTTATCTCAATAACTGCACACTGTTTTTGTGATGTGACACCGTTTTTTGTCATGAATTAGTTCAAATCCTGGCAAATACTGTAATATAGTCCACTCACTGTAAATTCGATATCGGGTGTTTGAGATTGGGTTGGGTATGTCAAAAAATAGGAAAATACAATATTTATGATCTCTTTACCATATTTTAGGTAATTATGAAATGTACCATGATTGTACCATCACAGGGTTTTCTGTATATTTTGTATGTGTGTGTGTTGTTTGTTTTGGTAATTGTAAGGTCCAAGAAGTTTATGCTATTGTTTTGTTCAAATTCGAGTGTTAATTTTAATTTATGGTGTAGAGTGTTAATGTATTTGTGGAAATTTTATATTTGTCTTTTGTTGCCGTTGTAGAGGAGTAAAATGTCATCAACATACCTGTGCCAATATATTATTTTATTAGTGTATTTGTTATTGTGCAGTATGTGTTCTTGTTCTATAGTGTGTACAAATATTTCGGCTAGTATACCTGATATACGGGAGCCCATGGGTAGTCCATCTGTTTGTGTGTAAAACATGTTATTGTGTGTGAAATAATTTTGTTCAGTGATGATTTTAGTGAGCAGGATGATCTCTTTTATGTGTGTTTCAGGTGTGTTATTTATATTTAGTAATTGTTCTAATGTAGTTATAGTTTCTTTTATGGGAACATTGGTGTATAGGTTTGTTATGTCAAATGAAGCTAGTGTTGAATTGTGTGGAATGTGGACATGTTGAGTTTTATTCACCAGATCTAAATTATTTTTGACGGTGGTGTTGTTTGTTAAATTTATGTTATTTCTGATTAATTTATCTAAGTGTCTAGCTATTTTGTATGCAGGTGCTTGTGTGTTGTTTATAAGTGGCCTGATGGGGATATTAAGTTTGTGTAATTTTGGTTGTGCATTTACTACACTGCTTACCTAAAAGTAGGAAACTAAACACAGCAGAACAATTTGAAATATACAGATATCACGCACTACAACCAAACAACATATTAAATGAACAATTACATTACAGATCACACATACTTTTCGATACACTGATTCAAACACACAATTTGAACCCCAGCGCCAATTCCCTCCCACCATCAACCCCCACAACACATACCTACAGTCCATAACTGTTACTCTGTAAAGACATTCAGTATTTACTCCCACTGAAGAAGACGTATACCACGTTGAAACGTTTGGGCAAGTAAAACCATAAAGTAAGTTCATAGTGAAAGTTTATATATATATATATATATATATATATATATATATATATATATTGTAACATCACAAAATGTTCCATAACCATAATGCTCACCAGAAGGGTGAAATATAACACTAGAGTTGTAAAATGAATAATTATAATGAATGTAACAAAGAAGAGAAGGGACCAGCAAAGAAGAAAGGAGAGGAGGGATCCCAAGAAGCCGTGATGAATACACTGCATGACATAATTTTGTACCAATCACAAACAAGTTTACTTAGCGAAAATTACTCCTAGCGGCAATCGAGAGAGGGGTATATAATCAAAAGGACGCTAAGAAATTCGCATTCGCATTTTTATCCACAAGCTAATCAGTTGCGTCTCTGCATTGTGTTCATATTTTAATAATCAACAACAGTACAATTGTAGTAAATACATTGAATTCTGTCATATTAACCATTGGAAAGACGAGTCATCGCCTCTGAGTGCATCGAAAGTTAATTGTGAGTTTATATAAACAGTGCGTGTATCGGAACGAGTAAAGTTAACATAACCTGTAAAGGCTGTAACCTATTGTTAGTCAGAAGAAGGTTATTTCTCGTTTCCAAGTGTGATTAAAGTGAAGTGTATTAGCGATCAATATAATCCGATCGTTAAACTGTTCATTACTGTGACCAAATTTATTGTTTATATGCCATCCATTGATTGTAGAAATTAACACATTTGTACTGACGCACAAACAATCAAACTATTTGTAGAGAACATTGTATTAATTTATTTAGAGGGATTAATATACCCCAACGTAAGAATATATGTATTAGAATTTTTTATAACTAATATCAATTAGAATATAAGCAAACGAAATTCTCGTTAATCAATTATTTAATTGAAATTTATTAAAGAGGCTTAAACCGAATTATTACATAATAGTAGTATTTTTTTAAAGAAATTAATATCGTTCTATTCTGTATTTCAAAGAACTTACCCTTGAGGTACTTAGTCCAATAAGATAAATATTTTGTTAGTAAAAATACGAGTTTTTTATTGTGCTTAAACTGAGCTAGACCAGTCATTAAACAGATAACTTGTGATCCGAATTATATTATTGTTAAATGTATTTTTCAAATCAATTCTAGAGGTTATAATAAACCAATAATATTATACAGCATTAACTTTTGTTTTAATTATTTTAGAATAGGTAATCAACCCTCAGTATGGCAGACACTGAGGTACATCAAAACATAAATTTTTAAGTATACTATTTAAATTATTTTCAATTCAATTAACATTTAAAAGATAGAAACAGTAAAAAGTCAATACACACAATTATGGAAAGAAGTTTTTTTTTTATGGGACATTTCTTTAAGAAAACCCATATGGCGCCCAAATAACATTCAAGGTGTTGTAAAACCTTGTTTATGAAATATTATACTGGTCAAAAAGGAACTTGACAGTTTATTCATTAGCTGTGAATGTCTGAACCTCAAGTACGTCAACCAGGTACGTGAAGTGTTAATTATATTAATATATTGCTACGACAGCACAGAACAATCTACGCGTTTATCGAATGCGCCAGAAAGATCTCGACGTAAGCGTGTGATGTACGTGCTACTAAACGCATTTTGCGAGAATTTTCTCGACTGTGTCAGGCTCCGCTCGGGCGCTCGGACTGTGTCAAGGCCGTAGCAATTTACGTAGTTCGCGAGAGATAAGACGCAGTTTGGAAGCTTCTGGTGTGTGAGCGTAACTATAAATACATCGCGTCGCGGGCTTAGTTTTCAGTTCAATGCGAGATTTTTGACTGTGCGGTTCGAGAGTATTAGTGCGATATATTTACAGAGCGGTTCGGGTTATTACGGTGTACGTTCAAGTAGTTATTAGTGAAGTGTTGCGTTTTATATTCGGACGGTATAATTGTAATACAGTTGAGTTTTAATATTAGTGGACATTTTATTGCGTATGAACAATTTTCATTTGATTTGTCGTAGACACTGTGTTGTTAATTACGAACTGTTTTACTATAACAATTAAAGGTGTGATTAGTGACTTAATTGGTGTCTTGTACTTATTTTGTTTCCACTGTACCTACGACGATCGAGTAGACCGTCGTAACAGTGGTGTCAGAACTGGGATAGAACGGTTAACAGTGGAAACAGTGGACGCGTTGTACAAGACGAGTGTGATTCGTAATTAATCAGTAAACATGGATCCCAGTCAGATGATGGAAGATTTACAAACACTGCTGCGGCAGACACAGGAAGAAGCAGAAAGACGACAAGAAGAAGAACGAATACAAGAAAGAGAAGAAGCAGAGAAACGACAGGATGAGAAACGCAGACAGGAGGCGGAAGAAGCAGAAAAACGACAGGATGAAAAACGCAGGCAGGAGGCAGAGGAACGTAAGCAGGAGGCAGAGGAACGTAAACGTGAAGCAGGTGACATCAAAGCATTAATTCATGAACAAAAGCAGATGCAAGAACATACTACCGCAGAATTGGGTCTCCTACGTGGTGACGTAGGTGAATTACGAGGTGAGCTCAACAATCAGATTACCAGAATATCTGACGTAGAAGAATCCATGTCAAATAAAATAGCTAAAGTAGAAAAATCTGTCTTGACTGTGGAAGAAGTTATGTCAACAAAAATATCTGCAGTAGAAAACTCAATGGCAAACATAAGAGAACAAATTAAAATTGAAGTTGAACAGTGCATGAAGATTCAACCAAAACAAATTTCTGAACAGACTGTACCAGTGATCAAGACAGAAAAATACACAGAAAATAAGTTAACAGAGAAAGTCACTTTGCCTGCAGTAGGGACAGTTCATGTCAAAGCTCCAACCTTTGACGGAAGCACTCACTGGGCAACGTACCTCCGCCAATTTGAAGCTGCTGCATGCGCAAATAATTGGACAGAAAAAGACAAGGCTGTTTCACTTGTTCTTGCATTAAAAGGACCCGCGACAGAACTACTACAGAAAGTGCCACCTGACAGTCAGAACACCTATGCCGAGTTGATAAAAGCTCTGGAATTACGGTATGGTGATAAACATTTGCGAGATGTGTACTGCACCCAGTTGAGAGCAAGGCGACAGCATTCCGGGGAAAGTCTTCAAGAGTTTGAAGCAAGTATCGACAGACTAATTAGACTGGCCTATCCTGAAGCGCCAGAAGATTTTCGAACGCGTTTTGCGATGCAGACATTTACTGCCGGTGTCCGAGATAACGAACTACAGCAAGTGTTACGAATGGCAAGACACCAGAACAGTGCGGACGCCCTGGTACATGCTTTGCAATTTGAGGCCGCCAAATCAGCGTCTGGTTGGACAAGTCATAAAGTGCGCGAGCTAAAAGATCGAGATGGCACAGACGATGAGGAAGAAGAACAAGGAACAGAGACTCGACGGTCGGCGCCACAGAATAAAATAAGAAAGGATGGAAGACCGAAGTGTTATCGGTGTGGAAAACCTGGACATCTGCAACGAGAGTGTCGGGTTAGAATTCAGCAGCAGGGAAACGAGCAATAGTCGGTGCAACGGGGCGTGTGCTGACTAACTGGAGGAACGAAGCCCCTAGAGAATACGCAATTTCTACGCTTCAGAAAAACACCGGGAGCTTGGTAGTTACCGGATTTGTTCAAGAAAGGCCAACCTCGATTACAGTTGACACAGGCGCAACAGTTTCTATTGTGCGCCCCGACGTGGTGAAAGATCTCAAGCCAATCTGGTGCTCTTGCAGCTTGCGAACAGCTACTGGACGGCCTGTAAAAGTGTATGGAAAAGTGGAGATACACCTACGCCTCGGTAGACTTGAGTTTAATCATCAAGTACTTGTTGCAGACATTGTGGATGAAGCAATTCTTGGTGTGGACGTTATGAACGCATACGAATTTATAGTCGACTTCAAAAACAATGTCTTGAGAATCGGAGGCGAAGAGGTAATGCTATCAACAATGACGACAGCAGAAAAATCGATGGACGTCATAAACCAAGTGGCCGTAACTGTTCCGCCAAACTCCGAAAAGATCATCATGGTTAGAACTGCGGTAGATACTAGGGGCAATCAGTGCTCTATATTCGAACCCCAGGTAGTCAGCACACCCATACTAATTGCCAGAAGTTTAGTAAAACCTGACGAAACCGGAAATGTACCTATTAGAGTGGCGAATATTTTGGATCAAGCTATCACTTTACAAAGCAATACGCTCCTAGGCAAATTGACTCCTGTGGCCTGGGTAGCCGGAATAACGCAACGAAGACCCAGTTCGTCGGATACTTCTAAATTACCAGAGGAACTGCAAGAATGATTGAACAGATCTTCTAACGACCTCTCAAGTGGTGAGGTAAAAGAACTCGGACAGTTTTTACACGAATTCAAAGATTGTTTGGCAGTTCGGGGACAGTCACTGGGAAGAACCTCTCTTGTGCAACATCGCATCAATACCGGGGACACAACACCGATACGCCAACCTCCTCGAAGGCCTCCATTACCTAAACAAGAGGAGATGTCTCGGTTAGTACAGGACATGTTGACAGAGGGAGTAATTGAACCTTCGTCAAGTGCTTGGTCTTCCCCTGTAGTGCTGGTAGCAAAGAAGGATGGTGGATTGCGTTTCTGCGTAGACTACCGGAGGTTAAATGACGTTACAAAGAAAGACTGCTATCCATTACCTCGCGTTGACGATACACTCGACACGTTGTCCGGAGCACAGTGGTTTTCCACATTGGACCTGAAGAGTGGATATTGGCAAGTGGGTCTTCATCAAGAAGACAAGGAAAAGACCGCTTTCTCGACCCCAAGTGGCTTATTCCAATTTAACGTCATGCCATTTGGACTCTGTAATGCACCGGCAACATTTGAGAGATTGATGGACCTGATACTCTGAGGCCTGACGTGGAAAACTTGCCTTGTTTACTTAGACGATGTCATAGTGATCGGGAAGACTTTCGAAGATCACTTGGAAAACCTTAAGGAAGTTCTAACTAGAATTCACGGTGCACAACTGAAGCTGAGCCCGAAGAAGTGTTCTCTATTCCAGAAGGAAGTACAGTATTTGGGCCATCTGGTTTCGGCAGCGGGCGTTAGCATGGATCCTAATAAAGTAGACACCATAAGAGACTGGCCAGTTCTGAAGAATAAACACGAAGTTCGGAGTTTCCTGGGGTTATGCTCATATTACCGACGTTTTGTGAAAGGCTTCGCTACTATTGCTAAACCACTACATGAGCTAACGGAAAATAAACGAAACTTCCAATGGTCGAGAGAGTGTGAACAAGCATTTAGAACGTTGAAGATTGCATTATGTTCACAGCCAATTCTCGCTTTTCCAGCTTCCGAAGGGAAGTACATCGTAGACACAGACGCAAGCAATACTGGTCTAGGAGCAGTTTTGTCTCAAGTGCAGAACGGTGAAGAACGAGTAATAGCGTATTACAGCAAGACGCTTTCTAAACCAGAGAGAAATTATTGTGTTACAAGAAGAGAGTTGTTGGCAATTGTCAGAGCTTTGGAGCACTTCCATAAATACCTCTATGGGAGAGAGTTTTCACTACGTACCGACCATGCTGCACTTGCATGGCTCTTGAGATTTAAAAATCCGGAAGGACAGTTGGCAAGGTGGCTCGAACGTCTGCAAGAGTACAACTTCAAGGTACAACATCGGCGGGGGCGCCTGCACGGTAATGCAGATGGCTTATCACGAAGACCGTGCCCGGAAGACTGCCGACATTGCCACAGAAAGGAAGAACAAAACTCAAGCGAACATGTTCAAGCCATCACTGTAGATTTCCTGGCTGATGGCTGGACAACACAAGACTGTCGACAAGAACAGATGACTGATGAAGACATTGGACCGATCTTGACAGCAAAAGAGGAAGGTCGCCGCCCGGATTGGCAAGATATCTGCCATGGTTCCGAAGTGCTGAAGGGCTACTGGGCACAATGGGAATCTCTCACCTTAGAAAACGGATTGCTGAAAAGGGCTTGGGAAAGTGCAGATGGACGAGACGTGGTCATGCAGTTGATAGTTCCCCGAAGTAAAGTGCAGTCTGTTTTGAAGGAGATGCATGATGGAACATCTGGAGGCCATCTTGGCGTTAACAAAACCCTTGACAAAATACGGAAGCTATTCTATTGGCTTCATCTTCGCCACGACGTAGAGGAATGGGTTCGGACGTGTGAAATATGTGCTGCAAGCAAGGGCCCACAAACCAGAAGCAGGGGAAAAATGAGACAGTATAACGTTGGACAACCTTTCGAGAGAATTGCCATAGACATTGCTGGACCATTCCCAGTTACTGACGATGGAAACCGGTACATCATGGTTGTAGGTGACTACTTTACTAAGTGGGTGGAAGCATACGCAATTCCAAATCAGGAGGTTACCACTGTGGCAAAGCAGTTAGTTCACAACTTCTGTTGCCGTTATGGAGCCCCTATGGAAATCCATACGGATCAAGGGAGAATTTCAAATCAGGAGTGTTTAAAGAATTATGCCGTCTACTGGGAATTCGAAAGACCAGGACAACGCCTCTGCATCCTCAGTCGGACGGGATGGTTGAGAGATTCAACAGGACACTTGAGCAGCATCTTTCGAAAGTTGTTGACGAGAACCAAACAGACTGGGACCAACGTATACCACTATTCCTTATGGCGTATAGGTCATCAGTACATGACACAACCGGCATGACTCCAGCAAAATTGGTGTTTGGGTGGGAGATTCGTCTTCCTGGGGACTTGATGTTTGGATCACCTGAGACTCAGTCCCAAGAGCCAAAGAACTATTCCTCGCAATTAGAAAACCAACTGCGAGAAATGAATCGCTTGGTAAGAGGACGGCTGAAGATTGCCAGTGATAAAATGAAAACTCGGTATGACATTCGCAGCAATAGTGTGGGTTTCCAAGAAGGAGAGCAGGTCTGGTTGTTCAATCCAAAGCGCCGTCGTGGTCGCTCACCTAAGCTTCAGTCTAACTGGGAAGGACCCTACACTGTAAAAAAAAGGATTAACGATGTTGTTTATCGGATTCAACAGGAAGGACAGCGAAAGTTCAAGGTCGTCCACCTAGATCGCCTGGCTAAATACAAATTTAGAGACGCTTTGCCAGTTCGGGACAAACAGGCTTAAGGAGGGGGCAGTGCTACGACAGCACAGAACAATCTACGCGTTTATCGAATGCGCCAGAAAGATCTCAACGTAAGCGTGTGGTGTACGTGCTACTAAACGCATTTTGCGAGAATTTTCTCGACTGTGCCAGGCTCCGCTCGGGCGCTCGGACTGTGTCAAGGCCGTAGCAATTTACATAGTTCGCGAGAGATAAGACACAGTTTGGAAGCTTCTGGTGTGTGAGCGTAACTATAAATACATCGCGTCGCGGCCTCAGTTTTCAGTTCAATGCGAGATTTTTGACTGTGCGGTTCGAGAGTATTAGTGCGATATATTTACAGAGCGGTTCGGGTTATTACGGTGTACGTTCAAGTAGTTATTAGTGAAGTGTTGCGTTTTATATTCGGACGGTATAATTGTAATACAGTTGAGTTTTAATATTAGTGGACATTTTATTGCGTATGAACAATTTTCATTTGATTTGTCGTAGACACTGTGTTGTTAATTACGAACTGTTTTACTATAACAATTAAAGGTGTGATTAGTGACTTAATTGGTGTCTTGTACTTATTTTGTTTCCACTGTACCTACGACGATCGAGTAGACCGTCGTAACAATATTTTGTCCAGACAACACTTGACTTACACATACACAGACGACATTTTTATATAGAAGAGGATTTCGACTTCAAGTTCGACGCAACCGTTACATTCATCAGCGGATCAACAAGTTAATATTTTATTCATAATAAACCATATCACTATAAATAAATTATACTTTATCAATTATAAAAATAATTACTGCATATATTAGAGAGACCCCATTAAACAATAAATCGATAATTAAATTATATAGGGAGGATTTAGTTTTATTACAGAGTGGCGACCAACGAGTGCGGCTTTAAAAATATACAGAATTAGTATATTTTAATAGTATATTTTAATATTAAATTAGCCTGGCAAGTACGGTAGAACGATCATGCCTCACACACATAGACACGATACCAGGTACAAGGCCAGCCAAGGAGAAGGTGCACAGGCAAACACCGAAGTAAATATAGAGGTACAGGAGACACAACCAACAACTGAAATGGAAGTGGCAACAAATAATACCTTAGAAAACCAACAAGAAGGAACACCTGCAGAACCCGAGCAACCCAGACAACCGGAGAAGCCCACACAAACAAGGGATACAGACTTCCAGGAATGGATGAAGAAGATGATGGAAGTAATAAATAAAAATATCGAGTCGTTGAAGGATGATTTAAATAAAAAATTAGACGACAACAGCAAAGCGTTGAAGGAAGATAATCAGAAGAATATGGAATCGTTAAATAAGAAAATGGACAATATCAGCAAGAAGATGGAGGATGATAACGAGAAAATAAACACCAAAATAGACAGAGAAATAACAGTAGTTAGAAGAGATATTGCGGAAGTACACGAGAGATGTGAACAATACAACCAAGAGTTACAGCATACCAGAGAAGAGGTTGATGGGCGGATCAACAGTATAGAAGAAATTAATGAAGCCCGAATCAAGTCTCTGAAGAAGATGAGCCAGGACGAGATAAAATGAGTAAGAACGGACGTAGGAGAAAGATGTGAGGAAATAGACGCATCAGTGAACAACATAAGAATCCTGACTGTTAACAACAAAGAAAAAATAGAAGAGTTGCGTCAACGAGAGATCCTACAAATACGAGAGGAACTCGAAACCATCCGTAACCGACCAGCACAGGGTCCATACCTACAACCCATAGACAACCGCGATATTATAAATTTCAAAAATTATAAAAAGAACCCGATCGAATTTCTGGAACGAGTAGAGGAAAACCTAACCAGAATCCGGGAAAACAGACGGACAGTAATCCGCAGTTTGATCGACGAGTATTTTAAGGAAATACACGATAACTGGTGGACTGCAACCCGCCACGAGATCCAAAGTTATAAGGAGTTTAAGACGCTGTTCAGGGCCAAATACTGGTCAGAGTCTACCCAAAACAGTACGAGATGATATATGTCACGGCAAGTACGATGCCAGTCGAGGGACAACTCCAACTTCTTACTTCCTTGGTAAGGTATGTTTGGCCAGAAACCTCGAACCAAGGATACCAGAGGAGTGCCTGGTCACCAAGCTAGCATATCACTATGAGGAGGGAGTAGCACGATCACGACAATGGGGGCAGATAAAAACTATCCAAGCCATGGCAGCACTGCTCGAAGATAACGAACATGAGGGTTACTATAAAAGAAGCCGTAAAAGGAATGATTATTACCAAGATAGAAACAACAATCAAAGTAATAACACCAACCCTAACTTCCGGAATTACCAAAATAATTATAACAATTATAATAATAATGTAAGTAACAATAATGAAAACAATTATCGGACAAATAATCAGGGTAATAATTACACTAGTAATAATAACAATAATAGGAGACGGCCTCAGTATAATAACAACAACCCCAACCGACCACAGAACCAAGGTGGAAACAACCAACCCCAACAATAGAGGAGGGTATCACGAAAAAACTACTATTACTGTATACAGGTCCGTATACAATCACAAAAAACAATCAGAACAACACATATGAAATTTCTGACCCAGTAAGTAAGAAAATCAAGGGTACATTTAACCAAGCATCTTTGAAGAAATATTATGTATAATGAAAACTATCATAAAATGTAATATGTCATAATATCTACAGTATCAAGGTATACAATACTCTAAGCAGAGATAAATAAAATGACTCAAACGAAATGTAATTGACCCATAATTAGCCCAATAGAATGGTGAAAGTGTGAAAACCCCAGGTAATCCAAGAAATGATAATGACCAAAGTGTTATGAACCAGTGAATAAACAGTGTTAAAAATAAATTATGGTGAAACTAAAAAAGAATAGAAGAATATGACATAAAGTGATGAAGAATTTAAGAACTGACTGCATAATTATATAGTGATGAAAATAAGTGTGTAAATTAAAAACATTGAAATAACCAAAACAACTTGCAACCTAGTATTGATGAATAGCAGCAAGGCTGATAATAATATAACAAATATGTCAAGTTATAACTAATAATGACCTGTGAAGTCATATAATGTGTTGAATAAAATGATAAAGCATTAGCAGTGATAAATATGGAACCTCTAATCCCTTGAGTATTCTAATGAATATGATGTCTTATATTGAAAAATAAATTATATATTATGTTTTATATGTTGTGATAGTGCAACTGTTGTTATGTGCAACTTTTTATTGTCCCAGACAGAGATGAAGATTCCTCTGATTCTGTGGGTGTATAGTTGAGGAACGGCGGAGAATGGATGCCAAATAGAGCCCCTCTGACTCCGAACCTGCTATAAATGTTAGGGAATTATGATATTTCAAGGATTAAATCAACAACTGTGAGGTAAATAAAAGAGCAAAGGAGATTGTCACAAGAATCAAGATGTGTATAATATAAAGAAAATATCGGTATGGAGAACCATACATGACTTCCATGTTCTAAGATTTATATTTAAAAGCATATTCGAAATGAAATATTTCCATAGAAACTACTTCTTTCTATTGCTTCAGCCTTAACCACAGTACTTTGGTCACTAACGTATACCACCTCACTTTTTCGCACTCGATTTCCACTGATGATGGAATTCGATGGCACTGCCGAAACATCTGGTTTTGCAGAAAACATTGGACTACGGCTAAACAGCCCGGGAAAGAATTTTAACAAAATCTACTTCTTTGTTGCCGATAATGTAGTACACATAAAATTTTTGCCCCTCCCTCTTGAACTATAATTTTCATTAATAGAAAATTACCCCCACCCCGTTCAACTAGCCTCTTCATTTATAGATATTTCATCTATGTTTCTGCAGTGGATTATTATGAGCTTCTTAACAGGATACTTTGTTTATCAAAATTATGTATTTTACTCTTGTTAAAACATAAAACGTTGCAGGTAAAATACCCCTTTATCTTCATCGATCTTCACCAAAATCAATAGGCCTTCAGTCCTCTACAATTCAGGGATGCATGCAAAAAAATATTTGATTCAGTTTGAATGTGCGGCAGTTATCGTTCGTCATGTAAACATTTCTCTTGGTTCAAGATAAAATGTTGCAGTTAAACTACCCCTTTCCCTTAACCGATCTTCACCAAAATCAACAGTCCTTGAGCTCTCTACAACTCAGGAAAGTGTGCAAAAAATTATTAGATTCTCTTTGAATTTTCGGCAGTTATCGTTCATCATAAAAAAATTACCCTTTTTATGCAAATAATCATTTGATTCTGTTTGAATTTGCGGCTGTTATCGTTTGCCATATAAAATACCCTTGTTAAAACATAAAACGTTGCAGGTAAACTACCCCTTTCCATTAACCGATCTTCACCAAAAACAATAGGTCGCGAGTACTCTACAAATCAGGGCTGTATGCAAAAAATGATTTGATTCAGTTTGAATTTGCGGCTGTTATCGTTTGCCATAGAAAAAAATCTACAGATAGACACACAGACAGACACTTTTCGAAAAATGACTTTTTTTCATGTTTTGAGTGTAGTACAATCAGAATCTGCAATAATCTCGAACACGATTTTTTTTGCCATCACCATACTTCCATTTCCTTAAGGAACATGGAAATAAAAATGTATTATTGAAAAACAGGGAAATTGTTAAATTAAGAACCAATATATGATATAACTAAATGACCAAGAGTATAAAAACTTCACCAATACTAGTAAGCTGAAAATAATACTAGCAGTGAACTTAGTCTAGATCAACACACCAGCAGACTATTAAATTCAATAAAGAGAGAAGCAGTAATCTTATAATTAAACAATATAAAGTGATAATTTCTTCAAACCGTAAAACTATGTTCTCAAATTATCAATTTTGAGAGGGGAGTATATGTAACATCACAAAATGTTCCATAACCATAATGCTCACCAGAAGGGTGAAATATAACACTAGAGTTGTAAAATGAATAATTATAATGAATGTAACAAAGAAGAGAAGGGACCAGCAAAGAAGAAAGGAGAGGAGGGATCCCAAGAAGCCGTGATGAATACACTGCATGACATAATTTTGTACCAATCACAAACGAGTTTACTTAGCGAAAATTACTCCTAGTGGCGATCGAGAGAGGGGTATATAATCAAAAGGACGCTAAGAAATTCGCATTCGCATTTTTATCCACAAGCTAATCAGTTGCATCTCTGCATTGTGTTCATATTTTAATAATCAACAACAGTACAATTGTAGTAAATACATTGAATTTTGTCAAATTAACCATTGGAAAGACGAGTCATCGCCTCTGAGTGCATCGAAAGTTAATTGTGAGTTTATATAAACAGTGCGTGTATCGGAACGAGTAAAGTTAACATAACCTGTAAAGGCTGTAACCTATTGTTAGTCAGAAGAAGGTTATTTCTCGTTTCCAAGTGCGATTAAAGTGAAGTGTATTAGCGATCAATATAATCCGATCGTTAAAGTGTTCATTTTTAATCAATACGATTAAAAATCCAGGTAGTACTGTGACCAAATTTATTGTTTATATACCATCCATTGATTGTAGAAATTAACACATTTGTACTGACGCAAAAACAATCAAACTATTTGTAGAGAACATTGTATTAATTTATTTAGAGGGATTAATATATCTCAACGTAAGAATATATGTATTAGAATTTTTACTTCCATATTCCTTAAGGAAATGGAAGTACGGTATGGTGATGGCAAAAAAAATCGTGTTTGAGATTATTGCATATTCTGATTGTACTACACTCAAAACATGAAAAAAAGTCGTTTTCCGAAAAGTGTCTGTGTGTGTGTCTGTCTGTCTGTAGATTTTTTTCTATGGCAAACGATAACAGCCGCAAATTCAAACAGAATCAAATAATTTTTTGCATACAGCCCTGATTTGTGAGTACTCACGACCTATTGTTTTTGGCGAAGATCGGTTGAGGGAAAGGGGTAGTTTACCTGCAATGGGTTTTTTTATCAAGGGAAATTTTTTTTTTTGGCAAACAATAACAGCCGCAAATTCAAACAGAATCAAATAATGTTTCGCATACCACCCTGAATTGCAGAGTTCTCAAGACCTGTTGTTTTTGGTGAAGATCGGTTAAGGGAAAGGGGTAGTTTACCTGCAACGTTTTATGTTTTAACAAGGGTATTTTCTATGGCAAACGATAACAGCCGCAAATTCAAACAGAATCAAAAGATTATTTGCATACAGCCCTAAATTGTAGAGTTCGCAAGACCTATTGTTTTGGTGAAGATCGGTTAAGGGAAAGGGGTAGTTTACCTGCAACGTTTTTTTAACAAGGGTATTTTATATGGCAAACGATAACAGCCGCAAATTCAAACAGAATCAAATAATTTTTTGCATACAGCCCTGATTTGTAGAGTACTCAAGACCTATTGTTTTTGGTGAAGATCGGTTAAGGGGAAGGGGTAGTTTACCAGCAACATTTTTTTAACAAGGGTATTTTATATGGCAAACGATAACAGCCGCAAATTCAAACAGAATCAAATAATTTTTTGCACACTTCCCTGAATTGTAGAGATCTCAAGGTCTTTCGATTTTGGTGAAGATCGGTTAAGGGGAAGGGGTAGTTTACCTTCTACCTTTTACGTTTTAACAACAGTAAAGTACTTGAAAATTCATTTAAACTTTTTCAAACAATGGTAACTGTTAAAAATAAAATAATTTTGTTGCCAGGCAATAAAATTATAATTTTTTCATTTTAATGTAAATCATGTATGAGTTAATAGAATAATGGATTAATTTACACTCAAAATGTACAAACAGAAAATTTTGTTACAAACATCAATATCGTTCGTGGCAGGCAAGCATATCTCAGTTATGTAATGTTTACGTTTCCATTTTATTATTATGACTACCGCAATAGAAAGGCAGGGAAGACACACACACAAACACACACATAGACACAAAATTCGCGTTATTTCTGGCCTCACTCATGTTTATTTTCTTACATTTGCATGCTTTTTAAATGGTAAGTGCCGAAACCCATACCAACATAACGCGTGCAAGTCGAAAAAGTGTCCAGCGTGGATAGCGATTTGGTTCCTGTGGATCGCTGGGCAGTGTAACTGCACGTGTTTACAGAGGAACGATTCATAGACAGACTTTTCGTCTTTAGGGAATGAACCCTCTGCAAGATGCTGAGGGTCCATGAGTGACTTCGGAGCGCTCCTTCTTTTTCGCGTGTTTGTTCTGTGAAACATACACTGTAGATTCGCAGCTTTACTCTAACCAACGCTCAATAGGAAATGTTGAAAATTTTTGTCCATGGTGTACCCTCATACACATTAAACCTGCTCTGATGTTTTAATTACGGACATCATAATATTAAAACTTTGGAAACTTGAGCACTACTTAATGGAGATCAATCATTAACTTATACAAGCCATTAATTTTATGCATATTTTTTATATATATGTGTACAACGTTATCGGCAACAAAGAAGTAGTTTTTGTTAAAATTCCTTCCCAGGATATTTGGCCGTAGTCCAATGTTTTCTACAAAACCAGACGTTTCGGCAATGCCATCGACTTCCATCATCAGTGAAAATTGAGTGCGATAACGTGAGGTGGTATACGTTAGTGACCACAGTACTGTGGTTAAGGCTGAAGCAGTAAGTAGAAAGAAGTAGTTTCTATGGTAATATTTCATTTCGAAAATGATTTTAAATATAAATCTTAGAATATGGAAGTCATGTATGGTTCTCCATACCGATATTTTATAACTAATATCAATTAGAATATAAGCAAACGAAATTCTCGTTAATCAATTATTTAATTGAAATTTATTAAAGAGGCTTAAACCGAATTATTACATAATAGTAGTATTTTTTTAAAGAAATTAATATCGTTCTATTCTGTATTTCAAAGAACTTACCCTTGAGGTACTTAGTCCAATAAGATAAATATTTTGTTAGTAAAAATAAGAGTTTTTTTATTGTGCTTAAACTGAGCTAGACCAGTCATTAAACAGATAACTTGTGATCCGAATTATATTATTGTTAAATGTATTTTTCAAATCAATTCTAGAGGTTATAATAAACCAATAATATTATACAGCATTAACTTTTGTTTTAATTATTTTAGAATAGGTAATCAACCCTCAGTATGGCAGACACTGAGGTACATCAAAACATAAATTTTTAAGTATACTATTTAAATTATTTTCAATTCAATTAACATTTAAAAGATAGAAACAGTAAAAAGTCAATACACACAATTATAGAAAGAAGTTTGTTTTTTTTATGGGACATTTCTTTAAGAAAACCCATATGGCGCCCAAATAACATTCAAGGTGTTGTAAAACCTTGTTTATGAAATATTATACTGGTCAAAAAGGAACTTGACAGTTTATTCATTAGCTGTGAATGTCTGAACCTCAAGTACGTCAACCAGGTACGTGAAGTGTTAATTATATTAATATATTTTGTCCAGACAACACTTGACTTACACATACACAGACGACATTTTTATATAGAAGAGGATTTCGACTTCAAGTTCGACACAACCTTACATTCATCTGCGGATCAACAAGTTAATATTTTATTCATAATAAACCATATCACTACAAATAAATTATACTTTATCAATTATAAAAATAATTACCCCATTAAACAATAAATCGATAATTAAATTATATAGGGAGGATCTAGTTTTATTACAGTATATATATATATATATATATATAATATTTATAAAAGTGAACAAAGAGGATGTACCAACAAGATAATTATAAATTTTATATATACATTCTATATGACTTTTTTACAAAAGCAGTAAACAACTAACCTGATCACATTAACCAAAAATTTGTATCGATCGGTAATCACGTGGTGCACCACGACAACAGTGTTATTCATGTTTTTGAACATTAATTACTGACAGTGAGTTTACATTTATAACCAAACTCGTGTCTTGTGTTTCTGCGTATACCTCTGTAAAATATAACAGTGTGTCTGTGTATAAAAATGTGTCTGTGTTTCTTACCACTGCGTCCTCACACGGCGATGTACTTTACGATGTTTGGGCCCGTAGCGAACATACTGGGGACCAGGTATCGTGGTTCCCAATCTGAGGTTCAATGTAGTGGATAATCTCTGGGTGGCGCCAAATTGTTTATATAAAACAATTAAAATGGTTTACTTATCAAGGTTCTATTTGAATGAGGCGACGAATTCAATCCGTCCCGCCTTTTCTCAATTTTGTGTCAATCGAGATAGCAGTTGCAGGATTCGCTACTTGAGTATTGGAAACCTTCACAATACATTATATTTTTAAACATACACTTTGCTAATGGAAATAAGACACGATTTAACACACACAGTATAAATTTATTATTAATTTGAAGTTAATATTTTATAGACACAAGTTGTACTTAATTTTTCATATACAATTCTGCACCGGATAATTCTTTATAAGACTCTACTCAAGGGTTAACCAATCGACTTTTGAATATAAATAAACAGTATGGCGTTTTATTTCGCCGATCAACAAATATTTCTGTCGATGTTTGTGGGTTGTTTGGATCACATTAAAAGGTTCAGATGCAGTTACAATATTAAAAATACACAACCTTACAATGTTTTTTCCTTAATTAGGATAATGTGTAGTGGTAATTGTTTTGTTTAAGTGTCATACAAGAAGTTTAAAAGTCGTACATAAATATGAGGTTAGTTCTATAGTTAACAAATTTTCAGTGATTAATATTACAATCCCAATCCTTGCAAGAGAATAAAAATGATTCAGTGGTATTCAACATACATTGAGAAATATTCAAAGTGCGTTTATTTTTGGAAGTTGAAATAATTTAACTGATACTTAACAGCATTGCAGTTCGGAATTACTCGGGATGTCGAGAAGGAAGGATTACGGCATCAATATTATTCCTGTGTTCTTTATTCAGGCTTCGGCATCTTTTTCAAAGTTGGTTGGACTTATTTATATATTTCGTCTTGAATTAAACGTCTTCTCCCTCTGGAAATGGTATTCAGCATCCATCAGACTTCTGTACTATCGATTTCTATACTTAGTTTTACTTTTAAGATGTTTTAACTATTAAAATGTGTTGTACAGAAAATTCGCATCTGTCTTGCGATAGCGTCACTTTCCAAGTAAATGTATTTAACGGTAATTACCTCGTTAAACGGCCGTTTCCATGGTTACATCATTGGTCTCATTGGGTGAGCTGAACATAAACACATTGTTATCAATTTTCGAATTCCTTTCAAATCTTCCCATATCTTCGGACTTTCTTCCTCCTCTTATCTTCCTTCTGAGTTATTATCTAAATGCACTGTCATTTATATTTTCTCACAAAGATTATTTTGGTACCCCACAATATTGGGTTTTATCAAGTTTCTAAGTTTACAATTAATTTTCTACTTACTAATTACATTTCTTTGTTTATATAATTCTTTACTTTAATATTTGGATTTCGTTGTCCATGACATGTCCGTTACTTAACTAAATATCACTATAATATTGACGACTCGGAACACTAAGTTTTTTATAAGTAAAAACGTAAAGTTTTACCTTACAGCCTAAACCGGCTTTCACCTATAGAAGGCTTCATCAGAGGCTGCCGTAAGTAGCGCTGTTCGTCTTGTTGTTGGAGACGAGATAGTTTTTCGAAAGATCGAAGCTGTGTGTGTGTGGTGAGATGTGTTCGAATAATGCGTGCGATTTGAATTGTGTCTGTTCGTTTAGGATGTCGTTTTTATTTGTTTTTGTGTGTTTGTATATTTCTAATTGTTCTAGAGTGTCTAGTTTTCGGCCTTTTGTGTGTACGTGTAGTATGTTCGTGTTATTGTCGATGTTTATATATGTGTGGTTTGCTTCAATGAGGTGGTTTGCGAAGGTAGATTCTGTAGTGGTGTGGAGTGCTTTTGTGTGTTCAATGTATCTCTGTTTGAAGCTACGTCCTGTCTGGCCTATGTAGAATTTATTGCAATTTGAACAATTTAGCTTATATACACCGGGTAGATCGAATTTGTTTTGTGCTTTGGGCATGCGTTTTGATAGTGTGTGTTCTGTTTTGTTAGTAGTTTTGTAAGCGATTCTGTATCCTGCTTTTTTGAATTTGTGGGCAATTTTTTCTGTTTGTTTGTTGATGTATGTTAGTGTTATGAATTTGTTGTTTTCTGTCTTTGTCTGTTGTTTGTTTTGTGTTTTGTGTAGGAGTTTACTGACTATTGTTCTGTCATAACCGTTAGATTCTGCTAGATATTTTATCGTGTTTAGTTCGTCTTTGTAGTCTATTTCATCTAAGGGGATGTTGTTAAGTGTATGTATCATGGTTCTAAAAGCAGCTAGTTTGTGTTGTATTGGGTGATTGGAGGTGTTGTGTATTAGTGTGTCAGTTGTAGTTGGTTTTCTGTATATACTGAATTTGTGCCTGTGTTCTAGTTTTGTGATGGAGAGGTCTAAGAAGTTTATGGTATTGTTGTGTTCGTATTCGGCAGTGAAGGTTATGTTTTTATGTATTTTGTTTATGTGCGTTAGTAACTGTTCACATTGTCTTTTGTTTCCCCTGTATAGTATTAGAATGTCGTCAACGTATCTGTGCCAATATAGTATTTTATTGTTGACGACATTCTAATACTATACAGTGGAAACAAAAGACAATGTGAACAGTTACTAACGCACATAAACAAAATACATAAAAACATAACCTTCACTGCCGAATACGAACACAACAATACCATAAACTTCTTAGACCTCTCCATCACAAAACTAGAACACAGGCACAAATTCAGTATATACAGAAAACCAACTACAACTGACACACTAATACACAACACCTCCAATCACCCAATACAACACAAACTAGCTGCTTTTAGAACCATGATACATACACTTAACAACATCCCCTTAGATGAAATAGACTACAAAGACAAACTAAACACGATAAAATATCTAGCAGAATCTAACGGTTATGACAGAACAATAGTCAGTAAACTCCTACACAAAACAAACAACAGACAAAGACAGAAAACAACAAATTCATAACACTAACATACATCAACAAACAAACAGAAAAAATTGCCCACAAATTCAAAAAAGCAGGATACAGAATCGCTTACAAAACTACTAACAAAACAGAACACACACTATCAAAACGCATGCCCAAAGCACAAAACAAATTCGATCTACCCGGTGTATATAAGCTAAATTGTTCAAATTGCAATAAATTCTACATAGGCCAGACAGGACGTAGCTTCAAACAGAGATACATTGAACACACAAAAGCACTCCACACCACTACAGAATCTACCTTCGCAAACCACCTCATTGAAGCAAACCACACATATATAAACATCGACAATAACATGAACATACTACACGTACACACAAAAGGCCGAAAACTAGACACTCTAGAACAATTAGAAATATACAAACACACAAAAACAAATAAAAACGACATCCTAAACGAACAGACACAATTCAAATCGCACGCATTATTCGAACACATCTCACCACACACACACAGCTTCGATCTTTTGAAAAACTATCTCGTCTCCAACAACAAGACGAACAGCGCTACTTACGACAGCCTCTGATGAAGCCTTCTATAGGTGAAAGCCGGTTTAGGCTGTAAGGTAAAACTTTACGTTTTTACTTATAAAAAACTTAGTGTTCCGAGTCGTCAATATTATAGTGATATTTAGTTAATATTTGGTTTTTAATAATAACTACCATTCATCCTTGATTAATTATTCACCTTGGATTTGTCCATTACATGGTGATTTTTATACAATCAGTAATTGTTTATGTTTGACCATTAGGCCTGTTTCACATTTAAGTAGCCATTACTGGAGTTTTATGGCTTCATACACAATATATTTCCTTTAGTCCTAAATTGTTATTTTGCATTTATAATTGGGTTTAATGTCTCTGGATGTGTTTTAATTTAGTCTTTGTTAGTAACAACTGTGTTATTCAATTTTACTTGCTAATTATTTGCTATTCATTTCCCATATAACATATAACATCTAGGTCTATGGTCTGTATGACTCTTACAGCCATATCCAATTCATAAACAACAGTTTATACAATTCATTATTTCTTATTTGTTGTTCTGGTGCTAAACAATCTCACCTCTATTGAACTTTTTTCATTAAACTCCCCTTATAACCTGGGTATTTAATTAATGTTAATACAAACTTATTTTCTAATGCTTTTTGCTCTCCCTTCCATGTTAACACCATCTGATTACTTTTCCTTGTGAATCACACCTTTAAAATATTTACAATACCTTTTTAAATTATAACAATACTATTTTCTAGTCATCACAGTGAATATCACTACTTAGTGTTCATTATTTACTGAATCAATGTTCTATTCTAAATACTATTCATTGTAACTTTGTTAAATGTTATTGTTCACTCTTAAAACTAAAACATGAGTTATTTTACTAAGTCTTTACCTTAGCCTACTCTCCTCTTACTATTTTTATGATAGACAATATTTGTGTTTATTTTTCACTAGCACTGTCTTAAATTATTTAGTGTTCATTATAATTTACTTAGTGTTTCTTTAGTATTATATCACTCTAGGATAAATCACTTTCACTAATTCAACTTCCATTTATTTCTCATCATTTTATTCTCTTTCTCTACACACTATCTATATAAAATGATTAATATTGTGTCTTTCTTAGTTAACAAATTACATATATCCCTAACTCTTTTGGTTAGTGTACTTTTATACATTGTTTCATATTACTATAATTGTCATTTTGTCAATACTAACATTCATTAATAGTTTTGGTTCTTAACCGATTTCATTGTCTTTATTATTTTGGATTACATTACTTCTCCCTTCTCTATTTTTTATTACTTGTCTAGTTTTCTTGACGCATTTCATTTTGGTTTCTTCCTCGTGGGTTTGTTCTCTCTTGGTTTTCGTTCTTCTTCTCCTTCATTCGTCTTGTTTTCTTTATTTTGGTTTCTTAACTGGCTTCTTAACTGGTTGGGTCAATGTCGTTTGTCTGTCAGTCTATTATTTTAGTTTCTTTATTAATCACTTTCGGTTTATTACTCCTCCTCCTTCCATATTAATTACCTTTTATTTATTTTTTACTATCCACATAATTTATTTATTCAAACATAATATCATTTAGCATGTTTTATACATACTTATTGTTATCAAAATTTATCTGAATTTGGTGATGTTATAATATGTGTGTTTTTATTTTAATTGGATTTTAATATATGACGACCTCTTTTCAAGCAAGTGTCTGAGGATGGGTCAGATGACCTGAAACGCATCACACTTATATTATTCTAAAGATAAAAGTCACAAGACGGACCTAACAAAGGTAAGAAAATAAGAAATTGGAATACGTGACTTGGACCGTTAACAAACAAAAATGTTCAAAATATAATCCTAAAATTTATTTTCCATAAGATCAATCTAAGTTTCTCCTCCATTAAATGCTACCTATTGGATGTTCAGTTGTCTGGAATACAATACAGTAGATAAGATAGTTTTACAATATATATTTCTAAGAATACACAAGTAGTTTTTATACCTGCCCAACTAAAAGATAATTTAAATGATCTAGCTGTATGTAACTGCATACTTTTAAATTTATAAAATGTTATTTGCACACAATAAACTCTGTGGTCTGCACAATGTTTAACAGCAGTAAGCAGTCAATTACAAGTCAATGTTCGGAATTTGTAGTGGAAGATATAACATTCAATTGGGGTAAGTGATTCGTGTGTGTTTTGAGGCTTTTGAAATTTTTAATGTAATTTAACAGTGTGTCAAAAATGAGTAACAAAGAAAGAGTGTGTTTAAATTTAAAAGTTAAGCAAGTGTTGTAGCGGGGCATTTTTGGGCATACCTGGGGTAATTACAGGATTTATATTTTTTAATAATAAATAACTTGTCAAGTGATAGAAAAATGTTATGACAGAACGGTAAATTTATTATTTGGAGCGATCGAGACGATGGCAGCATTGTTTGAGACGGTAAAGACCATATGATTCAACAATATTCATATAAACAGTTTTAATAACCGGCAACTGTACCAAACTCAGTTCAAGGACAATGACGAACCCGGAAAACGTAAACACGTTATGTAACAAGATCTGAAAACACGTTACACAACCAGACATCAGGCGATGTGTTGCGTCAGCAAATTATATAACGATGTGTGTCACCAGTTCTGTCAACAAGCCAAAAACAGTCCACTGGCGAACGAATACAAAATATAAACCAATCAGAATTGAACGAACAACAGCCGCTTGACAAATTAGCGCAAGTAGTTCGCCCCAGTCTAAATTCAATGCTCGCGCGAGCAACACCTGTTAAGTTTCGGAACATATTTGTGCGGGCCCGCAAAGCAAGTAAAAATGTGAAAATTTTAATACATATATTTTGATCTAACAGTATCATTACAAAACAAGTAGAGACAGTGAGAAAAATTGCGATAAATTAACCGTTCAGCCATGAAGTGTAAAAGTGAGAAATACGAGAAACAGCAAACAGTGAACCACGATTTGACGCCCCAGTTCTACACAACAGCAGGAAAGTAGACATTCAAAATTATTTAAATACTGACACTTTTAAAATTGAGCTCAATAAAATAAAAATGTACTGTATGAAATAGCGTGAGTGTGTGTGTGTGAAAGCGCTGGTTTTCGTTATGTCGTAGCTATAGAGAATGGGTTATCTTTATGTTATATTCTAGTTTGAAACGGCTTAAGCAAAATGATCATTTTTACGAATACTTAAACATACTAAAATTGCGAAAGTCAAAATGTATGAAGGAGAGAGGAAATTTGGTGTTTTGTATCAACAATATAACTTAATGATGTTTTCTTTTCTATTTTGAAATTAATAAAGTAATAGTGATTATAACATTTAATGTGAAGTAATAGTTATTTCAGACAACCATGTGGTTTCCAACACGTCTAACGAGATCCTGGACATGATGAGTTTAAGTTGGTACTCAACAATATGGCTGCTACTCCAGCCTAAAGTATAAAAAGTTTTACAAAGTGTAAGAATAAATTTAAATACAAAAGACGCTTAATTATTAATATAACAGTGGCGCCCTTACAGCTGGACCGTTTGCATAAATTAAATTATGCAAATGTGGACCTGTTGACGAAATGATATGGTTGTTTGGAATGTGTATTTACGTATGTACGTAAATTAAACGTAAGAGGTTATGTTCAAGATGGGTGAGTAGAATTTTTTTCAATAAGTATATGTTACATATAATAGGATTTTAATAAAGAAATATATATTAAAAAATTTTTAAGAAAAATGGCAGACAATCATGAAACTGTCAGCGTCACTGACAGTGTAGATGAAAGCCAGATAAGCATAACTGAATCTCAAATCATGCATGAAGGTGTTCACTCAACACCAGTCGCGAATAAAACGGCTGAAGATAATGATTTAATCAAGATGATGAAATTGCTGTTTAATGAACAAAAAAACGAAATCAATGAAAAGTTTGATATTCAAAAGAATAGTTTTGAGGAGTTGAAACATGAAATACAAGAAATGAATAAATGTGTAGAAAGTACTAATGAAACGATAAGATCCAGTTTGAATAAATTAGAGCAGAGTGTGGAGCGAATGGGAGTACATGTGATGAGGACAGAGAAAAATAAAACAAATGAAAATTGTAATGACAAATGTAAAAATATGATACCAGAGAAAGAGTTAATAAATGTTGAAAATAATGAGAATAATAGTAATGTATTTGAAGAATTAGTATCGGAGACTGATACGGTAAAAATAAAGAATGAGAGTACTGATGAGTTGGTGGAAGGTAGTGATTATGAAATGTTAATGTGTGTCAGTGAGTTAGAGAGAGAGAGAAAAAATAATGTTGTGGTAGAGTGGGGACAGAGGGCAAATTTTCCCTTTATTATTTGTGATGTTTATGATGATTTATTGAGTCCACAAGTGTTGTGGTTGAAGGGCAAGAGTCCCGTATTGGTAGATGAATTGAGGTGTTTATTTTTGTGGAGTAATTGTGTACCCTCTGTCCGGAATAATTGTGAGAATGTGATGTGGTGTTATGAAGAGAGAGAGGTAAATAGAGAATGGTATGTAACAGAATTGTATAATTTGAATAGAAAGTATGATGAATGGAAAGAAGGCTTAGAAATATATTTGAATAATAATGATTACAATGATTTGATAAAAATAATTAGACCGATAGTGAATGAATGTAATGACGGAGACTTAACAAAAATACTTAACGTAGACTGGTTTAATGAGTATTCTGGTAAAATGAGTGAATTTGATTGTTCTGGTTATGACACACAAAGTAACCATTTGTTTGTAAATAAAAAGCAACAGTGTTATATAAAACCAAGGTTGATTTGGGACGATGGAGGATGAGCTAAAAGATCAGTGTTGGGACATTTTTAAATATTGTAAATTTTTGGTAATGACCTTGCTGATTTGGACATCTGAAGTGAGATACACGTGAACAGTTTTGACGCATATTTTGTAAATAATATTGAATTCATTTGTGTGTATTGTGAAATGTTAGAAAAGTAATGTGTATATGTTTTAGAAAATGTTGTATTAATAATAATAATATTATTAATATTTTTGCACTCTAATTAAATAACAAAATAATTACGAAGACAATAGTTAATGATTTATAGAATATTGATAATAATTGAAATATGTTTTAATAATCAAATGAATATTTAATTTTAATAATAAATTGAATTAAATAAGTTGAGATGTTTAGATAGTGTGATTGAATGTTATGTGTTTGAATTTTATAAGGGAATTTAAATTGTTTGATGAGATTTTCATTTAATAATCATGAATAAATAAATAAATGTTAAATGGTTTATTTTGTGGAACATAATGATTAAAAATATATGTTAATAATAAATTTTAAGCAATTTTGAAAAGCTGATTGCAACACAGGATAAATTCATCATGATGATAAATAAAAACAGTTAATGAAAAATTTGAAATAATAATGTTTATAAATTTTATATAAATTATTTAAAAGAGAATTGTTGGTTTGATGTATGCTAATAATCCAGGTTTATTGCTATTTGTGTATTATGTTATGTAATGTATTATAATAGTGTGTGTGGCTGGGAGGTTATCCAAGGGGATAACGTATTAAAAATTTGATATATTTTAATTAATAATGATGATTTGCTACTCAATAATTTTGTTTGAATTTAAAAATTGGATGCACTAAATACTTCTTATATTGTGTTATTATGTCTTATTGTGTTGATTGCATTAGTATGTTAGGAATAAGTATTATAAAAATATAATAATATGTTTTCAATGTGTTTATAGATTTTAAAATAAAATGAAAAATAGTTGTAATAAGTAAAATTTTCAATAGGTTGTAAAAGATAGAAGTGGGTGATAGTAATTGTTTGAATAAAATGTTTGAGTCAATTCAAGTTGAATTTTGTGGGACATAGATTTGTCCAAATCGAAGTAAAAGTAAAAGTAATAGTGGAAATGAAAATAATGCAATGTTGTTTTGAGTTAATGTATGTTATAGAATTTTGAGAAATAAGTGGAGACACAGTAGTTATGGAGATTTTATGTAGAGTTTTGAGCGATATATTGTTTATTTGTTGATGTTAATTTGTTGTAATTGTAGTGAGGTTATGAGATTGAGATTTTTTGGGGATGGTAATTTTGTAGTAGTGGTAGTGTATTTGGGGAGTCCGCAACAAGGGTTGGGACGGGATAGGGACCGATTGGCGCCGGAAAGGGTTACCTAGGGTGAGTCCAGGAACCAACATAAGGGAATGAGTTTTGGGAAGGAAACACGTATCCTATGTACAAAGGGTTAGAGAGTATTTTTTTTTATAAGAGTAGAAGGTGGCGATTGGAGTTAAAATAGTAAATGGTTAGAGGTAGAGAAGGGTTAGTAAAATTTTGATAGTGGGGTGTCATACTAGTTAAAGATTTTGTAAGGGAACGTTAGAATAATAAAAGGGGAAGTTTATGAGTAAATGCCAAATGGATGAAGTAAATTATAATGAAATAATGAATAACGTAGAATCACCCAAAGTAATGAAATGGAATAATGATGGCCAGAATTGAAAAAAATAAATAAAATAAAAAATGTTTGTAATTTTGAGAAACGAATTAATAAGAGTAAATCAAGTTTAAAAGTAATTTTTTGATTTTATATGCTAATTTAATGATGTAAAGTGTGTAACATTTTAATTGTAAGTTGTTTATTTTAAAATGAATTATTAATGTACTGTGTTTTCTTATGTTAAGTTATGTTAGGTATTCTGATATATATATGTTAAATATAAATAAGGAACAAAACCAGTGCTTCTTAGCGCAAACCAGCACCGCTAGGGGGGAACAGATCAGCTGGGGATATGGTGTTGTATAAGGCCACTATTTAATATTTTGATTTGTTGTTTCAGTGTTTGGTGATGCTGTGGCGGCGGACCTGAGCTGGCCTACGCGTCAGAGCAGGGGCGTTGAG
Source organism: Magicicada septendecula (assembly GCA_034769895.1). NCBI lineage: Eukaryota > Metazoa > Arthropoda > Insecta > Hemiptera > Cicadidae > Magicicada > Magicicada septendecula. The sequence goes on along the minus strand of CM068368.1, from coordinate 265,909,606 downwards.
TATCTGTCTGACTCTACGGTGTTGGGATCTCGAGAGAGAAGTCCAGTATTGTCATGCAGATGCGGTCACAGTCACCGGACCAAGGGTGAGTTGATTATTCTTCTTTGTAAACCGTAAAGGGGGTTGTGGCGACATATCCTGGCTGATCCCTCTAGCAAGTATGAATGTGTCAATGAGATTTTTTATGCTTCGGCATAAAATATCTCATTGAGGGGGTATTGTAGCGGGGCATTTTTGGGCATACCTGGGGTAATTACAGGATTTATATTTTTTAATAATAAATAACTTGTCAAGTGATAGAAAAATGTTATGACAGAACGGTAAATTTATTATTTGGAGCGATCGAGACGATGGCAGCATTGTTTGAGACGGTAAAGACCATATGATTCAACAATATTCATATAAACAGTTTTAATAACCGGCAACTGTACCAAACTCAGTTCAAGGACAATGACGAACCCGGAAAACGTAAACACGTTATGTAACAAGATCTGAAAACACGTTACACAACCAGACATCAGGCGATGTGTTGCGTCAGCAAATTATATAACGATGTGTGTCACCAGTTCTGTCAACAAGCCAAAAACAGTCCACTGGCGAACGAATACAAAATATAAACCAATCAGAATTGAACGAACAACAGCCGCTTGACAAATTAGCGCAAGTAGTTCGCCCCAGTCTAAATTCAATGCTCGCGCGAGCAACACCTGTTAAGTTTCGGAACATATTTGTGCGGGCCCGCAAAGCAAGTAAAAATGTGAAAATTTTAATACATATATTTTGATCTAACAGTATCATTACAAAACAAGTAGAGACAGTGAGAAAAATTGCGATAAATTAACCGTTCAGCCATGAAGTGTAAAAGTGAGAAATACGAGAAACAGCAAACAGTGAACCACGATTTGACGCCCCAGTTCTACACAACAGCAGGAAAGTAGACATTCAAAATTATTTAAATACTGACACTTTTAAAATTGAGCTCAATAAAATAAAAATGTACTGTATGAAATAGCGTGAGTGTGTGTGTGTGAAAGCGCTGGTTTTCGTTATGTCGTAGCTATAGAGAATGGGTTATCTTTATGTTATATTCTAGTTTGAAACGGCTTAAGCAAAATGATCATTTTTACGAATACTTAAACATACTAAAATTGCGAAAGTCAAAATGTATGAAGGAGAGAGGAAATTTGGTGTTTTGTATCAACAATATAACTTAATGATGTTTTCTTTTCTATTTTGAAATTAATAAAGTAATAGTGATTATAACATTTAATGTGAAGTAATAGTTATTTCAGACAACCATGTGGTTTCCAACACGTCTAACGAGATCCTGGACATGATGAGTTTAAGTTGGTACTCAACAATATGGCTGCTACTCCAGCCTAAAGTATAAAAAGTTTTACAAAGTGTAAGAATAAATTTAATTTAAAAAGACGACTAATTATTAATATAACAGTGTTATTTTTTAATTGGTTCATAATAAGAAATCAAGAATCAAAGTGTTGACAAGTAAATGAAATTCTTTACGAGTGGTTTAAATGTGTTCGCTCAAAAAAAAATCTAGGTAGTGGAAGTATGTTACGGAACAAAGGATTCAAACTTTTTTACTGAAATTACATTCAACAATTTTGCATCATGCAATGGGTGGCTGGAGTCTTTTAGGAAGTGGCACATGTCGTTCAAAACAATTTCAGGTGAAGGTGTGGATATAATGTTAATGAAGTCAGTGAATGGAAACAGATGTTACTGAGCACGAATTAAGTGATGTTTATAACATTGATAAGACTGGATATATTTTATACCTGTACCAAATAAATCATTAAATCAAACAAAAAGGAGCGTGTAATGTTTAAATAATGGCTAAAGAAATAGAAACGATTATGTTATGTTATAGTGCTGCTGGCAAAAAAAAAAAAAAACAGCTGTTAGTTATCGGAAAGTCATGAAAAACAAAGTGTTCCAAGAATTTGGAGACAACATTACAGAGCATTAGTTGGCAAAATAATATTTACCATGGTTTTGTTATAGGATAATGCAACATGTCATCCAGTATCATCCTTATTCAATGTGAGACTCTTATTTATTCCAACAAACACGGCATCTCATCTTCAGCCATTGGAGCAACGAAAAAACAACCAACATTTAAACTTTTTATCGGAAAAGCGTTCTTTGGTCCATTGTGCCCCATATGGATAACAGCATTTCCTTTGGCAAAAAAAATTAGTGTCCTTAATACGGTATCCTGGATCAAGACAGTCTGAAAAGAGGTTGGTGGTAGCACTATTAAAGACGGTTTTACAAAATGTGGCATTCAAATTAGTGATGCAGATCTGCAGGCACAATCATTACATCAAATCTTGCAAGAACTTCACACACTTCTTACAGTTGCTGAACTGCCATATGATGAAAATGGAGACCCTATGTTGTGACAATCTCAAGGGCAATTGGGAGGCTCGCCTTCAGGAAGATTATAAAGGTAGGTCAGAAAAAATTCTGAATTTACAATGAAAACTTTTTGAAATGCTTGATTAAAATTTGTATTATTCTGAGATATTCACTTTTACAATACAGTACTTCTGCTTTCTGCAGAAACAGGTGATGATGGTGTACAGAGTGAAGAAGAAGAAGAAATTAAATAACCGCTGATAGTTTAAAAGAGTGTTACAATCTCTTAGGTGGACCAAAAGTATTTGCATTACTCTCGATAAGGAAAGTGGGGAGAAGGTGGAACAGCATAGCACACACTACTGTTTGGTTGAAAATTATTCAATTAAAAAGAAAACTGTTACTACAAAACAAAGCACATTAAAAGACTATTTTTGAAAAGTATAATTTCTTTATCATGTGTTGTAATATAACTATTTTCATTGTAAACGTATTGCAAATAGGAATACAACTGCAAGTACATAATAAAATGATATAGCTGATAATTCTTACTAAATATACTGTATTGTTACCCTCCACCAACCCTTCATTAAACGTCCATCTTTCTAAGCAGCTACAAAGCAACACAAAACAAAATTTTAAGTTTATCTATCACAGCTGTAATGCTGTTAGTTATTTTATGTACTAAATTCTCCCCATTAACAAATTATTTTAAGGCTGTTAACTTTATTGGAGCTTTGTGAAACAGGCTATCTCTTGTTAAACCGTTAACGAGTGATTTATCTGCCAGTCATTTCTTAATGATGTGTGTGTGTGTGTGTGTGTGTGTGTGTGTGTGTGTGTGTGTGTGTGTGTGTGTGTGTGTGTGTGTGTGTGTGTGTGTGTACATACGTGAATGGGACTGTATAGGCTACAGTCTTATGCCTGGTAACTCTTAAAATGCATACTTTTTTGCCACAAATGCATTTGTTCATATTGATAAATTGAATTCACGTGTTTACTTGTCCAGCAATTATCGGAATTAGCCAGCTCCAATTCTGCAGTATTCGATTGCCATCACTGCCACAGTGTGCTAGGGTGCTCAGTCACAATGGAAATTAAGAAAGAAGCGTTGTTGTCTATTTGTCTGGGATAGTGTCAGGTGCATAATTCAGGTGTCTAACAGTAGACAGGAAACCACTCCTACTAGTCGGACATTCCCAAGGAGAAAAAGGAGACCTAATGGTAAACCCAGTCCAATGTCTGTTGACGGATTAGGATTAATTGGAAGAAACTTTCTCCAACATCAACTTCAAAAATGATTTTGGCTAGTCTTCCTCTTGGGCAGCCAAAAAATTAACTCGTTAGCAAACAAAATTAGCAATTAATTATTAAAATTAACCATTTGATAATTTAATGATCAACTAAAAATTTAACCAATTTTTAAATGAATAATTTAAATGGTTAATTTTTTTAATCATTAATCCCAAGTCTGCCAAGTCAGACTGTACAAAATGATTAGTTAAATGTCATTAGTAAAATGATTGGAAGATGTCTTGTGCACGTAGACTCAACATTGCTACAATTAGCATTCAGCAACTACAGCTTATCACTTTCAATGAAGCCAAGATAATTCCTCTCATGTCATCATCATTCTGTTGTCAGTATAGGCCTTTGTTTAAATGATACAGGAATGTGTCAACAATGCAACTATGTGGGTGGAGCTAAAAAATTTAATACAACTGATAAAAGTTTCTTTGATAACCGAATGAACGGTTTCAGTGAAACTGCTATAGATGACTGGAATGACATGTACAGTATTATTTTTCTCAAGACAATTGTAAAAAGAGTTGTGAAAACATCAGTAATTGTTTTTCTTTAGTTGAACAAACATCAAATTATTTTAAATTACTGTGATTTTACTTTTATTTCTAAGGAAAGTTCTATCTGACTATTTATTTGTTCAATATAGCTGTAGTTTACTAGACTTTAAGCAAAGAATATATACTAATGGTTCTATTTGGTGTTCACAATATGCCTCCAGTATTGAGTCAAAACACATTAAGGAGTCAGTCCCAAGAAATTGCATATATGACAAACGACAAAGTATAATGTGTTCCTATAAAGTTGACTTAATCCATGCTACATACGGAATTGCTGAAACAGCAGCTGTTCAGCCAGGGATAACATAATTAAAATTACAGAAACATTTACCTCAAGAAAGCTTTTTCAGTTTCACCTCCAGGTAAAAACAGGCCAGTTATATATATAAATTAATTTATTCATATTTGCTCAGTTTTTCTTGTATATATTTTTTATATTATTGTTAACAGTAATATAAAAAAAATTAATTTATATTATTATGATAAGTGTTTAATTGCACCACATAAACTATGTACACTGTATATGGTCCATAGCACAAAACAACACTCATGGAAAATTTAAAGCCTTACTGTTTGGCATAAGAGGGAAAAATCAACTTACAACAAGAGGGAAGGATGTAGTTGAGGAAGAAATTAGCAGGATGAGCATCCTTTTTTAGAAGAAATGATCCAAGTCAGCTTAGACACTTGTAAAGGCCAAGGACAATCCTCAGTCAGTAGTGCCAGAATAAGAAGACATGTACAAGGCGTGTTCGAAAAAGACCAAACTTTGTAATAAAAACTTTATTAATGAAATTAGTATTTTATTCAGGCTTTTCTCTTTCAATGTAGTCCCCTGTGCTGCAATATCTCTCTTCCAGCATTTCCTCCATTTTTGGAATGTTTCCTGGAATTCTTTTTCGGAATGGCATGCAGCTGTCATATCATATTTTTCTCAGTGTCATTTATGGTTTAAACACGATGCCCATTCAAGGTTGTCTTCAATTTTGAAATGAGAAAAGTCTGCTGTGGCCAAGTCTGGAGAGCACGGTGGGTGGGGCAGGATGGTTGTCCGGTGCTTTGCCAGATAAAGAGTGATGCATAAGCTGGTACATTGTCATAGTCCAACACCCAACTCTGCTTTTCTAAAAATATTGCATTTCATGATCCTATGCTAATGTTCACCTCTTCAGCAATCTCTCGGACAATTGACTGACGATCATAGCAAATTTCAGCACAAAGTACATTGATGTTATCATCATTTGTTGACATGGAAGATCGTCAGGTTTGGGATCTTCATCAGTCAATGTTTCACCTGCTTTAAAACACTGAACTCTTAGAGTCTTCCCCATGTGCTTTATGAAGCATATTCAATGTGTTTGTAAATGTTTTACCAACTCTGATGCAAAATTTAACATAAACACGTTGTTCTTCAAGATCTTTCACTTTCATTATTTTAAAAATCTGATGAGAGGTGAGTATATTATGTTTACTCCACCCTTGAATAGTGTGATACATTAAGCGGTATCGTATTTATGAAAGTTGCTACTAGTCAGCGCCACGTGTTGGAACACAATCTGCATGCTAGTCAGCACATTATTATAAAAGTTTGTTATCTTCCTGAACACACCTTATATATAGTATTCATTTACTGTAACAGTAAACAATATAATCAAAATCAACTGCTCAAACTAACCTGATATGCGACTTCATAGACTGCATTGCCATCTAATGAGACAGCTGCATCATCAAGGAGATTGATAATTTGAATAACAGCAGAACATAAACATGAAGGAAAGAGTGAGTGTGCTGAATGAATAAGATGGCTTGTGTTTCTTTGTTGTGTTTCTGCTTGTTCCTCATCTCCTGCTGCAACTTATGCACAAGATTAACTGTGTCAGCTACAAAAGTAAGTTTATTACTTACTGTCTTAATTATCATCAGCATATAATAAGCAACATGGTTTGGCTAAACACTACTGTTTGTGCAAATGAGATTAAGTCTTGTTGATTCAGTTCTGACTTGGTTTTTAAACAGTCCTTCTTCCTTTTAATTTATAAGAAAGCACTACCATTCTAATACCTATGATAATCATTTGGATAATGTAATTCTGTTTATATAAAACTAATTTTAGTATTACTTATTTATTGCAATTTTAACTGCAAATATATTTTTGTACATGTACATGTACAAAATTTGCAATCATTTTTACATATATTTATTAATTTTTATAATGTTTTAAATATTTCAGTGTTTTAAATAAACACATAGGCAAGTAAGTGTGTGTGTGTGTGTGTGTGTGTGTGTGTGTGTGTGTGTGTGTGTGTGTGTGTGTGTGTGTGTGTGTGCGTGCGTGTGCGTGTGTGTGTGTTGGGGTGCACTTACGTTTTGTGAATACTGTACTAAGAACCATATATCATAGGATACAAAGGAAGAAGACAGAATGCCTACAGGGGTTGATCATGTCACCATTGACATCATTGAAATTTTTGTTAGGGGAGGGGACTTTTTATGTTTAAAACAGTTTTCATCACATTCTGTAATCTATACTAAAAAAAAAAAATCGAACATTTCATTGTTAGCCACATTTGTAGTTATCAAAAGTGAGTATAGAAAAATATATGTTTGACTAGAAAAAGGTGTAAAAAAGTGAGTGGTGTTTATTAGAAAAAAAATAGATAAGAGCATTTAATTTTGTTTTGAGGCTTTTATATTTTATTTACTTAGAATCAATTTTCAATTTACAGCCACAAACATAGTAAATGTTTCAAATATTGTATTATGTGACTCAGAGTCTAATAATAGGCCTATATTTTCCATATTATCAAGTACATACTTGTAAGATGGGGAGGAGGCCACCTAAGAGGGGGGATCCACTTCTTAAAATTAGGCAATAGTGTCATAAGGGTTGGAGGGATTGGCACCCCTGATGGAATCTAATAATTTTTTTATTCAAATGCCATCATTACTAATAGTGAGGTTTATGGTAAGTGGGGCTCTGTTCATCAGAATTGCCATTTGATGACTGAATCACTCTTGAACTAAGAAGTTCCTATATGTTAGTTGCCATAGGCCTCCTCAGGGTAATGGACAAGTAAAAAAAATATAAGAGTAGTCTCTTTTGCTCTTTTGTTATATAACTATTCCTAAACGTGAATGCGCTGACCCATAGTAGGTCTATAAGATGAAGAAGGCAAGGCAAAATAATTGCATTAAAGATCCTTATGACAGTCAATTTAATACAGATACCAGATATGGATACATGTATCTGTTGTGAGCATCTAAATGATTTAATTAATTAATTCAAGGATTTGATGAAAAAAGAGATTCTAATAATCACTGGCGATTGGAACTCAGGAGAAGAAACTAAGTAATACAGGAGGAAAGTAATCACACAAGAATAATATATTAAACATGAAAGATGTCAGGAGGCATAAAAAAGAGATACCTATTTGAATGTGTTCTTATCAGGATAAGAAGAAAATACAGTAAAACCTCTCTAGTCCGAGAGACCCTCGGCTGGTCCGACGCTCCGGTTGGTCCGACCGTGGCTCAGGCACCGACTTGTTGATGACTCACCAGCTTGTTTACATACTTGTCAGTTGTTTTGCTGCCTCGGTGAGCCGGCATCTAGTGTCTAGTGCATGCTAATTACTCGTCCTCTGTGAATTGGTGTACGTAGTAATTGGTGACAGTTTTAGTGTTTTGAAATATTTTTTTACACTTTTAATACTGTGTGTGGATACTGTTGTAGTTTTTGCATTATGTGAGGAGAAAATGTAAACATGTTACTCTTCCTTTAAGTGAAAAATTAAAAGTGCTACAGAGACTTTGGCCGGAAGTGATGATTGAGAGTGAACAAACTGGGAATGAGCAAGACACAGACATGCCGGAAATTGTCAACGACTTACAAACTTTGCAACATGAAATCCAAGCAAATGACGTTGATGAGTGGATTGCTAAATGTGATGAAGATTGTGAAACAAATGAAGAACTAAATGACGATCAGATCGTTGCCGCTATTTCGCAAGTTGATGAAGAAACCGTAAATGAAGACCCTGATGATGATGACGAACTGCCTGCCCGTGTATCGCATATGGAAGCCAAGAAAGCTTTTGATGTTGCTCTTCAGTACATCAAACAGAACTCATCCTCTACACCTGTGGATATCTTGTGGATCAAGAAATGGAGGAACATTGCAGCTAAGTCCAGACAGTCGTCTGCCAAACAAAAGAACATTACCGATTTTTTTCACCAATAAAATGTGTTTCTTGTTTTTTATTACGCTATTGCTGGATTGTACATATTATCATTTATTGTACTTAATTTGGCTTTATGGAATTCAACTGTGGGGTTGTGCGAAAGAAACGAACATTAGATGTATTCAAACCTTCCAGAATAGAGTGCTACGGAACATGGTAAGTGCTCCATGGTACATCAGAAATAGTGATATACATCGAGACCTTAGGATCCCTGATGTCGCCAGTGAAATTAAAAGATTTGCTGCAAAGCACGAATCTAGACTACACCAGCATATCAATGTAGAAGCTATTCAACTGCTTGACAACACCAATACAGTGAGAAGGCTGAAGAGAACTAAAACTTTTGAATTAGTGTAGTGCAGTGTGTGCAGAAATCTAGAAAGTAATATATAGTACACCAGTGGGTGACTGTATAAGTAACTTAAATTATAACATTAGATGTAAATTGATGGTTGGTCTTTTAGACCAGTTTCAATAAAAAAAAAAAAAAATTTATTGTACATAACCAATCATATAGCCTGGTAGCCTACTGTATAAGTTTTATTTTATTTTAGACTGTCTCATTTAATGAAATAATAAACATTTTGTATTCTTCTGATAATCCGACCTTTTTGCATTCCGACCATACCCCCAGTTCCACAGGTGACGGATTAGCAAGGTTCTACTGCATTGCAATCAAACTTTAAAATGACAGTAAATTACCAATACTATAGATTTATTTCAAGAACAAGCTGCATGGCCAACATCTGAGGACATACAAAAACTGAGTCTGGTAGTGGTAGACAGTGGAGATGCTTTGTTTCTCAGTGGAACAAAAGACTGAGAAGATAATTATTGGGTGTTTCTAGCTTGCTTTTAGTGCTTCAGTTACAATACTATTACTTTTTTTAATTTCCAAATTTGGTGTGCTAAATTATTAGGTTAAGAATATTTATCTGTCCTTTTGACTTCTACAGTAATGGTTTGATTCAAGTGCTATTTAGCCAACACTTGGAGATCTCCTGTGTATCAGTAGTTGCAAACTGTTTCAAACCATGATAATTTTACAACATTAATACAGAGTATAAAACATCAGGTCTACAGGATCCTGATCTTGTGACCGTAGGATTAATACTCACAAATTTATAATTGCCTTTTACCTTCATCATGGTCATCTCCAACAGCATGATGTAAACTGGGCTCATAGGCTGCTTGCACTGTTATAGGTATTGTCGTAACAAGAAAATTTTCTCTCTCAGATCTTTTCTTATCTTCACGTGCTTGTAATGCCATTTTAATTAACTCTGTTTGTTGTTTCTTACGAGTCTTTGTCGCTGTTACCAAAGATCGCTAAAATGAAAAATAAGATAAGGTTCTTATTAGCGTAAAGTAAAATAGTAAATCAGGTCTTAATCAGGTTGAGATTATTCAAGGTAAATGATTATTACTAATTTTGAATCTTGTGGAGTACTTGTGTTTGGTTTGTTGTTATTGTTGTTGTTGTTGTTATGGTTTCCTGTTGATTTTTGGTTAATATTGTCTGTGATTGTGGTGTATATATTGTGTTCTGAGTTGTAGTGAAATAATTATATTTATTTATAATTACTTTACCTCAAGATGTTTTTTCCCTTATGTGGAACATGTTTCGGGAAATTTATTGTGCCCATCCTCAGCCTTCTTAATTTTGAATCTTGTGGAGTACTTGTGTTTGGTTTGTTGTTATTGTTGTTGTTGTTGTTATGGTTTCCTGTTAGTTTTTGGTTATTATTGTCTGTGATTGTGGTGTATATATTACTTTTTGTGTATTTTTGATGTTGAGTGCTTTGACATTTGTGTCATGTTTTGTATTGATTTATATTTGTTCAGGTATTAGTTTGTTTTGTGTTTGTATATTTATAAATTTTCCCATTAGTTCATTATGGTAACACATAATAAATCACATACCACACAAAGGCACTACATCATACCACACCACACATCCATCTTTGCAAACAACCTCATTGAAGCAAACCACACATACACAAACATAAAAAACAACATGGATATTCTACACGTACACACAAAAAGCTGAAAACTATACACTCTTGAACAATTGGAAATATACAAACACACAAAAACACATAAAAACGACATCCTAAATGAACAGACACATTTCAAATCACACGTATTATTCAAACATATCACACCCCACACACACAATATCGATCCTTCAAAAGTCGACGCCATCACCAAGAACAAGGCTCCCAGTGCCAGCCTCTGATGAAGCCTATAATAAGCAAAAACTGGTTCAGGCTACAAGGTAAAACTTTTATGTTTTTACCAATAAAAAAAACTTTATGTTCCAAGTTGGTAGTGACATAATTATATTTAATTATTTAATATTATTTATAAGGTGATTTTTGTCAATTAGTTGAAAAATCACTTATTACCAGTAATTACTTTACTTGTCCATATTAATATCAGTCTACAGAATTAAACTTACATGACTTTCTTGGCTAATGGTAACTTCCTCAACCTTAGTTTTAACTTGTGGCATCCATGGTGGATCAACAACAGGAAGTGATTCTATACCAATTTTAGGTGATGGCAATGTAAATTCAATCCCTGGTGGAGGCACTTTGAAAGTTACATGAGCACCCTCTTCCATGCGAGCCCAAACTTGGTATCTTAGTTTCCACAATACTTGAAACCTATACAATTTAACATATGTATATTTATTCCATTAACATTTATTTACATGTAATGATTCATTTGGTGTTTAGAAAAGTGTAATACTTTCAATTTCAGAACCTTACGTTATTATAGTTAAAGCTTACAAATGAAGCTCACAAAGAGCAAAAGCTGGCTAATGTAAAAAAGTAATTTCTTTTTAAAATTATTGTCTAAAATTCTGTATTCCACATTAGAATAGTATATACAAATCATTAGTGATACTCAGACATGACATGGACAATAAAATCCAGAAATGATATATCAGCTGTTGATGAGGGTATAATTGTTGAATAGGTATATAAATTTCTCATTGTTGACAATATAAAACTGACAGCTGTCATTTTTGTTTATTTTTTCAAGACACTATGGCTTAGGAGACTCTTATCAATGAGAAGAATAGAATGAGCCAATTTTGTCCACATCAATGCAATTGTTTTGAAGTTATAAGGGAACATACAAACATATTTCCTTCCTTTCAAAGATATATTTTGTAACGAGCCTTCGTTACCGGTTTTTAAAATACTTACGAAAGTCGAACGTCTGCTCGCCAGCTCGCCGTTCAATTTGAATTTGCTGCCTCGCCGCCTGGTTGACCAACACTGCTTAGCGAATCGACTTCGTCAACTATTATGTATTTTATTTTTATTTGCTCGAACTTTTGTATTATTACTTTGAATGAAATCAAACATACAGTTTAGAATAGGTACGAGAATTTATTAACAGTTCGGGATATAGTGGTCACTTACAATTTCTGCAAAATATAATATTTAATCTTGCGCCGGCATGTTTACTTTTTCGCAGTTGGCTGTCTGCTCACTTAGTCTGCATGTAGACGCTCTGTCATGGCGTTAGTTTTCTTTGTTTGTTTTAAATAAATCTCAGGGGAAAGTTCTTTGGACTACAGAAAATGTTATTTTACAGACTAATAAAAGTACAAAATCTTACAATATACCTTATAACTATTATAGAACAGGTGATATACTTAAGTATTGATAGTAAGTTACCGCTATGGGAACTAGTGTTTTTAATAGGTTATTTATAATTAGTAAGCTCACGTTTTTAAAACAGATTCATATAAATTCAAATTGCAGTGATATATTTATTCTATTAGAGGTGTTTATTAAATAAAATTAAGTTCCAAAAAGTTATTAAAGTGATTGGTGAAGTGAAAAAATTTGTTCAATTAATGTAGATTGTCTAATGTTTTATTTTCGGTGAAGCATTTAAAATATACTTAACGCTCCTTCATTTCGGCTTATCTTGGGTAACACTTCTCTGGAATACTTCTGCTTGTCCCTTCTGGATATAGTTCCGTGAGTTCCAGGTTCAATTTGTCTTAATGGTCCAGTTATGGTGTTCAGATTTCCTCAGTCCTGCTGGCTAATGTTGCTAATGTTGATTCCAAGGTTCAGTTAGGTGTTCTTCTCTTCTTCCTTCGGTAAGTCGTTAATTCTGAACTGGGTCTTCTTCAGAAAATTTTTTACAGAATATTTCTTAATTCTTGTTTTGGATTGGTGTAAATCTCATCATTAGTTGTATTATAGTTATTAATTGGGTCTTCTTAATCAATGTTTGGACAAAATAGGTTGATTTCTTTACTTTTTATATCTTCGTGGGCTTCATGCATCCACCCTTCTCAACTTTCAATAATGGAATAATAAATTTTCAACGGTTCCCTATGTAACAAGCTTTTGTTGTCATGGCAACTCTCTGTGAAACTCTAATTCCCATTGGCTAATAACTTATAACATTGTTATATTAACTAACGTTTTTCTGTTCAAAATTTATCAAAATCCTTTAAAGTATTATAACTTCCTTATGCTATTTGTAATATTAAATACAATAACACCATGGTTTTGCTTTTTTCTTACAGATTAATTTGCTACCACTCATGGTTACATTTGGTCAATTTATAACAGATTTCTAATTTTTTCAATTTGGTATTTCTTTAGTTAATTATATTTAAACTAATCATTATCTAGCCAGTTTTGTACCTTACACTTTTACTTTGATACCTAAACAGATTATACACTTTATTTTATTCTTGGCTATTGTTTTATCTTAAAATTCACAAAATTCTGCTCATCAATGCTAAGCCTAATGCCTAGATTTCATAATACCTCTACCCTATTCTCTTTACAATATTTATAGTTATTTATTTTAATTTATTAGGTTACTAAACCTTACTAATGAAACAAACTAACTTAATTCATAACATTTGATTGCTTTTAATCATCACACATATTATATAATTATTTAATTCTTCCTTATAGGTCCATGCCTGTATCTAAATTTTTTATCTATTAATGGTTTTGTTTTAACATGATTTGCCATTTAATACTACTAATACTACTTTGGTTATTTACTATCAAAGAACTCTTATAACAATCTTGAACATTAAACTATATACTATTATTCACATACAAACTCATTTAAGAGGATATAGTGTCCGACTCCTCTCTATTTTCATTCTAACATATCACTTTTTATTTTATTTTCTAAGTGTTTTTTATTCATATAACTTTATAACGTTCCTCAAATAATAATACCATATATCTTATATCCTACTCATACAAATTAACAGATTGCGTTGGGCTGGTCATGTGCAGAGAATGGCGGAGGATAGAATCCCAAAAAGAGTGATGAATTATTTGCCGATGGGAAGGAGAAGGAGGGGAAGACCGCGTACAAGATGGCTGGACCAGGTTGGTAAGGAGGCAGTGAGGCTGGGTGCAGCAAACTGGTGGACATTGGCCGGGAGTAGAGACCAGTGGGGAAGATTTCTTTTGGAGGCCAGGGCCCGGACTGGGCTGTAGCGCCGAGGATGTATGTATGTATGTATCTTATATCCTACTTACTATGCTAACAAATTAATCTAACTGGGTTGCTATATTATTTATATAGTCTGTTATTAATAGTTTCTTATTCTATAGTTACCTACACTTCACTTTCTTGAAATAGTGTTTATGTGTGTAAAATAACTATCACTGGATAACATTGGGTTTTCTTTATTATTACTTTTTCACTTGTCACCTCTGTACTCATAATTATTGTTGGTAAGGTTTATTTTATTTTATTTACTTTTGCTAGTTATTATTTAACAGGGTATTTTTTATTTCATATCTTGGGTTTTACATTTATCTTTCTTTTATCTTTTCTAAATAACATATTACATTTAGTTTACATTTGTATTTCATATATATTACATATTATTTATTGCCCTATCTGATTTTGTACCTTTATTTTATACATTATTTTAGTTACTATTTGGGCTCTCATAATTGTAGTCATATTGTGGGTTCCATCCTTGTTTTTTGTCTCACCTTATCCAATCTATTGGGTTTAGTCCTTGTCATTGTCTTAGTCATTTTTTAGTTAGTAGTGTTGTGCTATCATTCTTCATGTTATAACCCTTTTATTTTCCTTCAGTTTTCAGCTTTTCTTCCATTAATTATTAGTGAGTTTTGTGTTATTTTATGTCATGTTACAATTTTCAGAACATTATCCTCCTTCCTAGATACATAGATAAAAAGAGGTACTCATGCACATTGTCCCTATAGTTATCTTATCTATCACAAGGGATACAATAACCACATATATTGTAATGCATATTTCAAATACAGGCTACACAATCCACTTACTTATTAGTGATCCCCCTAGAAAGTAGAAAAATTTTGGAAGGCGTAGTCAAGGTCCGCGCCTTAAATTTTCCGTGAAAACATCACAGTCTACCGTAGCACCTGCCATCGGCGCACGCGCATTGATGCCCGACGTTGACAACACGATTATATTTGGTGATCGCAATACATACTCGTCTGGTGCTGTCACATTGCCATTAATCTCTATATTATCACTGTTTTCAGTATTGCCTTCCAACGACATCTGCACATGATCTGTGGACGTTTAGACTGTCGGTGGCCGCTGTACGCCCGATGGGCCACCTACGTTATTGCTTTGCGCCATTTTTTTATTTTCTTTTCGATGCTGCCGTAGCTCTCGCATTTGCTAGGCACTGGACTTTTTAAGTTTTTTAAATTCCTTTTGATGCGAGCTTTCCTCTGATTTGCGTTTTCTATAATTCCGCGCATATTTACGACTCATATGAGACGACATCTTTAATTTTTTGCAATTTTCAATTTAATACCGATTTTTACATATATTTCGGCAAATATTTTTATTGTTTCACTTTGAGTCCTAGTAGTGCTTCTTAAGCTCTTTACAATGA
Source organism: Magicicada septendecula (assembly GCA_034769895.1). Classification (NCBI taxonomy): domain Eukaryota; kingdom Metazoa; phylum Arthropoda; class Insecta; order Hemiptera; family Cicadidae; genus Magicicada; species Magicicada septendecula. The sequence goes on along the minus strand of CM068368.1, from coordinate 265,894,205 downwards.
CACCCGAATCAACGTCCTAGCTAAACGCGTTCTCACGCTACACTAATTTATAATTTTACACAACGCTAATTCACAACAATCACGCGCAGGCGCCTACACTAGCCCGATGACGTCACAGGCAAAACAAACACTGCACAACAAACACGTACAGACATGCTCTACCCATTGTGACCTCAACCGTTGTTATCGCATTATTAGTCTCGTAATTATTAGCGATTGAAATCTGACGGTATTTTGTAACACAAGAAAGTTTGACCGGCTATCACTGTGCTTAACGAGCGAATAGACGTTTTCACGTCAAAATGGACGGTTTCAGGTAATAGATGGTAAATGACAATAAGTGGAAAAGTAGTTAATTACGCCCTCAAAAAACATTATCCTTCGCGCAATTAGGCACAGTTACATAAAAACTTAACTAACTAATATCTTTGTTCATAAACATTATTTCTGACATTATTACCTAATTTCTGCCATTGGTAACTAAATTAACTAATGCCTTAACTCAATAGATACTGTAGTAAAAAACAGACACAGGATTTTATTTTTAAAAAAAACTGTAATTGGGTAATGTATACTTTGTTAAGTATTCATATCACAATGAGCATGAGTACCATATATTTTCAAATATACCATAGATTAGCAAAGTCAGAATTTTCAGCAGCACTTTTTCAGAAGACAACTATGTTTTATAGATATTATACTAAAACCAAATGTTTCATCCATTCTATGACATGGCATCCTTAGTGATAAAACTGAGACTAAAGTACCATGTAAGAGAATAGTGAAAATTTTGGTGCCAATAGTATCAATGAAACATTGTTAACTGAAAAATTGTTATTAAAGCACTAGATGTTATGAAATGTTAGAACCAAAAGAGCCTAGAACAAATATAATGTAAAGTGATATTTAAGTTAACAATGTAATACCCACAGGAATATTATCATATCAAATAATTATAATTACTTGATACAAGAAATTAGGGGAAAATTGATTCTTTGAGTAGGAGGTTTCAAACTGAATAAATTGATTAAACACTTCTCTGAGTATCATGATCTCAGGTATACATATTTTCATACTGTTATCCCAAATTATCTAAGGGAAATGTATATGCACTCTTATAATATATACCATATCGGCCTGAATATAAGATGGCCTGACATATAAGACGACTCTAGAATTTTGAAGGCATTTTACAGAAAAAAAGAGCTTGCATATAAGATGACCCTGAATTTTTTGAGGAGTTCTATGAGAAAGATGGTATAAATATGATCTAAATACCATACTTTGACATAAAACTAAATAAATTTTATATTAAAGGTGAAACTAAAAGTGATAAAGTAACTTCTTATTTTAACTCCCAGTCATCATCCTCATTTTCTTCTTATGCTTCTTCAGGTTTATCTTCAGTACTTGTACTGAAATCAGATTCATAATGTCATCCTCACTCCCAACCATTTTATTAAAAACACAACATTTTTTAAACCACTTTACAATGGATTCACTTTTGATTTTCCCTCAGGCTGTAACTACCCATTGGGCCAGTAGCTGTATGGTTGGTTTCTTCAATTTGCCTGTTAGAGTTAAATGTTTGGTTTCCATTAATTAACCAGTCATGATAGTTTTTCTGTAAGTGATCCTTATTAACAACCACATCTAGAATTTAAGGCTGAGAAGCCACTTCCCCAGGGATTATAACAAGATTAGTGTTCAATTCTGCAACCAGCTTCTTTATTTTTTCAGTTGTGTGACCATGAAAAGCACCAAGAATTAATATTCCGCTACTCTCTAGTAAAGCACCTGATCCCAAAACAACCTTAAGCCAATCTCCCATAAATTCTTCAGTCATCCACTGTTTTTCTGGGTTCTAAAAGCATTCCCAGCTAGTAAATGTTCCTTTGGAAACATTTTTCTCTTCAAAATAATGTATGGTGGAAGTTTTCTACCATCGCCAGTTACTCCTAGCATCACAGTAATGTATAACTTTCCATTTTCTGTAGATCTAACTATAACAGATTTTGCTCTCTTCTTGTCCACAGTAACATTAAATGGCATATTTAAAAACACTGGTGTTTGGTCATTGGCGTTTGCCATTTTACCAAGTAGGTAATTGTGGGCTTTTCTCAGTTTGATAATACCTAGCTGATAGGGGATCAATTTATCATCATAATCTACAGATAGGCATTTGTGCAAGGGTAGTGCAATGGCATGAACACAGACCTGAATGCTGCATCATGCATTTACACAAACTTAAGCTTGCCCTTAAATTCAGTTATTGGAATTTTCAACTCATCTGCCACCTCCAGTGCCTTCATTCTAATAAATTCTTGGAATACTGGATATATCCTTGGGTATCGTTTCTCATAAATGTATTCAGAAACTAGTCTATCAAGATCATTAAATTTTTCAGTTTTAGATACTGTGAAAGCATTTCTTGATGTACTGACACTTTTAAAGTTTCATCTTTTCGCCAATGTTATATATTACATTCAGAAACACCAAACTATTCAGCAGCCTGCATATTATTTGTTTGTTTTGCCTCACGTATTACTCTTAGTTTAAAATTCATATTATAGCTTCTTCTCTCAATCTCATGTTTATATGACACATAGTGGATGCCCTCTCTTCAACGCTATACTTTACTTGTGGATTGGCTTGTTTTAATGTCAGTGACTGCAGACCAGAGTATGATACTTGAATACTGTAAATTATGTACACATGTATGAAGAGAGCAATGGACCACTCAAATGGACACATGTATTAGTAGAATAATGGACACATGTGATAACAGAACAACAAAAACTCCAGCACACGCACATATTAATAGAAAACAGTCTAACAAATGTGAATATTTGCTTTGTTGACAGAACCTCAAAGTACACTGTTGTTTTAATGTCTGAGACACATTTATGGTAGTTGAGCGCAGTGGTGAAAATTTGTTTGAGACTATATGCCTCGTTGCCTTGCTCTTGAGCTCATTATAACACGCACCTGTTGATTCCTACTACACAAATGGCAAGCCTGTGCAGTTAAAAAATGGTACAAAATACAGTTTGCAGGTACAAACACAACATTTTTAAATGTTAGATTATGTGTACAAGACAAGGATGTTTCTTTTGAAGGGCATTTTATCGCCGTCTTATATTCAGGCCAATATCGTATTGTCCTAAATAAATCATAAACAAATAAAGCTATTTAGAACTAAATACTGTAAACTCCCAATTGGTGGAAATACCTCTGTATGAAGAAAATTAAGTACTCTCATTGTTAGTTTGCCATACTAAGTCATGTGATAGGTAAGTGTTCAATGACATCTTTGTAAATTATTCGTCCATAATTACAAAGACTTTTTGTTACATTTTAAAAATTCATTTCTGTTTAATTATGTCACACATTACAAAAGGTAAACACATTTTCAATTCCTTTTTTCATAGATTTGCCTTTATTTTTATGTATTTTCATAATTTTATTTACTTTTTAATTTTTCCATTATCAGTGCACATGGATAAAAAACTGTTATGTCATATATAAAGTAATTCAGATCCACTCTTTCAGTACTCTTTCTGTAACATGTTCTATTAGCAAAGTAATATAATTTTAAGCTCTGCCCATGTTTTGGGATTTTCGTCAGTGGCACCTCTATTACCACAATACTGTTATGATATGAATTATTTAAAACTATCCAAGCTGAGGTTATTGTTTTTGTTGTCATGTACTGTTATGTTTGATATTTTTTTGTACTTTTGGATGCCACAAAATGGATGAACATAACTGACAGCTTCAGCTCTTATTTGCCAGTAGCTACTGTACAACAGTGGTTATATTAGTGTATTTGCAGTTACATATTTTGGTAATATAGAGTACCTAAGTATAGCATTTATGCGAACAGCTGGATCTTGATGATGCAGGGCATGTTGCATAACCTCTGTAGCTTGGTTTGGGGCACGTACTGATGCTAAAATGAACAGTGCAGCAGCACTGGCAGCAACTTCTTGATTAGTCTGAAGTAATAGTTCCCAGGAAACAGACAATGTGTCCACAAATTGGTCCTCTGTCATTACAACTGCTCCTTTCACCAGCACAGCTAATACAGAGTGGAAACCATCCCTGACCTGCAAATAATGTAGCTTATGTTGTTTATGGAGATTTATACACACTTGATTTACAGTTGACTTTTCACTACAAAATTAAAACTAAATAATTAAATTAAGTGAAACAGCAACAATAATAGCAATAAAAAAGAGTCATTTGTACTTATTCATAAATTTGCTTACACCTACTAAATTAATTTGTCTGTTGACAAAAATAATAAAACCAAGTTTTTTGACTTTTCACTGTTTTGAAAGCCAATTTAATGATAAAATAGAAAAAATTTATCATGTTGTTTGCAAATTAAAACATTTTAATTACATTAACTTTTCCATGCACTTAATGTCAAAAAAACTTGCTGTAGCTAATTCTCCAGTCTTTAAAACTACGTGAATAAAAGTTATTATTATGAAGGTATAATGTTATATATTATATAGGCTTAATTATATAAAGGTCTATGTACAGCTCAAGATTTTCTAACCCTTTATCTGACACAGTGTATATGTTTTCCAGGTATGATCTGCCTGTCTAGAAGCCACTCTACTTTTTGCTCAGTATTGTTGGACAATCATTAATTTTTTGCTTTAGTATATTAGAAACAATTTTGCAGCTGATGATATAACAATATTTCCTTAGTAACTTTCACTGGATATTTTACTGCCTTTCTTGAAGGCATGTATGAAATATTCTATTTAGAGGTTGTTCCCTTCTGGATTCAGTATTCTTCAATATTTTCTTTATGGCATGTATTTAATTTAATTAATTAACCTCATTGTCACCATATTTAATAAATTCTGAAAACCACCATTTAAATCCGTGCTAGGTGTTTTATTTTTAATTTCTGGCCTTTTTCAATGCATTTCTAGTATCTCCTCAAATAATTCATGCTCACTGTTCTTGTTTCCTGTATTTTTTATTATTCTGTTTACTTTTCTCGCAATATGCTTTAATAATGGTCTACCTAATCCCTAGAAGTTATCATGTTTAGTATGTTTGTGTTGTCACTACTTCTAATGTTTATTATTTTACATGCTTGTGTTGAATTATTATATCCAACAGTGATATTTTTACCTCTATATAATTTACTCAAATGCTCAATTTTTCTCACCTCAAGCCTCTATCTTCTCCTTTGTTTTGTGTGTATCTATGCTTATCTTGATTCCTTCTTGCTTATCTGGCAGCCACTTTAAGAATGCCTTAATCTTTTTTTTAATTATCTGATTACCTGAACGTTTCATTTTGTTACATTTCCTTGAGATTTTCTATTTCCAGTTGTTTATTTTGCTGCCCCAAAAATACTTGCTTTTAAATATTCATACATTTAGAATGGATTTTTGTGTTTTCAAAACCCAGCTTATACTCCAATCTGTTTTGACATAGTACTTGAATAGTAGCCTATTTTTTATAATTCTATTTTGACTTAAATTCCTTACTACTATACATTTTGTTATCTCTTTTCTAGTATTTTATTCTTCCTCTTATCAAGTGACGATTACATTCGCATTCTAATTGCCTAAAAATTCTAATCTCTTTCACCAATATTTTTCTATTTTTGTCATAATTAAAAAAGGTATTATTAGCAACCTTAAAAAGAAAATTAGTGGGTATAATGATGTAACTAGGCAGCTAATCCAGCAAGATAACAGGAATGGTTAAGATAACTACTGAAGGATTACTACTGCCAAAGTGATGGAGAAGGCAACCTACAACTTACCATGGCTTCAACATACAGGAAAACCAATTATTTATTATTTGTTGTAAATGTCTATTAATTAGCATCTTCCAAACTGGTGTTTCAAACATTCTCTTAAAGAATGAAGTCTTTAAGAGACTATCATTCTGAAGTGAATAGTAATGACAATGGTTACCATTACCTATGAGTTACTGAGTAATGGTTTACTACCATCTCATGAAGAACTGTCTCTGAAGTTATCATTTGGCTCACATAGATACATTGTTTTGTATTTCATGGCAACATCAGTACATACAAGACTAGCAAAAAAATAAGAATATTGATTTTTCTGCAAGCAACACTAAACCTGAATGATGAGCAAAAGTGGCTCTTTTAAAACCTTATAAAACTTAAATGGGATTGACGATATTGTTTTATAATGAGGACTTGAAGTTATAAGCATAGCTTTCAACCATTCTTAATACAATCCCACTGGTTTTATATGCTCAGAACACTTTTTGAAAATTTCTCTTAAAACATCTTACAGTATTAGTTATAGCACAATAGTACAAACTAACCTATAACAAAAGAAATTAAAACAGTATTTTTTTTATATCGGTGATCTAAGGACCACATGCTAATTTCAATTCTTTATTCTTTGTTCTTTTCATTTTCTCCAATATTCTTTCATCTTTTCACTGTGTCTCTTCTTCCTGTCTTAAGTCCACTTTCAAACTGCGTTTTTCTCTCTCCTACCCTGGACTTCTTCCATTTTTAACACTTTTGCCTCAAAAACGTCTCTTTCATTGCTTCTTCTGCATGTATATTATTTTTTTCTAAATCATTTTGGACTTCTTTAATCCAACTTGATGTTGACTTCTTCCCCCACAGATATTTGAAGATCTGCTTTGTTAACCTATTGTCGTCCATTCTATTTAAATGTCCAAAAAATAATAGTCTTCTTTTTCTCATTGTTTGTGTTATATTTTCTATACTTTTATATATGTCATCATTACTTCTTAATTTCAAACCATCTGAAGTTTTTTGTGGGCCTAATATTTTCTTAATAATTGTAACGGTATTGACCTTTTATCATTATTAAATAATACAATAATAAAAATAAAACTCACTGATGCCAGAATATTACTTACTGTCATAATACTTTGAACTTACCTTTTAAACTGCCCAGGTCGCCACGATATTTTATGGTTTAATATCGAAACTTTTACACTCTTGCCCTTATAAAAAATTAAAATAATCCCGCTATCTGACTTCCCCTTACACTCAGAAAATTCCCCAGAACGTTAGACGAGGTTTACAGCACAGAATAGGAAATGGTAACAGGCGAAATGACTAAGCCTAACACATGTTTCTTTTTTTAAAACAACTCTGATTTATTATACAATTGAATTTAACTTCTTTCTGTTTTTTTTTTTCCTTACTTTTACGAAATACTCTTAACCATTCTAAACATACAATTATGTGGCGAAACCAGTACTTTTCACACAAATTTTCTCACACTCACACTCTCTTACTATTTATTTCTGATAATCCCCCATCTATTTACTGAGCTCATTAATCTACATATTTTCTGTTCCCTTCAATCCAGGGTAGTTATTTTTACTATTGTACCTGTATGTTTTATCCACAGAATGCCGACCTTACTCATGACTCACTTACACTTTCGCTGGCACTAACACTGTTCTAATCCTTCACGTTCATTTAATTGTCATTGTTTTAACACCTCATTACCACTGCTTTACTACCTTTCTGTTAAAGTTGGGGTAGGCCGCGCATACTCACATGCACCGGCCTCCCTACGTTTTTTCTGAGACGGTTACTCACTACCAACTGTACTGTTTAACTAGTGGTGACGAACTGCTCTCCAACTGATATTAGCTTGTGTCAGTTACTCATTCTTTCTGTAATTCACAGAGAGACTGAGTTGCCAGTGGTTACATAATACGTCTAGCCGGGCAGGCTCCAGGCATAAACACAGATGTGTGTTGTAATAACATTGTATGTGTAGTTGTTTAACACGAGGTACCCCACAGGTGAACACTGACTGCTTTGAATTAAGTCTGATTTGAATTAAAATATTTTTAGCACACAATTCTGTACCGTTACATAATTGGTCTTTCCAATATTTCTAGTTTGTCTAAATTATAATTATAATTTATAATTATAATTCAATGCTAGATATTCACTTGCATATCTTGCATTCTGGCTCCACTACTGTACTGTAATGTCTTATTTTCGCAATTTTAGATATGCACTTTTTATTATAAATATCTTTAGTTATGCCAGATGCCCTTTCCATCTTATGAATCCTTTCTTCTATAGCAGACTTTTCTAAAACATTCTCTTGAATTATTTCTCCTAGATACTTAAATGTTTTAACCCTCTCTATTCAACCAATATCTGATACCAGAAATTTTGGCGTATTTTTAATGTTCATGAGAAATTTGTTTTTTTTCTGCAGAAATTCTTAAGCCTGTTCTACTGGCTATGTCCTCTAAAAAAGTAACTTGTGTTACTGCAGATGCCAGATGTTCAGAAAGTATAGTAAAGTCATCTGTGAATGACAAACAGTTTATTTCAATACGTTTGTTCCTTCTTCCCAACATGATTGGTGATATTTGGCATTCCTTTAATTTTTCATTCCAAAGTCTCACTACTTTCTCCAGAACACAGTTGAAAGAATAGGGGCTAAACCATCACCCTGTCTTACACCTGTATTTATTTTGAACGATTGATATATTTCTCCCATGAATTTTATTTTTGAGACTGTGTCCATAAGGGTTTCACGGATTAGATTTGCCAATTTAGATTTAACACAAATTTCTCGGCTTATTTTATCTATAGTTTCTCTATCAACAGAATCAAAGGCCTTTTTGAAATCAACAAATGTTAATAAAATATCCTCTGAATTCAGTAGCCTGTGACGGATTATTGACTTCAGAGTGAACATTGTTCTGGACAGGATCTGCCCTTCCTAAAGCCACCCTGATATTCAGCCAAATAGCTATCCAATGTTTTTTCTACTCTGTTCAATAGAATCTTTGAAAATATTTTATACACAACTGGAAGTAAAGATATTCCTCTGTAGTTGTTAACCTCTTGCTTATCACCCTTCTTATGCAGCAGATGTATTAAGGCCTCCTTCCATTCTTCTGGGATTTTTTCTGTTTTCCAAATTTCTTCAAAAATTAATTGTAGATCATTTTCGATCTTTGGTAGAGACCATATCAAAAGTTCAGCTGATATGGAGTCTTCTCCACTAGCTTTATTGTTTTCAAAGTTTTAATTACTTCTTCAATTTCTTTGATAGTCGTAGATGTGTCTTCTTCTAACTTTTCATAAATTCTTGGATTTCGTTGTCCATGATGTGTCCATTACTTAACTAAATACAACTATTATATTAACGACTCGGAACACAAAGTTTTTTTATGAGTAAAATCATAAAGTTTTACCTTGAAACCGGTTTTCACTTTTAAAAAGCTGCTTCAGAGGTTGCCGCTGGTAGCGCTGTCCGTCCTGTTGTGGGCGACAGAATCGAATTTTGAAAGATCAATGTTGTGTGTGTGTGGGGGTGAGATATGTTCGAATAATGCGTGTGATTTGAATTGTGTCTTCAAATCGCACGCAGGGCCGGTTCAAGGGTTTTTTTTTGGGACATGCGAGATCTGGATTTGGCGCCAATATGTACCAATGTATATCTATAAATTTTAAACATAAACCTCACAAGAACCAATATATTTATATTGCTTTGAGTTGAGCACTCAACATTGAAAATACACAAAAAACTAACACATACACCACAATCACACACAATAAAACCAATTTGAAATACCAGAAGCCAACAGAAAGCCCAATAATAATAGTCAACCAACAACACATATGTACTTCACCAGACAAAAAAACCGGAAGGCTGAGGATGGGTAGAAGATAGTACCCGAAACATGTTCCAAAAAAGAAAAAAAATAACATCTTGAGGTAAATTTAATTATAAATATTAAATGTAATATATATATATATACATAGATAATAATGTAATATAATAATGTAATATATAATATAATAATGTAATGTAATATATATATATATATGTATATATATTCTGTAACGCAACCAACTATGAGGTATGATAGAGTTCTATTATATGCCCCACGTTGTTATGCGCCAGTTCTGTAACGTACTGCTTTTTGTTAATATAGGAGAGTTAATAGCGAAAACTTTGTATGTGGCTTATTGGGTGTTCGTCTTATTTAATTAAGCTCCCAATGTGGTTATGCGCCAATTCTGTAACGTAGCGGTTTGAGATATTAAATTTTCCGCCTCTCCGCAGTCGCCACTTATGAATTATAATAACTGAAGTTTTTTTTTTTTTAAAATAAAGAAAGTATTTTTTAATGTTACTCAATCTAAACAGAAATCGAGAGTGTGTGATTTGGGGTCAAGGAGGGAAGTTGTTCAGCCTTATGAGGAAGAGAGAGTAAGTACCAATTATTTACACTCGGTTTAGACGATTTCTGATTTTTTCAAATTGTTCACTGTGCTTTAAATCAGCTGATTGTGAGACAAGTTTCCACGCCTAGTTTAACCAGCCTACACTATAGCAAAATCTGATCCGATGTGTTGATCTCTTGTTTTTGTGCTGAAATCTATTACAACTACCCACTACAAAAATTATAACACACTATTATTCAATATCATTTTTCAATAATATTATTTATTTATATTATTGGTTTTTTGTTTCCTGCCACCAAAATACAAGTATCACAATTGATCTTTCCTTAAATAAAACATAATCTCGATTTCATAGAGTAAACATGGAATTGTCTAAAGAAAAAAACATATATGGTTTTTGTAGCGGGTCGATTTTTGGGTGTTTTTGTTTTAACCGTTTGGGGTATATATATATTTTTAGTCATTTCGGTTTCGGGCGGGTTTGTATAAAATAATGTAAAAATGTATTATGGTGCAACGTATTTGTCCGTATAACAGACCAGTGTTGAGAAACAGTTGGAAACAAAGCGAAACGCAATCAGTGGTGTAACACGGCTGAAGAATTCACCTCCACAAAATTCTGAGAACTTTGTACCTGTGTGTGGCAGCGCACATACGCAACTGCTCAATCACGCTCCAAGTGACGCTCTGACAAACAACTTAAGATGGCGAGAGCGTAAAAAATATTCGTCGTCTTCTATAAGACCTCACGGAAGTCGCATTAACTCCGCCTACTGTTGGTGACATCAGCGGAACCAAGTCCAATATCGGCCTCTGGACACACACATATACCAGCTATAATCTATGCATAAACTGGATATGCCGCAGCAAGTCAACTGTATACGGCGACTAAAACCCGGTGGCATTGAATTGCCGCTTCCGCAGTTCAACCAAGCACATGCAGCAGTTCGTCCCAAAGAGTACCGGCCGGTGCATCTCGAAGGGGTTAGCTCTTCTCAAAATTTAAAAAATGTGGCAGTAAAAGTGAATCAATCTTTATAAAACAGTGGCAGTGATGCGGGAATAACTACAGAACAACAACATCCATATTTGTTATTTTTTTGTTTATTTTTCGGGACGATTACAAACTTAACACGGGGCGGCCACGAGGTCACGTACCTTGTTGCAGGCGGGGATTTTATATAATGCATTATATTAATCAATTAGGGTAACAGGGGTTGTTTTTAAGAATGTGAGAGTGTGTGAGCAGCTGGGCTATCTTCTTAGACGTAAGTAATATTATGTAAGGCTATTAAATAAGATGTATTAACAAGAGTTACCCAACCTTTAAAAACATGTAAGACAATTTATTTGGAAAACAAAGTTATAAAATCGCACTATTTGATTATTAAACAAAAATAATTTCTCTTCCAAAAAATTGAGAGTTAGTTTCTTTCAAAACCTTAGTTCGTTATATGTATCGTCAGAGTTCGTCGAACGAAATGGGTTAGTCCACACTATGCGATCCGGCCAGATCAAAGTCGTAAGGTAAGTGGGAGTTTTAATCTGAATAGATTTAATTTTACCAGAAAAAAATAAAGTTACAATTGGTGCCGTGATTTCCAGGATTTAATATAACTGAAGAGGGGTTATTTTAACACCGGCCTACATCTGACGATGCATAGCGAAGTAGGGTTATGAAAGCAAATTGATTTGGTAAAATATCAGTTTTGAAATAAAATTACTAATTGACAGTTGTTACGTAAGAAAAAATAGATAAAGTAAAAATGTCCGAGAATACAGAAAAAAGTAGTATAATAAATTCAATTAGGAGTGAAAGTGGCCTTGAGTCGCAATCGCTGGAGGAAAGTGGTATGTTGAGGGGGGAGACGGGTGCTGTTACAGAAACAGCTGGCGGCAGTAATGTAATAGTTCATTCCACTCCGATTGCGTCTCAACCACAACCAAACGAAATATACGTTGATTCGGGGATTCAATTGACCCCCGTTTCAATTAATAAAAGTAAACAATTAGAGGAAACAAATATGATGAGTGTTATGCTCAGTCAATTCGAGAGAATGAATAGTCGTTTTAATGATAATGATATAATTTTGAATAATATGAATAGTAATTTCAATGCAATAAATAAGCGTCTTGATAGAAATGACGAGAAACTTGAGATTTTAAGTAACGAATTCAAAGAACAGAAAATAAAATGCGAACAGCAGAATATTAAAAATGATGTTATTTTTAATGAAATTAAAGAACAGAATATTCAGCTTCAGCAAAAAATAAATATAAAATTTGACGAGTTGATAAATAACATACAAGACAAGAGTGTATGTCTTGGAAATGCCAATGAAATGACAAAAATTAGTTCGAATAAAGTAGAACAGAGTAAGAATAATACAAACGAAAGCTGTAATGACAGTGTTGTGTTAGGCAATGAGTTAATAAATAAAAATGATGTTAATAATAACGAGAATAATAATGTGTTTGAGAAATTGGTATCAGAAAGTGATACGGTAAAAATAAAGAATGAGAGTACTGATGAGTTGGTGGAAGGTAGTGATTATGAAATGTTAATGTGTGTCAGTGAGTTAGAGAGAGAGTGGAAAAATAATGTTGTGGTAGAGTGGGGACAGAGGGCAAATTTTCCCTTTATTATTTATGATGTTTATGATGATTTATTGAGTCCACAAGTGTTGTGGTTGAAGGGCAAGAGTCCCGTATTGGTAGATGAATTGGGGTGTTTATTTTTGTGGAGTAATTGTGTACCCTCTGTCCGGAATAATTGTGAGAGTGTGATGTGGTGTTATGAAGAGAGAGAGGTAAATAGAGAATGGTATGTAACAGAATTGTATAATTTGAATAGAAAGTATGATGAATGGAAAGAAGGCTTAGAAATATATTTGAATAATGATGATTGCCATGATTTGATAAAAATAATTAGACCGATAGTGAATGAATGTAATGACGGAGACTTAACAAAAATACCTAACGTAGACTGGTTTAATGAGTGTTCTGGTAAAATGAGTGAATTTGGTTGTTCTGGTTATGACACACAAAGTAACCATTTGTTTGTAAATAAAAAGCAACAGTGTTATATAGAACCAAGATTAATTTTTGACGATGGTGGCTGAACTAGAATATCAGTGTATAGACCTTGTTAGATACTGTAAATTCTGGTAATGACCTTGCTGATTTGGACATCTGAAGTGAGATACACTTGAACAATTTTGACGTATATTTTGTAAATAATATTGAATTCATTTGTGTGTATTGTGAAATGTAATGTGTATATGTTTTAGAAAATGTTGTATTAATAATAATAATATTATTAATATTTTTGCACTCTAATTAAATAACAAAATAATTATGAAGACAATAGTTAATGATTTGTAGAATGTTGATAATAATTGAGATATGTTATTTTAATAATCAAATGAATATTTAATTTTAATAATAAATTGAATTAAATAAGTGGAGATGTGTAGATAGTGTGATTGAATATTATGTGTTTGAATTTTATAAGGTAATTAAATTGTTTGGTGAGATTTTGATTTAATAATAATTAATAAGTAAATAAATGTTAAATGGTTTATTTTGTGGAACATAATGATTAAAAATATGTATTAATAATAAATTTAGAATTTTTGAAAATCTGATTACAACACAGGATAAATTCATCATGATGATAAATAAAAAGAGTTAATGAAAAATTTTAAATAATAATGTTTATAAATTTTTATATAAAGCATTTAAAAGAGAATTATGTGTTTGATGTATGCTAATAATCCAGGTTTATTGCTATTTGTGTATTGTGTTATGTGATGTTTTAAAATAGTATTTTCATTATGTGTGTAAATTTTTTTTTTAAGCCAATCATTAGACGCCTGGCAGGCAATCAACATAATAGAAGTAAGTGTTGATAATGTATTACATGTAACTGTTCAATTTTGAAAGGTATCCATGGTGTTTTAATTATGTTAGGACATCAGCTGATCAGCAATACCATGTCACTGGTATATTGGTTTATGAATGTTACAAGTAATTAAGGTTTAGTGTACTACAGACATTTTGAAGTAAAGACAAAAAGAATATGATAAATAAAATAACAATTTATGCAAATTAATAAAAGATAATTCATGGGTGATAAATGTTTTATGGGACACGTAGACCTGTCCAAATTGAATTAAACGTTAAATGTGAAATGATGGAGATGAATATAATGTAATGTTGTTTTTGAGTTGATGTGATATAATAGAATTTTGTGAAATATTGATGTTGACACAGTGGTAATGGAGACTTTATGTAGAGTTTTGAATGATCTATATTTATGTTTATAGTTAATGAGGTTATTTTGTGTATTTGTAGTGAGGTAATGAGATTGAGATTTTTGGGGATGGCAATTTTGTATTAGGGGGTAGTGTATTTGGGGAGTCCGCAACAAGGGTTGGGACGGGATTAGAATAGATTTTAGTGGGGAAGGGGCCGCCTTAGGTAGAATCCGGGCCGCCAAATAAGGGAAATGAGTTTTTGGGTAGGGGAAACACGTATCCTATGTACAAAGGGTTGGAGAGTATTTTTTTTATATATGTAGAGAAGGCGGCGTTTTGTGTTAAATGATAAGTTGGGGTTTAGAGTGGCCTGATTAGTAGATATTTTTGATAGAGTTGGGTGTCATGATAATTGAGTTGATGAATATTAGAGTCAGGGGGAGAAAGTTTATATATGTATAGAAATCTAATACAGAAAAACGAGAATAAATAATTTACATCACCCACAGTATATTAAAGTAAGATTGTTGAAAAGAAAGAGAGATTCATGATAAAGAATGTACAATTGTTTTTTAAACCAGTGACAGAATTTTGATAGAAGTGAAAATAATGTAAAGTCAAGAAGTGTTTAATTTAAATGATTTAAATGCCAATTTGATTATTATTTATATTAATATTTTGTTTATTATAAATATTCTATGTTACTATGTTTTGTATTTCAAGGTAGGATATTACAGATATTTAAAGTGTTTTCAGAAATCATACATAACATATGTAGGTCAAGGGTTTTGTACTTGACCTAGTTTTGATCAGCTGATGAGTTCATACACCTACTAAGCTTGTAGAGTAGGAATTCAATTTTAATTTGTTTGTTTGATTAATTCAAACTAATCTTTGAATAATTTTAATAAATGTTATTTAATAAATAAATTTAATAAATATTTAATGAATAATTTTTTTTTGAATTTTAAAATTTTGAAAATTTTAAATTTTTTTGAAAAAAAAAAGAAAAAAAAATTTTTTTTTGATTTGTCGCCTGCCAGCGAGTGAATATGTTAGATAATTATTATTTTATTGTGTATGTATTAATGATGTTTCTTTTATTGTATTGCTTTATATTGGTAGGCTATAAATTGTTCTCATGCTAGAGTAAGGATGTATTTGTATTAATAGGAATGTTTAGGTTAAGTCATTGAAACAAAAATTAGAAAAAAGAGGAAGAGAATTTTTTTGGTAAAAGATTTTTTTTTTGAATATTGAATTTTTTGAATTTATAATAAATTTTAAAAGGAAGTTTTTATTTTAATGTGTTATGATAATATGTAATGTTAATGTGTGTGAGCCCAGTATCTGCTAAAGGCAGCCCAGCTTGCAAAAAGGGGAAACATATCGGCGGAGGAGCTGGGATAATTTTAGCCCGGGATTGAGGATTTTGGGGGTAGCATGTTAGAAGGCGAGGTGTGCCGTGGTGCGAGTCTGATCAATTTCTCGGTGTTGGGATCTCTTACGGAGAAGTCCAGTGATCTCGTTCAGATGAGTCCATGGTCGCTGAGCCAGGGGGGTCGTGTACCCATGCAGATTATGAACCAGGGGGTTGTTGGCACCAGTTCCTCTCCGGTCCTCTTCGGGGTTTATCGATGAGATTTCTTCTGTTGTGGACAGCAGAATTCTCATCGAGGGGGTATTGTAGCGGGTCGATTTTTGGGTGTTTTTGTTTTAACCGTTTGGGGTATATATATATTTTTAGTCATTTCGGTTTCGGGCGGGTTTGTATAAAATAATGTAAAAATGTATTATGGTGCAACGTATTTGTCCGTATAACAGACCAGTGTTGAGAAACAGTTGGAAACAAAGCGAAACGCAATCAGTGGTGTAACACGGCTGAAGAATTCACCTCCACAAAATTCTGAGAACTTTGTACCTGTGTGTGGCAGCGCACATACGCAACTGCTCAATCACGCTCCAAGTGACGCTCTGACAAACAACTTAAGATGGCGAGAGCGTAAAAAATATTCGTCGTCTTCTATAAGACCTCACGGAAGTCGCATTAACTCCGCCTACTGTTGGTGACATCAGCGGAACCAAGTCCAATATCGGCCTCTGGACACACACATATACCAGCTATAATCTATGCATAAACTGGATATGCCGCAGCAAGTCAACTGTATACAGCGACTAAAACCCGGTGGCATTGAATTGCCGCTTCCGCAGTTCAACCAAGCACATGCAGCAGTTCGTCCCAAAGAGTACCGGCCGGTGCATCTCGAAGGGGTTAGCTCTTCTCAAAATTTAAAAAATGTGGCAGTAAAAGTGAATCAATCTTTATAAAACAGTGGCAGTGATGCGGGAATAACTACAGAACAACAACATCCATATTTGTTATTTTTTTGTTTATTTTTCGGGACGATTACAAACTTAACACGGGGCGGCCACGAGGTCACGTACCTTGTTGCAGGCGGGGATTTTATATAATGCATTATATTAATCAATTAGGGTAACAGGGGTTGTTTTTAAGAATGTGAGAGTGTGTGAGCAGCTGGGCTATCTTCTTAGACGTAAGTAATATTATGTAAGGCTATTAAATAAGATGTATTAACAAGAGTTACCCAACCTTTAAAAACATGTAAGACAATTTATTTGGAAAACAAAGTTATAAAATCGCACTATTTGATTATTAAACAAAAATAATTTCTCTTCCAAAAAATTGAGAGTTAGTTTCTTTCAAAACCTTAGTTCGTTATATGTATCGTCAGAGTTCGTCGAACGAAATGGGTTAGTCCACACTATGCGATCCGGCCAGATCAAAGTCGTAAGGTAAGTGGGAGTTTTAATCTGAATAGATTTAATTTTACCAGAAAAAAATAAAGTTACATTTTGTTTAACAAATTTTACACTATTTTCAAAAACATCAATTAATATATAATTCTTAATAATTCCCCAGGGTTCAGGGTAAGTTCTTTTTGTTATGAGATGGTCAGAAATGGATAATTACTAAGCTTTACAAATACCGAAAAAATATTAAATAAATTTGTTTATTTTTCGTTTAGTATGTAGTTCCAGGAATGGCCGTAAGAGAGCAGCGTGCTTTTGTTTACTTTAAAAAATATGTGATTAAATGACTAGTTTCGTGTTCTATATAAACGTTCGGAATGCGTTTTCTTCTTGAACTATTAAACGAAATGTTTATATTACCTCTCTTCGTATGGTTCTTACTGGAATGAAGCTTCTTCTCTGGTGAGGTCCGTCTTGAGTTATAATTTCTTTACCGTCTGGCTCATATTCTATCGTCAACTTGAACTATGGCGAAACCAGGTTGAATCATCAGAAGGTTTTCTTTCACTGTTTATTAAGGAGTATAACCATTTAATTTTGATAAATCATGTATGATTATATAGTGGTCATGTTGCTTTTTAATTTTGTATTAATTTTCACTCCTCCAAAGTTCCAGAAAGGTTATTTTTATTATAATTGTAGTAGCATAATTTTTTCAACTCTATGGTTTCATTCCCAATTTTTATTATTAACAATACTCGTTATTCTCGTCACTCTTAGTAACCCACAGTATTTTTATTATACAGGCAGTTTGTAATTATTATAAATTTATATTTTATTTACCGAAAAATAATTCTTTTCCATTCCGGTTTCTTTATCAATTTGGTTTACATAATAAGTTTTTGTTCATTTTCTTATGACCTTGTATATAAGTATTTGATAATTTTATTATCTTTAAATAAATTTATATATATTTTTTATTAGTCTCTCATAGTATTCCTACACTGCACTACTTCCTGTTGCCATTTCCCTCATAGTATTATTTTAATTTTTTATTATCCTTTGATATCTAAATTTTTATGTTTTTTTCTTTTTTAAAACTAACCCTGGGTTATCTTATATTATAACACAAATATTTGAAAAAATATAACATTAACTTAGGTATAACAATTGGTTGTCCATACAATATAAATATTACAATAAATAAATAAAATACAAAATCAGTTAGTAGTATTATAGTCTACTCTCATGGTTTTTATAATGCCCAAACCTACAGCACAATTCTGTAATAAGTTACCTTCACTTTCACTTTTTTACCTCAATGGGTACACTATAACTCACTTTGCACCGTATATCACTCGAATTGTTTATATTGTTTAGTGATATACTTTAATTTAGAGCTAGTTATAGGTTACCCATTTCTGACCTTTATGTTATCATGATTTAATTTATTGGGACCGGGTTATGTAACGTTACAATATATATATATATATATATATATATATATATATATATATATATAAATCATACTTCTCCCCCTTTCTGGTCTTTTTATTAATGAACCACCTAATGGGTTTAGTATGTAATATAAATTTACAAACAAACAATTAAATACATTTGTACTGTACAGTACAACAAACATGAGGTTACACCCAGAAATAAGTCAACACAATTTTTTCACAAATTGTGATGGAACCATAAGAATAGGGGATTACATGAATAACATGAACAAATTGATTGATACATGTACTGTATTTTAATGAATGACAAGTAAACATTTAAAAACATACTTTTCTAGCTTTTAGCTTGGCAAAGTCTTTCAAAATTGAATCAGTATCAATAGTGTTTATAATTTGGTTTTCAATCGCCAATGTTGCTAATCCACTTAGTCGGTTCTGACAAATGGTTGACCGCAGGTAGTTTTTTATTATCTTCAGTTTTGAAAAACTCTTTTCTCCGCTGGCCACTGATATTGGGAGGGTAAGCAGAATTATTAAGGCAACAAACACATTGGGAAAAATGTCAATTATACCGTTTGTTGTGAGGTAAGATAATGTTGTCTTGGGGCATCTATCTTTGGACAACATTGGAGCTAAAATGATGATTTCCCTCAGCAGTTCCTCCCCATTGATGTCACTCTTATCATCTGCCGTCAATACTGACTGTAGGTTTCTGCACTGTTCTCTGATTGCATCTTTTTCACATTTCTCTAATTGTTTGATGTCATAGAGAAATTGAAAATGTTTGCTGTGGTTTTCCATTTGTTCAAACCTCTCTGTTAATGAATTTATTGCAGTGTCGAGGACAAAAAAAAAAAATTTACTTTGAAAGATTCCTTCCCAGACTTCACAGG
The DNA here is from genome assembly GCA_034769895.1 of Magicicada septendecula. NCBI lineage: Eukaryota > Metazoa > Arthropoda > Insecta > Hemiptera > Cicadidae > Magicicada > Magicicada septendecula. The sequence goes on along the minus strand of CM068368.1, from coordinate 265,874,593 downwards.
TTCATCATCTTTACCCTCGTATAAAAATTGTCTTTTAGTCTTTCTTGGCCTCACCACAACTTCATAAGTGAATTCTGGACTGAGTCCCAGTTTTTCGGCCAGTTCCTTTGCGTCTGTAATGACACTATTAAGTCCATTTTCCGACCTCATATTGTCCAAAAATGTCTTTACACTTTCAATTAGCTTCAAAGCGCTCTGCAGATTGACTACTTTCCTCTGTAGTGTTTTGCTTACTAAGTTTATTCTGAACAAAACATCATACCAAGTGATTAAACAGCAGAGGAATCGGAAATCTGTTAGTTTCTTGGCAATGCCAATAGCTGTAATTTTCCCAAAAGCATCAATCTTGGCATCTGTAGTAGCTTCATAGACAGCGCCGTACACTTCATCAATGTGGTATCGCAAAGGTTCAAGGGCATCTATCCTGCTCTCCCAGCGGGTTTCACTTAGAGGTTTTACAGTCAAATTTGTGACATGATTTGTTAATATATTCCATCTATGAGTAGATCCAGAAAAAAAATTATAAATCTCTTGAACAATACTGAAGAAGTTTACAACTACAATGCAGGAAAGGGCTGCATCATTGACAACTAGGTTTAGTGAGTGGCTTCCACAAGGGACGAAAAAGGCCCATGGGTTGAGGTCAAGAATCCTTTTTTGAACGCCCACATTTTTCCTCTTCATGTTTGACCCATTATCATACCCTTGGCCATGCATATTTTATAAGGGTATTCCTCTTTTTGACAGCTCGTCTAACAAGCAGGCTGTTAACCCCTCACCAGATGTTTCTGAGACCTGAACAAATTCAAGGAAGTGTTCCCTCACGATTACTTATTTTCCTGACACTGCATGAACAAACCGAACTACTATCGTCATTTGTTTTTTGCGACTTACATCAGGAGTGCAGTCGAGAATAATAGAATAATATGTAGCTTTCTGCAGTTCACTTAATATGTGTTCATTAACTTTACAAGAAAGTAGAGGAATGAACTCATTTTGAATTTGTTTGCTTAAATAATTTACATGACTTTCTTTGGAAGTTATCCTGTGAAGATGTTCAGAAAGAACAGTGTCAAATCTAGAAATGTGTTCTACTAGTTTTAAAAAGTTTCCATTATTTTCTTTGAAAATCGTATCATTTGTACCACAACAAGCTAACCATTGAGTTCCAAGGAACTGCACTATGCAAAGAAGTCACTTCAAAACTTCATACCAGTGTTCAGTTTCAGATTTAATGATACGTTGGTTCTGATCATCAATGGTTTTGCCTAACCGCAACCTTTGGAAAAGTTCTCGATAAGAAAGGGAAGCTTTTATGTGAGAAGGTGACTTTTCATGGTGGCATAAAAACGTTGACATGTTTTGCCAATCAGAGTACCCCTCTGTTCCAGAAAGGCATATATCATCATTACTAAAGAGCTTGCAAAAAAAAACAAAATATTGAATTTTTTGATATGGAGTACACGAGCCATTCCCTGGCAATTTCTTCTCCATTCGGTAATTTCGTTTTGTAATTGGCAACTGTGAACCTTCTGCCTGAGCTACTGTCAATAGGAAAATTAAAATTTTTAACCTGTACAGGGCCTTTCTCGACAAGTATTTGACGAATGTCATCTGTAATTTTGGCTGGCCACTCTCCGCAGTCTTGAAGTGAGTTCAATGATGGTGATGGAATGACCACATTTCCCTCGGAATCGGAATTCTGAAACATATATTTACACAATAATAATGATACAGCTTTGATTGAACGAGATGCGTTAATAATAGGCTAGTTGTTTAAACGTTAAATATAAATATGTAAATTATTGTAAAATCGCTTGGCTTAAAAATTTTTTAAATAGTTTGTGCACAACACTAAAAAATTGTATACATTGGTTATTAGGCCTAAGTATTAGTATTTTGCTAAACATATATATGGTTAAGGTTAAGATTTTATTTACTAAACTAATACTAATAAATGCACTCTTACCTGCAGTGTATGCTGTTCAACGTTTTGAGGTTCAAGTTCAACGCTGCTTTCAACGAAAGAAGGCTCAGCTTCAGCATCAGCATTAATGGTTCTGATCTAAAGAAAAATTTACTCATTGCTTTGGCCTGCTTTTGGTCTTCTCTTTCCATATTTGCTTTGCGTTTTCTATAAAACGTACCCGAAAGCTCCTTTTTTTCCGCCATGATATTATTGATATTGCCTTACTGTTTATACTGAGTACTGACATAAACGATGTCGATAAACACATAAACTCACTAGTGTTAGTCCTATAAGTTATTTTATTAAAGAGTAATTATTGTTATTAAACTGGCTGGTATACACATAAACATTGTATTCACTTGCGATCCGCGCCACTCATGACTCACTGGATACTCATAACGAAGAATTAACCAGACAGACACAGACAGTTGGTGTGTGTATTGCACTTGTTTTGTTGACACTGTACTGTTGGGTTGTTGGGGTCAGGTTTCGTGTTGTGACAGGAAAATATTGTGCGCGCATGCGCATCTCAAGCAATGAGTGAGTCACCACACCACCTCCCACCTCGCGGTTGTCAACAATAACAAATACAAGGCAGCCGTCGAGCGTCTGCTCTAGTGTGATACCACACAAGCGGTACAAGTACGTAGTATGCGTTGAAGCAAAGTAGTTGTTTTTGCAGGCGCTCTAAGTATGTTACATATTGTAACGTAACAAAGTTAAGGTCCCAGACGTTACATAAAAGCTTTGTCAATATAAATTAAAACAATACCCAATGTATGCCATAATTAAGGTCAGGAAGGTAAACCTCACATAATAAATATATTAATAATACCTAGTAAGGTTACTAGGTAATAAAATAATAAAAAATGTCTATAAGTATAAAATATGGAGTGATCAGTGGAAGATGTAAACAATAAACACAGTGTCTAATGAGATGAATTTACTATAGACAAGTTTGAAAAGAGTAGACTGTTTAATTGATATTTAATGTTTTATAATGATGTACATGTTGTTGTGCTTTATCATGATATTTTGTTTACATGATATTTATTCTGTGTTTTGTATGTAGCAGGTGTGAAGCCATTGCTTTAAGAAAGTATTGAATAATGGATACTAATTTCATTCATATTAAACTTGTACTAGTGGTCGCCCAGTGGTCAAAATTCGACCGTAATTCATTACATTTTTAAGTTTGAATGTTATTGAGGTTCTTTTGTCAAAGAGTATACCTCTATAATCATTGCATATAATTTTTTTGAATTTTGTTCTATTACGTCAGCTGCGAGCATGTACAAATACGTCATTAGCGTTTGTTGTTTGCCTTAATTCCCTTCAATACCTATGAAATTTAAAATTTAATGTTAGTAACAGTTGAAAAAAAACACAATTACAGCTTGTATTCGTATTTATTTTTTGATATAATTCATTGTCAGTTTTAATTTTTTCATGTTATTATTGAATCAAATAAACACTAATAAAAATGAGACTTGACATTCATAGAAGTATAAGATACGTTGTTTTCAATTCCAGTGGATTACATTTCATTTTTGGTAAGGTACAAAATTCGAAAACAGATTGAAGATTATCTGCTACAAAGCTTATATAATTTTTTAATTTTTGTTTCTATGCATTAATTTTCGAGTTATTTGAAAAATATGAAAGATAGGAAAAATGAGGTTTAGCTTGGCTAAGCCATATTTAAAAAGCAATAACGCATTTTTTGACATTTCCTTGGATTTTTTTATTGCCATACTGACCAGGTTTCGCCAAGGCTACACAGTTATTTTGCCTATCTTTTTCGAATTATATAAAATTTAAATAAAAAATTAATACAAAATAAAAAATGAAATAAAAAATACGTGCCTCGTATTTTTTCATATATTTTTCATTAAATCAAAAAAACCGGGCGGTTAAAAAAATAAATGTTGTCCATTGAACTTAAAATAGTTTGAAAGTGAATTTAATGATTCAGAACTTCTTTGTAAACGATGTTTTTTGTAAAAACTCTTTCATCATTTGCTAAATGCCCTTGGCCATTATATTCGGAAATATAAAATCTCAAACCATCGAATGATCGAACTCTACTTGCTGCGACGTACAATTGACCATGTGTAAAAACTGGCTGCCTCAATAAAATTCCAATTTTTTCGAATGTTTGTCCTTGAGACTTATTTATTGTCATCGCAAATGCAGGTATAATAGGAAATTGAGTTCTTTGAAAGTTAAATGGTAAAACAGTACCGGAATATGTTAAATTTATACGTGGAATCAAAATTCTCTTATTGCGTGCGGTTCCAGTTAAAACTTCACAATCAATAGCATTACGATGCATACACTTGATGCGCATTCTTGTTCCATTGACTAATGCTTCCTTTGTATTTAAGTTTCTGATCAGTAAAACGATGCAATTAACTTTCAATACTAATTTATGTGGTGGCAAACCACTAATAGTCAAAGAATTCAAAAACTCTACTGGATAGTTATTGATTTCATTGTCATCATCACAAATTATTTTATCGTAGCTATGATATGTTTTCTGTTCACCTGGTATTCGATTAAGTATATCAGTATTAATAAAAGTACAATCATCATTTTTAGGTGCTAAAATAACTGACTTCAATATGTTATCTGAGAGTATGTTTTCGGAAATATTTCCATACACCTCATTAATAATATTATTTTCATCTCCTATTAATTGCTGAGGTATTTCAATAATATTTTTACCAAACTGAGGGAATTGTGGGGCTTCATCATTACCAATTTATTTCAAGAATTCGACAAATTCTATTTCACTTGGTAAGGCTCTCACATTTTGAGTAAACGTTACTTTATGAAAATAAACAAATTTATGCCAACTCGTGACACAATTTTCAATTAAAGTTGCACATGATCCAAGTGGGACAACTGGTAAGATTTGCCGAAAATCACCGCACAGAAGTATCGTTTTCCCTCCAAATGGTTTATGTTTATCATTTTCATCGCATAGATCCTGCAATAATCTATCTATGATTTTCAACACTTGCAGTGGGCACATAAAAATTTCATCAATAATTATCAATGATGATGAATTTATGTAACGTCCATAGCTACTATTTGCGGTAATAATCACTACAGAATTTTCCAAAATGGGTATAGGCAATTTAAACACATTGTGTAAAGTTCTACCTCCAAGTAATAGAGTTGAAGCTATGCCACTGAACGCTGTTACAATGCAACTAAGATTAAGCGAATTTAATTTGTGAATGATTGCTGTTTGTGTGAATGTTTTTCCACAACCTGCATGAGCGGTTAAACAAAAAACATTAGATCCAGTATCATGGTGCAAAACGTCACGAATCACACGATCAATTAGATTACGGTGTTCAGTATTTGCAGTTTCATAATGCTCAGACAGAAACTCTTGTTCTATTGGATCAATAGCATTTGCTTCGTCTGTTCTCTGCGAATACGTGGGAACTGGTAAACCAAGTTCTTGACATGACAAATTATGAACATTCAAAATATCTTCAATTTCTAATAGAGCTGTATTAAAGGATACTTCTTCATTGTAATCTCTCAAAAAATCTTCACTAAGATATACTTTAAATTCATTCCATAACGCCAATGCATTGGCTGGCATATTTAATGCACAAATGTAACCAAATAAATTTCGCATTTGTTTTGGTGAATGTAATTCTTTTGCTTCATTTAAACATTCGCGCCATTCATTATCATTTGAAGCAATGCCGCGAGCATGGCATGCTTCAACAAAAGAAGTGTGTATAATTCCATTGTATGTTCTAACATCCTCAAATGATTTTGGACCACAGACATGTAATAAAAGCAATCGCAAATGGAAAAGTTCGATGTCTTTTGGTGATACTACATATATGCTTGTAATGATTTTATCACCTCCACGCCTTCTCTTCTTCCATTTTTTTCGGGAATCTTCCCACACATAACGCAAAGGAATTTCAATATACTTATATTCATGCGCTGATGGATCTGATCGATTCAATTCAAAAAATGCTAATAATTTTGTTTGTCATGCATTTTCAATTGCTTGACGTTCTTGCCCTTCTCGAAAGTAAACATTCTGTCTACGCAGTAAATGAATGTCAAGTCTAACGATGACATGTGATTGAAAATGCATTGGTAATTCATAGATGCGCCATACAGCTTCAGTTGATCCGATATAACGGCCATTTAAAAAATTTTTAACTTCATCAATTTGTATTTCTTAACCTGGTTCATTTCTCTATGAACCTAATTCAACAGATGCACTGTCATAGCCTTTATACACGTATTTATAAATGTATTTAACACTTTTAACTGTAGTGCATACTTCAACATTTATATGGCAATTAAATTTGGCAAGTAAATATGGATTGTATGGTACAACATAACGATTGTCGAGGCAACTACCGCGAACTTCAGCATTAATACCATTATCACGCCTTCTGCATAATGGATATCCATTTAATGATTCACATGTAAATTCAATAAAACCTTTTGGATAATCTTTTGTTCATTTTCCATCTCTCATACATACAGAATTTGGATTAAGTACACCGCATGGACCATGCATCATGTGTTTTACAACATATTCATGTAATGTAGGATGTGTTTGAATGTTAGGAATCTCCGCAGATACAACTTTATCAATATCGGTAGCGTTAATAATTTTATCTTGCTCATTTAAAGAGAGTAAAATGTGAGCATGAGGCACACATCCTCTCTTTTGAAACTCAATTGTATAAATGAGTGCTTCAACTTTACCGAAGATTTTTTTAGTGTAAGGCCCTCAATTAATGCTTTCAGTTTGGACTTGACTACACGCACAACAATATCAGGTCGAAAATTAGCTGACTCACCTACACCAATATTGCTAACTATTTCAGGCCAACTTGGATTGCAAGTCATTGTAATAAACGAAGAAGGCTTTCCGAAACGTTGTACAATTGACATTGCATCTAAATAATTCTGATACATATTTCTTGGAGATCCATTGAATGAAGATGGTAAAATTACTCTACGGCCAACATTATTGGCATTGGGGTTCAATTCTAAATAATCTGTTAAATTGTTGTAAACTTCAGACCTAAGACTTGTTTGATTTTGTCGAATGAAATGTAACCTTGTGCCCTCTATTCTCACATACATATCAACTATCCACTGCAGAAATAATTTTTGTGAATGGTGCAACATGCTAAAATCTTCTCTAATTGCAAGTCGATAGGCTGCATACTGAAGTTTGGTTAATTTATTTCTGGGCGCTCTTGAATTAGATGTAGTTGGTACATTATGAGAAATATTGATATGCCACCCAGTATCACCATTTGGAAACAGTAATGGATACGCTAAAGGGTCCAATGATGAATCCAAAACAGAGATATTTTTAATGGTACCATTAACTTTTGAAAACGAAACCATATTTTGTTCAAAGGGTGGCTCACCATCAACTGTACTAAATATTACTGCTACATCAGTTTGAACTGCATCATTATAACGGCGTAGATCTAAATCACGATTTACTTTAATGAGCATACAAATTTCTTTATTTTGTTTTTCAACTCTCTGACAATGATCTTTCATTGCAATGAATGACCGAACGAAAGGATTAATGCGTTCCAATTCAAGAGAGATTTCGCGCATTATATTGTTATTGCATGTTTGATTATAGTGTTCACGTAATCTATAATTTACAGCAGTGTCAACATCATAAAAATATAATTGCGCATAACATGGTGAGCGACCATATCCAGCAGTCATTGGACCTGATCTGTGATAAAAAACATCATGTATTTTAAAATGATACACTCCACGCGTAACTGTATCTGAAATTTTAGCTTCTGAGCTAACCATAGCAAATGATGAATTGTATTTACGAATGTTTTCAAAATAATTTTTTGACTTTCTTTTTACTGAAGGTTCATTTGAAGTAAGTCCATCATACAATGATTTAAAGTATTCATTTTGACTTAAGGCCGGTAATATTGCTTTACCCTTATGACAACATGAAGTGAATGCAGTCCTTTCACCTAAAGTGACCTCAGATTCGAAATGTTTTGCATTGCAAAACCTGCATTGTAAATGCATTAATCCACAATCAAAAGTATTAAAATTTCTTGGAATGACATTCAGTGCGCATTTAAATGTATCCCTCAAAATAATTTCATCATTTTGTATACTATTTACACTATTTAAATTTGCATTTGGTCTATTATCATTATTTTGACTTTCACGCGAATATATATTCCTTCTTCTTTGTCTCTCACTCCGACCCGTCAATGTTCTATGTCGAGGCATAATGGAAGTAGGTGTGAATATCTGAATGTAAAAAAAAACATGTAATGAAATTACTGAAACTAAGATTAGACAGGGTTTAATTTAAAAATAATAAAACGTACTCACTTTTTTGAAACCACCAATAATAATTAGGTGAGAGTAAGTCAATTCAAATTGCTGCTACAAAATTTTCCTTTTGCAACAGGTGTATATTAAGCAAGCTGTATTTCACTTTCAACTGCACATTAATATATAAAACACAGATATCTAATATACAAAATATAAAATAAACGCTTTTTTGCTTTGACATACACTCCACAGACTATTGAAAAAGGAACATTTGAAATCACACAAAATTCACAGCTCATTCAGTCAATCTGTCAGTATTAAGCAAGCTGTATCTCACTTTCAACTGCACATTAATATATAAAACACAGGTATCTAATATACAAAATATAAAATAAATGCTTTTTTGCCTTGACATACACTCCACAGACTATTGTTGCCTGGCAACAAAATTATTTTATTTTTAACAATTACCATTGTTTGAAAAAGTTTAAATGAATTTTCAAGTGGAAATGAATGTTTTATTTAATTTAATTTAATGTGTTTGTAACACATATTATATATAAATTTTAGCTTTCTGCACTCCTTCTCCATATAAACTTTAACTATGCCAAATCTCACACTCCTCCGTGCGTGCAATATGCTTAAAAAGGGGTACAAAGTTTTCTCTTCACGTATTAATATATAGATTTAAGTAATTAAATACAAGTGTATTTATTATGTTAAGTGTATTTACTTTGAATAATTAATGAAGATATCATAAGATAATATTTGTAAACTTGGCCAGGAAGACAATAATTGTTAATAAATTGTCTAGGGGTCATTGTAATTATGTTATAAACCAATGATAAAATAAATAATAATAATAATAATAAATTGAAATCAGGATAAAATAAAATTAGAATTGGCCATAAGCCAGTGACTCATTGTACAGTAGGTCAGGTCAGAAAAGTTAAATTAAAAACAAAAAAATTATAACACATGTAATAAAACAAATAGGCCTAAAACTAGTATTTTGTAAAAGGAAATTAATACCTTTTAAAATAAGTTGATCAAGAAGAAAATGTAGTAAAATGTATATGGTTTAATAAGGCAGATTATGTGAAAGTTTTATGTGATTTAATGTAATTCCAAGAAGAGAGTATTTTATTAAATAAGTGTAAGAATATTTCCTAATTACGGCTCTAGGATAACAAATATTATCCAATAACAGAAGAGGAAGATGGTTGTTAGGGACGACTGAATGCAAGATATCTTGTTGATTTTCAACACTCAATTGTTATAGGTGAATGGGTAAAGTTCAGCATACAAATTTAAAAAAAGAGAAAACCAAATTACATGAATCAAATTAAATAAATTAAATTTCATAAAAGAAATCCATTTAAAAGGACTGAGTAGTAACTCCTGAATCTATCTCTCAGCAAATATAATTCTGCATACCATTAAAGTTAACTGAATTAAAAAAATAACTCATTCAACCTACTTACAGTAAAAGCGTAATGATGAAAATGAACTATAATTAAACAAAGATGATCCATAGCGGAGGAATGCCGAATTAATTAAAATATATATTAAAAAACAAACGAAGAACTTTTGTATTGAAGTACCAAACCTCACTTTCAACAAACAACCGAAGTCTTAATACTACACAAATTCCATTGGGACCGGCAACTACCAGAACCGTGAAGAATAACGAAGACCAGAACTGAAACTTCTACTACATTCTGGGACATCAAATCCAAACTTTTATTGAGAAGCTGGATGCTGATATTTTCCAGCCATCGAAGCAACATTCTGTTCTCGTCTCAGCGTAGCGAAACACTGCCACATTAAGTATCCGATCGAAGCTGGTAAAAAACCTGCTTATATTTAATTTTATATAATAAGATTTTATAACAATATTGTAATACTTAGTAACCTTAAAATTGCATCACCTGACCTTACTAATAGTTAAAAGAACTACATGTACCCTGAGATAAAAAACAAACTGAAAATTATAATTAAATTGTAACACATCTAAAACCCGAATTCAATAACAAATCGATCATGTACTGTATAATCGATATGGTGTATTAGTAACAAGAGGAAGCAGCTGTTGGAATTAAAACATATATAAAATAAAGAATCCTTCTTGAATTTGACGATTTCTTGTTATTTGTAGAATAATTAGTGTATTTCGAATAGGGTGTAATTTACAGAGAAAGGAACGTGAGAAACGCATCAAGCGGAACGACTTAACCTATAATAACTGGTCAATCGCCAACCACAGCGCTCGTTTGTTGACAGCTGGTGAATATGGGAGAATAGAGAACTAACTTACTCTCTCCGCTCTCTTCTCTTCTCAATTTCGATAGTATACACCGACTAGGGTTGGGGAAAAATATTGAATTATTCAATATAATAACTGGAATATAGCGTTTTTCTCTTGTAAAACACTTGATAACTATTTAATACAGATCTATTATCAAGAACCGAATAATATCAACAACATAATAAATAATTTTCTTTATAAATAAATTAACATTGATTTGCAGGAGATCTCATCTACAGTAAAATATTACGAATTGACGCATTCAACAGTGGAGCTTTTGAACACTATCTAAAATATAAGTAACATCATAATTATTATTTGTTACAATATCGATGTCCTTGGCGCTTCATTTCATTTGATTCAAACACGCTAAATAGTAAGTGCTGAGCACTGTTAAATAAAATAGCTGTATTTAATACTTAAAAAAAATTGTAGGTATTCAGGGGTGCCAAATTTTCTATTTCAGTTTCAGCGCGCTGCACGCCGCCGCTTCGCCAGCGCCACTTGCGGCCGCATGTTTCGCATGGCCCTTGCGCCGGCGCTGATCGCATGCATTATTCGAACATATCTCACCCCACACACACAACATCGATCTTTCGAAATTCAATTCCGCCGCCCACAACAGGACGGACAGCGCTACTAGCGGCAACCTCTGAAGAAGCTTTTTAAAAGTGAAAACCGGTTCAGGTTGTAAGGTAAAACTTTATGATTTTACTCATAAAAAACTTTGTGTTCCGAGTCGTTAATATAATAGTTGTATTTTTTCATAAATGTCTGAGTAGTTCTAACCTCTGAATCAGTTCCGGGCAATTTAAAAGTTGATCAAAATATTTTGCAAGGCCATCACAATGCAAAGTTGATCACAATTTTCCGTATTGCTTAGGCCAATTCAACCACTTCTATTTTATAACAAACCTTTGGTGTTTGGCAACTCTTTAGTTTATTTTTAAAAGTCTGATAGAAATCTCGACAATTATTTTTTATAATATTTTCCTGCATTTCAACAAGTTTTAATTTTTCAAAAGATCTTTTAGTTCCCCTTATTATCCTTGCTGCTTCCTTTCTTTGTTGCTTAAATTGCTCGTAGCGTTCAGTTTTCCCTGAGCATTTCCACTTTTCCATTTTTTTGCTCTCTCTGCTAATGCTTCTTCACACAATTCATTCCACCATACTTGCCTTTTATTTTTAACTAGACCAAATGTTATCTTTGCTGCATTATTGATTTCTGTAGATAGCTCTTACCAGTTACCATGCTTAACTATGTTAATTTCTTCTTGATATTTTCTTATTGATTCTTCCGTTATGGCAAGTCTGTCTGTATTATACTGTAATCGATTTTTTGTAGTTTTTGATGAACTTTATTAGATAGGACTTTGAGTTTAATTTTAGACAGGTAGTGATAAGAATCAAATTCGCCATTTCTTCTTACTTTGACATTCATAATTTCCTTTATATTTCTTCGAGAAATAGCAACATGATCTAACTGAAATTCTCCTAACATCGGGTTTGGAGATATCCACATTTTAGCCTTTCTTGGAAACTTTCTGAAGAAAGTAGACATTAATTTCAATTGAGAACCTTTACATAAATTAATTAGTCTCATACCATTTTTATTAGTTCTTCTGTGGGCTGGATATTGCCCTATGATGTTTCCAAATTTCTTCTCCCTGCCTATTTGAGCACTGAAATCTCCTGGTTGCATTATAACATTCAATTTGGGGATCCTGGATAATTCAATTTCTAAAAGATCCCAGAATTCTTCTGTTTTTTTGTGGATTCTTCCTGTTGTCTTCATATATTGGCGCATGGCAATTAACAAGTGTGTATTTTGTGTTTTTGCATTTAATTGTTAGAAGAGAGGATATTATTTCTGAACCAGATTTGAATTCTGTTACATTCTCTATTATACTTTTATGGACATGAAAAGCTGTGCCTAGTAATGGCATTCCATTCATAATTTTGATTGCTGGTTATTGCTGGTTTGATTGGATTATAAAAACAGTATTTTTATAAAATTATTATTGAAAATTCTGTCTATTTATAGTAAAATATAACATTATTATGTGAAATAAAATATTCTGTTTAGCCAACTGTTGGCTTGGCATGACAGTCTGTGCATAATGGCAACATGGTATAGCAACAGTGCAGAAAGCTTCAGCTGTCTAATTTTGTTTTATTGACTGTACAGCAGATCAGTAACCAAATCCTGTTAACATAGTAGCTAATATAATGAATTGTACTTACTGCATATTGACTTATTAGAAGTTGATGTTGGAACTATGGGGGGTTATTTTTAATTCTGAAAAGCCACAAAATGAGACTTACGTGCAAAACTGGAATGGAATGCACAGTGGTAAACTTCTTTCAGTCAGTCACTGTTAAACTGCAAATATATAAACGCATTGTGTATAATTGAAGTGGCTGTGTATGTGTGCCATAATTCACTTTATTCTCACTGAAGAGTGTAATAAAGTGAATCATCGGATGTGTCATGTTTATGGCAACAATTGTATGAGCAATAACTGTCTGAGAATGGTGCAGAAGGTTTAAAGAAGGACAAACTGATATAAATGATGACTGTGGTGAAGGAGGAAGTCTGCATCTATGGAAGTCACTGTTGAGAAAGTTTATCAAGTGATTGATGAAATGCATAGGTTCATGACTTCTGAGTTGTCTGCCAACTTTCCTCAGATTTCAATATCAGCTATCTATCACTGTAACTGAGAAGCTTTGCCACAACAAAACATACTGGGTACTGAAAATGCTCCTTGACAAATACATGGTCTCTATAAATGGCTCAGTCTCAAAATTTTTGCTTGAGGAAGGAGATGATTTCTGAACAAGATTGTTGCAGAAGATGAGACATGAGTTTAATATCAAAATGTCAAGATAAAGAGTACCCCACACAGTAGCTGCTTATAGGCAGACCAGTAAAGATCAAACAAATATTTTCTAGCAAAAAACTTATGGCTTCTGCCTTCTAGTATCACAGAGGTGTTTTAACTGAATTCAATGAACATGAAAGGCTTTCACTTCAACATCACTGTGCTACACTCTTCAATGACTAAGATGATCAATATAAAAGAAGAAAAGAGGAGCATTATCATCGAATGTTATCTATTTTTATGACAACTCTCTTCCTCATAATGCAACATGGACACCAGATCTTCTCTAGGAGCTCAAGTGGGATCTATTTAAAAGTCTACTGTACAGCCCAGCTTTAGTCCCAGATGATTTCCACCTAGCCAGAAAATTTCCTTCATTTAAATGAAGCAGTGATTAGGAGGGCAAGTGGTTTTCAAGTGATGATGAACTGAAGGCCATTGTTCGCTAAGTGATGGAGGTAGCTGCCTTCTGCAATTAGAATATGAATATGAATATACATGTGCCATGGTATTTTAAGTACCTTAATTAAAATGGTGATTATATAGAAAGTAGCTGCAAGAGATAAAAATATTGTCTATTCAATAAGTGTTTCACATTCATTCTTGTTTTTTATTCTTACTTTAATTGGGATTAAAAAACATCCTTCATTTTATCATATTTAAGCTGACACTACGGTTGTCAACTTATTACCAGAAATAATAAGCACACATTAGTTTTTATGTTTTATTTCTGTAGCAAAAGTACAAAAAAATTTTCTATGAGAAAATTGTTTGCTCGATAATATTTCTTATTGTTTATTGTAAGGAAAACATTTGTATGGACAAATAACAGGCAAAAAACACAATATTTGTGAGTAGTTTACTGCACATCAGTATAACTCAAAAGTATTATTAATCGATGGTTTCCATTAAGTTGTAACAATTCTAAGATTTTGAATTAATCGACTAGCTGACTACTAAATCTAAGTGCCAATTTTGTTAAGTTTTCCGTCTTATTTTACTGTATATATTATATATTACAATGTGATACATAAATAAATTTTCTAGCTTCACAGTCTGTAAACTTATGTAACAGCATCATGCTTGTTATATATTATATAAATGTCAGAATAAATAAGAGCTAATGGATATTTTTTATAATGTTATACTTCAAGTTTTACAAAATTACAAGTTTTTAATTTTATTAAAATTAATGTTTTAATTAATGTTAAAATTAATGTTAATCACAAATTTTAGTTTAATAAAATAACATCTAATCATAAATAGCTTACTTACACTTGCATCTCCAAAAATTAATCTATTTCACTCAATTCCAAATAGGACATTTTAGCACTGTAAGAGACAATTTTTAAATTCTAAAAATTCTAAACACTGAATTATATTCATTGCATAGCCTACTTCTTTCATATGTATCTGGTTTCTTCTACACTTTTTCTTACAGAAACAAAGTTTTGTGATACAATGTTACTAATCTTTTAAAAACTAATATTACCTGTGTTTTAATGTATTTCAAAATTGGTGGCTGATCTTTCTTTTCATCTGCTTTCTTCTTCTTCACTCGTTTTGTTTCCAAATGTGGTTTATCAGTGTCACCATCAGTCACATCTTTGGCAGAATCTTTATGGCTGCCTCTACCAGTCTGAGAACCATCAATGTTTCTCTCTATCCTATACAAAGGTCTGACTGTATAATAAATTATTTTACAAATCTTTTTTAATATAAATAATGTAAATTATAATTTTCAGTATGGTATAAAAAATAAATTAAATTAATAGGTACAATGATTAATTATATATAAACTGCTCACATTAGAAAAAGAATTAATGAAAGACTGTGATACTATTGTGGACAAGGAACACAATAATAATATAGGCAAGGCATCATAATAATAAGAGCTAGGAATTAAGATATCTGAAAGTTGCAAGGTGCAGAGTATGGATGATATGTATGATATAACTTGAAAAAATAAAATAAAAAATAGGGAAAGGAAGTTAATAAGACATAACCCAATGCAAATGTAGGTATTACTATCCACAATGTTATGAGTACATTATAGGAGAATGTTAATCAGTATCCTTAACTGATTATTGAAAAAAAAGCATTTGTGTACCTTTAAGATGACCACTTCTATTCATATATCAAACTTCAAATTAGAACAAGCATACTATTACCTGTTATAAAAAATGGATGTAATAATAATAAAATAATAATAATAATAATAATAACAATAATGTCTTACAAAGAATACAAAAAAACTTGATTCAAACTAAGAATAGAATAAAAGAAAAATAATGACAGAAAAGTTATGTCAAAAATGATTTGTAAGTTATTAAACCAATTCAGAGAACAGTGGGACAACTGTAAAACAGTTATTATGACAATCTTCAGAAATAGGAACAGTCTGCCATATTCTGTTGCATGTAACATCTTTTTAGAACTAAAATTCAAATAGTATTAATGACTCTACAAAAATGTACAGTATCTACATTTACTTAACATTAATTATCTTTACTTGTCTTTCTTCGTGACACTGTCCTTCCTACGTATTGGAGATGCTTGTGTACTAGCTTGTTCTGATACTTTGCGACCTCGAGCTTTCAACTCTTTTTTATTTTCATCAAATAAGATTTTTTCTTTTGATCCAGGTAAACCAAATTCTTCACCATATATCTACATATTTAACAAAAAAATTAACTTTGTTATTTAAATTAATTTTTGCTTTTATGCCTTGTTCAACAATCACACGAGACTATGGGTGATGTAAGGAAACACATTGTTCTTATGGAGATACCGCTCGCTTATACTACCTAACTTGAAAATTTTGTAACCAAGAAATTAAATTCAAAATAATCATAAAATACTGTCATGTATTATAAATAATGTTACTTTACATCTTTACATTTTTAAAATTGTATTTAAAAAAATTTACAGTTACAAAAATATAACTATGACAAAATAAAAATTGCTATACTGAGAAAAAAAGGATTTTTAGTAGTTTAAAAATTTAAATCGCCAGTAATCGGATACCATAAACTTAAATAAAATTACTTTTGTGTGGTTGCAGGTCTACATATTGCAACAATACAGATATTTGGATATTTGCCCAGGGAGGTATGTTTTATATTGTAATTAGTGTAAATAGAAAAAGAAACAGTTTTACACAATTTTGTGCAGGAAAATGCAGGCTCTGTCCTGTCGAGAGTGCACCTACTTCGATAGTTAAAAATACTGCGTGTGTGTGTTTGTGTGCGTGACGCCAGCCAGGATAATATGGGGTGATCGTATGAATTGTTGGTTTCCAATGAATCAGGTTTTAACAGGATTATAATAAACTAATTATTTGTTTTAAACCTGTAAACAAATACTTACACCAATTATAAAGACACCATTACATTAAGGAATTTTTAATGAGTATGGTGATGTAAAATTGATTGCTAAATGTGTAATATTAAAGACACTATTAAATTAGTATTAATTACTAGTGTAATTAAATACCATAAAATGGGGTGAATAGGAACAGTGGGGTGAACCGGAACGAAACTTCCCAGTCATACAAAGAAATTCCCCATAAATATACGTTAGGGTATTTTTAGTTGCCAATTTTTTTTTTTAAGGTAATATCATGAGGCGTTGAGAAATTAAGTTTTGTCATGTTTTGTCATGTCATGGCTTATGAACAAGACTACAAGTGGAACCCCAAATAACCTCCCGTTTTCATCATCTGCAAAACTTTGTATGTAAGTACAGACCTTTTCGTATTCTAAACCTAAGAGTAGTGTTTTTTTATTAGGCACATGCCTATACAACAATATGCCGTATTAGAGTTTACGTATTTCTCAAACTGCGTCGCGAAAAATGAAGAATTTCTTGTGACGTCATAGGTTTAAGATTTATGGGGTGTATCGGAACACATTTTTTGTTGTTGTTCCGATTCACCCCGCAGATTACTGTCATGGTTTATTCGTCCATACAGTAATATTTTCATGTCATATCTGAAAACATATGTATGAATATGTATTGTAACAATATTTTATTTGTTCCAGGTACTGTACGAGGTTAAAAGATGCCAAGAAATTATGCAAGTATACGAAAAAAGTCAACCCCCAATCCTAGTGATATGGAAAAGGCTTTAGAAGAAGTAAAAATGGTAAATCCCTGAGAAAATGTGCAGAAAAATATTCTCTATCAGTTACAACATTACACAGACATCTCAAATTGGGAAGCCAGTTAAGAAAAAGAGGAGGGCAGACAGTACTCAGTGCTGAAGAAGAGGCTTTAATAGTAGACCGTATCAAAACATGCAGCGATTAGGGCTACCCAATAGACTCACTTACCCTACGATTACTAGTAAAAGATTATCTAGAGAGGCAAGGAAAAATAGTGCGTCAGTTCAAGAACAACTGTCCTGGCACAGATTTTGTTGTATCATTTTTAAAACGACACAAAGAAGTAGTCTCCTCTCGAACGTGTCAAAATATACAAAGATCTAGGGCAGCAGTCTCACCAGATGTAATCAATTGCTATTTTGATGAACTCGAAAAAGAGTTAAAGGATGTTCCTCCTAGTAACATCGTCAACTACGATGAGACGAATTTATGCGACGATCCGGGAAGAAAAAAACTCATTTTTAGGCGAGGCTGCAAATACCTGGAGAGGGCGATGAATTCATCGAAAGCGTCCACGTCTGTGATGTTCGCCGCTTCTGCTGATGGAACAATATTGCCGCCATATGTTGTGTATAAGGCGGTGCACCTCTACGACAGTTGGAGGGAAGGAGGGCCAAGAAATTCTCGTTACAATAGGACGAAGAGTGGATGGTTTGACACCTTTTGTTTTGCGGACTGGGTACAGTCAATTGCTATACCCTATTTTCGGAATCTTGGAGGGTCAAAATTTTTAATTGGTGACAATTTGGCCTCCCACTAATCAACGGACATTATAAAAACCTGCAATGACAACCAGATTCGCTTCATATTTCTACCAGGCAACTCGACATCATATATTACGCAACCCTTAGACATCGCCTTCTTCCGACCAATGAAGATGGCATGGTGCAAGATATTGGAGGAATGGAAACAAGGACCTGGAAGAAGGGACTCGTCTGTGCCAAAAGACAAGTTTCAGTTTCCTGCTTTATTCAGAAAACTCTGCGACTCCCTGCAAGAAAAGAATGTCCTATCAGGGTTTGAAAAATGCGGTATTTATCCTTTGTGTCGTAAAAAAGTGCTTGACATGCTGCCAAGCACTGATGCCCCAAACAACACTGATGCTGGCAGCAGTAGCACCAACTCTGGAGGAACAACACCTGTTTCACGTGTAGAGTCTATTGATGATGCTTTCAAAGAGCTGTTGAAATCATTTAGACAGTTTGACACTCCTCAGCCAAAGAAAAGGAGAACCAAAGTGAAAGTCACCCCTGGAAAGAGTGTTGAAGTCAAGGACTTTGAAGGGCAAGTGACGGCAGACCAAAGTCAACTAGGTGAAGAACAAGGTCAAGTGACAGCAGATCTTGACCAAACTGAACCAGGACCAAGAAAAGGCAAACCAAAGTCTTGGTCAGACTTGTTAAAAGGACAAAAAAAGAAACGAAAGAAACTATTCACAAGATCATCGTCTGAAGATTCCAACTCCAATTATTCTATTCAAGACAGTGACAAAGAGTTCATATTGTCTACAACTTCTGAAGAGGACCCAGATTTTGGAATCCCAGAAAGTCCCCAACTTCTGAACACATTTGCTTCAGGAGACTTCCTTGTCGTTAAAGTTCATGGAAAAAAGTCATACAGACTCTATGTGGCCAAAGTTCTGTACCCAGAAGATGACGGATATGTGGGAAAACTTTACAAAAGGGTCCCCAATACCTGGAGATTTCAAGAAACGGAGGAGGAGGCAGCGTTACTTCCAGAAGATGTCATAAAGAAACTTCAGCCAAATGACAACATCCAAACATCTGCTTGTTTCAAGGACATGATAACTTTTGTGAACGACATGAGTGAATTGAATTTGTATTAAATCTTTATCTTTCTCAATTCAAATACTCTTTCTTACAATAAATTTTAATCTTTCTTGAGTTCAAAGTTGTTTTCTAATTTTTGAAAAAACATACATTTACTTGTATAGAAAATAAATGTTTTGTTTGATAGTAACTACTGTACGCGTGTGCCGTGTTTTGGAAAAAACTCGGCGGTGTTTTTTTTTTATTATTGTGGAATTATTAAATTACGTATTTAGCAACGTAAGTGTTTACGTAAGAAATTACATACGTCCGTTATCTGGCCACTGGGCCGATCCGCGCGCTCTCTGAGTCCAGCGCTTCATACTATTTTTTCAGCAACTGTACGAACCAGTCGTCTCTCATCGTTCAGCGTAGCAGCGTCTATATTCGCCTGACAGCATCGATGTAAAATTTTGTCTACTATCGGTTACTATGTATAAGTAGAAGTCTACGCGACCTTCCGGTAAGTGTGTTAAGATATATAACTTACTAATTCATAAAAAGAAATTGTATTTACTTAATATTAACGCAGATGCAGGGCGATAGGTATTGCATTAATTTATATCAGCCCGTGGCGTGCAACAGGCTAAATTGGTTTATGTATGTTTCAATGTTAACGCTGGCTAACAGATATTAATCCATTATATCAATAATATAATAATAATAATAATATTGCTTAAGTCATTATATTAGAATGGGGCGTAAGTTAGTTATTTTTCTGAAATGATTGTACATCACGAACTTGTTAAAGTTTGCTAGTTCCTGTCAGAGGGGGTTAAGTGCTTCACGAAAACTTGTGAATAACTATTTATTTGAAATGATTATTATGTTGAATGACTATATTTGGATATATTATAGATTATAATATTTAAAAGTGTTATTTTGAAGTGATTTATTTGATTCAATGGGGTTCAATGCATAAATGAATTTTCCGGAGATTGTAAACTGGGCATGTCACGAAATGTGGGTTCAGCTGGGTAAATGAGGTAGTGTGGTTTATTAAACCTGTAAGTAATTACCGATATAATTGTGCAGGGTTTCCGATGTAGACGATAATCTGTCTCGCTCCAGAGGATGGCCGAATACCTGCTTTCCATGGAATAAATTCAACCACTTCCGTCAAGCTGTCAGGCCGGATGGATGGACACACTCGACCAGATCCTCTACCCATATGCTGCTAACCAGGTGACATTTAAGCTTTTTTTGAAACAAAATGTTTGTGGCCGATAAACTTTCTTTGAGACACTTTTGGAGATGCTCCAGTTTGGGGACTTTGTTCCGGACAAGTCCAACGGGACAATTGGGTTTACATGTTACTTTTTCATTGTTTTTTCATTAAGGCTTATGCCTCATTAACATATTAAGGTTTATCTCATTCAGAGAATTGTAAACTCAGCCAGGGTCATGCATCACCCGAGCTGATGTGAGTTTTCTGTATAAATGGTCGGCATTTCCGGCCACTAAATTATTTCTGTGTTAAGCAAGCATGCACGGGGGTCTCGGTCCCCGCAGGAGAATTTTATGGTCAATTACCTTTCCATTTAATTGGGTTGTGTATTGGATTATTAATTTAAAGGTCGGGGGAGGTGTTTTAACCTGTGGACGACACCTGTAGGTGCCGTTCACCACAGGACAATATCATGTCATATTTTGCTGGATCTCGTCCGGGCGCATGACCGTGCCTGAGGCCAAGTGGATTCTTTATGAACACCTCAAGCATGTTTTAGTACATTAATTCCATAGATTCTGCTTTTCGAAATTCTATTTTACTGTTCAAATGATTTTGTAACCACTAAATTTTGCCATAGCCAGCACAATAATTGTTAAACTTTTATTGCTCATAATACCAATTCATTAATAAATGTTAAAGAATGCAAGACAAATCAGTACCAGTTATAAGTATTTATGGGTGGTCACGTTCCACTGTTTTTGCAAATTTTGTCAGGAAAATAAAAGAAATGAGAAATGCAGTTATGCAACCGGGCATCCATGTTGACCTCGTGATGGCACTTATTATTATTATCATTATTGGGATCCGAAATTGATAATTACCTTTTTGCTTGGTACTTGTGTGCCGTTCGGACTATTTAGCCAAATTGACTTTGGCTGTTCATATACTTAGAATTTTGGGGCATGTTTACTCTACTCTTTTGGGATTTATTAATTGGGGTTTTGGGTTTATTAATGGAAAATTTAAGGTGGGCCGGATACTTGATCTGAATAAGAGGACTGAGGGTGTACCATGACAACATATACGCTGTTAACCAGGTGGGCATGGTGTGTGCCATTTATATGTAAATGTGTATCTATGTTAATTATATGTTGTGTGTTATGCCTTATGTGATTGTTAGATTGTTATACGTTATTATGCATCTATATATATATATATATATATATATATCATGTTATGATTTATGTAATTTACTGGGAGGGTCGAGACTATGCGCCATTTTACATTATTTAAAGTAATTGGATTCTGCTCAGTAATATCAAGCTCAACTATTTGGCGATGCCTATGTATAAAGGAATTATAATAACGATTGTGGTTTTTGAAGTTTGAGCCATTCTTGATTATGAAAACACTTGTAATATTATCTTACTCTTTCAAAGGCGCATATATTGTACACTCGGGGAGTTAATTGTACAAAACATGAATACAATAAATCCTGTTATTGTTATCTTAGAGCAGCGTTTCATTTGCAAGACCCATCATATTGGACCCAGCGCATTTTTGGCTTCTCTAGGCTCTTGCCTAGTTTTAAATAACTAGTGGCTTCTCTTTCAAAAAAAAATAAAAAAAAATAAATAAAACAAAAAAAAGGGTTTTTTTTTATATATAAAGCAAAAAGGAAAGAGGGGTTACACGTGTTCCTGTTCGCGCCTCATCATTATTACTTGTTTTTATTAACCCTATTAAACGCTGAATCGGAACAAATAAAGATTTTAACATGTGTTCCGATTCACCCCTTTCTGCGGGGTGAATCGGAACACCACTAAAAAATATAAAAAAACTGTTAAAAATATTTTGTTTTTGCTCAAAATTGCAAGAACAAAACAAGACCGAAGTTTCTAGTCAAAAAAATCGGTATGGAGAACCATACATAACTTCCATGTTCTAAGATTTATATTTAAAATCATTTTCGAAATGAAATATTACCATAGAAACTACTTCTTTCTACTTACTGCTTCAGCCTTAACCACAGTACTGTGGTCACTAACGTATACCACCTCACGTTATCGCACTCAATTTTCACTGATGATGGAAGTCGATGGCATTGCCGAAACTTCTGGTTTTGTAGAAAACATTGGACTACGGCCAAACATCCCGGGAAGGAATTTTAACAAAAACTACTTCTTTGTTGCCGATAACCTTGTACACATATATATAAAAAATATGCATAAAATTAATGGCTTGTATAAGTTAATGTTTGATCTCCATTAAGTAGTGCTCAAGTTTCCAAAGTTTTAATATTATGATGTCTGTAATTAAAACATCAGAGCAGGTTTAGTGGGTATGAGGGTACACTGTGGACAAAAATTTTCAACATTTCCTATTGAGCGTTGCTTAGAGTAAAGTTGCGAATCTACAGTGTACGTTTCACAGAACAAACACGTGGAAAAGAAGGAGCGCTCCGAAGTCACTCATGGACCCTCAGCATCTTGCAGAGGGTTCATTCCCTAAAACCGAAAATTCTGTCTATGAATCGTTCCTTTGTAAACACGTGCAGTTACACTGCCCAGTGATCCACAGGAAGCAAATCGCTATCCACGTTAGACAATTTTTTGGCTTGCACGCGTTATGTTGGTGTGGGTTTCGGCACTTTCCATTTAAAAAGCGTGCAAATGTAAGAAAATAAACATGAGTGAGGCCTGAAATAACGCGAATTGTGTGTGTGTGTGTGTGTTCCCTGCCTTTTTATTGCAGTAATCATAATAATAATATGGAAACGTAAACATTACATAATTGAGATATGCTTGCCTGCCACGAACGATATATTTTCTCTCATACATGATTTATATTAAAATGAAAAAATTATAATTTTATTGCCTGGCAACAAAATTATTTTATTTTTAACAATTACTATTGTTTGAAAAAGTTTAAATGAATTTTCAAGTACTTTACTGTTGTTAAAACGTAAAAGTTGGAGGTAAACTACCCCTTCCCCTTAACCGATCTTCACCAAAATCAAAAGGCCTTGAGATTACTACAACTCAGGGAAGTATGCAAAAAATTATTTGATTCTGTTTGAATATGCGGCAGTTACCGTTCATCATAGGAAAAATTACCCTTGTTAAAACATAAAATGTTGCAGGTAACTACCCTATTCCCTTAACTGATCTTCACCAAAACCAAAAGGTCTTGAGAACTCTACAATTCAGGGCTGTATGCAAAACATTATTTGATTCTGTTTGAATTTGCAGCTGTTATCGTTTGCCAAAAAAAATTACCATTGTTAAAACATAAAATGTTGCAGGTAAACTACCCTATTCCCTTAACCGATCTTCACCAAAACCAAAAGGTCTTGAGAACACTACAATTCAGGGCTGTATGCAAAACATTATTTGATTCTGTTTGAATTTGCGGCTGTTATCATTTGCCAAAAAAAATTACCCTTGTTAAAAAAACGCTGCAAGTAAACTACCCATTTCCCTTAACCGATCTTCACCAAAAACAATAGGTCTTGAGAACTCTACAATTCAGGGCTGTATGCGGAACATTATTTGATTCTGTTTGAATTTGCGGCTGTTATCGTTTGCCAAAAAAAAAATAGCCTTGATAAAAAAAAACCGTTGCAGGTAAACTACCCCTTTCCCTCAACCGATCTTCACCAAAAACAATAGGTCATGAGTACTCTAGAAATCAGGACAGTATGCAAAAAATTATTTGATTCTGTTTGAATTTGCGGCTGTTATCGTTTGTCATAGAAAAAAAATCTACACACACACACACTTTTCGAAAAACGACTTTTTTCATGTTTTGAGTGTAGTACAATCAGAATCTGCAATAATCTCGTTTTTCGAAAAGTGTGTGTGTGTGTGTCTGTCTGTCTATCTGTGTGTCTCTCTGTGTGTCTATAGATTTTTTTTTTTTTTGGCAAACGATAACAGCCGCAAATTCAAACAATATCAAAAAATTTTTTGCATACAGCTCTGATTTGTAGAGTACTCACGACCTATTGTTTTTGGTGAAGATCGGTTGAGGGAAAGGGGTAGTTTACCTGCAACGGTTTTTTTTTTATCAAGGGTAATTTTTTTTTTGCAAACGATAACAGCCGCAAATTCAAACAGAATCAAATAATGTTTCGCATACAGCCCTGAATTATGGAGTTCTCACGACCTATTGTTTTTGGTGAAGATCGGTTGAGGGAAAGGGGTAGTTTACCGGCAACGTTTTATGTTTTAACAAGGGTATTTTCTATGGCAAACGATAACAGCAGCAAATTCAAACAGAATCAAATAATTTTTTGCATACACCCCTAAATTGTAGAGTACTCAAGACCTATTGTTTTTGGTGAATATCGGTTAAGGGAAAGGGGTAGTTTACCAGCAACGTTTTATGTTTTAACAAGGGTATTTTCTATGGCAAACGATAACAGCCACAAATTCAAACAGAATCAAATAATTTTTTGCAAGGAACTCTGAATTGTAGAGTTTTAAAGACCTATTGTTTTTGGTGAAGATCGGTTAAGGGGAAGGGGTAGTTTACCTGCAACTTTTACGTTTTAACAACAGTAAAGTACCGTACTTGAAAATTCATTTAAACTTTTTCAAACAATGGTAATTGTTAAAAATAAAATAATTTTGTTGCCAGGCAATAAAATTATAAATTTTTCATTTTAATGTAAAACATGTATGAGAGAAAATATATCGTTCGTGGCAGGCAAGCATATCTCAGTTATGTAATGTTTACGTCTCCATTTTATTATTATGACTACCGCAATAAAAATGCAGGGAAGGCACACACACACACACACACACACACACACACACAAAATTCGCGTTATTTCTGGCCTCATTCATGTTTATTTTCTTACATTTGCATGCTTTTTAAATGGAAAGTGCCGAAAACCACACCAACATAACACGCGCAAGCCGAAAAAGTGTCCAGCGTGGATAGCGATTTGCTTCCTGTGGATCGCTGGGCAGTGTACTGCATGTGTTTACAGAGGAACGATTCATAGACAGACTTTTCGTCTTTAGGGAATGAACCCTCTAAAAGATGCTGAGGGTCCATGTGTGACTTCCGAGCGCTCCTTCTTTTCCGCGTGTTTGTTCTGTGAAACGTACACTGTAGATTCGCAGCTTTACTCTAAGCAACGCTCAATGGGAAATGTTGAAAATTTTTGTCCACGGTGTACCCTCATACACAATAAACCTGCTCTGATGTTTTAATTACGGACATCATAATATTAAAACTTTGGAAACTTGAGCACTACTTAATGGAGATCAATCATTAACTTATACAAGCCTTTAATTTTATTCATATTTTTTATATATATTGTTAACAAACAAATATTTAACAATAAAGTCCCTAGTTCTGGGCGTCATTTGTATAAATACGGATTAATATATTTATTTTATTTATTAATAATAATGCTTCATAGTTCTGTACTTACCACTATTAACTTCTCACTAGGGTCCCAGGGTTCGTTCTTAAGTGAGACCAGAAACAGTGTGGGGTTACGAAATAAAGACTCTAACGACATATATGGTGAAAAGAAAACTTTCGTTTTAATTTTTCAAAAATTATCATTATTCACAGTTACACCACCATAATGGAATCTTATACCTACAACAAGACAGCGGCTGTACACTTCCGCTTAAATAATTATTTATTAAATTTCATTTTTTAAATTTTGTAAGTGACTCGACACAAAGTCATTTTAAATAGTCTACAGTTATATTTAAGTTGATTTACTAAAAGAACGTTTCTCAAAAAGAACATAAACCAAAGCCTTAATCTCTGTTAGAATGCCGGCATCTCTTTCTCTCTCTCTCTCTTTCTCTCACACGCTATATGCCCCATACATGGACCTTGGTACAATTGACTGATAACATTTGATTTCATGTGATTACTTAATAACATTATAATTTTGAATTTTGTTGTCTTTACTTAGCCATCGGTATTCCTCCCCGTCGCCACGTGCTATACTGAAATTATGTCCGAACGTTCATTAGATTTTCACATTGTTATTTTGGTTTTTTATTCACTCCACTTACAACATTCTTGAAATACCGCTTCACTTTTATGTTGGTTTTCACTTTCTATGGTTAAAAGAAAACATTTGGTGCACACGAGTTCTTTTAAAATTATTTTATGACTGCTTTTGAAACTATTTTCACATTTTTAAGAATAATAAAACTTTGCCCGGCCGGCGACGCACTACTGCACGCGTCCGCTACCGTCAGATGTTAATTGCAGACTCTCCCACACCTGCGAAACAGACTCCCCACTACCCTGGGTGTTCAATAGGAAGCCACTGCCTTCAGGTTATAAATTGTTTGGTCACAGTTGACAGTGCATGGCTCTGTGGACGCGCCACGTGGTTATTATTGTTGCAAGTCGATGATACGGAAGGCTTTTGTAGGTGTGGCTTTGATTTTATTTCCGTCATCTCGGACGCACATGATAATGAGATCTTGTGTCTTGGCCATTTTTAAAGCATCGGTTTCACAGCTTGAGGCGTAGTTACTGGGGCCCGCCGCAGGTGTGCGCGTAGACGTACATGACAAATACTTGATTTCATGACAGAGTGTTGCATTCCAAACTACACTCTACTCCAAAAGTTTACGTAGCTGTTCTTTGTTCAACTGCAGTCGTATTTTACATGGGACTGGTAATCACACGTTTAAATAAATTTAATACAATAAAAACCCCATTTTGACATATGAAGCACAATAAAATTAATTGTCTGTACCAATGTTTTCCTATATTGATTTCTGTACTGTCACAAAACCCCCTCAATGAGAGGTTTTATGTCGAAACATAAAAACTCTCATTGACTCATTCACACTTCCTAAAGGCATCAGCCCAGATATGTCACCACAACCCCTGTAGTGTTTATATAAAAAAGAAATACAATCACTTACCCTTGGTCCAATGACGGTGACCGTACCTGCCTGACCTTACTGGACTTCTCAGGAGAGATCCCAACACCGCAAGGCCAACAGGCACGTAACGCTCCTGCTCTGACACACTGGCCAGCTCAGGACCGCCGTCACAGCATCACTAAACTCTGAAACATCGAATACAAAATTTTAAGAATTCAAGTTTAAGAATTCAGTAAATTTTAACAAGAAAAATTTACTAAAAATAAATATAGAATATATAGACTAATGTGTACGTAATAAAATTGACTTACACTATCAGAAATGTTGGAAGTGAGAGTTCAGTTCATGATGAGTGAAAAAAATTAGTGATCTTCGACTGCCTCCCTGATGATTCCCACTTCTTTGCTGCCAAGTCTCGCCATCTTTGGAGCATCATTATGTCGACAACCCTGGCTTCCTCTTGCTGCTCAACGTACTGATGGCTGCTTCAAGAGTTTTAACCCCTTCTTTGTGTGTGAACTTTTGGGGCTCAACAGTTTCAGAGTCTTGATCTTCAACAACATCATCGCTATTAACAAGTGTTACAATTTCTTCGTCAGTTATTTCATATTGGTCGTCTCCTGAAAGCCAATTCCTTATTTCATCCAATGATGCATCCTCACATCCAGGGATACGTTGCACCAAGGGCAAAATACTTTCATGAAGTTCATCCAGCATGCTTTCAGCCATATTTTCGTCCTCGCCCAACAGCTTATGCCACGACTTCGCAATTGTTTGTGCCCTGACGTCGGCCCAGGCCCTTGCGACCCAATAAGCGACATCCTTCAAATTTATACTTTTCAACTTCTTAATCAAGTTTTGCCCATCTTCAATTTCTTGTATGACTGTTGACAGAAGCTTTCTTCGATAGTTTCGTTTAAGTGTTTCCAAAACACCCTGGTCCATAGGCTGACAAATGGCAGTCACATTTGGTGGCAAAAACATAGCCTTTATGTCCCCATCTCTAAGTTCGTCTGGATCAGGGTGAGTTGGGGCATTGTCTAGCAGTAAAACTGCTTTTCTGGGTAGGTTGTTGTCTTTTAAAAACTTCTCTGTAGAAGGAACAAACTCTTTAAAAAACCATTCCTTAAAAATTTCACTAGTCATCCATGCACTTTTTGATTGAAATATTTTACTGGAAGAGCATGTTTTGTAATGGTTTTAAAAGCCCTAGGGTTTTTGGACTTTCCAATCATTGCCAGGTCCATTTTATGGTTTGCTGCGGCATTACTGCATGCTAAAATAGTCACTCTCACTTTACTACGTTTATAGCCAGGGGCTGCAGCTTCAGTCCTAGCTGCAAGGCTCTTACTCAGTAACATTTTGAAATTAAGGCCTGTTTCATCACAATTAAATACTTGATCTCCTGTTAAACTTTCAGTTTCAACAAAGTCTTGAAATTTTTTCTTAAACTGCTCCATTTCTTGAAAGTTTGATGACAGTTTCTCGCCGCAAATATTCAACTGACGGATTCCATAACGCTTCTTCCATCTATCAAGCCAGCCAACGCTTGCTGTAAAATCTGCATCACCTTCGTTAAATTCTTTTTGAAACTGCAACGCCTTTTCTTTTAAGATAGGTCCCGAAATAGGCACCCCTTTCTCCCTGAACTGTGTAAACCAAATGTACAACGCTTCGCTAACTTTTTCATAGTTTTTCTATCTTTAAAAGCAGTCTCAGTAACTCGTGAGGAACACCATTTTTCTAATTCTAATCGTCTCTTCTTCCAATCTCCAACTGTGCGATGACCGACGCTGTAGTGGTCAGCCACCTTCTGCAGCGTTTCCCCTTTATCCAGTCTTTTTAATGCCTCAAGCTTGCCTTTTATTGATAAAACAATTTTCTTCCTTTTCGTAGCCATAATCACAACACTATTAACAAGACTACACTACGACACTTTCACAAAAACTGCACTAGTCACTCACGGACACACCGTGTAAAAATAGCCTCACTGCTCACTACAGCACACAACAAGAAACTGCAGTCTACTAAGCGATAGCGTTCGATGTTGGGGGTGGGGTGGGGTGAATGACACATGAGTCACAGCTAGGCTATAATAGGCGATGGGCAGTAGGCCAAATTCCTGCGGTACAGTGAGGAGCAATCACAAAGAGAGCACGTACACTCACGCCCACAAACTATTGGCACACTATTTTCGTTGCAGTAATTAAAGAAAATATTTTTTATGTTTACGTTTTTTTACGCCGCTTGGGCGGCAGATAACACAGAACGGCGGATAATCAAAGGGCGGATAACCGAGACTCTACTGTATTATCAATATAATACTTATTTAAATTTTTATATCTTTCCACAATGTCGTTTAATTTGTCATGATCGGGTATGGTCCTGTCACCTTCAGTATTATCTGTCACACTCAGGTAAGTTATACTATCATCGTTTATAACATCATCTCTAATAACAGCATCTTTAATCCAAGGTAAGTATTCATTATAATTATACATCATCTCTACTCTAACCTTTCTACAAACTCTTCATAATTTATCTTTACTTTAAAAATCTCTATCTCTCTCTTTCTCTCTCTCTCTCATCACAATACCACTCTCTCTCAAACATCTCTCACTCTCAAAATATGCAGGGGACACTAACTCATAATTACTGCACCACCTATGAAGTGCATAAGAAATCCAGGGAATTCTATCTGCAGACCTATCGTCTTCCAAATATACACTGAAGGAACTCTCGTCCTTCCTAAACACATGTGAAGCCTTTACTTCACCCCCAACTACAACAGTAAAGGAAAAATTTACCCCCTGCAATCCCCCTACCTGTATATTCTTTCTCCACTTTCTCTCTCTCATCAACACATACTAACATTCCAACATTATATTCTACTCTCTCTAAAATTTCATTATCACTATCAATATCCACACAATTATTTTCTAACACCATATTTTTACTTCTATTATCTTTGTTATCCCTTGTAAACTCATTATTCAAATCATCATTATTACTCACCTTGTTATTAATTCTTTCTCCTTATTTTTCGTCCTATTTTTACTGCTACTTACCTTCTTATTCCTTATTTGACTTAATCTCTCGTCTAACCTTTTATTCACTTCGTTAAATTGTTTATCAAAATTATCATTTCGATTTTTTAATTTCATTTTTCACTTCATCAAATTTTACGTTAAAATTATTTCGGATTTCTCTAATTTCACTTTTGTGTTCATTCATTTTACTATCGCTAACATCAAAACGACTGTTCACTTCATCAAATTTGGCATTTAAATTATCATATTTAACATTGGAATCACTTTGTTGTTCATCGAACTTATTATTCATGCTACACATCATGCTATATAAACGTGTTAACATCTCATCTGTATCAGATTTTTTACTTCGGACTGGCGTTGAATGAATTCCTTCATCCATAATTTCGACTCAGTCCCACTTAATTCAATATTCATTTGGTTTTCGTTTTCAATGTCAGTTAAGCTGACATTCTCGTTATTATTTGCCATTTAAAAAAAAAAAATCTTTTACATATATTTCTTTTCAAAATATTACCCTGTAATATTACACAACCCTATTATATATAAAAAAAATATTCTATTTAAACTATTTACCCTACCACATGTAGTCACAACATAACCTTATCTTTACGTCTTATATTATATACCCCTTCGACACCCACTCTGCTTCTGATTTCTGGCTTATTTTATATAAAGTCCCTGTTCGGGCGCCATTTGTTAACAAACAAATATTTAACAATAAAGTCCCTAGTTCTGGGTGTCATTTGTATAAATACGGATTATGTCATTTATCGGGTCGTCATTTGTATAAATACGGATTAACACATTTATTTTATTTATTAATAATAATGCTTCATAGTTATGTACTTACGACTATTAACTTCTCACTAGGGTCCCAGGGTTCGTTCTTAAGCGAGACCAGAAACAGTGTGGGGTTACGAAATAAAGACTCGAACGACATATATGGTGAAAAGAAAACTTTCGTTTTAATTTTTCTAAAATTATCATTATTCACAGTTACACCACTATAATGGAATCTTATACCTACAACAAGACAGCGGCTGTACACTTCCGCTTAAATAATTATTTATTAACTTTCATTTTTTAAATTTTGTAAGTGACTCAACACAAAGTCATTTTAAATAGTCTACAGTTATATTTAAGTTGATTTACTAAAAGAACGTTTCTCAAAAAGAACATAAACCAACACCTTAATCTCTGTTAGAATGCCGGCATCTCTCTCTCTCTCTCTCTCTCTCTCTCTCTCTCTCTCTCTCTCTCTCTCTCACCCACACACACACACACACACACACACACACACACGCTATATGTCCCATACATGGACCTTGGTACAATTGACTGATAACATTTGATTTCATGTGATTACTTAATAACATTATAATTTTGAATTTTGTTGTCTTTACTTAGCCATCGGTATTCCTCCCCGTCGCCACGTGCTACAATGAAATTATGTTCGAATGTTCATTAGATTTTCACATTGTTATTTTGGTTTTATTCACTCCACTTACTACATTCTTGAAACACCGCTTCACTTTTATGTTGGTTTTCACTTTCTATGGTTAAAAGAAAACATTTGGTGCACACGAGTTCTTTTAAAATTATTTTACGACTGCTTTTGAAACTATTTTCACATTTTTAAGAATAATAAAACTTCGCCCGG
Organism: Magicicada septendecula; assembly: GCA_034769895.1. Classification (NCBI taxonomy): domain Eukaryota; kingdom Metazoa; phylum Arthropoda; class Insecta; order Hemiptera; family Cicadidae; genus Magicicada; species Magicicada septendecula. The sequence goes on along the minus strand of CM068368.1, from coordinate 265,842,332 downwards.
CCGGTGATGCTCTACTGCTCGCGTCCGCTACCGTCAGATGTTAATTGCAGACTTTCCCACACCTGCGAAAGACTCCCCACTACCCTGGGTGTTCAATAGGAAGCCACTGCCTTCAGGTTATAAATTGTTTGGTCACAGTTCACACTGCATGGCTTTGTGGACGCGCCACGTGGTTATTATTGTTGCAAGTCGACGATACGGAAGGCTTTTGTAGGTGTGGCTTTGATTTTATTCCCGTCATCTCGGACGCATATGATAATGAGATCTTGTGTCTTGGCCATTTTTACGGCATCGGTTTCACAGCTTGAGGCGTAGTTACTGTGCCCCGCCGCAGGTGTGCGCGTAGACGTACGTGACAAATACTTGATTTCATGACAGAGTGTTGCATTCCAAACTACACTCTACTCCAAAAGTTTACGTAGCTGTTCTTTGTTCAACTGCAGTCGTATTTTACATGGGACTGGTAATCACACGTTTAAATAAATTTAATACAATAAAAACCCCATTTTGACATATGAAGCACAATAAAATTAATTGTCTGTACCAATGTTTTCCTATATTGATTTCTGTACTGTCACAAAACCCCCTCAATGAGAGGTTTTATGTCGAAACATAAAAACTCTCATTGACTCATTCACACTTCCTAAAGGGATCAGCCCAATATGTCACCACAACCCCTGTAGTGTTTATATAAAAAAGAAATACAATCACTTACCCTTGGTCCAATGACGGTGACCGTACCTGCCTGACCTCACTGGACTTCTCAGGAGAGATCCCAACACCGCAAGGCCAACAGGCACGTAACGCTCCTGCTCTGACACACTGGCCAGCTCAGGACTGCCGTCACAGCATCACTAAACTCTGAAACATCGAATACAAAATTTTAAATAGTGGCCTTGTATAATCCCATATCCACAACTGATATGTCTCCCCTTAGCTGCATTGGTTTATGTTTAGAGGCATTGGTTTGCTTAACTCTAAAAATTCTTTAATAACAAAAACAAATAAGTTTTAGGATAGAAAATCCACTCCCCTTTTTAACATTCCTATATTTATCAAAGCCTTCTGACTCCAGTCAATATTACTTTACTCTCTTCACCACAAGAAAATATATTCTTATACTAAGCATAACACGTAAAACAATTTTCTAATTTTCAAGAAAAAAAAAACAACAATTATCTATCTCCTTATCATCTAAAATTCAAAACACAACTCATTTAAGGTACACTCTAACTATTTAAACTTTATTTATCATTTTCTGATTAACATTTCTTTACCACAGAATCATAATTATTTTTTATTTTCAACACCAATATCAACATTATTCCTTTACTTAATATTTGTTACCATTGCTACCCCTGTAGCAATCCCTAACCACACACACTATGACCCCCCTTGGACTGTGGCGTCCAGTTGCCTTCACAAGGACGGAATTGGTGGAGGAATTTTGTCATCTCCTTGTCCTTGCTTCTGCGTTACATTTTAAGAGTGTCAGATATCATAATATCTGGAGTTTATATTTATAACCTTAGGGCGGGTCTATCACCTGTTTGGCTGTTCCTACTCGAACAAGGTGATAGCCGCTGTTCCATAGTCCAGGGATTTCCCCTAAGTGGCCCCCCCGTTAATTTCGAAGTTCACCAATTTCAAGGACAACCAACCATGGTCAGTTTCACAATTGTTGCCCACAGCTGGTTGTCGTCCAAAACCACGATTAGTGCTGGTAAGACAGTAATCGCCCGAAAAGGCGGGGAAATCATCTTCATTAGCATGTTTTACTCTAACATCAATTATACACTGCACGGTTAAGAATCATATATAATATAAAATTATATCAAAGTTGTACATTGTATGTACGACGATTTCAGCCTCCGATGATGGCAACGCATTTGTGCGTTACTCATCAACCCATAACGCTATCTACAGTGGTACATGCCACCACTGCAATAGCCTACCTAAATCTAAACTTAATGTCCTTCTACTTTGCAGTCTCTACATTCCTTCATTGATTTACACTTTTAACAACACCAAACAACCACCAAAATTACCCTTTAATCTTGTATAACAATATAATATAACATAATAAACAAATAAACATTAACATTGCTACATTTACATTAAACAAACAATCACCTTCAAATAATTTATATAGAAGTTTATAAACATTGTTACTTGAATTTTCTATTAACTCTTTTATATCAACTTTTAATTACTCATTATTGTATCATTTAATTCTATAAATATAATATTCAAATTTATTATTAACATTCCTGTTACATTATATTTCATTTCTTATTACCTTTCTACTATGAATTTTCTACTTAACCCTTCACATTTTGATCACTGATTAGTCCAGGTGACTCCTGTATTCACTATGATTTGACTTATTGAAATGGCATTAATATTTTTATAATCTTACTCCCTTTCTTCTTACTAACAATCACCAACATAATACGTAGGGTGACACCAATCTCTCAATAATAACCCTCTTCAACACTAACTCTATTTGACTCCTTCACCTCTTAAAATAAAATAACTAATACCCTCTTTATACTAGGATGTGTGTTCCCAACCTGGCCATATACATTCCTAACCCTTTTCCCCCCACCAAATATCGGCAAACACTCCCTTAAACTACTCTATCACTTGCCACAACGCCACACGCTGGTCTACTGGCCACGCCGCACGCTGATCACTCCTTACACCACTACCCTTACTACAAAATATCACCATCAATTATTTATTATTTAATTACATGTTACTCACCTTCTCTACGTATAATCACTAACACCATTGGGTCCCTAATATATCTAATACTCTCTTTGTGTATTATTTTCTTCAAAATTCTTATTTTATCTAACACCCACCAAAATTAACATTGACTAACTCAAATTCCTTATTTAAATACTCATTATTACCCAAACCTCTTTACAACATTTCACCTTGATATAACACTAGAAAATTCATCACTTCTCTCCTTATAATAATATACCTCAATTTGAACATATTATCTGTTTAATCATATACTAATCATTAGATAATCTGAATCTCATAAAATCATTTAACTTCATTATCAAAATTTATTTGTATAACAATCATTAATCAATTGATTTATCTACAATTCATTTTAATTCAATTATTTAAAATTTCACCATTACTTTCATCACTTGTTTAGTCAAAAAAATGTTAATTGTTATTATTAAATCAATTAAACTGTAACTTCTTGTTACATACATGGTTTACATAAAAATAAATGTAATGCACAACATCAAGAATACACAGATACATTGACATTAATACACAAAAAAAATATACAATCCAACTTATTATTTGTTATTGTTGACCAAAATCAGTTCATAAAACAATCCATCTCAAAACCACACTAGTCACATAATTAAATGTTCATAAACAATAAAACACTTTATCCACCATCATCGAACAACAGTCGAATCTTAGGTCTACATACATTATTTTTTATTAAATATATGATATTATTACAGTAGAGTCCCGGTTATCCGCCATAAACAGCCTGGCAGAAGGGCGGATAAGCTGGAATGGCGGATAATAGGGAGAGTTAAATAAAACGCAAATTTATCATAAAATTAAGTTGTAATTTTGTAAATGTAATTAATAAGCATCACGTTTTACAACAAATCAATAGAGAAAACAATACAGTACTGTACAATTATATTACAAAATTTTAGTAAAACATTTTAGAGAACAAGCAACAATATTAAAGTTATAAACTTACAAAAAAAGAGAAAACAATTACGCCTACTTTAGTACTTCACGCTTCAAGTTTAAGAATTCAGTAAATTTTAACAAGAAAAATTTACTAAAAATAAATATAGAATATATAGACTAATGTGTACGTAATAAAATTGACTTACACTGTCAGAAATGTTGGAAGTGAGAGTTCAGTTCATGATGAGTGAAAAAAATTAGTGATCTTCGACTGCCTCCCTGATGATTCCCGCTTCTTTGCTGCCAAGTCTCGCCATCTTTGGAGCATCATTATGTCGACAACCCTGGCTTCCTCTTGCTGCTCAACGTACTGAATGGCTGCTTCAAGAGCTTTAACCCCTTCTTTGTGGGTGATCTTTTGGGGCTCAACAGTTTCAGAGTCTTGATCTTCAACAACATCATCGCTATTAACAAGTGTTACAATTTCTTCGTCAGTTATTTCATATTGGTCGTCTCCTGAAAGCCAATTCCTTATTTCATCCAATGATGCATCCTCACATCCAGGGATACGTTGCACCAAGGGCAAAATACTTTCATGAAGTTCATCCAGTATGCTTTCAGCCATATTTTCGTCCTCGCCCAACAGCTTATGCCACGACTTCGCAATTGTTTGTGCCCCGACGTCGGCCCAGGCCCTTGTGACCCAATAAGCGACATCCTTCAAATTTATACTTTTCAACTTCTTAATCAAGTTTTGCCCATCTTCAATTTCTTGTATGACTGTTGACAGAAGCTTTCTTCGATAGTTTCGTTTAAGTGTTTCCAAAACACCCTGGTCCATAGGCTGACAAATGGCAGTCACATTTGGTGGCAAAAACATAGCCTTTATGTCCCCATCTCTAAGTTCGTCTGGATCAGGGTGAGTTGGGGCATTGTCTAGCAGTAAAACTGCTTTTCTGGGTAGGTTGTTGTCTTTTAAAAACTTCTCTGTAGAAGGAACACACTCTTTAAAAACCCATTCCTTAAAAATTTCACTAGTCATCCATGCACTTTTTTGATTGAAATATTTTACTGGAAGAGCATGTTTTGAAATGGTTTTAAAAGCCCTACGGTTTTTGGACTTTCCAATCATTGCCAGGTCCATTTTATGGTTTGCTGTGGCATTACTGCATGCTAAAATAGTCACTCTCTCTTTACTATGTTTATAGCCAGGGGCTGCAGCTTCAGTTCTAGCTGCAAGGCTCTTACTCGGTAACATTTTGAAATTAAGGCCTGTTTCATCACAATTAAATACTTGATCTCCTGTTAAACTTTCAGTTTCAACAAAGTCTTGAAATTTTTTTCTTAAACTGCTCCATTTCTTGAAAATTTGATGACAGTCTCTCGCCACAAATATTCAACTGACGGATTCCATAACGCTTCTTCCATCTATCAGCCAGCCAACGCTTGCTGTAAAATCTGCATCACCTTCATTAAATTCTTTTTGAAACTGCAACGCCTTTTCTTTTAAGATAGGTCCCGAAATAGGCACCCCTTTCTCCCTGAACTGTGTAAACCAAATGTACAACGCTTCGCTAACTTTTTCATAGTTTTTCTATCTTTAAAAGCAGTCTCAGTAACTCGTGAGGAACACCATTTTTCTAATTCTAATCGTCTCTTCTTCCAATCTCCAACTGTGCGATGACCGACGCTGTAGTGGTCAGCCACCTTCTGCAGCGTTTCCCCTTTATCCAGTCTTTTTAATGCCTCAAGCTTGTCTTTTATTGATAAAACAATTTTCTTCCTTTTCGTAGCCATAATCGCAACACTATTAACAAGACTACACTACGACACTTTCACAAAAACTGCACTAGTCACTCACGGACACACCGTGTAAAAATAGCCTCACTGCTCACTACAGCACACAACAAGAAACTGCAGTCTACTAAGCGATAGCGTTGGATGTTGGGGGTGGGGTGGGGTGAATGACACATGAGTCACAGCTAGGCTATAATAGGCGATGGGCAGTAGGCCAAATTCCTGCGGTACAGTGAGGAGCAATCACAAAGAGAGCACGTACACTCACGCCCGCAAACTATTGGCACACTATTTTCGTTGCAGTAATTAAAGAAAATATTTTTTACGTTTACGTTTTTTTACGCCGCTTGGGCGGCGGATAACACGGAACGGCGGATAATCGAAGGGCGGATAACCGAGACTCTACTGTATTATCAATATAATACTTATTTAAATTTTTATATCTTTCCACAATGTCGTTTAATTTGTCATGATCGGGTATGGTCCTGTCACCTTCAGTATTATCTGTCACACTCAGGTAAGTTATACTATCATCGTTTATAACATCATCTCTAATAACAGCATCTTTAATCCAAGGTAAGTATTATAATTATACATCATCTCTACTCCTAACCTTTCTACAAACTCTTCATAATTTATCTTTACTTTAAAAATCTCTATCTCTCTCTTTCTCTCTCTCTCATCACAATACCACTCTCGCTCAAATATCTCTCACTCTCAAAATATGCAGGGGACACTAACTCATAATTACTGCACCACCTATGAAGTGCATAAGAAATCCAGGGAATTCTATCTGCAGACCTATCGTCTTCCAAATATACACTGAAGGAACTCTAGTCCTTCCTAAACACATGTGAAGCCTTTACTTCACCCCCAACTACAACATTAAAGGAAAAATTTACCCCCTGCAATCCCCCTACCTGTATATTCTTTCTCCACTTTCTCTCTCTCTCTCTCTCTCTCTCTCTCATCAACACATACTAACATTCCAACATTATATTCTACTCTCTCTAAAATTTCATTATCACTATCAATATCCACACAATTATTTTCTAACACCATATTTTTACTTCTATTATCATTGTTATCCCTTGTAAACTCATTATTCAAATCATCATTATTACTCACCTTGTTATTAATTCTTTCTTCCTTATTTTTCGTCCTATTTTCACTGCTACTTACCTTCTTATTCCTTATTTGACTTATTCTCTCATCTAACCTTTTATTCACTTCGTTAAATTGTTTATCAAAATTATCATTTCGTTTTTTAATTTCATTTTTCACTTCATCAAATTTTACGTTAAAATTATTTTGGATTTCTTTAATTTCACTTTTGTGTTCATTCATTTTACTATCGCTAACATCAAAACGACTGTTCACTTCACCAAATTTGGCATTTAAATTATCATATTTAAAATTGGAATCACTTTGTTGTTCATCGAACTTATTATTCATGCTACATATCATGGTATATAAACGTGTTAACATCTCATCTGTATCAGATTTTTTACTTTGGACTGGCGTTGAATGAATTCCTTCATCCATAATTTTCAACTCAGTCCCACTTAATTCAATATTCATTTGGTTTTCGTTGTCAATGTCAGTTAAGCTGACATTCTCGTTAGTTTTTGCCACTTAAAAAAAAAAAAAAAAATCTTTTATATATATTTCTTTTCAAAATATTACCCTGTAATATTACACAACCCTATTATATATAAAAAAAATATTCTATTTAAACTATTTACCCTACCACATGTAGTCACAGCATAACCTTATTTTTACGTCTTATATTATATACCCCTTCGACACCCACTCTGTTTCTGATTTCTGGCTTATTTTATATAAAGTCCCTGTTCGGGCGCCATTTGTTAACAAACAAATATTTAACAATAAAGTCCCTAGTTCTGGGTGTCATTTGTATAAATACGGATTATGTCATTTATTGGGTCGTCATTTGTATAAATACGGATTAATACATTTATTTTATTTATTAATAATAATGCTTCATAGTTATGTACTTACCACTATTAACTTCTCACTAGGGTCCCAGGGTTCGTTCTTAAGCGAGACCAGAAACAGTGTGGGGTTACGAAATAAAGACTCTAACGACATATATGGTGAAAAGAAAACTTTCGTTTTAATTTTTCTAAAATTATCATTATTCACAGTTACACCACCATAATGGAATCTTATACCTACAACAAGACAGCGGCTGTACACTTCCGGTTAAATAATTATTTATTAACTTTCATTTTTTAAATTTTTTAAGTGACTCGACACAAAGTCATTTTAAATAGTCTACAGTTATATTTAAGTTGATTTACTAAAAGAACGTTTCTCAAAAAGAACATAAACCAAAACCTTAATCTCTGTTAGAATGCCGGCATCTCTCTCTCTCTCTCTCTCTCTCCCTCTCTCTCTCACACACACACACATGCTATATGTCCCATACATGGACCTTGGTACAATTGACTGATAACATTTGATTTCATGTGATTACATAATAACATTACAATTTTGAATTTTGTTGTCTCTACTTAGCCATCAGTATTCCTCCCCGTCGCCACATGCTACATTGAAATTATGTTCGAACATTCATTAGATCTTCACATTGTTATTTTGGTTTTATTCACTCCACTTACTACATTCTCGTAATACCGTTTCACTTTTATGTTGGTTTTCACTTTCTATGGTTAAAAGAAAACATTTGGTGCATACGAGTTCTTTTGTTCGCCCAGCCGGGGTTAAAATTATTTTATGACTGCTTTTGAAACTATTTTCACATTTTTAAGAATAATAAAACTTCGCCCGGCCGGCGACGCACTACTGCTCACGTCCGCTACCGTCAGATGTTAATTGCAGACTCTCCCACACCTGTGAAACAGACTCCCCACTACCCTGGGTGTTCAATAGGAAGCCACTGCCTTCAGGTTATAAATTTTTTGGTCACAGTTCACAGTGCATGGCTTTGTGGACGCGCCACGTGGTTATTATTGTTGCAAGTCGACGATACGGAAGGCTTTTGTAGGTGTGGCTTTGATTTTATTTCCGTCATCTCGGACGCACATGATAATGAGATCTTGCATCTTGGCCATTTTTACGGCGTCGGTTTCACGGCTTGAGGCGTAGTTACTGGGCCCCGCCGCAGGTGTGCGTGTAGCCATACGTGACAAATATATAATTTCATGACAGGGTGTTGCATTCCAAACTACACTCTACTCCAAAAGTTTACATAGCTGTTCTTTGTTCAACTGCAGTCGTATTTTACATGGGACTGGTAATCACACGTTTAAATAAATTTAATACAATAAAAACCCCATTTTGACATATGAAGCACAATAAAATTAATTGTCTGTACCAATGTTTTCCTATATTGATTTCTGTACTGTCACAATATGTGTAAAACGTTATCGGCAACAAAGAAGTAGTTTTTGTTAAAATTCCTTCCCGGGATATTTGGCCGTAGTCCAATGTTTTCTACAAAACCAGATGTTTTGGCAATGCCATCGACTTCCATCGTCAGTGAAAATCGAGTGCGATAACGTGAGGTGGTATACGTTAGTGACCACAGTACTGTGGTTAAGGCTGAAGCAGTAAGTAGAAAGACGTAGTTTCTATGGTAATATTTCATTTCGAAAATGATTTTAAATATAAATCTTAGAATATGGAAGTCATGTATGGTTCTCCATACTGATATTTTATTTTGTTTATAGCAACAATTGAAGTTTACTCTTGAGTTTTGATATTATTTTGTTTATAAATGAGTTTCTATCATTATTTAAAATTTGAGTTAATTTCAGACACACAAAAATAAAAAAGAATTTAAATAAGTTGTTTAACATGTTTGTTTAGTTAATAAGATTATATGAGTGTTTATTTTTGTTGTATGTTATGAATAGCATAGCAGATTAAAGTATATTTGTAAAGCTTATAAAGGTGAATATTATTTGTCTAACGTTTGAATTTTTAATATTTAAATATTTTTATAAATTAATAAATCTTAGAATGATTATTTTGAAACGGATTTAATGGATTACTTTATGTCAACAACAATCTCATTCCTCTTTAAAAATTATTTAATTATTGTGCAACTACATATACTTGACGCTACGAGAGAAAAAAATCCTGCAACCTGGCCAGTGTAATACACTTTATAGTTGCGTTGAGTACATGGTAATGTATTTGTATAATTGTTGTAACGTTGCAATATCCTTCAGACTATGGTGGCATTAAATTGCATTAATGTATTGAACTCAAGCAAAGAAATAAATATTTTGTTACAGTCAGCTCAATTTCTTTTCAGTATTGAGGGGAAAAAGACAATCAGCAAGGAATTTTTTTATTATTGGGGTTACCTGCATGGTGTAAGAAAGATATTGTTTCAGAAAACATCAAAATTATTTTTGAAATCCATCCCAACTTATTACCTTTTTGAATAATGTAAATACAGAGCACTTTGTTACATGCCATATACTCCCGACTAACTGCGAGGTTGTTTTCTGGTTGAACTGTTTACAACTTAAACTTTAGACACACGTGTGTATGTACACATAAATACAGATTACCTTGAGGAACACTATCTACCTTCACAAGCCTGGATCAATGTAGATCACATTGTCCTAAAAGAATGGAAGGATAAAATGATTATCACTCCTAAAAATGCTGTTAAGTGCAGACTGTCAACTGAATTGTGGGCTCCCACAGCAAGAGGTCTGAGATTTGTCCTACTGAATGCAGGTGGTAAAGAGGGGTTTGTAGAAAGTGGGCAGCTACCATTCCTCACCAAAAATGTTCAGTAGACAACCAATAGAAATGTGTGTGTAACAGAAGAACAGCAGAGGAACTACTGTCAACACATTGAAACTGAAGAAAAAACCATGCAGATGCTGATTGTCTGCAGGATGACATAGAGCCACTCATCATACAACTAACAAGCAGTTCATCAGGAAGTAGCAGAACTGAACAAACAAGCCATGAGAGTGGTGAAGAGATGGAAGGCATCATCACTGAACTGGGGTAATACAATATTGCAACGCAGGTAAACATATTGCAACAGTACTAGGTATGATCAAAAAGTATCAGGATTGATACTGACAATGCCAAGTCATCTGACTTGGCTCCAAAAAAGTGACACATACGTTTACTTTACAGTATACTAATTACTCGGTATAAGTTTTATAATAAGATCTGATCTGGTTTGTTTGCAAATGCTCATTGTTGTGTTGTGTGTTAATCTCATTTGACGCATTTACCATGTCAGAAAAAGTTGAACAGAGAATTTGTATCAGATTTTGTCAAAAAGTTGATGAAACATGTAAAGATACATTTGGAAAGTTACAAAAAGTTTATGGGAAAGATTGTATGAGTTGTACACAGGTTTATTAGTGGTTTAAGGATTTTAAAGATGGGCGTGAAAGTGTTGAGAGTGATGAGCATTCAGGAAGGCCTTTAACCAGCAAGACTGACTACAACGTTGAGCTTGTGTGTGCAACTGTGTGAGAAAACTGCCGAATCACCATTCATGAGCTAGCAAATGATTTAAATAATAGTTTTGGATTGGTTCAGTACATTCTTACTGATGAGTTGGGAATGAGACATGTTTCTGCAAAGTTTGTACAAAAAGTGCTCACAGTTGACCAAAAAGATGCCCGGGTGTCAGTCGCTCAAAACCTGCTTCAATGTGCTAAAAATCTAAAAATAATGAGAACTTCATTGAATCGATCGTAATGGGTGATGAATCATGGGTTTATGGATATGATCCAGAAACTAAGACCCAGTCTTCAGCATGGAAGATGCCAAATTCTCCAAGACAAAAAAAGGCAAAACAGAGTTGAAGCAAAGTCAAGACTACGCTCACAGTTCTTTTTATCACAAGGGGATTGTTCATCATGAATTTGCTCCACCAGGTTCAAACAGTAAACCAGTATTACTACATTTCTGTTTTGAGGCAACTGAGGGATGCAATTCGACGAAAAAGGTCACAGTTGCATTAAAGTGATGAATGGTGGATTCAACACGACAATGTACCAGCCCACATGTCACATGGAGTTCAGTATTTTCTTGCTAAACACAATATTCCACAGCTTCAACATCCTCCATATTCACCAGATATAGCTCCCTGTGACATTTTTCTCTTTCCGAAGATAAAAAAATCAATTGAAAGAAAGATTATTTCAAGACATAGAAGAGATAAAAGAAAATGCAATGAGAGAACTTAAGGCTCTTACAGAAGATGACTTTAAGACATGCTTCAAACAGTTGGGAAAGTGCTGGAAGACGTGTGTGGCTGCGGAAGGGGACTGTTTTGAAGGAGACAAGTTTACAAATCTGTAAATCTTGTATATTTATGTAAATAAAATCAATCCTGATACTTTTTGATCACACCTCCTTACAGTTTATGTTACGTAACTCTCATATTGAATGTATTCAAAGGATACAATAATTATATAACTGCATGTGTGTGTGTGTGTGTGTGTGTGTTCATGTACATATATATGTACACACACATATATTCATATATAAACATTTATTAAATGTAAAATATGTATTCACACACACACACACACACACACACGGAGAGAAAGATTACCCTTATTGCATAAAAGGATGTGATGTCAGAAATAATCAGTGCAGTTTTTAAATTGGAAGTTTTAAATATATATTTTGAATATATAGGATATTTGAATAATTTTCTTTATTATAGACTTTCATTAAATTTATATACCTAACTATAATATGTATGCATGTGTATGTGTATACATACAGAAGACAGACAGACATATATATTGTAATGAGACTAGTACGAGCGTCTCGTTATTTTCACACAATGTAAGCCTATTCGTTGCTATCAGCAGGTATGTTCCCCTGTCTTTACTCTCTTAGGTCGTTTTAATTTACTTAATTATTTAAATATCTGAGATATTTGGAGTTGTGGGATATACTGATTTAATTAACTAATATTAACTTATCTCTCTAAAAAATATCAGTGTTAGTGTACTTGAAACTTAAATAATTAATGTGTTATTCTGTAATTTCGTTCAACCCTATTATACCTTGAAGAGAATTATGTATAATTTTGTATTTTTACGCTCTCTCTTTGGTGTCGGAGAATTCCGCTATAAGCGCTGTAGTACCGGAGCAACGAAACTTAAGAGGTTATTTCACTGTTTATGTTAACCAATTATTCTATACTTAGTCAGTTACTTTTTATTCCCAATTCATTAAATCATACTCCAAATGACAAGATTTTGCAACTATACAAAGGTTCTTTATTTGTTTACTTCTTTAACATTGAATAAGATATGTTCTAACTGACATACACATGGGCTATAGATTGCGTGAATCGATTATTAATCAGTCCGATACTTTATTTAGATTCGGTTATATAATGTGTTTTAATTTGTAATTAACTTAATTCAGGGTGTGAAGGTTCTTGTAACTGTGGGGAAAATTAAAAATACATAGATAAGAATGCAAGATTTACAGATTTGAAGTGTTGTGTAGTTAATATGATTTATACAATAATAATTTACCAGACTATAACGAAGCGAATCTGGTAGGCAGTTGTTTGATAATTTTGCTGTCCTGGATGATTACGCCGTACGATATTCTTTCTTCGGTTTAATAAAATGGAATTCTTGTCCTGTCCACCTCGGAAATACAGCTCTCTGGATTGATTTGCAGCCCGATTGATGCTCCTTCTGCAATTCCTGGATCCAAATACGTTCTTCTCTCGGTTGAAGCAATTAGTGATGTTCCGTGTATTTGAAAGGTTATAAGTTCTCGTGTAGTGTATATTATTAGTTGTGATACAGTTAACTCTTTCTATTTGGTTTAATATATCATCAATTCCGTTTAGATATGGGACAATTCAAGTCCTTCTTTGTAGAACCCAGTTATTTATTTTCTATTGTGATTTCATACTATAGTCTTGTTTGGTTAAACGGTACTGGCAAGATTCAAGAATATTATCTTTAGTATTTTGAATATTATAACTGTGTCAATTATTTTAGAATATTCCGATTAGATGATATATTTCTTAGATTTTTCATCTCATCACATTCAGATCATCAAAAGCAATAATTGAAAACCAACAACTTCTTCATTTCCTGTAGTCCATAGCAACACATGATTTTTCTTCCTTCCACATGTTTTGTATATAGTGTTTATTTCACATATTTTTTGTCTATTCCTTACCAATTTGCTATCATATCGGAATATAACTTTACCGATAGTTGGTTTATTATTTTCTACACATATTCTGCTGGTTTTTTGATATGAGCCTGTTTCTTTTATATTTACTACCTTTTCGATATTAAACGTTATCAATCGATATCATGGCATTATGGCATTATCATAATTTGTATAAATTGATATGGTTTATTATATATCATTACTAATTTAATGTTTTTTTCTAGCTCTTAAAACCGTATTCATTAATTATTATTAATTTATGTACCTAACCTTTATGTTATGAGTGGTTATATAGTGTTTTTGGCTGTTAGGCCTTTTATTGTAAACGGATCTATCTGTGTTTATAACTGGTAAACATCTATAGCCCTTTTACATAAATTCATACATATAATCAAATCTTAACTATTAACATTTACATAACAATTATTTTTTCCATATCTAATGACAATTTTATCTTGACCTATGGATCACATATAAGAAAATTCAAATCTATTAACGCTAACTAGCTGCTTCACACTTCATTCTACAACAGTAATTGAATAATACATCTTGTTTCATTACCTTTCATTAACTCAAAACATAATTGGTATAACATAACATAAACTTTATCATAACATTTGTTGTCACAAAATAATATCATTTAACTCAAAATCCTTACTTGCTATTGCTATAAAGTAAATTATTGTTTCATTTTTGTTTACTTTTCACTGAACATAGATCATTAACTATTATCTAACTTACAGGTTTGTTTATTCTCGTTAATTCTACCTTGCATCCTTATTTATCTTTATCTATAATTATAAATGTAATTATTAGATTTTTGTTTTATCATGGGGTTAGATATTGACTTGTTTATTATTTTGTTAACCTAATTTTTATGTAACATGGATGCCAGCATTTCTGTTGCGTTACATATGCTCCCCCTCCTAAAAAAGTTTAGTTTACCTGAATGAAGTTTAGGTCAAATAAACTTGTCTTTTTCACATGCCTTTTCTTCATCTCAATATTAATGGTTGACAATGGGATTCTCAATGTAACTTCATTCGACTAGTATTAATAATTCTTTATTTAATAACATTTCATCATTTTAATTAACATTCTTGATCATTTTTAATTTCTGTAAACAGTATTTGTTGATAGTTGGCTACAATATTCAATGATACTTTAGGTTCACATCTCTTCTACTTATAATTACTGTAATTACTGTATTTCTCAATTATTCTTCTGTCATCTAATTTCTTTCTGTTTTCTTCGTCCTACTCTTTTGGAAACTGAGGTCATTCTTGCAACTATTCTAATATTCCTTAAATATTTAATTTCCCTAACAATCCCTAATATGTGCGTTGGTACAGTTCAGAGAGGCACTGTTTGGCTTCATACTCTGCTGCCCACACCACACCTTAATATAGTACTGCTGGAATTCATCTACAGTCAGCTATAAAATATAATAATCTCCTAATAATCTCTTTAATTACTTAATAATAAATATTTGGGAAAATTTTTTTTCTTTGTTGCTTTTATATTTCTTCATTACTATCCTCCATACTTTGTGATTCCATTTTAGTTTCCTTAAACATTCTTTGATATTAAATCTGACAGTTATCATTTGTAATTATTTTTGTTTTTCATTTTTGTTGTGATTATAATGCTAAGTATCTTCTTAATTTGTTTTTCTGATCTCAATATTTTCTAAATAGTTATTGTGTGATTATCATTATAACTGTGTTTCTGACTAAATACAGTCCTTAGCTCAACTATTATTTTTCTTATAGTATTTCATTATTTTGGCTGTTTATTTTTCAATGAATTATGTTCATAAATACTCTTTCTTTCTTGTTTTCTTTAATATTACATTGGTTACATTCTATCGTTTACTGAAGTTGTTTCCTTCACTTGGCAATGTGGTATGTATTTTAGGTCATACGATTTTTCTCTTTCTTTATTTTGCATAGGTAGATTTGAGGTAAAAACTTTTATCTTGGGGTTTCATTATTCATTATTCACACTATTTCTTTGTAGATGTTTAGTAATAATTCTAGCTTTCTTCTGTAATCTTGGGGTTTCATTATTCATTATTCACACTATTTCTTTGTAGACGTTTAGTAATAATTCTAGCTTTCTTCTGTAATCTTGGGGTTTCATTATTCATTATTCACACTATTTCTTTGTAGACGTTTAGTAATAATTCTAGCTTTCCTCTGTAATCTTGGGGTTTGTTATTAACGCTTCTTAATACCTTCTTCATAACTATATTTTAATTCAGACTTACTTTATTTTGAATGACATTTTTTTCTATTTATTTTCTTGTTCAACAAATTCTCTTTTATTTACAAGTGTTTTTTTTTCTTCAAAATCGATAATAAGTGGTTCTTATTGTATTTTAGAATTTAGTGGTTGTATTCAAATTCAAATTCTTTTTAAATTCCAATTATTTTCACTTCAAGACTGGTAATAAGTTGTTTTTATTGTATTTTAGAATTTATTCATAATATTTCTTTATGGACTCCTGATTGTATGTTCCCTTAATCCTTTTCGTGATAGGGTTCATTATTTTATATGTATTGTTATTATTATTTTTTGTTATCACATATGGCCCAGCATATAATAATAATAATTTTTTAGTTATTCCCTCTAGAGTGCTTGGTAGCTCCCTGTTTCTTACTAATATTTTCTCGCCCACTTGATACTTAATTGGTTTTGGATTATTCTTTTCATATTTCCTTTTCTTCATTTCCGCCTTTTCCATTACTCGGTTATAAAATTTAACGGTTTCAAATTGATATTCTGGGTTATTTGGAAAGTTTATAATATCCTGGATTTCTCTAGGTGGGAGCCTTTCAAACATAACAGTATAAGGGGTATTTTCAATGGATTGATGGTAAGATATATTTAAGAACTCTTCGGTCAGTGACAAGTATTCGTACCACCTTCTCTGTTGGTCATGACAGTAAGTTCGGAGTATTCTGCCAACTTCCCTCAATACACGTTCTGCCGGATTACTGCTGGGGTGGTATACTGAAGTCTTATATGTTCTAATGTTGTGTTTTAAAAGATTATTTCTCCATTTACAGCCCTTGAATTGCGTACCATGATCGGTGATAATAGATGACGGTTTACCAATCTCTGTTATGTAACGTACAATGACTATTTCCAGAATTTTCTTGGTCGTGGCCCTGCTAATAGCGTAGAGTTTAGTGTATTTGGAAAAGTGATCAAAAATAATAATTATGAATTTATATCTATGGTTTCCTCCACTGCGTGGGAATGGTCCACATATATCCAGAAATACTTTCTCCAGCTTATATTTGGATGTGATAGGGATCATGACTCCCTCCTTCTTCTCATTATTATGTTTAACCATCTGGCACATGTGACATGCTTGTATAGATTTTTGTACTTTTCTGGTTATATTTTTTATGTACACTTGTTCTTGCAGGGCTTTGACGATTTTCATGGCTCCCATGTGTCCATATCGTTCATGGTAATCCAATATCAATTTGTTTTCCACAGCGGTGAGAATTACTAGTTT
Organism: Magicicada septendecula; assembly: GCA_034769895.1. NCBI lineage: Eukaryota > Metazoa > Arthropoda > Insecta > Hemiptera > Cicadidae > Magicicada > Magicicada septendecula. Next base: position 265,825,129 of record CM068368.1, on the reverse strand, counting down.
CCAGTTTATTTGTTTAGGGGTGACCTTAATAAATAATCGATCATCATGTATACAGTAATATTTAGTAATAACTTCATCAGCACTTTGTATCTTCTGGCATATGTTTATTAATTTGGGATCCGATTTTTGGTGTTGATTAATTTCATTTGTAATAATTTCCAAATCCTTCCGACTCTTAATGACATGGTACACTTTTGCAATCTCTTCCTTTTCTCCTTCGAACGATTGGTCTTGTATGTTTATTCGGGACAAGATATCAGCTGCTATGTTCTTTCTTCCAGGTATATATTCCCAATCAATGCAATACTCTTGCAATGCAAGGACCCATCTAGTTAGCCGGCCATGACTAAGTTTACATCTTTTTAGAAATGAAATTGATTTATGGTCACTTCTTACTGTCACTGGGTATCCGAGTATGTAAGTTGTAAATTTATTGCATGCGTACACTACACTTAGCAACTCCTTCTCGGTAACGTTATAATTGCGTTCGCAGTTGTTAAGCACTCTGCTGGCGAAGCTGATTACCATATGATGTCCTTCTTTATCTTCTTGATATAGGGTAGCTCCTAAGCTAACATTGCTCGCGTCACAATTTAAATAAAAGCGTTTGTTAAAATCAGGGTGGTACAACATAACTGTTTCTAAAAATTTCTTCTTGATTAATTGCAGAATTTTATCTTGTTCTGGTCCCCAGGCCCATTTGTCTTTGGATGATAATTGTTTCTGAAACTTGGCAGTTACTTCCGAATAGTTATCTTGGAATTTTCGGTAATAGTTACAAATTCCAAGAAAGGATTGTAGCTGTTTTCTATTTTTTGGAGTAGGGAACAGTTGAATTGCTTCTACTTTTTCTGTTGAAGGTGTGATACCCTCCTCAGACAAATTAAAACCTAAGAACTTTACTTGATTGGCGATAAATTTAGATTTATTCAGCATGAGTGTTATGTTGTTTTCGGATAATTTTCTCAGTACCTGTTCCACCCGCTCGCAATGTTCATCCCAATGTGAAGAAGTTATAAGTAGGTCATCTAAATAGACCGTAGTGAACTGCAGTGTTTCTTGTCCCAATACTTGGTCCATACATTTTACAAATATTGCAACAGAATTAATTAGTCCGAAAGGTAGCCTTTTAAATTGATAGTTCCTTCCGTCAAAAAGGAACGCCATGTATTTTCTACTATCTGGATGTAGTTCGACCTGCCAGTAACCGCATACCGTATCCCAAGTACTGATGTATTTAATGCCGTGGAATTTCTTTAAAATTTCTTCTATTTCGCCTGGTGAAGTCCTATCATTGATGATCATTTTATTTATTTCCCTAGCGTCCAGGCAAATTCTCACCCTTCCATTCTTTTTCGGGACTGCCACTATGGGACTGGTATATGGTGATTGACTATATTCTATTATGTCATCTTGAATCATACGCTTAATCTCGTCCCGGACTTCGTTTTTTATAAGCAATTGGGAATAAGCAATTGGGTATGATTTTCTGCGAAAGTCCACTGGTTCTTTAAAATTTATTACACACTGATATCCTTTTACTTTACCTGGAGCATTGGAAAATACATGTTTGTATTTATTATATACTTGAATTAAATTTTCGGCCTGTACCTTACTTACTTGTCGACAAGTTTTTCCCCTTAGGAATTCTCGGACCTCTTCTAACTTACTCTGCCACAGTTCGGGATCATCGTCCTCATATTGAATGACTTCTGGTAATTTGTTTTTCTTACAAAAGTAGCTTTTTATGGCTAGACATCTGGTGTTATCTGGAACGGTTCTACTAGTGTCAACTAATTCGGCTGTCCATAATCCTTCTTCGGATGTTAAAGATATTATACCTTTATGTAAGTCAATTACTGCGGAATGCTGGCACAATACATCGCATCCAATCAATACATTGAACGGTAATCCCGTTGCGACCAATACCAATATTGGTAGGGTCATATTATTATTGGTAAGATCGAGCGATACTTGTTTTTTAACTGTTTTATTTTGTCGCCCAGTGGCTCCGATAATTATCACATTATTGACAGGTAAGGTCGGTATGGGCAACTGGCCTTCTCACTGTATTTTTTCAAGTTCAGTACTGTCTATCAAAGATATGTTAGATCCAGTATCTATCATTATGGTAGATTGTACCCCATTTAATTTTGCTGTTACATATATGATTTCGTTATTACTATTACTGTTTACATGTTTCTTATCCTCTTCCAATAAATCTTCTCTGATATTCTTTAAATAGTGGTTATTAATTATAGTTATGGTATTATTATTCTTAATTTTGTTTACAAGTCATTGTTCCCCAAGATTACGGTTCAGTGAAGGGTATTCATTATTTTTCACTGCCTCTATTAGTTTAAATGAGGGCTTACCCCCTCTTCTCTATTTTCATTCGGATTATTATGTTGATTTAGTACAGTTTCAGTGCGGTCCTCTGTATTAGGTTCGGCTATCCTATAATTTCTTTCAGGTGGATAGTTGTCTTCACGCCGGGACTGGTCATAATGATTGTCATATCGGTGACTCCTTGGGTAATACCGTCGCTGATTACCTTGAGGCCTGGAGTAGATATACTTAACGTTATGCCTATAATTATTGGGTCGTCTGTCCCCATCTCCTCTATTATTGCGACTATCGCGGTAATTATAAGTATTATTGCCACGATAATTATAGTTCCTGGAATTATTATTTGCGTGCTCATTTTGGGTCCTATTTGCATTAACGTTCTGCGCAGGTCGATTGTGATCATTATTATGAGAATTGGTTGGTGGCTCGTTATTATTATACTTCTGATATTTATAATTATTGGTTCTCGTGCTCATAATTCTCAAGGAATTTGGCCATGGCTGAAATCGTTTTGATTTGGCTACACATACGTGCATTTTTTATCCCTTCCTCATAATGGTAGGATAGTTGTATCACCAAACATTCTTGGGGAATTCTGGGTCTAAGTTCCGTGCCATACATACTTTTCCTAGAAAGTATGAAGTAGGAGACTGGCCTATGTTTGTTTCGTATCGACCGTTACTCAAATTATTTCTAATCATGTTCTGGGTCGATTCAGACCAATATTTCTCTTTAAATTGTTTTTTGAACTCGGTCATGTCCAGTATATCCGGGCGCACCGCTGTCCACCAATTATCATAGGTATCTTTAAATGTCTCATCAATCATACTGCGTATAATACTCCAGCGATTTTCTCTATTTTTTGTAATCATCTCTTCCAACCTTTTTAAAAATTCCATCGGATTGCGCTTGTAATTACGGAAATTAATCGACTCCCGGTTCTCGTGGTTATTTGTATGACTATGTTGGCATGTCCTATCCCGCCATGCATCTACTTCTTCTTGTAATTGTAATTCACGTCTACTAATTTCCTCTAATTTATTTTTACTGGTATTAATTTGACCTTCCATACTGTTTAAATTGCCATAGACTCTTTCGAGTCGTTCGCCCATGTCTGTCTGTATTTGCGTAATACCTTCCTTATTCTCTTCCCGTACCTGATGTACTTCGTTTTTAATTTGCTCATATTTTCCAACAGTTTCCTGTTGGATTTCTTCGACCATTGTTTTACTCTCAAATTTTTATGTCATTAATTTTATTTTGTAGTTCTTCACGAACCTGTACTATTGTTTCGTTAGTTTTTTCTAACCCTTCATTTGTTTTGGCTATTTCTAATTTTCTTTCCTCATTATTTTGGTCCACCTTCTGGTTAATTGTCACATGAAGATTCTCAATTTTTTCATTAATCTGCCTTAAATTCTCTTCATGTATTTGTAGGATGTCTTCCTTCATTTGTTTTACACCCTCATCATTCCTATCTAACCTTTCGTGAATTTGGTTTAATCTTTCATTCATTTGTTTTGAGGGTTCCTTAATTTCCTCATTTGTTTTATCTAATTTTTCCTCCGGTCTCTTTGAGTTTTCCTTATTTTTCTCATTTGTTTTCCTAAAATTCTCATTAGTGAGTCTGCTATCTTCCTTAATACTACTCATTAACTCCATTAATTTTTCCCAATTTAGTCCTTCTCTGGCTCCCGCTTTCTCTATTTGGTCCCCTTGGGCATATTCTTCGATTACTTCCTTTTCCTTGTCCGTTATTTCGTCTGTCTGTTGTTCCATTTCACTATCTGTTATTAGTTCTATTTCCTGTTCTTGTTCATCTATTTCCTTCTCCGTTTCTCCTGCCCTAATCCTTGATCTACCTCTGGTATGCATGTTTATTCTCCCACAGTTGCCTGCTCTGGTTAAGTAATATTAATATAGTTATAGTTACTTAACTTAAGCCCTACACTGGTTGAGCGCCAATTTGTAATGAGACTAGTACGAGCGTCTCGTTATTTTCACACAATGTAAGCCTATTCGTTGCTATCAGCGGGTATGTTCCCCTGTCTTTACTCTCTTAGGTCGTTTTAATTTACTTAATTATTTAAATATCTGAGATATTTGGAGTTGTGGGATACATTGATTTAATTAACTAATATTAACTTATCTCTCTAAAAAATATCAGTGTTAGTGTACTTGAAACTTAAATAATTAATGTGTTATTCTGTAATTTCGTTCAACCCTATTATACCTTGAAGAGAATTATGTATAATTTTGTATTTTTATGCTCTCTCTTTGGTGTCGGAGAATTCCGCTATAAGCGCTGTAGTACCGGAGCAACGAAACTTAGAGGTTATTTCACTGTTTATGTTAACCAATTATTCTATACTTAGTCAGTTACTTTGTATTCCCAATTCATTAAATCATACTCCAAATGACAAGATTTTGCAACTATACAAAGGTTCTTTATTTGTTTACTTCTTTAACATTGAATAAGATATGTTCTAACTGACATACACATGGGCTATAGATTGCATGAATCGATTATTAATCAGTCCGATACTTTATTTAGATTCGGTTATATAATGTGTTTTAATTTGTAATTAACTTAATTCAGGGTGTGAAGGTTCTTGTAACTGTGGGGAAGATTAAAAATACATAGATAAGAATGCAAGATTTACAGATTTGAAGTGTTGTGTAGTTAATATGATTTATACAATAATAATTTACCAGACTATAATGAAGCGAATCTGGTAGGCGGTTGTTTGATAATTTTGCTGTCCTGGATGATTACGCCGTACGATATTCTTTCTTCGGTTTAATAAAATGGAATTCTTGTCCTGTCCACCTCGGAAATACAGCTCTCTGGATTGATTTGCAGCCCGATTGATGCTCCTTCTGCAATTCCTGGATCCAAATACGTTCTTCTCTCGGTTGAAGCAATTAGTGATGTTCCGTGTATTTGAAAGGTTATAAGTTCTCGTGTAGTGTATATTATTAGTTGTGATACAGTTAACTCTTTCTATTTGGTTTAATATATCATCAATTCCGTTTGGATATGGGACAATTCAAGTCCTTCTTTGTAGAACCCAGTTATTTATTTTCTATTGTGATTTCATACTATAGTCTTGTTTGGTTAAACGGTACTGGCAAGATTCAAGAATATTATCTTTAGTATTTTGAATATTATAACTGTGTCAATTATTTTAGAATATTCCGATTAGATGATATATTTCTTAGATTTTTCATCTCATCACATTCAGATCATCAAAAGCAATAATTGAAAACCAACAACTTCTTCATTTCCTGTAGTCCATAGCAACACATGATTTTTCTTCCTTCCACATGTTTTGTATATAGTGTTTATTTCATATATTTTTTGTCTATTCCTTACCAATTTGCTATCATATCGGAATATAACTTTACCGATAGTTGGTTTATTATTTTCTACACATATTCTGCTGGTTTTTTGATATGAGCCTGTTTCTTTTATATTTACTACCTTTTCGATATTAAACGTTATCAATCGATATCATGGCATTATGGCATTATCATAATTTGTATAAATTGATATGGTTTATTATATATCATTACTAATTTAATGTTTTTTTCTAGCTCTTCAAACCGTATTCATTAATTATTATTAATTTATGTACCTAACCTTTATGTTATGAGTGGTTATATAGTGTTTTTGGCTGTTAGGCCTTTTATTGTAAACGGATCTACCTGTGTTTATAACTGGTAAACATCTATAGCCCTTTTACATAAATTCATACATATAATCAAATCTTAACTATTAACATTTACATAAACAATTATTTTTTCCATATCTAATGACAATTTTATCTTGACCTATGGATCACATATAAGAGAATTCAAATCTATTAACGCTAACTAGCTGCTTCACACTTCATTCTACAACAGTAATTGAATAATACATCTTGTTTCATTACCTTTCATTAACTCAAAACATAATTGGTATAACATAACATAAACTTTATCATAACATTTGTTGTCACAAAATAATATCATTTAACTCAAAATCCTTACTTGCTATTGCTATAAAGTAAATTATTGTTTCATTTTTGTTTACTTTTCACTGAACATAGATCATTAACTATTATCTAACTTACAGGTTTGTTTATTCTCGTTAATTCTACCTTGCATCCTTATTTATCTTTATCTATAATTATAAATGTAATTATTAGATTTTTGTTTTATCATGGGGTTAGATATTGACTTGTTTATTATTTTGTTAACCTAATTTTTATGTAACATGGATGCCAGCATTTCTGTTGCGTTACAATATTGTTGTAATTGTAACGTAACAGAATTGAGGTCCCCAACGTTACATAAAAAAATGAATTAACTATGGTCAAGCACCATAGCCCGATATTAAGGTTACTCAGTAATTAGTACATCTGAGATATACCTCAAGTTAAGAGATAATAAATAACACTGAGTATAAAATACTATACCAATTAATAGTTAATGTAATAAATTGTACTTGTTTTTATACTGTATCATGGCAGTGGTAATCTTTTTATTTATGTTAAAATTGTCTTTAGACAATTAAGTATAATTACCTGTGTTAGGCATTATACTATGTTATATGTATTGACTAAAATGGAATAATGAAGTTGTTTTGAATTAATGTTTGTAAACTTGGCCAGGATGGCAATAAGTGTTTAAAAGTTGACAAGTAGTTCTGATAATTATGTTGTAAACTAATGAAAGGTTCCAGGACGAATTAATTAATGTAATAAAGTAAAACCAGGAAATTAAAATTACTTTCTTGGATTTTGTTGTCCATGACGTGTCCGTTACTTAACTAAATATCACTATAATATTGACGACTCGGAACACAAAGTTTTTTATAAGTAAAAACGTAAAGTTTTACCTTACAGCCTAAACCGGCTTTCACCTATAGAAGGCTTCATCAGAGCCTCTGATGAAGCCTTCTATGGGTGAAAGCCGGTTTAGGCTGTAAGGTAAAACTTTACGTTTTTACTTATAAAAAACTTTGTGTTCCGAGTCGTCAATATTATAGTGATATTTAGTTAAAATTAATGTAAATAACCATGACCAGTAACTATTTGTACAGTAGGTCAGGTAAAGAAAATTAAGTTAAAAAACCAAACAATATTATAACAGTTGTAAGAAAACCTATAGGCCTAAATTTAATATTTGTAAAAGGAAATTAATACCTTTTTAATAAGTCTAGTCCAATGAAACTGTAGTAAATTATATACGGTATAATAAGGTAGGTTGGGTGAAAGTTTGAAGTAATTCGGTATATTTCCAAGCATGGAGTATTTTATTAAAAAGAGTAGTAATAATTTATAATTCTGGCTCTAGGATATCAAATTTCATCCAATGACAGAAAATAATGGTTGTTAGGGCAACTAAAAGGTACAATGTTGTTGATTTTCAATCACTCGTTTCGATTGTTATATGCTATTGAGTTGAGATGAGGAGACGCATTTAAAAAAGAATGATAAAATTTGAAAAAATATGAATCTAAATTAATACATCCAAATTGAAACCTAATTCTGTAATACCACTGATGAATAATAAAACCAATTATACTTCCAAATTATGACCAAATACCTCTAAAAGAATCGAGAATTCCTCACTTCATTCACCAGGATAATTCCGCTGGATTCGGTATTAAACCGATTTCCCAGGTAATCAGAAGATCAATTGAGGGAAGCAAAGGCCGAAACTAACGGAATTATTGAGAAGATATATGAAGACCTCGTTCCTGCCGAATTAACCTTCACCTTCAAGAAGAAGCTATGATATGATTTCCATTCCACCGTGACTGACAACCACCAGTATCGTAAAAGAAGAACGGCAGTCAGAAGAATTCCTGGGGCTTTCCTGTATACCACACCATCAATTTTATTACGGACCAGAACACTTTTTCCTGGATGAACGTAATCTAAGCAGATCATCTTCAACTGTTTACAGACATCCAATGCCAGTTTGAGATTCGCCGATCCGGTAAAATCAACTTATTTTTTAATTTCAATATATTTATAACAGCGCTATTTGTCAACAGCTGGTGGAACGGGAGATTGCCGAAATAGCGTGTTTTCTGTACCAAATTTGAATTGAATTATCTAATACAGAGGGACTAGGGTTGGCGAGAATTCTCAATTTATTAACTATAATACCCATAATATAGCGTCATTTTATGGTAAAACACATGGTAATTAACTAACACAGATTTCTGTTCAACATACGAGTTGTAACAACTATAATAAATAATTGTTTTCTTCTAGGAATTAATATTGAGTTTCAGGAGGTTTCATCTGTAACAACCTAATAAATATATTCATTAATAACATATTGATTAAACACAAAGTAACATCGCGGCTGAACGTTACAAATTGCCACCTTCAACGTGGGGCTTGACGTTGATACACGGGAGTCTCATATAAGTAAACAATAACAAATAAGATTTGAACGTTACAAATTGGCGAACCCAACAGTGGGGCTTTCAAACATACTTGAATATAATTAAACACACCATAGATTGTAGTAGAATGTTACAAATTGGCGCTCAACGAGTGGGCTTTAGTTAAGTAAAAAATCGTATTAATTATTACTTAACTTGAGCAGGCAACCATTAGAGGCACAGGAATGCATACGAGAGGTGTTACTAAAAGGATGGAGAAGGAGCAGGAAACGGAAGAGGATAGACGGGAAGAAGAAACAGAGGTAGTTACAGACACCGAAATGGAACAACAGGCGAGCAATAAAGAGGATGCCCAAGGGGACCAACCAGATAAAGCGGTAACCAGAGAAGTACCAAATTGGCAAGACATGATGAAATTTATGGCAGAACAATTTAGGAAACAGGAGGAAAACTCAAAGCAAACCAAGGAGGAAACTAATGAGAGCTTAAGACAAACTAATGAAAGTTTAAAACAAATAAACACACGGTTTGACAGGACTGAAGAACCAATCAACTTAATCAAACTAATGAATGAGAAGTTTGACAAAAATAAAGAGGAAAATGATGAAAATAACCGGCTGATAAATGAACGCTTAAACCAAATTAATGAAAGATTTGACAGGAATGATGAGAGCTTAAAGCAGATTTTGGAAAATACCAAACAAATAGATGAGAAAATTGAAAACCGTAATAAGGAGTTGCGGCAAATCATTAATGAACAAGACCTAGCGTTGAGGGAAGTCATCAATGGAAGTATTATAATTGTCGATGAAACACGGAGCAAAAGAGTTGATAACTATGAAGTGGAAGTAAGACAGCAAACAACTGAAATCAAGGTGGGTCTGGAAAGGACGGATGAAACCATCATACAACTCAGAGTGGAAGTAGAGATCAAAATTACTCAAATAGGAAACCTACAAGCGAAGACCCAAGAAAAATTTGACGAGATACCAATTAATATAACCGGTAGAATAGAACGGGTTCATAATGAAATAAAGACAATGAAAATAAGACAAACGCGTAAAAGGAAATTAATAAATACACGGGAAGGATTGGAGATGATTAAAAGGGGATTGGTTCAGCTACATAATATACCAATTACGGAACCAGGAGAAGTAAGGCAAGGTAGAAATTTTAGACGAACCACACTTGAATTCCCAGATGGATTAGAAGGACCAAAAAGGCCAAAACTAACCTAGGAGCATGGAGGACTTATGGAATTTATGTATGAACCATTAGAACAATTAAGAAACAGTACAGAAGAATCAGCTCGAAAAACGATGGTAGACTTCAGCCTGAATGAAAGTTTTATAACAACAAAATGGCGGAACTGCATAATAGTGAGATATGTCACAAGGACAGAAATAACTCTATACACTAGAGAGACCCGAACAACCAGTATAGAGGAAATAATGGACCACGGTTAAACAGATTCCAAACAAACCAGAAAAAAGGGGACTGAATTTTTGAAAACCGACCAAGCAACCCATTGGAAATAAAATACCCCAAAATTCAAAAAGCACGTAAGGACAACTTACTCAAGTTATTTTGAAACAATATAATTTAAAATAAAGAGACTAAAACCCCAAAATTCAAAAAATGAGAAAGAACACCTTACTATATAATTCAGAATAAATTATTTTAAACTAATAAAAATGAAAGAAGAGAAATAAGAGTTAGAAATGAGTCAAATGAAGGAAGAATATGCCATACAATTTATGATAAGGAGGAGATTCAGTGTTTAATTGCAGAAGTAAATGAGAGCGAATTAAAAATAGTAAAATACGTATGCTAAAGAATAATTAATTGACAGCACGGAACTAAGGAGAATTTAAAATGAATATTGAACAGCTTTAACTAATATACTGGTGAATAATGTGATAAATGGAACTACAGAACAACGAGATAAATAATTTAAGAAAAGTATTAGAATACCTCAGAAATAATAGTAATCATCCCTTGAGTATAAGTTTGTAGCGAAGGAGCTACCTTATAGGTAATAATTTTATTATATGTATTGTGTTGTGATAGTGCAACGTTTATTTTTGTTTCTGGACAGAGATGAAGTTCCTCTGATCTCAGAAGATATAGTTAGGAAAACGGCAGAGTAATGGAAGCCAATAGTGCCCCTCTGATTCCGTACCAGCTATGATATTAGGGAAAAATGTTAGGGAAATATAGTATTTTAGGGATTATGCACCAAGAGAGGTAATAAATATAAAAATAATAATAAGTAATAATAGCGTAAAAAGCTAGAAGAAGTTGTGAGTGCCAGAGAAAAGGACAGGTCTACAACTGAGGGAGGTACCAGTAGTGAATTAATGACCAGATACACAAGGAGTATCAACACAGTTTTCCGGTGCAATTAAAAGTTTGAAGAATAGAAAGAGAAGATAACCTTATCATAGAAGAGCCATAAGTTTATTTTACTAAACTTCGTTGAGACAAAATAAACTTCTTTCGAAGGGGGGGTGTTATGTAACGTAACAGAATTGAGGTCTCCAACGTTACATAAAAAAATGAATTAACTATGGTCAAGCACCATAGCCCGATATTAAGGTTACTCAGTAATTAGTACATCTGAGATGTACCTCAAGTTAAGAGATAATAAATAACGTTGAGTATAAAATACTATACCAATTAATAGTTAATGTAATAAATTGTACTTGTTTTTATACTGTAGCATGGTAGTGTTCACAGAATATTTATGTTATGTTTTGAGTATAGTAAGAGGGAACTGTTGTTTTATAGGAATACTTAATCAGTGGTAATCTTTTTATTTATGTTAAAATTGTCTTTAGACAATTAAGTATAATTACCTGTGTTAGGCATTATACTATGTTATATGTATTGACTAAAATGGAATAATGAAGTTGTTTTGAATTAATGTTTGTAAACTTGGCCAGGATGGCAATAAGTGTTTAAAAGTTGACAAGTAGTTCTGATAATTATGTTGTAAACTAATGAAAGGTTCCAGGACGAATTAATTAATGTAATAAAGTAAAACCAGGAAATTAAAATTAATGTAAATAACCATGAACCAGTAACTATTTGTACAGTAGGTCAGGTAAAGAAAATTAAGTTAAAAAACCAAACAATATTATAAAAGTTGTAAGAAAACCTATAGGCCTAAATTTAATATTTGTAAAAGGAAATTAATACCTTTTTAATAAGTCCAGTCCAATGAAACTGTAGTAAATTATATACGGTATAATAAGGTAGGTTGGGTGAAAGTTTGAAGTAATTCGGTATATTTCCAAGCATGGAGTATTTTATTAAAAAGAGTAGTAATAATTTATAATTCTGGCTCTAGGATATCAAATTTCATCCAATGACAGAAAATAATGGTTGTTAGGGCAACTAAAAGGTACAATGTTGTTGATTTTCAATCATTCGTTTCGATTGTTATATGCTATTGAGTTGAGATGAGGAGACACATTTAAAAAAGAATGATAAAATTTGAAAAAAAAAATGAATCTAAATTAATAAATACAAATTGAAACCTAATTCTGTAATACCACTGATGAATAATAAAACCAATTATACTTCCAAATTATGACCAAATACCTCTAAAAGAATCGAGAATTCCTCACTTCATTCACCAAGATAATTCCGCTGGATTCGGTATTAAACTGATTTCCCAGGTAATCAGAAGATCAATTGAGGGAAGCAAAGGCCGAAACTAACGGAATTATTGAGAAGATATACGAAGACCTCGTTCCTGCCGAATTAACCTTCACCTTCAAGAAGAAGCTATGATATGATTTCCATTCCACCGTGACTGACAACCACCAGTATCGTAAAAGAAGAACGGCAGTCAGAAGAATTCCTGGGGCTTTCCTGTATACCACACCATCAATTTTATTACGGACCAGAACACTTTTTCCTGGATGAACGTAATCTAAGCAGATCATCTTCAACTGTTTACAGACATCCAATGCCAGTTTGAGATTCGCCGATCCGGTAAAATCAACTTATTTTTTAATTTCAATATATTTAGATTTAATAACCTTCTGTAATACTTGAGTAACCTTAATTTTGCATTACCTGGCCTTACTAATGGTTAAAAGAATCTAACGAACCCTGGGATAAGAGATATTTAGTATTATATTTAATTTGTATAAGTCAAAAGGAACTTGGTCGATTGATGATCGATCTACTATTGTATAATCGATTTAACGATATTATTATTTTGAAGAGAACTGTTAGTGTGACAAAAAGTACAAAATTAATAAAGAATATTTCTTGTATGAGATAATGTTTTATGTTATTGCAGCATAGGTAATAGATGTGTGGGTAGAGTAAGTTACAGGAAAAGGGTGAATAAAATTCGATGAACGGTTAACCTAGACGCAAGCCTATTACAAATAACAGCGCTATTTGTCAACAGCTGGTGGAACGGGAGATTGCCGAAATAGCGTGTTTTCTGTACCAAATTTGAATTGAATTATCTAATACAGAGGGACTAGGGTTGGCGAGAATTCTCAATTTATTAACTATAATACCCGTAATATAGCGCCATTTTATGGTAAAACACATGGTAATTAACTAACACAGATTTCTGTTCAACATACGAGTTGTAACAACTATAATAAATAATTGTTTTCTTCTAGGAATTAATATTGAGTTTCAGGAGGTTTCATCTGTAACAACCTAATAAATATATTCATTAATAACATATTGATTAAACACAAAGTAACATCGCGGCTGAACGTTACAAATTGCCGCCTTCAACGTGGGGCTTGACGTTGATACACGGGAGTCTCATATAAGTAAACAATAACAAATAAGATTTGAACGTTACAAATTGGCGAACCCAACAGTGGGGCTTTCAAACATACTCGAATATAATTAAACACACCATAGATTGTAGTAGAATGTTACAATATATATATATAGTAACTTTTTTTCGCTTTCATATGGGTTAAAAGCCACACGTTGGTTGCGTCACTTTGTAACTTTATTAAGAATCTTCATTTGTTAGCCCCAAGTTGTTGGTGCCAATTTGTAACTTAACTCTGTCTTTGTTAATGCTTTTTCTATTACATGGTATTGCAACTCTGCTGATATTGAATATTGATATTACCAACATTTTCCGAATTATTTCTTTCTCAGTAATATATCTTTCTACTACATCGTACTGCAAGTTTTCTGCTATAAAATTTTCCCTAGTATCAATTCTTGGATCAATTACTTTATTATCTAGTTTACTAAACATATCATCAATGGTATATCTATTATTGGTGATATCCCTGACCTTGTTTTAAGTATTTCTTTTTCGGGTGTATTTAATTTAAATATTGTTTTGTCCACGTTTTTTCCCACTGTTTTATTGTGAGTTCCCTTGAGAATTGCTATTAAGTTCCTTCTATTAATTTTATTATTAACTATTTCTCTATGATTGGTAATCTGGAGATTAAGTACAATAATTAGCCCCCTATTAATCATATCTAATTCTTCCCATGTATTTTTTAGTTTGTTAGGACGTATTATTCCTCTTCCCTTCGTCTTCTTAATTACTTGGTTCTTTATATTATCCTTGTTGGTGTTATTTTTATTCTCAGATAACAATGCACCTTTATCTTCTTTATTTTCCATTTCCTTCCTACTATCTTCTATTTTCTGATTTATTTGTTCCGTGTTTTTATTATTAGGTATTTCTTCTATCTCTGGTTCATTATCATTTATTATTTCTTTGGTCATATAATCCATTTTCTCTCCCAATTTCTTAAAACTATCTTTTAATTCCTTGCTTAATTCTTTATAATTATCCTCCATTCAGCTGAATCGTTCCAACATAACCCTCATCATCTCCTGGTAATTAACAGTCTCCATTTGTGCGGGATTTTTTGGTTGTTTCTCTGGATTATCCCCTACCATAACCTCCTTATCTCCCGTATCGACTTCTTTCTCCGCGTCGGCTGCGCATTTTTTAGACGCAGCTCGACGATACATTTTGTCTCGTATTGCAGCTGCTTGCTAGAATTACGCTATTTATTTTTATTACTGATTATTTATTATTAATTTGGTTTATTTGACCTAATTCAGGCCTCAAACATTGGTCACCAATTTGTAACTTTTTTTTCGCTTTCGTATGGGTTAAAAGTCACACGTTGGTTGCGTCACTTTGTAACTTTATTAAGAATCTTCATTTGTTAGCCCCAAGTTGTTGGTGCCAATTTGTAACTTAACTCGATTCGCTCTCTCTTCTATATGTGTTATTATTTCTATTTAAGTGCGTTTACGGTATTGTTCGTTAACCTTCGCTCTTGAATTAATTTAATTAATGTATTATTATTTTATTATTTATTAATTTGTTAAACCCCATGATTAATGGAACAGTAGGTTTCTAGTAGATCTGATTTAGTGTAATTAAATTAGGAATGAAGTCGGATGCGGAGCATCGTCCATAGTACTCTTCAATTGACGTCTACTCTAAATCGGCTAAAACATATTGGGAGTAATCATGTTGGGTTATAATTATTTACTTACTTTATATGCAGTGTAGTCAGTCATGATCACCTATTTAAAGAAGTCAGGATTATAAATAAACAAATATAATTGTTGAATCCTTTCACTTTCGGTGGCTTTGAGTGCTGCCAACCTTTACACACGTATACATCATCTGTCTGCTAATAATTAAATAATTATTATAAATTTTAAATGAATTAAAGCTCCATTAAGGGTTAACAAATATAATTTATTCAGTGTTAAATATTACTGAATTGTGGTAAATACATTGGTTTACTTTAACTTGGGTTCACAATTAATTAATTTGGTTGAACAAAATTACAATCTCAGGGTGTCATTTTGTTACATGAAAATAAACATTCATAGACGAGAATCGTCTTAAGTAAAATTTCCTAAGTAGGTTCTTTTAAACGGCAAAATACGGACTATATAACGTTAATGTTAATTATAAGATCTCTGAATAGGAGAGTGCTTACATTCTATGATCGTAAAATCTTAATACTATTACACAAATGGAGCATGAATAAGTTCAATACCTTTAGGTTATTTGATTAATCAACTCGAACCATTCTTAAACTTAATTTATCTCTACAGTACAAAGGAACATGAAAAAATACAATAATTCGGAATCCCGCGCCAACTCCCTTCCACTTCCACCCCCCCCAACACAACCTGCCAACTAGAAAAAACCGTTACAAGTTCCGTACATTCTGTAACACACCTCGCTGAGGAAGGCGAACATCACGCCAAAACGTGTACGGGAATAAAAACAAAGTAAGTTTTCACAAGTGAAAGTTTAGCAAATAATATTCATTAAGTGCTGTGAATGAGGAGGATGAACATTCAAAATAACATTAAAAAAGTTATTGTGAATCTAGTTGAGTGTTCAATTAATAGAATCGTTCATAAAAGTGTCATTATTTTAAATTACTTGGTTGGATTATATCATGACAGGTAAGTAACATTAAGTTCACGATACTTTCCTTTATTTCCCTGAATCGCCAATTATTGTACACTAGGCAATTCCCTAATCACTTTTAACTTGATTTCACTTCATCAATTATAAATTACAATACTTTATTAAATATTAAACCGCACTGGTTAGGTTATAAACATTTGTTGACATTCGTCGCACAGGATGCTGGGTAACAATGGCGGGGCAATTTGATCCATAGAATTTGTCAACTGTATCGCATCGAGGTTTGACCAAAAGTGTTCTTAGGTGACGCTTAAACTCGCTGTTCCAATTTGCACTACTACCGGCTTTGGTTGTTTTACGCTTTGTGATTGGTGGAATTTTATGCTATTCCATACTGAAATCATACTCCCTCTCATTTAGGAAATAATTTAATTGTATTGTCGGCTTGGGTAGATGGGTTGGAGATTAAAAAACAGACGCTAACTTTCTTACTAAAATCATTGAAATTGTTTCTAATGGACATAAGTCTGTTATAACACAAGTAAACACACATACGGCTTCACCACTATTTGTCTTTTTCAATTCTGCATGTTTTAACACCTCTTATGATATAATTCTGTCCATTAATAACAAAGATCCTTAATTTTACTAACCTTCTAGTTGTCTTGTATTAGTGATCAGAATGATCCTACTGTCGGATTTTTTATTATGGATACTCGAGTTTAAGCGTTAATTACAGGTGAACCTGTAGGTCTACTTATAAACTAGTTACATCAAATTTTTGCGCATTTAATTTTGCGTTGATCTTTGTAAGAAACATATTTTTTGAAGGTTGATTTAAATTTTTTTTCGCGGTTAGAGTAAAAAAGTCCATGTTTTTTTGTGTTTTTCAAGAAACCGCTCTCTTTGAAATTATATAAATTAAAAACCCTTGGTCCAATCATAACTAAATTTTTATACAGTATGGGCACAAGTGTTTTCAATACATTACTTAAGTTACAAAATTGTTTTTGATCCAAAAAAAAGTTATCAGTTTTGTGAAACAACTTTTTCTCGGTACAGGATAGTCGTACAAAGGCAGACTTGGTCTTGTTTTAAAGCTCTTGATCGTGGTTATCAAAATCCACAACTGCTGCAAACATACATTGAGATTCCGATTTTATACAGAGTGATATTCATGCAAGGGTGTGTGTGCGCTGGACCGTGTGTAAGCGGGCCTTCCGGCATCGAAAGCGGGTGCCGTGTTGCCACGTTCAATCACCCCGGCCGCTTCACTGCAGTTGAACAGTTGCTGTTTGGATAATTTTAACACCTTATTAATGTTATAACATTGTTTTCTATTATCCATTTCCCATCACCTTTTCTCATGAGGGCCATGTGGTAAGCGAGCCATACGGCAGTGAAGGCGGGTGCAGTGTTGCCGCGATGATTCACCCCAGACCCGGACTTTGCCCTGGCTTTTGTGGCCTACCCCCAGACACGTATGATTTGCTCGTTAAAAATGATTCATTTGAACACTGGTCAGTCTGAGTCATCAGTTCTTTAAATCTGCTTCGTCCGCATGCCACTTGTCATTCTGGCTGTGTTCGTCGTTGTGTTTATATCACGTCAAGATGCCTCCGAGACCTCCGCTCTCAGAGGGTGAAGTTGCGATGATTTTAAGTGCTATATGTTTTTTTAAGAGTGAAGGAGAAAAGGTTGGCGACATGAGGTATCCTGTATACCAGAAAGTATCACAGTGTCTTGGAGTATCCTTAGCGTCTGTGAAGAGAGTGAGTGCCTCTACCAACGAGAACGAAGAAAATACGTCACCTGGATCAAGAAAGAAGCAGTGTGTCAGGCGAGGACGTCCGAAAATCCAACTTGATGACTTCACTTTGGGCACAATACGGAGGAGCATACATGAATTTTACATAAACAAGGTTTTTCCCACAATCAAAAACCTCCACACGAAACTTGTTGAAAATATGGCAGATTTTCCTGAGATGTTAAGATCTACTCTCTTGAAGATTGTTAAAAGCTTGGGATTTAGATATAAGAAGCTTAATAAGAAGCCAATCCTGATGGAATCTGTGACAGTTGCTGCGTCCCAGCATACCTTCCTGAGAAAAATGAGAGAGCTACGTTCCCAGGGGTACAAGATGTTCTTTACAGATGAGACCTGGTGCGGACAGAACCACAGGATGAGGTACGGGTGGCAAGAAAACGTGCTGGATGCATTAGAAAATAATTCTGACAACTATGATCAATACAGAGGACACATTCAGCAGATTTATGGATGGCTAGGAGAATTCAAAACACCGTCTGGTGATGGGAAATGGATAATATAAAACATAATGTTATACCATTAATAAGGTATTAAAATTATCCAAACAGCAACTGTTCAACTGCAGTGAAGCGGCCGGGGTGATTGAACGTGGCAACATGGCACCCGCTTTCGATGCCGGAAGGCCTGCTTACACATGGTCCAGCGCACACACACCCTTGCATGAATATCACTCTGTATAAAATCGGAATCTCAATGTATGTTTGCAGCAGTTGTGGATTTTGATAACCACGATCAAGAGCTTTAAAACAAGACCAAGTCTGCCTTTGTACGACTATCCTGTACTGAGAAAAAGTTGTTTCACAAAACTGATAACAACTTTTTTTTGAATCAAAAACAATTTTGTAACTTAAGTAATGTATTGAAAACACTTGTGCCCATACTGTATAAAAATTTAGTTATGATTGGACCAAGGGTTTTTAATTTATATAATTTCAAAGAGAGCTGTTTCTTGAAAAACACAAAAAAAACATGGACTTTTTTACTCTAACCGCGAAAAAAAATTTAAATCAACCTTCAAAAAATATGTTTCTTACACAGATCAACGCAAAATTAATAGACCTACAGGTTCACTTGTAATTAACGCTTAAACTCGAGTATCCATAATAAAAAATCCGACAGTAGTGTTATTTACTTTCATTTAGTTATAATGCACAACAGTTTTATATCCTGTTGATTATATTTATTATCATTATAAGAGTGCTTTTATAGGTTGCTAGGTTAGTTTGCCTCACTTTCACGTTCTCTGACTTAATCTAATTTACATTGTTGGTTCTCACTGGTTATAGTTTTAAACTATGATCATCTATATACAATATTACTCATTAATTATACTACTGGTTATTATTATCCAGTTTTACCTTATTATTTTACATACATTTTTAATTAGCAATCAGTCTTTTCTGATATTCTAGGATTTTCATCACTGTCATAGTTAATATTTAAAATACGTGGTTATTCTCTTATATTCTTTCTTATTATATTAGTTACACTCATTTATTATTTATTTTATCACTCTCCTAATCTAGTTGGGTCTAATAGTCTTAAGTCTCAGTCATTATTATTCAGTATTTGGATAAGTCTGGTCTGTCAATGGGGTATCTGTATCCTTCACCTTGAACTCATAGTTCCCTCTTAATTAATTTTACAGTTTTATCTAGTTCCTCTTCCTGGTGATGGTTATCTTCAATCATCTTTAATCTTCATACTAATCTGGGGTTTCTATTTCTTTTCACGATCTTAGCTACTTTTCATCATGAATACGTTGTTATATTGAATTTGGCTGTTCTTGCTGCTGTATTATTCCTAAGTTCATAGATTATAATTACTCTTTGTTCTATGTACCTTTGGTCATGTTACAATATATGTAGCCAGTCCCAGTATGTAACAAAGTGCTCTGTATTTACATTATTTAAAGAGGTAATAATTTGGGGTGGGTTTTAAAAATAATTTTTATGTTTTCTAAATTAAGCAATTTTAATTTTTTTAAAGTAATATTTGTAATTGTAAATTTTTTAAAGTAACTCAAAAGATGAAAAGTAACATTATTCATAATGCATGAAAGTATTTTATGATTATTTTTAAGTTAATTTCTTGATTACAAAATTTCAAGTTAGCTAGTATAGGCGAGCAGTTTCTTCATGAGAACAATGTATGTCCTGGATTTTGTTATCCATGACATGTCCGTTGATTAACTAATTATAAATATGTCACTACTGACTCAGATCAATAATTTTTTATTGGTAAAAATTTTTAACTTAAAAAAACATTTTTTCCGATAAAAAAATGAGTGATCCATGTCAGTAATGATATATTTATAATTAATGTATTTCCCTATCTCGCCCATAGTCTAATGTGACTGTTGGACAAGGTATAGAAACACATTATTGGAAGAATGTATATGAGTATACAGTTAAACCAGAAACTGTTGTCATATATGGGAACCATGTATAAGTTCAGTACAACCTTATGTCAAATTCATTAGCACTAAAGTAACAGAATATAGGAATTTAGATCAAATGTGGTAATTTGGATTTGGCACAGTGTTAGGGTAGAAGTAAGGGACTGACAACTGGCCAACTATTTGTCAACTGCCATGTCTAAACAAAATTACTATAATTCGATGATTTCAAAAATGTTTAAAATTTCTTGTAGATTTATTCAGTGGTGTATAATTCAATCAGTGGTATAGCCAGAATTTTTCCATGGGGGAAGGTTATTGGCCAGGATTTTACTATTGTAACAAGTTATTGTTGGTAAATGGGGGGGGGGGCATTGGTGATGGTAGGAGGATTCACCAGTTATAGGCTACAATATGGTATGTCAAAATGTATCTCCTAGAAAATTGTATAAGATTCTCTTCTTAACCCATCCAAGGACTGACCAGTAACCCCAATTATGCCCCTTGGTTACGCACTGTATTTATGTAAATAATAGAAACTTCAGTTTATTTTATGACTCAAAATACAGACCTTCATCTGTAATTTTATAATTAATGTTATATAAATAATTTAGGTATAACAAAACAGAGCACATGGCCTAGAAATTTAAAACATTTTCAGTACTAATTCTTACCCCTAAATCTTGCCATTTTCCTTAGTTGGGTCTAAATGTACTATTGAATTAAAAAACTAAGTTTAAATTGAAATATATTATTCTTTATGACATTGTTTTGATATGTTTTTAAAAATTATATATTTTTTATTTTAATTCACTTAAGGATACTCTTATAAATTTGTAACACTTGAAAAAAATGTTTTCATCATAGGAAGTAATAGTATATAACAAGTTTAATAAGTTAGGTATACGGTTAATGTCTAAATGAATTTTGTAGAATTTATTACTTGATGGTGTGAATACAGTAGCTACTGAAATAAATAGTATGTAGTTAAACATATGAAATCAATGAAAAATCTCTATGCTTCTTTAAAAAATATATAAAAAAATGTATGTAACATTGAATGTATATTGATATGTGTGTGTGTGATCACGCGTGCGCACATGTTATATAAGAATTACAGTCTGTAAAATAAGCGGTGGCGGTTGGGACTGGCCAGACTGCCTGAGGTGCTCGCACTGACGCACGCACACTCACAGCTGGCCTGCGCGTCGCAAGTATGATTCCCAAAGTGTGCCGTCCACTACATAATTACAACTTTTTAAATTTGATTTTTGTAACCTCCACGAAATTTTAAGAAAAATGAGTTGTAACTTTAATATAATATAGCTACAAATCTGTAACTTTACGTTTATTGCTGACAATAAATATACGATATACGACATAGGTTAAACGTATAGTCACTGTTTTCAAAAGTCAGGCACCATCTTGATTACATATGTTGTCATTGCTAAATACTATAGGGCAGGAATTCGTTACGCGAACTTTTGAGAAACGGAAGTTATTTGAAATAATAAAATACCTGGTTAAAATTGTTACCAATGATATACCCTGTTTAATTTTATAGACTTACATCTTACATAATGCTTTTGTAAACATTAAGCAAACTTTTAAACCCTCCAAAATCATGATACATGTAATATAAAATGTGTTATTATGTAATATTAGATAATTATGTAAATATAGATATACATATCTTTATATATTGTTGCGCACAACCCAGCACTTAGAAATTACCCACTCGCCCTCTCACTCTCTCTCTCTCTCATCCTGGTACAATTCTTTATTATTTTTATGAGCTCATTTTGAAAATTAAAATTTTAAATACTTGAATTTACTTTCTGTTATTTGTTATTTTGGTCATTTCAGATTAAGTTTGATGTGGAAATAAATATATATATATATATATATATGTTGCTGGAACGTTCTCACGTTCTCACCAAATTTTGTAGCTGTTGTGCGTTCTCTGTTTGTGCGGTAAAACTCCGTTGTACCGCGAGTTTACCGTGTACACTTCCCGGTCACATTTTGAAGTAGATTAAACTGTATCTAAATAGGTTATTAACCACTTCTAGTGGTTTAAAAGTTAAAATTCACTTATTAGTGAACGAGTTGCCGTTCGTGAACGGTAGGCCGGCCGGCTGCGATCACTGTTGCTGATGAAATGACACCGAGTCTTTGTTACATATTTCCGAGGTGGGGTGAATCTACGTCACAAGCCCTTTGTTAAGTTGTTGACAGCACCATGTTGTTGACAAAAACAAATTCTTGGCCGCTGACGTCATTAAGGATCGTCTCTTTTATCGCAACAAATGACATACTGTTTTTTGTGATGTTTCACGTTTTTTGCTACGAATCGGTCAAAATCCTGGCAAATATTATACAGTCCACTCACGATAAATTCATACAGGTTATTTAATGTTTGTTTAATTTTGACAAAACTAAAAAATACAATATTTATAGTTTTTTATACCATTTTTAGGGTAATTACAAATTTTGTACCATAATTGTA
Source organism: Magicicada septendecula (assembly GCA_034769895.1). NCBI lineage: Eukaryota > Metazoa > Arthropoda > Insecta > Hemiptera > Cicadidae > Magicicada > Magicicada septendecula. Next base: position 265,802,210 of record CM068368.1, on the reverse strand, counting down.
CCATTACAAAACCCCCTCAATGAAAGATTGTGTGTCGAAGCACAAAAACTTTCATTGACCCTTTCATACGTCCTAAAGGGATCAGCCAGGATAGGTCGCCACAACCCCCTTACAATTTTATATAAAAGAAAATAACAACTCACCCTTGGTCTGATGATGACGACAGTACCTACATGACCTTACTGGACTTCTCCTTTGAGATCCCAACACCATAAGGCCACTTAGGCTCTTAACGCCCCTGCTCTGACGCGCTGGCCAGCTCAGGACCGCTGTCATATCACCAAACACTGAAACAAAACATGATAAATATTAAAATAGTGGCTTGGTAAATTACTCTACCCTGAACTGATCTGGTTCCCCTTAGCTAGGTGCTGGTTTGTGCTAATAAGCACTGGGTTTGCTTGATATTGTTATAATACTAAGATATAGTTATAAAAATTATCCTACCAAAACCGTAACTCCCAAGAATTATAAAGAATTTCTTTTCACAATATTGACAACCCTGAATTTATAAATTGTTTCGATTTCTATCGATAATATTTATCTCTTTCCATTTTATAATTATAACAGAAACATATTGATATGTTTGATATAAATAAAAAGAATTAAAGTATAATTGAAAATATGAAAATTCCACTATAAATCTCCCAAACATGGAGAAAAACAAATTATAGAAAAACAATTAATAAATCTGTATGGTATTATTTATTCAAAATACTTAATGAACGGTTAAATTCAAATTATTAACATTATTATTAATTATAATTAATTATTAACAGGTAAAATTCCTTTGTCATTAACAGCACCAATTATTTTTTTATCCCTTCATACACATTATTTCCATACATGTTAAAAATTTTATAACATAAATACATAATACATTTATACATAATAATTACATAATAATACACATTGATACATTTAATACATTGAAATAATTTATTCATTTTTATTCTTGATTAAGATTTGCACTATAAGATATGCACTAACATTTGCATAATTTATTTGAAGTTGCATTTAAGTTAAAACATTACAATTGCAGTTAATTCATTAATTAGACATCAATTTATAAAATTTATTATTAGTATTCTTTAATATTATTATTTCATTTATTCACTTTTCATTACCTCTATACTCTGAACTTTCTATCTCACTAACTACCTAACCTTTCACCTTCTATCATTGTTTAGTCTGGGTGACTCCTATATTCACTACACTTTTACTTATTGTAATCTTACTCACCTTCTTCTAACTGACCACCAAATTTACCTGCCCATGACACCAATATCTCAATTATAAACACCTTTACTAATTTCATTTCAATCCTATGGCACCACTCGTCTTTGCAATGGGTTGGGTGTTCCCTAACTGGCTATATACATTCATATTATTTTGCCCTTCCAAAAAATTCGGCAAACACTCCCTTAAACTACGCTAATACCTGCCACAACACTATAAGTTGGCTACTCCTTATCACCTCACCCCCACTACAGAATTCATCAATAACAAATATATGTTTATACCTTTACTTTATTCACCTCTACAAATAATCACTAACTACTGTGTCCCTAAATATCTAATAATTCTCTTTGTATTATTTACTTCAAAATTCTTAACTATCTAACTCCATTTTCATTAATTAAACTCACCTTTCTTCTATATTTATACCCAGGCTCTATCCCTGTTTAAACATTCTACTTTACTGTAATCATTGACAATTGTCTTATATAATTCATCTCTCACCTACTCATCATAGTACATCTCACAATTCAAATATATATTCTTATTTATTACATTATCATTCATAAGGAATTACCTTCATTACAGATTAATTAATAGTTTAACTTCATTAGAAACTTTTATGACAATTAACAATTTACTTCTGTTATCAAGATAGTACAGCTTTCTTTTGTACTGTTTTAATTAAGTAAAGAGTGATTACTCTTTAATTGTTATTCCATTATTGAAAAAATATTATCATTAAACATGTTAATTATTAAAATACATAATAATACATACTGGTGTACATAAAATATACCTGCAATAATACATCAAAATTATATAAATACATTGATATATAAATACATTTAAAACAATGAAAAATATACACTCCAACTCATTATTTTGTTATTTATCAAACTCAGTCCATAGCAGTCCAATTCAATACCACTTTCACATATATATTTAATGTTCATTACACAATTGAAACAGTCTATCCACCATCGTTGAATAACAAACGAATCTTAGGTCTATTTAATTTATTATTTAATAAATAAATTTTATGAATAGTAACATTATATTCATGTTCATTTATAAAACTGTTATCAAACAAATATTTCAAGTCACGATCGAGTAGGGTTCCGTTTATCTCAGTAATATCATATGTCATTAATTGGTTATTTATTTTATAATTATCGTCATAATTTTCTACCAAAGGTAAGTACTTAATACCATTATTCTCATTTATTGTTATTTCAATTTCATTGTTATTATAAGGTAAGTATTCCTCATTTTCATCCACCTTATCTAACCCTAACCTTTCTAACAATTGTCTGTAATTTCTGTTTACTTTAAATATTTCTATCACTCTCTTACTCTCACAATATCTCTCTATACTTTCTTTCTTAATACATTTCTCTCCATAACACCAAATTACACTTTCTCTCTCCACATATGCAGGGGTCCCTAACATAAAATTATTGCACCGCTTATTAGGTACACAAAAACACCAAGAAACTTTATTTGTAGACCTTTCGTCTCCCAAATATAAATTTAAGGAACTCTTGTCCTTATAAAAAATACGTGAAGACTTTTCTTCACCCCCTAACACAACATCAAAAGAAAATTCTACCCCTGCACTCCTTGTACAAAAATACTTTTTCCCAACTCTCTTTCTGACTCAATACACTCAAACACTTCATTTTCACTCATATTACTTTCATTATCATTTTCTAACACCACATTCTTACTACTTGTAATATTCTTACTATCAGTAAATTTATTATTCACATTATCATTTTTAATTATGTCATTAGTCAGTACTTAGTTTTTCTGGGTACTATTTAACTTCTGGGTTTCTAATAGACTTAAAACTCTCATCTAGTTTTGTGATTACCTTGTCACATTTCTTAATAAGATTATCGTGACCTATTTTGATTTCATTTTTAAGTTCATTGAAATTAATTTTAAAACTACTTTGAATCTCTTTAATTTCGTTATTCTGCTCATCTAATTTTCTGTCTAATTTTAATAGTAATTGCATCATTGCATTAGTTTCATCTGGTTTACTATCTGACATAGCTGACATGGATGTAGCGACCTTCTCTGTCTCTACAGATACAGGCGTATTTGCCTCGTCAGTCCGACTAGTTTGAGTTGGTTGGACATCCATTTCACTCATGACTATTTCGTCAGTGAAGCTGACTTTTGCAGTTTTATCTTCATCAGTATTCATGTTTACAATTCATAATACACGCATGCATACAATAAGATAAACCAACTTCGTAAAATTGGGTTATGTTTACGTATTAAAATTTTGGCGTTTATTACCTCAAATAACTTTTCCGCTCTCTTTATAGGCATACTCTATATAAAATAATATTATATAGAGTCCCTGTTCCAGAAGCCATCTGTAACTTTAATATAATATAGCTACAAATCTGTAACTTTACGTTTATTGCTGACAATAAATATACGATATACGACATAGGTTAAACGTATAGTCACTGTTTTCAAAAGTCGGGCGCCATCTTGATTACATATGTTGTCATTGCTAAATACTATAGGGCAGGAATTCGTTACGCGAACTTTTGAGAAACGGAAGTTATTTGAAATAATAAAATACCTGGTTAAAATTGTTACCAATGATATACCCTGTTTAATTTTATAGACTTACATCTTACATAATGCTTTTGTAAACATTAAGCAAACTTTTAAACCCTCCAAAATCATGATACATGTAATATAAAATGTGTTATTATGTAATATTAGATAATTATGTAAATATAGATATACATATCTTTATATATTGTTGCGCACAACCCAGCACTTAGAAATTACCCACTCGCCCTCTCACTCTCTCTCTCGCTCATCCTGGTACAATTCTTTATTATTTTTATGAGCTCATTTTGAAAATTAAAATTTTAAATACTTGAATTTACTTTCTGTTATTTGTTATTTTGGTCATTTCAGATTAAGTTTGATGTGGAAATAAATATATATATATATATATATATTGTAGCGTGACAGAAAATCCACTACATTTTAAGTCATATGAAATGATAAAATTTAATTACATCAACAAATGTTGTAATAATATTAAATGACATTTAAATAAATCAGAGGAATGAAACACAATAAGATAAAAATCCTCACTACATAATATATAAAAACCACTGTTAAAAGAAACCAAAGAAAGTATTGAAGCAACTCATCAACTCATAAATAATACCAGTAAGTTACCCAGGTAGCTCAGAGCAGTAAACCAGTTACATAAGACAATATCCTGAAAAAAGAGACTCAATCAAAGAGTGGTGAATACCAAAATACTCTAAAAACAAGAAGAGGGAAGAATAAAGTTTGTGAACAGGAAGAAAACAATACCCTGAAACCTGTATAGAAGAATAGTGTCAGTTCAGTGAAGAAATTAAATACTCCAAACTAAACCTCAGTCGTGATAACACCAAGTACCTTGGTTTACCCAAGAATGAGGTAAGAAGACCAGAAGAGTGAAGACTAGACGAGGGACAAGAATGAAAACTAGAAGAGGGACAAGAATGAATACCAGAAGGAAGATAGGAAGAAGGACAAGAAGGAAGACAGGAGGAGAGGAAGACATAGTATGAAAGAAACACCGTAGTAAAACCTATTATTATGTAAACTACTATCAATCCCAAACCCACAAAAACTATGCCAAGGAAAGTATAACATCCCCAAAATCTTATAAAAATGTAATTATTGAGAAAACTAAAGTGTTGTATAGCGTTATAAGAAGTGCACCGGCTAAAGCTATTGTGTAATAAAGAAAATAAACTAGTCTTAACAGTCCATGATGACTAAAGGTCTGGTCTGAGATAATAAGACTCAGAATATCAGAACCAACAGTGAAAGTGAATTTGTTTAAGTGTTTTTTAAAAAAAGCAATAAACTTAAAGTTGGTGATACTATAACTTAGTAGTATGCTATATCACAACTTTAAAGTCTAATAATAAACAGCATAATAAAATAATAAAATGGAAGGTTTCCAGTATTTTATTATTTTAATGTAAATCCTTATTTAAAAGACCTTTGTAAAAAAGGATGATAATAAATAGAGTATGGGAATTAAGGTTTACTGATGTGGGGGATCACAATAATAATGATTTAAACCAGAAAGGACTGACACTAATATAGTATGAATAAGTGTAACATGTTCAAATAGACTGTTATTTCACAATCCTAAAATCAATGTATTAAATAAATGTATTTGTAAGGTTTATTAGAAAATAAGAGTTATGTTATGTGTTTTAAAAAAAGAATTATGTTTGATAAATAATAACCTACATACCAGTAATAATGTTCTAAGAGGTATGCTATGTTAGATTAAAAATAGTCAAAAGAGATATGTTTAAGCTGTATCTGCAATATGTTAAATTGTGCAGATTACTAAACAATGTTCATAATTAATTATTTTAATAACTGTAGTGTTAATTAACTACTACACAAAACAATAAGTTATAGATCATGTTATTTTCATATAATTGTAATTATGTAAAGTCAGAGGAGGAATTAAGTTTAAATTATTTGAGAAAGAAAGAAATATAAAATTCTAAAATCTAGGCCATTTGGTGAAATCAGAGAACCAATATAAAATAGTATAATTCACTTATAAATCCTGTAAACTACCCAGATTTAGATAAAATAACACAATTAACTACTACTAGGAATGATCCTATGATTTAAAATGACAATAAGGAAATATACCTTAACATTTTGTAAATTGTCAAAATATATAAATTAATTAATTTTAGAGAGCAATATCAAATCTACAAATTAACACAAAAAACCAGTTCAAAGGTGTAATTTATATGTATTTAAGGAAAGGAAGAGAAATATGACTAATTAAAATTTATTATAATAGTATTAATAATATTTAAAATGGAAGGTATTTTGTATAAAAACGGAAATCCAATTTTGAGCCTATATTTCCAAAGTGTGAACAAAATTTGTTAATTTCCACAAAATGTCTACAGATATGGACTATAATACATCAATTTAAAGGGAATAAGATGATTAAACTAATAATAAGATTAGTAATTCATAAAAGTAAGGAATAAAATAGAAAAATTCCATATATAATGTAATATTTTCTAATGTGTATGAAGTCGAAAAATGTTAACAATACTTTTTCAAGGATTAACTGGGCAAGATTTATGACCAAGTTAATTAGTCTTTTGTTGAATATCAAGCTGAATAGGTGTGTGACAAAAACGTTCTGAAAAAATCGAGTCAAACATGATGCTAACGTTTAGACATTGAAATCAGTGAACGAGAGTTAGACAAATTAAACACTTTTTGAAGCCAATACTATAAAAACATTCACGACAATAGTGAAAACAAACCTCTAACTTCACTATACGAGTGACAGTAAACGGTAAAACATTATATTACAACTGATTTACTCTACAAACCTAACCGCAACTTGAAAACTTAACCGTAATAGTTGAACAAATAGAAAATAAACTAACTAACGCAAGTTTACACAGAACACTTCACCAGCATACACTAAATAGATTAACAGACTTATTACACCAGTGCGGGGACATTTTAGACCTTGATGAAGGTAATTTTATAGTAATTTTCTGACTCGACGCATATACAATAGCCGAGACCAACCCAAGGAGCGGCCATCTTGAAAACGAAACCTGCCTACTACATCATAGTTACTGACGTCACATCAGTCTTCATTGGTTCGACAAAACATTTATTCTAATATCATAACCTGAATTATTTAAATACTATTAAATAGTAATTATTGTATTTATGTGTTAATTGTTAATGTTATACTTCCTCGTCACCCTTCTCTGACTATTAATTCTTAATCGCTCAAAGAACCTGTCTTTAATATAATATAACATAAAATTTTGTTCTGTATGACAATCGATAATTCCTGAGACAGAGTCGATAATTGCTCTCCATCGATAAAATATCGATTATTTATCTAAATTTGTCAATAAATCTTTATATTTCTATTATTTTGTATCTGTATTTATTTCACAGGGTAATTTAAGGGTATTTATAAGGCTGAAGGTATTAAGTGAAAAGAATATACTCTATTTTGAACAAGATATTGGACCAGTAAGAAAAGTCACAAATCGATTATTACCTGGAGTTAATCTATTTAACTCCAGACTTGGTGCAAATCTTCAAGAAGTGCTCGACGGTCAATAAATACCTACCTGTTATTAAAATTTTACAAGAATCTTTTAAAAAACAGATTGATCTTGTATACATACCTCTATAAACATAAACAAAATTATTTTATTGTTTGGAAATTTTGTTATTATTGAAATTTCCATTTTATTTTTATTCTTTTGTAACGACCGGCATACAGCGGTCTGGTGACCTAGTGGCTAGCCCAAACAGTGGGGCTTGATCAGATTACAGCCATATATATATAGGGTCTTCTTACAAAGTGACGAACCCAACGCTGGGTATTAAACAAGAAGACAGCCACCTAAAGGGGTCTTGTTACAAAGTGGCGTCCAACTTAGAGGGCTTAATAATCTAAGCTTGGCAGCGATTGATTGATAGACAGCAGAAAGATGCAAAGACGAGCTACATCGAAAAAGAGGGCGGCAGAGGCCGAAAAAGAAGTTGATATGGGGGATAAGGAGGCAACACCCGTGGAGGATCCGGAAGTGTTACTAACCCCGGTGGAACCGAAACAACCCACACCACCTGAGGAACAACCTGAAGTAACAACGCAGACGGGGGAGGTCACTATCCCAGAGAAGGGAAAGGAGAAATCCCAAACAATGGAAGAGAGGATGATGGAAATGTTCCGGGTAATAAGTCAGCAAATGGATTCTACCAAAGAAGATTTAGGTGGAATAAATAAAAACATAGAATCCACGAAGGAAGAATTAAGGGAAAATAATAAAAAATTAGAAGATTTGAAGGAAGACAACCACTCTTTAAATGAAAAGTTAGAAGATTTAAAGGAAGACAACCGATCCACTAAGGAAGAATTGGGCCGTAAGATAGAAAATACCAATAAGAGGATCGAAGAAACCAGTAAAAATTTGAGTAAAAAGATGGAAGAGAAAATGGAGGAAACAAGTAGGAAAATGGAAAGCAACAATCAGCAACTGAGGGAAAAGTTGGAGGAAAATAATCTGAAAATGGAGGAGAAGATGGATGAGAATAATCAAAGGTTGAGAGAAGAACTAAGGGAAGTTAACCAAGAGAACATGAATAAGTTAGACGAGAGGATTGAGTTAGCCAAAGAGGAATTAAATAAAAAGATAACAGAGACCAAGAAATCAATGGTAAAGAAATTAGAACAGGAAGTTGTGGTTGTTAACCAGCAGATCCGAGAAGTAGACGAAAGATGTCGGCTAACCGAAAACGAAGTGCTGGAAGTCCGTGAAGTAATAACAAAGGAAATTACTCAGGTCCGAGAACAGCAGAAAACAAAAATAGAGGAGACCAAGAAATTTGCTCTGGAGGAAGTAAATAATGTAAGAACCCAAGTAACAGAAAGATGCGACGGCGTGGAAGCCGCCATGGTAAACATAACCGGACAGATGCGTCAGAGCCAGGAGGAGATAGAGTCAATCAGAACCAGACCATCGGGATATCACAGTTTCCCCATGTCAGAGAACCGAGAATGGCTGAATTTCCGACAATACAAACGGAAGCCAATGGAGTTCTTGGCACGAATAGAGGAGTACATCGAGAAACACCGAGGGAACCGATGGGTCCAGAATAGAGAGATCCTTGACGAGTCGTTTCGGGAGGTGAATGACCATTGGTGGATGGCAAACCGGAGCGACATCAATAACTATGAGCAGTTCAAGAGCATGTTCAAAGCCAAGTACTGGTCAGAGACCACGCAGAATCTCATCAGAGATAATATCTGCCACGGCCGCTACCAACCACAAGTCGGCAGCTCAATGACAGCGTATTTCCTCGGCAAAGTGTGTATGGCCAAGCACTTAGAACCAGCCATACCGGAGGAATGCTTAATAAACAAGCTGTCTTATCATTATGATGAGGAAGTGATTCGCGCTAGGAGGGGCAGCCAGATAAAAACCATCCAGGCAATGACCGAACTCCTGGAGAATTACGAAAACAAAGATTACTACAGGCAGAGTCGCAGAAGAAGTGATGGGCCCGAACCAAGAACGTACCAGAATAATAACCAAGGTGCGAACCACGTAAATAATGGTTACCAAGGAGGTCGGGCATACCCGCGAAATAATAATTATAATAATGGAAATACTGGAAATAATACCAATTACAATGACAGTAATAGAACGGGTCCCAACCAGCAAAACCAGAATCGACCCTCTAATGGTTATCAGGGTAACCACAATCCCAACTCTGGTAACGTAAATAGTCAGAGAAGCCCCAATTATGGTAATAGTCCTTACCATAATAATGCTAATCGTGTGGGTCCCAATAATAGTAATTTTAGTAATAATAGGTTTCCTCGCCCAAGAGTGAACTTCATACGGGCCACAGATGGAAGACAGCGAGGTTTCAACCACCATAGAGGGAACAGTTACCGAAGATACGAAGAAAGGCGGAGGAGCCTAGAACGGGACCAACCGAGGTACTATCCGGCGCGTAGGAGTAATAGTTTGGACAACACTGAACAAAGGTCGCACCATGAACAACCGGAAGACCATAGAACAGATCGGCAAGTAACCACCCTGAGCATCCCGAATGAGGCATCCAATAATATGGCTCAAAGAAACAATGATGCCGAGCCTTTAAACGGGCACAGGCAGTAAGAAATAACCAGAACCCATTACTGCTTCTGACTACTGGGTATGATAATGAGAATGAGTGCAATATAGTAAATAATCACAATCGTATTACAATCATCGGGTGCAACTACCTGAAAGACATCAGACAGGAGTTATTGGAAGAGGATAACAGGAGTCCCACCAATAACTTCAATAATGAAATTATACATGTTGACGCCAAGGTAGAAGGCATCCCAGCCAAGTTAATGATCGATACTGGGTCAAACGTATCAATAATAAATACGACGGAACTGGAGAGGATACAGCAAGAGTGCGGGAGAACTTTACCAACATTGCCGTTGAATAATATTGTTTTGTTGGGAGCAACAGGCCGACAAAACAAAACTAGACGTAGACAAGTCTCCACCAGTGTGATGAGCTGTGGTATAGCGATAGACATGGAATTCTTGGTGGCGAGCGGTCTGCCATTTAATATACTGGTCGGGTGTGATGTGCTTAGGAGAAATTCCGCCATCATTGACCTAAGAACTGAAACATTATCACTGTTTTCTAGCGGACATACTTGGACGGCAAACTTGGTGGGTAGTGACCAAGTCGTTCCCGATAGTATCCATCAGCAAATCTGAAAAATCAATTACATCCAACCAACATCCATAATTGAACAGAGAATAGACGACACCTCCAATGAAGATTTATGGTCGCAAAAAATCCAGGAGATCAGGGATTTCCGGAGCGGTACAACTGGCGAAGGTTTAACAACAAACCAAGCGAACAAATTAATCGATATATACAATAAATACAAATCAGTCTTTTCTGATGAGCCCGGTAAAGTGAAGAATTTCCAGTGTACTCTACAATTCCGAGACACTGTAGACTTTAACCGGAAGTCTTACCCCATTGCGCAATCACGAAAGCAGGCAGTAAGAGCTGAAATAGAGCAAATGATTAACCGTGACATTATAGAGAGTAGCCATTCCCCTTACACAAGTCCTATCGTGGCTATTCCTAAGAAAAACGGACAAGTCCGTTTATGTTTAGATGCGCGCGAGATAAATAAAATGATCATAAATGACAGGACTTCGCCCGGTGAGATTGAGGAGATATTAAAACGATTCCACGGTACCAGATACTTCACTACCTGGGATACGGTGTGCGGATACTGGCAGGTGGAATTACATCCACAGAGTCGCCAGTATCTGGCCTTTATATTCGAAGGGCGGAACTACCAGTTTAAGAGGTTGCCCTTCGGACTGGTAAACTCAGTTGCAGTCTTTGTGCACTGCATGGATCAAATACTTGGCCAAGAAGCACTAAAATTCACCACCGTATACGTCGATGACTTGCTAGTGTCCTCAGAAACTTGGGAGGAACACTGCTACCGTGTGGAACATGTCTTACAGAAGCTAGCAGCAAACAATATTACTCTGAAGTTAGCAAAGTCTCATTTTATTGCTAAAGAGATACAATTCTTGGGCTTCATATTAAATGATAAGGGAATCTCACCGTCGGCTGAAAAAGTCGAAGCAATTCAGAACTTTCCTACACCAAAGAATCGAAGGCAGTTACAGTCATTCCTGGAACTCTTTAATTACTACCACAAGTTCCAGGAAAAGTATTCCGAACTGACTGCCAGATTCCAGCCGCAACTGTCATCTAAAAATAAATGGATCTGGGGTAATGAACAACAAAACATATTGACTCTCATAAAACAAAAATTTCTTAAACATATTATACTCCGTCACCCAGATTTTAACAAGCCTTTCTTTCTTAATTGCGATGCCAGTGACATCAGCCTCGGCACTACTTTATATCAAGAGGATGAGGAGGGCGAGCATCTTGTAATCTGTTTTGCCAGCAGAGCTCTGAACCAGAGTGAGAAAAACTATCATGTGACAGAGAAGGAGTTATTGAGTGTCGTGTTCGCGTGCGGAAAGTTCCGTACATATATTCTTGGTTATCCCGTTACCGTCCGGACAGACCATAAATCTATATCGTTCCTTAAGAGATGTAAGCTGAGCCATGGAAGGTTAACGCGGTGGATACTATTGCTGCAAGAGTACGACCTGAAATGGGAGTATATCCCCGGAAGGAAGAATGTCGTCGCGGACGTATTGTCTAGAGTTGACATTGACAAGCAAACGTTCGAGGGGGAGAAGGAGAGTATTCTGAAGGTGTACCATATTCTCAGCAGCAGCGCCGGTCTACAATCAGTTCTAGAACAACTAAGCACACACCAACAAGCTGACCCGAAATTAATTAATATTATCTCAAGATTGGAAGCAGGAGATGAAACCATATCCCGATATTATACTATACATAAGGGAATCCTGTTTTCCAAACCATCATTATTTAAGGAGGAATGGAAGGTAATAATTCCAACCCATATCGAGAAAGAGGTAGTGATCAGTTATCATGTTCGATATGGGCATATGGGCGCTTTAAAGGTGGTAAAGGCCCTGGAAGAAAACTGTTATATAAAGGACATCAATCGGAAGGTACGGAGGTATATTAGAAACTGTCGCATCTGCCAACTCGTAAAAACTAATAACGAGAAAAGAGAAGGGCAGATGATTCCAATAACATCACAGTTCAAACTTGAGAAAGTATTCCTGGATATCTGCGGACCATTTCCCCGCAGTGGAGGCCGCCACCGATACAGATATATCGTCATCATTATGGACCATTACACTAAGTTCATAAAGCTATACCCAGCAAATCGGGCGACTACGAAGAAAGTTCTTAATATCCTGATCGACCAGTACTTCCCAACCGTCGGAAGACCGGTATCGATCATAACCGACCACGGAACGCAATTCAAGGGGAGGAGATGGCGGGATACACTGCTATCCATGGGGGTTCACACATACAAGACATCCGTATACCACCCAAGCAGTAACCCGGCCGAAAGAGTCTTACGAGAGGTAGGGCGCCTATTAAGAACATATTGCCATGATCAGCAGAGAAGGTGGCAAGAATACTTGGAGGCCACTGAAGAATTCCTCAACCTGGCCTACCATCCAGCCATAGGAATAACCCCATACTCCGCAATGTACGAGAGACAACCCCCTAGAGAAATTGCAGACATCTTGGAGTTCCCAAGAGAACATAAATATAAATTCAATAAAATTCAATTTTGTAATAAGGTGGCCGAAGATCAGGAGAAACGGCGGAACAAATACAATAAATGCATGGGTAAGGTTATTCATTATACCATTGGAGAGAAGGTGTTGTTGAAGAATAGGGAATTACCCAGTTCCCTAGAAGGGATAACAAAAAAGTTATTGCTCCTGTATGCTGGTCCCTATATCGTCTCAAAAGACAATAACAACAACACCTACGAAATCAAAGAAATAAGTTCAAGTAAAGTCAAGGGTGTTTTTAACCAGGCATCCATGAAGAAATTTTATGATTAAAAAATCCTCTAAATTCTAAAAAAATGTAAGCTCACCTTACATACCAAGAAAATGTGAAAAAACTTTATGGCTAGAATAGAAGTGAAGAAGATTAAAAAACATAAAATCCTCTAAATTCTAAAAAGGTGTAAGTTCATCTTACATACCAAGAAAATGTGAAAAACCTTTATGGCTAGAATAGAAGAGAAGAAGTTTAAAAACATAAAAACCCCAAAATTCTAAAATACATGTGAGCCAATCTTACATAAAGATTATTTGAAAGAAATTATTTGAAAAGAAGAATAATATAAGAAGAGTTTGAAATAAGTCAACAAAATTTTAAACATAAATGAGATCACCTTACATACCAATTATTTAAGAAAAACTTTATGGCGATGATAGAAGAAGAAGAATTAGAGTTTAAAACCACAAGATTCTAAACATCCGTGAGATCACCTTACATACCAATTATTTAAGAAAACTTTATAGAATAACATAAGAAGAATGAATTTTGAATTATGAATAAATCAAGTTTCCCAAACCAAGTATAAGTACAACTTACCAACCAATTATAAATAAAACACTATGGTGTGATAAACTGATGAGATTTCCTACCAGATTTATGGTAAGCATAGAAGATAATTACCATGGTAACAAAGGATCATAATGGGATGAATAAGAGGAAACAGAATTAGAATTAAAACAAATAATTCTAGACAGTTTAATCATGTCTAAGTTCAATATGAAGAGTGAAAACCTTTCCGTAAAATGTTGTTGAAGGAAATAAAAAAGAAAAAATTCTTTAATACGATTTAAGTGATTGAATAAAATAAAGTACAAAAACTTCTTTGGAATTATGAGAGAATGAAACTTTAAGTGGTATGAGGAGAAAATATGACCTCATAATGAAATTAATAAAAAAACCAGCATTTGCAAGTATAATCGCAATGACCGGAATAATGTGAAAATAATGTCAAAAATGTATGTAATTAAATGAATTAATATAAAATGATTTATAAATTAAATGACAATTATGATAATGACAGTTATAAAAAATTCTAGAAAATAGAACAGGTGGAAATTTTAAGAACTAAGAAACAGTCTAAAAATGTCACAAAGATATGCTACTACAAATAATGCAGATTATAATGAAAAAACCAGAAGGTAATAAAGAATTTATAACCAAAAGAATAATATGATAATAAAAGTGTAAAAATGTAATAATAGAAGAGCTTCCTACCATAATATCAAATGAAAGAAACATCCAGATAATAAGTCAGATGAACAACTGAGATAGAAATATTAAAATCTCTGAGAAGTATAATAAGTAATAAGTGAAGTATCCCAAAGATATTTTTTAAATAGTAACAAATGTGTACTATTCTGAATAATTTTTTTAATCTGTCTGATGATAATTCCAGCAGGATTAATATATTTTTTGAGCAGAGATGATTTGCCTCTGTACTCAAATATGTGTGAAGTATTGGACAGCAGAGGAAAGTAGCGTACAGTGCCTCTCTGAACTGAACCAGCTCACAAAGTAGGGAACGATAGGGAGAAAATATCCCAAGGAGAAAATACTAAGAAGGAATATAAAAATGAAATAATAAATATGAAACTCAGAAGACTATTACTATCAAGGAAGATCAAGTGAGAATGATATAAACTCAGATATAAATAAGAGAATTTTAAAATGGAAGGATGTCCAAAATAATAACAAACTTTGAATAATTATCATAAGCAATTGTTTCAGACAAAGCAAGTATAGTCTGAAAAAATTACTTCTAGAGAAAGGCATTCTGTAGCGTGACAGAAAATCCACTACATTTTAAGTCATATGAAATGATAAAATTTAATTACATCAACAAATGTTGTAATAATATTAAATGACATTTAAATAAATCAGAGGAATGAAACACAATAAGATAAAAATCCTCACTACATAATATATAAAAACCACTGTTAAAAGAAACCAAAGAAAGTATTGAAGCAACTCATCAACTCATAAATAATACCAGTAAGTTACCCAGGAAGCTCAGAGCAGTAAACCAGTTACATAAGACAATATCCCGAAAAAAGAGACTCAATCAAAGAGTGGTGAATACCAAAATACTCTAAAAACAAGAAGAGGGAAGAATAAAGTTTGTGAACAGGAAGAAAACAATACCCTGAAACCTGTATAGAAGAATAGAGTCAGTTCAGTGAAGAAATTAAATACTCCAAACTAAACCTCAGTCGTGATAACACCAAGTACCTTGGTTTACCCAAGAATGAGGTAAGAAGACCAGAAGAGTGAAGACTAGACGAGGGACAAGAATGAAAACTAGAAGAGGGACAAGAATGAATACCAGAAGGAAGATAGGAAGAAGGACAAGAAGGAAGACAGGAGGAGAGGAAGACATAGTATGAAAGAAACACCGTAGTAAAACCTATTATTATGTAAACTACTATCAATCCCAAACCCACAAAAACTATGCCAAGGAAAGTATAACATCCCCAAAATCTTATAAAAATGTAATTATTGAGAAAACTAAAGTGTTGTATAGCGTTATAAGAAGTGCACCGGCTAAAGCTATTGTGTAATAAAGAAAATAAACTAGTCTTAACAGTCCATGATGACTAAAGGTCTGGTCTGAGATAATAAGACTCAGAATATCAGAACCAACAGTGAAAGTGAATTTGTTTAAGTGTTTTTTAAAAAAAGCAATAAACTTAAAGTTGGTGATACTATAACTTAGTAGTATGCTATATCACAACTTTAAAGTCTAATAATAAACAGCATAATAAAATAATAAAATGGAAGGTTTCCAGTATTTTATTATTTTAATGTAAATCCTTATTTAAAAGACCTTTGTAAAAAAGGATGATAATAAATAGAGTATGGGAATTAAGGTTTACTGATGTGGGGGATCACAATAATAATGATTTAAACCAGAAAGGACTGACACTAATATAGTATGAATAAGTGTAACATGTTCAAATAGACTGTTATTTCACAATCCTAAAATCAATGTATTAAATAAATGTATTTGTAAGGTTTATTAGAAAATAAGAGTTATGTTATGTGTTTTAAAAAAAGAATTATGTTTGATAAATAATAACCTACATACCAGTAATAATGTTCTAAGAGGTATGCTATGTTAGATTAAAAATAGTCAAAAGAGATATGTTTAAGCTGTATCTGCAATATGTTAAATTGTGCAGATTACTAAACAATGTTCATAATTAATTATTTTAATAACTGTAGTGTTAATTAACTACTACACAAAACAATAAGTTATAGATCATGTTATTTTCATATAATTGTAATTATGTAAAGTCAGAGGAGGAATTAAGTTTAAATTATTTGAGAAAGAAAGAAATATAAAATTCTAAAATCTAGGCCATTTGGTGAAATCAGAGAACCAATATAAAATAGTATAATTCACTTATAAATCCTGTAAACTACCCAGATTTAGATAAAATAACACAATTAACTACTACTAGGAATGATCCTATGATTTAAAATGACAATAAGGAAATATACCTTAACATTTTGTAAATTGTCAAAATATATAAATTAATTAATTTTAGAGAGCAATATCAAATCTACAAATTAACACAAAAAACCAGTTCAAAGGTGTAATTTATATGTATTTAAGGAAAGGAAGAGAAATATGACTAATTAAAATTTATTATAATAGTATTAATAATATTTAAAATGGAAGGTATTTTGTATAAAAACGGAAATCCAATTTTGAGCCTATATTTCCAAAGTGTGAACAAAATTTGTTAATTTCCACAAAATGTCTACAGATATGGACTATAATACATCAATTTAAAGGGAATAAGATGATTAAACTAATAATAAGATTAGTAATTCATAAAAGTAAGGAATAAAATAGAAAAATTCCATATATAATGTAATATTTTCTAATGTGTATGAAGTCGAAAAATGTTAACAATACTTTTTCAAGGATTAACTGGGCAAGATTTATGACCAAGTTAATTAGTCTTTTGTTGAATATCAAGCTGAATAGGTGTGTGACAAAAACGTTCTGAAAAAATCGAGTCGAACATGATGCTAACGTTTAGACATTGAAATCAGTGAACGAGAGTTAGACAAATTAAACACTTTTTGAAGCCAATACTATAAAAACATTCACGACAATAGTGAAAACAAACCTCTAACTTCACTATACGAGTGACAGTAAACGGTAAAACATTATATTACAACTGATTTACTCTACAAACCTAACCGCAACTTGAAAACTTAACCGTAATAGTTGAACAAATAGAAAATAAACTAACTAACGCAAGTTTACACAGAACACTTCACCAGCATACACTAAATAGATTAACAGACTTATTACACCAGTGCGGGGACATTTTAGACCTTGATGAAGGTAATTTTATAGTAATTTTCTGACTCGACGCATATACAATAGCCGAGACCAACCCAAGGAGCGGCCATCTTGAAAACGAAACCTGCCTACTACATCATAGTTACTGACGTCACATCAGTCTTCATTGGTTCGACAAAACATTTATTCTAATATCATAACCTGAATTATTTAAATACTATTAAATAGTAATTATTGTATTTATGTGTTAATTGTTAATGTTATACTTCCTCGTCACCCTTCTCTGACTATTAATTCTTAATCGCTCAAAGAACCTGTCTTTAATATAATATAACATAAAATTTTGTTCTGTATGACAATCGATAATTCCTGAGACAGAGTCGATAATTGCTCTCCATCGATAAAATATCGATTATTTATCTAAATTTGTCAATAAATCTTTATATTTCTATTATTTTGTATCTGTATTTATTTCACAGGGTAATTTAAGGGTATTTATAAGGCTGAAGGTATTAAGTGAAAAGAATATACTCTATTTTGAACAAGATATTGGACCAGTAAGGAAAGTCACAAATCGATTATTACCTGGAGTTAATCTATTTAACTCCAGACTTGGTGCAAATCTTCAAGAAGTGCTCGACGGTCAATAAATACCTACCTGTTATTAAAATTTTACAAGAATCTTTTAAAAAACAGATTGATCTTGTATACATACCTCTATAAACATAAACAAAATTATTTTATTGTTTGGAAATTTTGTTATTATTGAAATTTCCATTTTATTTTTATTCTTTTGTAACGACCGGCATACAGCGGTCTGGTGACCTAGTGGCTAGCCCAAACAGTGGGGCTTGATCAGATTACAGCCATATATATATAGGGTCTTCTTACAAAGTGACGAACCCAACGCTGGGTATTAAACAAGAAGACAGCCACCTAAAGGGGTCTTGTTACAATATATATATATATATATATATGTTGCTGGAACGTTCTCACCAAATTTTGTAGCTGTTGTGCGTTCTCTGTTTGTGCGGTAAAACTCCGCGTACCGCGAGTTTACCGTGTACACTTCCCGGTCACATTTTGAAGTAGATTAAACTGTATCTAAATAGGTTATTAACCACTTCTAGTGGTTTAAAAGTTAAAATTCACTTATTAGTGAACGAGTTGCCGTTCGTGAACGGTAGGCCGGCCGGCTGCGATCACTGTTGCTGATGAAATGACACCGAGTCTTTGTTACATATTTCCGAGGTGGGGTGAATCTACGTCACAAGCCCTTTGTTAAGTTGTTGACAGCACCATGTTGTTGACAAAAACAAATTCTTGGCCGCTGACGTCATTAAGGATCGTCTCTTTTATCGCAACAAATGACATACTGTTTTTTGTGATGCTTCAAGTTTTTTGCTACGAATCGGTCAAAATCCTGGCAAATATTATACAGTCCACTCACGATAAATTCATACAGGTTATTTAATGTTTGTTTAATTTTGACAAAACTAAAAAATACAATATTTATGGTTTTTTATACCATTTTTAGGGTAATTACAAATTTTGTACCATAATTGTACCATTACAAAACCCCCTCAATGAAAGATTGTGTGTCGAAGCACAAAAACTTTCATTGACCCTTTCATACGTCCTAAAGGGATCAGCCAGGATAGGTCGCCACAACCCCCTTACAATTTTATATAAAAGAAAATAACAACTCACCCTTGGTCTGATGATGACGACAGTACCTACATGACCTTACTGGACTTCTCCTTTGAGATCCCAACACCATAAGGCCACTTAGGCTCTTAACGCCCCTGCTCTGACGCGCTGGCCAGCTCAGGACCGCTGTCATATCACCAAACACTGAAACAAAACATGATAAATATTAAAATAGTGGCTTGGTAAATTACTCTACCCTGAACTGATCTGGTTCCCCTTAGCTAGGTGCTGGTTTGTGCTAATAAGCACTGGGTTTGCTTGATATTGTTATAATACTAAGATATAGTTATAAAAATTATCCTACCAAAACCGTAACTCCCAAGAATTATAAAGAATTTCTTTTCACAATATTGACAACCCTGAATTTATAAATTGTTTCGATTTCTATCGATAATATTTATCTCTTTCCATTTTATAATTATAACAGAAACATATTGATATGTTTGATATAAATAAAAAGAATTAAAGTATAATTGAAAATATGAAAATTCCACTATAAATCTCCCAAACATGGAGAAAAACAAATTATAGAAAAACAATTAATAAATCTGTATGGTATTATTTATTCAAAATACTTAATGAACGGTTAAATTCAAATTATTAACATTATTATTAATTATAATTAATTATTAACAGGTAAAATTCCTTTGTCATTAACAGCACCAATTATTTTTTTATCCCTTCATACACATTATTTCCATACATGTTAAAAATTTTATAACATAAATACATAATACATTTATACATAATAATTACATAATAATACACATTGATACATTTAATACATTGAAATAATTTATTCATTTTTATTCTTGATTAAGATTTGCACTATAAGATATGCACTAACATTTGCATAATTTATTTGAAGTTGCATTTAAGTTAAAACATTATAATTGCAGTTAATTCATTAATTAGACATCAATTTATAATAATATTTATAAAATTTATTTCAAATTTATTATTAGTATTCTTTAATATTATTATTTCATTTATTCACTTTTCATTACCTCTATACTCTGAACTTTCTATCTCACTAACTACCTAACCTTTCACCTTCTATCATTGTTTAGTCTGGGTGACTCCTATATTCACTACACTTTTACTTATTGTAATCTTACTCACCTTCTTCTAACTGACCACCAAATTTACCTGCCCATGACACCAATATCTCAATTATAAACACCTTTACTAATTTCATTTCAATCCTATGGCACCACTCGTCTTTGCAATGGGTTGGGTGTTCCCTAACTGGCTATATACATTCATATTATTTTGCCCTTCCAAAAAATTCGGCAAACACTCCCTTAAACTACGCTAATACCTGCCACAACACTATAAGTTGGCTACTCCTTATCACCTCACCCCCACTACAGAATTCATCAATAACAAATATATGTTTATACCTTTACTTTATTCACCTCTACAAATAATCACTAACTACTGTGTCCCTAAATATCTAATAATTCTCTTTGTATTATTTACTTCAAAATTCTTAACTATCTAACTCCATTTTCATTAATTAAACTCACCTTTCTTCTATATTTATACCCAGGCTCTATCCCTGTTTAAACATTCTACTTTACTGTAATCATTGACAATTGTCTTATATAATTCATCTCTCACCTACTCATCATAGTACATCTCACAATTCAAATATATATTCTTATTTATTACATTATCATTCATAAGGAATTACCTTCATTACAGATTAATTAATAGTTTAACTTCATTAGAAACTTTTATGACAATTAACAATTTACTTCTGTTATCAAGATAGTACAGCTTTCTTTTGTACTGTTTTAATTAAGTAAAGAGTGATTACTCTTTAATTGTTATTCCATTATTGAAAAAATATTATCATTAAACATGTTAATTATTAAAATACATAATAATACATACTGGTGTACATAAAATATACCTGCAATAATACATCAAAATTATATAAATACATTGATATATAAATACATTTAAAACAATAAAAAATATACACTCCAACTCATTATTTTGTTATTTATCAAACTCAGTCCATAGCAGTCCAATTCAATACCACTTTACACATATATATTTAATGTTTATTACACAATTGAAACAGTCTATCCACCATCGTTGAATAACAAACGAATCTTAGGTCTATTTAATTTATTATTTAATAAATAAATTTTATGAATAGTAACATTATATTCATGTTCATTTATAAAACTGTTATCAAACAAATATTTCAAGTCACGATCGAGTAGGGTTCCGTTTATCTCAGTAATACCATATGTCATTAATTGGTTATTTATTTTATAATTATCGTCATAATTTTCTACCAAAGGTAAGTACTTAATACCATTATTCTCATTTATTGTTATTTCAATTTCATTGTTATTATAAGGTAAGTATTCCTCATTTTCATCCACCTTATCTAACCCTAACCTTTCTAACAATTGTCTGTAATTTCTGTTTACTTTAAATATTTCTATCACTCTCTTACTCTCACAATATCTCTCTATACTTTCTTTCTTAATACATTTCTCTCCATAACACCAAATTACACTTTCTCTCTCCACATATGCAGGGGTCCCTAACATAAAATTATTGCACCGCTTATTAGGTACACAAAAACACCAAGAAACTTTTTTTTGTAGACCTTTCGTCTCCCAAATATAAATTTAAGGAACTCTTGTCCTTATAAAAAATACGTGAAGACTTTTCTTCACCCCCTAACACAACATCAAAAGAAAATTCTACCCCTGCACTCCTTGTACAAAAATACTTTCTCCCAACTCTCTTTCTGACTCAATACACTCAAACACTTCATTTTCACTCATATTACTTTCATTATCATTTTCTAACACCACATTCTTACTACTTGTAATATTCTTACTATCAGTAAATTTATTATTCACATTATCATTTTTAATTATGTCATTAGTCAGTACTTCGTTTTTCTGGGTACTATTTAACTTCTGGGTTTCTAATAGACTTAAAACTCTCATCTAGTTTTGTGATTACCTTGTCACATTTCTTAATAAGATTATCGTGACCTATTTTGATTTCATTTTTAAGTTCATTGAAATTAATTTTAAAACTACTTTGAATCTCTTTAATTTCGTTATTCTGCTCATCTAATTTTCTGTCTAATTTTAATAGTAATTGCATCATTGCATTAGTTTCATCTGGTTTACTATCTGACATAGCTGACATGGATGTAGCGACCTTCTCTGTCTCTACAGATACAGGCGTATTTGCCTCGTCAGTCCGACTAGTTTGAGTTGGTTGGACATCCATTTCACTCATGACTATTTCGTCAGTGAAGCTGACTTTTGCAGTTTTATCTTCATCAGTATTCATGTTTACAATTCATAATACACGCATGCATACAATAAGATAAACCAACTTCGTAAAATTGGGTTATGTTTACGTATTAAAATTTTTGCGTTTATTACCTCAAATAACTTTTCCGCTCTCTTTATAGGCATACTCTATATAAAATAATATTATATAGAGTCCCTGTTCCAGAAGCCATCTGTAACTTTAATATAATATAGCTACAAATCTGTAACTTTACGTTTATTGCTGACAATAAATATACGATATACGACATAGGTTAAACGTATAGTCACTGTTTTCAAAAGTCGGGCGCCATCTTGATTACATATGTTGTCATTGCTAAATACTATAGGGCAGGAATTCGTTACGCGAACTTTTGAGAAACGGAAGTTATTTGAAATAATAAAATACCTGGTTAAAATTGTTACCAATGATATACCCTGTTTAATTTTATAGACTTACATCTTACATAATGCTTTTGTAAACATTAAGCAAACTTTTAAACCCTCCAAAATCATGATACATGTAATATAAAATGTGTTATTATGTAATATTAGATAATTATGTAAATATAGATATACATATCTTTATATATTGTTGCGCACAACCCAGCACTTAGAAATTACCCACTCGCCCTCTCACTCTCTCTCTCTCTCATCCTGGTACAATTCTTTATTATTTTTATGAGCTCATTTTGAAAATTAAAATTTTAAATACTTGAATTTACTTTCTGTTATTTGTTACTTTGGTCATTTCAGATTAAGTTTGATGTGGAAATAAATATATATATATATGTTGCTGGAACGTTCTCACCAAATTTTGTAGCTGTTGTGCGTTCTCTGTTTGTGCGGTAAAACTCCGCGTACCGCGAGTTTACCGTGTACACTTCCCGGTCACATTTTGAAGTAGATTAAACTGTATCTAAATAGGTTACTAACCACTTCTAGTGGTTTAAAAGTTAAAATTCACTTATTAGTGAACGAGTTGCCGTTCGTGAACGGTAGGCCGGCCGGCTGCGATCACTGTTGCTGATGAAATGACACCGAGTCTTTGTTACATATTTCCGAGGTGGGGTGAATCTACGTCACAAGCCCTTTGTTAAGTTGTTGACAGCATCATGTTGTTGACAAAAACAAATTCTTGGCCGCTGACGTCATTAAGGATCGTCTCTTTTATCGCAACAAATGACATACTGTTTTTTGTGATGTTTCACGTTTTTTGCTACGAATCGGTCAAAATCCTGGCAAATATTATACAGTCCACTCACGATAAATTCATACAGGTTATTTAATGTTTGTTTAATTTTGACCAAACTAAAAAATACAATATTTATGGTTTTTTATACCATTTTTAGGGTAATTACAAATTTTGTACCATAATTGTACCATTACAGAGTCTAAACACGACATAATTGGGACAAATCTCTGTTTTCAACACTATAAAATCTGATCAGCGACTAATGTTGATGTGGAAAAATAAAAAAAATAAAATATTGTTACACTCAAATTCAAATTTTATCAAATTACTTATCTACATAAGTAACAATATATCCTACTTCCTACGGCCGAAATTATTCATGTTAACAATAGTCTTAATCTTAGTAATAATAGCTTTAACCGTTCCTTGTATGACATTTATTGTCAATGCAAACAAACCTATAATAATTTTTGAAATGATTTTGAGAATATATTACAGAATGGGACTATCCTACAATTATAATTGGTGATATTAATACTTGTATAATAAATAAGAATAAGCATAACTCATGTAAATAAGAATAAGCATACAATTATGTAAGAAAATATAACCATAAACATGCAAACTTAAACATTAACGTTTTAAATTAATGGTACATAATTATTAGTATTATTACACCAGATTCATGAGTCTTCACTTACTGCTTTTACTGCAGAGGAGTGATGCCGAAGTCGTATTCTTCGCTAGTATCACGCTCGCACTCACTCTCTGAGTCACCTGGTGTTAATGATGAACTCTTGAACACTAATACATCAAGACGCTCACTCCTCCAGTCGTCGTCAATCAGCTTTTTCACGTGCTTGACATATTTAATCCACACATCGGCACTGAACATGGCAATAGCTTCCATTAACAAATTTGCTATATCTTTCATCTTACAAGTATCATTTCTTTCTTATCCTTTGAGGTAAGCCCATACCATTTCTATCGGATTATACTGGCAGTGGTATGGTGGGAGGCGAATCACTTTAAATCCAAGTTCTGCTGATTTGGCATCAATTACATACATTGACTGCTGTGGTTTGTGGAGAAATATGAGCTCATAAAGCTCAGGCTTATGATAATCATCAGGAAATGGTATCTTTCGTGCTTGTAGCCAGTTTTCCATATCAGCCTTAGTTGAAGATGATGTCGGTGCTTTGTCCTTCATTCTAGAGTGTTATGGGGCATCGTTGTCCATTGTCCATAATAATCGTGAGCCAGGTGGAATAGCTGGTAGCAGGGTGTCGAAGAACCATTTTTCAAAAACGTCCGCATTCATATCTTCGTGGTAGTCTCCAGTCTTCTTTGATTGAAACACTAAAGGTGGTGCCTTTATCCATCCAAGCTGGCTTCCTGGGTAGCAAATTATTAGTCGTTTCCCTTTCCTAACGGAGTTGCCAGAATACCTTTGTCTTTCCTAATATTTTCATTTATCCATGTTTCGTCTAAAAATACTGTCTTACTCATATCTATGTTTTGCATCTTCCGAAGGAATCGGCATCTTGACAGGGAAACAGATGGTTTCTCCATTAATATTTTTCTGTTGTTGAATTTTTTATATCGAAAGCCAATTTCCTTCAATACCTTCACTAGTGATGGAAGTGAACCACTGAATAATCCTGCATCCTGGAGAGAATGTAACAGTTTTCTGAGAGTTGGGACTTCTTTTCTTCTGTACATTTCATGAATGTGGTGACGAATAGCAGATTGGTTAAAATCATCCAGTCCAGTTACATGACATTTCCTCTTTTTCCTGTTCTTTGGCATATGAAGAACAACACTCTCTCTGTGTGTTACTCGACCATCCATTAATTTGTCCATGGCTGTCCCTTCATCCGTTAATTCAATATTTTCTTCACCGTCTTCACTCCATGCTTTGTGCACTTCAGCATTTATTCTTTGAGGTGCCCTAAGTGAAATTCCACATGCATTGGCCACTCTTTGTAAGACTTTCTTTATGTCAATCAAAGGTCCATTGTTTTCTTTTTCTTTAGAAACATATTTGATCACAGAAGCTATCATTGTTCTTGCTTGAGTATGTAACACTTGACGCTTTAAGGCCGAACTTATTATAGTAAGCAATCCTGTACAAAGACTAGAAAAGTAACACTACGGAACTGTACCTTTAACTTCATAAACTAATATATAAACTAATTTAAAGAGACAGCAACGACACTGTACCTTTAACTTCATAAACTAAAATATAAACTAATTTACAGAGATAGCACCACAACCACAAATAAAACAAGCGCTCTTGACTCAGCTTTCACTTAGACTAATCTATTGAGTATAGTGTCGCATTATAATATCATCACACTATTTGGGTATGAATGAGTAATGTCCTTTCATTTCCGTTATTTGTTATAGAGGAAATGGCTATATGCACTCCATTTTGAAACATGAGTAATGTTATCTGTTTGTAAACAGACGACATGCGATTACAACAGTGATTCATAACAGGATAATGACCTCATTATGACTGTAAAGGACAGTGACTGCTTGTTGATAGTTGTTGTTTGGTATCATTTTTCTTAGAATTTTGTGCAGAATTCAAAAACAATAATGGTTTGCAATTTTTTAGCACAGTAAAAAAATGCTCTTGCACTTAGAAATGTCCAGTATGTGAGTCACGGTGGCCACCAAGGGGCAGGTATAATCCGCTGCATGTGTGTTAATGAAGGTGAAAGTCCATCTGGCCTGTCCCAACCGCCACCGCTCATTTTACAGATTGTAAAACATTAGTTTAAACTGGCCTTACAATCCTACGGGAAGAAAGGGAAATGATTTTATTTTTACAAATCTGTAGTTAAGAAACCAATCTTAATTTAATTTAACCTTTCTCAGTGGTGCGCCAACACAGTGTGCAAAGTGTGCAGTGCATACAGGCGCCAAAAATTTCAGGCGAGGAGGAAATATTTGAAAAAAATTCATTATTATTCATTAAGTTAAGTGTATCAACCTTTTCAGTGATCTACACAGGTAGGTCTATTCTCATCAAATTTTTAGGACTGTATGGTGCTCCTGAATTGTCCAGTCACATGTCATTTTAAATTGGTAAAGTTCTCAGAACAGTTTCGTATGCCTATGGCTGTAACTAACGGAACTAGCATTGTGCATAAAAGGTCACTTGTTTATCGTTAGTTATGAGTCAGCAGTTAAAACAAAGACAGTTTCATTATGTAAACGCTGCGATACTTGACAGTTGAGTGTGCTTGAGAAATTTTGCAACAATTTTGTAATTGTTGCGATATGTGAACAGGAATATTCATTGTTGTGGGGGAGTTTATTTTTTATTTACATTTGCTAATTGAAAGGAGAGTGTGCTTGAGGATTTATAATCTATGCTATAAGTGCTCTGATCTGCATAATTTTTGTTGTAGTGTGTTTATTTACTCTTTAGATTTGTTATGGCTAAACTTGTCCCAAGTCTTGATATGGTTTCTTTTCTTTTCTATTATTAAAAACTACTTGCTCTCCACAGTGGTACAAGACAGACTTTCAGATCCTGCCATTATATCAATAGAATCAAATACTTTGGATCAACTTTGATATACACGATATTATTAGAGAATTTTCATTAATGAAAGCTAGAAAAGTTCAATTCACTAAATGGTCTTTCTTTCTGTTTAAACAATTACTTACCTATATCTTTACCAAATGAAGTTTATAATATGTTTGTATTTTATATACGTGTAAATTTAACTGTTTCTTATTTATATGTCATCTATACAAAGTACAAATGTTTAAATGATTTCCTGTGCCAAATAAAATATAGTAAGTTTAATAATATACCAAACAATCTTTGATAGTTTTGTTTTTATAAAACTGTAAGTTTATCTGTCAGTTTACATAAATCTATATAAGGTGAAATTAGCAAATGATATTCTTGACAAACAACATAAATTACCTTATTATGTTACAAATTATTTTTGATGTTTTTGTTTTTGTACCCTTCTTGTATGTTTATTGTTATATATATATATATATATATATATTTTTTTTTTATAATTCCTGGTTTTTGTTCAATAAAATTACAGTATAATTAATATATTTCATATTTAATTTTTACTCACTGATACACTTTTATAAAGTGATTTTTTGTTAGGGGGGGGGGCAACACACAGGCGCTGGACACTACTGGGGTGCCTCTAACATTTCTTAACCTATCTTAATATAAACAAAATTTTTCAAAATCAATCTTAAATTATGAAAATTCTTAAATTTTAATATGGAAAAAACTACCATACTACTTACTTGTCGAATAGCTTTTATAAGTCTTGAAGAAGCCCTCATTTGCCTTTTGTAACAAAATGGGTGGCAGAAAAACTGATGAGAACAATAAAAGTTGAATGAATTTGCCATCTGTATCATAACCTGAAATAAGAGAATTCAAATTTCTATAAAAGATTACTATAAAATATCAGTTTATTTTAAGTTCAAGGTAATGTACTACTACTACTACTACTACTAACATTAACATTATGACTACTAATACTATTGTACTCATTGATAAAATAACACACATTGACTATAAAGTTGGTAATAAAATTAATACCGGTAGGCCTACTGTTCTTTGTGTATAGTAATACTTTAAATACGCTTTTTTACTATGAACATCCGCAATATTATGTTAATGCTTTCATTATAGGCCTAAGGTTATTGAAGGAAAAGTTACACAGAGTAGAAATTATTTAGAGTCAAATTTTAACATATAAGAGAAAGTATAGAATATATATGATTCCTTCTTAAAATATCGGTATGGAGAACCGTACATAACTTCCATGTTCTAAGATTTATATTTAAAATCATTTTCGAAATGAAATATTACCATAGAAACTACTTCTTTCTACTTACTGCTTCAGCCTTAACCACAGTACTGTGGTCACTAACGTATACCACCTAACGTTATCGCACTCGATTTTCACTGATGATGGAAGTCGATGGCATTGCCGAAACATCTGGTTTTGTAGAAAACATTGAACTACGGCCAAACATCCCGGGAAGGAATTTTAACAAAAACTACTTCTTTGTTGCCGATAACGTTGTAAATCATGTGTGAGAGAAAATATATCGTTCTTGGCAGGCAAGCATATCTCAATTATGTAATGTTTACGTTTCCATTTTATTATTATGATTACTGCAATAAAAAGGCAGGGAACACGCACACACACACACAAAATTCGCGTTATTTCTGGCCTCACTCATGTTTATTTTCTTACATTTGCATGCTTTTTAAATGGAAAGTGCTGAAACCCACATCAACATAACGCGTGCAAGCCGAAAAATTGTCCAGCATGGATAGCGATTTGCTTCCTGTGGATCGCTGGGCAGTGTAACTGCACGTGTTTACAGAGGAACGATTCATAGACAGAATTCTCGTCTTTAGGGAATGAACCCTCTGCAAGATGCTGAGGGTCCATGAGTGACTTTGGAGCGCTCCTTCTTTTCTGCGTGTTTGTTCTGTGAAACGTACACTGTAGATTCGCAGCTTTACTCTAAGCAACGCTCAATAGGAAATGTTGCAGGTAAACTACCCCTTTCCCCTTAACCGATCTTCACCAAAATCAAAAGGCCTTGAGACCACTTCAATTCAGGGACATATGCAAAAAATTATTTGATTCTGTTTGAATATGCAGCAGTTACCGTTCGTCATAGAAAAAATTACCCTTGTTAAAACATAAAATGTTGCAGGTAAACGTCCCTATTCCCTTAACCGATCTTCACCAAAACCAAAAGGTCTTGAGAACTCTACAATTCAGGGCTGTATGCAAAACATTATTTGATTCTGTTTGAATTTGCGGCTGTTATCGTTTGCCAAAAAAAATTACCCTTGATAAAAAAACGCTGCAGGTAAACTACTCCTTTCCCTTAACCGATCTTCACCAAAAACAATAGGTCTTGAGTACTCTACAAATCAGGGCTGCATGCACAAAATTATTTGATTATGTTTGAATTTGTGGCTGTTATCGTTTGCCATAGAAAAAAATCTAGACAGACAGGCACACACACAGACACTTTTCGAAAAATGACTTTTTTTCATGTTTTGAGTGTAGTACAATTAGAATCTGCAATAATCTCGAACACGATTGTTTTTGCCATCACCATACTTCCATTTCCTTAAGGAACATGGAAGTAAAAATAGGTGAATATTTTTTAGGTTTATTCACTGAGAATTGAAATTAATTAACAATGGGAAAGGACAGACTAGATCTTGTTAATAAATATCGGTATGGAGAACCATACATGACTTCCATATTCTAAGATTTATATTTAAAATCATTTTTGAAATGAAATATTACCATAGAAACTACTTCTTTCTACTTACTGCTTCAGCCTTAACCACAGTACTGTGGTCACTAACGTATACCACCTCACGTTATCGCACTCGATTTTCACTGATGATGGAAGTCGATGGCATTGCCGAAATGTCTGGTTTTGTAGAAAACATTGGACTACAGCCAAATATCCCGGGAAGGAATTTTAACAAAAACTACTTCTTTGTTGCCGATAACGTTGTACACATATATATCAGTGGCGAAGTTACATGGAGGCAATTGAGGCAATGCCTACCCTAAAAAATTCTGTAGAATAAAAATTATAAATACGTATGAACTACATAACGTAAGGATTATACATTGTTACTGCGACTGTCAAATTTATTAAACCGAAACGTGCTTTATTGAGCGACCGCTAGATGGTGACAGGTGAGATTCGGCATAGTTCGTTTAAAGCGAATGAGGCAACCTGAACTTGCCTCAGCGTTTTTTGTATACATCGTATGTAAGCAATGTAGTGGTGTGATAGGGAAGTGTAGGGAGGGGGGATTGTCCCGCGCTGTACACATAGAGCGTTGAGGCATGCCTCACTTCTGTGGTCCAAACAGTTAAGTTAAAGCGCCTGTGTTGTTTCTAAGTGTTTATTTTATGCGGTTATTAAAAGTGTCACTGTTATTCCGCTGAACTAACAGATGATAAAGATTGTTATTTGAATTATTTGTAACATTAAACATATATATACATAAACTAATCAAGTTTAAAAATTTGAAGTTCAATCAGTTGTATTATTGTGTATGACTAATACAAGGATTGTTCAATAGAAACACGTATAGAGCTGTAAAGCATTTTTTATTCAACGATTTTAAAAGAAGTCTCCAATAACATTAAGACATGAGTTCCACTGTTGCGCTAACCTGTAGATTCCCTGCTAGTAAAATTCTTACGGCAGTTTGTGGAAACATTCGGTTACAGCAAACTCTACCTCAGCGTCCGATTTGAACCACCGTCCTTTTAGTGATTCCTTAAAAAAAATTTAAGATAAGATTTTTGCCTACCCATTCATTAACTACTAGCTTCGCCAGTAAGCAAATTGATGTCCATTTTTTTTGCTTGCACGCGTTATGTTGGTGTGGGTTTTGGCACTTTCCATTTAAAAAGCGTGCAAATGTAAGAAAATAAACATGAGTGAGGCCAGAAATAACGTGAATTGTGTGTGTGTGTGTGTGTGTGTGTGTGTGTGTGTGTGTGTGTGTGTGTGTGTGTGTGTGTGTGTGTGTGTGTGTGTGTGTGTGTGTGTGTTACCTGCCTTTTTATTGCTGTATTAAATGAAAAATATTATATTACATTAAAATGAAAAAATTATAATTTTATTGCCTGGCAACAAAATTATTTTATTTTTAACAATTACCATTGTTTCAAAAAGTTTAAATAAATTTTAAAGTACTTTACTCTTGTTAAAACGTAAAAGGTTGCAGGTAAACTACCCCTTCCCCTTAACCGATCTTCACCAAAATCGAAAGTCCTTGAGACCTCTACAATACAGGGACGCATGCAAAACATTATTTGATTCTGTTTGAATTTGCGGTTGTTATCGTTTGCCATAGAAAATACGCTTGATAAAAAAACGTTGCAGGTAAACTACCCCTTTCCCTTAACCGATCTTCACCAAAAACAATAGGTCTTGAGTACTCTACAAATCAGGGCTGTATGCAAAACATTATTTGATTCTGTTTGAATTTGCGGCTGTTATCGTTTGCCATAGAAAATACCCTTGTTAAAAAAACGTTGCAGGTAAACTACCCCTTTCCCTCAACCGATCTTCACCAAAAACAATAGATCTTCAGAACTCTACAATTTAGGGCTGTATGCAAATAATCTTTTGATTCTGTTTGAATTTGCGGCTGTTATCGTTTGCCATAGGAAATACCCTTGTTAAAACATAAAACGTTACAGGTAAACTACCCCTTTCCCTTAACCGATCTTCACCAAAAACAATAGGTCTTGAGAACTCTACAATTCAGGGCTGTATACGAAACATTATTTAATTCTGTTTGAAATTGCGGCTGTTATCGTTTGCCAAAAAAAAAATTTTCCTTGATAAAAAAAACTGTTGCCAGTAAACTACCCCTTTCCCTCAACCGATCTTCACCAAAAACAATAGGTCGTGAGTACTCTACAAATCAGGGCTGTATGCAAAAAATTATTTGATTCTGTTTGAATTTGCGGCAGTTATCGTTTGCCATAGAAAAAAAATCTACACACAGACACACAGACAGACACACAGACAGACACTTTTCGGAAAACGACTTTTTTTCATGTTTTGAGTGTAGTACAATCAGAATCTGCAATAATCTCGAACACGATTTTTTTTGCCATCACCATACTTCCTTCCATTCCTTAAGGAATATGGAAGTAAAATATCGGTATGGAGAACCATACATGGCTTCCATATTCTAAGATTTATAATTAAAATAATTTTCAAAATGAAATATTACCATAGAAACTACTTCTTTCTACTTACTGCTTCAGCCTTAACCACAGTACTGTGGTCACTAACATATACCACCTCACATTATCGCACTCGATTTTCACTGATGATGGAAGTCGATGGCATTGCGGAAACGTCTGGTTTTGTAGAAAACATTGGACTACGGCCAAATATCCCGGGAAGGAATTTTAACAAAAACTACTTCTTTGTTGCCGATAACGTTGTACACATATATATAAAAAATATGCATAAAATTAATGGCTTGTATAAGTTAATGATTAATCTCCATTAAGTAGTGCTCAAGTTTCCAAAGTTTTAATATTATGATGTCCGTAATTAAAACATCAGAGCAGGTTTAGTGTGTATGAGGGTACACTGTGGACAAAAATTTTCAACATTTCCTATTGAGCGTTGCTTAGAATAAAGCTGCGAATCTACAGTGTACGTTTCACAGAACAAACGCGGAAAAGAAGGAGCGCTCCGAAGTCACTCATGGACCCTCAGCATCTTGCACAGGGTTCATTCCCTAAAGACGAAAAGTCTGTCTATGAATCGTTCCTCTGTAAACACGTGCAGTTACACTGCCCAGCGATCCACAGGAAGCAAATCGCTATCCACGCTGGACACTTTTTCGGCTTGCATGCGTTATGTTGGTATGGGTTCAGCACTTTCCATTTAAAAAGCGTGCAAATGTAAGAAAATAAACATGAATGAGGCCAGAAATAACGCGAATTTTGTGTGTGTGTGTGTGTGTGTGTGTGTGTGTGTGTGTGTGTGTGTGTGTGTCTTCCCTGCCTTTTTACTGCAGTAGTCATAATAATAAAATGGAAATGTAAACAGTACATAACTGAAATATGCTTGCCTGCCAAGCACGATATATTTTCTAATATATACATAATTTACATTAAAATGAAAAAATTATAATTTTATTCCTGGCAACAAAATTATTTTATTTTCAACAATTACCATTGTTTGAAAAAGTTTAAATGAATTTTCAAGTACTTTACTCTTGTTAAAACGTAAAAGGTTGCAGGTAAACTACCCCTTCCCCTTAACCGATCTTCACCAAAATCAAAAGGCCTTGAGTCCTCTACAATTGACTGACGTATGCAAAAAATTATTTGATTCTGTTTGAATTTGCGGCAGTTATCGTTTGCCATAGAAAATACGCTTGGTAAAAAACGTTGCAGGTAAACTACCCCCTCCCCTCAACCGATCTTCACCAAAAACAATAGGTCTTGAGTACTCTACAAATCAGGGCTGTATGCAAAAAGTTATTTGATTATGTTTGAATTTGCGGCTGTTATCGTTTGCCATAGAAAATACCCTTGTTAAAAAAATGTTGCTGGTAAACTACCCCTTTCCCTTAACCGATCTTCACCAAAAACAATAGGTCTTGAGAACTCTACAATTCAGGGCTGTATGTGAAACATTATTTGATTCTGTTTGAACTTGCGGCTGTTATCGTTTGCCAAAAAAAAAAATTCCCTTGATAAAAAAAAACCGTTGCAGGTAAACTACCCCTTTCCCTCAACCGATCTTCACCAAAAACAATAGGTCGTGAGTACTCTACAAATCAGGGCTGTATGCAAAAAATTATTTGATTCTATTTGAATTTGCGGCAGTTATCGTTTGCCATAGAAAAAAAATCTACAGACACACAGATATACACACAGACACACACACACAGACACTTTTCGGAAAACGACTTTTTTTCATGTTTTGAGTGTAGTACAATCAGAATCTGCAATAATCTCGAACACGATTTTTTTTTGCCATCACCATACTTCCATTTCTTTAAGAAATATGGAAGTAAAAATCAGGCTTCAAGAATATAGAAGATTACAGTCTATAATTTGTAGGCAACTAAAAAATATCGGTATGGAGAACCATACATGACTTCCATATTCTAAGATTTATATTTAAAATCATTTTCAGCCAAACAGCCAGGCTGTGTCTTACCTGCCTTTTTATTGCTGTATTAAATGAAAAATATTATATTACATTAAAATGAAAAAATTATAATTTTATTGCCTGGCAACAAAATTATTTTATTTTTAACAATTACCATTGTTTCAAAAAGTTTAAATAAATTTTCAAGTACTTTACTCTTGTTAAAACGTAAAAGGTTGCAGGTAAACTACCCCTTCCCCTTAACCGATCTTCACCAAAATCGGAAGTCATTGAGACCTCTACAATTCAGGGACGTATGCAAAAAATTATTTGATTCTGTTTGAATTTGCGGCTGTTATCGTTTGCCATAGAAAATACGCTTGATAAAAAAACGTTGCAGGTAAACTACCCCTTCCCCTTAACCGATCTTCACCAAAAACAATAGGTCTTGAGTACTCTACAAATCAGGGCTGTATGCAAAACATTATATGATTCTGTTTGAATTTGCGGCTGTTATCGTTTGCCATAGAAAATAAAACGTAAAAGGTTGCAGGTAAACTACCCCTTCCCCTTAACCGATCTTCACCAAAAACAATAGGTCTTGAGTACTCTACAAATCAGGACTGTATGCAAAACATTATTTGATTCTGTTTGAATTTGCGGCTGTTATCGTTTGCCATATAAAATACCCTTGTTAAAAAAACGTTGCAGGTAAACTACCCCTTTCCCTCAACCGATCTTCACCAAAAACAATAGGTCTTGAGAAATCTACAATTCAGGGCTGTATGCGAAACATTATTTGATTCTGTTTGAATTTGCGGCTGTTATCGTTTGCCAAAAAAAAAAAAAATTTCCCTTGATAAAAAAAACCGTTGCAGGTAAACTACCCCTTCCCCTCAACCGATCTTCACCAAAAACAATAGGTCGCGAGTACTCTACAAATCAGGGCTGTATGCAAAAAATTATTTGATTCTGTTTGAATTTGCGGCAGTTGTCGTTTGCCATAGAAAATACGCATGATAAAAAACGTTGCTGGTAAACTACCCCTTCCCCTCAACCGATCTTCACCAAAAACAATAGGTCTTGAGTACTCTACAAATCAGGGCTGTATGCAGAAAATTATTTGATTCTGTTTGAATTTGCGGCTGTTATCGTTTGCCATAGAAAATACCCTTGTTAAAAAAACGTTGTAGGTAAACTACCCCTTTCCCTTAACCGATCTTCACCAAAAACAAAAGGTATTGAGAACTCTACAATTTATGGCTGTATGCAAATAATCTTTTCATTCTGTTTGAATTTGCGGCTGTTATCGTTTGCCATAGGAAATACCCTTGTTAAAACATAAAACGTTACAGGTAAACTACCCCTTTCCCTTAACCGATCTTCACCAAAAACAATAGGTCTTGAGAACTCTACAATTCAGGGCTGTATGCGAAACATTATTTGATTCTGTTTGAATTTGCGGCTGTTATCGTTTGCCAAACAAACAAAATTTCCCTTGCTAAAAAAAAACCGTTGCAGGTAAACTACCCCTTTCCCTCAACCGATCTTCACCAAAAACAATAGGTCGCGAGAACTCTGCAAAACCAGGCTGTATGCAAAAAATTATTTGATTCTGTTTGAATTTGCGGCAGTTATCGTTTGCCATAGAAAAAAAATCTAAGACAGACAGACACACAGACACACAGACACTTTTCGGAAAACGACTTTTTTTCATGTTTTGAGTGTAGTAGAATCAGAATCTGCAATAATCTCGAACACGATTTTTTTTGCCATCACCATACTTCCATTCCTTAAGGAATATGGAAGTAATTAATAGACCTGTGGGCCAGGAGATGTTCCTCCTAAAGTGACTAAGAATGGTTATGTAAATTATATGACCTATTTGTATTTCACATTAATAGAAACAATTAATGGAAATACACATTAATGAAAATATTGGATGTACTTTGTTTGTCTGTCTGTCTGTCTGTCTGTCTCTCTCTCTCTCTCTCTCACACACACACACACACACACACACTTTTTTTGCTACCTTTTGTCTACAACACTTTATATTCCTGCCCACTCATTATATAATCTACTGACTCTTATTAATTAAACTTAGTTAACATTTGAACAACATTTACTTAACTGTTAACATTCTTTATCACATAGTATAAATATAACTTAGATACTGAACTTTACTAAAATGAACATACATATTAACATAATCACTTTGATAATGACTATCTTTTAATTTGGAACTTCTTGAAACTAATATTAATTACATATTTTTTCTTAACACAACTTTTGAAACATATTTATACATATAATAATATTATGATACTGTTTGTATCCAGTCTTTTGATGATCATGTCATCTTTATCTTTAGTCTTAAAATTTACCACACATTTGTTGAAAATGCTTTTACAATGTATGTCAATTCACTCCATGAGTCTCCTCTTCCTTCATCAACTACAACTTTCAAATATAACATCAGTTATCATATACAATACCAAATAATTGTGACTGTTTTATACTGATTATTGTCACTCCATGAGCCTTCTACTTATCCATCGTTTACAAAATCAGACAAACATTATATTTTATATATGACACAAAGTTGTTGTGAATATTTTATAATGATTGTTAATTCACTCTAAGAGTCATCTGCTTATGTATCGTTTACAAAATCTAAATAAAACATCATTCATCCCTTATGGGATGTAACGTTTGTTTTGTTTTCACATGTGATTATGGGTTACACTTGGTTTATTTCATGTATTTGAGTTAACTTTTACTTTAGTGTTCAATACTTTTTGTCCTTTTAGTATACACTGTGATTGAGTATTCTCAAATAGATATTTATAACTACTCACTATTGTATATCACTTATCACAATGTTTTTGGTCACTCACTGTGTACCACTTTGTGTATCACTTGGTTTCATTGATTTGATTTATGTGAATTATTTTTATAATTAACACTTATTATTTCTTTGTCATTTAATAGTATTATATTGAAGTTATACATACATTATTTTATTACATATTTAATCAAGGTAGGTACTTTCAATGTTTGTTATGATCAAACATGTTCTCATTTTTATCTATAAAGTTATTTGATATTGACTTGTCATTATTCATGCCAATCACTTGGGGTGGGGTCTTGTCTTTGTCATCGTCTTGGTCATTGGTCATCACTATATTTTATTATTTTTTTATTATTTAAAATGACTGTATTTTTCTCATCTTCTGCGTTACTAACTGCATAGTTGTTGTTAATTCTTAACGTTGTTTCATTTGTTATTCTGGTGGAGATTTTGTAGCGTAACAATATGGTTCATGTAATAATTAAATGAGAATAAAATGTGTTTGAGAGGGAAAAGCAATACTTATTGCTTAGCCAAGGAAGTCCAATTTCTGAACGACTTCACACAATTAATCACCATTAACTGTGTGAAGTCATTCAGAAATTGGACTTTCTTGGCTAAGCAATAAGTATTGCTTTTTCCCTCTCAAACACATTTTATTATTACATTACATTTAATCATTACAAACTGATTGATTCTTCATTGTATTTTATCATCATTTTATTAGTATGATAAGCATTTTAAACAATATAATAGCACTTTAGCATGCTGGTCTCTCATCATGTAACAGAACTCACCTTTTGGTTTAAACTTTAAAGTTTTCACCACTCACAGTGTTATGTTTTAGGAAATTTCAAGTTTTTATTCCTGTAATGAAGTGTAATGTCAGCTAGAATTGCTTAGTTGCTACTGAGTGTGTTATTAAAAATGAGCTGTGAAAAAAAAAAAGAATTCTGTACCGTTAACACAATGAGGGTCCATAACATGAACACCTTGCTGTGGGTTAGAAAGTGTTCTGTGACTTGTACAATGAAAGTATGTTTCTAGTGTGCTAACCGAAGAACATTATATTTGGCCACATTACTTTCAGTACTTGTCTCTAGTTTGTAAAATGAAGTGAATATGTAATTTGTGGTAATTGTTTCATTTACAGATCTAGTTATTAAATACATTAACATTATAATATTTTATTATATATAATGTAAAATATTACAGTTATTATTATAGGCAAGTTTTAGATTTAGTCATTTATTTAATCGATTTCCTTCAACATTCGACAAAAGCAATGGTGACAATGAGTTTGGAGAAACAGTTTGAGTTACAAATTTTGTTTACTTCAAAACATGTTTGTTTATTTTTTTTTTGTTCTTAATCATACTTGAAATTCCTTTACTTATTATATGAATCTTCTGTTCTAACACTATAGGGCAACTGTAACATTATTGTTGTGTGAAATCTTGGTAGTTATCCAAGCACCTTCAAATAGACGATTTTTACCTATTTCTGTATGTACACCACAATATATGTAAAATTTGAGAATGACCTCTAGATTAGTACCTAGGCAGTATATAGTAAACGCTGTTATACTAAGTACTATTTGTATTAAAAAGAGACAAGGGCAAATAGAAATACATTTATAAATGTTAAGATGTGTTTTATTATATTTTCAA
This sequence comes from Magicicada septendecula, assembly GCA_034769895.1. Taxonomy (NCBI): domain Eukaryota; kingdom Metazoa; phylum Arthropoda; class Insecta; order Hemiptera; family Cicadidae; genus Magicicada; species Magicicada septendecula. The sequence continues at coordinate 265,763,060 of CM068368.1, read as the reverse complement.
AAGTAAATAGTGAGAAGTAAAATTCATTCTTGGTGGTTACATGATGAATGTTAAAAAAAGTTGATGGCTAAATGGGGCTGAATGGAAGAGACACCCTAATCTGTGGGGATAGAGACAATAGAAAGTTTGTAATGGGCCATGACTAATTGGGGTTGATGAATATAAAAGTTCATGGGAGCAGACTGCATGGATTTAAGAGGTGTACACGAATGTTCAGACTGAGTTTAGAGGTCTGTTGGGACATTTGTTTGTGCTTGTTTAGGACTTGATACTGTCAGTCACACCAAAAAGCCTTGTTTAATATAAAGAAATTGGAGGTTGAAGCAATTAGAAGGTTTAGTAACAACATATAGTGAACTTGGAATAACAAAACTGTTAACAAACTAACCTAACTAAAAATATAATTAGCAAAACAATTAACAAAGTAAACAAAATATCCACAAAAAAAAAGCTGGGAGTCACTTATAAATAATGAAGAATATTTTAATACAAACCTTCAACCATGGTAAGTGTGTGGTTGTATCATCAGTGTCATTACTGTCACTAGGGCTCTCAGGAGGTTGATCATCACTCAGGATGCCTGGAGATTCTTCTCCACTAACTTCACCTCCACCACCTTGCTCAGATGTATCACTGCGGTCTGATAATGTGCTAACTTTACGTTTTGACTGGATGGAATCGGCTCGTTTGACTGAAACAGAAATTCAATTTTACTAGTACTGTTTCTGTGCTCTCAACTAAAAAATTTAATTTATGAGACAAATTAAAATTAAATAAACCATAAATAGTGTATAAATAATAATAAATACAATAAAACCTTATTGTAGATGATACAACAAAATAGTTATTGTAGATGTAATAAAACTTTTGATTTGTTGAACTCAATTTTAAGAATTACTCTTTAATTTTTTCACTGAGGAAAGGTTGCAGTGCCATTTAACATAATGCTAATAATTCTAAATTTTAGGTACAAATTTACTCTTTTTAAATTCCATATACCTATCTTTTACTTTTAGAATGTCTGAAAAAGTAGCTGTACATTTTTTATACCAGACAAAAAAATACCACAAAATTTTGAAAACATTCCTTTTTCAGTTGTTTTGATAGTTCATCTCCTTTTTTCACAGCACTAAATTAATATAGATTATTAAACTTTCACTTGTGAAACTTACTTTGTTTCCTCCTGTACGCGTTTTGGCGTGATGTACGCCTTCATCAGCGGTGTGAGACAGACTCTGGCGCACATCAAGCCGAAACGCGTACGGGAGGAAACAAAGTAAGTTTCACAAGTGAAAGTTTAATAATCTATATTAATTCCTTTTTTACATGCTTTCTATGCAGATAATCAAGAAAACAATAGGTATACAGAAATCTCCTAACAATTATTCACATTATAAAAGAAGTTTTGTGTTGATATCTTAAAAAAAAACAATTTTATGTGTACCTAAAGGTAAAAACCATAACTTACAGGAAATCACTATCAAAGATGGAGAGTACAAAAAATGTTATTTTAAATGAACTCGCTGAGTCCTTGTCCATGTTCTTCTTCTTCTTCTTCTTCTTCTTCTTCTTCTTCTTCTCTCTTCCTCTTCTGTGTCCTTTTAAGTTGTCTTGTTCATTTTGACAGCTCAAGTATTGTTTTTTGACCTTTCTAACACATTTTACTTCAACATTTTTAGGTCAGCAACACAGTTTGGTCCAACGTCTCCTAAATATTTTTGAAGGACCTTTACTTTTCCCAGATGTCCTGAATGCATCCTAATTGTTATAACAGCATCCCAGACTCCTAGTTTTAGGGTGTCAATGTCCAGAAACACTGTCTTAGGTTCATGGGACCAAATCACATAATTAAATGATTCATTAGGATTCTGCATATTATATGTCCAATAACTTACTATCTGATAAGCCTCTGAACATAGCTTCATGACTGTTATCACAGCTGGTAGCAATGATGTTTGTGAGTGTATTCTTTATTAGTCAATAGACACCTCTTATATTTACACCATGAGTCCAAACCATTGGAACATAGACCATGCTGTGAATCTGAATCAGTAGACAATCAGTGGAAATAAGTTGCCCACAGAGTTTACCCCATTTTTTCCACGTTGTGCACATTTCTTTTAATGGCTAGCCCATAGTACTTTTGAAGAAAGTCTACTTAAATGTTAATCTTCTTTTTTTCTGATAAGGATTTGCCATCTTCTAGAAGCAATTTTTTGGAGTTGTTGTGAAGTCAATGCACCCATTCTTTTCTGTACATACCTAATATACTCATATGTATATACAAAGTGACGGAATGGAATCCATTAGGAAGAAGAAAAAGGGGAAGACCGAGAAGATCTTGGAGGGACAAAGTGGATGAATCTATGCAACATATAGGACTTGAGGAAAGACAATGAGAACATCGGGAGAATGGCTTTCCAATTCTCCTGATGTTCTCATTGTCTTCCTAATGGACTCCAATCCGTCACTTTGTTACCTAATACATTCAATTTTGCTTATTTCTACCTCTTCACCATAGGGCTTTGAAGCCAACACACCTCTAAACACATTTCTATCCCCGTCCCCCAGATTTTCTATATAATGGACACCTTTTTCAACTGACTTAGCAAATATGGCACTCACTCCAGCCAATTCTATATGAGTGGCACAGTCTTTGGACATCAAGCAACCATGACAATATTTTGTGCCACATTCAACATTTAAAACCTTATTGGTATCCAGACTTGTGACAGTGACAACAGAGTTTAGAGAGGTGTGTCCTTATTTTCACCATGTACAATTGAAGGCTCCACAATTGTCTACACGTCTATTGTTCTCAGTAACAGCTTCCAGAGCAGCTATTTTTATAGACTCCCCAGCAACTTCTTCAACAGCTTTTGAAATAACTTTGTTGTACTTTTCAAATCTATGTTGAAATAGATTTGGTGTCAGCACTAGTGCTAAGGTCTACTATCTTCACTGCTGTTGTCAGCAATAAAACTAACCTCATTACTGCTAGAAGTGTTACTGTTTATATTCTTTTACATGTAGAACCGCACACCTTTTTAATGAACTGATATCCATGAAATTGTATCACGGAAAATTGTATTCTTAACAATTTTACGGGGACAAAGTCATATGGTACCCAGGGAGAAAGATAAATTTATATAAATCGGTGGTTTTCTTTAGAAGTAAGAAAACATTAAAATATGTAGTAAAGAGCGATAGATATTCAAAAGACGACCTTGCGTTGACGCCAGTAAGTCGGCTAAGAATTTATATTTTGTCACGGACGGGTCGGACCGTCATAAAACTGTATTGTTTGCTAGGATGTAAGAAACATTTACTAAGGTTGTAAAAGTTAAGTGCACCTAACAAAAGGGAGCTATATTTTAGAAAGAGAGCGTATGTGTGAAATGGAAAGTGACGTGAAGTTTCATACCACGTGTTCACGCGCATTTTGTGGACGAATAGCGGATAGCGTCATTTTTTGCGCGGGCTGTTCCGTTAAACAGATTGGGTAGTTTTGAATTTAGTGGTAAGTCAGACCAATAGGCGTGTAGTTTGTCGATATTGAGTGAGGGTAGTTTTAGCGAAATATAAAAATACGGAGTGTAAGAAGTTAAGTTAGTCAACGGAGAGATTACAGATATTAGACTCGTATTAGTTGCAATAAAAATTTCTCAGTAATTTGATTAAATATATTTCAATCGCCACGTAAGTCAGTCACGGTAACGCGATATTAAGTATTGTGAAAGCTACATATTATAAACATTTAATAATCGTTTACAAGAATAACGTGCAGAGAAATTAGAGAAGATAAGTTAAAATCGAGTAACATATCCAAGTTTTACTTAACACAGCATCAATCGTTGAATGTCGAAATACATAGCGATTTAAATGTGTGAAACGTCATGGTGCGGGACGGTCGATCAATAAGCAGTTATTAATCTGGTGTTAGACGCACTTAGCTTTGTAAAAGAATATACTGTGTATTCAACAAGTGTATTAGCATACGGCACCTGTGTAGTTATCACTAAGTTGTCAAAGTGAATGGTGTTTAATACCTGTGAAACAAGTGTATAAATTAGTGCAAAACTAACAAGGATAAGGGCTCAACGATTAACGTCGGCGACCCGCCTGGAACGTGTAGAATTGATTACATCGCGGCGCAGAGTGGATTCAACATGCAAGTAAATAATAAAATGAACACTTATTTTACTATTGTCTATTAAATTTAAATGTATGTAACTCATATTTGGTGACTCAATTAGTCAAAGAATTCATAGCCAAGAAATAAGCACAAACAAATTTTATAGCAAACTTATTAAAGGTAATGATCTACAAATTTTGTAATATGTAAATACAAATTAGTTATTAAAAACTTAATTAATAACAGTCAAATTGTGTTTATTTATTACTGGCGCCCTGGGATAATTCTTAAGAGTCGGTACACTAAAGTAATTGTTACATTCTGTTGCTGATAATTAGTATGTTATAAATATTAATATTGTCATTGGGTAAATTAGCTTGATAAACTCTTACTTTGCACATGCTCGTAGGCCAAGTGTAGTATGTATAATAGTAACGTGAACTTTTATTAAGGCCTATTAAAAGTGTATTACATTCTGTCGCCCGGAACGTGGGACTATTGAGTCACTATACAATAGTAAAATAAAAATAAAATAGAATTAAGAATAACGATAATATAAGATATAGTTGTATGATTACGCGGAGTAAGAGTAGGAAAAACATTAACACACAGAACAACACGCACAGAGAAAACAATAACATGAATACAGAAACAACATCCCACGGTAACGAAATGGACTTCGAGATAAACAATCAGATAGGAGATTCGCAGACGATCACACACATTTCAATGGGGAATGAAGAGTCAGGGACGCGGGGACTGAACGAAGAAAATGCAGAAACACAACATATTACACAAGAAACACTAGTAGAGGTTAAAGAGAGACCAGTATATCAGACATTACCAGAGAAAAACAAAGACACCGATATATGTACAATACTCCAACAACTAGTACAACAAACACAACGAATTGAACAACAATCGAAAGAAACAAAAGAACAACTATTACAACAAACACAACGAATTGAACAACAATCGAAAGAAACAAAAGAACAAATAAAAGAACTGGCGGAAAAAACAACACAACAAGCGACACAACACAAACAACAAATGCAACGATTATCAGAGCAGATGCACAAACAAAATATGGAACTAAGAAACGAAGTATTCACGCAACTCAATCAAGAGAGAGCAAATAACCAAAAAGTTCTCCAGGAGTTTAGAGTAGATATTGATAATAAGATCGAAGAAAATTGTGATAAGATTAGTACCGAAATTAGTGCCAATACAAAACAACAAATTAAAGAACTTGACGAAAAATACAATAATAATTTTGAAATAATTATTGAAACAGTAAGTGTAAACAATCAAAGATGTGCAGATAACACGGCAGCTATAAATGAATTAAAGGTCGAAAAACTGAAAGAGTTGGAAACTGAAATCAACAGCAAGTCTGACGAGACACACCTTAAATTACAACAAATACAACAGGAAGTACGAACTAAACTAGCGTCTATAAGCAACACACCATGTAATCGGAGCATGACAAACGAACAGGTGAAGGACATAAAATATAATGGCACGGGTGATTTCCCGATGGAATTTATTAAAGAATTGAATGAAATATTCAGAGAACATTATCAAGATGCTGGAAACATCAAGTGGATAGCAAGACATCTTGAAGGAGAGGCAGCAGTGTGGCGGAGGTTAGTAAAAGATAACATTAACAATTCTGTGGACTTCACTGACGCATTTATAAATAAATATTGGAATGACGTCATTCAAGAGAGAGTACGCAATGAACTGGAATTCGGAAGGTATCACGCCGAGAATGGAATGAACATGATCCAGTATTTAGAGCGTAAACTGTTAGAAAACCGACAATTAATTCCGCCAATACCTGATAAGTATTTAATTAGAAAAATTACTAAACATTATCCGCATGAAATAAGAGTTGCAATAATTACTCGTGGTGTAGTGACAATCAATGAATTCGAGCAGGTCTTGTTAGAATTTATGAGTCTGAGAAGTGACACCAGAGAGGCGAGCCGAGGGTACTATGACGGACGGCGAGATCGTAAATCATGGACGAGGGGTGAAGAGGAGAGAGAGCGACCAGCTGAGCACGGGCGCACAAATGAAAGTGAAAGTAGGCCAGTCACTTCACACTACCCCAAACGAACAAACAAGTTTAAAAATGAGAACGAACCTATTCCATCGACCAGCGGTGCGAACGGTAACAAAGTTAATACCGTTATGCCAAAAAACTAGCTAAGTTCTGTAAATATGAAGTAGACTTAAGTAATATTAGTAAATATATTAACACTACTTTTCTAGATTTAAGAGATGATTTAATGGATGATGATGATGTCAACATAATATGTAAAGTTAATAAATGTCCGGAAGTAAGTGTCTCGTTGAACGGTGTGTCTACATGCGCCTTATTGGACACCGGGAGCCAATTAAACGCTGTCTCAGAACAGTGGTTTAAAGACAATAAAAAGGAATTGGGTGATCTAGAAATGTTAAAATTGTCGAATACCGTAATTAAGGGTGCAACCGGCAATAAGTCAAAAGGGGTTACACAACAAATCCTATTAACTGTCCAAATCGAAAGTTTAAGAGTCGATAGTGTCATTGTAGTTGTCCAAGAATTAATAAAAGATTGTATCTTAGGCATAGGGTTATTGGAAGAAAATGGGTGTGTGATCGACCTGAACAACAAACGATTAATCATTCAGGGAGACCAAAACCAGGAAGGAACTACAGCGGAGATACTACGAGTAGAACTCGCATCTGCCGATGAAGAGATCGAAGAATTGATTGGACAGAAGGTACAAACTATCACAGACATAACCGAAGCTGAACAGAACGAGCTAAAGCATATTTTGATGGATAATAAAATGGTATTCCGGGATACGCCAGGTAGGATTAACTCGTATCAACATAAATTCGAAGTCACCGATCGGACACCCTACTGTCAGAAAGGTTGGCCGATTCCGATGAGATACAAGGAAGCAGTGAAGGCAGAAATCCAGAAAATGGAGGCGCATGGTGTTATTGAAAGGGCCCAGAGACCATATGTCAACCCTATGGTTACTGTCGTAAAGAAAGACCAGACGGTTAGATTATGTTTGGACGCCCGTAAGCTGAATTCAGTAACAGTTCCAGACCATGAGGGAGCCATTCCAATTAACGAGATACTGGCAAAATGTGGTAACATTAAAGTCATGTCCACAATTGACCTCCGTAGCTCATTTTGGCAAATCCCATTGCATCAGGAATGTAGAGATTTTACTGGGTTTTTGTACGAAGGCAAGTGCTATCGGTACACAGTGACGCCATTCGGATTGAAGACTAGCCTAGCAAGTTTAACACGTGGTTTGGACCGAGTATTGTCGGAAGAAGTGAAGGCATTTACGATCTTATATGTAGATGACTGCTTATGTATCTCGGATAGCGTGGAAGAGCACCTACGGCACTTAAAATTATTATTACATGACATCAAACAAGCTAATTTAACTGTCAACTTTAAAAAATCGCAGCTGTTTCGTAAAGAGATTGATTACCTGGGATATCGCTTAACAACAGAGGGTATTACCGCCGCACCAGATAAGATTAGAGCCATTCAGGAATTTCGGAAGCCAAAGAATCAAAAACAACTTAAAGGATTTCTGGGCTTAACCAATTTTTACAACCGATTCACCAATAAATATGCCAAAGCGACGCAACCGTTGTTAAACTTATTAAAAAAGAATACCACGTTTAAATGGACAAAGGAAATGGATCAGCATTTTGAGAGAGTCAAGGAATTATTCATCGAATCAGTGGTTCTTAAGCATCCTGACCCCAACAAGCGTTTCTACCTACAGACGGATGCGAGTAGTTATGCGCTGGGAGGCCAGCTTTACCAGCTAGACGAGAATAACGACATTGGAGTAGTCGCATACACAAGCCGCGTGGTACGGGGAGCTGAGCGTAATTACTTCACCACAGAATTAGAGCTACTGAGTGTTGTATACTGTTTGCAAAAATTTAGGACCTACGTACTGGGTAAGCCTTTTACAATCATTACTGACAACAAGGCGTTAATATTCATAAAAAAGTGCCACCTAAATAACTCCCGCATAACGCGATGGATTCTCGCTATACAGGAGTATGATTTCGACATCATTCACTGCAAAGGGCGAGATAACATCGTGGCGGACATCCTGAGCAGGCATCCTGAAGACATGGACGAGGAACAACCAATCGATCGAACCGAGGAGTTAGAGATCAATCTTATCAACATCCGCATCAGTAAGGAGGCTAAGGAGCAGCTCAAGAATATAAGAAGTTATCAACTAGCCGACATGAAATTGAAGCGAATTATCGACGTAATACGAGCCAATAAACAACATAAACTTGCCCAAAAATACAGTTGGCACAATGACAAATTATACCGAAGCGAAAAAGGGATATGGAAACTTATGTTGACCAATGAACTTTGCCACAATATGATTGCTGAAGTACATCAGGCATACAGTCATGTGGGAAATCGTCGTACATATCAACTGTTCAAAGAAAATTTCACGGGGAACTCAGTTAATAAGATTACCAAATTAATTACGAAAACTTGTCAAATATGCCAGAAAAGCAAGGACCATTTTAAACGAATGGTAGGCGAAACGCAGCCTGTCATACCCCAAAACAAGAGTGAACTAGTTAGTATTGACTACTATGGACCATTACCGGTATCCACGGGCAAGGTCAGGTACATACTCACTGTGATTGACAACTTCACCAAATATGTAAAATTATATAAATTAAGGCAAGCCACCACGACCACCACTATAAATAAAATTAAATTGTATTGTGAAGAAATGGGAAGGCCATCAGCAGTACTGACTGACAACGGTACCCAGTTCACCAGTCAACGATGGTTCACAGCATTGACGGAGATGGGTATTAAACCAAAATATACCGCTATTCGCAATCCATGCACTAATTTGGCCGAAAGGATCAATCGACAATTAGGCAACATGTTTACGGCATTGACATCCGAAAGACACACAAAGTGGGCACAATTTCTTAATCTAGTTGAGGCATGTATAAATCAAACATACCATGAGACAATTGAAACCACCCCGTACGAGGCACAGTGGGGAAGAAAACCGGAGCGGGACTGGACCAAATATCTTGACAAGGAAATGATGCCGACAAGCCAACCAATTACTTATCATAATATTTACTTACGCATAAAAGAAAAGGGAGAAAAAAGGACAAATCGAATCAACGCTGCTTATCAGATTTCAAAATTCCAAATAGGAGATAAGGTGTTGCTACGCGCGTATCCAATCTCAGATATTAACAAGAAGATAATAGGGAAATTTTGCAATTTATTTGAAGGACCATATAAAATAACAAAGGAACTCGGAACAGCAACCTACCAGCTAGAAGACGCACGACGACCAGGATGTATCAGAGGAAATTTTAATATACGAAAATTAAAACCGTATTATGAGTAAAGACCCATTACTACACACATGAACACTGATACTACATAGATATTAAACAGATTGTAATAGCACACAACGTCTACATATGTAATAATTGTAAGATTCGAATAATGTTGTAATAAATAAGATAATCATTGTTAATTATTAAATTGTATAAGGATTCCAAAAGATATTAGCGTAGTTATTATGAATGTACTACATTGTAAGAGTAAGTTAAGGGAAGTAGAACGTAAACAGATGTTAGGGCAAAATGTCATTGTAACATGTGTTGAGATGAAAGGGAGAGTAAAGCAAAATATTTTAAAAGTAGTCGTTTGACCAGTTTGTCAAGGGTGGGAAGAGAGTCTGTTTGTAAACAAACCTTGAAATGCCGTTGACACTTAGGGTATAACAACAGATCGTAAACTAACTAATATTACCATGTTGTGTTAAATAAATTAAAAGTAATTAATATAAGGTGATGTATAAACAAATCTAGATTATAGCAAGGGTTAAACAAATTATTGTTAGTAATATAAAATTTTAGCAGGGGATTAGGGACGCATCAATAGAATCAATCCCAAATTCTATTAAAATTTTGATATGATTCTATCGGGGGACGATATCACGGAAAATTGTATTCTTAACAATTTTACGGGGACAAAGTCATATGGTACCCAGGGAGAAAGATAAATTTATAGAAAGCGGTGGTTTTCTTTAGAAGTAAGAAAACATTAAAATATGTAGTAAAGAGCGATAGATATTCAAAAGACGACCTTGCGTTGACGCCAGTAAGTCGGCTAAGAATTTATATTTTGTTAAATTACTAAAAATTTCTCAGTAATTTGATTAAATATATTTCAATCGCCACGTAAGTCAGTCACGGTAACGCGATATTAAGTATTGTGAAAGCTACATATTATAAACATTTAATAATCGTTTACAAGAATAACGTGCAGAGAAATTAGAGAAGATAAGTTAAAATCGAGTAACATATCCAAGTTTTACTTAACACAGCATCAATCGTTGAATGTCGAAATACATAGCGATTTAAATGTGTGAAACGTCATGGTGCGGGACGGTCGATCAATAAGCAGTTATTAATCTGGTGTTAGACGCACTTAGCTTTGTAAAAGAATATACTGTGTATTCAACAAGTGTATTAGCATACGGCACCTGTGTAGTTATCACTAAGTTGTCAAAGTGAATGGTGTTTAATACCTGTGAAACAAGTGTATAAATTAGTGCAAAACTAACAAGGATAAGGGCTCAACGATTAACGTCGGCGACCCGCCTGGAACGTGTAGAGTTGATTACATCGCGGCACAGAGTGGATTCAACATGCAAGTAAATAATAAAATGAACACTTATTATACTATTGTCTATTAAATTTAAATGTATGTAACTCATATTTGGTGACTCAATTAGTCAAAGAATTCATAGCCAAGAAATAAGCACAAACAAATTTTATAGCAAACTTATTAAAGGTAATGATCTACAAATTTTGTAATATGTAAATACAAATTAGTTATTAAAAACTTAATTAATAACAGTCAAATTGTGTTTATTTATTACTGGCGCCCTGGGATAATTCTTAAGAGTCGGTACACTAAAGTAATTGTTACATTCTGTTGCTGATAATTAGTATGTTATAAATATTAATATTGTCATTGGGTAAATTAGCTTGATAAACTCTTACTTTGCACATGCTCGTAGGCCAAGTGTAGTATGTATAATAGTAACGTGAACTTTTATTAAGGCCTATTAAAAGTGTATTACAATTGCTTACACTTAAACCAATTATACGCAGTATCACTAATCACTCACTCTGAACTATATAAAAAAAGTCATATCAAAACAGAAAACACAACACAGATGAAATACATCAGGTTATGGACAGCTGATCTATTCATTTGACAGGGTAGCTCACTAAAACAATCTAAACATTACAATAACAGTTTTAGAAAAGAGTTACTACATACTTGAACTATGACAAGTAACAGTAAGGACAGGAACTTATTTTACTGATGGATAGTGTTAAATCTTTGTATTTGTTTATATACCAGTGCGCAATCAGCCCACGCACTTACGTCATCTGCTTAAAGTACAGTTCGCTAGTGCGATCTGCGACAGTAGTTAGTTACAACTCAGCCTTCATCCGCTCAATACTCTTTTGCTATTTCCTAGCCGCGGCGATGTGAAATTTATTCATTTAACTTCTTTATACAATTTTCTTTCTTCTATCATTATGTATCTTGGCAATGTACGCCACACGTAATTGCATGGGCCTGCGCTTTATTATGTAACTGCTTCAATAAATGGCTAGTTAACTCAGATTCATACAGTCCACTTCTTCATTCAAAAAACACATTTCCGATTCCTATACCAGCAGCACTTCGCATGACAAATACTAACTCTAGAATTATTCAACAGTGTTGAGCATGCAACATTTGGTCCTCCGGGCCGGATCATTCATTCCATGGATGATTCATTCCACATACAATTTATTTCACGGATAATTTATTTCATGGATTCAGTACAATTAGCAGGCCCTATCAGCATTTAACAACATAATTTAAATCAGCAGTTCTGTAATTATTAACCATAACTGGAGCACGCATTGCACGACTTTTGGGGACGTCATACTTCGCCGACCAGATCGTTCGAAGCATTATTTCAGCATTTGAACACCATCACCACGTGGCATTCATCATTTGGGAAAATCCAAAGCAGCCAGCCTATGCAGAATCCGACCACTTCAGACATCACCTGACAGGCATCGACCATGTCTACATCGTCAATTCATGGGTGCCGGATGGGACTGCCAAGGATTTGACACGCTCTGAGACCTTCTTGAACATGTCGATAAGTACCACATGCCAAGTGACTATAAATTTATGTTTTATATGATCTTTTCAATTTTATATAATTTTGTATACCTTTCAAGGGCATTCAACTAAAAGAAGCAGTATTAAAAAAAATATCGGTATGGAGAACCATACATGACTTCCATGTTCTAAGATTTATATATAAAATCATATTCGAAATGAAATATTTCCATAGAAACTACGTCTTTCTACTTATTGCTTCAGCATTAACCACAGTACTGTGGTCACTAACGTATACCACCTCACGTTTTCGCACTCGATTTTCACCGATGATGGCAGTCGATGGCACTGCCGAAAAGTCTGGTTTTACAGAAAACATTGGACTACGGCTAAAGAGCCCGGGAAGCAATTTTAACAAAAAACTACTTCTTTGTTGCCGATAACGTAGTACACATATAAAAAATTCTCCCCTCCACCATCAACTATAATTTTTAATAATAGAAAATTACCCCCACCCCGTTCACCTAACTTCTTCATTTATAGATATTTCATCTACGTTTCTACAGTGGATTACTATGAGCTTCTTATCAGGATACTTTATTTATAAAAATTAAGTACTTTACTCTTGTTAAATCATAAAATGTTTCAGGTAAACTACCCCTTTCTCTTAACCGATCTTCTCCAAAATCAACAGACCTTCCGTCGTCTACAATTCAGCGAAGCATGCAAAAAAATATTTGATTCTGTTTGAATGTGCGGCAGTTATCGTTCGTCATTGAAACATTTCTCTTGTTACAACATAAAATGTTTCAGGTAAACTACCCCTTTCCCTTAACCGATCTTCACCAAAATCAATAGACCTTGAGCTCTCTGCAACTCAGGGGGTGCAAAAAATTATTTGATTCTCATTGAATTTTCGGCAGTTATCGTTCGTCATAAAAAAATTACCCTTTTTAAAACATAAAACGTTGCTGATAAACTACCCCTTCCTTTAACCAATCTTCAACAAAATCAACAGACCTTGAGTTCTCTTGAGTTCAAAAAGGTATGCAAAAACCTAGTTGATTCTGTTTGAATTTACGGGAGTTACCGTTCGTCATATAAAAAATTACCCTTGTTAAAACATAAAATGTTGCTGGTAAACTACCCCTTTCCCTTAACCGATCTTCACCAACACCAATACGTATTGAGAACTCTACAATACAGGGCTGTATGCAAAATATCATTTGATTCTGTTTGAATTTGCGGCTGTTATCGTTTACTATAGAAAAAAATTACCCTTGATAAAAAACCGTTGCAGGTAAACTACCCCTTTCCCTTAACCGATCTTCACCAAAAACGACAGGTCTTAGGTACTGTACTCTACAATTCAGGCCTGTATGCAAACAATTATTTGATTCTCTTTGAATTTACGGCAGTTATCGTTCGTCATAGAAAAAATACCCTTGTTAAAACATAAAACGTTGCTGGTAAACTACCCCTTTCCGTTAACCGATCTTCAACAAAATCAACAGACCTTGAGTTCTGTATAATTCAAAAAGGTATGCAGAAGAGTAGTTGATTCTGTTTTAATGTACGGCAGTTATCATTCGTCATAAAAAAAATTACCCTTGATAAAACATAAAATGTTGCTGGTAAACAACCCTATTCCCTTAACCGATCTTCACCAAAACCAACAGGTCTTGAGAACTCTACATTTCAGGGCTGTATGCAAAATATTATATGATTCTGTTTGAATTTGCGGCTGTTATCGTTTGCCATATAAAATACCCTTGATAAAACAAAAAACGTGTCTGGTAAACTATACCTTTCCATTAACCGATCTTCACCAAAAACAATAGGTCTTTAGTACTCAACAAAACAGGGCTGTATGCAAAAACGTATTTGATTCTGTTTGAATTGGCGGCTCTTATCGTTTGCCATAGAAAATACCCTTTTAAAACATAAAACGTTGCAGGTAAACTACCCCTTTCCCTTAACCGATCTTCACCAACACCAATAGGTATTGAGAACTCTACAATACAGGGCTGTATGCAAAACATCATTTGATTCTGTTTGAATTTGCGGCTGTTATCGTTTACCCGTTTACCATAGACAAAAATTACCCTTGATAAAAAACCGTTGCAGGTAAACTACCCCTTTCCTTAACCGATCTTCACCAAAAACGACAGGTCTTGAGAACTCTACAATTCAGGGTTGTATGTAAAATATTATATGATTTTGTTTGAATTTGCGGCTGTTATCGTTTGCCATACAAAATACCCTTGATAAAACAAAAACGTGGCAGGTAAACTACCCCTTTCCCTCAAACGATCTTCACCAAAAAAAATAGGTCTTTAGTATTCAAGAAATCAGGGCTGTATGCAAAAACTTATTTGATTCTGTTTGAATTTGCGGCTCTTATCGTTTGCCATAGAAAATACCCTTTTAAAACATAAAACGTTGCAGATAAACTACCCCTTTTCCTTAACTGATCTTCACCAAAACCAAAAGGTCTTGAGAACTCTACAATTCAGGGCAGTATGCAAAACATTATTTGATTATGTTTGAATTTGTGGCTGTTATCGTTTGCCAAACAAACAAAGTTACCCTTGATTAAAAAAAACCGTTGCAGGTAAACTACCCCTTTCCCTTAACCGATCTTCACCAAAAACAATAGGTCGCAAGTACTCTACAAATCAGAGCTGTATGCAAAAAATTATTTGATTCTGTTTGAATTTGCGGCTGTTATCGTTTGCCATAGAAAAAAATCTATAGACACACAGACACACACACACAGACACACAGACAGACACTTTTCGAAAAACGACTTTTTTTCATGTTTTGAGTGTAGTACAATCAGAATCTGCAATAATCTCGAACACGATTTTTTTTGCCATCACCATACTTCCATTTCCTTAAGGAACATGGAAGTAAAAAAAATAATAATATAACTTTTTCTTATATCAGTTTCATTTGACTATGAACTTGGAATTTTTTCGAACTCAGCAAGCTTATAAATCTTTCCGTGAATCAATCACAAACTTAAATAACTCAATAAACTTATATTCATATTTTTTTTATTCAATTGTAAACCATATTTTTAAATAGTGTTCACAGCAATAGGGATTATACTGTTATATTGTATATGCTGTCTATATCAGTATTTATTACAACATAGAATTAGTCTGAGATGTGTTAATCAATGGTTACCGCTTTGTAGCGTGACTTCATAAGTTAGATAACCTGCATGGTCTAGTTCATCTCTCTGCATTCACTCAGTTTTTTCTTATTATCGTTCAAATCTTCAGTGATACACAATCATGACTGATATGAAGGTGCTGATCAAAAAGCGTGGCACGATCAAGGGCTCTATATCGTGCATAAACACCTACGTGGATAATTTTGATCACGATACGCATGACCACCATGCGCTAAAAATAAAGCTTCATCTGATGGAGCTATCCGCCAAATCTGACGAGATTCAAACTCAAATTGAGTCTGAGGACTCTGATTTTGCATCAGTTAGTGATAGAGTTCAGACGGAAGATGATTTGTGTAACATAGAATGCAAGTTGCAAAATTTATTAGATCATGCCGAAGAGATGAGCAAGAAAATACTAAATCAGTCCGAAGTCGTCACATTCAGTACGCCTCCTATTCACCTTACAACCAATTAAACTACCCTGCTTCGCAGGTAATATAATTGACTGGCAACATTTTTACCATATGTTTGTGGAGTTGGTTCATGTCCGAACAGACCTGACCAGCATCCAAAAATTTCACTACTTGCACTCATCACTAAGGGATGAGGCGCTGAATGTTATAAAATCACTCCCAATCACGCACGAAAACTACACGGTGGCCATTGAGTTGTTAAGAGCCAGGTATGACAGTAGATTGATTGTTACGGCATATTATGTGGCTAATGTCTTGGGCATGAAGCACATGCAGCAGGACTCTATGGTTAGCATTTCCAAATTTATAGATGATCTCACCGCTAACATAAATGCTCTGAACTCATTAAATTTACCAGTGAACACATTCGAAATTATTTTTGTGCATTTTCTCGCCCAAAAACTTAACGATCGCACATCTAGATTATGGAAGGAAAGTTTAAGTGACGAACAGCTTTCGAATTATAATAACTTTATTAAATTCTTAAATACCAGACGCCAGCTGTTGCAAAATGTTAGCACACCGACTGGTTCATTTTATGGTAGGCAAGTTAGCGATAAAACATCTTATCGCAAACCGCCTAAACGCGCTGAGTTCACTGGGTCACTAATACATACTCAAACAAGCAATAGACTTTGCCAGCTATGTCGCGGCAATCATAAATTGTCCGAATGCCCACAATTCGTGGCTTTACATCCGAGTCAACGGAAAGACGTTTTAATAAAACACAAGCTCTGCCTAAATTGCACATGCTCGGGCCATGAAACCTCGCGTTGCCCTTCCAAATTTTCATGCAGAGCATGCTTGAAAAGGCACCACACCATGATCCATGCTTCAACAAATAATTCTTCGAACAGGAACAATAATCAATGTTCCCTAAAACTACAAACCAACAAATCAATTTTACTGTCTACCGCCATATGTACCACAACCGATCGTGCCGGTAACAAACACCCGGTAAGAATCCTGTTGGATTCAGGTTCACAAGCAAACTTTTGTACCATGGGCTTCGCACGCCGCATGGGCTTAAAATTAAACAAGTCCGAACTGCCTATCACGGGCATAAATAATTCTCTATGCCAAGCCAATTTCAGTACAAGGGTGTGCCTAAACTCACGCTACAGGGATTTCAGTTTAAATATACACTGCGCTGTTCTGCCCAGAATTACAAATAACCTGCCTACAGAATCTTTTAATATGGCATCATTAAACACTCCAAAAAACATATTTTTAGCTGACCCGCAACTTAATTTTTTGTCACAGATCGACATATTACTCGGGGCACAGTATTTTTTACAATTGATTGAGCCGACTAAATTTATTCGCAGTCCGCACTTTCCGATAATACAGGAAACAAAACTAGGTTTTATCCTCGCCGAAATTTACCCTTTAACGTAGACATGACAAAACCGGTTTCTTCGTTTATGGCTCGTGACAACAATAATGCCATCTCATCTCAGTTGAGGAACTTCTGGCAGTTGGAGGATGTTTCTTTCCATACTCCCTCAGCTGAGGACTCGGAGTGTGAAAATCATTTCCTCACAAACACCTATCGAAACACTAGTGGTAGGTTTGTTGTGTCACTACCCCGTAGGGCAGAGCATCTCGGCGATTCACTCCCCGGAGCAGTTCGCACATTTCAGACACTCGAACTCAAATTCAGGCAAAACCAGTCTTTGTAAAAAGACTATAGTAATTTTATGCAGGAATATTTAAGCCTGGGTCATATGTCTCCACTCAATTCTTATGATTTATCAATCAATAAGTCGAATATTTTTTACTTACCACACCATGCTGTCGTCAAGTCCACTAGCACAACCACCAAACTTCGCGTTGTTTTCGATGGCTCAGCCAAAACATCAAATTATTTATCGTTAAACGACACACTCATGGTTGGTCCTACGGTCCAGCAGGATCTTTTCTCCATCATGGCCAGATTTAGAACGCACCGATACGCACTCATCACCGACATCGAGAAAATGTATCGCCAAATCCTGGTGTCCCCTAGGGATTCTAACCTGCAAAGAATTTTCTGGCGTGACGCCCCCCACAAGGAACTTAAACACTATGCTTTAAGAACAGTCACATATGGGACTGCAAGTGCTTCATTTTTGGCCACTAGATGTTTAAAACAAATCTCACAAGAAAATAGTACTCGGCACCTCTGTCATTGCAAACGATTTTTACGTCGACGATCTGATCACCGGATCTGATAGCTCACACGTCTTAGCCCGATTAAACTCTGACATTTCTGGTTTATTAAGCCGGTACGGCTTCACTCTGCATAAATGGTCTTCTAATGACCGGAATATCATATCCTCACATACCAACTCGTCCCTGGACTTCAACAAAGACCAAACCGTCCGCACTTTAGGTATTCAGTGGGACATTCAGTCTGACAGCTTCATATGCAATTTCTAAAGAGATCTTAAAATCGATGTGTTTAATAAAAGAAGGGTATTATCCGTCATCGCTGGAATTTACGACCCATTAGGGCTCATTGGACCTATTATATTTTGGTGTAGGCACTTTATGCAAATGCTATGGTCATCGGGCACCAATTGGGACGACCCGCTGTCTGACTCATTATCAATTCAATGGGCAGAGCTTTACGCTCAATTAATTTCCGACACTCATTTTAAGATCCCAAGAGCTATAAAGGATTCATGTAATTTTCCAATCATTTCGTTTCAATTACACGGGTTTGCCGACGCGTCTGTAAAGGGTTACGCATGCTGTATTTATGTGCGTACAGTATATTCCGACAACAGTATATCATTTCACTTATTGTGTTCCAAATCTAGAGTTGCCCCTTTGAAGCAGATATCTTTACCTCGCCTTGAACTCTGCGCCTGTCTATTATTGGCTCAGTTGGTTTATAAGGTTGTCAACGCTGTGACCTACAATTTCAGCGAGTTGTATTTTTATTCTGACTCTACGATTGCCTTACACTGGATTCACCAACAGTCCTCTAGGTGGAAGGTATTTGTGGCCAACCGCGTTGCGGAGATACAGCAGCTCACTGCAAAGGGCACCTGGTGTCATGTTGCTTCGCATGACAATTCCGCGGACATTCTATCCTGCGGTTGTTTACCCCGTACGTTGCACCACCACCAGCAATGGTGGCATGGCCCATACTGGTTGTCAAAGGAGCCTTCAGCATGGCCCACCAGTCCTTTTGAATCCAACTCTTCCTGCACTCATCCAGATCTGGATAAAGAAAAACGTAAACAAGGTCAACTCGCTCTGGTTACTACTTCATCCACTCCGAATTACATTGAAAATTACTCCTCGCTTTCAAGACTTATTTGTGTGTTTGCTTACTGCCTGCAATTCATTTGGAACGCTAAGTCCCCCTCGCTAACAGAAACACTTCTTTTTTAACTTGACAAGAGCTACACAGCACACTTTTGATTTTTATACGTCAATCCCAGCTAGCGCATTTCAACATCGAAATTAAAGAACTTCAGGCACAATGCCCTGTACCTAAGACTAGTAAAACGTTTTCGCTTAATCCCTTTATAGACAACTCGGGGATATTACGCATGGGCGGACGCCTTCAACAGTCTCAGCTCAACTATAATAGTAAACACCAGATCATACTTCACCCGCAGGCTCATCTCACTAGACTAATTATAGAAAACGAGCATATTCGACTACTCCATGCCGGAGTACAATTAACGCAGTGCTCTCTACGTCAAAGATATTGGATCATCAATGACAAATCTTACATACGCTCTGTGATACACAAATGCATCACTTGTTTTCGATTTCGCGCAACTGGCTCAAGCCAGCTTTTAGGACAATTACCCTCTTCCAGAGTCACTCCTTCTAAGCCATTTTCACAATGTGCCGTCGACTATGCCGGTCCCATATTTCTACGTCAGGGCGGGCAGCGGTCCAAATCATTCACAAAGGCTTACATATCACTCTTCATTTGCATGGCCACTAAGGCAATTCACCTTGAATTGGTATCAGATTTGACTGCAGATGCCTTTATAGCTGTTTTAAAACGCTTCATAGCTCGCAGGGGCATCCCTGCACAAATATTTTCTGACAACGGTACAAATTTCCGTCGTGCTGGCACTATATTACACGATTTGTACAAACTTTTTCAACAAGACGAATTTCAACAATCCACTCAGGACTTCGCCAGTTCACAGGGAGTCAAGTGGCCTTTCATACCTCTGTCAGCACCTCATTTCGGTGGTCTATGGGAGAGCGGAGTCAAAAGCACTAAATTTCATTTACGGCACGTTATCAGCAGTACGCTTCTCAACTTTAAAGAGCATTACACTGTTTTGACTCAAATAGAGTCATGTCTGAATTCATGTCCCTTGTTCGCCATTTCAAATGATTCAGGGGATCCCGAGCCTTTGACTCCAGCACATTTCTTAGTTGGTTCTCCACTTACTGCGCTCCCGGAACCCGACTATTCAGATGTAAAAATGGGTTGCTTGGGGAGATGGCAGCTTCTGCAGAGATTCACCCACTCTATATGGAAGAGATGGTCAAGAGATTATCTGCATCAGCTGCAACAACGAAATAAATGGAGAAAACATTCAAAAAATTTGTCTCCAGGACAACTCGTCCTCATTTTAGAAGACAATACCCCACCTCTGCAGAGGAAACGTGGTATTGTCACCCAAATCTATGTGAGTCAGGATTCATTAGTACACGTAGCGGATGTCCGCACCACAAACAGCATCCTACGTAGGCCTATCCACAAACTGTGTCCACTTCCCGTGGCTACAGATTAATTTGTTTTTCAGTGCTTCATGCCCGGGACATTTCCGGATGAGCACATGCTCTATGTACTACTGCAAGTACAATGTTAAATGTACTTATTTACACATTTGTATTTATATTTATACCAAATTAATGTACGCTATTTATATGTGCATTAGTAAACATTTTAAGTGTTTTTTCGTCAGTGTGATGTCAGTTATTGTGTACTGTTTGGTGCAGTGTTATAATTATCATGAATTTTTTGGGTATATTTCTATTGTGCTATTATTATCATGAATTTTTTGGGTATATTTCTATTGGGCTATTATTATCATGAATTTTTTGTATATATTGCCATTGTATTATTATGTAATATTGCTTATTATGCACTTATTGTCATGCTATTATTACTGAATTCTTTGGATTTCTATTAGTTATTGTGTAATGCTACTTACTATGTGTTATTCATTGCCATGTACCATTGTTATTGAATTTGGGTATATTGTCATTATTATTATTATGTGTCATCAGACGTTCTAGCATTTGTATTTTATTATTATATATTATTCGATGAGTATTGATCAATATTGTATTTATGCTATCTAATGGGCCATCTATCGATGCGCCAATATTCATTATACTATGTATTATCACACATTTCAGGTTCGTAACTTGTTAATGTATACTTGTATTTTTTCAAGCAACTTTTCATACTGTAACCTATGTCAAAAATCGCCCGATTTTGTGCGGGCAGTATGTTAAATCTTTGTATTTGTTTATATATCAGCACGCAATCAGCCCACGCACTTACGTCATCCGCTTAAAGTACAGTTCGCTAGTGCGATCTGCGACAGTAGTTAGTTACAACTCAGCCTTCATCCGCTCAATACTCTTTTGCTATTTGCTAGCCGCGGCGATGTGAAATTTATTCATTTAACTTCTTTATACAATTTTCTTTCTTCTATCGTTATGTATCTTGGCAATGTACGCCACACGTAATTGCATGGGCCTGCGCTTTATTATGTAATTGTTTCAATAAATGGCTATTTAACTCAGATTCATACAGTCCACTTCTTCATTCAAAAAACACATTTCCGATTCCTATACCAGCAGCACTTCGCATGACAAATACTAATTCTAGAATTATTCGAGAGCGTTGAGCATGCAACAGATAGAGTGCTTTCAGAACTGCTAGTGAAATCCGATGTGTTCAAGTGATTTGAAATCTATTTAAGACCTAAAATAATGGTTAAAATATGTCATATATCAAAATCTTCAGAAATATCTGTGGAATAATTTGAAGAAAATAAATAAAAATGTAATTTTCTTTGGAATTTCACTACAGCCTTCCCATGAAAGGAGGTTCTGATCTACTGTACACACAATTTGAAACTACAGAATTTCATGGTCATGCAGACTAATTTCCACAGCAAATGAGAAATGAATACTTGAACATGAATAATGAAATGAATAATGAAAATGAAAATTAATAATGTATTGTGGAGAGATTTGGGAGTCATAAATATATGTTTTAACATCAGTGATATTTCTTAAAAATTTTCTGATGACACTGGATATTATTAAATAATATTAAGGAAATTATGATAAAACTAAAGACTGAATGAACAACATGGAAGATGAATTTACAACTGAAAATATTATGTACTGCAATTTAACAAATGTTTGCAATTTTGTATTTTTCTTTTACCTATGTTTTGAATGATTTTATGTTTGTAAACATAAAAGAATTTAACATTAATTTTTAGGTCACAAATGAACATTTAACTATTTCAGAGGTGTACGCAGAATTTTGTTAAGGGGGGAGTCATTATTAAAATTGTTTACAATTGACATTATTGGTATTTTAAATTTTGTGTATTATTATTATTATATCATGTTACGGTATATTTATTATACTATGTTAGAATAGAACATATTCATAAATACCATAATAAAATCTTCGAAACATTTTTTTCACAGCCTTAGGCTACAATTTTTTAACAAATTTTAACATCTGTTTCATTTTGTATAATAAAAATGCTTGTGCCAGTGCCACCTGCCATTATTACACTTAGGCTACACAATAATCATATATTTTAGTCAACGGTTATTTGTATACGATAGGTAAGACACTTTACATAACAGGAAAATCCATGGAAGCAATCAAATATATTGAAATAAATTTAATTAAACACAATATGTCAATATGGAACTCACCAAGGTTGAAGAATGAAACTGGCATGATGAATCCACACTCTATGAAGGAATTTGAATTTGAATAAAAAATTTAATGCAGTTGTCTGAAATGTTCAAATGAATATTCTACTGCAGTCTATTATTGTTTTGAAAAATCATTGTTTAAAACGAGTACTGGTAATTAAATTAATATATACAGTATATATAATGTACGTAGCCTACAGTACATAACGTCACTACACTTAGGAAATTTCGGCATTCACAATACAATGTCCAAACTACGTTTTTTTTTTCATTAGTTCATTTAACACATCTTCTGCAGTTGGAGTGTAATTTCTATGTATGTTGAGGAGTGCTAATCCATTCAAACGTATATTTCCAGTAGAATTACGCAAATATGTTTTTAGACGGCATAATGTTGAGAAACATCATTCATTTGTACATGTGGGCACTGGGAGCGCAGCTAGTATTTCTACCAAAGTAAATATATTTGGCACTATGTCGGGATTGCACATAGTTAACCCATCTACGGCCATTTTCGGTTGGTCTCCCTTCTCAAGACGTGCAATGTTTCTGTACCATAATTGTAATTCATTATTGAGGTCTTCTTGGCAACCACTTCTTATGTCAGTGGCATAGAACTCTGTGAGCAAAGTGAAAGCAGAAACTTGAGACAGCAGGGGCAGAAGGACTGGGTTCGTAGGTAAAAGGCACTGAAAGCCTTTCAATATTTCCTTGTGTTTCAAGAAACGTGAATCTAGTTGGGACATGAAGGTATCCAGAAATGGAATAAAAGTAGAGACACGAAAGTAAAGTTCTGGCATCACTGATGATAAGTCCAAGTTCACACGTTTTTTTTGTCGCGCTGCCATGCAAGGTATTTGAATGGAGGACCCCAATCTATTCAAGACTTCAGAAGCAAAATGAAAATTTTAGAAAATTCTTCATCGACATTTTCGCGTATAGATTTCATTTCACTGTTAATATCTTCAGCAAGGTTTACTGCTTCCACGAGATCAATAGTTGAATTCTGCAGGAATTTACATAATGGGAACTTAAAGAAAACAGTCTCTGAATACAAAACAGCGATATCACAAATTGACAGTCAGTCAGAGCACATAAAAGTGAATTTGCTTGTGAGGACGAGTCTTTGTCTTTCTATTCTGGTATGTTTTGAAGGGTTGCAATAATAGGGTCATACAATTCCACTACCGCGGCCACGGAGTTATACCTTTCCAACCAACATGTTGCACAAAGTTCAACGAGTTTTTCACGGCATGAAGTTGTAGTTTCCATTTCACTTATCGCCGATTTTAAAACATGTTTTCTTTTAGGTGTATTAAGAAATTCGTACAGACTCGATATTGTACCCATGCAGTTTCTAATGGCAGCTACTTCACAGGCACTGGATACAGCTAAGTTGAGGCTGTGTGCTGAGCAGTGGACATATAAAGCTGATGGAATTATTTCCTTTACATGTGCCTGGACTCCGTTTACTTTTCCTGCATGGACATAGCTCCGTCATACCCTTGACCACGAATCTTGTTTATGTCTATATTTAATGAACGCAATTTGTCCAATATCGCCATTGCGATTCCTTTTCCGGTCACATCATATTCATCATATAATGGTACGAATTGTAGAAAGTTTTCCTTCACAGTGAAATTTTCTCTATCAACATGACGAACACACAGTGATAATTGTTCTAAGCCTGATATGTCTGACGTCTCATCGGCGAGAATAGAGAAGCAACTGGAGGCATTAAGTTCTTTCACGAGATTTCGAACAATCAGGTCGTTGCACACTTCAATTATTTCATTCTCTATTCTAGGACTGGTGTACTGCGTATTTCCAACACTACACATCAACACATTTTTTAATACAGAATCAGTTTTACTTCGAAAGAGAAGAAGTGCCCTGAAATTGCCATCATTTTCTTCTGCTTCTTGGTCGACCTCTATTCGTCCTGAATCCCTGTGGCCTCGCAGAGCGATACATTGTTTTCCACAGAACAAAACACTTTCAATCATAGGAATAAGATTTTTCCTGTTCTCCAGTTTCTTTTGCATTGTTGCAGTATCTATTAGCACATCGATAGACATTTTTGCCACATGAAATATCGGCCAAAATACCGGCTACCTCCAAACTTTGTTTGCGATACAGACACTTCTCATGTTCTGAAAATCACTCGACGGCATCCTTCCAGTTGTCAAATTTCACACTACAAAGTTGACCTAAGGGTTGCTTGCCAGATCCAACACCATCACTTGGAGCAAAAAGTACACAAAATGTACAAAAACTCCATCCCTTAAATTTGGAATATGTAAGCCACTTCCAGCAGTAAAGCCATTTAAACTGAAATCGCAAATTTCTCTTTCCTTTTGTTGGAAAACAAACCCTGGATTTGGTTCCCAGACATTGTTCAAGACATCCAGTTTCTTTTCATTAGACAAGTCTTTTCCTATGTAAACTCTGTAATGGTACAGAATTGGGAGGCAGAGAATGTTAGTAAAATTGTCAATTTATACAAGGAACAACCTATTGGGAACCCCTGCTTTTACAAAACTGCACAATGTTGTTGCAGACTGTTTATGTCTGGTGAAATAGTCTAGACGTATTACGTAACCGCTGGCAACTCAGTCTCTCTGTGAATAACAGAAACACACGTAATGGCCAACCCAGTTTGCATCAGAGGAATACACAGCAGTCTTTGTTGAACCAGCCAAGTAGACAGCAGTGCATTAGCAAGTCAGTGGTGACCTCGGGCGTGTAAGATGGGCCGAAAACATCGTCGGCCTATCCAGTGAAACAATTATTAAAGTACGGGAACAATATAGCGTTGAATCAGTCAACTCATATTTTTTGACCGCGCGGTCACAAAAAGAAAACCATTTAGTGCTCGAGCAAATACATCGCCGGCCGGCAAAATAACGAGTATTATTTTAATTCAAAACAACTGTGCAGTACGAGTTAAGGAACGATAAAGATATTGGTGAGTGACTATAAAATCAGAAAGTTCGGAGGGTGTTAAATGGAGATAGTGGTGAAACAACAATAGGAACACCGGATGGCTGGGTAACTGTACTGAACAATTCATTGATGACAATAATTAAATAATTTTACTTAAAACATAAATACAATTGATAAATTAATAATTCAAAATTAAAATACTTTGGGGATGAGATCTCAGTAAGGGTTTTGAGTCTGTCAGGGTAAAAGAGAGAGTGTGAACACAGAGTACTGGTTCAGTAATTATATAAATTACTTGTAATAGTTTATAAGAATAGTAGTTGATCAGAAATGATGAAAATACAAGTGTAGCATATACGTAAATTTTTCGTAATAAACTAAAAATAATTTGTTTTAGTCAGCACAAACTGTATTACTATTATTTCCCAATCAAACCCAAATAATCCTTCTGCAACTTGTTCGTCTGTAGAACCCTAGAGTGGAACCCGAAGGTAAGATAAAAAACAAAACTTTTATAAATGTAATAAGATTTATTAGTTGTGATAAAAAAGTACAGTTACAGTGGCCCCCGAACTTGGACGATTTGTGTGATTTATATTAATCACACAGATCAGACCTAATTCTAGTTGCAGAAACGGTTATTTTGGGTGGGAGCGGTTGTGTAGTTTAGTAAGCATAATTGTATAAGTAAACAATAATATAAAACAAAAATGGAAAATAAGAGTGATGAAGTCAACAAAATGGACTTAACTAATACTAGTACAGACAATCAAGTAAATACGATAGTAACCGAAACGGTAGTAAACAAAATAAGCCTAATCGAGTCTGTAACAATGGAAGGCGCTAGGATTCATTCAACGCCTATCCAAAACAAACAATGTGACAATAACGATATAGTGAACATGATACAAATAATGTTAGAAAAGCAAAACATAATGTTAAGTAGTAAATTTGATGAATGAAGTAATAAACTCGAAACCAATTTTAATGAACTTAACGTTAAACTAAATGAACAAAATAACAAAATTGAAGCATTAAATAATCGTTTGGACAATAGTGATGAAAAATTGATACTAAATTCGATGAAATAAGTACCGATATAAATAGTCGTTTTTACATAAACAGGACTAAATTAAATAAACGTTTCGACACAAATGATGTTAAATTTGATGAAATAAAGGGGGAAGTAAGACAATGTAAAGAACAAAATGTGAAATTTGAGAATAGCATAAACGTAAAGTTTGACGAATTAACTAATTCACTGTGTAGTATTGATGAACAAATTAATGAAATACATAGTGAAACTAAAAGAAAGACTGATGAGTTATGAGAGCGTGTGGGTATTTTAGACAATAAGATAAGTGATGACTGTAAAACAAGTGGTAATTATGATGAAGAAATAATTACAAATAATAATGGTGATAGTTTAAATGCAAAACAGGTGATGAATTATAAGGTAAGTGGTGGTGTTAAAATAAGTAATGATGAAATATTATTGAATAAAAATATTGGTGATACATTAAGTAATAGTGGTGATAATGAGAATAGAATGAGAGTTGAGGTTAATCAAGGATTGCTAGTTAGTGTTTATGACTTAGAAAGGGAGTATAGAGATAGGTTAAAAGTAGAGGGTGAACAGAGGGCAAATTTCTCTTGTGGTATAGGTGAAGGAAAGGCTTCACAAGTGTTGTTGGAGGACAAAGGTTCCTCGAGAGTTTTTGTGGGAGGCAAATGATCTCCAAAATATCCCTTGATTTTTAGTGGTTTCCCTGGTAAAGCCAGATGGTGTTTAAATAATTTTGTGGTATTGCCCTCAATGTGGAGTGAGAATGTGAAATTGGGCGGGGAAAGTGATTATAAAGAGAGAGAGAAAGGGATAGAGATATTTAAGTTGATTAGGGGTTACAAAGGGTTAGTGGAGAAGTTGAATAATGAGATAATTATTATAAATAATAGAGACTTACACTGTGTAGTAACAAACGATGATTATAGGGATGATAATAAACACTTACCTGTTGTGAGGGTTAGCGTATTAGTAACAGCTGGCTGAAAATAGTGATGAAAATATAAACAATTTAATTGTGACAAATGATACAAATGGAGACTTAACAAATGATACTGATTTAGACATGGATTATGATAAAATAATAATGGGAGATAACCCCGGGAATTATTATAATGGTATAACGAATAAAAAGGATTTAAATGGTTACCACACAAATGGTAATCATACAAGGTATGTAAACAAAAATGAAATGTGTTATGTGATAATAAGACTAATTTTCGATGACGGGGGTTTGATAAATAATAAATGAACATTTAATTATTTGAGTTAATGGTAATTACTTGGCTTATTTAGGTAATGAAGTGGGGTTCAGGTAAGTAACGTATGCAGACGTACTGCTGCACTATATAACAGTGATTAATATGATTGAACTTAATATGATCGTGCATTATAAAGCATGTAATGTGAACTGTCTATCACTCTAAATAAAAGTTATTATACAAATGTATGTTCTCTCATAAAATTATAGTGACTGTCCTATAGACCAATGTTTGCTACTCTCAAAGGTAAGATAATTTAATTTATTTATGAGTGGTTTCACCATAACTGAATTAATTGTCTTGCCTGAATGTTCCTGAGTATATGTTATAATGACTCCTTCATCTGTATCTCCCAAATATAGTTCACTGTTAAAATACTGAATAACTTAATACATGCACACATCACTATGTGCCTTTCACAATTTATCACTTTCTGTTTTGCTATCCTACCAATGTTGGTCATGATGAATTATAAAGGTTTAATGGTACAGAAATTTATTAAAGTTATTAGGTAGGGAATGATTACAGAAAACGTATATAGAAATCACCTCTCTCTCTCTCTCTCTCTCTCTCTCTCTCTCTCTCACACACACACACAGAGAGTATAAAAATTAAAAATTTATTTTTACTCACAATCACAGTCAATCATAATTTCTTTTGCTCCCTCTTTTGTACCTCTTCGGAGTTTTAAGCTACGTCTTTTGAATGATCCAGTCGTGGTGTTTGTTCCTGTGCCACGGCGCAAGAGGAAAGGCCTACCTTGAGGAGCTGTACGACGAGCTTTTTTATCATCGACATTCTGGTTTTCTTCTCCCTGAAAATGTGAAATTGTATGGCTTTATTTAAATAGCAAGTACAGATTACTTTGTATTTCAAACATATCAGAAACAATCTGTAACATCATTTTAAAACAACAGACTAAATCTAGTGAGAATTGTGAAAGAGATATTTAACTTTGGATATTTAAATATTAAATGAGTCAGAGATTCAAAAATTATAACCCCCTCCATGGAGTAGGATGCAAATGGAATCTTAGAGATAAAATCTGTAGGCAGATAGTAGCTGCTTGTTAGTGGCCATGATATAATATACTGGAGATGTTAATGGTACTAGCCTACAAGTGAATCTCCTACTACCACTAACATCTCTACAGTGCTTGTCATCGATTACCCATCACTATGGAAAAATACTACTATCTGCATAGACAAATCTTGGTCACCATCCTGCAATAGAAAAATGTATTATGCCACTGAGTAGAATATAAGGAAATAAATGAAATGAATAGTAGTTAAAGTTTAATATAGTAAACATAGACTTACTACAGTAGTGTTGAGATTAATCAGAAGAAAGTTAATTATCTAGGATTGATGGCCCTTCAGTTAGTGTTACCTGTCCAGTATTAGAGACACCTATTAAGTGGTTAGTTAAGAAGAAAGAATGTTGTATTACCAAGAGACATCTAAAAATGTAAAGGCTTTGGCAACAACAAAAATAATGAAAAATCTCAAGCAATTTCACACTGATACTTACTTTAAACTATTCTCTGTAACCAATGTGTTATCCGTTCTATTTTTTCAAATGTATACCATCCACTTTCATCATGCAGTTAGTACATGTACAAAATTTATATTTTTATTGGTACCTTAATAGTACTATAATTTTTCAATTGCTGTGCTATGTATATAGCAATTCTTAAAATTTCCAATAAATGAACATTTTTCGCATGGCTATTGAATTGTGAAGAAAAATTTCTTTATCTTAAACATTGATTACTCCAGGCAATGTCTCTGTAGTAATAAGAAATTTACTTGTATTCTTCGCATCATATTATTACAGTCTAATTTTGTACATGTTCTAAATACAATCAATTCACTACCAACTCGGAACACAAAGTTTTTTATAGGTAAAAACGTGAAAGATTTATTTACCTTATAGCCTTAACCGGTTTTCGCTTTTAAAAAGCTTCGTCAGAGGCTGCCTTTGGGAGCACTGTCTGTCTTGTTGTTGGCAATGGTATCGACTTTTGAAAGATCGATATTGTGTGTGTGGGGTGTGGTATGTTTGAATAATGCGTGTGATTTGAATTGCGTCTGTTCGTTTAGGATGTCGTTTTTATGTGTTTTCGTGTGTTTGTATATTTCCAATGGTTCTAGAGTGTCTAGTTTTTGGCCTTTTGTGTATATGTGTAGAATGTCCATGTTATTGTCGATGTTTTTGTATGTGTGGTTTGCTTCAATGAGGTGGTTTGCATAGGTCGATCTGTAGTGGAGTGTAGTGCTTTTATGTGTTCAATGTATCTTTGTTTGAAGCTACGTCCTGTCTGGCCTATGTAGAATTTGTTGCAATCTCAGCAATTTAGTTTGTAAACACCAGGTAGATCGAATTTGTTTTGTGCTTTGTGTGTGTATTTTGATAGTGTGTGTTCTGTTTTGTTAGTGATTCTGTATCCTGCTTTTTGAACTTGTGGGCTATTTTTTCTGTTTGTTTGTTGATGTATGTTAGTGTTATGAATTTTTTGTTTTGTGTCTTTGTCTATTGTTTGTTTTGTGTAGGAGTTTATTGACTATTGTTCTGTCGTATCCGTTGGATTCTGCTACATATTTTATCGTGTTTAGTTCGTCTTTGAAGTCTTTTATACATAAACACAAGATGAACTACACACGATAAAATATATAGCAGGATCCAACGGATACAACAGAACAATAGTCAATAAACTCCTACACAAAACATAAAACAAACAACAGACGAAGACAGAAAACAACAAATTCATAACACTAACTTCGAACATACATCAACAAACAAACTGAAAAAATAGCCCACAAATTCAAAAAACCAGGATACAGAATCACTTACAAAACTACTAACAAAACAGAACACACACTATCAAAACACATACACAAAGCATAAAACAAATTTGATCTACCTGGTGTTTACAAACTAAATTGCTCAGATTGCCACAAATTCTACATAGGCCAGACAGGACGTAGCTTCAAACAAAGATACATTGAACGCACAAAAGCACTATACTCCACTACAGAATCCACCTTTGCAAACCACCTCACTGAAGCAAACCACATATACAAAAACATCGACAATAACATGGACATTCTACACGTACACACAAAAGGCCGAAAACTAGACACTCTAGAACTATTGAAAATATACAAACACACGAAAACACATAAAAACGACATCCTAAACGAACAGACACAATTCAAATCACAAGCATTATTCGAACACATCACACCCCACACACACAATATGGATCTTTCAAAAGTTGATACCATCGCCAACAACAAGACGGACAGTGCTCCCAAAGGCAGCCTCTGACGAAGCTTTTTAAAAGCGAAAACCAGTTAAGGATATAAGGTAAAACTTTTAGGTTACTTTGTGTTCTGAGTCGGTAGTGAATTGATTGTATTTAGTTAAGTAACGGACATGTCATGGACAATGAAATCCAAGAATTTTACTGTTCATTGACTACTACGGCTACTACTACCACAACAACAACAACAACAACTACTACTACTAATACTGCTACTGCCAGTACCAGAACAACAACAACTACTACTACTACTACTACTACTACTACCACACACACACACACACACACACATCCGCGTGGATGCAGGTACACATTTTAAATAATAAAAACATACACAAATGGAACAAAAATATACGTAAAGAGTGTATTACCTGCATTGTAACAGTAGTATTGCTACTACCTTCAGATTCATTATCAGGTTCATGGAGAACAAAACTGATTTTTCTTTCTGACTGAAGTCCTTCAAACAAACACACAGAGCAACTTATTTAAATGGTGCAGGAAAATGCTTGTAAAAAAACAAATGTTAATTAGAGAATCGATTAAAATTAAAAAATATATTATTGCAAATAAAGTATAAAAATTTGGCAAAGCAGATTAATATATTAAAATCAGCTGTTAATGTTGACCACACATATATAATATATCTGATTCTCATGTAGTGGCTCCAAACCTGTGATAATGAATTATATGTAGTGCGTGTTTCAGTTGGTTAATAATTATAACCAAAATTTGGACTTCAAGATATACTTATTTACAATTCTTAAAATGTATTTAAACAGTTAGACATATTACTCTTTGTATGTTTAGCAATCCAAATGCAGATTTTCATAGTATACAACAGCAGTTACTTAGGTAAGCAAGACATGCTATAAATGTGTTTTGCAAGCAAATGATGATATGTTGAAAAACAAAACATATTAACAAATTTTTTAATTTTACTTTGTGTGTATGTGCTAGTCAGTTAATGTCATTATTAAAAGCTAATTTTGTTTACTTTAAAAAAATTAATTTTATTCACTGATGAAAGTTATACAAAAAGTAACTTATTACATACACATGAATAATATTCATTTTTAAAGTATCCAAGTCACTGTATTAAATAAATAATTGCTTATCTAATCCGTCGAGTGACTTACTTGTAATTCCGCTTGACGCGTTTCAGGGCATATGCCCCATCTTCAGAATAATTCCTCTTCACAGAACGTCAGACATTAAGATTAAAATGTAATAAATTAAAATTAAAATCCATGGTTAAAATATTAACTCGTCAAAATATTAAAATATACTAAATGCACAGAGGAGCACGCACTATCACAACGGAGTTCACTTCGCGTTATAGTCGGTGTACACCGCCGCGATGTTACTCGCGCACTGACTGTCTGAGTAAACTGTTATCTGCGCAACGCATCTTGTATCCTAATGGCCGTGTCGTACAAGGGATTTGACTTGAAGTTAAGTTGGTCGTTTAATATGAATCCGCCGTCTTGTGAGTTGTTCGTCTTTTTAATTTTTTTAAAGGCCTTGTAAATTTCGAATTCTTCTAATGTGTCCATATATCTGCCTTTTTTGCAAAAGTGTAATGGTTTAAAGTTGGTGTCAAAATTGGTGTAGTTATGATTATTATTTACGAGGTGACGTGCAAAGTTGGATTTGAGAATGTGGGTGTCGTTTTTTGGTAAATGTTCTTGGAAGCGTTTTTTGAATGCTCTGCCGGTTTGTCCAATATAGAAGCTGTTGCAATCGTCACATTGGATTCTATAGACACCTGTCCTCTGTTTTATTGGTTTTGTAGCTTTATGGTGAAGAATTTTCTTAATGTTGTTATCAGTCCGGAAAGTTAAAGTTATATTCAATTTTCTAAAAATGTTGGTTAATGTATGGGGTAAAGTTCGGCCATAAATAGAAGTCACGTACGTGCTGTCTCGGTTACTACTCGGTTTTGTTTCCTTGTTATGTAACTTTTTCCGGTGTTTTTTGTTCAAAGCATCGATCATAGAGCACGTATATCCATTGGCCTTAGCTATGTATTTAATGGTGTTGACTTCCTCCTGAAAGTCACTGATTTCTAACGGTATGGTGAGTAATCTATGTATGAAACTGTTATAGGCGGCCATTTTTTGCGGAAGAGGGTGATGGGAATCCGCGTGTATCGTGGCGTCGGTGGTGGTAGGTTTTCACCATTAAACCCCACAGCAATAAAAACCACATATACCATGAAATAATTTGCGCTGAGACGGCTATAAAGTCAATACCTAACATAAACTTACAAAATGAGGCTCGAGTTTTGATTAAAAACAAACTCAATAAATTTTCGAACAAAAAAAGCCCTAAACTAAACTTTAAATATATGAACGAAATTAAAACTTTAAAACAAATCAAAGACAAATTATCCAACAATGATGCACTCATTACAAAGGCGGACAAGGGAAACACTATCGTTATAATGGACAAAAACCAATATTCGCAAAAGGTTAATCAATTCATTGAAAATAATAATATTACAATGGTAAATGCCGACCCGTCAGCCGATTTCGTTAAAGCCCTGAATAACACAGTTAATCGTTGTATACACTTGTTCGATAGCGCCACACGTCACTCATTGAAACCTATTAATGCAGAGGCTCCCCAGTTTACTGGTTTGCCAAAGATTCATAAACCCAGTGTACCAATTAGGCCGCTTGTGAACTTCACCACTGCTCCGAGTTACAAAATCAGTAAAAAACTAGTACAAATAATAAAGAACAGTATAAGCTTAAAGAATGACCATAGCACAAAAAGTTGCACTGAATTTATCGACAAACTGAAAAACATCCAAATTAAACCTAATTACAGAATCGCATCTTTCGACATAGTAGACCTTTATACAAATATACCCGTCCAGGATACAATAAATATTCTCAAGTATAATCTTATTGTAGCTAACATACGCAGTCCTGATGAAATTAATGAGATAACCGCTCTATTGGAAGTTGTTTTAAATCAAAACTATTTTATATTTGATGGAAAATACTATATACAAAAGAAAGGTTTAGCGATGGGATCCCCACTCTCTGGATTATTGGCGGACATATACCTGAACCACTACGAAAACACACATATGTTCAGCAGCGCAAACAAATGGCATAACAAGATAGTATCATATACACGTTATGTAGATGACACCTTCATCATTTTTAACGGTACCATAAGACAGATCAATAATTTAAAAAACTATTTAAATAATATAAACAAGAACATACAATTTACCCTCGAGGTTGAAATAGAAAATAAACTTAATTTCCTCGATTTAACAATAACAAGGTTTGACAATAGTTTCCAATACCAAATATATAGAAAACCTACCACCACCGACGCCACGATACACGCGGATTCCCATCACCCTCTTCCGCAAAAAATGGCCGCCTATAACAGTTTCATACATAGATTACTCACCATACCATTAGAAATCAGTGACTTTCAGGAGGAAGTCAACACCATTAAATACATAGCTAAGGCCAATGGATATACGTGCTCTATGATCGATGCTTTGATCAAAAAACACCGGAAAAAGTTACATAACAAGGAAACAAAACCGAGTAGTAACCGAGACAGCACGTACGTGACTTCTATTTACGGCCGAACTTTACCCCATACATTAACCAACATTTTTAGAAAATTGAATATAACTTTAACTTTCCGGACTGATAACAACATTAAGAAAATTCTTCACCATAAAGCTACAAAACCAATAAAACAGAGGACAGGTGTCTATAGAATCCAATGTGACGATTGCAACAGCTTCTATATTGGACAAACCGGCAGAGCGTTCAAAAAACGCTTCCAAGAACATTTACCAAAAAACGACACCCACATTCTCAAATCCAACTTTGCACGTCACCTCGTAAATAATAATCATAACTACACCAATTTTGACACCAACTTTAAACCATTACACTTTTGCAAAAAAGGCAGATATATGGACACATTAGAAGAATTCGAAATTTACAAGGCCTTTAAAAAAATTAAAAAGACGAACAACTCACAAGACGGCGGATTCATATTAAACGACCAACTTAACTTCAAGTCAAATCCCTTGTACGACACGGCCATTAGGATACAAGATGCGTTGCGCAGATAACAGTTTACTCAGACAGTCAGTGCGCGAGTAACATCGCGGCGGTGTACACCGACTATAACGCGAAGTGAACTCCGTTGTGATAGTGCATGCTCCTCTGTGCATTTAGTATATTTTAATATTTTGACGAGTTAATATTTTAACCATGGATTTTAATTTATTACATTTTAATCTTAATGTCTGACGTTCTGTGAAGAGGAATTATTCTGAAGATGGGGCATATGCCCTGAAACGCGTCAAGCGGAATTACAAGTAAGTCACTCGACGGATTAGATAAGCAATTATTTATGAATAATATGTTTAATGCAAATTTGTGTAAGAATGTGTGTGTGTGTGTGTGTGTGTGTGTGTGTGTGTGTGTGTGTGTGTGTGTGTGTGTGTGTGTGTGTGTGTGTGTGTGTGTGTGTGTGTGTGTGTGTTACAAGAAAAATCTTTGCACTAAAACAACTGTTAAAATATTTCAGTACTGAAGATATTGTATTATCAATAGTACACACATTATTTGTCTTTTGTAGAAACACTACAGAATTTATTAATACTGTACAGTTTTACTGATTGACCCTACACATCCTAAGGGTTTACCACCAATTATTACACTAGCTTTTCCTAAAGTTGTACATGAATAATGGCAAGGAAATTCCATACTATAATGAAGTAAATATTTAAAGAAAACTA
This sequence comes from Magicicada septendecula, assembly GCA_034769895.1. NCBI lineage: Eukaryota > Metazoa > Arthropoda > Insecta > Hemiptera > Cicadidae > Magicicada > Magicicada septendecula. The sequence goes on along the minus strand of CM068368.1, from coordinate 265,726,687 downwards.
AATACAAAGCAAATGAAACAGAGCATCAATATTTTTAAGCAACCTTTTGTCAGAGTTGGCAGCTATGTATGTAGGCAACATCCATCTTGAAGCTAAGCAATTATTATACAGCTCCACAAAAGCCATTATAATGTAATAATAAACAAAGGTTTTAGTAATAATAACAATAAGACAAAAATTAGTATTCATGTACAGTCTGAAGAAAGAAGAATAAAAATTAATACAATAAAACAGACTATTTGAAAAATTAAATATAACATTCAATTTCAACTTATTTTTCAACAACCAACAAACAATGGCACTGTCCAATCACCACTTCATATCTGTACAAAGCTGAGTTCTTCATTAGATAAAAAATTTGACCTGCTTCACTGTATCTGTGGAAGATAAATAAATTCTGGCAAAAATTAATAAAAATACTTTTTAGTTATACAATTTATTTTCAAAATTGAATTAACCCATAATGAAAATCAGCTCCCATTAAAAAAAAATACATGCCTATGGAAACTGGAAACCCTATAACTTTATATCACTATAATATTGACGACTCGGAACACAAAGTTTTTTATAAGTAAAAACGTAAAGTTTTACCTTACAGACACGTCATGGACAACGAAATCCAAGCCTATAACTTTAAAATAAATACACTACAATATTTTCATTTGCACAAAACATTAACATATAAACAGAAATAACATTTTGTTTTTGCATGTCATTTAATGCGAGGATTAAATATAATTATATTTAAAAATTAAAATTTGAATTTCACAAAAGCTTTCTACAAAGATTTTTGTCACTTTATTGGTGTTAGTTACAAAACAAGTTAAGCACAAAATTAAAAGAGACTATTATTCTACAGAATTTAACTGATAATTTGTTTTGGTATGGATCTGAAACATTTCACTGAATATTCATAAAACATAATCCTCACAGGATTTTATGACTAGAAATTGCCTCAACATTTAAAAATTGACTACACTGAACAATGAGATCACTTGAAGGCATCTGCATAACAGTAAAATGTTTGGTTTCGTTAAATTATTTATTGTTAATCTTAAAAAAATACTGTTTAACTACTCTAAAACTGTCTGAGTGCTTAAAATAAGAAATATATTTTTGAGGCCACACAAGTTTTAAATTTTATTTTGTTTGAATAACACAACTAATAACATCACGTAACTTTAAAAAAACTGCTGTCTTTATTGTCTCACCAATTATTTTATTATTGCCTGTTATTTTATTTTCTATTTATTGTTCCAAATGCTTTTCAATCTTTATTATGCATCTTTATGAGTTTATGTTTGTACACTGTTAATCTTTTTTCATTTTGTTGCAACTGTTGCACTGATCACTGTGTTGTACAGTATAAACAGAATAACTGACAACATATGAAGCCACTAATTACACCTTTAATTACAGTTAGAGTAATAAACAATGACGCTCAAATACAATTAAGCACACAACTATAAGTGTCATATTATTACAATTTTGGATTAACACAAAATCACTTTACACTAATCCGCAAGTCACAATAACAGTAATTCCAAACCGCATTCTAATATCACTGGACAGAAACTTAAGTTGGCTGCTTCTAAATCCAGAATTTACAACCCAGATGTGTGGCATTGTAGTAACACAGCAGGCCTGGATGCCAGTAGATTAGTTGAGCTACATTTGTAAGGAACATCTTGAATTATCTAGAGCAGTGTGCAGTGGTTCCCAACTTACAATTGTGTCAGAACCAGAGCTAAACTCAGGAAGCAACTGGAGGGCTGCATCATAAACGGTCAAATTTTCTACAAGTAATGTAAAAATAAACAAGGCAGTATTTACTTGAAAATAAATAAATGTAGGTAATCTACACATTTAATATGCCTTACTATCTACATTTAATGGTACAACTGAACACAAATCAAGTATTTCATAATTTTTAAACTTTTCTGCTATTTGCCAACAGCTTAGAAAAAGAGGCAATGCACTTTCTTCTAAATAGAACATTTGAAGATTTTTAATTTACTACAAAATTCAGTTATATTACTTATTAAATCTGACACTAACTGGTTCCTCTCTTGGAGCTTCAGACTGAGTTTGTTGAGATGATTGTAATTGTCTGTTAAAAATGTCTCAATGTTTGTCCTTGAAGTTATCAATGTAATTGTAGTGGGGTAGATTGTCCACATCTTCATCTCTAGTGCATGCAATGAATTACAAGTGCTCAGTGAACAGGTCTTATCCATGTGTTGAGTTGTTAGAAAACAGTTAAATGTAACTCTGATTAACTGATACAACTGATTACGAATCAAGGAAGAACGTCAGACATCCATTGATGTGTGTTTTGTCTAGCCAATTGATGGAAGGAAATAGCCTGGGCCTTGTAATATGATGAAAGTAAAAGAAGTCTAGAGCAAATATACATTTCATTAAATTAATAAAAGAAAATCTACTATATGTTTATTATTGAATCAGTAAAATATTTTTCATAGGTTCCTTCTATAAGATCATTGTCAGTTAAAATAACATTTTATTATTCATTTACTTATTAAAGTACATAAAGTAATTATTCATTTAGTTTTCCAACATAAAGTAGAGGGCTACATAAAAAGGTGTTGCAGGACACATGCAGCCTGCAGGTCACCAATTGGAAACTACTGATCTAGAGTGTTACGTAATTTTGCTGTGCACACTATAAGTGCAGTGTCACATAGCCTATGTGACAAAGGATATTCTCTATGTCCTCAGCATAGCACTGCCCCCTCATTTTTCTGCTTGCCCCAAACTGGCAAATTCTCTTGCTTTGTTTTTTAACGTTTGACTCTGCAGATTCTCTTTTCTTTTCCAGTTTGCTTTCCCAATTTGCTTCCGTTCTCTTGTGTAACCTCCTCTTCAGCAATTTTTATGATCTTGCAAAAAGTTTCATCCTTACTCCAAACTTGTCCTTTCTCTGTATGTGCAGTACATATTTTCTTCCTGCTCCTACATTCTGTTTATTTACAACAAATTCTTTCTCTCTGGTGACTTTTCCCAAGGCTGCTTTCTTTAATTCAGTAACAAACAAGCACATTTTATTTAAACAGTCAGAATTGGCTTCAAATCAGCAGAGATAAGTCACCCAGTGAGTGCTTCTATCAAATGTTGGTACCTTGGAGTTAACAAGCTCGTTGACAGTAAATGACACTTTTTCATTGTTCTTAGTTTTTGAACCTTGTCCAGCATTTATTAATGTCTTACCTTATTAACTCTTTCTTTCATTAATTGTTTGACTTCAATATTAATTTGTTTTATTGCATTTGCAATTGAATCTTCTATACTTGCAGGGGCAGTTTCTGTAGGAGGTAGCTAGTTAGCACTACCTCCAGAAATTCTAAGGTATAAAAAAAAATATATAAATTACTTTTGTTCTGCAATCAAAAATTATACTCAATTCATAGTCATATAGTTAATGTTATTCATATGTCCATACTGAGTTCACTTTTAAACTGCCATTACCTGCTCCAATTGTTGAAGTTTTACATTCAGAGCGAGGTCGCTTGAATCTACAAATATCAGTTTTTGAGCTACGTCACGCAAAATAGGGAGCCATGTGACTAGTCTTAGGGAGTTGAGGGATATGCTGTAGCTAAGCACAAGAGTGGTGAGAGAGCAAGTGAAACATGCTTAGGTACTTACACAATGCAAACATTGCAGTATGGTTTCGTTTGTCAGTGGTCAGTTAAAGTTTCCTTGAATGTGTTACACAAAGTACATTGTTATTGACTTAAATGTTTATTTATTTGAATTAAGTGTTTACAATTAATTAGGTTTAATAGTATTTTAATAAAAACTAAAATTGTTCTTGTTTGAGGCATAATTTTTTTGTGCACCACCAGATTTTTTTGGTCATGAACCACCACTGTATACTTGTCATATTTGTTTTCATAGTTGATACAGACTTTTTTATTTTATGTTTTGCTTCTTCCACTCACCATGTAACAGACCAAATTTTGCAATGGAATCCTCTTGTACAAATGTCTTAACATTTTCTGCTTCATGTTAAATTCTTCTTTTTACTGCATCTCTGTTGTTTCATTTTCAATGTTTCTCATCTTGCTCTTGTAACAAAACACGTAAAAATTCTATCAAGACTTTTTGTAAAAATTCTATTTGTATTTGTACAAATTTTATTGTATCAAAACGTAAAAATTCTATCACAGCAACTGTTGACTTCTACCCATCTTCTCAAATCAGTAATCATGCTCACTACTTCTCTATGAAGTGTCCTCTGTTTCCACTGTTAAAGATCCTATACTCAATTCTGGCACCAATGTGTGGATGGTCACATGGATCGTTGTGTTGTACAGTAAAAACAGAATGACTAACATCAGATGAAGAGATGAAGTCACTATAATTATAATTATAACTATAATTATAGTTAGGAATAAATAAAGACTTCTTATACAATTCTTCAAGTTAAAATTTGTCCAACATACAACTATATATGTCACCCTATTACAATTTCGCACTAAGTAACGCAAAGTCACTTTACAGTTATCCACAAGACACAATGACAATCACTCCGAACCACACTCTAATATTGCTGGTCAGAAAATTGAATTGGCTGCTAAATTCAGTATTTATTCTCCAGGTGTAGTAGACATTGCCCAGTTCTATGTGGCATTGTAGTAACACAGCAGGCCTGAATGCTGGTAGAATAATCAAGCAACATCTGGAAGGGGCATCTTGAATGATTTAGAGCAACACATAATTCTGCCACAGACGCACATCATGTAGCCACAAATGTCCTTAGCATAGCAATATATAATCTGCATATTGCATTTACCAGACTTAGTTAAGGTTATTAGTAATTCTGTTTGTTTAATGTTTAATTATCATTTATTGAAGGCATGTGATTCTTTCACTTAAATCTAATCATGTTTACTATTACTGTGAGATGATAATTCCCCCATTTGTATTGGCTACTGTTGATGTAAGGGTTTACATTTATATGCTAAGTTATATACAGAATTAATTTTATGTTTTATAGTATCAAATTTTTAATTTCAAATTCTTTTAATTTTTCTGACTTTTATTATTTTTATACATATTAATTGCAATATGCACTTTCTATGTTACAATAATTGCAATTGTTACAATTTTGTATTTTTAATGCATGACCAGTGATCCCTTTAGTTGTTTTATGTGTGATATGCTAGAAAAATTTGATAAAACAGGAAAATAGAGGTCACAAAATGTAAAACATTTTACACCATATAATCAATAAATTACATAAAGTCCGTACAAAAACAAGTTTGTTAAATACAATTTATTATTACTAGCACTGGCATTAGCTATCACAGACACAAATAATTATAAAAGATGCCAGCTGAAATGAATAAACTCAGATTACATTAAAGGGATATGAAAACTAAAAAAAAAGTGAACTACAAACTACAATAAATTAAATAAAATTATAAGAACAAGATATCCACATTCTTCCTTATTTAAAATAATTACCATTTGAACTTGTGTAATTATTAAAGCAGTGTAAACACTGGAAAAAATTTATGCAGACATTCTTTGTTACTTGAAATGATTTTTTCAAGACTTTGGAAAATGATTATACTTTCATTAGAAAAAAATAATAATAATGAATTGTGTTTTTATAGATAGCACAGTATAAAATCAGTAATTACAATTTGCACATTATTCATTCTCAATCTAAATGCAAGTGTTGTTACCAGAATCAATAAAAACTAATATGGCTTCAGAATGTAGCAGTCACAACTAAAAATATCGGTATGGAGAACTATACATGACTTCCATATTCTAAGATTTATAATCTGAAATATGCTTGCCTGACAAGCACGATATATTTTCTAATATATACATAATTTACATTAAAATGAAAAAATTATAATTTTATTGCCTGGCAACAAAATTATTTTATTTTCAACAATTACCATTGTTTGAAAAAGTTTAAATGAATTTTCAAGTACTTTACTCTTGTTAAAACGTAAAAGGTTGCAGGTAAACTACCCCTTCCCCTTAACCGATCGTCACCAAAATCTAATGGCCTTGAGTCCTCTACAATTCACTGAAGTATGCAAAAAATTATTTGATTCTGTTTGAATTTGCGGCAGTTATCGTTTGCCATAGAAAATACACTTAATAAAAAACGTTGCAGGTAAACTACCCCTTCCCCTCAACCGATCTTCACCAAAAACAATAAGTCTTGAGTACTCTACAAACCAGGGCTGTATGCAGAAAATTATTTGATTCTGTTTGAATTTGCGGCTGTTATCGTTTGCCATAGAAAATAACCTTGTTAAAAAAACGTTGTAGGTAAACTACCCCTTTCCCTTAACCGATCTTCACCAAAAACAATAGGTCTTGAGAACTCTACAATTCAGGGCTGTATGCGAAACATTATTTGATTCTGTTTGAATTTGCGGCTGTTATCGTTTGCCAAAAAAAAAAATTTCCCTTGATAAAAAAAAACTGTTGCAGGTAAACTACCCCTTTCCCTCAACCGATCTTCACCAAAAACAATAGGTCGTGAGTACTCTACAAATCAGGGCTGTATGCAAAAAATTATTTGATTCTGTTTGAATTTGCGGCAGTTATCATTTGCCATAGAAAAAAATCTACAGACACACACACAGACACTTTTCGGAAAACGACTTTTTTCATGTTTTGAGTGTAGTAGAATCAGAATCTGCAATAATCTCGAACACGATTTTTTTGCCATCACCATACTTCCATTCCTTAAGGAATTATGGAAGTAATAACAGTAAAGTAATTATGGATATATGAAATGATATTATTATTAAATGTTCTGCCTGGAAGTAGATTCCTGTCTTGATATACAAATTTCACTTTCCATCTTGCCCTATCATTGGCTTCATTTCTCCTTCAGTTCCCAGTTTTACCTTTTCTCCTTTAAATTGTCCAAAACCTGAATTCTTCATCTTTCAAGAAACCAATGATTACATTGTGCAGCAGGCAGTTCTTAGGATGTGTCTGATCCCGTTTGTATTATTACATATACTGTATTCAGGACTGATTTTTTCTCATCCACTTTTCCATTCTTCTCCAGAAGTACATTCCAAAGCTTTCAATGTATTTCTTCACTATTTTGTGTCTATGTTTCTGATTCATACGGAATAATGGTCTAAACATCGCACCTCATCAGTTTCTTCCACAAATCCAAGCTAAAATTGCTAGTGAATAGTGATTTCTTCTTAGTAAATTCATTCTTGGCCAGTGTAATATGATTGCTTTGGTGCAGTGTTCTTTGTCAGAAGGCTTAATAAGTACTTGAACAGATCAACATTTTCTAGTTCTTGACTTTCCACAACAATGCACATGGTTTGTCCTTCTGTGATATTCTTATAACTTCTGAATTCTCTACATTGGTTTCTATTCCATGGTTCTTCTGCTTTCCGCCAGTCTGCCCACCATATATTGAAGAGTTTGTATATATGGTGGCCTGATCTGATGGTTTTGGAGGGGAAGAAAAAAGTAAGTCATTGTAATAAAAATTTTAATTGTATCAAATTAAAGAGTGATTTTTATAGTTTTGCTTATACTTCATTTGTCTTAAAAATTAAATAATCTAACTATTTCTTCTATTTTCTCGTGCACACATTTCACCTTACTTTGAAATTCATGATCAATTGTTACATTATCTGTTGTAATAATATGATACCTTGCTCAATAAAATTTTTGAGTTTAGGAACTGAATGTGATCAACAAAAGAAAATTTCTATTTTTAGATAACCACAAAGGAAATAATCATATGTAGTAAAATTAAGACATAGCACAGGCCATGGAATCAGAAGCCAGGGAAGACTTCTCACAGAAGATCTATAGAAGCTCTTGCCAAAAATTGTGGTAGCACCAGCTTGCTGGAACCAAATCTGCTTCTCTCCAAACTTGCTAAGTTTTCATTTGTAAAAAATCATGCAGACTGTCATCTTCTAGATGAGTGATTGAATTAAAACACTCATATCATTGCTGAAACCTTGATTGTTTACTAATATCACAAATAAAAATATAACACAGAAAGTACATTTTCGATCCACAACATAATTTATACAAACAAAAATATAACACACAAGTATAATATTGATCCTCAAATGTATAGCGTAATTGCTGTTAAGAAATTTTTTTTGAGTGTTGCAATGAAGGGAGCGGCGGCAAGTGGCTGCTGTCAAAAATGAAATATGCTGGCATTGTATCAGCTGCCATTCAAACAACAACTGGGGCGACCATTTGGCGACAGGAAGGCACTCAACTTGGAAAGACAATACCCCAGTAATAACAGATGTCCAAGCGTAAGGATGTACGTGGGAACACACTACAGTACCAGAAAAACAAAAGAAGAACCCTTACAAAGACGAATTACCAAGAAAGCGGAGATGAATGCGACGGTAGTATTGTCTGGACACACATGGGAGCTTTGCAACAAGACTAGGGTGTACATCACTGACAAAGGCAAGGACTCATATGGACATTACACGAATAGAAAAAAACAGGATGAAGCAGCAGGAGGCATGTTTGCGGACCACACTAGCAGGCTGTGCAACAGATGTGCCGTACCAGGAACAGGACCACCGAAAGTGTGAGAAAGAGAGTCGGAGAAACTATAAAACAATACTACGATTCGTTACACTTAGACTATGGAACACATGCGTGGCTAGTTAACGATTATCAGGAAATGAGCAAAAAGGGGAGACACTAGAACAAGTGGATGATTGACAAGCATGAAATCCGGTCTATCGTCTTAAAGCTAGGGTGGACTAGAACCGAAAGAGATGAGAGAAGGGATATACGCCAACCTATCAGAAACAAGAGTTTGGTAAAGGCGGTTCTCGAAAAAGATGTTACCATAGGAACCAGAGTCAAGAACGAATAAGGACGAAGTTGGGTCGCCCGGAGAGCAACTCAGGGTGGAGACTTCGGGAGAACTCAAGAAAGAGACCCAATAGGAACGAAATGCATGGGAAAAGACAGAATCTAGAGAAGAACAAAGAGTAGGAGGAGGTGACACAAACCCAAATGACAAACTGGAGCGAATCTCAGTTTTCTATCAGTTTAAGCCCTCAGTTTTCTCAGTTTTTCTTCGTGAGTTAAAAACCAGCTCGGCATCATTGCGTCGTCGCGACAATTTCTTTGGAGTCTTAGTAATATCTTGTTTCGTTAAAGTATTATAAGTGTCGGGAGTCAATGCGAGTTACCAGTACGTAATCAGAAGACTTATTATCAGTCTTAGAACAATTCGAAGTTTCGGTCATGGAGTTAATCTCAACTGTAAATTTAGTTAATCTTAATCAGACTTTGTGATTGGTTAATATACTGACGAGTTGGGAAGTGCAGAGAGAATGTTGTTGTATATATCAAAATAGAACTCGAAAACGAGACTTAGTTAGTTTGAATAAATAGTTGATGCGATAACGAGTTGTATAAATATGCTCAAATACTGACATTGTGAATTCGCGAAAGATAAAACTATGAGCTAAACATCTCGATTGTGTACCGAACTAACGTACTCTTTACATCTGATACTTACGTTAAGATAAAGTAATGGAAAAGTTCGTGAGTGTGTAAGATATAACGATAAACTAAAAGCTACAAACATGCGATAAATATTAATAATGTGGTAAAGCCATAATCGTGAACTAATAAATCGCGAGTTGAACAATGCGGAACTAAGTGACCGTACAATTAAACGTACGCCAGACAAATTACTTATATGGGTGTGATTTAAAAGAGACTCGACACCAGAGTGAGAACCTTGTGATAGTGAAAAGTGACCAGCAAACCAGCGATGGAGGTGACAGCCAGATTATCAACCATTCCAAGGAGCAAGGGAGACAGAAATTCTCCGTAGACATGCCATCTAGTATGTAACATACCAAAAGTAAATTATTTATGTATTACTAGTGTAAGTCACCACTGTCCTGCCGCTCAAAAAGATAAACACCTCTGAGATAATTAAGAGTCAGAATTAAATAAAAGTTAGAGTAAAATTACACGATAGTTATTGCGAAAGTATAAGAGAAAGATGAATCCATGAGTAAGAGTAAATTTGTAGTATGTAAAGAAATCATAAATTAATTGTCTATAACTAAGTACTATAACGAAATGAATTAGTAGAGAAACAACTAACGTACAATTGTAATATATTATTGATTATCACATAAATGATGTTTTAATTTAATGTCATTGACTAATGATGAATATATACAAAGTTTGAATAAAATCTAGGGTGTAATGTAAACCTTGGGCGTACGAGTCATGTTATTCTTGGTTACCCTAATTGATACGAATTGTCTGACACAACTAAGTATACTTTGTAACAAGACCAGTGCGTACGGTTTAAGCCACACTGTTGTGATCGTCACTTTGTAATAACCCACTTACATATCCTTTCTATCTTTCCTCTCCTTGTTTATTTTAATCTGTTAAATTTCTTATATATCTGGGTTTACTAGATACAGTAATATCGTTAATTATGACTATCTTATCTCTATATTTAGTCTAAAAGTGTTGGTGTTAATGGAACTTATGTATACAGGGAGTTATTCAAAAATTCCGCTCAGGCCTAGTCTGCCTTGCAGAGATTTATAGAAAATTCATGTGTAATTCTCTTCTCTTTGGTATCGGAGAATTCCGCAACAAGCGCTGCAGTTCCAAAACAAACGGAATTTAGAGGTTAACCCACCGCGTACGGTGATTAGTTATTATACACTCTGTCTGTTTAATTCTTATTCCCACTTCATTAAATAATACCCAAATAATAAGATCTTGTAACTACACAATGTTTCTTTATTAGATCAAATATTTTAACATTCAATAAAATTGTTTTGACTTGATATACGAAAGGCTATACGTTGAGTTAATCGATTATTAATCGATACAAGATTTTATTTTAAATTCAGTTATAGTTTCTTTTTTTTATAATTAATTTAGATTCAGGGTGTGAAGGTTCTTTTAACTGCGGGGAAGATTAAAAATACATAAATAAGAATGCAAAATATTACAAAATTAAAGTGTTGTTGTGTTTAATACTATTTATACAATTGAAAATTACCGTGCGAAGTACCATACGGCTCAGGAAGGCTGTTGCTGCTAATCTCGGTAGTTGTTGTTCCATATCAAATACAGATGAGATGATTCTTGTCTTCACAGTTGTAATAAAGTGGAATCCTTGGTCCTGGTTGATGCAGAAATACCGCTTCCTTCATTCACCAACGGCCAAACTTGTGATTATGTGCTTCAGCAAACTCTGGATCCAATTACGTTTTTTAACTGTATGACGTAAACTGCGATGTCCAATGTTTTGATGGTTATAATATTTTCGCTCGGTTGTAGGATTAACTCTTTACAAGGTAGTTCTTTATCTGGTTTTAATATTTCATTAAATTAATATCCGTTTCATGATCTGATCATGGGCAATCCACGTCCTTACTTGGAATTCAATTACTTTGTATCGTTTGTATGATACTATTATACAATTGGGTTAATGTTTACTGGCCCGAATTCTGACAATTAGTCTTTCATATATTGTGACTGTTATTAGATTTAATAACTTAGATTAAATTAGTTTTTATTGACCATCTCTCTTGGTTTAATCTCTTCTCGATCATGTCATAAATTCCAATAATCAAAATCAACAACTTATACAAATTTTTGTCGTCCCTAGCAACTAATTTTTTTATTTTTATTCAATGTTTTGTTATATAATGATAATTTCATATATTAATTTTCCACCCATCAAAATAATTCCTTATTAAACTTCCATTATTAAAATATAATCTTATTTATTGCTTGTTTACTAATTTCTATATATTCTGCTGGTTTTTTACTCTTAGTCTGTTTCTTTTAATAATTATTATTTTTTCCGATATCAAACGTTATCAATCGATATCATTGCACTATGGCATTATCTTAATTTGTTTATATTGCATTTGTTTATTATTTATTATTAATTATTATTGGGTTTTTCTAACTCTTTGAATTATATTCATTAATTATTATTAACTTCTTTACCTAACCTTTCTATTCTGAGTTGTTATATAGTGTTATTGGCTGTTAGGCCTTTTATTATATTTGGATCTACTTTTGAATTTAACTTGTTAACAACTATAGCCTTTTTATACAAGTTTACAAGCATAATCAACCTTTAACTACGTACATGTACACAAATAATTATCTTTATGATATCTAATAACAACTTTATCTTGACCTATGGATCACACATAAGCAAAATTGAAATTAGTTAATACTAACTAACTGATTTCCATCACCTTTCTATAACAGTAAACAAATAATACATATTGCTTCATTATTTGACATTGCATCAATAAGTAAGCTTCATAAGATAACACCAACTTTAACATAATATTTATGATAACAACATAACATTATACAATTCAGAATCATTATTTTAAATTAACTTGTATTGTGTATTATTGACTCATTTTTAACTATTTTCACCGTCAGTTACTTTAACATAGTCGATATTAGTTTCTTTCTTATAACTCTTTCAGTATTTTTGATTTATTTACTTCTCACTAGACATTGAGATTTCTCACTATTGTCTATAGTACATGTTTATTTTTTATTACTATTACTACCTTGCATTCTTATTATTTTCTTTATTATTTTCACATAATGATAAATTTATTTATCTGACCCTTGTATTAATATGGGATATAGATATTTATTTCTCTATTCTATTCTTAATATTTTTATTTATGTAACGTTGAGGACCGCCTTTCTGTTGTGTTACATATGCTTCCCCTCCTAAAGAAGTTTAATTTACCTGAATGTAATTTAGGTCAAGTAAACTTATATCTTTTACATGCCTTTTCTTCATATCACTTTTTATGGTCAACTTTTATTCACAATTCTTTATTTAATGACACTTCATTACTCATTTTAACATTCTTGGTTATATATAATTTGTCCTTAAACAGTTTTTTTTTTCTCGATAGTTGGTTACAATATTCAATGAAACTTTAGATTAACTTCTCTTCTACTTCTAGTTACTGCAATCACTGTATTTCTCCATTTTTCTTCTGTCAGCTATTTTCCTTCTGTTTTCTTCGTCATTCTTTTCTGGAATTTGATGTCATTCTTCGCAACGATTCTAATATTCCTTAAATATTTAATTTCCCTAACAATCCCTAATATGTGAGTTGGTACAGTTCAGAGAGGCACTTGTGGCTACATATACTCTGCTGGCCATACTTCACTTCAATATAGTACTGCTGGAGTTCATCTACAGTCAGCTATAAAATATAATAATCTTCTTAATTAATTAATTAATAATAAACATCTTGGGAATTCTTTATATTGTTGCGTTTTATATTTACTTATTTATATCTTTTATACTTCGTGATTCCATTTTATATTCCTTAATCATTTTCTGATAACATTTCTGATAGTCATTATCTGTAATTAATCTTGATCTTCTTTTTTGTTGTGACAGTAACTCTAAGTATTAATTCTTCATTTGTTCTTATATTTCCAAGAATTTCTAAATCGTAATTGTTTTAATCATTGTTATTACTTAAGTTCAGTGTAATTATAGTCATTAACTCAACCCTTGTTCTTCTTATTTTATTTTAATATTTTGTCTGGTTACATTACAATGAATTGTTGATAAACATTTTTTCGGCATGTATTTTAGATCATATTGGTTTTTCTTTTATTATTTTGCATAGGTACTTCTTGATATAAAAAATTTCTTTTTTTATCTTGGGGTTTCATTATTCCTTATTTAGAATATTTCTTTGTAGACAAATAGTAATATTTCTCATTTCCTTCTGTAATCTTGGGGTGTTATTAACTCTTCTTAATACCTTCTTCATAAACATATAGTTGGACGTACTTACTTCCTTTTGAATGTTGCGTTTACTATTTAAATAATTTTGTTCAAAAAGTTTTTTAGTAAGTTGTGCTTAGATACTTTTCTTTTTTTATTTAGAGGTTTTAGTCTCTTTATTTTAAATTATATTGTCTCGAAATAACTTGAGTAAGTTGTCCTTACAGTTCTTTCTTTGAATTTTGGGGTTTCATTTAAATCATATTGTTTCTGAATAAATTATTAGTAAGTTGTTCTTACAATTTTTTGGAATTTTGGGATTTTATTATGCATTCCACCTGTCGGCCGTGGTTTCTTCTTCATCGATTTCTTGTCTTACATCCTGGGATGTGCTGGGTCGGTGGCCATCTCCTCTTAGGGGAATCCAGCGTTCTGGTGGGTTCTGTTGATTATAAGCTATTCGGACATTCCTAGATGGATTGTCCCTTCTTTGGTTCTCGCTTCCGGATCTGGATTCTCCGATGCTATTGCTCCGTGGTAAATGCTCATTATCATTCTCCCTTTGGTGTTGATCCCTTCTTGGACCATTCTCTTCGGCCCTTATAAAATTCACCATTGGTCTGGAAATCCTATTGTTATTATTGTGGTTATTTGGCTGGTAATTTCTATTATTATTATTATTATAATGTTCTGCATTACCTTGGTTGGGGTTTCTCTGACTATTGGAATTATGATTATTCTGATAATGATTATTTTGATTACTTGGGTAGCTGTTGTTATTCCTGTTAGGATTTTGGTTATTAGGGAAATTATTATTATTATTAGTGTTATTATTTCTATTATAATAATTTGAATTGTCTCGGTTCCCTTGGTTGTTGTTGTTATTTTGCCGTTGGTCTGTCTCATTACCATAATTACCTGGCCTGCCATTATAGTTCGGTCGGTTATGCGTCTCATGGTTGTTATTGTTATTGTTTCTGTTGTTGTAGTCTGGGATATCCCTGTTCCTGTACCGGTCGTTTCTCTGCCGACTCTTTCTATAATGCACCTCACGCTCGTGCTCTTCCAATAGCGTTGACATGGCCTGTATTGTTTTTATCTGTCCACCTGATCGTGCTATTGATATCCCGTTATCATAGTGGTATGCCAGCCTGGTGACGAGGATTTCCTCCGGGATTTTTGGTTCAAGGTGTCTCGCCACGCACAATTTTCCAAGGAAGTAGGCGGTGAGTGTTGTCCCTCTGCTGGCGTCATACCTTCCATAGCTGATGCTTTCCCTTACTACGTTCTGGGTGGCGTCTGACCAGTACCTGGCTTTAAATGCCATCTTAAATTCTTCGTAGCTTCGGATGTCGTGCCTGGTGGCTGTCCACCAGTTATCATAGGTTTCCTTGAAATGTTCGTCCAGGTAACGACGAATTACTGGCCACCTGTTTTCACCAATTCTCATTAGTTGTTCGTCGACCCGTTCCAAGAATTCCATTGGGTTTCTCTTGTACGACTTAAAGTTGATGGTTTCTCGGTCGTCTATATGTTGTGTGTATGGAACAGTGATCGGTCGGTTGTCAGCTGACCGTTGGAGGTTCTCGATTCTCTCCTGGTTACGTTGTCCTTGTTCCTGTACTTCGTTTACGACCGTATCTAGGTTTCGATGCTCGTTTCCGAAATCTGTTCGTAGTGATTCCACTTGAACCCGGTTTTCTTCTTCTATCTGGTTTATCTTGACCTCTAGTTCAGCCCTATTTTGTGTAACAGCTTCATCGGTCACTCTCAGTTTTCTATTTGTTTCAGCTATCTCCTGTTTTCTTTCGCCGTTGTTCTTACCTACCTTCTGGCTGATTGCCTCACTGACGTCCTCGATTTTCTTATTGAGATCTTATCTCGATACTCCATTCTGTTTATCAACAGTTTCCCTTAATTCCTTGTTAGAATGCTCAATTCTCTCATTGATTTGTATAAGGTTGTCCTCATTGATTTTCATAAGATCTTCTTTCATCCGTTTATTGTTTTCCTCAAGTATTTCGTTCATTAGTTTGTTATCGTCCTGAATCTGTCTCAAACTCTCGCCATTCCTGTCAAACTTCTCATTCATTAGTTTGATTAAATTCTCGCTCAAAATTTCGTTTTGTTTCTTTGAGTTTTCGTTGATACTGTCTATTTTGTTTTCTAGCCTTTCTGAATTTTGTTTTATACTGTCTATTTTATTTTCTAGCTTTTCTGAATTTTGGTTTATACTGTCTATTTTATTTTGTAGCTTTTCTGAATTTTGGTTTATACTGTCTATTTTATTTTCTAGCTTTTCTGTAGTTTGCTTCGAGTTTTCCTCCTGTCTCTTTGAGTTTTCCTCCTGTTTCTTAAATTGTTCTGCCATAAATTTCATCATCTCCTGCCAACTTGGTACTTCTCTGGCTCCCGGTTTATCTATTTGGTCCCCTTGGGCATCTTCTTTAACTGTTTCCCTTTCCGTGTCCATTATTACTTCAGTTTCTTTTGTATTATCTGTCTGCTGTTCTATTTCACTATCTATGATTACTTCTATTTCTTGTTCTTGTCCACCTTCTTCCTTCTCCGTGTCTTCTGCCCTCTTCTTTGATCTACCTCTGGTATTATGCATTTTTATTCTACCACAATTGCCTGCTCTAGTTATGTAATATTGATATGATTACAGTTTTACTTATCTTAAGCCCTACACTAGTTGAGGCGCCAATTTGTAACAAGACCAGTGCGTACGGTTTAAGCCACACTGTTGTGATCGTCACTTTGTAATAACCCACTTACGTATCCTTTCTATCTTTCCTCTCCTTGTTTATTTTAATCTGTTAAATTTCTTATATATCTGGGTTTACTAGATATAGTAATATCGTTAATTATGACTATCTTATCTCTATATTTAGTCTAAAAGTGTTGGTGTTAATGGAACTTATGTATACAGGGAGTTATTCAAAAATTCCGCTCAGGCCTAGTCTGCCTTGCAGAGATTTATAGAAAATTCGTGTGTAATTCTCTTCTCTTTGGTATCGGAGAATTCCGCAACAAGCGCTGCAGTTCCAAAACAAACGGAATTTAGAGGTTAACCCACCGCGTACGGTGATTAGTTATTATACACTCTGTCTGTTTAATTCTTATTCCCACTTCATTAAATAATACCCAAATAATAAGATCTTGCAACTATACAATGTTTCTTTATTAGATAAAATATTTTAACATTCAATAAAATTGTTTTGACTTGATATACGAAAGGCTATACGTTGAGTTAATCGATTATTAATCGATACAAAATTTTATTTTAAATTCAGTTATAGTTTCTTTTTTTTATAATTAATTTAGATTCAGGGTGTGAAGGTTCTTTTAACTGCGGGGAAGATTAAAAATACATAAATAAGAAAACAAAATATTACAAAATTAAAGTGTTGTTGTGTTTAATACTATTTATACAATTGAAAATTACCGTGCGAAGTACCATACGGCTCAGGAAGGCTATTGCTGCTAATCTCGGTAGTTGTCGTTCCGTATCAAATACAGATGAGATGATGATGTTCTATTCTTGTCTTCACAAAGTGGAATCCTTGGTCCTGGTTGATGCAGAAATACCGCTCCCTTCGTTCACCAACGGCCAAACTTGTGATTATGTGCTTCGGCAAACTCTGGATCCAATTACGTTTTTTAACTGTATGACGTAAACTGCGATGTCCAATGTTTTGATGGTTATAATATTTTCGCTCGGTTGTAGGATTAACTCTTTACAAGGTAGTTCTTTATCTGGTTTTAATATTTCATTAAATTAATATCCGTTTCATAATCTGATCTTGGGCAATCCACGTCCTTACTTGGAATTCAATTACTTTGTATCGTTTGTATGATACTATTATACAATTGGGTTAATGTTTACTGGCCCGAATTCTGACAATTAGCCTTTCATATATTGTGACTGTTATTAGATTTAATAACTTAGATTAAATTAGTTTTTATTGACCATCTCTCTTGGTTTAATCTCTTCTCGATCATGTCATAAATTCCAATAATCAAAATCAACAACTTATACAAATTTTTGTCGTCCCTAGCAACTAATTTTTTTATTTTTATTCAATGTTTTGTTATATAATGATAATTTCATATATTAATTTTCCACCCATCAAAATAATTCCTTATTAAACTTCCATTATTAAAATATAATCTTATTTATTGCTTGTTTACTAATTTCTATATATTCTGCTGGTTTTTTACTCTTAGTCTGTTTCTTTTAATAATTATTATTTTTTCCGATATCAAACGTTATCAATCAATATCATTGCACTATGGCATTATCTTAATTTGTTTATTATTTATTATTAATTATTATTGGGTTTTTTCTAACTCATTGAATTATATTCATTAATTATTATTAACTTCTTTACCTAACCTTTCTATTCTGAATTGTTATATAGTGTTATTGGCTGTTAGGCCTTTTATTATATTTGGATCTACTTTTGAATTTAACTTGTTAACAACTATAGCCTTTTTATACAAGTTTACAAGCATAATCAACCTTTAACTACGTACATGTACACAAATAATTATCTTTATGATATCTAATAACAACTTTATCTTGACCTATGGATCACACATAAGCAAAATTGAAATTAATTAATACTAACTAACTGATTTCCATCACCTTTCTACAACAGTAAACAAATAATACATATTGCTTCATTATTTGACATTGCATCAATAAGTAAGCTTCATAAGATAACACCAACTTTAACATAATATTTATGATAACAACATAACATTATACAATTCAGAATCATTATTTTAAATTAACTTGTATTGTGTATTATTGACTCATTTTTAACTATTTTCACCGTCAGTTACTTTAACATAGTCGATATTAGTTTCTTTCTTATAACTCTTATGAGTATTTTTGATTTATTTACTTCACTAGACATTGAGATTTCTCACTATTGTCTATAGTACATGTTTATTTTTTGTTACTATTACAACCTTGCATTCTTATTATTTTCTTTATTATTTTCACATAATGATAAATTTATTTATCTGACCCTTGTATTAATATGGGATATAGATATTTATTTCTCTATTCTATTCTTAATATTTGTATTTATGTAACGTTGAGGACTGCCTTTCTGTTGCATTACAACTTACACATGACATCTTTCAATCAATGTATTCAAAGTACAAGATCAACTCTAAAATCGGAGAGCTGAAGCACGATAAAAGGTAATTAGTACTTATTACTTTATTACACTTGTTGTCATTTATAGTATGCATAATGTGTGTTGTTGGTCACTCACGCTCAACAGGTGGAACACGATAAAGTTTGGTAATTCAATAATATGATTTGCATAATTAATTTAGACTTCAAATATACATAATATCCATAAAAAAGAGATAAAGTTTGACTGATTTCTCCATCAAGGTTAATCAATTGATTATTTAATTAATGCACTAAATAGCATATAAATCGTAAAGTTGCAAATGACACGCCAACGTGAGGCGTATAACGAATTTTGTTAGTTAAGAGAAGCACAGACAAGATAGAATTAATTGCTAAAACTTAAACACACTGCTCAATTGTTTACACATTAATCAAAATATGTTAATTAATTAATGCTGAATAAAATAAGAAGCATATACAGTTGTATATGGCGCACCAACGTGTGACTAGAATCAAAGTTATAGCTCAATTAAAATTCAATTCAATACTTAATTAAATTAATTAATTGTAAAGTAACAAGATTTGTATATGGCTTCCCAACGCGGGGCTATGGAAGGTATATCCTGGTAGACAACAGTGATAAAATTAGTCAGTTACTGTATTCAAGATTTATTAATAATTAATTAATTTATGCAACTAAATTTGCATAATTCTACTAGAATATAACGTTGTAAATTTGGTATCAAACACATACACTAACTCGCAACTCAGCCCACTGAACTGAACTGAACTTTCAATATAAACTGACTCTACTACATCTTTTATAGTTTCATATATAGTTGGGAAATAACGTCATTCACAAGCATACATCATCTGAGTATGCTACATTCATTTTCATTTGAGTATTCACCACTTACTAGTATAACTGAGGTTATTCAACGCTTAACTAGAATCTTCTTGAACAAACTACACTTACCTATAAATCTACTGTATATTGATAGAGAACATTCTAGTATATCCTATACATGGGCGTAACTTGGGGCCTAACTTTGGGGGGGGCATAGTAAAACTTCATAAATTCAAGTGTGTAGTGAGACCATCTATATTATAAACTTAATAAAATATATTATATGCAAAATTAGAAAGTTTAGTAATAATTCTTAGTTAGTAAACGAGGGACAATTTCATTTTTTAATGATCAACAAACCTTTCTTCATAAGTTGTACTTCCAGTTATGTTTACCTAGAACAAATATACTGTAGGCCTATAAATACAAAGAATTTCAGTTCTTCCAATTCTTATACCCAGTTTTCGTAAACGCATCCTAGCTGCGCTTATTATTTCATTACAGTGTTCCAAAACAAGTCTTTGTTTGTGTAAAAGGCACACATTGTATTAATTAGGTCTCTAGCGTTTGTTTTTTTTCAAACAGAAATATTATTTTGACGTATATCATTCAAATCTGTCAAAAATTCCCCTTAAAAGTTTCTTTGAAAGAAATAATAATAATAAATTTATGGCAACTAGTCGTCTGATAAGAATCGTACAGATGTTGATAAATAGTGCTTACTGTGCTCGCAAGCATAGAAACTGTCTCCTGTTTGACTATTTGTTAGTTCTTATTTATAACAACTGGAAACAAAATTTTATAATGCTCGGAACATTGAGGGGGGAGTGCCCTCCCTTGCCCCTCCCTAGTTAAGCCTATGATCGTATAAATAGTGTCCATCAATACAAGTTATACAACAATTGTAGATACGGTAATATAAATAGACTTGACCTACATATTATTTCATTGACAAATAGTTGTATTAACAGCAATCACAATATCACTTAATATATTATACAATACTCATAATATTACTTTGAATGTGGTCGGGGATTCTCTAGTATACAACAATTATCCCCCCCCCCCTTAAAACCCATGGGATTTATTATCCAAATTTCACAAATATTATAAATTTATTTAGTATTTACAAATTGCATTCTTGTAAATTCTTGCATTTTTGTATTCTTGGCTGAAGGTTGTATTGTGGCTCTGCGATGGCTGGAGAGTCATCACTGGATTTGTTCTCTTCTGTCTGTGTGCTTACCCTCATGTAGTAAGGTCGTATAAGTTGCTTTACCATCTTCAACTCAGCTGCATGGACTTTCACTGGTGGAGAAGTCCTTAAGGAATACATACCATTTCCCAGGTGCTGATCTACCTCAAACAGTCCTACCCACTTCTGGACTAACCTGTATCATATCCATTTGCCTTGTTGCTGAGAGTGTGATTCCTTCACAACACCAATTCCCCTGGATTTAATATCTCGTCCTCCTCAATGTTCTTAGCTTCCTTGAGGTCTCATTTCATTCAGCTTCCTTGAGGCCTTAGATACCTTCACTCATTTCGTTTCTGATCAATCACTGGTTGATGTCTTTTTAGCCAATTTTGTGGACTTGCATGACTTTCTTCTGTAGGTTGGCTGATCCCCAATCACTGGTTCTGTACAATTGTTGGCACAGAAACAGTTCAGGTGGAGAATAGCCTGTGATTCTGCTGAACCTCTGGCATAGAGTAAAAAGTGACTGGGGTAGATGTTGGTCCCAGGTTTTATGCTCCTTGTCTACTAGGTGGATTCTCAACATTCTCTTCAGCTCTTGATTTCACCACTCTATTTGGTTTCCCATTGGGTTGTAGATAGGAGTTATCCAGTGTTCAATGCCCCATTTGGCTAGTGCTTTCTGGCACTGATGGGAAGTGAATTGACAGCCACTGTCAGTCAACAGGCATGGTGGATAATCATAGCGATTGAAGACTTCAGTTCTTAATATTGTAAGGACACATCCAGTCGTGGCTTCTGGAATTGGGAAAGCCTCTACCCATCAGCTGAATAGGACAGTGATCATTAGGATTCCTGTCCTTCCTCATGATGATGGGGCCATCAACTCAATTGCGATGACTTCCCAAGGCTGGTATGGCTGCCTCCCTCACACACTGGTGGCAGCAAACTGGTTGTTTAACTGAGTTCAGGCACAGAGGGAGCATTCCGAATGTAGATGGCAATATCTCGCCTCACGGAATCGTGTTGATGTATGGGCTGGAAGGTTTCTATCTCTCCTGTCCGGCCTCCACGTTGTAATAGAACATCTCCAGAATCTGGTGCTGTATGACCTGGGAATACTATGACCGGGTGTGATTGAGTCAGATGCAATGAATATATAGAAGGTTATTCTCCATATGGAAACCTTTACAGGACATCTTGAATTGCTTTAGTACGCCTTGAAAATTTGTTGTTCGTTTCATAATAAATTCCTTCATCTTCCTATAGGCCCAGTCATTTCTTGTAACTTCTTGACCACTTCAGTATCTATTCCATCTTTAATAACCATTAAGATTGGTCCTCCTGACCTACGTGGTGTTTGTTTTGAATTTCTCTTTCACAGTGTCTTGAAATGACTATCTGCTGCTTGATTTCTTGCCCTAGGGACATGTCGTGTATCAAAATCAAAGTGCCCAACATCAAGGCCCAGCTCATCATTTTTGATTCTGTACTAGACAGACTATGAAGCCACTGAAGAGATATGTTGTCAGTGTATAGTTGGAATTTGCTGTCTTCCAGGTAGCCCCAACATTTCCCAGCAGCCCATACCACTGCTAACGGCATCTTCTCTGCTGTGCAATAATGTCTTTCTGGTGGGGACAGTTCCCTGTTAGCATATTCCATTATGTATCTTCCTCCACTCTCCTTTTCTTGGAAAACACTGCCCCTAATCCCATATCACTGGCATCAGTTTGGAGACAGATCTTCTGGTTGGCATTCAGGTAGACAAGTCAAGGAGCACCACCAATTGTTTTTTTGACCTTATGAAGGGCTTCTTCCTCCTTGCCAGTGCATTTGAAAGGATGTTTCTTCAACAGTTCTGTTAGTGGAGCTGCTTTTGCCTTGAAATGCAGTACAAAGCTGTTGTACCATCCACAAAGTCCTAGGAACTGATGAATTTGGTGTTCACTATGGGGTGTCTCCATCTCTTCAATAGCCTTGTTGAATCTTCTCTGGCTGCCTTTCTAGACCCTGTAGACCCTTCAGATGTGCCTGTAGATTCTTACTGTATATCAGAATGCCATTGAGACAGACTTGGTAGAATTCTCCAGTGTAGCCAGACAAAACTTTATCTATTGGGCACATGAAGGTAGCTGGTGCATTCTTCAGACCAAATCGCATAACCTTGAATCAATATAGCTCTTGTGGTGTAGTGAAAGCTGTCATTGGCCTGGAGCTTTCTTCAACTTCAACCTGTCAATACTCAGAGTTGAGATCTAGGGTAGACACGACCTTCGAACCACTCACTTGCTTCAGTAGGTTCTTCAAATCTGGCATCAGATAGCTGTCTGATATGGTTTGGCTGTTTAACTTCCTGAATCTACATGCAGTCAAAAAGTTCCATTCTTCTTCTTTGGTAATATAATGGGTGATGTCTGGTTATATGTTAATGGTTCTATTAATCCTTGGGAATTCATTTCTTTCATCTTATCTAGAATAAATTTTCTTTTACTTGGGTTTATAGGATAGGGTCTTTGTTTTATGGGTGTGTCATCTTTACAGTTAATTCTATGTTTAACTCTGTTTAATTGTATTTAAATCTGTTCAATTATGTTTAATTCTATGTGTGTCATTGTGTGTGTGGTCTATCTTATCTGTAATAACTCCTGGATAACTATGCAGCAATTCTCTGAGCTTATTATCCTCTGTATTATCCAAGGGCCTTATTTGGATATCATCTAAAACTGAGGTACTTGTAGTTGTTTTATCTGTAATGCTCATGTCATCTCAACAATTTATCCTTCCCTAAAAATATTTCAAATTTCCCTTATCACACTCCATACATATCTAAAAAGTTGTGACTTAAGATAATATCTGGTGTCAAATCCTTGATTACACAAGCCTGCAATGAAAAAAATTTTTTAATAATTTTATCTTCCCTTAATGTATTTTTAGCACAGAATTCAAAAATCACATAAGAATTTTCAGATCACGTAGGGTTTTTTTGAAAAATGTATATTTTCCAATTTCATATAAAAGGAGGTAAACTCAGGGTTTGCATTCAACATTTGTTAAATTTTAGCTAAATTATTAAACACGTGGCTAATAATAATCAAGTAAGCTGTCTGTTAACAATTAGTTACAGTCATTCTCTTCAGTGATGGTTTTTATTTTTAATATTATTCCAAAAAATTTTAAGTATTTATCATTTAACCAGAAATATTCACTAGTATTAGTAAACGAATGCTTCACTGCCAGTATGCTTCAGTACCAGTTGGCCACTCAGTTCACTTGAGAGAAAGCTATGAGAATTTAGAACTGGTCCTAGAAAAGATTAAATACAAGGATTACGGCTGGATAGTGTGTGGAGATTTAAAAGTATTAACTCTGCTTCTAAATCAGTAGGGTGGTTATATTAAGTATAAATATTATATATATATATATATATATAAACTTTCACTATGAAGTTTCTTTATGGTTTTATTTCCCAAACGTTTCAACGTGGTATACGTCTTCTTCAGTGGGAGTAAATACTGAATGTCTTTACAGAGTAACGGTTATGGACTGTAGGTGTGTGTGGTGGGGGTTGATGGTGGGAGGGAATTGGCGCTGGGGTTCAAATTGTGTGTGTTGAATCAGTGTAAAGTATGTGTGATCTATAATGTAATTGTTCATTTAATATGTTGTTTGGTTGTAGTGTGTGATATCTGTATTATAACAATACTTTTGTTTGTTAAATTTAAATTTGGCAAGCCCCACGTTCTTGGAGCGCCATTTATAACTTTATATAAAAATGATTGTGGTGTGGGAACTGACCTACCTGCTGTGCGTTCTTGCGTCTTCTTCGTCCGACTAGGGCCGTAGGAATTTGTGTTTTGAAT
Source organism: Magicicada septendecula (assembly GCA_034769895.1). Taxonomy (NCBI): domain Eukaryota; kingdom Metazoa; phylum Arthropoda; class Insecta; order Hemiptera; family Cicadidae; genus Magicicada; species Magicicada septendecula. Next base: position 265,701,814 of record CM068368.1, on the reverse strand, counting down.
TTGCAAGTAGGTTAATTCAAAAGTACAAGCACAAAGTATACAGTTATAATTATTTCGAATAGTTTTGTGATGTTGGTAGATTTTGGAGTACAGCAATAACAAAACAGTGTTGGGTATAAAATTGGGGTTTATTATTCTAATATCACATAAAAATGAAAAACTTACATCTAACGTAATTCTTACGTACTAAAGAGTAATTAGTAATTTGTTCAATGTTTTCTGAATGAATATTAGCTTTCAGAGGGAAATCTTATGAATATGAATTTATACGGATTTGTTTCTTATTGCTTTCAAAAGTTAATTTTTTAAATAATTTAATTAATGAGTTTTCAAGACTTTACTACTGATTTTACTACTTCAAGATGCTTTTAAAATACTCTTAAATAAATTAGCCATGAATCTTGTTCAACCTGCTTTTTATTTACTTGTGATTTGTTTCACGTATACTGCAGTATAAGTTTCTAAGTAATTCAATATTAAGATTTATATAGCGCTTTTATCTACGTCTATTTCTTATCTATTGCTTCTTACTTAACTTATACGTGTTCTACAGATTATCACAATTTTGAGGTTCTTATTAATTTAGAGTCTCTGTTTTATAGGCATCTGAAAGAAGTTAACTTTACAATTGATTTTAACAGAAAAAGAAAAATGATCTTTTTATATAAATATGTATAAATGATTTTTGACTTTCCTGGTACTGAAGTTCTCGATGATGTCCTCTGAGGTCCCTCGATGTCCTGGTCCAATCAGCTAGTGGCGATGATTTCCGCTGCGTCCTGGATTCCGGCGAAGAGTTCAGGGATCAGCAACTCAGCTCCTTCAGCAACTGTTGATGGATTTAACGTCTGTGGTATAACTGTCGCAACTGCTTCAGGCCCTCGGTCCGGATACTCTGCACTCATGTGTGTGTGTGTGTACCTCGTTTCGGATGTCGCTCTGCGTCGTCAGCTCTTCAGCTCGTACCATGTTCTCGACAGCCTCGTTCTGTTGTACTCTTGATGTGACTTCACGTAGTATATGGTCGATCTCTTATATGCGTACGCCAACAGTTTGATGTATTGCGCAGTATGCTTATTTGTTGATAAATAAGAGTATCGTACGTAGACGCCTTCACAGTCCAGTCGTTACAGTTGATCTGTTTATTGACACATAAGACTATGGTGAATCTTCGTCTTCACGTCGAGTCGTTTCAGAAGAGTCTCTGTGTTGTTCAGAAGTTGAATCTTTACAGAAGTGTGTGTGTGTTCACTGTTTGAGTCCTGGCAGAAGAGTGTGTGTTTACTGGTTGAGTCCTTACAGAAGAGTATGTGTGTTTACAGATTGATCGCCAACAGAAGAGTGAAGAGCGTTCAGCTCGAAACCAACGGTTGTTCAAAATTTTTAGAATGATCTGATTGGCTGAAACACTCTCCCTTCTACTTGAAATTTAGTCACCCTTATTCCGTGAGAGCAAAAAATAATTCCCACAGTTCGAGATTGTTATTATTTTTAATATTCTGAAATACACCGGAACCAATTGTCGGTCGGACGTCCGGTTGCAATTTGTATTGCGATTATCTTGGCTGCAAGCCAAGTTATACTTATTCTAACATATACATTTGATTAGTAATTTTTATAATTATAACATATTCAAATCTGAACTCCCTAGCTCTCTTACTATGGAAGTTATTTAAATGAAATGAATTATCTCATTAACTTTTTAATTATATTTATTGAAATTTGCACACCCTATTCTTAATATTTCGGCAAACATTTTGGCTATTTTGGTTTTTGCCTATATTTATTCGTTTCCGAAATATTAATGTTTTAAAGTTAGGGTGTGTCCCTAATTTATAACGGTGTGTGTGTGCTTATGTAACTCCACCGGACATAGCTGCTGCACGTTTTACAATCGTTTCAAATGCTCGCTACAGAGCGAGATATGGTTCTATCGATTTAAATTTATTTTATATTTGATTTTTTGAAACTTCTACATATAACCCCAAATCTATGGGATTTGGTACGTTATATACACCCCCACCCGTTTTAAAAAAAAATGAATTATACAGTTATTTTTAATTTATTTTTTTTCTACATGTACATTCTTCATGTTTCACAAGTATGCATTGTTCTATTTACTTACAAAAACATATACTGATATAATTATCTTATTCATACAAGCTTTATATATATAACTTAATTCTAATACATTAAGATCATGTGTATAAAAATATTGTGAGACAATGTTTGTAGCATGGGTAGTATTTAATAGCGAGACATTTAACAAGGTATTTCACACAGATGATAACAGACAATTGCGGCGCATGCGCTTAGGAATGTGCTTCCGTTTTGCTACCCCTATTATCGCGTAGTAAACGCCGTTAATTAGCCTATGCGTTTAAACCAGCTGCGTACGGGCTTGTGGGCGCGTCGTTACTTTGTGAACACGTTTCTGGCCACGGTCACCCGTCTCACACCTCGATTTGTGTGTTTGTTTACCAGTGCTACGAACTGATTGTTACTTATTTATAACCTGCCCACAATTATTATTATTTATATCTAATACTCTAATTTATTTAAACAATTATTATTAGTATTTAAATATTTAGTATTTATATTATTTCTAACTCTATATGATTTATATTTACAGTGTCTCTATTATTTGGTATCACGCGCCTGCAGAGATAGATTATTTGTTTTTGGCGTGTGCAAATATTCCTGCCAAAATCTTTCCGGTTTTAGTCCAGAGTCTAACTCCGCTGGTGTGTATTCTGTTGTGTCATGGTAACTCTCATTTATTGCTGTTTCGAAATATTTTTCTATTTCACGCGTAAAGTCCTTTGCTAATACCGGATACCACACTACCGGTATCCAAAAGTACCTGCGTGGGAACGCCGTTTCCATGAGCTTGTAGTACCGGACACGCTGTGTTAGGGGGGCATTGTTGTGTTGTATTTGACTCCAACAATGGTTCTCTAACATCCGGTGGGAACACATTATTAACCGGCACACAAATTTCATGACAAAATTCACATTTCTTACACCTAATAATTTTCTTATATCTAACAAACTTATTTCTAAATATTTTTGCAGGGTTTATTGCGCATCCTTTTTGGGTGCGCCTTGTTGCACGTTTTTTGTATGTTGATACTGCTTTACTTTTGCAATAGGGTATCTAACATTTTCTATTTCGCTAGTTTGTGCGGTCGTACCGGTATCTGATACCGCGACTGTTTGTATGGCTCTCATTGGAGTTCCATCGTTGCCTTTGCTTATCGGTTTCTGCCTATTGAAACTCGGCTTCCCCTTATATTCAACGGGTTTATTTTGCGGTTTTGGCGGTGCTTGTTGTGGAGCCGAACTAGTATTAGGCCTTAGATCAGTTTGGGTATGATATTGCCCACGTCTATTTTGGTTATCATTATTCTGATTATAATTCGGGTTATACCTCCACCCGCCGAAATCAAAAACGGTCTCACTTTGAGATATTAATATCAATAGTTCGTCAACCGTACGTATTCCTTGCGTAAATGCGGCTACACAAATACTATGATTAAAGTGGTACGCCAATTTCGTGACTATATCGACCTCGGAAAACGCTGGTGTTAAATGTTTAGCGTGTTCAACCTGTTGTATAATATAATTTTCGGGCGTTATACCCTGCTTCCGGTCATAACGTCCGTATTCTAGTTCATTACACAAGAGTCTTTGCGTGTGCGAATTCCAATATCGGTTTTCGAACATTTGTCTAAATTCCGTGTATGTGGTAATTTTATCACGTACAATGTTATACCATCTCCTGGCTGAATCACGCATCGCGTTAACTACCCACTGTATCCGGTCTTGGTCCTCTAATCGCGAACCTACCCTTGTCATTTCGTTTTCGCAAGTTAGCAAGAACTCGATCGGGTTTTCATTATTTTCACCGGTGAAATAGACTCGATTCTTTTCGTCTACTTGCCCTTGTACTAAAATATTTGGTGCCGATTTCCTACGTACTTCCTGTCGCACTTTAGAAATCTCCTCGTTAAGCGTTTGTAATACATTTACTCTACTTGTGTTGACATCAGAACGAACTTCTACAATCAAAGCGTCTAACCTAGCAACTTGTCGTTGTGTTTTGTTTACGTCGGTTTGTATCCATACTTCGAGATTATCGACTTTTTTAACTACATCCGCAGTTTGTTTTTCACACCGGCTGATGTGTTCTTTAAATCGCCCCTCCATACGCAAAACCTGTTCAATAAACGATTTATGCATTGTGGTCTCAAAAACCATAAAACGTTCATTTATTTTTGTCTTGACCGTATGAATTTTTTCTCCGACTTCGGTGATTTTAGCAGCTATTTTAGCATCGGTCTGTCTTATTTCCACGTTTATATCCACGTTAGTCTATTCTAGTGTCTCGGTTAAACTTGTTTTCTGTGCGTCTATTTTAGCTGTTATTTCCGCGATATTTATTTCAGCATTGGCTGTAATTTGTTCAAATTTCGCGTTCATATTAGCTGTTAATTCCGCATTCGTTTGCTCAGCTTTAGCTGCGTTTTGTTTTATTTCTTGTAACAATTGTTTTAACATTTTATCAGTCTCCATTTTCACACAATATTCTTAACACTCTATTGCTGTACTTATTACCAATTCACAAAACTTTCTTTAGGGATTGTTTGAGTTGGACGCCAGCTGTTTTACTAATTAAAACAGCAAATTTGTTTCAATTTAATTCACTACAGTTAAATTTTACAATTTAAAATTTAATCAAAATTAAATCGGGCCCCACATTCCGGGCGACATTTATAACGATACTTTTGTTTGTTAAATTTAAATTTGGCAAGCCCCACGTTCTTGGAGCGCCATTTATAACTTTATATAAAAATGACTGTGGTGTGGGAACTGAACTACCTGCTGTGCGTTCTTGCGTCTTCTTCTTCCGACTAGGGCCGTAGGAATTTGTGTTTTGAATTTGCAAGTAGGTTAATTCAAAAGTACAAGCACAAAGTATACAGTTATAATTATTTTGAATAGTTTTGTGATGTTGGTAGATTTTGGAGTACAGCAATAACAAAACAGTGTTGGGTATAAAATTGGGGTTTATTATTCTAATAGCACATGAAAATGAAAAACTTACATCTAACGTAATTCTTACATACTAAAGAGTAATTAGTAATTTGTTCAATGTTTTCTGAATGAATATTAGCTTTCAGAGGGAAAGCTTATGAATATGAACTTATATGGATTTTTCTTATTGTTTTCAAAAGTTAATTTTTTAAATAATTTAATTAATGAGTTTTCAAGACTTTACTACTGATTTTACTACTTCAAGATGCTTTTAAAATACTCTTAAATAAATTAGCCGTGAATCTTGTTCAACGTGCTTTTTATTTACTTGTGATTTGTTTCACGTATACTGCAGTATAAGTTTCTAAGTAATTCAATCTTAAGATTTATAAAGCACTTTTATCTACGTCTATTTCTTATCTATTGCTTCTTACTTAACTTATACGTGTTCTACAGATTATCACAATTTTGAGGTTCTTATTAATTTAGAGTCTCTGTTTTATAGGCGTCTGAAAGAAGTTAACTTTACAATTGATTTTAACAGAAAAAGAAAAATGATCTTTTTATATAAAAATGTATAAATGATTTTTGACTTTCCTGGTACTGAAGTTCTCGATGATGTCCTCTGGGGTCCCTCGATGTCCTGGTCCAATCAGCTAGTGGCGATGATTTCCACTGCGTCCTGGATTCCGGCGAAGAGTTCAGGGATCAGCAACTCAGCTCCTTCAGCAACTGTTGATGGATTTAACGTCCGTGGTTTAACTGCCGCAACTGCTTCAGGCCCTCGGTCTGGATACTCTGCACTCGTGTGTGTGTGTATCTCGTTTTGGATGTCGCTCTGCGTCGTCAGCTCTTCAGCTCGTACCACGTTCTCGACGGCCTCGTTCTGTTGTACTCTTGATGTGACTTCACGTAGTATATGGTCGATCTCTTATATGCGTACGCCAACAGTTTGATGTATTGCGCAGTACGCTTATTTGTTGATAAATAAGAGTATCGTACGTAGACACCTTCACAGTCCAGTCATTACAGTTGATCTGTTTATTGACACATAAGACTATGGTGAATCTTCGTCTTCACGTCGAGTCGTTTCAGAAGAGTCTGTGTGTTGTTCAGAAGTTGAATCTTTACAGAAGTGTGTGTGTGTTCACTGCTTGAGTCCTTACAGAAGAGTATGTGTGTTTACAGATTGATCGCCAACAGAAGAGTGAAGAGCGTTCAGCTCGAAACCAATGGTTGTTCAAAATTTTTAGAATGATCTGATTGGCTGAAACACTCTCCCTTCTACTTGAAATTTAGTCATCTTATTCCGTGAGAACGAAAAATAATTCCCACGGTTCGAGAATTGTTATTATTTTTAATATTCTGAAATACACTGGAACCAATTGTTGGTCGGACGTCCGGTTGCAATTTGTATTGCGATTATCTTGGCTGCAAGCCAAGTTATGCTTATTCTAACATATACATTTGATTAGTAATTTTTATAATTATAACATATTCAAATCTGAACTCCCTAGCTCTCTTACTATGGAAGTTATTTAAATAAAATGAATTATCTTATTAACTTTTTAATTATATTTATTGAAATTTGCACACCCTATTCTTAATATTTCGGCAAACATTTTGGCTACTTTGGTTTTTGCCTATATTTATTCGTTTCCGAAATATTAATGTTTTAAAGTTACGGCGTGTCCCTAATTTATAACGGTGTGTGTGTGTGCTTACGTAACTCCACCGGACATAGCCGCTGCACGTTTTACAATCGTTTCAAACGCTCGCTACAGCGCGAGATATGGTTCTATCGATTTAAATTTATTTTATATTTGATTTTTTGAAACCTTCTACATATAACCCCAAATCTATGGGATTTGGTAAGTTATAGTATATTAAATGAACAATTACATTATAGATCACACATACTTTTCGATACACTGATTCAACACACACAATTTGAACCCCAGCGCCAATTCCCTCCCACCATCAACCCCCACCACACACACCTACAGTCCATAACCGTTACTCTGTAAAGACATTCAGTATTTACTCCCACTGAAGAAGACGTATACCACGTTGAAACGTTTGGGAAATAAATCCATAAAGAAAGTTCATAGTGAAAGTTTATATATATTTAATATTTATAAAAGTGAACGAAGAGGATGTACCAACAAGATAATTAAGTATAAATGTTTGCTACGTGAGTGCGAGAAATCAGCACTGGGGGAAGTAAAACTACCCTGCAAGGAAATCTCCTGAACCTGGAAGCAAAAATATTCTATGTAAAAATCTTGTTGACCCAAAGAAAATACTTTTACCTTCACTCCATATGCAACTGGGGCTTATGAAACAGTTTGTAACAGGTTTACTTAAAGAAGGTAACTGATTTAAGTACCTGTTGATCAAGTTCTCTCACTTGTCAGAAGCAAAATTAAAAAAATGAATCTTTGTTGGGCCAAATAAATGACGACTAATGAAAGATGAAAACTTCGTGCTTGCAATGACAGAGGTTGAAAAACATAATTGGATTAGTATAAAAAATGTCGTTAAAAATTTTTTGGGAACAATAAGGATCCTGACTATGTTAATATAGTTGAAAGCATGTTACAAAAATTCAAAGCTATAGGATGCTCAATGATTCAGTTGGATGGTTATCGTGTTCTTCAATATAATTTTCCCATGTTTTCAACTTCACTGCAGAATTTTTAAATTATAACATAATTTGGTCACTAATTTGTAACATATTGGAATTAGTCCTGACAAGGTCACCAGTTTTGTTATCTTCTAAGTCAGCGATTGAAGTACGACGCTTATATCACTGTCAGCACCTTGTTTATTTACCAGTATCACAAATAAAAAAACATAACATAGAAAGTAGAATTTCAATTCATAACTGTGATATCAAATATTAACACAACCATAATTTATACAACCAAAAAGATAACACACAAATATAACATTGATCCACAAATGTGGTATAAAACACACACACACTAACTTTGCAACTCAGCTCATTGAACTCACAATGTAAACTAACTTTTTACTCCATCTTTTATAGTTTCACATATAGATGGGAATTATATTATCTACCAATTAGAAGCATTATATCAGCATTACCATACAATAATTATTATCCTCTTAAAAAAAAATAAAAGCCTAAGGTTCCTACGTTTAAAACTGCACACCACATAGTAACATGAACTTATCATAGATTTTCATATGACCAGTAACAAAAGTATTGGTTATTTATGCATTCTGTGCTATGAAAATATGCTTCATCACTGCACATAATGGTATCCTGTTCAACTTATCAAGAATGGCTTCACATAATGCTTTGCGAGATGCCCAGTTGTTCACACATAACTCCTGAACTAATATTACTTTATGTAAGTGAAAATTAAGATCTGGATTCACAGTTCTTCTTACACTCTGATCTGAAATGCATGTTGCAAGTATATGCTTTGCTGCAGAACGATGAGTAGACTGCATTATAGGTAACCTGACAGTTTCAATATTTTGCACATCTCACATCTACAGCAACATTTGCATTCCTACTAGGCACAGCTGCATTTCAATTTAAATAAAGTCTACAAAATAATAGCTGCATTACTACAACAGAATCACTAGTTCTGAAATATGCTTCAATTCTGAAAGCACGATATTGCTTAGATGTGTTGAGTAATGTTATTATTCACTGACTATAGTTCTGCTATTCACTGACAACATTTTAACTGCAACAAAATTTGTCAAATCAATTTGTTGGACCTGTATAAGCTTTGTTTTCACAAATGAATTAACATTTTTGCTATTCATTTTCTTCTTTTTAAATGTGATAATCATATAGGCAGGGTAATATGTAAGGGTAGTATATTTTTTTGAAGTGAATTCATAACTAAATATAATTATTTCACTACGACTCGGAACACAAAACTTGCTGTTTGTGTTCCGAGTCATAGTGAAATAATTATATTTTTATATTTAGTTAAGTAACGGACACGTCATGGACAACGAAATCCAAGAAAGTGAATTCACATTCCAAAAATACGTAATGGTACTTAAACTATCAATTTTTAAATCTGTATTTATATTCTGCCTGCTCATCTTTCAACTATATGCTTTCATTCACTTTGCAGGTAAAATATCTTTATCAGTTTGTTTTCCCAAATGTATTTCCTATATTTTCCATCTGTCACTTCCAGAAAGCTACAGTGTTGGCTTTTTGTCACAGGTGGGTTTTTCATACACAGGTGGCTTCATGTCAGAAGTGTTCTTATCCTAAATCTCAGCACCTAATCTAAGAGAGTCAGGATTTATAGTTAACATTTAAGCAGTTTTCTGTGCAACAGAGAAGCCTTAATAACTGCTCCTATGGGTCGGACATTGTACCGATGGGCTACTTTAATCCATACCGTTTTGATGGAAACCAACATAGGCAACATCACAGCAGTCACTTCATTCCATGGGCTGGTGTCTTAGAAATTACAGGCCTCCTTTGAGGAATTCAGTTTATATTTACTTAACGTTCCAAATCTGACACATAAAAACCATCAAACAAGTTTATTATTTTGGTAGTTTTTTTATATATCTACAGTTACACTGTTATTCACTCCATGTAACAAAACATGGTACATGCAACAAAACATGTGACTATATAGATTACATAATTAAAAATTCTTTCAAACCTCAATGTTTTAAAATGTTTCATAGGGAATATTTTATGAAATTGTTGAAGTTATTTTAAACAATGGACTGGAGAAGCTGCTTCAAACTTTATTCATTGGACTGGGAAGACTGTGCAAAACTAAAAAAAAAAATAATAATAAAAGAATGTCTACATAAATTTGATTCAACTAGTTAAAAATTAAGTGATAATCCTGAAGGTTACTTTAGATGTGTCATTCTGACTACAAAGTTCAAATTGAAATGAATTAATACAAAGTACAAGAATATTCTTATTCCTGTGAGGTTATGGTAGACAAATAAATCTGACCCAACAACCACTTTCCACTCCTACAGTATGTGCATTAACAACCACGTAGGCTGTGTGGGTTCTAGTAGTGTGTATTAGGTAGTATACATGGAGGGTGCATGCATGCATGTTTCCAGCCAAACTTGGTTTGAAACTTCATTATATAATCCTACAGCAAGGCAAACTGTTGTAGTTTCTGTTTTGTTAGTCTGAACTACTTTGGCCTTCAGACAATCAGGCTATAATGGTTTAGGCTTGTCTTACAAAGATTTATTGTAAAAAGGAAGCAAAACAGACATCAACATATTTATATTTTCACTTTCAGATATAAGGTCTATGATCTCTTCTCTCCATCTTATCTTGTCTTAATCTCCCACAAAAGTGATATAGACTTCTTTGTTGTAAGTGTTTTGAATATTATGAAAATTTAATATTTAGGATTTATATTTAGCTAATAGTTTAATGAATAGGTTTGATCTTTCATTTTCTTCTTGATTTAGTTTTCCTATACTCAGCTTTCTCTCTATTCAATCAAAGCAACTGTTTGGCAGCTCTCTATCTGATTTTTTTACACAGTTCTTGTACATAAAGTAGCTTACACAAATCAGAATAGTCTAAACGTTTTAAGCATGTGTGAAGTAAATAAATAAATATATCATTTTTACAACTTTGCAACTACCTGTCTTTGTAAAATATTTAGAATATTCATTTAAGGAAACAAAGAAGGTACCGGTACTGTAACTATATATTCATATTGTCCATATAATTATGTATCATAAGATATGTATGGTCCATATTCACCATGAGACGGAAATAACAGATTTGTTGTTATGTGTCAGATTACTATGAGACTTGAGTTAGTAGATAAACAATTTTATTGCTTTCACTTGACACTAATTTTCTTATAACAGAGTGAAATAAAGTGAAGTATCTTCAATCTGATAACACATGCTGTCTTCATTTCACCCTTCAACTGGGTGAACTCAATTCAACTAGGTCAACTGCTCAATTAAATGTTTTTTTTCTAGTGAAATTGTTGTGTAGAACTCACACTTCATTGTCAATCAATTATAAAAATTGTTCTTTTTCCCAACTTAGCCAGTTACCTGAGAATTTTTTTATGAAGAATTGAGTATATAGATGACCTAGTACTAAGTAGATTTGCATCAGATTTTATGTTTAAAAATACTTAAAAATCTATAAACCTGTAGTGAAAGAAAGAACAATACCAAAAAGCAAACTATGGATATGTATAAGCTGGAGTACAGTCTTTGTGGTTCACAACAGAAGACTGAGGCTTGAGGTAACTATGGATCAAGTAAATCACTAGCTGTAGGTTGAAATTTGATGAATGTCTGTTTTGTTCCCTATTGTTAGAACATCTACTATATTCAAGTATTCATCTACTATATAAGTTGTTTTGATAAAACAAATAGTTTACTGGAGGCTAAATTAGTTTAGACTACAGATGACCAAACCCGATTGGTCACGGCTATCCAGTTTGTTTTGCATGTTTCAGTTTGGTTCAAAATAGAGTTTGGCCAATATCATTACATGTAAGAAGAGCTGTCAACTCTTAGTGATGAAAAATTATTGAAAATTGGTGGCAAATAAAAAGGCATATTACAACAATTGATTCCTGCTGATTTTAAATTTTATAGCTTGTCTAAAAAGTTTTAGACGGATTGTTTAAAATTACTTAATATTGACTTATTAATTAAAAAACAATTTCATCTTGTTTAGAGTAGTACTCTTGTGAAACCACATGTTAAAGGGGACATTTATTGGTTGGAATACTAATGGAAGTCTTCAATAGTAAAAATCTATAGCTGATCTATTACAGTGTTTTGTATATTCCCCATACTTTCAAAATGGCAACCCAAGAGTTGGGTTTTGTGGATTTTGAGTTAAAAAAAAGGAAATAATGAAATGGACTAAGGTGAGGAAGTAAGGAGACTGGGCTACCATAGGAATATTCTTTTTTGGCCAAATACAAGTTCACAGACGTGCAGTATGTAACATAGAGTGTTACATGATGAAGCATCAACAGTAAAAATCTCTAGCCAGCCACAAATGACACTTTTTCAGAGTGACTCAAGCCCCTTAGTAATACAGCTGACTGACTTTTTGTCCTTGAAGCACAAATTCTGTGAGTACATCACCTTGAATGTCAAAAAAAGTAACAAACTTGGATTTGCTCTTTCTTCCTTTTTTAAGTCATGGCCAGTGTTTTGTACACAGTCTTTAGTTTCTTGTTTTATTTCTGAATCGTAATAAAAAAAATCTGTAATTCATTACCTGTTATGAAACTTTTCATAAAATCAGTAATTTTCTATGCATTTATATTCTGTTAAAACATAGGAAAGCCCTGAATTTAGAACTTTGTAAGTTATACAATATCTAAGATACAAAATAAATACACTATTGTAATCCTTATTTATTTCTCTACTTGACCATATAGTTCAATATTGGGGGGGGGGGGGGTATTTTATAGTGGTCTGAAATCTAAAAAAAGTCTTGGTTTTTTTCTGCCTTCTGATGCAAGCATCATATCGTTAAGCTACTGCGAATAAACCAAACAACAGAAAATAACTTCGAGTTAGAGTGTAATTAGTACATACATTCGCTATTATATTTTAAAATATTATTTGTGTCTCTATAATATATTAATTATTATTAACAATTTTCTTATATCATGCTATTTTGTTACTAGAAAATGCTACAGGTCTACAAAGGTCAATTGAAAAGTTCACAGAGCAATGTCTGAGGCTTAGTGATAGAACCAACATTTTTCATGTGTTACAAGGATCATATTTCATCCAAATCACATGTTAAAATCCAAATCTACCTGTCAATTTATTCATTGTTTACCAGCTATTTGAAAATTTATGTATCACATGAGTTTTGATAAATTGACAAAATTAAACACTGTGCCATGATTCTTTCTTAAAAAAAAGTCAAGCTCCAATGGAAATTCACAATGAAATGGTATATGTGTTAGGAGTCATGGCACCATTAAAACTAATTCTTTAATCAGGTACTTGAGTTTAAATGTGGTCATACAGGCACTGAAGATGATCTCTGCAGTGGATGCCCAAAAAGTGCATCCTCCAAATGCAGCACCCACCTAGCACAAAGTTTTTTCACATTAAGTTTTGAGTTAAAATATATAACACTCATGTGAGATATCTGTCCATGATCTCAACAATGTCATCCATTCTCAACTGTCAATCTTGCAACACCATGTATGAAATATTTTTAATGATATCTGGAGTTGTTGAATGTTTTGGGCAGCTACTGCAGAGATCATCTATAATTATCATACAACCATGTTCAAACTCAAGTGCTCACTTACAAACCATTGTTTTTGATGGCACAGTATCTCCTAACGTATTTACCATTTTTTTTGTGAATTTCTATTGGCGCTAAACCTTTTTTTAACAAAGAATTAAATCATACCCCCCCCTCCACGACAAAGGGATGATGTTTGACTTTGTCGATTTTTCATAACATGTGTGAGACAAAGATTTTGAACAGCTGGTAAAAAAATGGTAAATGGGTAGATATCTTATGAAATTAACGAGTTTAGCATGAGATAAAAACCTTAGAACACATGAAAATTTTTAGTTGTACTGTTGCTCTACACACTTTTCAACTGACCCTTTTGTTCAATGTAATTTTTTTAACGAAATAATATATTACAAGTAAATTCAAGTAATGTCACAATATATAACTATTTTAATCAACAGATATGTGAAACATGAAAATTAATATGCTGCAGGAGAAAAAGTACACTAATATACATGAGTCTATTTCATGTTTATGTCCAGAAGAGCTTCAATGTTGCTTCACCCATATTGTACTAAATACTAAACAAGCATATTAGTTATAAATGTATGAACTCATTATACACTGTATACAAGTATATATAAGCTTGCTTTACTGTTGCTTTGCTTACTTATAAAGTTTATGCTGTGCACTCTACTATATTAAATACTAAAAAGAAACAATTTTCACAACACACTACAAACACACCACAAACAAACATTCACAAGGATATGAAAGAGTAGCTGACTGGAGTGCCAACTGTCACTCAAGTTGTATTCTCTGCTGAAGATGTCTTCTTCTAGGCAACGATAGAAATACAAAAAACACACTCATCTCACTCTCAATTTCTTAATTATTTATTTTTTCACAAATAATTGTTATATTTAAAACTATATGACAGAAAATATAAATTTCAATTTACAACAGCTATACTGATTATTGACACGACTGTAATTTATACAAACAACAACACAAATATACACACACTAAACTCTGTAACTTAACTCACTAACCGAACTCTCAATAAAGACTGACCGACTAAAAACTAACTTAGCCAGGCTAACAACAAATACTGACTGATCCAAACCCCACTTACTACTGGTCTTTATATAGTTATGGCCATGATATTATTCCCAGCCTTAGTCACTAACTACTTACTAATATAATCAAGAAAATTCTGGGCTATTTCTAAAATTGTGTAGAACGAACTGTATTTCTATGAATTTATAGTACAGTTGTTACAGAACATTCTAGTATCAATCAATATGCATACACAGTGCGTCTCAAGTGGTGTATTAGTGAAAAGTGATTGTAGTGCGGAATGCTTTATAATTGACATTATTATTTGTGTGGACAGATTAACTTTAATTATTGTACGAGTATAATCTTGTTGAATAGCTTGTTGATTACAAACTGTTAATTGTGATAATTAAAACTGGTTATTAGTGATTTCATTGGTGTCTTCTATTTTGTTTTCCACTGTACCATATGACAATCAAGTAGACCGTCATAACACTATGTATTATTCTAAATAGTTTTCATAATATCAATCAATATTCATATCAATTTAAATATGGTTGGGGGTTCCCTAGTATACAACAATTACACCTCTCTTAAATACACATAAAAAATCTTCAAAGTTCACAAATAATAAAACTTTACACATCTATTCAGTGTCCACAAAATCTGTCTTCCTAGCCAAAGGTTGTATTGTAGCTCCTCGATATCTGGAGATTCACCACTAACCTGCTCTCCTCCATCCATGTGCCAGCACTCATGTAATCAGGTTATAGAGGTTGTTTTACCACCTTCAACACAACTGCATTGACTTTCACTGATGGAAAAGTCCTTAGAGAATACACACGATTTTCCAGGCACTAATCAAATGGTCCCATCCACTTCTGGGCTAACCCTCCATGGTATCCATCTACCTTGGATTGTGAGAGTGTGATTCCTTCGCAAACACCAAGTTCCCTGGATTTAGTATCTTCTCCTCCTCAATGTTCTGGTTCTTGGCTTTCTTGAGGGTCCCATAGCTTTGCCTCATGTCCTGTCATAATCGCAAATTTTGTCACCTTCAAGGCAGCATTTGAAATAAAAACACAATTATATCACTGTTGACACCTAGTTTATTTTTTGTGTTATTACAAATAATAATTTTTACGACTAAAAATATGTAACACAGAAAATACAAATTTTGATTTACAACAGTGATATCGATTAGTGACATAATTGTAATAGTAACATAAATATAATAATATAACATAAACATAAACATGATCCACAAATGAGGTATATCAAGCACGCACACTAAACTCTGTAACTTTATTCACTAATCAAATTCTCAATAAAGACTAACTAATCAACTAAACGCTATGTAACTCACCGTCTGTGGCTTAAGTAAATGTCTTTATAAAATTGACATGTTTCGGGACACTTGTCCCATCCTCAGAATATTTAAAAAAGTCACTTCATACCATCATACGATGGCACAGTCGTCAATATATTAAAAATATTAAAATCCATATAACACAAAACACAATTACACTACACAAAGTATGCACACAACAATTTTCGGTGTACACCGCACGGTAACCGACAGCGCACTGGTTCATATTTGACTCGTGTCACGACAATATCGCAATGCAGTATCATACAGGACATTAGATTTAAAGTTCAGCTGATCATTTAAAACATGCGGCCTGGTAACAGGATTATTATACGCTCTATATATTTCAAACTCTTCAAGGGCGTTCATGTAACGTCCTTTATTACAAAAGTGAAGGGGTATCAAGTTGGTATGAAAATTAGTGTAGTTGTGATTTTCATCAATAAGATGTTTAGCGAATTTGGATTTTACATTTTCTGTGTTGTGAAAATAAGTGGGTGGCTTTTGTAGCCACTGGTGACCACAATGTGTTTAATTGTATTTAGTTCACCTAATATTGCATTTGCAGTAGTAAATAATATCCTTAAAAAACATATGAGACGAAAAAACGCAAACACGCTAAGGGCACCTGGGGACAGTGTGTATAAATACATTTCTATACCATACATGAGCTTTCTACCTAGAATTCTGTCTTCTGTTTTAAACAAGTCAAACGTTGTTGTCACATATAAGACTACAAATAAAATTTTAAATAGCCTTCGTACTTGGAAACCAACCGTCCTTGAAAAGAAAACAAATAAAATGTAAAATGTATTAAAATGTAATAGTTGTAATGCTTTTTATGTGGGCCAAACGGGCCGTGGTTTTCTCAAGAGGTTTGTTGAACATAAGCCACCCACTTATTTTCACAACACAGAAAATGTAAAATCCAAATTCGCTAAACATCTTATTGATGAAAATCACAACTACACTAATTTTCATACCAACTTGATACCCCTTCACTTTTGTAACAAAGGATGTTACATGAATGCCCTTGAAGAGTTTGAAATATATAGAGCGTATAATAATCCTGTTACCAGGCCGCATGTTTTAAATGATCAGCTGAACTTTAAATCTAATGTCCTGTATGATACTGCATTGCGATATTGTCGTGACACGAGTCAAATATGAACCAGTGCGCTGTCGGTTACCGCGCGGTGTACACCGAAAATTGTTGTGTGCGTACTTTGTGTTGTAATTGTGTTTTGTGTTATATGGATTTTAATATTTTTAATATATTGACGACTGTGCCATCGTATGATGGTATGAAGTGACTTTTTTAAATATTCTGAGGATGGGACAAGTGTCCCGAAACATGTCAATTTTATAAAGACATTTACTTAAGCCACAGACGGTGAGTTACATAGCATTTAGTTGATTATAAAATACGTGGCTTGGACTATAAGCGGATTTATTCCATTAACAAAGACTAACTGACTAAAAACTGACTTAACCAGACTAACAATAAATATTCCACATTCCAGTTCATCAGAGTTTCATAAGATGTGTCTCGAGTTTTCAAAAAAATGGGTATAAAAAACTTCTGTGGTTGCATGTGTCTGGGTTTGATGGGGTAAGCTGGTTTTCCTGAATAAAATATATTCAGGTATGTGAAAGTAAAAGGCTTGCAACTAAAAGCAGACATGGCTTTTAGTGGGAAAGGACTTGAAAACTGGACTGGAAAAAAGCAATTCAAAGGTTTAAAACCCATGAAAAAAATGTTTCATGGCCAATGAATAACAACCATACCCAAGCTGTATTTAGTGATGCGCTACAAAAAGCCCCTATTAAAAGGCTGACATAAATTAAAGCTGAGGTACAAACGTAGCATTAGAGTTATTGATGGTTATAATTAGTGCTCCTAAATTCTCATTAGACAGGGACAGGCTACTAGAGGTCATACAAATTTTGAAGGTAACTGCATGGAATTGCTGAAATTTCACAGTGAGGACAAACCATTAGGCAGTGGCTGCAAAGTGAACACAATTATACACACCCTGCGCTACAAAATGAAATCATCCAGATCATACAAAATGAAATAGTTGCTAATTTTATTAAAAATATCAAGCTAACAAATACTTTAATTTATTCAGTGGTTTGTGATGGTGTACAAGGAGATGAACAAGTGAGTATCTCTGATTGTTGGTGGTACAACAACATGGAACCTCAAGAAACATTCACAGGTTTCTATAAAACTGGCATAGATTGTAGCTCAGATATAGCATCACTCAACTGTGATTCTCTCTGGACTGCAATTCCCATTTGTAAATCTTCATGGACAGACCTATAGTTGAGCTGGAACTGGCATCAATAAAGGTGCACGGACCATCATAATCCAGAAGCAGCCTTTGGCTGATTATGTGCACTGTGGAGTTCATTACTGTAATTTATCATGAAAGGAAGTTGTGAATCTTATATAACAGTAAGCATTCTATGGAATAAGCCCATAAATTAGGAATTTTATTTCAAACACTAAAGCAAAATACGTGTTTTATGCGTATCCATGAGAGCGTAGTAGAGGTTGTACTAGTAACATTTGCAAGATCCAACCACTGTGTACCACAATGTGGCTTTGTCAACAGTCATAAATAAAGGAAATTTTGAACAAATATGAACTGGTAATTAGAATACTGACTGAACTAACAGGATAAGGATATGCCATTTAGTGTATTTGTGAATGGAGCTATATATCTTGGTTTATCATGAGATGAAGTATAATTGAACGTCTGGAAATTTTAATTAAGTGCTTCCAGGGAAATAACAAAACTGTGGCAACACTTTAAAATCAGTTGAACACATGACTGATGGACTGAATGTGCTGGGGAAGAATGAAATTTTTCATCTGTATATAAAGAATGCAATGATAACCTTTCTGAGCTTGATCTGGAAGATTTGAAAGTTCTGAGACAATATAAAGTAAGTGCCAAAACAATTGACCTATTGACCTATACTGTCAGTCATGTGAAGAATACTATAAAAAGTGTATTTTGAAGTCATAGCCATAGCTGTAGCACACCTTCAAAATCGAATTCTTAATCAGCCTGGTGTGAAGAAACAGGTTTTGCAAGAAAACCTTGTTTTGCAAAAGGAAGCACATGCAGCTTTAACTCTTTTTCAAAAATTGGTGCATCATCATTTAAAATGGAAACAGAACTTCTGCAAAGGTACAATATGATGTGTTTACACGATGCAAAGGTAGCCTTGATCTCAGTGACTAAAGAGGTCATGTCAGAGATCTTTTCAGAATTGTAGAAAGTTTGGTTCATGTTCTGCTTCTATGCCCAGCATCTAGTTGTGAGGCAGAAAGAAGCTTCAGTGGTCTTTGAAAACTGAAGAATTATCTTAGGTAGGTCAACTATGACCCAGACAAGGCTTAACCATGTAGACCTATGCTAAGTCCATAAAAATGTATCGGACAACATCGACAATAAGAAGATTGCCAAAGTATTTACTTATAGCATTGGTGCTAGAAGAAATGTGTTCAGAACTTCTTGATGCTTAGAATGATTTAATGATTTTAATTGATGCTAAGAATATTCTGAATAGTCGAACTGTTTTATGGTTTTATTTTAGTTAACATAAAAGTTGCTAATGTAATGTCTAATACTTACTATAAAAAACACTGTCTTTCTCTATTTGAGTCATATTAATTTCTACACCTAATCGTAATCTAGTGAATTAATACAGTGTTTAATCTACCGAGTAAAATTAAATTATATATGTCTGCAGTATTATATCAATTATATTAGTACTATTAAAAGACTGAAACTTTTAAAATAGAAATAATGACCTAAGTCTTTAAAATCCTAGACCATACACCGAATGAATATTCAATATGACCATTAAGTTCTGCCCCTCCCCTAAATAATTGGATACTGGTGATACCCATGCATAGAGGCTTGAGCATCATGTCTAATCAGCGTTTCAAACAACATTGACAACTCGTTCATTAAAATTGTAGCAATTTTTATCCATAATAGTAATTAATGACGAATGGTTTTACATTTTAATATTTATGTATGATCTGTTTCAAACGATATGTTTGATGATATAGCACAAAATGTTACATTTTCTAATATTGTTCAAATGCAATAGGTACCTGTGTAGTGTGCTTCTGTAAGCTTTTTAAAATATAAATTGAGTCAGTGCCTACATAGGCCTATGATCCAGCACAGGCAGCACATATTTTTAAATCTCAACTAAGTGTTTCAATTATTATAAAACAATACAAACAAAAAAATCTAAACACTGCACATGTGCATGCATATTGGTGTGTGTGTGTGTGTGTGTGGTGTGTGTGTGTGTGTGTGTGTGTGTGTGTGTGTGTGTGTGTGTGTGTGTGTGTGCGTGCGTGCGTGCGTGTGCAGCCTGTACCCAATGTGTGTGGAATATAATTTATTTACAAAGGTTTTGTAAAATATATAAAAACACTTGGTAAGTTTCACAAATTTTTTAATTAACTCTGACAGCTGTTTCGACTAACTTAAGCCATTGTCAAAGAGCGAGTGAATGAAATTACTGAACACAGGATGTTAGTGGAGTGAAGGTGGTGAACATCTGTTTAGGGCATATCTGGAACATGTGTTGTGTGGCGCCAGGGGGGGGAGTGCGTGCATGAGACAAGGGAAGGTCAGGTGTCTTTAAAACTAAATACAATCATGAATGCAAAATATAAAATTAACTGAACTAAATATAAACTGAATGCAAAATTTAAAATAATGATGAACATTCAAAATAATATAAAATAAACTAAACTTATTTTTTATTGCTTTTAACAAAAATTTAACCAATGAACAGACTGAATTTTATGTATCCCCTTTATTAAAATCTGTTACTTAGTTTAGTTTATTTTATATTATTTTGAATGTTCATCATTATTTTAAATTTTGCATTCAGTTTATATTTAGTTCAGTTAATTTTATATTTTGCATTCATGATTGTATTTAGTTTTAAAGACACCTGACCTTCAATTGTCTCATGCACACACTCCCCCCCCCCCCACGCCATCACAACACAGATGTTCCAGATATGCCCTAAACAGATGTTCACCACCTACACTCCACTAACATCCTGTGTTCAGTAATTTCATTCATTCGCTCTTTGACAATGGCTTAAGTTAGTCGAAACAGCTGTCAGAGTTAATTAAAAAATTTGTGAAACTTACCAAGTGTTTTTATATATTTTACAAAACCTTTGTATTAATATGTTTCACCAAGTGCCCAACGAGTCATCAATTAATATAATTTATTTATTATGCAATAACAAATTAAAGTTAATATGTTATTCTCCCTACTGTCAATGTTATACAACCCATTTGACGCTAGGAAAAAAAGAAACTGATTGTACAAGGAGACACAGAAGTAGCTCAGATATTCTTATAAATATTAATATTAATATCAATATCAATAGTGATATTCTAATATTCATATAGAAATAATAAATATTAATTTATATTGTTATGTAATGCGGAAAAAGTTCTACAAGTTTATCAAATGTTCCAGTGGAATCCAGCTGTAATGTGTGTGTGCATACATAGTGCTGCTACTTTGTGGTGAAAGACAATTACGCGTTTACTTTCGGGTCTATACCAGACCATACCGGTCCGCGCCTGCTGTGTGTAAGGCCGCAACCAATTATGTTCTGGTGTTTTCTAGTAGCATTCTTGATGCGCAGTTAGTGTATATTCTGGAACCTCGGTGGTGTATAAATACAAGTACTCAGCGACGTTCAGTAGTCAGTTTGAGTTGCGATATATTTCAGTGCGAGTACTGTGGTGAAGTGTTATGTGTTTTATAATTGTGTGGGGCGATTGTAATACAATCGTGTTTTATATCAGTTGACATTTTTTTATTGCATGTGAACAATTTTTATTTATTTGTTGTAAGAGACTGTCTTGTTAATTACAAACTGATTAACTGTGATAATTAAAGCTGGTGATTAGTGACTTAATCGGTGTCTTGTATTTTGTTTTCCACTGTACCATACGGCGATCAGTTAGACCGTCGTAACAATATACACTTGTAATATATAAAGTATGCTTACTACATTGAAGTGTATTAGTAGACATTAGTATAATTCTTACCAATATAGTGTAGAAAGTACTTCTTACAGTGTAGCTTTTACAGAATAAGCAGACATTTACAAAAAGTAATAACTATCAACAGTTTAGGTACAGAAAAACCAAATTTTTATATACTACCTAAAATGCAATGCTAAATGATTTCTTGGCAGGAAAATTTTATCTGATGTCTACTTTTTTCACTGCAGTTAGACAAATTTGATACTTGTGGTAGAAGAGCAAAAAAACAATGACTTCTGACACATTTTGCTCAAAATTAATAAAGAGCAAAAAAAAAATGAAAGTGCATAGTCAACTAGAGAAATAAGTGAGGAATTTTTACTGCCAAACAATATAAGACTTTATTTCTCTAACACTAGACACATTTTCGTCAATGTATCTAACGATGTGCTTGATCATGAAGAATTGGCTTCATCCTTCATGGTTTTGGAGCCATTCAAAAATACTTTGTACCACCTAAAAAACTGACTCCTGGGACGTGGTTTCATGCCTGTAAGCTTTTTAAACTAGTTAAATGTTTCTATCACACTATTTTGAAATTGGACTCAAAACTTGATTGTGTAATGCTGCTACTGAATATTATTGAGCTCCATTTTTGTGGAGACAGATAACATGTTACAAAACTACGAGATAGTTAAATCTGGTAATGTTAAGAAGCTGAATTTTTATGATACAATGTTGTCACTTCATGAGAAAAAAAATCCAGTCTCATTACTTTTTAGACAAACCACAGATACATAAAGCAATGTAATATGTGAAAAATTTGACATAAAAATTTAGGTTATAAGTTTACAATATGTTATGATGACATAACATTTTATAGGCCTAATTAAATACAACTATTTCATTAACGACTCGGAACAAAAAGTTTTTACTTATAAAAAACTTTGTGTTCTGAGTCGTTAATGAAATAGTTGTATTTAGTTAAGTAACGGACACATCATGGACAACGAAATCCAAGAATTATATAATTATATGATTATTACTTGTACACAATGTGTGAAAGTAAACTGTGTGAAACACTAACATAAATATATAAAAATTTTTTTCATTAGAAGAGAACATGGGTATTTTTAATTTTACATGCTATAAACTGAATTTTTGTGCATAATGTGAAGAATTTTATTTATACACTGATCACTGTATTGAATAACAAAGTATCTGTTCAAAATAATAGAATTGTTAGTATAACACCTTTTCAATTTTGTAGCACCTCGTTACTTTTTGCTGTTCAGATTATAATTTTAATAAAGTTATTTTTTATTTGTCTATGTACAAAAAAAATCAGATAATTATAAAATTCTGTTACAGGCAGAGTAAATCATTTTGTGTATGTCTGTTGAGCCATGCACATGCTTGGAAATAAGTAAATAAATATATATGATCATATGTACACATGTTTTATATTATGATTCATACATCCAATTCTTGTTGTTGGAGTGGGGATTAAGATCTCTAAGATTTTTAATTATGTTTGTTCTTCATGAAAGGTATGGAAAAATTTGAAAAACTACAAAATTTTGTATGACTATTATAGTTTTGATAAAGACTGGTATAAATTGTATTGTCTGTTTTGATAGGATGTATACAATTAAAGATTTTATATTCTTTGATAACTTCAGATAATTAAATTTACAAAATAACAATATAGCTCCACTATGTATATATTCCTATTCATATTCATGTTGTTCATACTAACATCATTAAACTTACTTCCCCTTCTTAGAAATATTTTGAGTCACTGACAAAATTTTATATATGTAATGTGATTATATAAACAATTTATAATATGACTTTTCCTGAGAAGAAATTGACAGCCCTTTGATGTAAACTATGTTCTAAACAGTGAAATACTGTGCGAGACAAGGACTCCATATTCTGTGTTACAGTATATGTACAGAGTATATGATATACTAATAAACTGCAAGTTCAAGTGTCTAAGCGCTAGTTATCTAAGCACAAGTGTGGCATTATGAGAACAACATAATGTTACCGGCCGTAGATGGACGAGGAGATGGGCTTGGTATTAGAACACTTCTTGTCCTCATCCTTTCTCCTGGTAACTGCAAGAACTTTGAACTTGGTGGTACTTGTAGTGAACGTAAACTCAGGCAGCCCATCAAATCTGATTCAGTCACCCCAAAAAATTATAATATAAATTAATTTTAAAAGTAATCTCCCTAATAGCTGTTAGCTGGTTTCTTCATCTGTCATTGTGAAGTAATAACATATTCCCAATTTAAAAAGTAAATAAAATGAAATACTCTTGTTGCTAATATAATAACATCATAAAACTTATTGCCACTTTACAGTCACTGCAAATAAACTAAGGAAGGACAAAATAAGGAAAACATATTATTATTTGTTATAATAAACTTTAAAAATAATAATAACACTGCCTGCATAGAGTTGTCTGTAGTGTGTGTGTGTGTGTGTGTGTGTGTGTGCGTGCGCGCGCGCATTTGCACACACGCGAATGCATTTATATAGGATACTTAAAAACATATATTACAGTACTATAGAAACAAATGTTTGCCAAAACCACTTTTGTTACATAAAAAGACTACGGTAATAAATTACCTGCATCTCTGTCACCAGCAATTGACTGAAGACTTTGAGCAGATGTCTGTGAATGTCCCATTGATGAAAGAGCCATACTCCACCGTCTGTTTGCCTCTCGGCTATATAAACGTTCCCATGGTGGAGGTCGGTCCCGGGCTGAGCTACGAGAGGATTTTGGAAGACTTTGATAAGTTTCTCTTAAGAATGCAGTTATCTCCAATAGTAGCATACATGCTAATATCCGTAGTGCTATTGGACATTCAGCCCCATAATGATTAACTATAGCTGAAAGAAAACGTGTAAATAAATATTCAGTACCTAAAATTCATGACATGCACACTAAACAGGTACACTTAATTTCATTCAACAATGGCATACAAAAATAATCTTTCTCAAACCCTGATAAAAGATCATTGGTAGTTTTTTTGTATTTTAAGCACTAGTTCAACATCAGAATTCCAAACAAATTAATATAGACAAATTAAATAAATAAACAGATTTAAGAGCACTTTGGCCTTCATATTCTGCTATATATATATATATATATATATATATATATATATATTACATTAAATATTTATAATGACTTTACCTCAAGATGTATTCTTTCCTTATTTGGAACATGTTTCGGGGCACTTTGTGTTCACATCCCATCCTCAGCCTTCCTAATTTTGAATCTTGTGAAGTACTTGTGTGTTGGTTGGTTGTTGCTGTGGTTTTCTGTTGGCCTTTGTCACTTTAAATTGGTATTATTGTGTGTGATTGTGATATATATATATATATTAGTATTTTCTGTTTTTTCGATGTTGAGTGCTTTGAAAATTGTGTAATGTTTTGTATTGATTTGTATTTGTTCAGGTATTAGTTTGTTTTGTCTTTTATGTTTGTATATTTGTTAATTCTCCCAAATGTTCATTATGGTGCCTTTTTGTAGTTTGTGTTTTATTGGAGTCATTTTGGTTATGCCTGGGAATTCATGTCCAGTGTTTATTGCATGTGTGGCCAAATTATATATATATATATATATTACTTTAATATTTATAACTAAATTTACCTCAAGATATACTTTTTTTCCTATTAGGAACATGTTTCGAGAGTTCCTTTTCTCTCATCTTCAGCCTTCGCCATCTTGTTTCTGGTGAAGTATTTGTGTGTTGGTTTCTGGGTGTTATTAATGTAGTTTGTTGGTCTTTGGTCTTTTAAAGTTACATTATTGTGTGTGTTGTGGTATCTGTTTTTGTATTTTGTGCATTTTTGATGTTGAGTGCTTTGAATATTGTGTCATGTTTTGTATTGATTTGTATTTGTTCTGGTATTAGTTTGTTTTGTGTTTTATGTTTGTAAATCTGTAAATTTTCCCAAATGTTCATTATGGTGCCTTTGTGTGGTATATGTTTTATTAGTGTTACATTGGTTATGTCTGGGAATTCATGTCCTGTGTTTATTGCATGTGTGGCTAAATTGGATTTATATATATTTGGTTTTTTGTATGCATTTAGGTGTTCAAAATAACGTTTTTTCAGCTGTTTTTTTGTTTGTCCTATATAACATTTATTGCAATCTTGGCATTCAATTTTGTATATACTGTTGGTTATTGTATTATCATTATTATGTTGTTATTATTATCCAATTTAGCCACACATGCAATAAACACAGGACATGAATTCCCAGACATAACCAATGTAACACTAATAAAACATATACCACACAAAGGCACCATAATGAACATTTGGGAAAATTTACAGATTTACAAACATAAAACACAAAACAAACTAATACCAGAACAAATACAAATCAATACAAAACATGACACAATATTCAAAGCACTCAACATCAAAAATACACAAAATACAAAAACAGATACCACAACCACACACAATAATGCAACTTTAAAAGACCAAAGACCAACAAACTACATTAATAACACCCAGAAGCCAACACACAAATACTTCACCAGAAACAAGATGGCGAAGGCTGAAGATGAGAGAAAAGGAACTCTCGAAACATGTTCCTAATAGGAAAAAAAGTATATCTTGAGGTAAATTTAGTTATAAATATTAAAGTATTATATACATCAAGAAACGGACTGTAGCAGAAAGTGATTGAAATATATATATATATATATATTACTGGTTTTTGTATGCGTTTAGATGTTCAAAATAAAGTTTTTCCAGTTGTATTTTTGTTTGTCCTATGTAACATTTATTCCAAACTTATGCATTCAATTTTGTACAGTGGAGTCACGATTGACCGAGTCTCGATTAACCAAGCTTCCATGTTATCCGAGCCTAAACAAAAAAAATAATGAAATCTCTATTATTGTAACTGTCGTTCTTACATCGGCGCCAGATGCTATGCGACACATTTTAATTGACACCAGACTGTACACAGTGACCTTGACTGCTTGACTCACACTCCCTACCTCCCCTGCTCAAGCTCCCTGACCTGAGTTAGTTTGCTGTCAATCGTCGCACTGTTAAAATATAATTGACTGTAAAGTGTGAGTAGCTGTGCTTTGTATTAAGGTTTCTCGTGATTTGGTTTTACTGTTTCATTTGGCAATGAGTAAAAAAAGAAAACGTGTGGTTTTATCACTACAAGATAAGCTCAATGCTATCAAACGATTAGATCGCGGTGAAAATGTTAACAAGTGGAAAGTGATTTAGGCGTTGGTGAAGTGACTGTTGGAGACAGCAGAAGAAAAAGGGTGCAAATTGAAGAGTGGGTGTCTCAACATGCATAAGTGACTGGGAACAAAGAAATACAAACTGTTTGAAAGAAGAGAAAAACAATGAAAAATAGCGAATATAAACAGACATCGAAGGCATTGTTTTTGTGGTGTCAACAGATGAGAGAGAAGGGAAGTCCCTTGTCTGGTCCATTGTTACAATCCAAGGCATTGCAATTCTTCAATCGCTTCAAAGATGGAGACGAGGAATTTACAGCAAGAATCGGTAGGCTTGATTGATGAAAAAAGCGGTATGGCGTGAGGTAGTTAAATATTGTCAGCTGACGGCGGTGCAGTAGAGTCCTTTGTTGACAAGCTAGACAACATCATTAAAAAAAAAACCGTCTTGGCCCACAGCAAATTTATAACTGTGATGAAACGGGCCTGAATTTTAAAATGTTGCCCACCAAGACTCTTGAAGCGCAGCAAGAACAGGAGTCAGCTCCTGGCTACAAACGAAGAGTGACGGTTTTGGCATATGCAAATAAATCTGGTGACCACTAGCTTAAACTCTTGCTAATAGGCGAATCAAAAAAACCAAGAGCATTCCAAAATGTGAATGTTAACAATCTTCCTGTTAAGTACACTAACCAAAAAAGTGCATGGATGGATTCCTCAATTTTCAAGTCATGGTTTCATGAACAGCTTGTGCCGAGCATAAAAAGATTTTGTGATGAAAATAATCTGCCCCATAAGGCACTCTTAATTTTGGACAACGCTCCCACTCATCCTGATAAGTGTGAATTGGTAAGTGAGATGACATCTGGGCCCTCTTTTTACCTCCCAATGTAACGTCCCTTATTCAGCCCCTTGTAACGGTACAGAATTGTGTGCTACCCCAGTTTCAATTTTATTTTAATTTAAATCAGTTTTAATTTTCCATTGTCAGCATACACCTGTGAGGTGCCCCAGTTTAACCAGCAACACACACTGTTAGCATAAACAACTGTCTAGACGTATTACGTAACCACCCCAGCAGTAGTCCTTGTGAATCACAGTATGCAGTTTGTCACCACAGAAGCAACAACAGACAGTAAAGTGTAACATACAGTTTTGTTAAAAGAAAACAGTGGCCTCGGGTGTGCAAGATAGGCCGAAGTTAAGGCTGGCCTATCCAATTAAATAACTAATTAAAACATCTTTTAATAATTATTAAAAGTGCAAACAATGCAGCGGATTTAAGTGTGTGAGTTAATATTAACATGGGGAAATCAGTGAATTCAAATCAGTGAAAATCCAATACAACACAGTAAACTCAGTGCAACTAGGGGCGTGAGTGCACCAGAAACAAGAAAGTGGTCAACGAGACAGGACAACAAACCATACGGACATACACGGTGAATGGGTAACTAACAATCCTAAATATACATATTTAAATCAGTTCAAAACAAATGATGATAACTTATTTACATGTAAATATAAATAATCGAGATCTCTAAGGGAAAGAAGTTTTGTAAAAGTAAATAGCAAGGGGATTAAAATATACACACTGGTTCATAATAACTTGTTATAGTCTAGTTGATTATTCACTGTTTATTAGTTGTTAATTTGTAAATGCAAATTTCATTAAAATTCAGATTTTATTTCATATAAACCATGTGTAGAGAGTTATCTCGCCTAAACGGACCTGGTAAGTAATTTAAAGTAAATAATGGGAAAATGTATTGAGGTTTCCATATTTGTCCTTTTGTTTAAAAATATTGGTGGCGACCTATAAGTTTGGGAATCTTCTGTTTTTTTCGTAAGTCAGGGCGAGTGAAAGAGAAGGTAAGTAAAAGTTTAATATAAGGAGGGGGTAAAGGAAATAGACCGTAACAGTGGCGACCCTGCCAGGATGACTCATATGGGAATCTTCTGATATAGGTTTAGGCCTAATTGGAAGTACGAGACAGGTTGTGGTAACGGCGTATTTGTAAATTGTGAATTATTGTATAGATTTGTTTTTATGTTTATATATGGATAAAGAATATACTTTTATATATTATAAAATGGATAAACAAGAGGGTAAGATTGAAGTAAGCGAGTCGGTGACAATGGAAGGCACTAAGATTCATTCAACGCCTATCCAAAACAAGCAAAATAACAATAACAATATACTGAACATGATACAACTAATGTTCGAAAAACAAAACATAATGTTAAGCAATAAATTTGATGAACGAAGTAATAAACTTGAAACCAATTTTAATGAATTTAAGGGCAAGATGAACAGCAAATTAAATGCCTTAAATAATCATTTTGAGATTAAATTCGATGTAATGAGTAGCGATATAAATAGTCGCTTTGACATGCATGATACCAAGTTCAATGAACAAAATAAGAAATTGGATGCTTTAAATAAACACTTTGACACAAATGATGTTAAATTTGAACAATATAAAGAACAGAATATGAAATGTGAAAATAGCATAAACGTAAAGCTTGACGAATTAAATAATTCATTGTGTAGTATTGATGAGCGAATTAATGAAATATGTAGTAAAACAAAAAGAGAAACAGATGAGTTAAGAGTGTGTGTGTGTGTGTGTGTGTGTGGTAGACGGTAAAACAATTACAGTAAATAACAAATTAGAAAGCTTTACAAGTAAAGCAGGTAATAAATTTGAAAATGGGGTATCAAAAAGTGATACAGTAGATAGTAGTAGTGATACTGAGAATAGAAATGTAGTTGAGGTGAGAGTATTTAGTGATCATAATGAAAGGGAGTATAGAGGTAGTTTAAATGTAAAGGGTGAAGAGGGGGCAAATTTTTATGGGGTTAAATGTGAAGCAGAGACTTCACAGTGTTGATGGAGGACAAGAGTTCCTCAATAGTTTTTGTAGAAGACAAAAGGTCTTCAGAATGTCAAATAAGTTGTTTGTGTTTATCTGGTAGGGCCAGATGGTGTTTCAATAATAAAGTGGTATTGCCCTCTGTGTGGAATGAGAATGTGAAATGTTGTGAGAAGTATTGTGATGAAAGTAATTATGAGAGAGAGAAAGAGTTGGAGTGTTTCAAGTTAAACAGAAGTTATAAAGAGTTGATAGAGAGTTTGAATATTAATATTATGGTAAATAATGTAGATTTGCCTTGTACTGTAATAAACAATGTGTATATTGAAGATAAACATTTATCTGTTGAGAGAAGTAGTGTACTGATAATAGCAGAAAATTGTAATAATAATAACATAATTTACCTGGGAATAACAAATAATACTGACGGAGATTTGACAAAAAATAATAATGTTTACATGATTTATGACAAAGTAATAAGGGGATGTAACCCTAAATATTATTATTTTGGTACAATGGAAAAAATAAGTTCTTATGATTATAAAACAAAAAACAGCCATATGTTGTGTATCAGTAAAATTGAACACTGTTATATAAAGACAAGACTAATTTTCGATGATGGGGGTTGAGAAATACCGAATGAACAGTTAATTATGTGAGTAATGGTAAAATTACTTGGCTGATTTATGTAAGGAAGTGTGGTAAATAATAAAACTATGACGAAAATTTGTAAATTTGTAAATAAATGTGTCAATGTTAAATGTATTGTGCCAGGGTATATTGGTAAATTGTATACAATGGTTTATGTAACAATGTTTGTGGTATGATATAATCATAATAATATTTATTTTGTTACTTAACAATAATAATTAACCAAAGGTATTCATGAAGTTTATTTTGTATTGTGTTTGTATTAAAAGCGTTTTAACTAAAGTAACTAACGACAAATTGTTTTGAGTGAAGGTGGCATTAAAGTAATTTAAAAGGGTAAATTTTATTAATGAAGTAGAATTAATTTTGGTATGAATTGGTACAAGTTGATAAATATGTTAACTAAAAGATTTATAGAAATTGAAATTTGAAGTAAGCACATGTGTCAGTATGTGGTAAGCAGAATGTTTAGACTGAGCCAGTGTTTATAACAACAGCCTGGCATACAACTGTTAATGTAAACAGGTGTGTTGTATGTTTTGACTAATGTTTACAGCCAGGTGTTGAAGTTGATGACTGTTGTAGTTTGATGAATCAGTGCTAGGAATAAATCTTATTATGAAACACAAAAAATGCAAGATGTGTTGAAGCTGATAAATGTTGTATTCTGCTGAATCATTGCCAGCAGTAAAACCTTATTATGAAACAAAAGAAAGAAAAGATGTGTTGAAATGGAGGTAGTTTTTTAGGAAAGAAAATGACTTAGGGTTTTGATTGTAATACCGTCAATATTTATGTGATAGGATTTTGTTAATGGATAATCATTTTCAAAATGTGAGTAATTTTGAAACTGTTAATTAAATTAAATTGGTAATTAAATTAAATGAAAAGATGAAGTTTAATAATGAATTCAAATTTAACTTGATTCAAATTTCACATGTAATGGTAGATTAAATACCAATTAATGATAACTTAATAGTAAACTTAATTTTTGGGTAACAATAATAAAAACTGTTTGTATAATCAATGTGTTATTTTGGAGGGGTAATATTATACGGGGAATATTATTTAATTTATATGATTGAACTGTAAGTAGACTGTAAGTTTATATTATTATTTTTAAACTAAACCAGTACTTTGTTAATGAACCAGTATGACTAAGAGGGAACGAATCAGTTGTGGGATATGGAGTGATGGAAGGCCGTTTGTTAATGTTTTAACTGGAATGTTTTAGAGTCGGGTGATACTGTGGCGGGTATCTCTCCGAGCTTATGGTGTTGGGATCTCGTACAGAGAAGTCCAGTAAGATTGGATGGGTGCTGCCACAGCCACCGGACTAGGGGGGTAAGTACCCATGATTTTAGTAGAGTGTTCAGGGGGGTTGTGGCACCATATCCTCACTGATCCTCTTAGGTTTTAGGCAATGAGAGTTTGTAGGCTTCGGCCTTCAACCTCTCATGGGGGGGGGGTATTGTAACGGTACAGAATTGTGTGCTACCCCAGTTTCAATTTTATTTTAATTTAAATCAGTTTTAATTTTCCATTGTCAGCATACACCTGTGAGGTGCCCCAGTTTAACCAGCAACACACACTGTAAGCATAAACAACTGTCTAGACGTATTACGTAACCGCCCCAGCAGTAGTCCTTGTGAATCACAGTATGCAGTTTGTCACCACAGAAGCAACAACAGACAGTAAAGTGAACATACAGTTTTGTTAAAAGAAAACGGTGGCCTCGGGTGTGCAAGATAGGCCGATGTTAAGGCCGGCCTATCCAATTAAATAACTAATTAAAACATCTTTTAATAACTATTAAAAGTGCAAACAATGCAGCGGATTTAAGTGTGTGACTTAATATTAACATGGGGAAATCAGTGAATTCAAATCAGTGAAAATCCAATACAACACAGTAAACTCAGTGCAACTAGGGGCGTGAGTGCACCAGAAACAAGAAAGTGGTCAACGAGACAGGACAACAAACCATACGGACATACACGGTGAATGGGTAACTAACAATCCTAAATATACATATTTAAATCAGTTCAAAACAAATGATGATAACTTATTTACATGTAAATATAAATAATCGAGATCTCTAAGGGAAAGAAGTTTTGTAAAAGTAAATAGCAAGGGGATTAAAATATACACACTGGTTCATAATAACTTGTTATAGTCTAGTTGATTATTCACTGTTTATTAGTTGTTAATTCGTAAATTCAAATTTCATTAAAATTCAGATTTTATTTCATATAAACCATGTGTAGAGAGTAAGTTATTACGCCTGTTTAACATAACCTGTCCTGTATGGAAAATCTCGCCTAAACGGACCTGGTAAGTAATTTAAAGTAAATAATGGGAAAATGTATTGAGGTTTCCATATTTGTCCTTTTGTTTAAAAATATTGGTGGCGACCTATAAGTTTGGGAATCTACTGTTTTTTTCGTAAGTCAGGGCGAGTGAAAGAAAAGGTAAGTAAAAGTTTAATATAAGGAGGGGTAAAGGAAATAGACCGTAACACCCTAGATCAAGGGGTTTTGGAAAACTTGAAAAGAAACTACCGAAAGAGACTATTGAGGCATTTGGCTGATGCTTTAGAAGATGGTAAAACAGTTGTTGAAAGTCTGAAACAAATTAACCTAAAAGATGTGATTTATTGGCTGGCAAAATCATGGGACGATGTAAAATAATCTAATGTCCTGAAAAACTGGAAAACATTTCGCCAAAAAGGGATAACACAAATGACGATGAAGAGAATGAAGATGATGTAGAACTAGTGGAACTTTTAAATCAGCTACCAATTACTGAGGTAGTGACGAATCAGGACGTTAACAACTGGATGAATGACAATAAACAATGTGAACTATCTGAAGAGGCCATTGTAAATTTGATTACTCAAAATAAAAACAGCGACGATGAAGAAGACGACACTCCTACTGTGGACAATAAGATAAGCCATGTATCAACAAGTGCCATCAGGCTTAAGTGCAATCGAGAGGGCATTGTTGTACACCGAGCAACAAGAAGACATGTCACCAGCTGACATTCTGGTCCTGGGGCGTCTGCGCAATATGGCGGCAAAGAAGAGAGGCAGCACTGTCATAATTTTAAAGAAATTATGAGATTTAATTGTTTAAGATTGTAATCTGATGAGAGCTGTTCTGTTACTGTTTTGCCACTTAGCGTAATTAATAAAGGATTACATAAGTCATAGAATCGGCTCAGTTTCTTATTTTTCCTTTTTTCCAATTATTAAATGTTTTGTGGCAAAGTATTGGCAAAGTATCACTTACAATACGAAGCAATTATGAGTATTACAGCAAATAGGTGCAGTAGAAGAAAAGAGCTTATACTAATGCAATTTTTCTTTGAACCTTCCGTTTTTTCCGAGGAGGTTTTGGTCCACATTACCTCAGTTAATCGCGACTCCACTGTATATACCATTGGTTGTTATTATCTGTTGTGTGGGTTATTTAGTTTTTTGTAAATTATTTTTGTATGTTATTTTTATGCCTGTGTTTTTAAATAGTTTTGTTAGCTTTGTCATTTTATTATTTATGTATGTGAATGTGGCCCATTTTTTATTGTTGTTATTATTTGTGTGTTAAATAATGGAGAACCCATTGCCAGACCTTTTTGTTCTTGATAAATTTTGCTATTGAATACAAAGTAATTTTGTTTTAGTATTAGTTGGAGGCTATTTTTTATTTCAATTATATAGTGTGTCTTCATTTTGTTCTTTAAGTTTGTTTATTATTATGTCTATTGTTTCACCTACTGGGATGTTGGTGTACATATTTGTGATATCATATGATATGAAAAATGTGTTTTCATCTATATTTATTACTTTTAGTTTGTCTATTAATTCGTATGTATTTTTTATGTTATGATAATTATTTGTTAGGTGGTTACTTTTTAGTTTTCTTGATATTATTTTTGCTATTTTGTATGTAGGTGCTTTTTTGAAGTTGATTAATGGTCATATTGGGTTGTTTAATTTGTGTGTTTTTATTAGGTTATTCATCATAGGTGGTTCTGTGCGTGTGCGCGCGCATGCGCGTGTGTGTGTGTTTATTGTTGAAAATGTTTTTAGCTACTGTATTTTTAATCATTTTATTGTCTTTTTAAGGTATTTTTCTGTTGGGTCTTTATTTACTTGTATGCATTTATTATTGGTGATGAAGTTGCTTGATTAATTATTGTTGCTTGACTTTTGTCAAATGTTGTTTTGAACATCCAAATGCATACAGAAAACCAGAAATATATAAATCTAATTTGGCCACACATGCAATATACACAGGACATGAATTCCCAGACATAACCAACATGACACTAATAAAACACATATCACACAAAGACACCATAATGAACATATGGGAAAATTTATAAATACACAAACACAAAACAAACTAATACCTGGACAAATACAAATCAGTACAAAATACCCCAAAATACGACACAATTTTCAAAGCACTCAACATTTAAAATACACAAAAAGCTAATATATACACCACAATCACACACAAAAATACCAGTTTAAAATATCAAAAACCAACAGGAAACCAAAACAACAACCAACCAAAACACAAGTACTCCACAAGATTCAAAATTAAGAAGGCTGAGGATGGGAACAATATGTTTTCCAAAACATGTCACAAATAAGGGAAAAAACATCTTGAGTATAGTATAGTAATTATACATTTTAAATATATATATTGTGACAAAACAATTATTAGGCATAGTATTAACACAATAATAATAGAGTCTGTTATCTGGAGTTAGGTTGTATATTTAAACACATTTAAAATATGGTCTGTGGTTTAACAAAATATTTATTTTAAATTAATAATGTCTATTAATGATTAGAAACTCTCTTTCTTTAAATGTCTATGTTTACTTGTTCGTTGAAATCTGCCACCTCGCTGCCAGCTGATATCTGCAAGCTGACGATCCGTGGACACTCCGCTCACACGCACGCACGCCGACACACTGATATCAATTATTTCTTAAACTCAGGGCTCGAAACTGGGTTGTACATTACATTTATATGAATGTGGTGTATTGAACGTACACCTTCCTGCGTCTTGAGGTGTCCTTTCGCTTACACAGGTGTATCACGGTAGATATACCTTCCCTAAGCGGATATCTTGATTTTCGCAAGACTAGCACTAGTTGAATTAATTATTTTAATTTTATTGAACTGAGTTCGTATACCAATAGGATACTAGCAAATGGGCAACTCATCGCTAAGATTCCCTACTCGCAACCCTTATATATGAACATATTCTGCTACGAAAAACTCGCACAGGCAGCAAGTCTGTTTAGGTCGAGCTGGTAGATGGAACTAACTAAACCTTCTCTGACGGTGACCCAATCTTAATAAAAATTGGGGCCGCTGATTGGTCGAAATCCCTAACACATGATTGATGGGCTAAAACTGATAGATAGAAGTCCTGAACGAATTGGCAAAAAGTTGCAGAAGCAGGTATAGATTTTATCTAGAAATTTTATTACTTTTAGAAGATAAGGAATCTATAGAAAAATTAATTTTGCTAAAAAACACATATTAAAATAGTCTGTTTCGAGTCTTTCACAAAAGAAAAATATAGCGCTAATTTAGATGGATACGCTGTCCAAGTCTCAATTCAATACATTAATTTTAACCAGAGTTATTCATATAAATACGAATATGAATTTATTTATACCATGCACCCGCACACTCACACACTATATTCGCACTTGACATGATAGAAAATAAAATTATGGGCATTTTGACACATAACAGTTAATTACCCATTTCTTAATTCAAAACTTATAGCTACTTTACAAAACTTAAACAAAATCAATTTTCAACATGTCTACAACGTCATAAATTGATATAAAAGCATGTAGTCCTGGCTACAGATACCCTTTCTGCGATGTTCCAATACAGGAATATCCCCTCCACATATAAAAAAAAATTTGTTTACATGACCACAATTTTTTTTCAACCTAAAATAATATCTCCATTTTCTAACAATATAACAAAACTCAAAATAAATAAATAATAGTTGTTAAACTAAAAAAATCTTTCTTTTCCAATAAATTTGACATCTGTCATTTTAAATGCAAACAAACACAACATGTGGTTGATATCTCTATTATCCCTTGACCCAGATAGATTAACTAATATAAACAGTTCATGACGTCATACTTCCTACTCCCAGTCAATCAACGCTCAACATATTTACTAACATTTTTCAGTCATACATGAATTTTTTTTTTTAATGTAACAATTAATTTATGACAGTCATTCTTTATATACCCAGATACATGTGAACACATTAACTTTTGACATAATATTTTCATAATGACGACGCATAGAATTTCCCAATAGTTTTGTTTGTATTTGGATTCGTAACAATATAAGTATGTTTTCCCACCTGTTCAGATAACATGAATGGACCATTATAAAGTCTATGGAATTTAGCTGTTGTATTTTCAACACTACTACTCACGTTCAAAGCTTTGAGTAAAATTAATTCGCCTACTCTGAAAGATTGCAGCTTATGCTCAGAATTGAACTTTTCTGTACGCTGTTCTGCAAACTTCCTTATCCGCTCCTTCGCATCCAAACGCTTAACCTCGTTATACAGTTGCCCCACACAGTGCAACCTTACGCGTTTTTTGAACCGTTTTCATTATCTTGGTCATCTTTGGCTATGGACGCAACTTTATGATTACCTAACTTAGAAGAATTGCGTTCGCGATCAGGCTTTTTCCATTGTTTACTTTTGTATTAATTTTGTTTTTGTGTGTTATTGACGTTTACTCCTGTATGTGCACTGTAAGTTTCAACATTTCCATCGACATTTTCCCATTTTGTCAGCAGCAACAGCAGCTCTTCTAAAGTTTTAATTCTCTGTGTAATTACTGCTACTTGTACTCCTCTGTTAAAATGATGACAATTTCTGCTTGTTGACAATTTCCGCTTCTGACATCTCAGGCTCCAGGTGTTTTGCCTTAGCTACAAGTTGGATCAAGTATTTCTCCTTGGTCCCTTTACTTGGAGTATACTTACCGAACTCCAGCTGCATGCGTACTTTACGTTGGATTTTGTCGTTCCAATATCGTGCCTTAAAGTGGTTAACAAGATCTTCATATACAACTATTTTGTCTCTTGCACGATCGAAAACCATTCAGCAGCTGTACCCTTTAGATGCCACCCAACCAGTTTATTTTGTCAACATCGTTAAGATTGTCAGCAATATTTTCCATATTACGATATTATGTTGGCATTGCTTAAGTACTGTGCAGGATTCTCATGTTCAAGGCCATAAAATTTCATGTGTGTGTTGATGTCGTCCTGAGTTTTGAATACATAAGTAAACTGGTTTGCGGGTGGAGTAGTTTGCTGTATTTGTTTCACTTGTTGCTCTGAACAGAACTTCATGGAACAGAACAACATCATAGAACTAAAACACGACCCCACTGACAGATACCAAAACACAGTAAAACAAGCCAGACACATAATGACACACAAACAAAAGCCTTACATGAGACAAATACGACCATCAGCCCCTACCCTCCAAGCGCTTCCCAAAATCGATAAAGAAGAAATTCCGATCCGCCCCATTATCAATTACCGTAATGCCCCTGCATACAAACTCGCAAAACATCTAGACAAAATTATCAGACAACACACACAACTAGACAACAACATTGCAGTAAAAAACAACACAGACCTAGTAACAAAAATAAAAGACATACACATCCCCCATAATGCCACATTAGCCTCCTTTGACATTAAAAATCTGTACACGAACATCCCCATCTCTGAAACAATCACCATCCTACAAAACAAACTCAAACAGAACAACACACCAGACGAACTTCTCAACGAAATAACAGAAACTCTGAACGTTATCACAAAACAAAACTACTTCACATATAACAATAAATTTTACACACAGAATGATGGTCTACCCATGGGCTCACCCATATCCAGCATTCTAGCAGAAGTCTTCCTCCAACACTTAGAAACAACAAAAATCCTCACAAACAATGACAGACACTCACATAAAATACTATATTGGCACAGATACGTTGATGACATTCTAATACTATACAGAGGAAACAAAAGACAATGTGAACAGTTACTAACACACATAAACAAAATACATAAAAACATAACCTTTACTGCTGAATACGAACACAACAATAGCATAAACTTCTTAGACCTATCCATCACAAAACTTGAACACAGGTACAAATTCAGTACCCGTATATACAGAAAACCGACTACAACTGACACACTAATACACAACTCCTCCAATCACCCAATACAACACAAACTGGCTGCCTTCAGAACCATGATACATTGACTTAACAAGATCCCCCTAGATGAAAATGACTACAAAGACGAACTAAACACAATAAAATATCTAGCAGAATCCAACGGATATGACAGAACAATAGTCAATAAACTCCTACACAAAACACAAAACAAACAACAGACGAAGACAGAAAACAACAAATTCATAACACTAACATACATCAACAAACAAACTGAAAAAATAGCCCTCAAATTCAAAAAAGCAGGATACAGAATCGCTTATAAAACTACTAACAAAACAGAACACACACACAAAGCACAAAACAAATTCGATCTACCTGGTGTTTACAAACTAAATTGCTCAGATTGCAACAAATTCTACATAGGCCAGAGAGGATATAGCTTCAAACAAAGATACATTGAAAAAACAAAGGCACTCCACTCCATTACAGAATCCACCTTTGCAAACCACCTCATTGAAGCAAACCACACATACAAAAACATCGACAATAACATGAACAGTCTACACGTACACACAAAAGGCCGAAAACTAGACACTCTAGAACAATTGGAAATATACAAACACACGAAAACAAATAAAAACGACATCCTAAATGAACAGACACAATTCAAATCACACACATCATTTGAACATATCACACCCCACATACACAATATCGATCTTTCGAAACTCGATACCGTCGCCAACAACAAGACGGACAGTGCTACCAGCGGCAGCCTCTGAATAAGCTTTTTAAAAGGCGAAAACTGGTTCAGATTATAAGGTAAAACTTTCCGTTTTTACCTATAAAAAACTTTGTGTTCCAAGTCGTTAGTGAAATAATTATATTTAATTGTAGATAATGTAAATACAGTAGACTCTTGGCTATCCAACTCCCGACTATTCGACCTCCGGCCTATCCGACCCGCCCTCAAAAAAAAAAAGAAGTATTTTGAGTACGGTACGTATGCAGTACTTCCGATCCGATTACTAGCGCCTTCAAACGTCATGTGAGCAATCCCGCCACGCGGGTAAAGGCGCTTATGCGTGAATCACCAGTTACCAATACAGTACGCCAATTGATTCATGTTGTGACAGGAAAGTTTCGTGTTCATACTTGAGTGTGTAACAGGTGCATCAGTCAGTCTTGTACTATTATTTATTATTGATATTTATTGAACCTAAGGGATTTTACTTTTATTATATTTAATTGTTTACTTTCCAAATAATTTCTTCGGGCGCCATCTTGTATTGCCAACTACCAGAAATATATTTACCAAGGTTCGATTCAGCGAACCGGGAGAACAGAATGTGGTTGTTGAAATAACAACAATCATTTATATTCGTTAATAATTAAATTTTATTAAGGCCTTGTTCTTTTTCATATTTCTTCTACTCAACCCCTTGCAACCCAAATAATTCTTAAGATTACTACAAAATAAAATCGTATAGACAAAACTTGTTAGAGAATAATAATTATTTCTACCTTGAATCTCTTATATACTAATTTACTTACAATAACAAGTTATTAAAATACATTTTAAGGGAACACAAACCAGCCTTCTTTGTTTAAATATATTCTCACATACACACGCAACACACACACAAAGTTACTTTAGAGATCTCATTTTATTTCCGGCTATTAAAATATTGAATGTTTGAATTTTCATTTAAAGTGGTGTTTTATCCTGGTTACTTATCTGTTCATTGAGTCCTGAAGATGTTACCCGCACAACATAACTAGCGGTTTTCACTGATTCTATTGAGTTTATTTTACTGATTTCACATTTTGATTTAACTGTAATACCGGTATTAACCGTGAAGTGTTTAATTATACATTGTTCACATTTTATAGGTTGCGGGCGACTAAAACTTCGCCTAAAACCGACGAGCCGGCGGACGCGAAAGATTATTTGCGTCCGACACTGGTAGTTGTTATTTGCCGACTGCCTTTGTTTGCTGTGTGTCTGTCGAAACTAGTGGCACACTACACCCACATTCCTCGTTATGTAAGGCGCTGACGTAACATCGCCTGATGCTCAATTACATAACTTGTTTACGCTGTTTTTGTGTGTCATTGGTTGACCTTGGCACAGTTCTGCGGTTGTTTACCCGTTTTAGAAATTCACATACAATATTTTCAATCAGTCGTACCACCTTCGCTACAACTGTCGCTAACAATAAATATACCTTTGTTTACGTTTTTTCCCTATTATCGAAAAAATGTTATTTACTTTATTAAAAAAAAATACAAACTTCTTTATTACCCAAAAAATAGGCCCAAAATGTCCTGTTACAATACCCCCTCAATGAGATATTTTATGCCGAAGCATAAAAAATCTCATTGACACATTCATACTTCCTAAAGGGATCAGCCAGGATATGTCGCCATAACCCCCTGTATGGTTTACCAAAAAAAATATAATTAACTCACCCTTGGTCCGGTGACTGTGACCGCACCTGAATGACAATACTGGACTTCTCTATCGAGATCCCAACACCGTAGAGTCAGACAGATACTTAACGCCCCTGCTCTGACGCGCTGGCCAGCTCAGGTCCGCCGCCACAGCATCACCAAACACTGAAACAACAAATCAAATATCAAATAGTGGCCTTATACAACACCATATCCCCAACTGATCTGTTTCCCCCTAGCGGTGCTGGTTTGCGCTAAGAAGCACTGGTTCTGTTTTTTCACTTACTTCTAACATAGATCAGAATACCTAACAATACAATATAACATAAGAAAACATAGTACATTCATAATTCACATTGTTATTATTATCTTAAAATAAACAATTTGTATTTAAAATGTTACACACCTTACATCATTAAATTTGCATATAAAATCATAAAATGACCTTTTAAACTCCCTTTACTTTTATTAATTCTCTTTCAAAAAGAATTATTATATATATATATATATTTTTTTTTTTTATCAATCTTCGTTTTACACATCAGTTTATTTATTATTCGATTTCATTAACTTGGGTGATTCTCAGTTATTCATCATAATTCACTGTATCAAATTGGCATTTACTCATAATCTTACCCCTGTTATTACTTTAACGCTCCCTTACAAAATCTTTACCTAGTATGACACCCCACTATCAAAAAATATACTAACCCTTCTCTACCTCTAACTACTTACTACTTTAACTCAATTCGCCACCTTCTCTCAATATATAAAAAAAATACTCTCTAACCCTTTGTACTTAGGATACGTGTTTCCCCCCCAAAAAAAAGCTCATTTCCCTTATCTGGTTCCTGGATTCTACCTAAGGCAACCCCGTCTCCACTAAAATCGATCCTATCCCGTCCCAACTTATCATTATGTTGCGGACTCCCACATTACACTACCCCCTACTACAAAATTGCCATCCCCAAAATCTCAATCTCATTACCTTACTACAACTACAACAAAATAACATCATCAATTATAAACATCAATATATCAATCAAAACTCTACATATATTCTCCCTATCTACTGTGTCTCCACTTATACTCAAATTCTCTCTTACATGTATTTTCATCTCTCATTCTCTTTAATACCCCAATATATTCAACTTGGACTGACTCAAACGTTTTACTCAAACAATTACTATCACCCACTTCTATCTTTTGCAACCCATTGAAAATTTTAACTATCACAACTTTATTTCATTTTATTTTAAAATCTATAAACACATTGAATACATATTATTATATTTTTATAATCCTTATTCCTAACATACTACATGCAATTAACACAATAAGACATAATAAACACAATATAGGAAGTATGTAGTGCATCTATTTTTCAAATCAAAACAAGATTATTTAGTAGCGAGTCATCATTATTAAAAATACAACAAATTTCTAATTCGTTACCCCCCTGGATAACCTCCCTGCCACACACACTATGACCCCCCTGGACTGTGGCGTCCAGTTGCGTCCACAAGGACTGAAATTTTGGAGGAATTTGACATCTCCGTGTCCTTGCTTCTGCGTTACATTTGAAAGGTTCAGATATCAACATATCTTTGTTCTATAGTTATGCGCCCTTAATGCGGGTCTACCGCCTGGCTTTGCTGTTCCTCCTCGAACAGAGTGGCAGCCGCTGTTCCATAGTGCCGGGATTTCCCCTAGTGTCACCCCCCATTAATTTCTAATATAGACCAATTTCAAGTCAGCTATGGTCAAGGGACTTGATATGACCATAGCTGACCGCTAGCCAAAACCACGATTAGTGCTGGTAAGGCACTAATCGCCCGAAAAGTCGGGGAAATCATCTCTTCCTTCAGGCATGTACTCGTCATCATTATTTTGCACAGCACGGCAATTTATCAAGTTACAATATAAAATTGTACAAAAGGTGTGCCGTGCATTTTCGCCATGTTGGCCTCCGATGGAGGTAACACTCTCTGTTACCCCCAACACTTTCCGCTATCTACTGGGGCACATGCCACCCCAGCAATAGCAACTTAATAACTAATTAATTAAAATTGAAAACTAAACTTTCAACCATTGCAGTTCCACACTCCACTGTTCTATCACTTCATTGAGCACCAATCTACCCCCCAAAATTATCCCACACATCTTAACATAACATAATAAACAAAGAGAAATTAACCTGGATTATTAGCATACATGAAACAAACAATTCTCCTTTAAATAATTTATATAGGAACTTATAAACATTATTACTTAAAATTTTTTCATTAACTCTTTTATATATCATTATTTCATTATTTATCCTTCGTTGCCATTAGATTCCTCAACATTTTCAAATTTATTATTAATCTATATATTTATTCCACAAAATAAACCATTTAACATTTATTTATTTATTGTTATTAAATTAAAATCTCATCTAATAATTTAAATTCATTATAAAATTCAAACATATAATCTTCAATCACATTGTTGAAACATCTCAAATTATTTACTTCAATTGATTTTAAAACACAACATATTTCAATTATTATCAAAATTTACAAAGCATCAATTATTGTCTTCATAATTATTTTTATTATTTATTTAGACTGCAAAATATTAATATCACAACATTTTCTACTACATATACACATTGTTTACCTAACATTTCATAATACACACAATTGAATTCACTACATTATTTACAAATTATTCATCAATAACTGTTCAATTGTTTCACACTTCATATGTCCAAATCTGCCAGGTCATTACCATAAATTACGATATTTAAAATTGTCCATTCACTGATTTTTTATTTCAACCTCCATCATCGTATATATATCGAATATATTTATAACATGCATCATTGTTATCCACATACAATTTGTTATTATTATTATTATAATAATCCATTAACTTTATTTCATTCATTGTGCCATTATAATTTATAGGGTTATTCCCTATTAATGTTTCATAAACCTTGTCAACATAAGTTATTATTGTCCAGTCTCCATCAGTATTATTGGTCAACGTCAGGAAAGTTATTTTATCATTTTTATATTCCTCTACTATTACATCAGGTAAGTGTTTATTGTTTATCAAGATATCATCAAAATAATTCTCTATCTCTCTTTCAACAGGTAAGTATTTTATATGGTTTATCTTCACCCCTTCTAATCTTTCTCTCAACTCATTATAATTTCTTTTTAACTTATATAATTCTATCTCTCTCTCAGTACACAACTCTCTCTCTTCGTAACCCCACATCACACTCTCACAATTATTACAGACAGAGGGTACAACATTATACAACA
The DNA here is from genome assembly GCA_034769895.1 of Magicicada septendecula. Taxonomy (NCBI): domain Eukaryota; kingdom Metazoa; phylum Arthropoda; class Insecta; order Hemiptera; family Cicadidae; genus Magicicada; species Magicicada septendecula. The sequence goes on along the minus strand of CM068368.1, from coordinate 265,657,225 downwards.
TCAATATACACTTCAATTCATCTACCAATACGGGTCTCTTGCCCTTCAAAAACAACATTTGTGAACACTCTGGTTCAGAAAAATTAATGGGAAAATTTACCCTCTGCCCACATTCAACTACACTATATTATTTTTCCACTCTCTCTCTACTTCATCAATACACCTTAGCATCTCATAATCACATTCCACAAACTCATCAGTACTCTCTGATATGACAGTTTCAATTATATTATTATTCTCATTATTTTCAACAACATCATTATTATTTATTAATTCTTTATCTGGCATCGTATTTTTACATTTGTCACTACAATTTTCATTTGTTTTATTTTTCTCTGTACATACACACTTTCTTGACTCATTTGCTGCTCTTTTTGCTTCACTACATATTTCGCTCAACTTACTCTCAATACTACACAGTGAATTAGTTAATACATCGAACTTAGCATCATTCATGTCAAAACGACTATTCATATCGCTACTTATCACATTAAATTTATTCTCGAAAATGTTTTCGTTATGGTCAAACTTATTGAGCATTTCATTTTTTTTTTTCATCTAATTTCTCATTGAACTCCCTACTTTGTTTGTCAAATTTGTGATTCAATTCACTGAACTCCCTACTTTGTTTGTCAAATTTGTCATTCAATTCTCTAAAATTACTATCTTGTTTTTCTAAAGCGTTATACATGCAGTCTTGTTTTTCTAAACTATTGTACATCATATCATACAATCTTGTTAACATAGTATCATTATCAGATTTCTTATTTTGATTTCCTAGAATAGGTGTTGAATGAATCTCAACTGTTTGTATTATTTTTGACTCCTCAAGACTACTGTCAGTTGTTTGAATTCCGGAGTCGCTACTTATTTGGCCTTCTATCTGGCTGTCAGATACGCTGACATCATTATTATCTGCCATTTTTTTTTTAAATCTTTTAGATATATTTCTTGTAAAATATTATTATATGTAACACATACTTATTGAAAAAAAATATTCTACTCACCCATACTACACATAATCATAACATAACCTTATCTTTATACGTCTATTTTACGTACACACAAAAATTTTATTTCCTATTCCAAATAACCATTCTGCTCTCCCAGTAGGCTGTATTTATATAATTATATTATATAAATGTCCCTGTTCACAAGCCAATTGTACTATTTGATATTTTATGAAACCTAAGGGATTTTACTTTTATTATATTTAATTGTTTACTTTCCAAATAATTTCTTCGGGCGCCATCTTGTATTGCCAACTACCAGAAATATATTTACCAAGGTTCGATTCAGCGAACCGGGAGAACAGAATGTGGTTGTTGAAATAACAACAATCATTTATATTCGTTAATAATTAAATTTTATTAAGGCCTTGTTCTTTTTCATATTTCTTCTACTCAACCCCTTGCAACCCAAATAATTCTTAAGATTACTACAAAATAAAATCGTATAGACAAAACTTGTTAGAGAATAATAATTATTTCTACCTTGAATCTCTTATATACTAATTTACTTACAATAACAAGTTATTAAAATACATTTTAAGGGAACACAAACCAGCCTTCTTTGTTTAAATATATTCTCACATACACACGCAACACACACACAAAGTTACTTTAGAGATCTCATTTTATTTCCGGCTATTAAAATATTGAATGTTTGAATTTTCATTTAAAGTGGTGTTTTATCCTGGTTACTTATCTGTTCATTGAGTCCTGAAGATGTTACCCGCACAACATAACTAGCGGTTTTCACTGATTCTATTGAGTTTATTTTACTGATTTCACATTTTGATTTAACTGTAATACCGGTATTAACCGTGAAGTGTTTAATTATACATTGTTCACATTTTATAGGTTGCGGGCGACTAAAACTTCGCCTAAAACCGACGAGCCGGCGGACGCGAAAGATTATTTGCGTCCGACACTGGTAGTTGTTATTTGCCGACTGCCTTTGTTTGCTGTGTGTCTGTCGAAACTAGTGGCACACTACACCCACATTCCTCGTTATGTAAGGCGCTGACGTAACATCGCCTGATGCTCAATTACATAACTTGTTTACGCTGTTTTTGTGTGTCATTGGTTGACCTTGGCACAGTTCTGCGGTTGTTTACCCGTTTTAGAAATTCACATACAATATTTTCAATCAGTCGTACCACCTTCGCTACAACTGTCGCTAACAATAAATATACCTTTGTTTACGTTTTTTCCCTATTATCGAAAAAATGTTATTTGCTTTATTAAAAAAAAATACAAACTTCTTTATTACCCCAAAAATAGGCCCAAAATGTCCCGTTACAGTCTGTCTCCAGAAGTCAGTCCGTGCGGTTCAGTCGTTCGTGGATTGTTAATTTGTTATAAAGTGTGTATACAGTATTGTTGGTGGCTTTTATTTTTAAGTGAAATATGGGTGACAAACGAAAGAAAGTGGTAGTAACTTTGGAAGAAAAACTGCAAGCAATAAAAAGAATGGATTCTGGTGAGTCGGTAAACAAAATTACACTGGAGTTAGGAGTTGGAAAAACTACTGTGGGTGATTGGTGAAGAAATCGCACAGAGATTGAAAAATGGTGTTCTAAGCAAGCAAGTGGCAGTGGCGTGAAAGTTAGAAAAACTATGCAAAAAGGAAAACATGTGGAAGTTGAAGAGGCTTTATATCTGTGGTATGAAAATGTGAGGGGGGAAGGATTGACGGTTTCAGGCCCCTTGCTCCAAGAAAAAGCGATTCAGTTTAAAAAACAGATTGAAGGAGACGATGGTGAGTTTGCTGCCAGTGATGGGTGACTTGATCGCTGGAAGAAACGTTTTGGTGTTCGTCAGATGACGATTAGTGGTGAAGCATTGTCTGCTAATAAGGACGCTGTCCCTGACTTTAAAAAACACTTTTTTGAACTGCTTATAAGGAAGGTATTTCCGGAGAACAAGTGTACAACTCTGATGAGACGGGTTTGAATTACCGTATGTTGCCATCTAAAACACTAGCGTCAAAACGGGAAAAGGCCACACCAGGGTTCAAGAAGAGCAAGGACCGCGTTACAGTTTTAGCTTGTAGTAACGCAACCGGAAACCACAAGTTGAGACTGACCTTGATTGGAAAATCTCGCAAGCCTAGGGTTTTTAAAAATCTTAAAGATTTAAGTGCTTTGCCCCTGCATTATACCCATCAAAAAAAGGCGTGGATGAATGGAGAAATTTTCAAAAATTGGTTTGAACAGGAATTTGTGCCACAAGTTGAAAACATTTAGCTGAAAACAATTTAACAAGGAAAGTAATCCTAGTTTTGGATAACGCTCCTTCACATCCAGCAAATGACCAATTAAAAGATGGAGACAAAAGCTTTGTTCTTGCCTGCAAATGTTACATCTATATGTCAGCCAATGGATCAGGGAGTGCTCCAAGCTTTGAAAAAGAAATATCGACGTAGGCTACTAAGCTATATCATCGCGACAATTGATAATACAGAAGTTGCGACGGCACTACAGTCAGTAGACATGCTTGACGTCATCAGATGGGTGTCCGAGGCATGGGATGAAATTCCATCTTTAACACTTGTGCGATCGTGGAAAATTTTGCTGGATCACAGAGCCAGTGATAAGTGGGAAGAGGTAGAACAGCAATGTGATGTGGAAAATGCAACTGATAACATTGCGCTTGTATCGCTGTTAGAAAAAGTTCCCGGATGTGAGGAAGCTTCATTGGAAGACATCACAGAACGGTTGGCAAGGGACGAAATCGATGATATTGTAGCGATGGTATTAAACAGCCGATTGAAGAGGAACAAAGTGATGAACCCTCCGATCGTATAACCCACTCCGAAGGCCTGAAGGCGATCGAGACGGCAGTGGAATACATTGGCCAGCAAGAAGAAGCAACACCAGCAGACATCATATGTTTACGTAAGTGGAAGGATATAGCGGCAAGGAAATTAATGCGAGGAAAGAAGCAGGTCTCAATTACAGACTTTTTCAAACCTTAGACAATGTAAGTTTCACGTGTTCTTTCATTATACAGTACGTAGTTTTAGGTTATTATAATTTGATTTATATTAACAACTAATTTGGTTGAAAGCTTTCGTATAAATTAAAACTCATAGTAAAACTCATTCAACTTATTGTTAACTACACATTTTGTTTCGTCCTTCAAATAAAGGTTTTGTAAAAGATACTGTAGTTGTGAATTCTAATTTCATTTCTTTCTTATTCATTTATTACTTTATAAGGACAAACTGATATGACGTACGCATCCAAATAGCAACAAGTACATTCAATGCAATAGGGTGGCGGTCATTGACCTTACAGAGGCTGGTATGCCTACGGCTCCAGTGTATCCAACTGTTTTGCTATCCGACCCAGCCGACCGCCACATTAGGTCGGATAGTTGAGAGTCTACTGTATATGTGAATAACATATCCTACATATTATTTTAATGACAAATAGTTTTAATAATTGCAATCAGAACATCACTTAATATATCATACAGTATTTATAATATTACTTTGAATGTTGTTGGGGATTCTCTAGTACTGTAAAATTAAACGGACACGAAGCAGTGCGCAGGTTATAGTGGGGAGAAGGCGGGTTAGCCACGAGAGAGGAAAATGTCTACTAACGCAGTTGAAAATATTGGCCTACTCTCTGAATTGTGAATAAGACGCGTGTGTGAGTAAGGCACTTAGGCAGATAAGTAATCTATTTTGAGACGGATTAACATTTTATACCTAATGTGTCGAAGTTACACTTCTTTAATTAAAGATGAAAGAAAATAGTACAATTTACATTTTCCCTGTAAAAGTAATCAAATTTAAAAACTGGTATCGTTTATAATGACAGCTGAAATAAAACAGTTATACTGCCTTGTCGATTCACAATTATTTTCTTTTTATTATTTTTTAATTTATTTACTTAATTTTCTTTTGTCTATGCAATCTTATAATGTTTTAAATTGATTTATTTTAATTTTTTAACGTTTTTTTTATGTATTTATTATTTTCTACATTTCATTAGCTACAATTTTAACTATATTACTAAATATTTTAGCAAATTAATTTTTACAGCCCTACCAACACACGCACGCATGCGCACGCACACACACACACACATATGTAACTTTTTTACTAACTTACCAAACTTTTTACTAACCAATTATTTTTATAATTTTAAAATTGTTTTGTTATTTTTTTAATTGTTTGGGAGTTTTCTACATTTTAGTACGTTTTATATTTACTTCACTGTTTTTTTTTACTAAGTTACTTACTTCTTACTTCTTGGGTCAGGTGATGCCAGTGGCCCGATGTCCATAGTATACCGCAGCCACCAGACCCCATAAAGCCTTGGTCCTGGGGACATCCTCCAGCTTCCCATTGTCACCAGTAACTGCTCTCAGTCTATCTCTCCTGCCATCGATGGAAGTGCATTCCAGGAGAATATGAGCCAGTGATTCCTCCTTTTGCTCACCACCGCAGTTTTCACAGTTCAAGGAGGTGCTCAGTTTAAATCGGAACAAATATTGTTGTGTAACTATGTGTCCTGTTCTGGCCCTAGTTTCAAAGGTGGCGATTTCTCTTGGGACACCTTCATAAAGCTTGTGGTCTGTTGGTGTTGGCTGTAGCTCAAAGAGCTGTCTCCCCGTGCTTGCTTGTCACCATCTCTCCTTCCATTCTTCCTGCATCATCCCTGTCACATCACTCTTTAGTTGTGATAGGGACATCTGTGGCATTTGATTTGGCTGCATTTTCGCAGATGCTTTTGTGATTTCATCAGCCCGCTCGTTACCCACAATTCCGCAGTGGGGTGGAACCCACTGGAAGGCTATATTTTTCTCCTTCATACTGAGGTAAGTGAGCAATGTCCTTATTTCTGTTATGCGGAATGCAGTCATTTGGATGGGGTCTCTTCAGGCTTTCTATGGCACCCTTTGAGTCGGTCAGTATACAGATGTTCTGAGCCTCCATCTGCAAGCATTGCGTCAATACAGCGTTTATTGCTAGTAATTCAGCATCCAGGCTTGAAACAGAACTGCATGGAATGAAGTAGGTCTCGCCTGTTTGTATATAATAACCGGCACCAGATTTGGATTCTTTAAGGTCTACTGATCCATCTGTATAGATTTTGGTATACTCCTGGTACTGGTCATTTAACAGTGCACGAAACTCTTGTCTCAGTAACTTTACTAAGTTACTAAATACTAAAAATGTGGGTGCAGATAAGTTTTCATTTTGATCACGACATGACCAGACAGGTAAACATGAACATTTTGTAAGACAAAACAAGCGTCAGACATAACAGAAAGAGACAATATAAAGATTTTACAGAGTTATAAAATGTTCAATACTGCCAATATTTTGTGGATGAAAAGGATGATGGAGTCGTTGAAGGAGGACAATCGATCCACAGACAAGAAGATAGAGATAATGAATAAGAAGATGGATGAAACCAGCCGATCCACTAAGGAGGAGTTAAGTAAAAACATAGAATCCCTGAAAGAGGACAATCGAACTTTGAAGGAAGAGTTGAACAATAAAATGGACGAAACCAGTCGATCCACTAAGGAGGAGTTGAGTAAAAACATAGAATCCCTGAAGGAGGAGTTAAATGACAAAATAAGTGAAACCAACAAGAGGATGGAAGACGGACAGAAAAAGACTGAAGAGCTGTTGGAAAAGAAGATGGCAATAATGAAGGAGGATTTGTCTGCAGAGTTGGGGATTAAAATCGATCAAACCAACAAGAAAATTGACGAGATAAATGAGAAGATTAGTCGAGATATCGAATTAATGCAAAACGATAACGAAAAAATGTGGCAACAAATGACCAATAATAGTGACAAAGTGGCAGAAGTTGCTAAAAATACAATCGAGTTGGTCGACAAGAAATTAGAAGAAAATTTAGAAGCAACAGAGGAGCAGATGGCCATATTAAAAGCCGAGATTCATGGAGAAATATCAGAAATACGGAAGGTGGGAGAAAACAATAACCAAAAGTTGATACAGACGGCAATAGATGTCAACCGCCGAATCAATGATATGGAGAAGATACACAGCGCCCAGATAGGAGTTGTAGAGCGGAAGCAAGCCAAGATGATGACAACACAGTCTACACTGGGTGAGAAATGTGAGGAGGTTTCCGTAAAGGTGGATGCCATCAAACACCAAGTAAATAATGACAGAGACCAGTTGACAGAACGCCAGCAGAGGGAATTTAATGATATTAGGGATGAAATGTACCGTTTACGAACACTCCCAAACATTCTGTCTGGACTAACGCACCTGGAAGGTAGAGAGCAGATAGATTTCCGTGCATATGTGAAGAATCCGTTGGAATTTTTGGAGAGAGTGGAAGAAGTTAAAAACCGAAATAGAGAAAACAGATGGTCCATCATAAAAGGAATGCTGGACGAGTCATTCCGGAATACTTTTGACAATTGGTGGACGGCGACTCGACATGAAGTGGAGAGTTACGACGCATTCAAAGTAGCCTTCAAACAGAAATACTGGTCCGAGACGACTCAAAACATTATTAGGGACGATATTACTAATGGTAAATTTGACTTAAACGGCAGACAATCAATGACACTTATTTTCTAGGCAAGATCTGCCTGGCCAGAAACTTAGAGCCAGCCATCCCTGAAGAATGCTTAGTCACCAAGTTAGCATATCACTTCAACCAAGGAATATCACAAGGTAGGCTAAATTCCCAAATCAAGACCATCCAAGGAATGTGCGCCCTACTAGAAAGTCATGAATGAAAAAGATACTACCAGCAGAACTGCCAAGGTCCCGGACAAATGTATGATCGGGGAGGACCCGGGAATGTGAATCCCACCAACAACAATACTGACAGAAACAATTATGGAAGGACCTTCAACAACCCTCCACGTTTCCAGAACCAGCAAGGACCACGTCAGAATGGAGGTGGCAATCATACTGATCATGTGGACAGAGGGAATTTCAATAACCCCCGACCAAGTGGATATCAAAGGGACGGCCATTACCAAAGGGGTAATAATTATTATCGACCCTACAATAATCAATCCCCAAACAATCAACAGCGACATAGTAATGGGAACCACAACCACAACAATAATCAGTTCCGGAGAGTGAATTATGCCCACGCTAGCAGAGGGGGAGGTAGGTGGAATTACTATCAGGGGCGAAGAAGCTTACAGAATCACCATAGTAATTCCAACCACAGCGACCGAGAAGACCGAGAGTTGGGATATAGGTCAAACAGAAGTGACAGTAGTGAAGGCAACAGACCAATCACTCGAACAACCGAAACCTATCACAATGCAAACGGGCAAGGAGCCCAGGAACCAATAGCATCTACTTCGCAAGACAGGCACACAAACGGTGACCTGCCTTTAAATGGGAACCGGCAGTGAAAAGCCTAACAACACCCTCACTGAACCGGACTATTGGGTCTAACATTTTGGCAACGAAATTGGCATCTAATAAAGTACATCGCAATAATTATCTTAAAAACATTAGGCAGGACCTAATGGAGGAAAAAGAAGACAGTATCAGTGACACAAATAACAGCGAGATCGCATATATATCCGTAAGAGTCAACGGAATAAGTACAACCGCTATGGTAGACACCGGAGCTAATGTCTCATTAATCGACAAATTAGAATTAAACCGAATACAATCAGAAAACCAGACAACAATACCAACACTACCCATCAATAATATAATACTCATTGGAGCCACTGGGCGACAAAATAAAACCATTAGACACCAAGTACAGTTGGAAGTATTGAGTAATGGAGAGACAATTCCAATGGTTTTCCTCGTAGCAAGTGGACTGCCATTTACACTACTTATCGGATGCGACATACTGCGGAAGTATACAGCCATAATCAATATGGACAAAGATACAGTATTATTGAAAGCAGATGAAGTTGAATGGACTGCAAATCTTATAGAACATAGGAAGGCACCCCCAGAACATGTAATCTATTATATACGGGAAGGCCATGAACATAAGAAGATGTCTATCAACCAAGAAATTCGCAGCAATCCAGAAGATGTATTATGGGTAGAAAAGTTTAATGAAATTAGAGCCTTCCAAACAAATAACATTAACCATGTGTTGACTTATGAACAACGTGAGAACCTGATACAAGTCTACAATCGATACCGACATGTATTCTCTGATACACCTGGCAAGATAAAGAACTTTCAATGTGAATTGAAATTTAAAGACCAAACTGAATTCAAGAGAAAGTCATGATCCAATGTAGTAATCATATTCGACCACTACACAAAATTCACAAAACTTTATCCAATAAATCGAGCTACAACTAACAAAATACTAGACATTGTGATATCCAAATATATACCTGAAGTGGGAAAACCACTATCAGTAATTACAGATCATGGAACACAATTCCGAGGACGAAAGTGGCGGGAGACTCTAATCCATCAAGGAGTGAAGACCTACAAAATGTCTGTGTATCACCCCAACAGCAACCCTGCTGAGAGAGTGTTGAGAGACGTAGGAAGGATCTTAAGAACCTACTGTCACAGCCAGCAGAGGAAATGGGAGGAATATCTATCCCCGGCTGAAGACTTCCTGAACTTAGCTTATCATCACTCAACAGATGAGACACCCTATATGGCTATGTATGAGCGAAGACCACCCCGGGAAATTACAGAAATCATAAACTTTCCAATAGAAAATGAATTCAAATTTAATAAAACAAAATTTTACAATAACGCAGTTGAACGAGCTGACAAACTTAGGCTCAAATACCAGAAATCGCAACCTAAAATCATAAAGTACGAAGTGGGAGACAGAGTACTCATAAAAAACCGAGAACTCCCAAGTGCAATTGAAGGTATAGCGAAAAAACTGCTACTGCTATTCACAGGCCCATATACTGTAACCAAAAACAACCTGAATAACACTTATGAGTTACAAGACCCAATAACCAAGATAATAAAGGGCACATACAACCAAGCTTCAATGAAACGGTATATCGAAGATTAAATTATAAGATAAAAATGAAATATGGCGATGAAGATTATTGTTGATTATTAAGTGAAGAATGAAAATATAATTATGAGAATAAATATTGACTATGTGAAGAAAGGGTGAAATATTGCTATGAAGATTATTTGTTGTTTGTATTAAATATAAAGTGAATATATAACTATGAAAATGAACGTTGACTACATTGTAATCTTGTAATGCGAAAAATATGTTCCAAAGAAGTTATGTAAAGGATAAAGAAAATTGTATTTACAAATAATAGTACTACTACCAAAGAAAGAAGTACTATACGAGAAAGACAACCTACATCCTTGGCACAGATAATTCCAAGAGCCACGTCAACAGTAAGTTAACATCATACCCGTACTACCAAAGAAAAAAGTACTATACGAGATCGACACACAACAACTACGGCATGAATACATACTTCCTAGAGCCACGTCAACAGTAATTTAACAACGTACCCGTACTACTAATGAAGAAGAAAAAAGTACTATACGAGGCCGACGCACAACATCTATGGCACCGAATTTCCAAGAGCCACGTCAACAGTAAGTTAACATCACACCCGTACTACCAATGAAGAAAAAAAAAAGAAGTACTATACGAGATCGACACCCAACAACTATGGCATGAATATATATTTCCAAGAGCCACGTCAACAGTAAGGTAACATCACACCCGTACTACCAATGAAAGAAAAAAAAAAAAAAAAGTACTATACGAGACTGACACTCAAGAACCTTGGCACAAGTTACTTCCAAGAGCCACGTCAACAGTAAGTTAACATCACACCCGTACTACCAATGAAGAAAAGAGAAAATAAGAAGTTGGAGGAACGAAACCAAATAAGAATCATTAATGTAGATGAAAGATAACACACAACCATAGTGTTTTCTAGTGTCTTTTACTAAAAGAAAGCCTATAACACATGGACTATATCTCAATTGAAACCATGAGAAAATATATTCATGAATTATATCCAGAGAAGTAAACCCCGAAATGAAGAAGATTATGAGATGACGTTTAAAGTGATACAAAGAGAAGAGATTAATTGATGACGAAGAAGAATAAAAAATAATATATTAACGAAGATGATCATGAGAGTATACCAGTGATGAAATGTAAAACAAACTATCCCTGTAATATGTGAAGAATTTAGTTGAGTTGAATCAAGAAGAAGAGAGTATAACAATGTATAAACCGCAGATGCGTGAGATGATCCCAAGGATATTTATTATTTGTCGAAAGAACGACCACTTTATATTTTTTGATTATTTGAGATGAATTGACTGATGGATAATGCCAGCAATCATTTACTATTATTGATGGAGATGATGTGCCTCCGTATTTATTGATATTAGTATGGCCAGTGGAGTTGTATGCCAAAGTGAGCCGCTCTGAACTGCCCCAGCTAAACTTATGTTAGGGAATTAGGGAACTAAATAAACAAGGGAGATAATTACATAGAAGAGAAATAATTATGATTCAAATAGAAGAAAGTGAAGGGATATATATAAAAAAGCATATGAGTCGACATGGAACGTACAACAATTGATGAATTCTTCAATAAGAAAAATAAGTATACTAATTCAGAATTAATCAATTCTTATAGGAAGGCATATGTAACGTACCAAATTTGGTAGTTACATAGTGTAAACAATTATTACGTCAAGTGACGGGAAATCATGAAAATATTTCTAAGTAAGTAAAATAATGTAAACAAGAAGTGTGTATCTACAGATATATTATTGTAAAATTCCAACAAAGAAGAAGGAAGTGTAATATAGCATCATCGTGTACAAAAGAGAGAATGAAAATGACCATGAGCCAATGTAAAATGTTAGAAACCAGGCCCAATAGATTCCAACAGTGAGGGGAAACAACAAAACAATAACTATGAAGAAGAAGACTACAGGATTCCAACAGTGAGGGGAAACAACAAAAATAATAAATATATAAGATGAGAAGAAGACAACAGGATTCCAACAGTGAGGGGAACAAACAAAATAATGACTATGCAAAATGAAGAAGAGACAACTCAAGATCAACCACAATGATGGCAGACAAACCAATCTATTTATAAATATAAATACTATGGAACAGCGACTACTACAATGGAAATATTGAAGAAGACGTTTAAACCAAAAGAAGAAAGGAAGAAGAAGAGCAAGGGAACATGACATGAAGAGTGAAAATAATGTATGAACAATACAAGAAATCACCATTCACCAAGTATACAAGAAACTATACTAGTAACCGGAAGAAGAATCACGATTATCAACTATGAAGAAACAGTGTTTAGCATATTAAAGAAATCACAAACAGTAATAGTGAAAATTTAATGTAAGTGTGAAAACCTGTAACAAGTCAACCAATTTTAACTCAGATAAACCCCACAGACAATACAAGTGAGAAAGGTTTATAACAGAGAAAAATGTGTTACCTTTATAGTGGAAACATCAAAGACTAAGTTGTTAAAAATGCACAGACAATTAGTGTGACCAATATAATGAAGAATGTAATCCAAAATAGATAATCATAAGACCACCAAGAAATGTACGATAGAACAGTAGAACCATTGTTCATAGAAACTGATAATAGAAAACTTTGTAAGTTTTTAAAATGAAATATAACTGAATGCCAAGACAAGACAGAATACAATATAAAGAAAGCCCAGAAAAAATTATAACAAACAAACTAGTTTGTTAAGTATCAAATAACCAAAGTACCAGAAATTAGGTACAACACAACAAAAAAATGTAATGCCATTAGATTAAGAATATTTGTGTTATTGTTTAGAGAAATAGTGTAAACATGTGTATTAATTAACAATCAAACCATTGTAATAGAATACCATAATGCAGTCATAATAGTAGAAGCATATACTGCATAAGAATATGCTGCACATTGATACATAACCCCAAAGAGAATGCACCTATAACACAAAAAATCATATATGTTAATTAAACCAAGCAACCATCAACAATTGTTCCAATCAAAGATTCATTATAAATAATGATGCACGCTAATAAATAATATTTGATACTGAAATACACTGCACATAAGGCAGATTAAATATAATAGCACAAAGCTAGATGAAAGGAAACCCAATATAACAAGTTAGTTAAGTAAAATACAGTATTAAAACTCGTCCAAGGATTAATGAAAATATTACCAGTAGTTAGAAAAACATCTAGTACTACTTTGAAAACAGATCACCATTGTAATAATAATAGTTTCATAATCAAATTATTGAAAACTAACTGACTATGAATGTATAGCCAGATGTAAACAAAGACAATGTGACGAATTAGTTAAGCAAAATACTCTATTAAAACTTGTTCAAGGAGTACTGAAAATGTTACCAGTAGTTAGAACAATATCTAATACTACTATGGGAACAGATCATAAGTATAATAATAGTAGTTTTATAGTCAAATTATTGAAAACTAAATGACTATGATAGTGGAATCAAATGTAAACAAACATTGTGTAACCAGTTAATTAAACAAAATGCACTATCCAAACTTGTTCAAAGGTGGATAAAAATGTTATCAGTAGTCAGAGAGATATCTGAAGCTACTATGAGAACACACATTAAATGTAATAATAGCAATTTAATTGTTGATTTGTTAAAAATCAACTGACTGCCATGTCAGGACCTGATGTAAACAAACCCAATACTGAGGATTGGAAAGCTTTCAGATAGCGAAGGACTAATAAATATATTAAATAAACTAGGTACTATAGTTGTACACTATTTGCATTTTCAACATTATATACCTTATGTGGAAAAACAAAAACAAAGTGACAATTTAAAAGAAAAGAGAACAGAAGGTAGTTAGATAAGAATATTAGTATATGAAACACAACTTTTTCATATAATAAAGTGTAAACCAATGTAAATAAATGTATATATTATTGTAAGAATACCAGACAAATGTCATTAAATAAGAAATAATAGTGTTATAAGCGATTATAAATAATCGAATATGGACACTTGAGACGCCATTATCAAACATTATTTGAATAAGTAATTACACCTATTTTTTGTATTAAGCAATTGAGAAATGGACTCAAAACGTTTAATGAGAAGTGTTTTTGTGTATTTAGAGTAAGGCAAGGTGAAATAAACTTATTAATATTAAGATTCACCATAGGAATTTGTGAAATCGTTGTAATAAGTTAATAATGGACGGATTTTATCTTTGTTTGGACTTTATTTAAAGCCCAGGGTGTCCGCGATTTATTGCCACTAATTATTCAACGATGTGACAATTAATAAAAAAGTTATAGCGATTATAAACTTTTTAAACATTTTGTGTATCAACGCTTACGTCACTATAATCTCTAACCCATATACGAAATTGGTAAAAAATTAAAAGTTTTATTTAAACAAGGTGTTTTGGGTTAGAGAGTTCGACAATTTGCACCAATCGAATGAATGAAATCAACCAGACAAGCCAGAGACGCTTAGGAGAAGCGTGACAGTCATCATCCAGTCGTCAAAGTGTCAACTAGTATAATTCAGCGAGCAAAATTGGCGAAGAAATGTATTAAGTTATATTTGAATTGTGCGCGACACATTACATAAGTACGCTACAGACATAACCTGTATATTTCACAATAACCACGAGTGTCTAGTGCGGAGTGATTTAAATAATAAAATACGGCCAGCGTATAATATCGGTCGTATTTTCGAGTTTGTGTCTTATAAAAAACCAGGGAGTACTATATTTTCACTATTTAATAAATAAAATGGAAATAATAATTTCTATTATTAAACAAAAATATTTGTTTGGGTACTACTCTAGTCAGTAGTATTGAAGTGTATCAATAACGATGAAAATTATCAGAATTCGATAAAAGGAATTATTTCGCATTTTATTAATTTAAAGCATAAATGTTTTACGATTTATCGTAATTAAAAAAGTCAATATTAGTTTAAATATTACAAATATGAGCGTCACGAATAGTCACTCATTTGAATCATTTAGTTTGATTTGACTAATAAATATATTTTTTTTTGTCTTTGCGAAAAATATTCTAATGAACTGATAGTTACACATCAAATGAATTATGAAGGAAATATATGTATTTAGACTAGTAAGAATTCAATGGATAATAGATTTAACCATAATAACTACTTACGCTTGGTTAACTAACCTAGAAATAATAACGACAATTTGTCACCTTTCCATAATTCTGTTCTCAAGTAAGATAAATTAAATGAAAGCTATTTCAAGAGTTTTTTGTTTATTATAAACTTTTTCTCTTGCCAATGAATGATTTTTATAGCCAACTAATAAATAATAACAGTAATTTTTAACAGTGCTGCACAACGCACGTGTTTTCAATTTAACTGCTGTGTCCTTGTACCCAGCGTACGATAGTACGATAATTATCGATTTTATGGTAACGGCTTTTATATTTAATGTTTGTTTGTTTTTTTGTATTAATTAGTTCTTAATTATTGTTATAAAAGATAACATCTTGCATCTGGCATCATGCAACTTCAAAGATCACATGAACTTGGTAATTTAACTGTGTAAAGAGGACATAACCTCTCTAACTAAAATTATTGTAACAACCTTCAGTGTTACCAGCCTTGAGGTTAAAAGAGTTTTCTTTTTAAAAAAATTGTTCATAATAATTATTTTTCTGTAAAACTATTAGTAATTGATTGTTGATTTAAAGGAGTTAATGGCATATCAAAACTGTTAATAAATCTCAATTATTTTTTACCAGTGGAAAGAGTTATTAATTTCAAAAGTTAAAATAGTTTAGTTTTCATTACTAGTTCTATCATAAGGTGGCGGCAGAATTTGAATATTTATTATAATTCAAATCATAATTAAGCCCTCAATTTATTTATTTGTGCATATATATTATTTAGGATATTCAAGTGGAATATCCACATGTATGTGTAAAGTGTATGTTACAGCAGAAGCAGTCACCAAACAGAACAGTAATATCTTCCACATATGGTAAGTGGGGAGGTGAACAGTGGAGTGTTAAAATACTTTTTAAATTGAAAGATTTAAACGGGAATACCCACACAATTAACAATAATCAACACACTAATAATAATTACATTTTCAAATTTTATTATCTTATATCGTTGTGGATACCGGAGCGTATCTACAACAACCATCTACACACACACTCACACATATCTATCAGAATCTGTTCTATAACAGATTGGCGCTCCATCGCGGGGCAGGATTAACAGAGATAATACTTCGAATAACATCTACATCAACAACACCATCATATCTGTTTTATAACAGATTGGCGCCCAACGTCTGAGTGCGGATTAGGGAGAAAACAATCGACAATTTAACCAATAATTTCCTAACCCAATCCGTCGAGAGACAGCAAGTGTATTGCCAGAGCGACAAGATGTATACTAGAAGGTCGACTTCAAAAAAGCGAGCCGCAGAGGCAGAGAGGGAGGCCAGACTAGAAGAGAAGGAGGCAACATCGACAGAAGATGTTGAAGAGATTCTATTAGAAATCGAGGATAAACAACTTGAACCGGCAGAGGAGGTTCAGCAACCCGATGATGAGCCGGAAGTAATACCCCAAGAAGTTCAACAGGAAATAAGCCAGCCTGAACAGCCAATATCAACAGGAGAGTCAGCGTTTCAAGAGTGGATGAAAAGGATGATGGAGTCGTTTAAGGAGGACAATCGATCTACAGACAAGAAGATAGAGATAATGAATAAGAAGATGGATGAAACCAGCCGATCCACTAAGGAGGAGTTAAGTAAAAACATAGAATCCCTGAAAGAGGACAATCGAACTTTGAAGGAAGAGTTGAACAATAAAATGGACGAAACCAGTCGATCCACTAAGGAGGAGTAGAGTAAAAACATAGAATCCCTGAAGGAGGAGTTAAATGACAAAATAAGTGAAACCAACAGGAGGATGGAAGACGGACAGAAAAAGACTGAAGAGCTGTTGGAAAAGAAGATGGCAATAATGAAGGAGGATTTGTCTGCAGAGTTGGGGATTAAAATCGATCAAACCAACAAGAAAATTGACGAGATAAATGAGAAGATTAGTCGAGATATCGAATTAATGCAAAACGATAATGAAAAAATGTGGCAACAAATGACCAATAATAGTGACAAAGTGGCAGAAGTTGCTAAAAATACAATCGAGTAGGTCGACAAGAAATTAGAAGAAAATTTAGAAGCAACAGAGGAGCGGATGGCCATATTAACAGCCGAGATTCATGGAGAAATATCAGAAATACGGAAGGAGGGAGAAAACAATAACCAAAAGTTGATACAGACGGAAATAGATGTCAATCGCCGAATCAATGATATGGAGAAGATACACAGCGCCCAGATAGGAGTTGTAGAGCGGAAGCAAACCGAGATGATGACAACACAGTCTACACTGGGTGAGAAATGTGAGGAGGTTTCCGTAAAGGTGGATGCCATCAAACACCAAGTAACTAATGACAGAGACCAGTTGACAGAACGCCAGCAGAGGGAATTTAATGATATTAGGGATGAAATGCACCATTTACGAACACTCCCAAACATTCTGTCTGGACTAACGCACCTGGAAGGTAGAGAGCAGATAGATTTCCGTGCATATGTGAAGAATCCGTTGGAATTTTTGGAGAGAGTGGAAGAAGTTATAAACCGAAATAGAGAAAACAGATGGTCCATCATAAAAGGAATGCTGGACGAGTCATTCCGGAATACTTTTGACAATTGGTGGACGGCGACTCGACATGAAGTGGAGAGTTACGACGCATTCAAAGTAGCCTTCAAACAGAAATACTGGTCCGAGACGACTCAAAACATTATTAGGGACGATATTACTAATGGTAAATTTGACTTAAACGGCAGACAATCAATGACCACTTATTTTCTAGGCAAGATCTGCCTGGCCAGAAACTTAGAGCCAGCCATCCCGGAAGAATGCTTAGTCACCAAGTTAGCATATCACTTCAACCAAGGAATATCACAAGGTAGGCTAAATTCCCAAATCAAGACCATCCAAGGAATGTGCGCCCTACTAGAAAGTCATGAACGAAAAAGATACTACCAGCGGAACCGCCAAGGTCCCGGACAAATGTATGATCGGGGAGGACCCGGGAATGTGAATCCCACCAACAACAATACTGACAGAAACAATTATGGAAGGACCTTCAACAACCCTCCACGTTTCCAGAACCAGCAAGGACCACGTCAGAATGGAGGTGGCAATCATATTGATCATGTGGACAGAGGGAATTTCAATAACCCCCGACCAAGTGGATATCAAAGGGACGGCCATTACCAAAGGGGTAATAATTATTATCGACCCTACAATAATCAATCCCCAAACAATCAACAGCGACATAGTAATGGGAACCACAACCACAACAATAATCAGTTCCGGAGAGTGAATTATGCCCACGCTAGCAGAGGGGGAGGTAGGCGGAATTATTATCAGGGGCGAAGAAGCTTACAGAATCACCATAGTAATTCCAACCACAGCGACCGAGAAGACCAAGAGTCGGGATACAGGTCAAACAGAAGTGACAGTAGTGAAGGCAACAGACCAATCACTCGAACAACCGAAACCTATCACAATGCAAACGGGCAAGGAGCCCAGGAACCAATAGCATCTACTTCGCAAGACAGGCACACAAACGGTGACCTGCCTTTAAATGGGAACCGGCAGTGAAAAGCCTAACAACACCCTCACTGAACCGGACTATTGGGTCTAACATTTTGGCAACGAAATTGGCATCTAATAAAGTACATCGCAATAATTATCTTAAAAACATTAGGCAGGACCTAATGGAGGAAAAAGAAGACAGTATCAGTGACACAAATAACAGCGAGATTGCATATATATCCGTAAGAGTCAACGGAATAAGTACAACCGCTATGGTAGATACCGGAGCTAATGTCTCATTAATCGACAAAATTAGAATTAAACCGAATACAATCAGAAAACCAGACAGCAATACCAACACTACCCATCAATAATATAATACTCATTGGAGCCACTGGGCGACAAAATAAAACCATTAGACACCAAGTACAGTTGGAAGTATCGAGTAATGGAGAGACAATTCCAATCGTTTTCCTCGTAGCAAGTGGACTGCCATTTACACTACTTATCGGATGCGACATACTGCGGAAGTATACAGCCATAATCAATATGGACAAAGATACAGTATTATTGAAAGCAGATGAAGTTGAATGGACTGCAAATCTTATAGAACATAGGAAGGCACCCCCAGAACATGTAATCTATTATATACGGGAAGGCCATGAACATAAGAAGATGTCTATCAACCAAGAAATTCGCAGCAATCCAGAAGATGTATTATGGGTAGAAAAGATTAATGAAATTAGAGCATTCCAAACAAATAACATTAACCATGTGTTGACTTATGAACAACGTGAGAACCTGATACAAGTCTACAATCGATACCGACATGTATTCTCTGATACACCTGGCAAGATAAAGAACTTTCAATGTGAATTGAAATTTAAAGACCAAACTGAATTCAAGAGAAAGTCATATCCAATCGCTTTTTCACTTAAAGAAGCTGTTCGTGAAGAAATACAAAGATTAATTGAGAATGATATCATTGAAGTTAGCAATTCCCCTTACACTAATCCCATTGTAGCTGTACCCAAGAAAAACGGCGCAGTGAGGATTTGCTTGGATGCGAGGGAAATAAATAAGTCCATAATTAATGACAGGACGTCGCCTGGCGAAATCGACGAGATATTAAAGAGATTTTATGGCACAAGGTATTACAGTATATGGGATACTGTCTGTGGTTATTGGCAGGTGGAGTTACACCCCAATAGCAGGAAATTCACAGCATTTATTTTCGAAGGCCGTAACTATCATTTTAAAAGGTTACCCTTCGGCCTTGTGAACTCTGTGGCCATTTTTGTTAAATGCATGGATGAAATATTAGGACACAATACTTTGCAATTTACGACAGTGTATGTCGATGATCTATTAATTGCATCAGATAATTGGGAAGAACACTGTAACCGGGTGGCACAAGTGCAAAATTAATTAGAAGAAAACAACATCACGCTCAAACTAGACAAATCAAAGTTAATAGCCAAAGAAGTACAATTTTTGGGGTTCAACTTATCAGAATTTCTAATCACACCAGCCCAAGAAAAGATGGAAGCAATACAGTGTTTCCCGATACCGAAAAACAAAAAACAGTTACAGTCGTTCCTCAGAATTTGTAATTACTACAGAAAATTCCAGCGCAACTATTCGGAATTAACGGCTCGATTCTCATCACAATTATCGTCAAAGGAAAAGTGGAAATGGGGGTCTGACCAAGACACTACCTTTGAGCTAATCAAGGAAAAATTTCTCGATACAGTCATGCTACACCATCCTAATTTTGAAAGATAATTTTTTATGAACTGTGATGCTAGTGATCTTAGCCTTGGTTAAGTATTATACCAGGAGGACCAAGAAGGTAATCACCAAGTAATTAGTTTCGCAAGTAGAACTCTTAATAAATGCGAGCGGAACTATCACACGACAGAGAAAGAGCTACTGAGTATAGTGTTTGCCTGTGAGAAATTCAGAACCTTCATACTGGGATACCCTATTACGGTAAGAACAGACCACAAGTCTATATCTTTTCTCAAGAATTGTAGACTGAAACATGGTAGACTAACAAGGTGGACACTGACACTCCAGGAATATAACATCCAATGGGAATACATACCAGGGAAAAGCAACATAGCTGCAGACATGTTGTCCCGAGTGAACATCATAGCCCAGACATTCGAGGGAGAAAAAGAAACCATCGCCAAAGTCTACCACATATTAAAGAACAAGTCTGAATTAACCAACATTTTATCAGACATGAACACTCACCAGAATAAGGATCCTAAAATCTCACAAATTATCCAACGGTTGGCAAACGATGATGAGAAAATAATACCATATTACTGTACTCACAACCGATTACTATTCACTAAACCTCAAAAAGATAGTGAACAATGGAAGGTTGTCATACCGAAGACCATTGAAAAAGAACTAGCAACTGATTACCATGTGCGTTACGGTCACATGGGCGCAGTCAAAGTAGTCAAGGCACTACAAGAACATGTACACTTTAAAGACATGAACCGAAAAGTGAGAAAATATATTCAAAATTGTCATGTATGCCAATTGGTCAAGTGTAGTAATGAAAAAAGAGAAGGGGTGATGACACCCATAACATCAACAGCAAAATTGGAAAAAGTATTTTTAGATATTTGTGGACCATTTCCACGGAGTGGTGGAAGGCATCAATACAAATATGTAGTAATCATATTCGACCACTACACAAAATTCACAAAACTTTATCCAATAAATCGAGCTACAACTAACAAAATACTAGACATTGTGATATCCAAATATATACCCGAAGTGGGAAAACCACTATCAGTAATTACAGATCATGGAACACAATTCCGAGGACGAAAGTGGCGGGAAACTCTAATCCATCAAGGAGTGAAGACCTACAAAACGTCTGTGTATCACCCCAACAGCAACCCTGCTGAGAGAGTGTTGAGAGAAGTAGGAAGGATCTTAAGAACCTACTGTCACAGCCAGCAGAAGAAATGGGAGGAATATCTATCCCCGGCTGAAGACTTCCTGAACTTAGCTTATCATCAATCAACAGATGAGACACCCTATATGGCTATGTATGAGCGAAGACCACCCCGGGAAATTACAGAAATCATAAACTTTCCAATAGAAAATGAATTCAAATTTAATAAAACAAAATTTTACAATAACGCAGTTGAACGAGCTGACAAACTTAGGCTCAAATACCAGAAATCGCAACCTAAAATCATAAAGTACGAAGTGGGAGACAGAGTACTCATAAAAAACCAAGAACTCCCAAGTGCAATTGAAGGTATAGCGAAAAAACTGCTACTGCTATTC
Organism: Magicicada septendecula; assembly: GCA_034769895.1. NCBI lineage: Eukaryota > Metazoa > Arthropoda > Insecta > Hemiptera > Cicadidae > Magicicada > Magicicada septendecula. The sequence continues at coordinate 265,635,282 of CM068368.1, read as the reverse complement.
ACAGGCCCATATACTGTAACCAAAAACAACCTGAATAACACTTATGAGTTACAAGACCCAATAACCAAGAAAATAAAGGGCACATACAACCAAGCTTCAATGAAACGGTATATCGAAGATTAAATTATAAGATAAAAATGAAATATGGCGATGAAGATTATTGTTGATTATTAAGTGAAGAATGAAAATACAATTATGAGAATAAATATTGACTATGTGAAGAAAGGGTGAAATATTGCTATGAAGATTATTTGTTGTTTGTATTAAATATAAAGTGAATATATAACTATGAAAATGAACGTTGACTATATTGTAATTTTGTAATGCGAAAAATATGTTCCAAAGAAGTTATGTAAAGGATAAAGAAAATTGTATTTACAAATAATAGTACTACTACCAAAGAAAGAAGTACTATACGAGAAAGACAACCTACATCCTTGGCACAGATAATTCCAAGAGCCACGTCAACAGTAAGTTAACATCATACCCGTACTACCAAAGAAAAAAGTACTATACGAGATCGACACACAACAACTACGGCATGAATACATACTTCCTAGAGCCACGTCAACAGTAATTTAACAACGTACCCATACTACCAATGAAGAAGAAAAAAGTACTATACGAGGCCGACGCACAACATCTATGGCACCGAATTTCCAAGACCCACGTCAACAGTAAGTTAACATCACACCCGTACTACCAATGAAGAAAAAAAAAAAGAAGTACTATACGAGATCGACACCCAACAACTACGCAATAAATATATATTTCCAAGAGCCATGTCAACAGTAAGGTAACATCACACCCGTACTACCAATGAAAGAAAAAAAAAAGAAGTACTATACGAGACTGACACTCAAGAACCTTGGCACAAGTTACTTCCAAGAGCCACGTCAACAGTAAGTTAACATCACACCCGTACTACCAATGAACAAAAGAGAAAATAAGAAGTTGGAGGAACGAAACCAAATAAGTATCATTAATGTAGATGAAAGATAACACACAACCATAGTGTTTTCTAGTGTCTTTTACTAAAAGAAAGCCTATACCACATGGACTATATCTCAATTGAAACCATGAGAAAATATATTCATGAATTATATCCAGAGAAGTAAACCCCGAAACGAAGAAGATTATGAGATGACGTTTAAAGTGATACAAAGAGAAGAGATTAATTGATGACGACGAAGAATAAAAAATAATATATTAACGAAGATGATCATGAGAGTATACCAGTGATGAAATGTAAAACAAACTATCCCTGTAATATGTAAAGAATTTAGTTGAGTTGAATCAAGAAGAAGAGAGTATAACAATGTATAAACCGCAGATGCATGAGATGATCCCAAGGATATTTATTATTTGTCGAAAGAACGACCACTTTATATTTTTTGATTATTTGAGATGAATTGACTGATGGATAATGCCAGCAATCATTTATTATTATTGATGGAGATGATGTGCCTCCGTATTTATTGATATTAGTATGGCCAGTGGAGTTGTATGCCAAAGTGAGCCGCTCTGAACTGCCCCAGCTAAACTTATGTTAGGGAATTAGGGAACTAAATAAACAAGGGAGATAATTACATAGAAGAGAAATAATTATGATTCAAATAGAAGAAAGTGAAGGGATATATATAAAAAAGCATATGAGTCGACATGGAACGTACAACATTGATGAATTCTTCAATAAGAAAAATAAGTATACTAATTCAGAATTAATCAATTCTTATAGGAAGGCATATGTAACGTACCAAATTTGGTAGTTACATAGTGTAAACAATTATTACGTCAAGTGACGGGAAATCATGAAAATATTTCTAAGTAAGTAAAATAATGTAAACAAGAAGTGTGTATCTACAGATATATTATTGTAAAATTCCAACAAAGAAGAAGGAAGTGTAATATAGCATCATCGTGTACAAAAGAGAGAATGAAAATGACCATGAGCCAATGTAAAATGTTAGAAACCAGGCCCAATAGATTCCAACAGTGAGGGGAAACAACAAAACAATAACTATGAAGAAGAAGACTACAGGATTCCAACAGTGAGGGGAAACAACAAAAATAATAAATATATAAGATGAGAAGAAGACAACAGGATTCCAACAGTGAGGGGAACAAACAAAATAATGACTATGCAAAATGAAGAAGAGACAACTCAAGATCAACCACAATGATGGCAGACAAACCAATCTATTTATAAATATAAATACTATGGAACAGCGACTACTACAATGGAAATATTGAAGAAGACGTTTAAACCAAAAGAAGAAAGGAAGAAGAAGAGCAAGGGAACATGACATGAAGAGTGAAAATAATGTATGAACAATACAAGAAATCACCATTCACCAAGTATACAAGAAACTATACTAGTAACCGGAAGAAGAATCACGATTATCAACTATGAAGAAACAGTGTTTAGCATATTAAAGAAATCACAAACAGTAATAGTGAAAATTTAATGTAAGTGTGAAAACCTGTAACAAGTCAACTAATTTTAACTCAGATAAACCCCACAGACAATACAAGTGAGAAAGGTTTATAACAGAGAAAAATGTGTTACCTTTATAGTGGAAACATCAAAGACTAAGTTGTTAAAAATGCACAGACAATTAGTGTGACCAATTTAATGAAGAATGTAATCCAAAATAGATAATCATAAGACCACCAAGAAATGTAAGATAGAACAGTAGAACCATTGTTCATAGAAACTGATAATAGAAAACTGTAAGTTTTTAAAATGAAATATAACTGAATGCCAAGACAAGACAGAATACAATATAAAGAAAGCCCAGAAAAAATAATAACAAACAAACTAGTTTGTTAAGTATCAAATAACCAAAGTACCAGAAATTAGGTACAACACAACAACAAAAAATGTAAAGTACCGTTTACCAAATGGTAAAAGCTTAAGAGCATGATAATGTCTTTCAGCCGCCAGCTAAACGCAACATAATTATGGTTACTGACTGACTGATTGGTTACATACCTATCTACAGCTATGCAGTGTTGTTTGCTTGTTAGGTCTTTAATCTGCGACGGACGTTAGCACGTTAGCGGTCGCGGTTTTAGTTAACGATTCCCGGCTGGTAAATGATGACGTCATGCAGCGTGATGCGTTACAGAAATTTCCAAATGATGGCCAGCCATAAGACATTATCATGTCAAAAATGTAATGCCATTAGATTAAGAATATTTGTGTTATTGTTTAGAGAAATAGTGTACACATGTGTATTAATTAACAATCAAACCATTGTAATAGAATACCATAATGCAGTCATAATAGTAGAAGCATATACTGCATAAGAATATGCTGCACATTGATACATAACCCCAAAGAGAATGCACCTATAACACAAAAAATCATATATGTTAATTAAACCAAGCAACCATCAACAATTGTTCCAATCAAAGATTCATTATAAATAATGATGCACGCTAATAAATAATATTTGATACTGAAATACACTGCACATAAGGCAGATTAAATATAATAGCACAAAGCTAGATGAAAGGAACCCCAATATAACAAGTTAGTTAAGTAAAATATGTAACAGTACAAAATTGTATGTATCGGAATAATGGGATGTAAGGGTATTTTTATTATGAATTTTATTGTAATCATCAAGTTAAATCAGACAAGGTTAGTTTTGGCCCAAGTCCCAATAAATATGTAAATTCGCCGGTGGAGAGACGATCCAAGGTCAGAGGCGTACGAGCAAATTGAACCCACGACAATGGCAGTGTTGGCGCTAAAAACTGACAATACTGACTTTCCATTGGTCTACGATAATAAATCGTCACCAAATCAATGACGAGTTAAAAAACAATTACGTATTAACCAAAACAGTGGTTAGAGAACAATAGACAATGATGTCAGATGCACGACCACTTGCATAACAATTGCGTCTGAATCGCCCCCAGTCGTCAGTAACAACTCAAAGAGAGCACATGCTCAAACAGTGTAGTGGGCAGTTTTTGCCATAAAAATGAAAGAATTGTTTAAAAAATGTAATGATCAACAATAATGTAGCATCAGTGGACAACCAATGTAAAAGTTTAGTAAATTCAGTGCACAAAAAAGGACAAAGAGAGATTCGGCCGAACATCTGCCAGCCAACATGGGAGTCTTCTGAGGAGGCTACGCCGCATCAATTTCAGGAAAGCCCTTTCAAAATTACTTTCTAAATTTCAAACATGAGCTCTAAATCTATAAAATAAAATGTATTCAGTATCAGAAAAATGAATGTTGTGTGTGATAGTGTGAACGTGAGAGTTGGCCAACCTTAAGTAAATATATCTGAGGCGTTGGTTCGTGATCAAGTTTAGAGTAACTATTAACAGAAAGAAAATTTAAAAACACTTCTCTTGAGGTTTTAACTGCAGTAAATGAATTTGATAAAAGCCTTAATTTCAAAGAAAACGGCTAGGTAACCATGAAAGCATGGCTAGAAAACGGAAGTCATGAAGCCGCCATTTTGCATTTTTATCAAGTATTAATTGACTCTAATTGTTTGTAATCGTAAACAGTAATAACTAAATAAAATCTAATTTGTTATCCTCATGTTGTGGGAATGGTTATTTCAGTACCCGAATACCTCTGTCTTGTCTTGCTTAACGCAATTCTGGACCAAAAGCCTAATGCAAGTAAATGAGCAAAACACGTGTTACTCCGGTGATAAGATTTATTATTCAAATTATACAAATATTAAGTATCATACATTCAGTACTAATAATTGTATAAATAATACACAAAAAGGTGTAAGTTAACAGATGGCGCCCGAACAGGGACTTTATATATTAATAAAAAATATATAAATAAGCAGAAAAGCAGAGGTGGAAGGGTAAAGAAATAAACATAAAAGAGAGGTTATCTACAGAGATTACCTATAGTATAAAAAGACGTACACAACAAATAAAAACAAAGTTTAGTACCATCAGTACGATAAAATGGCAGATAACGAAAGCATTAACGTTGAAAATACAAACACAGAATCATTGATGTTGAGCACGCCACAGGCGAACTCAACGCCTATAGTAAATACCAGAATGGAAGAAAATGACATAATAAAAACGATGAAACTGCTTTTCAATGAGCAGAGCATCAAATTCGATGTACAATTGAGTGATATCAAAAAAGAAATTAAAAAACAAGGTTGCAATTTTGACAAAAGATTAAGTGAAATAAGTACAAAGTTAGAAAAAATAGAATTAGAAAAGAAGAAATTAGAATTAAACAAATTTGACTTGAACAAAGATGACAAGGTAAGTGGGGTAGAAAATTACGATAAAATAGATGAAAATATAGTAATAGGTGATAATAGTGTGGATGTTGATAGTATAAATGAAATTTTATGGGGAATAGAATATAATAATAAAGGAATGATAGTGTGTTTTGAAGGTTTAAAGAGTGGGTGTAAAGAGAGGTATATTGAGAGAGAGAAGTGTTATTGGGAGAGTTATTATGAGAGATATTTTAAAAGAGAGAGATGTTTTGAAAGTAAGAGATATTGTGAGAGAAAGAGAGAAATAGAGATTTTTAAGATATGTAGAGATTATGAAGAGTTTATGGAAAGGTTAGGTGTAGAGATGATTGATGAATATAACAAGTACTTACCTTATAATAAAACTGAAGTAGTAGGAGATAATGAGAAAGATAACTTTACAAAAGACCTGGCTGTAACAGACTATACCAAAGGCGACATGACCATACCCGATCATGAGTTATATGAGATTGTGGAAAATTATAGAAATTTAAATAGTATGTATATTGAGTGTAATAATATAAGACATTCAATATTAAACCATGTATATAGTTTTAAGGTGCGATTATTATTTGACGATGGAGGGTAGACCTTTTATTGTGTTATGAACATTTAATTATGTGGACAATGTTTTTTAAGATGGACTGTTTATGACTGAGTTTTGGTAAATGATTTCATGATTATGTGAATTGTATATTTTTGTGTATTGATGTCTATGTATTTGTGTATTTTTGCTGTTGTGTACTTTATGTATTTTTTTTATGTAAGCATGTATTGTACGATTTTAAATAACTGAAGAAAGTTTAAATGATATTATGAGATTTAGATTCTAAAGGGTTAATAAATGATTAAGCAGGTAATAGATTTGGGTATTGAGAGGTATTGTTGTTAGTAGGTAAGTGATGAATTTTCTAGTGGTATATTAATGTTGAAATGTTATAAAGAGTTTGGGAATAGTGATAAATAAGGGCATTGGAGTTAGGTAAATAGAGTTATTGGGAGTTAGAAAAAATAAAGTGCTGAGATGTGGATGATATATAAAGAGGCGTTAGATATTTTAGGGACACAGTGGTTAGCAATTATATGTAGAGTTGAGTAGTGTGGATGGTAATTTTATAGTTGTTGTTGGTGATATTTTGTAATAAGGGTATTGGTGTAGGAGTCCAACGAGAGATGTTGAGACAGGAAGGGATCGTTGTGTGCCGGAAAGGGTTATCTGAAAGGGTCAGGAACCGATAAGGGAATGAGTTGGTTAGAGGGAATACACACATACTAGTACAAAAATGAGCGGTGCCAGAGGTTTTAAATGGGATTTGTGAAAGGGGGTTATTATTGAGATATTGGTGTCATAATGTATTAATGGTTAGAAGCGGTTGTTAGTAGAAAAAAGGAGGTGAGTAAGGTTAGATTGACGAATACCAAAATAAGATAGTGAAAATAGTGAGTAATTGAGAGTCACCCAAACTAGTCAGGATAAAAGGGTTAGAAAAGGGAAAATTCATAGTAGAAAGGTAATGGTATATTTGAAATTTTGTTGTTGTATAGAATCTAAATGAATGTTAAATGAATAAAAGTTAATAGAGAATTGTTGAAGTAGTAATGTGATAAAGTTTAGTACAAATCATGTAAATTTAAATTGTTTAATGTAAGGTAAATGTAACAATGTTAATATGTAATGTACAATGTTTTATGATGTTTTATTATGTTGATGATAGAGTGTGTGGTTAGGAGGCTACTGTAAGGGTAGTGACCATGATAACATTAAAATTTGTGTTATAGTAACCAGTCTCTAGAAAAAAGTGATTCTGTAGAAAAGGGTTTGAAATTAAAGTAAAGAAATTAACAAAGAAATTTAGATAGTATTGAAGTACTGCCATGATAGATAAATATAATGAAGTTATTTGAAATAAATGAGTGAAAATAATAGTTGTTGTTTGAAAGTTAAAAGTTGTTTTGTGTTAATATAGGAATATAAATTTCATGATGAGAGAGGTAATTTGATGTTGACTAAAGTCAGAGAACTTGATAAGAATATAGAGGAGTGTCGAAAAGGAGAAGGCTGATCTGTCCTAAATCTTGTTATAATTTTGAGTTATTTGGTAGTTTATAAATAAATGAAACCAACGCCTCAACTCACAAACCAATGCATCTAAGAGGAAACATATCAGTTGCGGATATGTAAAGGAATAAGGCCACTATTTTAAAATATTGTATTGAATGTTTCAGAGTTTTATGGTGTTGTGACCGCGGTCCTGAGCTGGCTGGAGCGTCAGAACAGGAGCGTGCAGTGCCTCATGGCCTTATGGTGTAGGGATCTCGCAAGAGAAGTCCAGTAAGGTCAGACGGGTACGATCGACACTATGGAACCGAGGGTAAGTGATTGAGATTTTCTTTTTATTAACACTACAGGGGGTTGTGGAACATATCTGAACTGATCCTTTTAGAAAAGTATGAATGAGTCAATGAAAGTTTTTGTGTCTCGACACAAAACCTTTCATTGAGGGGGTTTTGTAACAGTACAAAATTGTATGTATCGGAATAATGGGATGTAAGGGTATTTTTATTATGAATTTTATTGTAATCATCAAGTTAAATCAGACAAGGTTAGTTTTGGCCCAAGTCCCAATAAATATGTAAATTCGCCGGTGGAGAGACGATCCAAGGTCAGAGGCGTACGAGCAAATTGAACCCACGACAATGGCAGTGTTGGCGCTAAAAACTGACAATACTGACTTTCCATTGGTCTACGATAATAAATCGTCACCAAATCAATGACGAGTTAAAAAACAATTACGTATTAACCAAAACAGTGGTTAGAGAACAATAGACAATGACGTCAGATGCACGACCACTTGCATAACAATTGCGTCTGAATCGCCCCCAGTCGTCAGTAACAACTCAAAGAGAGCACATGCTCAAACAGTGTAGTGGGCAGTTTTTGCCATAAAAATGAAAGAATTGTTTAAAAAATGTAATGATCAACAATAATGTAGCATCAGTGGACAACCAATGTAAAAGTTTAGTAAATTCAGTGCACAAAAAAGGACAAAGAGAGATTCGGCCGAACATCTGCCAGCCAACATGGGAGTCTTCTGAGGAGGCTACGCCGCATCAATTTCAGGAAAGCCCTTTCAAAATTACTTTCTAAATTTCAAACATGAGCTCTAAATCTATAAAATAAAATGTATTCAGTATCAGAAAAATGAATGTTGTGTGTGATAGTGTGAACGTGAGAGTTGGCCAACCTTAAGTAAATATATCTGAGGCGTTGGTTCGTGATCAAGTTTAGAGTAACTATTAACAGAAAGAAAATTTAAAAACACTTCTCTTGAGGTTTTAACTGCAGTAAATGAATTTGATAAAAGCCTTAAATTCAAAGAAAACGGCTAGGTAACCATGAAAGCATGGCTAGAAAACGGAAGTCATGAAGCCGCCATTTTGCATTTTTATCAAGTATTAATTGACTCTAATTGTTTGTAATCGTAAACAGTAATAACTAAATAAAATCTAATTTGTTATCCTCATGTTGTGGGAATGGTTATTTCAGTACCCGAATACCTCTGTCTTGTCTTGCTTAACGCAATTCTGGACCAAAAGCCTAATGCAAGTAAATGAGCAAAACACGTGTTACTCCGGTGATAAGATTTATTATTCAAATTATACAAATATTAAGTATCATACATTCAGTACTAATAATTGTATAAATAATACACAAAAAGGTGTAAGTTAACAAATACAGTATTAAAACTCGTCCAAGGATTAATGAAAATATTACCAGTAGTTAGAAAAACATCTAGTACTACTTTGAAAACAGATCACCATTGTAATAATAATAGTTTCATAATCAAATTATTGAAAACTAACTGACTATGAATGTATAGCCAGATGTAAACAAAGACAATGTGACGAATTAGTTAAGCAAAATACTCTATTAAAACTTGTTCAAGGAGTACTGAAAATGTTACCAGTAGTTAGAACAATATCTAATACTACTATGGGAACAGATCATAAGTATAATAATAGTAGTTTTATAGTCAAATTATTGAAAACTAAATGACTATGATAGTGGAATCAAATGTAAACAAACATTGTGTAACCAGTTAATTAAACAAAATGCACTATCCAAACTTGTTCAAAGGTGGATAAAAATGTTATCAGTAGTCAGAGAGATATCTGAAGCTACTATGAGAACACACATTAAATGTAATAATAGCAATTTAATTGTTGATTTGTTAAAAATCAACTGACTGCCATGTCAGGACCTGATGTAAACAAACCCAATACTGAGGATTGGAAAGCTTTCAGATAGCGAAGGACTAATAAATATATTAAATAAACTAGGTACTATAGTTGTACACTATTTGCATTTTCAACATTATATACCTTATGTGGAAAAACAAAAACAAAGTGACAATTTAAAAGAAAAGAGAACAGAAGGTAGTTAGATAAGAATATTAGTATATGAAACACAACTTTTTCATATAATAAAGTGTAAACCAATGTAAATAAATGTATATATTATTGTAAGAATACCAGACAAATGTCATTAAATAAGAAATAATAGTGTTATAAGCGATTATAAATAATCAAATATGGACACTTGAGACGCCATTATCAAACATTGTTTGAATAAGTAATTACACCTATTTTTTGTATTAAGCAATTGAGAAATGGACTCAAAACGTTTAATGAGAAGTGTTTTTGTGTATTTAGAGTAAGGTAAGGTGAAATAAACTTATTAATATTAAGATTCACCATAGGAATTTGTGAAATCGTTGTAATAAGTTAATAATGGACGAATTTTATCTTTGTTTGGACTTTATTTAAAGCCCAGGGTGTCCGCGATTTATTGCCACTAATTATTCAACGATGTGACAATTAATAAAAAAGTTATAGCGATTATAAACTTTTTAAACATTTTGTGTATCAACGCTTACGTCACTATAATCTCCAACCCATATACGAAATTGGTAAAAAATTAAAAGTTTTATTTAAACAAGGTGTTTTGGGTTAGAGAGTTCGACAATTTGCACCAATCGAATGAATGAAATCAACCAGACAAGCCAGAGACGCTTAGGAGAAGCGTGACAGTCATCATCCAGTCGTCAAAGTGTCAACTAGTATAATTCAGCGAGCAAAATTGGTGAAGAAATGTATTAAGTTATATTTGAATTGTGCGCAACACATTACATAAGTACGCTACAGACATAACCTGTATATTTCACAATAACCACGAGTGTCTAGTGCGGAGTGATTTAAATAATAAAATACGGCCAGTGTATAATATCGGTCGTATTTTCGAGTTTGTGTCTTATAAAAAACCAGGGAGTACTATATTTTCACTATTTAATAAATAAAATGGAAATAATAATTTCTATTATTAAACAAAAATATTTGTTTGGGTACTACTCTAGTCAGTAGTATCGAAGTGTATCAATAACGATGAAAATTATCAGAATTCGATAAAAGGAATTATTTTGCATTTTATTAATTTAAACCATAAATGTTTTACGATTTATCGTAATTAAAAAAGTCAATATTAGTTTAAATATTACAAATATGAGCGTCACGAATAGTCACTCATTTGAATCATTTAGTTTGATTTGACTAATAAATATATTTTTTTTTGTCTTTGCGAAAAATATTCTAATGAACTGATAGTTACACATCAAATGAATTATGAAGGAAATATATGTATTTAGACTAGTAAGAATTCAATGGATAATAGATTTAACCATAATAACTACTTACGCTTGGTTAACTAACCTAGAAATAATAACGACAATTTGTCACCTTTCCATAATTCTGTTCTCAAGTAAGATAAATTAAATGAAAGCTATTTCAAGAGTTTTTTGTTTATTATAAACTTTTTCTCTTGCCAATGAATGATTTTTATAGCCAACTAATAAATAATAACAGTAATTTTTAACAGTGCTGCACAACGCACGTGTTTTCAATTTAACTGCTGTGTCCTTGTACCCAGCGTACGATAGTACGATAATTATCGATTTTATGGTAACGACTTTTATATTTAATGTTTGTTTGTTTTTTTGTATTAATTATTTCTCAATTATTGTTATAAAAGATAACATCTTGCATCTGGCATCATGCAACTTCAAAGATCACACGAACTTGGTAATTTAACTGTGTAAAGAGGACATAACCTCTCTAACTAAAATTATTGTAACAACCTTCAGTGTTACCAGCCTTGAGGTTAAAAGAGTTTTCCTTTTAAAAAAATTGTTCATAATAATTATTTTTCTGTAAAACTATTAGTAATTGATTGTTGATTTAAAGGAGTTAATGGCATATCAAAACTGTTAATAAATCTCAATTATTTTTTACCAGTGGAAAGAGTTATTAATTTCAAAAGTTAAAATAGTTTAGTTTTCATTACTAGTTCTATCATAAGGTGGCGGCAGAATTTGAATATTTATTATAATTCAAATCATAATTAAGCCCTCAATTTATTTATTTGTGCATATATATTATTTAGGATATTCAAGTGGAATATCCACATGTATATGTAAAGTGTATGTTACAGCAGAAGCAGTCACCAAACAGAACAGTAATATCTTCCACATATGGTAAGTGGGGAGGTGAACAGTGGAGTGTTAAAATACTTTTTAAATTGAAAGATTTAAACGGGAATACCCACACAATTAACAATAATCAACACACTAATAATAATTACATTTTCAAATTTTATTATCTTATATCGTTGTGGATACCGGAGCGTATCCACAACAACCATCTACACACACACTCACACATATCTATCAGAATCTGTTCTATAACAGATTGGCGCTCCATCGCGGGGCAGGATTAACAGAGATAATACTTCGAATAACATCTACATCAACAACACCATCATATCTGTTTTATAACAATCTTAATGTATATAACAGTAGTAATGAAAGTTGTAAGCTTGTCAGCTGAAAGCTACTGAAAGTAGTAGCCTGTAACAAAGCTGTTATGTCTGAATAGAACAACTTGCCGATATAAGTGAAGACCTCCTACATTGGCGCCACATTGAAGAATGAGACAACATCAAAACTTACCAAAGATATCCACAGCCCCCAGCATGATGCTACAAATCTTCTATACAAAGTGCAACAAATCTCACAAAGGAGTCTGTCCACCTGGAGGAGAAGCCCTGTGAGATGCTTTGCCAAGGTGTCAGTTGACAAACTAAAGCAATGACTATTGAATGAAGAGGAACATACTCCTTGTGAATTAATATAGTCAATATAGTCTGGAAGACAAGGTTTTGAAACAGCACAGTGATATACAAAAATTCAGATATTCAAACTCACAAACCATTATAGGTCTCTTACAAGATATGTCAATTTACAAAATATACTATTTAAAGTATATTAAAATAGTGAAAATATCACACTTATGGTTTCTTTAACATCTATATTTCAAGTTTGTGTTTTTCTTACTATATGGCACACTACACTAACATTAGGTGTCACACAGTTAAAAAAAAATGCATTATAACAAAATGTTCTGTGCAGTAACAAATAGTTCTAGAATCCTACTTGTTAAGTTTTATTATTTAGGTATAGTAGCCCTATAATTAATGTTGAAAAAAGGCATAATTTGATTGATAATTTTCAAACATCTTTCTTAGCAGGTAAACCTTTCAACTATTTTAACAATTTCACTTTTTAATAGTTTACTAAAAAAAAAAATACAGGAAATATGTATTACTGTGTTGATTCATTACAGTCTCCATTTCTATCAGTATGCATGTTTCATCTTACTGTCACCAATACAATTTATTGTTTATTTACATGCCTAAGAATTATTGTAACTGTAATTTTAAGAAAGAAATAACTAAATAGTATGGTTTTCCTTAATATAAATAATAATATAATATAAATATGAATTAAAAATTATTGGGTAACAGGTTTAGAATATGTCATGCAGATCATGGTCAGTAAAAATAATAGTTAAATTTGTTTGTGAAAGTTTTTTCCAACAAGTTCAGATATTTAACATTTCGAGAATTGACACTTTTTGTATATATTAAAAATACTACATTTATCATAAAAAATTTATGAACATATTACATAAATTTCTTGTAAAAAATACAACCATGTTTACTGAACACTATTTTAGTTACAGCATACTTCATCTTAGAATAGTAGCTATTTATTTACATATTTAATCAGTATATGAAAGCTGAGCAGATGTAATAATTTGTGGCTCAGGCTGACAGAACGTTTAAAATTATCTTGTAAAATGTAATGACCAGTTCAGTTTTTATCAGTTTTATACAATAGTTTTCAATAATATTGACAATTGAATCCCTAAGAAACAAAATGTTACTATTCTAGATCTACACTCTGCACGTTTTCTCCATAAATACATTTTGTTCTACATAATTTTTATAAGAAAATTACACCATTATAGAATAATACAATATCTGCTTGTAGAAAACGCCTACTGTTATGATGGTCACACTGATCGTCGTGTTGTACAGTGGAAACAGAATAACTGACACTAATGAAGTCACTAATTACAAACTTTAATTAGACAAAAGCAACAGTTAGAAATCAACAAAAGCACTAGTACACATTAATTCAAGTTAAACTGTCCAACACACAAGAATAAATGTCACCGTGTCATACTAATTAACACAATGAACATTTCACACTAAACTGCAAGTCACAATAACAAACACACTGAACCTACTCTAATATTGCTTGTCTAAAACTGAACTGGTATCTTTGAAATCCAGTATTTATAATCCGCTCGCCTCACATTTTAGTCACATGGCAGGCCTGGATACCAGTCAAATAGTTAAATAATGTCTGGACAAGCCATTGTGCATGACCTAGAACATTACATAATTCTGCTGTGCAAATATATGTGCAGAGTATCACATACACGAGCAGCGATGTGGTACTATATATTTCCTCTGTATAGCAATATCATTAGTGTACTTTATTCTACTTATCTGTCACACCTCAGACTGAGACAGATGAATGGTTAGCAACGTGAAATATTATTAAATGTTGATAAATATTAGGAAATGTCAGTTAATCACTTAACAGTATAAAACATTCTGGAAAGTGTAATTTATGAGCTCTTTTACAATAATTTTGTTAAAATGTCACCAAACATATATAACATAGAACATAGAAATTTCTATAACTATGAAATATAAATATATTTCTATTTAAGAAATATATTAATTTCTATAATTAAGTCATAATTATTATGACTAGATAAACAAATTTAATGAGTTATCCATTAGGATCAGTAAATAAAACTGAATTTTAGATGAGTAGTAAACTTTAATAATATTATACTATATTTTTCATCCTAATAAATCTTTGAAGTTTTTTTGTATCAGTGAGTTCAGATACACTGGGCATGTGACAGATAGAATAGTGCCACAGGGCCAAGACTCTATAATCAGTCGATAAAGAAAGTGAAAAGAACGAAAATGAGTGAAAGATAGAAACAAAACAAAACATTTCTTATTATCAACTGTTCTATATTCTATAATTGACTGTAATTATGGTAACCAACAGAACTTTTCCTCCTCTGTGTGTCTAGATTAACAGTTACCACAAACTCCTAGTCATCATTCCACTCTTCCATCTCATGTCATTTTGTCTGTTTCTGTGTTAGTAATCTTGATATTTGTGAATTATTAACTGTTGCATGTGCATATTAGGAATGCCTAGAGATGGAGTCAAGTTTTCCCAATATGAGTCAAGTTTTGTAAATAGGATTTAGGAAAGTAAAAATAGCAACAACAGAAAGAACAGAAAGAGGTTATCAGGGCTTTGTTCAACATAGCTTGTAAACGTCAACAGCATTAAGAAATAAAGATACTTCATTCTAATTAATTTATTGTACTTTTATGATTATAATTAAAAGCTAATATGGTGAATTTATGTTTAATTTGATATGGGTAACATTTTCCTAGAATGTTAAGATGGTGTCACACCAAATGTAAGAAGTGGGATGAGGAGGAAAGTGTTTTATTTTATGAGGTATTAACCCCCCACTGCTATGTTTGGATATGGTCCTTTAGCTGCTAAGATTGGCTATGAGTAACTACTTCCAGAACACAATTTCAAGAGGTACTGGTACATTTTATGCTTTAACACTTTTAATTCTTTTCTAGAGTTGGTTTATTTATTCTGTCCACATTCCCATTGCATGTGAATATTCGATTTTAGATTATGTCTAAACTCACATTAAAGTAATCTAATGTTACTGCTTCAAATCAAAACTAATTTGAAATAAAATATTGTAATAACAACAAAGTTTGTGAAAAATTAAATCCAATATTTGTAATTTTTATAATTTGGCCCCCACTCTGTAAATTTTAAGGTACATGAAGAATTACTAAGGTTACTTACATTCATCAAGAAAGTTTTCTTCTTCATCTTCCAGTAGTAACTGTTTTTGTTTGCTTTCATCAGACAGCATTGTAATAATATTTGGTATATGCTGTTTATCTTCTTGCATCATTTCTTCTAAACGTGCTCCCAAAGCCTTCATAAAATAAAACAAAATGACATAAATTATGTCTTTTAAATATTAATTGAAACTTATGAAGAAAGGAAGCTATGAACAGGATAGAATTTTTCTAAATATTTTTTTCGTGTGATACTTTAATTTATCTACTAACAAAACTGTAGTCTGTAAGTGAGTAACTAAACGCACTGAGATGCAGTTTCTGTACAAATACAGATTTTTATCTCTTGTAGATTTTCAGTGGACAGCATTGAGTTAAAGAAATGACAGTTAAATTTTAAATTTTATTCAAAAAACAAAGTGCCTCATTATAAGAATAACTGATTCAATATATGCTGATATAATTTTAGAGACAGTATTGAGATATTAATGATTCCTTAACACAAAAACAAGACTGACACCAAATACCCTTCATCATTAAGTTTTTAAAACTTCCTAAATTTCTGAAATTAATGAAGATTCCAGTTAAGTGACTGCTTACTAAAGTAACGGTTTTATACTGTTATGTAATGCGGAAAAAGTGTTACACCATTACAGAACGTTCTACGTGTTCTGGGCCATTCCAGTGGAATCCGGCTGTAATGTTGTGTGTGTATGTGATTCTCAACATGCGTTAGCGAGACTGTTCCAGACTTCGCCGGGCGCGTGCACTGTGTCAAGGCCACAAGCAATTACACTGTAGTGTAGAGTTGATGTGTATTATGGATTATTATGGAATTTCAGTGGGGTATAAATACAGGCATTCAGCAACGGTCAGTTCAGTTTAAGTGGTGATTTATTCCTGTGCAGGTTGAAGTAGTGTGGCGAAGTGTTATATGTTTTATAATTGTGTGAGACTCTACTAATTGACATTATTATTGCGTGTGAACAATTATTATTTGATTTGTTGTAATAGACTATCTTACTTATTACAAACCGTTTATTTATGATAATTAAAACTGGTGATTAGTGACTTAATTGGTGTCTTGTATTTTGTTTTCCACTGTACTATACGATGATCAGTGGACCATCATAACAGTGGTGTCAGAAGTGGGATAGAACTGTTAACAGTGAACACTTTGTACAAGACTAGTGAAATTCGTAATTAATTGGAAAACAATGTATGCTAGTCAGATGATAGAAAATTTTCAGATGCTGCTGTTGCAGACAGAGGAACGATGACAACAGGATGCAGAGCAACAAGAGAAAAGACGCAGGCAGGAGGTGGAAGAAGCAGAAAGACAACAAAAATAAGAACAAAGACAGGAAAGAGAAAAGGCTGAAGAACGGCAAAAAGCACTAATTTTGAAATCTTAAGGATGACAAGCAGATAAAAAGGAAGCTCTTTTTGATTCTATGCAAAAACAATTCCAAGAACATACTACCGTAGAGTTGGGTCTCCTACGTGGTGACTTAGGTGAATTACGCAATGATCTGAATGGTCAAGAGGTAAGATTGTCTACAGTCAAAAAATCTGTATCAAATATAAAACAAACGATATCTACAAAAAAATCTGTCATAGAAGAATCCATGTCAAATAAAATATCTGCAGTAGAAGACTCGATGGCAAATATAAAAGACCAAATTAAAAATTAAGTTGAGCAGTTCATGAAGATACAACCAAAACAAATTTCTGAACAGCTGTACCAATGATAAAGACAGAAAAGACAGTAGAGAAAGTCACCTTGCCTGCAGTTGGGACAGTTCATGTCAAGGCCCCAAGCTTTGATGGAAGCATGCACTGGGCGACACCAATTTGAAGCCGCCGCATGCGCAAATAATTGGACAGATAAAGAGAAGGCAGTTTCAGTCATTCTTGCTTTAAAAGGACCTGCCGCAGAGCTACTACAAAAAGTGCCACCTGATAGCCAGAACGCCTATGACGAATTGATTGAAGCTCTAGAATTATGGTACAGTGATAAACATTTGCGAGATGTGTACTACGCTCAGTTAAGAACAAGACAACAACATTCTGGGGAGAGTCTTCAAGAGTTTGAGGCAAGTATCAACAGCAAGTATCAACAGACTGATTAGATTGGCCTATCCTGAAGCACCAAAATATTTTCGAATGAGGTTTGTGGTGCAGACATTATTATTGCATGTGAACAATTTTTATTTGATTTGTTGTAAGAGACTATCTTGTTGATTACAAACTGTTTAATTGTGATAATTAAAGCTGGTGATTAGTGACTTAATTGGTGTCTTGTATTTTGTTTTCCACTGTACCATACGATGATCAGTAGACCGTCATAATGATACCTTACATTTATTTTGAAACTGATACACACACAATCACAGTCTTATTATCCTAAAATATGAGATTAAATTTTGTTAATGCCCAATGTAGTCTTATCAAAGCACCAGAATTAGGCATTCAAAAGTAGTAACACTTTAATTAAATTGTTAAATAATTAATTGATGAGCAATTAATTAATATCTAAATAAAGACAAAAATATCACGAATCTCATTAGTCTGTTAGTTCACACATGAACACCAATGATGAGTGAAAAAAAGATGTATGAAAACTGACGCACTGACCCAAAAGTGTACATTTTTGAAATGGTCTTAGACAGTCTTTAACCTGTTGGTGTGCCTTCAGTATATAACCCTGTATGATTCTGAATGAGAGGACAGACCAGTGGCGAAGTTACATGGAGGCAATTGAGGCAATGCCTACCCTAAAAATTCTGTAGAATAAAAATTATAAATATGTATGAACTACGTAACGTAAAGATTATACATTGGTACTGTGACTGTCGAATTTATTAAGCCGAAATGTGCTTTACCGAGCGACCGCTAGATGGTGACAGATGAGATTCGGCATAAAGCGAATGAGGCAACGTGAACTTACCTCAGCGTTTTTTGTATACATCGTATGTAAGCAATGTTCGGACATGACGGGAAGTGCGGGGGAGGGGAATTGTCCCGTGCTGTACACATAGAGCATTGAGGCATGTCTCACTTCTATGGTGGAAACAGTTAAGTTAAAGCGCGCTGTGTTGTTTATAAGTGTGCTTATTTTATGCGGTTACTAAAAGTGTGCCGGTTATTCCACTGAACTAACAGATGATAAAGATTGTTTTTTGAATTGTTTGTAACATTAAACATATAATATAGAAACTAATCAAGTTAAAAAATTTGAAGTTTAATCAGATGTATTATTGTGTATGACTTATACAAGGATTGTTCAATAGAAACACGTTTAGAGCTGTAAAGCATTTTTTATTCAACGATTTTAAAAGAAGTCTCCATTAACATTAAGAAATGAGTCCCACTCTTGCACTAATCTGTAGATTCCCTGCTAGTAAAATTCTTACAGCTGTTTGCGGAACCATTCGCTAACAGCAAACTCTACTTCAGCGTCCGATTTGAACCACCGTCCTTTTAGTGATTCCTTAAAAAAAGTTTAAGGTAAGATTTTGCCTACCCATTCATTAACTACTAGCTTTGCCACTGGGACAGACACTAATAATTTTTCATGGGGACACTATGTCAGTTTGCTCAGCGATATAGGATAGATGCCAATCATTCTAAGATGGGGGATACTCTGTTCAATGGACAACTGACAACATACTCTGGCACCAGGAACATTATCATCATATTCATCATCAAGGAGCAAAACACAACACACACACATGCCATGATAACGCAACAGTGAAAAACAGATGAAAAATGAACTGTTAGTTTTATAAACAAAGACAGTAAACAAGAATAATCATAGTATAAATAAAAGAAGAAATAAATAATTGTACATAGTGTAATTACAAAAATTTAAATAATGAATATAATTTAAGTATGTAATTGTAACACCTTTTTCAAGTAATTTTTTCTAGTTAGTTAAAATGGGTCCACAATAATTTATGTTTATTGAAATAGAGTAAACATTATTTTTGATTAACATGCTACAAATATACTTTTCATTTTTATAATAAATATTAAATTGATATCAGTTTTGAAACATTGGAAAAAATTACTTGAATTTTATATTGTAATGTCACACACACAATTAATTAAAACAATTTTGTAATTTTTTTACAATTTTTCAATTTTATAATTGTTTTTGTTTATGTGTTTTATGTTTGGTATTTACATGTTTATATCTGTGTTTATTTTATTGGTTTGTAAATTATAATGTGTAATTATAATCATTTATGTGTAATTTATAATGTGTAGGCCTATACTACCACTAATACGTGTTCACAATTTCTCTTAAAAGGCAACTTTTAATACCGGTACATATTTCTTTTTAATTTTTAAAGAATTTGTTTTTATAAATCAATGTGTTGTTATTAACATTTATTCCACAGCACAAAATCTTTCTTCTCTTTTCTCACTAAAATTTATTGTGCAACAAAAGGGACTTAACATAACGAACACAGAAATCCCACGACCTAGCTGGTAAGTTATTTGATAGTTACACTGAATACTCATGTACGAGTATTAGTTGTAATGCTGCTAATATATAATATATTAACAAACAATCACTCTTATATGGTTGATCAAAAGAGCACAATTTTAAGAACTTCTGAGAACACACTAGCCAAGTAAATTTGAACATTAATTTAGTAAAAAATTACAAAATAAATAATTTTATAAGTCAAAACATTTTACTGGGAAATATACATTTATTTACTTGAAAATCAAAGTGAATAACACTGTCAGTTTTTATTTATCTATTTTATTTTTACTTATAAATACGTCAACAATTAAAAAAAATGATATTGCCTCTTAATGATTTAAAAACAAATAGTATTATGTAAGGTGGTGGATTTTATAGAAAGTTCTGCACTTAAAACAACAAAACAGTGGACGGAAAACAATATAGGCTATGTGGACTAAGTCATTTACAGATTCACTAAACAGCAGTTAACAAATTAATGATGAGCTGCTATCAACTGTTTTATCAATGACATGGTTAAAAACATTATTTTTTACAACAAATCTACATTTTTTGTAGACCAGTGACTATAGAAAAGTATAGGTAAAAGCATGGCATTAAAAATTAAGATGTTGATATTATTGAAATTATAAATTTTAGCAGGGTCTTTTGAAGTTATAAAACAATTGTCTTTATATCAAGATGTCAAAGGCAATGTGACAACAAATTTATTATATCATAAGACAATGTGACAACAAATTTATTATATCATAAATTTCAAACATTTTATACACTACAGGAACAATCATTTTTAGACCGAATTACACATTTTAAAAATCTTAATTTTGTAGATTAAAAAAAACTGTAACTTAGAATACAAAAATTAAATTTAGTACATTTGGTAGAACATACAATTACACAATCTGCATTATTTTGAATAAAGCAGAAAGCCTGACAAGCTAGCAGTAATCATTTACCAACTAATCTACTCATCTGTACATGCAACATACAAAAAATAGTTGAAAAACTTGAAATCTGTAATATTATTTGCTATCAATTATTTATTTTCTTACTTCAGCCCACTGGTAAAACATCTTGCCAGCTGCTCTTTGCAGCATATGTGTCCGTTTCTGGCCAGTTTGAGCACCTCTGTTTGGAAGTGGTCCAGAGGGGCGAAACATTGGAAAATTAAGTTTCATCCATGCTGGCCATTGGCCTTTGTTACAACAGTGCACAAAATAACAACATTCCATGATAAATGCTGCTCTGGAAACCACTGGGGTGTGTGGCTGAAGAAAATATTTTATTATTACACAGTTAAACAAAAAGCACAGAAATAACCCTGATTACTGTTTATTTAAATATTTATTAAAGCTATGTTGAGAATTATATGTGAGTATTTCATAATATATATCAAGTTATATATAGACCAAACTTACTAGATCTAATGATGCAGCTAATAAATGAGGATCAGGAATTGACCCAGGATGACAAGTTTCTAGTAGAAAAGAGAACCTTAACATTCCATTGAAAACAGGCTGTATGGGCACAAGTTTACGTTCTTTGAGTACAACAAATTCAGATTCTCTAGGGTGATCTCCAACTTCCAAAGAATTTCTTCTACTCAAGTCTGTATAAAAAAAATATTTGTTTATAAATTTACCCAATATTATGTAAATGCTTCCAATTATTGTTCTAGCAAGCATACTAAAACAGTATACAGGTATATTGGATTATAAGTATTGAGCAAGGCCATGGCCATCCACCTACGTGCTCTTATTTTTCACTGTGGAGAGGATTACTTTCATGACCGTTGAAGCATGGTTTTTATAATGATGCTTTCATAATTTTATCTAATATGATTTATGGTTTGTAGTTGAAGCTACATACGGTTTATGGTAAAGCCTATTATAGTGAACTGTATCAGTTCTGTCTAAAGGAATTAGAAATTTTATTTGTTTGATTATGTAAATTCATTGAGTACTGTTTCCTTTATTATTGAATATCCTTTATTTCCCAAATTATTGTGCTTGGTACAGCTTGAAAGAGTTCATCATGACTGGCATTCCTTTTTATCTTTACTCAATGACACTTGTTTTGCATGTGAATGTGTGTACAACCATAATGTACAAAGTTTAGTGAATGGTTAACATATAAATAAGAATGAACATTCCACTGCAAAGAGCTTTAACCTATTTATAACTATAATTATTGCATTTCCAGATTGAATGATTTCTGGAATGACATCCAACAAAATGGAATTATAACTTTATACTTTACAACTTTATTACACCACTACTTACAACTAACCAGTTAAACTCTGTAGATGACTTCTGTTGAATTTTTTTTTATGAAGTACTTTCATCAGTTTCCAGTGTTTCAACAGCACCATTAATTTGTGTATTTCCCAACAACTGCTTAGTTAGTATTTCTCTAAACTTGGAAATTAATTTTATAGTTGTTTTCCTGTACAATTATTGTAATCAGGTATTTACAATTGCTAGCACGCGCGATTCATGTGCGCATGGTCCCAGGTTCAATTCCTAGTGGAGGCTCAGTACAGCATGCACTCATTGTCATGAAACAAAAGTGAGCAGCCGACTTAAGATAACAGCGGCGCCTTTATGGCTGTGAATACCGCAACTAGTGGATGGTGATGCATTGTACTAGCCATGCAACTGTCCAACTAAACACAAAAGCCATGCAGTATGCCTTGGTCCTTTACGGATGGTTGAGCAGAGTTTTTTTTAGGTATTTACAACTAATTAATTAAAATTAATAGTTATACAAGTAAAATGTATTGTACAGTTTCTGGTGGAATCCATGCTAGAACAAAAACATATACTGTCTCACACTTTTATTTTATCAACATCAGATTGCTTCTCATCTGTATCCTAGATACAGATTGTGTCACACTTCAGACACTGAATTCTTCTGAAAATAATCTGTTATAATCTATTATACATCTGTATAATTATAATCTGTTATAATATATGATACAGATCCTTATCCTGATTTTTTAAATACTAATTTTAAAAAGAATTTATACTATTGACATCTTTTTCAGTACTATGTAATTTACCAACAGCAGTTTAATTTGTTCTTAATAGCAGAACTATGCTTAGTTCACACAACATACTCTTATTTCACTAGACAGACTGTATTTTATATACACCCAAAATAACAAGTGCACCTTTTTAATGGCAAATAGCTAGTGGAAATCTAATAGTAAAAAACAGTTAAATGTCAAAATGCAGAACAATAAAACAAATGAATGAAAATGATGTATCTCAGATGACAGAGCTAACCATCTGGATCCACAACAACAACAAAAATTAAAAGCTTTTACATATACAGTCCACCAAACAATAAGAACCTAGATTTTAGCTAAATTAATTCCACTGCAGCTATAGTAATAATGGGGGACTTTAAACCTGCCTCCCTAATATGGGATTATAATTACACCAACAAAGGTGGGAAAACTGTGGAAGACTTTCTAAACAGCAACCCCATTGAGCTCACATATAAGGATGAGGATTCAGGAACCATTATGCTGGACTCCCTGTGTTCAGCACAGAACTTTTCAACATTTGTATATCAACAACATTGGAGAGTCAATCAAGCTTCTGAAAGGAATTGTTTTTGGTATGTTTGCTGATGATATGATTATCTGGACTACAGAGTAAAACAACCTCAACCAGCAGAAGCCAATAAAAAATTAAAATAATTTAGCATTACAGATGCAATAGGACAGGCCAGTAAACAATCATAAGGAAATAAAAATACAACAAAAACAGTGTACCAGTTCTTATCACTGGAACACAAAAACTCAACATTTAACTTCAAATACAACAATCAAGAATTACCAAAAAGAAAGAATACCAGGTATCTTGGCATCATCATGGACAGCAAACTACGCTGAAAAAACATATCAAGCACATTAAGGAGAAAGTATATAGCAGTTGTGGCTGGTGGTGTCAAGAAGAGGGGGTTGCAACATTTCATGAACATAGGATAACTGACACTTTTTATATTCCTCATTATGGTAACATAATTATGAGCATAAAACTCAGATATTGGTTAAGACAAAATATTTTCAGCATACACAAGTTTTATAAACATTTAAAATGTATCCGTTGAATACATTTTAAAAATTTAAATAATTTAAATACATTTTTAAATAATAAATGTTGTTGTAGGCCTACTGAAATTCTTTATTTCTAGGTTTTCTTGGAGAGATCATAAGCTAAATGGCTTTTCCAACAAACTATCTACTGAATACATTTTTAAATAGTAACAGATTATAACTTGACAACAAAATGCAAAACTAAACTACACACTGTACATAACAACATCACAATACACTTCTTTTACACTGTTAACACTAAAGATTCACTGAATTTACACTTGTACAAAGAACACAGTAGGAGTACTCATTTTTGTGAACACTATTACACATGGGCATAAATAAAGACCGATGACAGGACTTCAGACATCATGTTGCATGTGTCACTCGCAAATGATCATATACAGTGCACTTGTCAGAATGTTGCAGAACTACTGGAAACCAAGCAAAGATTTTTGTTGCATGCTAATTGTTCTATGCAATGACAATTAAAAAAGCATGCATCTGTTTGTCAGTGTAAATGCACCATAAGTTATGTCACAAAGACGGTTTGGCTGGATCTTGCAAACATCACCAGCAGTGTGTAGCTTAAGGTGAACAAATGGGTTGGTTACAATTTAATATGTAAAAGTTTTTTACAAAACCTGCAGACCTACAATTTTGTTCTCAAAATATAGTAGTTGAAAAATTTTATACATAATATATTTTATAAATAATTTTATTAATAAGAAGCCAGTTTTTTCTTGGGGTTGTGCAACCTTGCAACCCTATCACCAAATGCCACTGGTATATAGTACAATGGTTGGCTGATAAGTAATGCACAGTCGCATGTAACTCGTAAATGAAAAGTATTAGTCAAATGAAACAAATATGGAATAGAAGTACATTTTATTTGTTACAAAATCTTACATTTATTCTTCCATGTAGCCACCATTTACAGCTACACATTTCTCTCAATGGTGAACCAGCTGTCTCATCCCGTCAATGAAGAATGCCGGTGGTCTTTCCTTGATCCACGACCTCATTGTATCTTTCAGTTAATTAATTTCACTGTGTCTGTGGTGAAATTAATACCCTTAGTCTACGGTCACACTTAGCGTTTCTGTCGCCGCGTTCGATACGCGGCGTTAGAATCAAGAAGTGTAAAGAATGTAATCAAATGGAGCCGGTCACACTAGGCGTACGACGTTTGCGACAGCGTTCCAAACGCAGGACAGAGCGGTTTTCCTACGCGGCGACAGATACGCTCACAGTGTTAACTTATGGAGCGGGACATACTTGGCGTTCCTGTCGCTGCTCCCCCACAACCACTCATTCTCTCACGTGGCATTCCGCATTCATTCTTCGTTGATGGTTGATCTAAGTTATATTGATTACTGAATTAAATTCATTATTTTTGTTACTTGTTATTATTGTTATTACTGTTATTACTGTTATTATACAGTCCAAATTTTGTGTTCTGTTTGGAAATGTCACCCTCAGCCTATGACAACAATTCATTAAACGATGAATGAAACACTCATTCGAAAATAAGAAAAAATTCGTCTTCTTCATTTTTGAGTAAGCCAACTAACGTATAAAACTGGCCGTGCGTCAGACGTATAGCATTGACCGAGTGTAGCCTACACCAAATCTCCTCTTTTTCTTCTTTTTTAAATAACTTCTCATAGCAACTGCGAGTAAGACATCAGCTTCACTCAAAGAAGTCATATGAAACATTGAAACAGTGCTCGTTAGTCGCCAAGTGTGACACCCCTCAGGCCTGCGTTTCTGTCGCTGCGCGTATCGAACGCGGCGACAGAAACGCCAAGTGTGACCGTAGACTTATTATCCCTCTTTAAATATGGAAAAAAGAGAAAATCGCAGGGCGCTAAATCTGGAGAGTATGGAGGGTGTGGAATGGGTTCAAATTTCAAGTTCAGAAGAGCCTTGGCAGTTCTGTGAGTTTCCGTGGCACCCACTGCGAACAGATTTTATGGTAGCCCAGTTGTAACAATGTGTCCTGCTCATTCTTTGCACTGCCTATCTAGGTGGCAGTGCATTGTTGTGTGATGCGACAGTCATTTTGAATCAATTCATTCACCTGCATTTGTTGCTTTTCATCAGTCACAGAAACTGGTCGACCAGACCAGAGGATGTGAGGTTCATCCTCAATATTTACTTTACCATCATCAGATGCACAAAATTTAATTGCCCACCTACTCATGGTACTTCAATCAACAGTTTCATCACCATAAATGGCTTTTAGACGATGATGAATGTCACTAGAGTTCGCTTTTTCAGATGTTAAAAATTCAATCACTGCACGTTGTTTTAGACGCGTTGACATAGCTGGAGTACTCAACTCCATAACAATGGCGACTGACAGAAAATGAGAAGGAGTTGGTCAACAAGATTTGGGATGTTTATAATACAAGAATGTCGCTACAAGATGGCAGCATGTATCATGCTGTACATTGTTTTGTTTTTCCCATTATATGCGACTGTGGATTACTTATCAGCTACCCCTCGTAGAATGAAGGTACTCAAATGACTAGAAGGAATCACTTGGGGAAGCACTCAAGACATACTTAACACAACATATAAAATATATATCCCACCTGTCATAACATATTGTTACGATGGTCTATTTGATCGTCGTAGGTACAGTGGAAACAAAATAAGTACAAGACACCAATTAAGTCACTAATCACACCTTTAATTGTTACAGTAAAACAGTTCGTAATTAACAACACAGTCTCTACAACAAATCAAATGAAAATTGTACACACGCAATAAAATGTCCACAAATAATAAAACTCAATTGTATTACAATTATACCGTCCGAATATAAAACGCAACGCTTCACTACTAACTACTTGCACGTACACAGTAATAACCCGAACCGCTCTGTAAATATATCGCACTAATACTCTCGAACTGCACTATCCAAAATCTCGCATGGAACTCAAAACTAAGGCCGCTACCCGATGTATTTATAGTCACGCTCACACACCAGAAGCTTCCAAACTGTGTCTTATCTCTCGTGAACTACGTAATTACTACGGCCTTGACACAGTCCGAGCGCCGAGCGAAGCCCGGCACAGTCGAGAAAATTCTCGCAAAATGCGTCTGGTTGCACGTACACCACACGCTTACATCGAGATCTTTCTGGCACATTCGATAAACGCGTAGATTGTTCTGTGCTGTCGTAGCACTGCCCCCTCCTTAAGCCTGTTCGTCCCGAACTGGCAAAGCGTCTCCGAAGTAACAACACTCGACCAAGCGATCTAGGTGGACGTCCTGGCGAAGGATAATTTTCCCGTTCTTCGAATTCAGTCTTGTGTGATCCGAACACCACGTTCCCAGGAATGCGAGTCTTTTGCGCAACCACTAGTTTCGCTGGAATCACTCCCGTTGCGTCATGTAGACCTACTGATGACCGAAATACCACTGGCTGATCCAAGTCTGTTTGGTCCTCGTCAACAACCTCTTGCGTAACCTCATCTTCAGCCACTTTACCCTCGGGCGATTCTATCAGCTCAGGAACAAACAAGAGTTTTGTCTAGACACCCATAGTTGGCTTTCCAATCACTTCTTTTGTCCTTATACTTATTTGTACTTCCTCTGCTAGTTCTTCCTCCATTTCCGCTGGCAACAGGGAGGGTTCCTCTTGACCAGATGTGTTGACTTTTTCTTCGACTAATGCCACTCGCTTAATCGACTGGTTGGTAGACCCTGTCGTTTTAGCCATGGAAAGCTTTATCTCCTCTTGGCCGACCTTCAGGACATTCTCTCTTAAGTCCACAACGAATCCGTAGGCATTCATAATGTCCGTGCCAAGAATCACTTCATCGACAATGTCTGCAACGAGCATTTGGTGGTTAAACTCGAGAAGACCCAGGCGTACACGTATGTCTACCTTTCCTAGCACCTTGACGGGGCTTCCAGTCACAGTCTGTATTGTGCAAGAACTAATTAGAGGTTACAGACTAAGTCAGGGCGCACAATGGACACTGTTGCGCCCGTGTCAACTGTAAATGATGTTGGTTTACCATCCGCAAATCCATTAACAATCAAGTTTCCACTGATCTTATGTAGCGTGGAAACTGTGTGCTGTTCTGGGCCTTTACTTCTCCAATTGGTGCGATCAGTCTCTTCTCTCGGTATCTTCTTCTCCCAACAGTCTACCTGTAGATGACCACGTTTTCCACAGTTGTAACATTTCGGTCTTCTGTCTTTTTCAAATCGTTGCGACTCTCTTGAACTTTTGAATTGTTTGTCCGACAACACTGTTTTTCTGCACCCATCGTAACGGTAATGTGATACAGGGATCTTCTGACTGCAACGTAATGGCACAAACCCATTAATGTAGCGGGATGCTGACTTGGCAGCTTCAAACTCTAGGGCGTGAACAAGAGCTTCTGAGCTATCTCGGTGTCTTGCCATTCGTAACACTTGCTGAAGTTCACAATCTCCGATGCCATCAATAAATGTCTGCACCGTAAACCTTATTCGGAAGTCTTCTGGTGCTTCAGGATAGGCCAATCTAATCAATCTGTCGATACTTGCTTCAAATTCTTGAAGACTTTCCCCGGAACGTTGTCGTCTTGTTCTCAACTGAGCGTAGTACACCTCTCGCAAATGTTTATCACCGTAGCGTAATTCTAGAGCTTTTATCAACTCGGCATAGATGTTCTGGCTGTCAGGTGGCCTTTCTTTAGTAATTCTGCTGCGGGTCCTTTTAATGCAAGAACAAGTGAAACAGCCTTGTCTTTCTCTGTCCAATTATTTGCGCATGCAGCAGCTTCAAATTGGCGGAGGTACGTTGCCCAGTGACTGCTTCTGTCAAAGGTTGGAGCTTTGACATGAACTGTCCCTACTGCAGGCAAAGTGACTTTCTCTATTAACTTATTTTCTGACTTTATCACTGGTACAGTCTGTTCAGAAATTTGTTTTGGTTGAATCTTCATCCACTGTTCGACTTCACTTTTAATTTGTTCTCTTATGTTTGCCATTGAGTTTTCTACTGCAGATATTTTATTTGACGCAGATTCTTCTATAACAGATATTTTTGTAGACATCGATTCTTCAACAATCAAGACAGATTTTTCTACTTCAGCTATTTTTAATGTCATTGATTCTTGTACCTCCGATATTTTAGTAACTTGTTTATTAAGCTCACCTCGTAGGATACCCAATTCTGCGGTACTGTGTTCTTGCCACTGTTTCTGCATAACTTCAAAGAGAGCTTCCGTTTTATCTGCTTCTTGCTTACGTTTTTCATCCTGTCGTCTTTCTGCTTCTTCCGCCTCCTGTCTGCGTTTTTCCTCTGCTTCCAGCAGGAGGGTTTTCTGTCTCTCTTCCGCTTTCTCTGCATCCTGTCGTCGTCGTTCTTCTGTCTGCAACAACAGCGCCTGGAAATTTTCCATCATCTGACTGGCATCCATTGTTTTTCGATTAATTACGAATTACACTCGTCTTGTACAAAGTATCCACTGTTTCCACTGTTAACCGTTCTATCCCACTTCTGACACCACTGTTACGATGGTCTATTCGATCGTCGTAGGTACAGTGGAAACAAAATAAGTACAAGACACCAATTAAGTCACTAATCACACCTTTAATTGTTACAGTAAAACAGTTCGTAATTAACAACACAGTCTCTACAACAAATCAAATGAAAATTGTACACACGCAATAAAATGTCCACAGATATTAAAACTCAATTGTATTACAATTATACCGTCCGAATATAAAACGCAACGCTTCACAACTAACTACTTGCACGTACACAGTAATAACCCGAACCGCTCTGTAAATATATCGCACTAATACTCTCGAACCGCACTATCCAAAATCTTGCATGGAACTCAAAACTAAGGCCGCTACCCGATGTATTTATAGTCACGCTCACACACCAGAAGCTTCCAAACTGTGTCTTATCTCTCGTAAACTACGTAATTACTACGGCCTTGACACAGTCTGAGCACCCGAGCAAAGCCCGGCACAGTCGAGAAAATTCTCACAAAATGCGTCTAGTAGCACGTACACCACACGATTACATCGAGATCTTTCTGGCACATTCGATAAACGCGTAGATTGTTCTGTGCTGTCATAGCAATATGGAAGTGAAGTATTGTTCACTGTAATTAAATCAACCCTTGAACAACTGGAAAGATGCTAAAGCTATGCACTGACACTTACTTGTAGAGCTGTGAAGACTACCCCAGTTCCAGCCATGTAACTATACACCCACAACCGACCTATTAAAGGATAAATAAAATACCTAGCAGTGACCATATGCCTATTATTTCAAGGACTGCCTCAAACATCATGGGTGAAAAGCATTATGAAAATCAAAATAAATCCTCACTCCCTAATATCAGAATACGTTAAGAAAACCAACTTAACATGCTTTCTACTGAACCATACATTATACCAATTAATCCAATAGATGTCTTGCAGATAAATAATAATCAAATCTATTATTGTTAGAAGATGAAAGAATAAAAGACTGGTCCCCTGTAGTCCTCAATCAATAGATGGATCAAAGCATGTCAGGAACACTACTGGAGCAGGAATCTACTGAGTCATGTTTCCATACCACTTACCTGTGGGTCTGAACAGAACAAATTTTGATGCAAAGATCAAAGTCATATAATGGGCTCTTCTGGCCATATTAAATTATCACCACAACTATCGAAATGTTGTTATACTGACAGATCCAAGGCAGTAATATGACCTGTAACTTCATACACCACATCTAACATAAAAACTCACAGAGACAAACAATGGATGATAAATGAGCCCAGCAAGACCATCAGCTCAAGCCGCATGATGTGCGGATGGATCGTGTGTAGTGTTGACGGTTGTGAAGGAATCGTGCATCGTGCATGTTTGATCATGCATACACTTGCTGTCTATCAAATCGTAATTTTCGATCAAGTACAGTACTGTATATGTTTTTAGAGCAGATTCGTTTAATAAATTTTAATGAAGAAAGTTGTGTTAGTGGTTGAAATCACAAGCAGAATGATCACTGTTGCACACCACTATATAAAAATTATCCCGATTAGCGCTTTCAAGCTTCACAGCTCATCGTCAGATCGGAATTGAAAGAAATTATGTGAAAACAAACCCTTCACCCCATCTAACCCCACCCTGCTCACACACAACATGCTATAATTCAAATGTCCCTTCCCCACCCCTTGAGCCCTGTCGCTCCATCTGGACAGTTACATATTTTTCTAGCAAATTCCTTGTGTTTCAGTGTTGTGTGTGTGTGTGTGTGTGTGTGTGTGCATTCCTTTTAAACCTATCCGCCTCCCTCTTCACACATGTGGGTCAGTCACACACCCTTATTTTAAAACCTCCAATTAGTACTATGCAATTTAATTCTTAATCTTATCTATCTGTCCTCTATCATTTACTTCTTATTATAACATAATTAAGAAGTAAATGATAGAGGACAGATAGATAAGATTAAGAATTAAATTGCATAGTACTAATTGGAGGTTTTAAAATAAGGGTGAAAAATAAGGGTGTGTGATTGACCCACGTGTGTGAAGAGGGAGATGGGTAGGTTTAAAATGCACGCACGCACGCACGCACGCACGCACGCACGCACACACACACACACACACACACACACACACACACACACACACACACACACAACACTGAAACACAAGGAATTTGCTAGAAAAATATGTAACTGTCCAGATGGAGTGACAGGACTCTGGGGGTGGGGAAAGGGACATTTGAATTATAGCTTGTTGTGTGTGAGCAGGGTGGGGTGAGATGGGGTGAAGGGTTTTTTTTCACATAATTTCTTTCAATTCCGATCTGATGATGAGCTGTGAAACTTGAAAGCGCTAATCGGGATAATTTTTATATAGTGGTGTGCAACAGTGATCATTCTGCTCGTTTAATAAATGTTTACTGTTTAATTTTATATTGCATTCATTCTTTAGTTTATATTTAATAAGTAATGATTCAGATAAAATATCTGTTTAATATTTAGTTTAGTTTATTCTTTGTTTACATAATACATTGAAATATCATTAGCAGTTATTATTTTAAATATTGTTATTATTAATTTGTTTTAATTAAAATTCATAATGGACCATGGAATAACTTCAAAATTTATCGAAAACTCTCTCCGTAATCATAAGACTGACTGGAATGTAACTTCTTTAATAACTCTCTCTCTCTCTCTCTCTCTCTCTCTCTCTCTCTCTCTCTCTCTCTCTCTCTCTCTCTCTATTTATGCACCTAAGCATTTCGACTAAACCGAAACATCGAAGCATGATAATGTTTTTAGGTTTTTTAAACGTATAATGTGGATTACGTTTGGTGGATTACGCAAATCATTTCCAAACCATAGACGATCACAAACAGAGCATGTAAAACCAAATTTATTCTCACTAAAACATTTGCTAAACTCAATGTCAGCAGTGATTATGTCTGTCTTGATTTCTGTTTACATATCAAATTTCTAGACTGTGGGGAATCGAAAGTGTGGAAATGTTACGTTTTTCGATGACGATTTTTGTGGAATGGCCCCCAGCCTAAAAACAATATCATGTTAAAGCTAAGAGAAACATCTAAGAAAAACAACAACTCTACAAAAGCTAAGAGAAACATCATATTGCAATGGACCCCTTCACATGTGGGAATATCAGATAATGAGACAGCAGACAACCCAGCAAAGAAAGGTACCTCTCTTCACCAACCCAGAAGTATACCTCCAGTCAATACTGTAAAAGCCATACTCAAAAAATGTCAAGAAAAAAAAGAACAACAGAATAAGAACATCAGTGACAAAATGTGGAAAAATGTAGATGCAACTTTGGAGAAAAATAAAAATAAATCTAGCAGATTTATTGCTCCTGTTGATCCCGTTTTTTGTTATTGACCTGTTGCTTCATTTCATCTCAATACTGAACACAACTGCTTTGCTGCTCACCTCAGTCAAATCAAAATCGACTTTTTCTGAATAATGCAGTCTGTGCTATAAAACTAACCAAGAGAGATAGTGATCATCTCCTCCACTGTTAAAATCAGGACTCAAGTCCAGCTGAAAAAGGTGTTGATCTTTTAAAGATCAAATATGAAGACCGAATATGACCTCTCATGAGATGCAATAAATTGAATAGTATTGACTATTTGTGCCAACTTGTACACTTTGCTTAACGTTAATTTGGATCTTACCAGTACCAGAAGAGCAGATAAATTTTGAATTAATATGTTATTAATTTTTTTTTGCCTGTGAATCATTTTCTTTAAAATACTAATTCCCACATCTGAATAATCTGTATCACATATACTATGACTGCAGCAACAGACATCTGCTCCCTGTGCCAGCCTAGAATAATCGCAGCAAGCCCATCCAAAGCTGGAAGACATCTGACACATTCACCTCAAACACCTGGCAGGAACCAGGAGAAGTCACAGCTATCCAATCAGGAGACAGCATCCCTCTGATAGGCAATGCCAAATTTGAGGGATACAGGAATGCGGCTAAGCCACAAAAATAAGTTGTGGAAGTTTGAGCAGCTGCCAGAGTAGGCTGTAACAATCTGTGCCTGAACTTTCTTTGTTCTTCATTCAATTTAATCAACTACATTTTTCTATATTGTATCTATTGTTTTCATCAACTTTGTGCAGTGATTACAACTAGTGAGTTCATCTGTGTAGGAGTGATATTTGTGATTTGTGTGCTTGTAGGTTCGGTTTTTCGAGTGTTTTTGGCTGATAATAGAACTTGCATGGAGAGATTAGTCAATCTCTCCTAATCACCCATGCATCAATGTTCATTTCAGTTTTCCAAAGTGGCATTGAATGCAAAACCTGCTTCCTTGCCTGAGCTGTTGGTTTTCCTTATGGAAACTTACATCTCTGGTCCTTCCTTGATGCCTCTTCCATGCAACAGTGACAGTGAGTGACAGTGGCAACAGTGTTTGTATTCCTATGTGTAGTGAAGGCACGGGGAAAGAAGAGTTCTTGCTTGTGGGGAGCTAATATGCCAAACCCAAGCACCCTGCCTCCCATCACTACTTTACAAGGCACTGTTCCTGGTGTTCAGAACTCTTCCAAACCTGTAGATTTACTTTGAATTCCTCTGATTGTCATTCCCAACAATTGGAATTATGCTAACATTATATAGTCTATCCGCAATACCCTTCCCCATGACAAGATTGAGGCCAAACGCGCTTTGCTGAAAATGTTGACTTCTAGCATCGACTTCTGGACAATGCAATAACTCCTTGCTTCTAAACAGTTGTCTTTCCACACCACTGCGCTCCCATAAGAGCATCAAATCATTATTGATGTATCTGGTATCCCATGTCATACCTCCCATAAATACATCAGGCAGGAACTTGTCATGCTTGGCTATACACTACCATGGAAAAGGAAAAGGCGAGGATAGAAAACTTGTCAATAGCTTCTTTGTTAAGCTGCAGAAAGTAGGCCAGTTTCAGGAGATCTATGATCTCCAAACTATTTTTCCACTTTTGAATGCATGTCAGGACTTTCAAACCAAGGCCTGGCCCCTCTAAATGATTAGTTGCCAGAGGTTTCACCACTCTAGCCTCTTCTGCCCCACCAACAACAATAAGCCAAAGTTGCGATTCACAATGATCTGTGCCAACTACAATTCTCCTCCCATTGGATTGTGGACCAACCCTGGTTGCTTCCGATCCCACAATCCCGCCTGCATGGATCAACTGTGCGATAGTACCAATCTCGGAGCCCACTGCAGCACCCAGAACCTCTTCTTACATGGCTGTGGCCACTACTCCTGTCCAACCTTCTACTCTGAAATGAAAAGTGCAATCACTGCTGCCAGAAGCCATCCAGCTGACAAACTTTGCAGGTTCCACCTGCAAAACTTCAGCAGGAAACCCCCGTCTCCAGCATTCCCCAACAACCTTCCTGTGAGCAGACCACTAGTCAGTACACCAGCCCTCAATGGCTAGAAACATGAGGATCATTCCATAGAATGCCAATGGTGTTTTTCTCCATCGATTCAAATTGGTGACTTTCGCAACGGAGTACAATGGTGACGTCCTTCTTTGCAAAACTCTTCTAGCCTGCTTTCATAACTTCTCACTTCCAGCCTCTGTTTGTTATCATCAGGATTGCCCCTAACAGCCTCCCAGCTCCCTTCTGGGGGGACAGGTATTCTGGTCCACAGGAAGATATTCCATAGGCCTCTACCCCCTTTAGACACATCTATCATTGAAGGCTGCACCATGGAGCTGGAAGCAAATGGATCCGAGTTGCATCTCGTAATGGCACATCTCCTGCCTGGACTGCATACAGCACTACTGCTGGAGGAGTAGGATGCACTCCTTTACCACCCCATCCCTACAACTGTAGCCACCACGTTTAATGCCAAGCACCCCACCCAGAACAGCAGAATTGCCTACACCTATGGCAAATCTCTCCAATAGTTTGTCTCTGATGCCCCAGAAGTTCAACTCATAGAAGATCCCACGCATTTCCCAAACCTCGATCAGTGACCAGATATTCTTGACATAGTTATAGCCAAGAACATGACCTGTCATATACAGATCGCGTCTCTATTGCAGTGTTCCGCAACCGGTGTGCCATGGCACAATAGTGTGCCGTCACAAGGTGAAAGGTGTGACGCGAACTTTTACCTATTATTGTAATAAATTAATTGTCGATTTTAAGTAAGAAAGTGCTTGTTTATTCTTTAATACATGCTGATAACTGTTATATTTTCATAGAAATTAAATGTAATTTATTTACTCAATATTGTTGTTACAGTTTGCTTATCTTAAGTTATTTGTATTCTCGCCTGAAATATTGGGCCGGTTTGATGGGTTACAGGCGGCAAGCTTTGTGTTCACCGCAAAGAAAGCCACATAAGACTATTAGCAAGCCTTTTAGCGGCCCGCACCAATCATACAATAGAGTTTATGTTCAAAACTCTAAATGTTCTAAACTCTATTCAAGAGAGTTCTTTGTAACACCGCATCTTTTGTGTACGGCTGGCTGTACGTGCTTTTAACTAAAATTGCGGGGATTAGCAAAAATTTCCCTCTCTTTTATTATTTTATTGCCTTGTTTTGATATTTGTGCCTGTTTGTTGGCGCTTCTTAAACTTTATTGCTCTTTTCCTTCGCCGAAGGACCCACACATTGTCAGACAACAATTACAGTATTTCAGTTCAGTTCTATCACAGCTGTGCTCTGCAGTAGTGCGAATATTGTGATTGCTACACCAGTCTTACTATTTTCTATTACAGTGTTATTAAACTACTTTTTTTTTCGATATGGATAAGTTCCTTGTACGGAGTGGTCCGTCCTCGAGTGCAAGTAGTGAAACCATCGAGCCCGAAAAAAAGAAACAGAAAGTAGTTCACCGGCAATATAGTGATAATTATTTATCTTACGGGTTTTTTTGGTGTGGTGACAAAACATGCCCAATCCCCGAGTGTGTTGTGTGTGGTGAAAAACTCAGTAATGCTGCTATGGTTCCCAGTAAATTGAAATGACATTTGTCAACAAAACATTCCTCTCTGTTAAGTAAAGATGTAAATTATTTTCGTCGGTTGTTGGAACAAAATATAAAACAAGTGACGCTCATGACTACGTTGGTACGTGTTTTGCAAAAAGTACAGGAAGCTAGCTATAAGGTAGCCGAACTTATCGTAAAGGCCAAAAAACCACACAGAATAGCAGAAACGTTGTTAATGCCCGCGTGTAAAGAAATGGTAAAAGTAGTCCTGGGTTTAGAAGCTGGTACTGAAATTTCAAAAATTCCTCTCTCTGCTGACACAATCAGCCGCCGAGTTAGTGACATGTCCAGTGACATCGAAGACATTATGAAGGAGAAAATAAAGAGCAGTCGAAAGTTCTCACTTCAGATCGACGAGTCCACCGATATTGGCGGTCACGCACAACTTCTTTCCTACATAAGGTATGTTGATGGGGATGTAATTGCAACTAATTTCTTTTTTTGCAAAGAACTACCCAAGTGAGCAACCGGTGAAGAAATATTTCGTACTACTAATGAATATGTGGTCCGTAATGAATTAACATGGGAGGATTGCGTTAGTTTTTGTACAGATGGAGCCACTTCTATGACAGGCCGAGTGAAAGGATTCGTGGGTAAAGTACGTGAAGTAAATCCTAACTTACGAACCGACCATTGTCTCATTCACTGTGAAGCCATTGTTGCTAAGTATTTGCCATCTCCTCTGAAAATTGTGATGGACGAAGTAGTAAAAGTCGTGAACTTCATCCAATCGTGGCCACTAAATATGCGGCTTTTTAACGTTTTGTGTCAAGAAATGGGATCAGAGCACACTACACTTCTGCTACATACAGAAGTACGATGGTTATCTCGAGGTAAAGTGTTAACGCGAATGTTTGAACTTAAAGAGGAGGAACTTGCATTTTTGACTATTGAGGGGCATGAGTATGCGGATTTATTTGCAGATGATGAATGGGTATCTAAGTTGGCATATCTTTCCGATATTTTTGTACACTTGAATGAACTAAACAGAAAAATGCAAGGTAGAAACGAAAATATTCTGACTAGTATGGATAAGATTCAAGGATTTATTAATAAGTTAAATTTGTGGATACAGACAATTGAAAATGGATCGTGTGAGATGTTCACAACTGTATGGCCCCTTGCTGACGATAATAAGGTGTTGATGGACTTAATTAAAGAACATTTAGTACTCTTGCAGCAGAATTTCAAAAAATACTTTGGAAAGAGTTCTGAAGATTTTGACTGGGTTCGTGATCCATTCATTATGGATTCGAAACATCTTCCGAATAATTTAGGCTTACAAGAGGAACTGGCAGATTTGAAAGCAGACAGAACATTGAAATTAAAATTTTTTGAAGTGACTTTGGAAACATTTTGGTTGTCAATAAGCAGTGAATACCCGGCTATCTCCGAGATGGCAGTTAATGTGTTATTACCATTTTCAACTACATATTTGTGTGAACTGGGCTTCTCGACGATGACTGAAATTAAAACATCAAAGAGAGACTCAAATCCATCGATGAAGAAATGAGGCTTGCTTTGTCAACGATTCCGCCACGAATCAGCCGTCTGTGTGCAGCTAAGCAGGCTCAAGTATCACATTGAAGGTATGAGTAGAGTTATTTACTTTACAATTCGTATTTTCTACAGTGAATTAAAGTTAATAAATTGTTAATAAATGCATGAGTCTATTCCTGTTTTATAATAATTATAATAATAATAATAACAATAATAATAATAATAATAATAAAAATTGGTTACATAACGACATAATATTTTGTAATTATATTAAGATTCATATGATTTTGAGGGGACAGACATTTTGGTGTGCCGTGTTGAGTCTAGGCCCGTCTGGGGTGTGCCGTGAGTAAAAAAAGGTTGCGGAACACTGCTCTATTGGACCTCTTATCCTGATCACAATCCCCTTTTTATAACTGTATGAGGGATGTCGGCTTCATCCCAACTACAGTTTGTCTTGTCAGCAGGGTCATTTGGCGCTCCTATCATGATGTGATAACAACTCTCTCAGCAGTTTCCATTCTCTCCCAGCAGCCCTGATTGTTAGTCGTAATGATTTGGAACCTATCCCAGGAAATGTATACTCAAATTTTATCACATCAGATAAAAGGTTCAGCAGCTACCTGGT
Organism: Magicicada septendecula; assembly: GCA_034769895.1. Classification (NCBI taxonomy): domain Eukaryota; kingdom Metazoa; phylum Arthropoda; class Insecta; order Hemiptera; family Cicadidae; genus Magicicada; species Magicicada septendecula. The sequence continues at coordinate 265,596,360 of CM068368.1, read as the reverse complement.
GGCAGAACATTAAAGGTTTAAACCTCAGTTGGGTTGACTTTCAGAAAGAATTAATATTAAGATTTGACCATAAAGCAGTCAGAGCAGCAATGCACAAAATGTTCCTAACTGAGGGTCAGCCAACAGGAATATGAGCAGGCACATTTGTTATCCACAAATTGCAGTTATTCAAAAGGATACATACTGAGAAGAGTGGTGATGAATCTGTTCCTTTTATAATTCAGCTGCTCCAGGATAAGATCATTGGTAGAAGTGTCCTGTCCCAAAACGTTTAAAAGAACTGCAGGTCATTATCAGATAATTGGAATAGGACCATCCTGATAAGACAAGACCTTTTGCAGAGGAAGGTACACACCGAAAATCTTTTTAGATGTGGCAAGGTAAGATATTTTAAGGAAAAATGTCCTATGGTGGAAAACTAGAGTCAGACCATTCTAGGCTGAGGCAGGATGGTACTGGGGATATGTTTGCTCCCAGAAATCAGTTCCTGTATGTAGAGATAAGTGGTTGCAAAACAGTGGCACTGGGCAAATTACTTTGGACTCTTACCAGCCCCGCCCAGCCATTAGCGTGTTAACGCTTTTATGTTAATAAAAGAAGTCATTTACAGCTGTACTTGATACCCAGGCAATTCACTCCTTTATTAATATGACTGTAGCGAGATTACTTCAACCAGGAAAAGGGTGTAAGCATGAGGAGGTCCAGGGAACTGTCAACTACATAATTATCAGGTGGTAGGCCAGACATCCTGGAAAGGGAACTATTAGGGTGTACATGTAGTACCTGTACTTGGAGGGTGTACATGGGTGTTCCTGTTCAAATAATCAAGGATTTTATAACACATGACATCTTGGGTCATACCTTTTTAGGTATGTATGGAGTGATTATAGAGTGTACTGCACATGAAATATTTTTAGGGAAGGATAAATGATTGAGGTTGGCATGGAGCATTAAAAAGGAAAAGACTATAACTACCTTAGTTTTGGATGATCTCCTAATAAGGCGCTTGGACAATGAAGAGGGAATGAAGCTCAGATAATTGCTGCATAGTTATCCAGAAGTTATTACACATAAGATAGTCTACAGAATCACAGTTAAATATAGAATTAACAAAGACCATATCCTATAAACCCAGATAAAAGAAAGTTTATTCTGGATAAGATATAAGAAAATTTCTTATATTTAATGGAATCCTAAGGATTAACACAACCATCAATATCTAGCTGGGCATCACCCAATGTATTATTAAGAAGAAGAATGGAATGTAACGACTATGTGCAGACTTCAGGAAGTTAAATAGCAAACAACATCTGATGGCTATCCAATGCCAGATTTGAAGGACCTGCTAAAGAAAGTGCATGGTTTGAAGGTCTTCAGTACACTGGATCTCAACTCTGGGTATTGGCAGGTTGAAGTTGAAGAAAGCTCTAGGCCAATGACAGCTTTCACTACACCACAAGGGCTGTATCAGTTCAATGTTGTGCCACTTGGTCTGAAGAATGCACCAGCTACCTTCATGCACTTGATGGATAAAGTGTTGTTTGGCTACACTGAAAAAGTCTACCAAGTATATCTGGATGACAGTCTGCTATACAGTGAGAATCTACAAGAACACTTTGAACACCTCAGTCAAGTTTTGGAAAGACTCAAAATTCATGGTCTAACCTATCAACTGAAGAAATGTCATTTTTTGTCACCAAAGGTGGAATACTTGGGACATATCTTCCTGAGGGTCTGGAAAGGTAGCCAGAGAAGATTGAGGTGATCTTGAGGATTAGTATTGTATCTGTGTGTTATCTTTTTGTTTGTATAAATTATGATTGTGTTAATAATTAATATCACAGTAGTGGATCAAAATTGTATTTTCTGTGTTATATTCTTATTTGTGGAATATTATTTGTGATATCAGTAAATAAATAACCAGCAGTGATTTGAGTGTTTTATTACAATTGCTGCCTAGAACCTAGACAATTGACACATGTACTCCCTAAAGGTGAACCATCATAAATCAGCCCTTCCTCTGAAAGCTCTCCATGTTATCTGGCTATGGCACAAGCTTCACCGCAGATGGCAATGCACATGAGACCCTGCTGTTAAATGGTGCTTTCAGGCTCAGTCTCTTTATGTCCAGCAAGTTTTGCAGGACATGAACTCTGATTGATGGGACATATGGCTTGGGTCTCTGGGATCAACCATGCCTCTATCTGGAAAGTAGCGGGTAGACTGGCCAGGAGAAGAGAACGCGCAGCCTGCCGGAAACTCTGAACGGGGTTGTGTGTTTGGCAGCAGGCAGAGCTGATGTCTTTGCTGACTGCATGGAAGCACAATTTACCATTCATGAGGTGTTTCGGACCTTGTCCACTTGGCAGTAGTTTGGAACTTCCTATCTGGACATTTTCCTTGCCCTCCAGTTGACCTCCCTTCCCTGTTGAACAGGGATGAACTCATCTTGTCCATTTGTTGAATTAACAGCAATTGCATCCTTGGTCCTGACCGGATAGGGGCCGCTACACTCCAACATCTACTGGCTCAGGCATTGATTTAGCTTTAGAGCTGCATAATTTTTGTCTCTGGCTACAGTACTTCATCTCTGGCCTGTGGAAAGATGCCAACATATTCATGATTCTCAAGCCCAGAAAGCTGCGAATGCTTCCTGGAAATGAGCCCAGTTCTCTTTGCAGTCATCTCCAAAGTGTTTGAGCATCTCCTGCTGGCCCATATCTCACTGATATTGGATAATTTTATCCACAGCAAACAGTTTGGGTTCTGCAGAGAGCACTAGATGAATCTTCAGTTAGTCCACTTTGTTGTTGTCTGGCTCCGCTAACAAGAAAGTGTCTATGGCTGCTGTCTTGCTCGATGTGAGTAAGGCCTTCTACGAAGCCTTGCATGAAGGCCTTCTCCTTAAGATGGTCCATTCTTCAATTCCTCCACCCATTGTGCTTTTTCTCCAGTTTTATCTTAGCAACTGAACTTTCAGGGTAAGCATCGTTGAGTCCTGTTCTTCAGTTTGATCTGTCTCTGCTGGCATCCCTCAGGGTTTTGTACTCAGCTCTGTTCTATACCTCGTGTACACAAACAATCTGCCAGTTCTGCCTGAAGTCATGTTGTTCCTCTTTACCAATGATGCTATGTATCATTGTAGCTCCCTGAGCCTGTGATTTGTCAATCACAGAAAACAATGGATGCATATTTTTGTCCAGTTTCGCTAAATTTATCCCTTTGTGTTTTTGTAGTTATCTGATTTTTGTAAATTATCTTTTTTAAAACATGTTAGTTGATAATTCTAAATAATTAGGACTACTTATCTAACCTTCCTCATCTTTTTACATATTTTTTTGTAAATCAATTATTTAAATGAGTAAAAACTTTGTATAACTACAGTAAAATTGTTTAAATGCTTAAAACTTTTTGTTTGATGGAACTTTTACAAAATATCCTGTTCATTGCATTTTTAATCAGACAATTTAATTTAAACAAGGGACAAGTTCTTGAACATTTATATCACAAAGGAATTTGGCAGAAGTCAATAAATATGAAAAAAATAAATGAAGTAAATGGTACTATTGAATAATACACTGTTTCTTGGTTTACAGTGTTGTGTTTAAGTATGCCAATAATGTTACACTATATATGAAAATATAAATATCGTGTCTGTGTTACTTTGTCATATCCCATATAATGCGCAGTTTGCATGAAGAGCATTGTAATGGGGTTTCACTGAAAATGCACACTATTTTGCCTAACTATACAACCCAGTAACCAAACCTAATATTTTTTACTGCATTTTGTTTAGCAGTTATAATGAAAAAAGTTTATTACCATTAACATAATTGTGTAATGTTAATGAATGCCAAACTTTGGTTGATTTCATACACTTTTTACGCTTGTAAGGTTTAAATTTAATATATCACTGTATTCCTTTCTTTATGTAACAATGCAATTTTTCACAAAATAGACTTACTGTTATACAATCAAGCAGTTATTCCACGAATTTTGTGACTGCCATGGCAATTTTTCCTGCCTTAATATTTTAGTTAAACATTAATATTTTAATATGAGGTCATTCACACCGAATATTTAAATTTACCTCACCTTGAAATATACGAGGGGGGACCCAAAAGTAACGAGAATTTTTCTCTGGCAGTTGGTAGAACGCTAGTTCCGACATCTCCTGCTAGGTGCCTTCACTAGACACCATTTTGTAACAGTTGCCCTAGCGGTATTGTTGTGGAAACATTAGCGCGGTCAGTGTGACTATTTTTTGTAAGTGCTGTTTCACGTTTTCGGCGATTTGTCAATGGCAGACATTAAATACCAATGTGCTAACATCAGGTTCTGTTTCCTGTTAGGGAAATCAGCAGCAGAAACTGTCGCAATGCTTTGGACGGCTTATGGGGAGGAAGCTTTGAGCCAGGCAAGGATTTTGAGCCGACAAGAAAGCACACGCAGAACGAATTTTGCTGCAACACGTTTCATCTTCATATCTTCAGTCAAAATTCGTTGGCATGAACTCCAGGATATTCCAGTCATTTCCTCCAATTCATCGATTGCTCTACGACGATCAAACATGATCGCAACACGGATTTTTTCAATGTTTTCGTCCGTTTTGGAAGTCGAGGGACGTGGTTCGTCTTCAATTGACATTTGACCACTTTTAAAACGAGAAAACCACTCATAAATCCTTGCCTGGCTCAAAGCTTCCTCCCCATAAGCCGTCCGAAGCATTGCGACGCTGATTTCCCTAACAGGAAACAGAACATGATGTTAGCACATTGGTATTTAATGTCTGCCATTGACAAATCGCCGAAAACATGAAACAGCGCTTACAAAAAACAGTCACACTGACCGCGCTAATGTTTCCACAACAATGCCGCTAGGGCAACTGATACAAAATGGTGTCTAGTGAAGCACCTAGTGGGAGAAGTCGGAACTAGCGTTCTACCAACTGCCAGAGAAAAATTCTCATTACTAGGGTCCCCCCTCGTACACTTACACATTACCATTCATTCTACTTTTGATGTGAATGCGAATGAACATCTTATGGTTCATTCTCAGTGTCATGTAAGGTTTTGCCGCGACCAATATTTGTGTACTTTCGAGGGCCTCGTGTGAAAAAACTATAAGGATTACAGAATATCTAAAACTATGACTGGATAGCCCGTTTCGTCGACTACCGGAAATGGTTTGTCGCGAGCGGAGGGGGTTGCGCGGTGACGTCACAGCGCTGCACGTGGGGGTCTAAATTTGGGCTTGTGTGGGCACGGCGCGCGCTCAGTTCAGTTGTATCTCCGGAACGAGTTGGTCGATTTTAGTGATCGAGGTGTCTACGGAGAGCTGAGAACGTGAGTTAGACGTTAATAACACAATAAATATAAAATTAACATTGGAAAGCAGAAAATATTGAGATATTGTGAAAATGCCATGTCCTCAGAAGAGAAAGAAGGCTGTAAAATCTGGAACTCCGAACAAAATGCGTGCACCATGACTTACAAATATAGAATGTTGTCGGTTACATCGATTGCAACAAAAGGAATTGGAAAGAAGACGCCAGAATTCAAATTTGGATGGTGGAAGTGGAGTGCCCAGTACAAGTAGCGAGTGCGTACAACGTTTGGAGCAACCTAGCACTTCGTCATCGTGTCGAATGGATTTGGAAAGTGGTCCAATAGACGTAGAAAGCAACGACGATTCCATTGATATGCAGGATGACAATACTGAGACTCATACGGATGGTAACATCGGTCCGTCAATGGCGCGTTCAGACCTTTCGCTCGATTTGACAAATAAGTATGCTGCATGCGATCGCCACTTTGTGAAAATGTTCTTTGACAATGAATTTGGACTTGGTTGTGATGTTTGTAATCGACTTTGGTTCAAGAAGGGTCTTAAGCTCGTTAAAGTTAAACACTGTAACATTTTGCGCAGCGAGTTCCCCGACCAAGTAGTGGAGGCTATGGTAGCATGTGTAAATTGCCATCGATGCTTGGATACTAATAAAATCCCATCCATGAGTGTGTCTAACGGTTTCAAATATCCTGATCTGCCTAAAACTTTGCCAGTGTTGAGTCCGGTAGAGGAACAGTTGATATCACCTAGGCTGCCTTTCATGCAAATTCGCTGACTTCGACATGAGGGCAGTTATGGCATCATTGGTCAAGTAATAAATGTTCCAGTTGATGTGAACAATATGGTGAAACAATTGCCTCAACAGTTGGACGACGATTATGCAATAAATGTTAACATCAAGAGGAAATTAATGCACAAATCGTCATATTTGAGTGGGTATGTTCGGAAATCCAATGTAACGCAATGGCTGTAGTACTTGGTGAAACAGCCGTTGTACCGTATGTATGGAATTACCATCGATGGAACTTTGTTGAACAATATATGTGTCGACAGAATTGACGATGATGGGGATTGTGTAGAAGAGGCACCAGTGTTAGACTCGGATTGCATTGTGGCCAGGCAACATACACTTCTGTGGAACGAGGAGAACTGTCTTGATATAGCGCCCGGCCAACACAGTATGCCATTGAATATTGTGTACGATACACACGCCGAGGAATTGTCGTTTCCAAATATTTACTTGGGTATAGATCGTCACTACAAAGATGGTGTAAGAGTGACTCCTTATATGATGGCCACGAGTGAAATTAGACGTAAAGATCGGCGAGGTGTGACCCCACAACACAGATGTTGAGGCACTTAGCAGATCAATGCGGTGTCATTTGGTGAATGAAGATCCAGTTACGTGTTGCATTGTGTTTAACAAACTGGTCGACATTTTGATGAGTATGTTGTGCAGTAAGACAAAAGCGAATCCATTTGGTGATCGGTATCGAGTCGTTCATTACTTTAAGCGCATCGAGTTCCAGCATCGAGGCAGTCCACATGCGCATATACTCTTGTGGTTGAACAATGATCCTAAAAAATCAATCAGTGAAGATATGCCACGTACAATTGAGTTAATGAATACATTGGCGAATGTATCGAGGGGAGATTTGCCTGCAGAGATGTACTCCAATCAAACGCACCAGCATACGTTTACTTGTACCAAGCGTGGAGAATCAAAGTGTTGCTTTGGAATCCCGTATTGGCCAATGCGAAAGACAATGGTACTGTTGCCGCTCGCTAAAGGTGATCCGAGAAAAGCTACCATGCAGAAATCAGCTGAGCATTTAAAAACAATACTGGAGCAGAAAGTGTATGACAGTGTTGAAGAATTTCTTGTAGACAACCATTTGACAGAGCGCAAATACCTCGATACAATTCGAGCTTCACTGCGATGGCCAACGATGTTGTTCAAATGTAATATGTCTGAAATCTACACCAATACTTTCAATCCGTGGTTAGCCAGAGTGTTGTGCTCAAATAGTGACTTGCAATTTATACTGGACGAATATAGTTGTGCGACATATGTTGTAGAATATGTTAACAAGGCGAATCGTGGAATAAGTCATTTGCAACGAGAACTCATAAAATTACAAGAAGAGAATCCGGAGTTGGACTTCACCGAGTTAGTACGCAAGATTGGTGTGAAAGTTCTTAATTCGGTCGAAATGTCGGCACAGGAGGCGGCCTGGTATTTGCTTCGTCAATCGATGAGCCATTGTAGTAGTCAAGTTGTGTATATTCCAACGGTGTGGCTACAAGAACAACAACGATCAAGGAAATTGAAACGTCAAATGGACTTGGAAAATTTGGCTGATGATAGTACGGATGTGTGGACCAAAACTAAAATCGAACATTATGAGGAACGCGATGAATCGTTAAAAGATCTATGCCTCGCTGATTTCATAGCTTGGTATTCTGGAAAGAAGTCAGTACAACAGCAGCCAGACGAATGTGACGATCCAAACGCCGATCAGAATGATGAGGTTCGATTTATCAATAAGAAGCGGTCAGTTCCATGTGTTATACGTTACAGACAATATGATATAAGTGATGTGGTCAATTACAAATGGGAAATGGTTACGCTATACTATCCGTTTCAAAATGAGACAGTTGATATACTCGATCGTAATAGGTTTGTCGAGATCTATGACACCAACGAATCTGCAATTCTTACTAAACGTCATGAATATGAGTCCAACATAAATATTGAAGAAGTGATGCGAGAAATTCAAGAATTATATATTCATAACGATATACACGAAAATGCGACAAATGAGGAGCAAAAAAATCGAGATAATTTTGTGAGTAGCGTGTTGAATGATGGCAACCAAGAGAATAACGATGACATCGATGCAGCACAGGCTTCGTCTGTGGGCATATCTGCTGTACGAAAACGATCGAATGTACTTTCAAAAGAAGACTACTGCAAACTGTTACGCAGTACTAATAAACGCCAGCGAGAATTCATATTGGAAATTATACATCGGATCCATACATTCGGTTCGCCGCCAATCCAAGTGTATCTCACTGGGCCAGCCGGTAGTTAAAACATTACGAGTTAATTAAATTATTGAAATATTGAATTTTGTCCCATTTTTAGGGCACCAACTGAGGCTGCACATGTTTATTATTGTTTAAAATTATGAAATTCCAATCACTTACCTTTACTAAGTAAATTCGAGTTATTTACCAGGGTGTCGTCTGGTGTACTCTGGCAAAGTAAAATCACAGGTGAATGCAAATTAACAAACACATATTTTTGTAAACTCAAATAAAATGTTGGTTTATTTTCTTTAGCATGACATTTTTTCTTTTTTACTTCTAGTTTGAATCTACTGGTCTATATAAGTTGAGCCTGTTTATTACTCAAGCTCAACATTTTTTTATTGCGTCTTCTTATTTTACCCAATGTTCATTTTATTTTTTCTACAAACTCCTTTCTTATTAATTATTAATTTCTGACAAAATATAACTAAATACAGTAAACTAAAAATATTAACCCTTTCTTGGGAAATATAAAAACATTATTTCAACATGATTAATTTCCTAATACTAGTTTACATCCTAACATAAAATCATTATTTTAATGATTGCAACCCAGTTTGCTCGCACACTGCACACATACAAAAACCCCTTTTTTTTTAAAAAAACAAGAATATATTGAAATGGGTACGGTTACGTGTAGTAGCGGAGTCCCTGTTGACCGCATGGCGCGTCACTCACTAAATTCGCTGCGTTGTTATTAAAAACTGTTATTATTCCATTTGTTTTTTGCAATTTTCACTTAGTTCACTGGCTTTTTATATATTTCAAACTGCTTTACACATTTTTATATATACTGAAACGGTCGGCCGACCTTTAAGGTGTTAGAGTCGAAAATTAAAAGGACCGCATGCGGCCTATAGGTGAAGACGACTGACTCGCCAACTGCTAACCAAAATCCCCACCTTGTCTGTCTGCTTCCTGTAACCCACACTGCCTTTTGGATTACGAAGTTTTTGTCACTGTCTCGGTAACATGGGCTTGCATGGTGCCCATGTTTTGACAATGCTAACTGGCGAAAATATTGAGGCTGTGGAAGGCGTGGTCTCTCAGCTACATCCGCCGTCACAAAACCGCATGGTACAAGACTTTCGTTGTTTCGCCATTTTTTCACAAAGTCTGTTGAAGCTGCTTGGCATCCCGTCCACGCGCCTGGTTGTTGTTGCGCGCATGAGTGTGTCACACAGCGCTGAAGTTCTTAGAATTCAATTGCGTTGATCACATGCTGCATTCCAACGCACCGATTAGTTACACAACTTCACATCACTGTTCTTTGTTCGACGCCTACTTTAATTAACATGGGACTGGCCACGCAGATGGAAAATAAATTTATATTAATTTTAATAAAATAAAACCCTTCCTTTTAGCCCCGTTACATAGTGGCAAAACTTATGTGTTATGTGTAGCCATGGAGACCTATAATCGATACACTCAACAACACACTACACAACGAAATGCTTACATTGCTTGTGCGTCGACTGGTGGAAAGGCCGCTGTAAATTTGCACGGTACGACTGTTCACTCTGCGTTTCATATAAGTCTAATGCGAACATCAACTTCATTGCCCCATGAAGCTTTGCAGTGTTTCCGAACTGCCTTCGTTGGAGTAAAATGTGTAATAGTTGACGAAATAAGTATGATTGGGTCCGATGTTTTCAATAAAATCAACTCTAGACTGAATGAAATTACGGGCGTATATTATATAACATCGCCAAATTCAGATCATATTTGATATCTATAAGTATGTAAGGAATGCTAAGAAATAATATATTTTAATAAATAAATAATAAAGAGAATAAAAATGGTAAATGAAATTAAGAAAGAAGGAGGAAGAATAGTAAACCAAAGGTGATTATTAAATAAAATTACAGACAAGACTGACAGACAAATGACTTTGACCCAACCCCAAAGATTGGCCAGATAAAAACCAAGATAAAGTGAAACAAGATGGAAGTGAAGGAGAAAAAAATGAAATTAAAAATGGAACAAACCAACTATAAAGAAAATAAAGTGAACCAATGTGATAAAATACAGACAAATAGTGTAGAATAGGGAAGGGGGAGATGATACCATCAAATATCATAAAGGAAACAAAACCAGTAAATAACCAATATAAAAAAGAAATATTAGTATTGTCTAAGTGACAAAATGTAATTCATAATTAATAAAACACCGTTAAATAAAAATACACTAACCCACGAATTAGTAGTATATGTAAGTAAGAAATCTAGAAAAAGACATGATCTTATTAGATATAAATAAAATTTGTAAAGATAGTGAGATAGTGAGAAATATAATGAAAGTAACTAAGTGACACAGAAAAATAATAATAGGGATTACCCACCAATAAACGCTTAAAATAAAAGGTTTAAAAAGTGATAATAGTGAAAGTGTAAATACCCCAAAATAATGTGTGAATCAGTGATAAACACCAATTAATTAAAGGGGAAAGTGATGGGTGAAAAAGGATATTGTAAATGATAGTATGATTAAAAAGACAGTAATAGATAAGAAAACACTTAATAAATCAATGATGAAACAATAAATGATTTAAGAGTGAGCTTATAAAAATTATATAGTTAAGGGTAATTAGAAATAGTATTTAGATTAGAGATAGATAAAGGATACGATGTTATTTAGGGGAGAAAGCCCATGTAAGATAAACAGTTTGTGTTAACATGGAATGGAGAAAGGGATTAGTAAAGAATTAAGAAATTAAGAATGTAATTAATAAACACCCTATGTTATAAGGGAAAATAAATTAAGTAAGTTTGAAAGAAGTGATGATGTTTCTCAATCAAAATAATAGTAAAAGAATGAAATGTATGTTAAACCAACAGTACCTAATAACTGGTAAAGAATTGTTCATTTTAATTTTATGGATGGGATATGGCTGAAGGAAGCTTACAGTCCATAGACCTAGGTGTTATATTTTAGGTATTACGATATAGAAATTAATCTTGACACATAATCAGAACACAAACAAATTCAAGACACAACAACCACTAAACGAATCAATTATAACAACAGAACAAAACACTTTGTAGTACAATGAAATATAATTAGAATATAATAAGTAAAAATAATCAATGGCTACTTAGGCCTAGGAAATGTATAACTGTCAATAACAAATAATTGCAAATTGTATAAAAACAACCAGGAAGTTAATAAATTCAAGGCGAGTAAATAGCCGAGAATAATTGTAAATCAGTTTAAAGCAAAAATATTAAAATAAGAACTTAATTTAAAGGAGAAATGTAAATACCAAATATTAACATAAATGTACAAACATTGATATTTCATAAAACCATACCTTAAGTGGTACCAAATTAATCTTTGAAAGGAAATAATAACAGTAGTGATAATACTTAATATGTAGGGAAGATGACAGAAGAATATAATCAATAAGAAGATATACAGCTATTTTGAATAAAAATTCAAATTTGATAACAATGGTCATAAATCAGAATTAACCAATCAGAATTAATTGGTTACTATGACAACAGACATTTGGTTACTAATTTACCGTTAGATTTATTTACTCGTAATATGACGCTCTTGTTGATTAGACGCCAGTTCTTGAACGATCAAAATTACTAATTAAAACAACAAAATATTAAACGAAATTACCAGCAAGTGAACACCAAGGAAGCAGACGATGTCTGAAACCATTTAAATGATGTCGAAGACGAATTAAAGAAAAAAGAAACTAATATATTGCCGATTAATTTGAAAAAAATGCCCGAAGCCCAGAATAATTGAAAATTAAATATGATCGCAGCCTAATTCATTATTACCAGATCAACTGAGTTCATCCAGTCTACCGAAGTGTTAAGTATCTATTAAATTACCCAAATTTCCGAATAAACTCACGTTAATTATTTCTCACTGAAAGCTGAACTCTCACTAAACTGCACATAATTACTTTCAAAGATTAAATTAAAAAACTAAGACACTGCAAATTTTTCAACTGGTAAAGTTAACCTGTTATTAGTTAGCGATATTTTGTAACACTTTTACTACACTCCAATAAACAAGTTATAACTACACAGTATTATATTTAAGTTTAACTGATGTAAGGGTGTGTATTTTTATTGTTGTAATCATTAATAATCCTTTTAACATAATCTCAAGAATCCAAGACGATCGAACGATAATAATTTTGTGTACAATTCCAACAGACGCCATCACTGAATGTCTGTTGTGTTCAAATCGATTTGTCAAACCCCAGAGAGGTGTCTCATATAATTTACCGGTGCAAATGTATTACAAAAGAAAACATAATTTGTATTAACTGAATAATTAATCATTAACCAAAAATAAATAAGTACTGAGTGTAACCACTGTGTTATAATTTCATTAGGATGATGGATAATAATTTGTGTACATTTTAGCAAATAGTTAGTATTGACGACAAGCGATCGCACAGCCAACGCAACAAACTACTGGCCCGATCCAGACAGCCAAGGCGAGGCGGGAACAAATTGAATTATTCACACCACCGGAGCTGCGCTTGTCATACAAACTTAAAATTGTTTTTAATTGTTTTAATAAACCAATTTGGCGCCACCCGGGATTTTCACACCCCTAGTGAACAACAGGTAAGAACATCGATACCTGGTTATTCGTACGTTCGCAAAGGACGAAATCTGCGTAAGTTATGTTCTAAAGCGACGACGGATAGAGAAGACACGTTACACCCATTATACTTATACACGGTTAAGATTAGACGGATGTTCGGCCCGTTACAAACTGACGCATCCAACGTGTGGCAAAACAACATGGGAGCTATACAAAGACGTCCGGTTACAATGATCAACCATTTGGCAGCATGGATATCATTCTGACTGGAGATTTTCGGCAATTACCGCCTGTAAATGCTACCCCCGTTTATAAATCACCACGAAACAACTTGGGTGGGTGCGTATTGTGGCAATCAGTTGATTTCTATCCACTCACTCAGGTTATGTGACAAAGCGACCTCTTATTCTCTAAAATTTTGAAGAAGATTGGTGATGGAAAACGTTTAGACTCTGAAGAAATGGCAGCGATCGAGTCTCGTTTCAGAACAGTTGAATGGTGTAGGGAACACGAACCAAATGCAATACGTCTCTTCCATAGAAATCATGATGTGGATGCTTACAACCGACTTGCAATATCAGACAGAATTTGCAGCAGTGCCTCCGATTTGATCACTGGCTACAATAACAGCACTCAACTTGGCACTGCACGAGTCAAATTACACAAGCTCAGTGTGATGGAAACTGGCGGTTTGCCATATCTGCTTAATTTACAGAGTGGTCTGCCTTATATGATTACAACTAACATTGATGTGGACGATGGAATTGTTAATGGTGCAATAGGAATACTTGAGTACATCGAAGAAGTCACTCATGAGACAGCAGTTCAATTAGTCCAACAACGTGATGAGTCTATACAAATCAATCCTTATATCAGATTGTGGCTACACTTTCCACAAGCCCACATCGGCAAAATGGCAAGACTAAAAGCAGCACCAAGAGTAATTTGCAGTAATGGTCTAATACATCGAACTTGGACACCCATCTGTATGCGTAGCGCTAACATCAAACTCGGTGGTTCTATAAGTTGTAAACGAATGCAATTTCCAATTGTACCCGCTTGTGCCATAACCATACACAAAAGTCAGGGAGGCACATTTGTCACGGTTGTGTATGACTACAGCAAACGTCAGCAAATACAATTGGTCTATGTTGCAATGAGTCGAGTAACAAGCCATCGAAGGTCTTTACATTACGAACTCGCGCAATGACTTTAAATTCTATCACGGACTTGGTTGTGACAGCTCAACTGTTAGAGAAATGCGAAATGAATATCTGCGACTCGAGAGCCATCCACTTAATACACTTACCAAACGTGTTGAGCTGTTTATGAATTGCTCCGACAGTTTGATTGAAGACGACACGATTGTAATATTCTTCATTGGAATGAATGCGCAAAGTCTCGTTGCACACAAACTTGACATTGAAACGGATCCTGTCTTAACGAGAGCTGATTTTCTTATGGTTTCAGAAACATGGATTACAAATGACGTGTCTGTGCAGCTTGAAAATTATAATCTCATCTCATATGAACACGAAGCCATGGATAATAACCTCACTGAACAACAACAACAACAACAACAAAAGAGAAAGGCTGGCGGTGTTGCAATTTATCAACGTCGTAGCAACAAGCTATGTGCTATGCCTTTCAATATACCAAACAATATAACCCAACGACTTGGTTTATACGTGGAACCTGGCACAGGCGATATTGCATTGGCACAAATCACAGTCAACAATT